>OX387424.1:49702841-51190624 GCA_947563755.1 Lochmaea crataegi | reverse complement strand
TTTTCCAGATCACATTTTAAAGGATGCTGTTTGGAATATAATTGAAAAGCAAGTTTTGCCAGAAAAAAATTATCATTTAGACAAATACGCTGCCGAGCATGGTCATTGTGTTCTCAGGCTACCACCCTATCATTGCCATTTTAATTCCATCGAAATGGTATGGTCAGAAACTAAAAGGCATTATGACCAAGCTATTACGAAAACTGCAAGGTCACCTACTGAAGTCTTAAAAGTATGGAATGACGTTGTAAAAAATGTACCGGAGCAACACTGGCAGAATTACATAAATCATACAGAGAAAATTATTTCTGAAGCATGGGAAGTAGAAAACAAACTGGACCTACTAAACATCGAATCTATGGTGATCTCTGTATCCAATGAATCCGATGATGAACTATCACTTTCCGAAAGTTATTCTGATTTAGAAACTAATTAAACTTTGCCTTGAAGATCACGTTGTAATTTTTTTTAAATCTAGAATTTGTACTTAATCGAACTCTGAATTGCCATATTTTTTTAAGAAAACTATGTATCTAGTTAATAAAACAATGTTTTTAAAATTAGTGCGCTTCTTTTATATTCTTTTATTATGTCAACATCTTTAGAATTTTATGAATTTCATAAAATTAATTTGTATTATTACAAACCGCCACTGATAATATGAAATTTCAAGTCACTACGCCAATGCAATAAGAAATATGTCAAGCATTTGACATGACAAAGGTCATAACCTAATTTTTTTCATGCGGGTTCAGATGGTTCAAGAAGCCGCATACGTTAAGTTACTAAAACGGCTGGTACCTCTAAATAGGTATTAATTTTACTATACCTAACGTGACCACACGTCCCGTTTTGAACGCGACTGTCCCTTTTTGTAATTACGAGTCCCGGTGTCTCCTAAATGAACTCTGCGACGCAAAATTGTCCCGTTTTCGGAAACCACGCGAAAATTTAAGTAGTTGAGCCTGATGGATGCGAGCGGTGTGTTGAAACTAGTGTTGACCCAATGACTAAATAAAAGATGTTGACCTGATAATAATTTGACAGCAAGAATCGTGGCATTTTGAGGGGACAATGCCAAACGTCAATTACGGAGCGGAGCGGCTAGGCGAGGAACTAACAAAGTGTTAACGAAATTACAATCTTCTCTGAAAAAGCCATTAATAAGTATTGGATGTGGAGCCCATGTAATTCACAGTGCAACAAAATATGTTGCAGACGGGCTATCCTTAGATTACGAAAGCATTATTGTGAAGATAAATTAATTTTTTTATATTTACACTATTCTAGCTGAACCTCTAAATGGGTTTTGCGCCGAAACTGAAACGGAATTTCAACAAATGCTCGGCTATAGCAAAACCAGATGGCTTGCTCTTATGCCTGCCTTGGAAAGGGTTTTAAAAATCTATCAGTCATTTTAAAACTAATTTTTGAGTATTGAAAAAAACGTTTTTGAAGATCCTCACATCCGAATTGTGGCTTTATTTTTTACACGCTGTATTGAAACTTGAAGGCCAAACTGTATCGGCAATTGAAGCTGCAAAAGACATCAATCAACTAAAAGACTATTTGACTCAGAAACACACCAATCAGTTTTCCATTTACGGTCCGTCAATTGATGGTGAAATCGAAAAATTATGGTACTGATATAGATGAAGAGAGACTTTTATAGTGAATATCTGGAGCAGTGGACTTGCTTTCTTACCAAAGAAATTGAGATATTTTATTGGACAGATTTAAGCAAAGGCCCCCGCATGGGAAGACGTTAAAAAATCTCTGGATATACAGGGTGTCTCAAAATTGACGCCCGTCCTTTCAGAATATGAATCGGGGGGCTAGAACGAATTAAAACGTAAGAATAAAAAAATTGCGTTATGTCCATGGTTACAGAGTTATTGACAAAAAACAAAGATCTAACATTCAATGTTTAAACTTTATTAAAAACGAATATTTGTTACAAAACAAGAAATTAATTTATTAAAGGTGTTCAAAGAAATCGCCTCCTACTTCAATGCAAATATTTGCACGATTTATCATTGAATCACGAACCCTCTGTAGCATGTTTTCGTCTATAAATGTCACAGCAGCGTGAATACGAGCTACTACATCTTCCGCACTCTCAACAGGTTCAAAGTAAATTTTTTTCTTTCAAGAATCCCCAGAAGAAAAAATCTAATGGATTTAGATCTGGAGATCTAGGAGGCCACTTTGTCAATAACTCTGTAACCATGGACATAACGCAATTTTTTATTCTTACGTTTTAATTCGTTTTAGCCCCCCGATTCATATTCTGAAAGGACGGGCGTCAATTTTAAGACAACCTGTATATGTATTAAATGAAAAGGAATATATTGACCGTAATAAAGATTTTCCACGGAAATCGATGGGTGAAAGTATTCAAACACTTTCGCGCCAACAATCTTCAGCATGAAAACTTTTCTATTTTAATTGAATATATTTACAAATGCTCCAGTAGAAAGAGTATTTTCTATGATGAACAAATTGTGGACATCTGAGAAAACCCAGTTACAAATTTCATTCTAAAGGCGATATTGATAACTAAGGCGAATAAAAAATTTCATTAACCCAGATATTACTGAAACTATTTTGTTTCATTTTCTTTATATATATTTTTCAATATTGACTATTGTGACCTAATAGAGCACAAAAAAACTTTAGAAAGTATTTTTTGCACTACATGTCAAAATATGTCATGTATTTTTAAATGGACAGTAGTAAAATGCATTACTGAAAGGTAAGCCAATTTATTAGTACAAATTTACATTGTATGGAAATTCTTGAAGCATTCTTTTGGATGCAATGGCATGTTGCACTTTTCACACATAAATTGAACCTTTTTCTTGCAATAGCCACAACGGGACTGTCTTGCTTGGTAAATAATTAGGTGGTTCATGCCGTCATACCTTGAATGTAATACCATGTTTGGATTTCGTCTTGTCGGACCGCGTTTTGAATCCTTTTTGTATGTCTCTAGAAGGTTGCAGGCTATTTGCCTCCTAAATTGGAGCTGATCAAGGTTTCCCTCTTCTCGGTCCAACTGCCAGGCGTTCTGAATCGCCATGTCGATACTATGTGCTATTAGCGGAAAGTACCATTTCTTCCCTCTTATGGAGACTCGATACAGACTAATGTTTTGATCACTGCGGTCATCGCCGTCCATAAAAGAATTGTAAACTTTTATTAAATTTGGTTGCGGAACGTAAACGTGTTTTTTCTCATTTTTGGGAAAACCGTTTGACTAAATTATGAGGTTCCACCGAGCAATAGTTAGACGCGATGGTGATAACATTATTATCATGCCAGCGACAAACTACAATTCCCGTGTCCTTATCTAGTCGAAAATCACATTTTCCTCTCGTCATTTTTTTCATAGCGGCCACAGATGTTACGGGACACTTCAGTGTTCTATTGTCCCTTATTGTACCCGTACCGAAGAGACCTTGACGTCTATAGATCACGCTTTACTTATATGACAATTATTTACTGGTAAATGTAATTAAGTAAATACCTACAAAACCGAGATGGTTTTTTGTCGATATAGAATTTTGGTTTGTGATTAGATGTAGAGATGTCGCCGATATCGCACTCTTAACATTTCCTTTACTAAGGCTAATGTATTGGTGTGGTATCAACGTAGTCTCTAGTCCAGGATTATACTCTCAGAGCTTCTGGACGAATAGCATCTACCTTGTGCTGATGAGGCGCAAAAACGCCGAAACCGGTCCACAAGTGATGTTATTCCTTCTAATCGCAAACCAGAATGGTTGGTTCTATCTTAACAGATATACTGTTACGCGAGCTACTGCATTGATACGCTCACTTAGTGCCCCCAGTGAAATCCCCGTATGAGACGACTATGGCTCCTCCGCCCAATTTTCGAGAAACATCCAGAATACCCACCGCATCCAGTGCATCCGCCAGAACGTCGAGGGAATTCTAGAAATACGACGCGCGAGTATAAATAGGCCACGAGCATCGCTGCAGGAAATTAGTCAATCAGTCAGTGTTGATACCGAAGGAAAGTAATCGCGCCTCGATAAAGTGTTTATTAAGTGACTCTCATATAAATTATAATTAGTGTGTTTAGTGTATTAGATAAATTATTAAATAAGGACTGAATTACATATAAATTAATTGTAAATATAAATTAGAATAAACGTTACATTGGTGTCAGGTGTAGGATTAAAAAAATAAATAAATATACAGGAAGATGGCGAAGAAACTTTGTGAATTAAAAGTTTCAGAGCTTCGAAGAGAGTTGGAGGATTACGAACTGGACACAAGTGGGGTCAAGTCAGTGTTAGTGGAACGACTAAAAAAAGGTATGATTAACAATGGATTGGACCCGGAAACGTTTGAATTCACCGACGAAGCGTCCGCCTCTATAATTTCATCCATGGAAAACAAAATGTCAGATATAAAAAACGAAATTTCATCCATGGAAAATAAAATTTCGACGGATATAAAAAACGAAATTTCATCCATGGAAAACAAAATGTCGAACGTGGAAAATAAAATTTCGACGGATATAAAAAACGAAATTTCAGCCATGGAAAGTAAACTCTCGGCGGACATGGAAAACAAATTGTCGGACGTGGAAAATAAAATTTCATCCATGGAAAGTAAACTTTCGGCGGACATGGAAAACAAATTGTCGGACGTGGAAAATAAAATTTCATCCATGGAAAGTAAACTTTCGGCGGACATGGAAAACAAAATGTCGGACATGGAAAATAAAATTTCGACGGACATGAAAAATGAAATGACATCCATGAAGACTGATATTTCTGCCGTGGAAGAAAAGATTAAAAGAATGGAGCAAGAAATGAAACAAAAAATCAAAGAAATCGAAAGGAAGACTAGTAATAAACCGGATATTACAACTAGGCAAGCCCCGAATAACGACGAACTGGCAGAGAAAGTAGAGTTGAAACCGAAAATGGAAAACGACATCAACAACCGAGTGAAACTGCCAACATTCAATGGTAAAACGCATAGGCGTGCCCACGGGGGGGGGGCAGGGTGGGCCATGGCCCACCCTAATCGGTCTAATTCCTCAAAATATCAATGTATTAAAAACATTTTATAATTTTAAAATTTTAACGTTCTTTCAAAATCACAACCAATATAAATACCTACTGTTAATATACATACCTACTGTTGTTATTTTTTTACGACGCGGCGTGCCACCTTTGTCGACACCAATGCCGCTTAAGATACCGCTTTGTCGGCTTTTTGAAATCATGGCAAAAGGAGCCGAGCCGACACAGAGCGGGATTTCATTGCAAGTGAAGCAGTTTTTTATTCTTAAAATGAATTGCGAGAAATTGAAGGGCGGCAATATGCAAAAGCAATTTAAGCAATGTTTCGGCGGGCACGGCTCTTTGTTTTTTCCTCAAAAGATTCCGATTTGATATTTTAAATTTTTCTATGTATTGTATGTATCTTCATTTCAATTTCGCAGCTGACAGTGAGTGCTTGTCGTCTATAGACTGCTATCTAGGTATTCGTAATTCGTAAGATCTTATTATCTTATCCGAAGCAACACGTCGAATGCGTTTGTAGATTAGTTGATAGGATATTATCATTATCTACCTTTTTCCTCTGGACTCCATGTATTGTTATGTTACGAATGTTACGTTTTGTTTTTCTAGTTTACTTTTTGGTTCAATATATTTTGTTATATTACTTATAATTGCGTAATTACTAAATCTTTCAATTAGAAATGGGGCAACGACGTTTTTTTATTTCGCCGAAGAGCCTACAGTGGACTTTTGCATTATAGAAAAGGCAGCGTTATTGCTTAATTATCATTTTTAATAGGCATACTCGAATGAATCAATGGCCCCCCCTAATAAAAAAGTCTGCGCACGCCTATGGTAAAACGTCATGGCCGAACTATCTTAAACAATTCGAGGCGGCATCAAAGGCAAACAACTGGAGTGAGAAGGAAAAAGCGTTAAATTTAACTCTTGCCATTAGAGGGGACGCTATGGATATCCTCCAGACCATTCCAGTGGAAGAGGCCGAAGATTTTGAACAACTAAAAAGCGATTGAACATGAGATATGGCCTGGAACACCTGGAGCATCTGTACCAATCGCAGCTGAAAAACCGCAAACAAAAACGCGACGAAACTCTGCAAGAATTCGAAGCAGACATTGCGAGGTTGGTGCGGTTTGCCTATCCATCGGCACCGGAGAATGTCATGGAATGTTTAGGGGTACAGACATTCATCGACGGAGTTCGTGACCATGAAATGCAGAGAACTCTACGCTTGGCTCGGCATAAGACACTGGTCGACGTACTCTCTGCAGCCTTGGAGTACGAAGCAGCTACACAGGCTTCCGGAGTATACGGCAAGGTGAGGGCTGTAGCAGACGAAGAAGTTGAGAACAAGCTTGACCAGATTGTCAACATGATGAAAAGCATCTCAAATGGAAAACTGAAAGCTGTGAGATGATGGAATTGTGGAGAAATGGGACATGTACGCAGTTCGTGCAAGCGACCGAGAGCTGCTACAAACAAAGATGCCCAGCAGGAAAAACTAGGAAAGGTCGACCTTCAGAGGGCAGCTTCGACCCGAAGACCTTCCAAAGACTCCCTCTCTAGAAGACCATGCCCTGCATAGTGCTCTCACTGCAGCAAAACAGAAGCTAAGGAAGCTGCGATTCGAAGAACCACGGTGACCACCGACGAATGGACACCAGAAAAGTTGGAAGAGGAACAAGAGAACGATCCCGACTTGAAGAAAATCCGACATTGGAAAAAGGAGAACTGTCGACCTACTTGGCAGGAGATTTCAAGGTACTCGCCAACGATGAAATCGTATTGGGCCCAGTGGGACTCGCTGGTTTTGGAAAACGGGTTGCTACAGCGAGTAATCGAGAACGATGAGGGTTCCGAAAGTAGAAGACAGTTGGTGATTCCAAGAACAAGGATAGCAGCAGTACTGCGGAAATTACACGACAGTCCGTCAGGAGGACATCTAGGTGTGAAGAAGACCCTCCAGAAAGTGCGAGAACGGTTTTATTGGATGCACAGTTCCGAAGATGTGAAGGACTGGTGTAAGAAGTGCACTACCTGTGCTACGACCAATGGACCGCACGGGAGAAGAAAGGCTCCTATGAAACAGTACAATGTCGGAAGCCCTTTTGAACGCATTGCCCTGGACATTGCCGGACCGTTTCCACCGACAGCAAATGGCAGCAGGTACATTTTGGTGGTGATGGACTACTTCACAAAATGGGTAGAAGCGTATGCCATTCCAAACCAAGAAGCCGCAACGGTTGCCGACGTGCTTGTGAATGAGTTCATTTGCCGATATGGAGTGCCCCTGGAAATACACAGCGACCAGGGCAGAAACTTCGAAAGCCAGCTGTTCCAGGAAGTTTGTGAAAAGCTCGGCATGAAGAAAACGAGAACTACGGCTTTGCACCCACAGTCGGACGGGATGGTAGAGCGAATGAACAGAACTCTTGGCAAATATCTGTCTAAAGTAGTATCTAACCATCAGCGAGATTGGGACCAATATCTCTCGCTATTCGCGATGGCCTACAGATCCGCCATCAATGAGTCCACCGGCCAAACACCAGCAAGAGTTCTGTTCGGACGCGAAATGAGATTACCCTGCGACCTTGAATTTGGATGCCGACCCGGAGAAGACATAGCTGGTGAAGATTACGTGACCCAGCTGAGAAAAAGAATGGACGACGTACACGAGCTGGTTCGATCGAATCTCCAGATCGCTAGCGATAGGATGAAGAAAAGGTACGATACGCAAGCTACGGAAGGAGGTTTCCACGAAGGAGACAAAGTCTGGCTGCATAACCCAAGAAGACAAAAGGGGTTTTCTCCAAAGTTGCAGAAAGCTTGGGACGGTACGTACCTTGTAAAGAAAAGAATCAACGATGTCATCTATCGTATCAGCAAGATCCCAAATGGAAAGCCAAAGGTGGTACACCGTAACCGATTAGCGCCATTTGAGGGTGACCACGATGAGGAAGTAAACCAGCTTCAGGAAGTAGCCGATCCTGCTTTTGTAGAGTTCATGGGTGCTTATGGTGGTACCGGAAAAGCAAGATTCGGCGTCACCACTGAGAGACGACAAGACCTGCTTACCGTTCCGGAGGAATACTCACTGGCAATAAACATCCCTGCCAGCGTAACCGATGCGCGCGGACTGGCATCTCTGTTTATAAAGAAGAGTGGCGCACGACCTTTGGTAAACCAGTTACCAGTACCAGGTAAAGCTTTGAAGCTGCAAAATGGCTCCCGCTACAATTTCCACCTAGTGACGAGGAACACCTTCGACGAAAGACCAACGTACGAGGATGTCTGGGAAGCATTACGAAGCCTGAGGGGGCATGTGCTTGAATTGAACGTGCATAGGCTAGCCATGCCCAAGATTGAATGTAGGCATTTAGATTGGCGAATAATCCGTAACATGGTAGCAGTAATCTTACGAGACACCGAAGTGCAGGTACTGGTTTGCGGCTATGCTCGGGAGACACAGCCAACGGAGAAGACGGTCGCATGTTACTTCCATACAACTGGAAAATGCAACAAGGGGACCAGTTGCCGATACAGTCATCTCGTTCCAGTTTCCTAGTTAGGTCCAGGAAGAACTGTCTCTTAAGGAGGGGGCAATGTTCTTTGGAAATTAATTTTTCTAATTTTGTAAAGCGTTTAATAGTATTGAACTATTATTTTTTGACGTCAAAAAATATAAGGTCACTGTAGTATAGTGTGCACTAAGTGCAATCCCAACGAACAGGAGTGGCAACTGACAGCGGACGGACAAGTTGAGAACGAAAACAATAATAATCATCGGCCTCTCATTAATGTATTTGGCACATGTAAATATATATAAGACATAAGTAAGTTGAGTGCGACTCAAAAAAAAATTAATATATATGTGAAAACGGGAGATGTAGTATAGTGTGCACTAAGTGCAATCCCAACGAACAGGAGTGGCAACTGACAGCGGACGGACAAGTTGAGAGTACGACAAAAACAATAATAAATGTTAAATCATCGGCCTCTAATTAATGTATTTGGCACATGTAAATATATATTAGAATAAAGTGTAAATAGAACAAACACAACCACTGAATATTATTACAGTCACGTTAGTTATACCTTACAATTACTTCTATCTTATTATTTATTAAGATAAGATAAATATGGGGCTTAAGTGCTTCTGAGAGCCTCTCCACTACGACCTTTGCAGATCTATTGTGTATGCCCTCCTGTTATTCTAGAGTTCCTTGTCTAGTCCCGTCCTTATTACTAGACGGATGGCAAACCTCAGGTCCTCCATATATTGGGAGGATTGTGATCTTTCCTCCTGATTCGTTGAAAACCTCAGCCTAGTCAGGCCTTCGCAGTAGCACAGTATGTGTACTGGGGTTTCCTCATCTTCTTGGCAAAATCTATGTATGGTTGTTTCTGCCAATCCGATGTTATTCATGTGTTTGTTAAGTCTGCAATGCCCTGTCAGGAGCCCAACCAGGATCCTGATTGTTTTCCTATTCTGGCTCAAAAGATACTCCGTGAATTTTGGCGAGGGTTCCTTGATGAACTCTTTGGCCTGCCTCATTTTTGGCGCCATATTCCACCATTCTCGAGACTGATTTTTTATCCAAGTGCTGCTATTTGTTTTTTGCAGCGCTTTCGCTATGCCACAGAAAGGTTCTGGGCCAATGGGAGCACAACAAGCCCCTTCTCGGGCTAGTGAGTCTGCCTCTTCATTGCCCTTGTGATCTGAGTGGCCTGAATGGAGAACATTTATTAAAAATACTTTACTTTCTGTTTGAAGCGAACCTTCGTTATGGTTCTGGTGCTCTTGTAGAGTTTGTACCCACAGAACATACACAAGGGTTTATATCTTAAACTAGTATCGCTTTTCCATAAAATGGTTGTAAAATTTTGATGACAATAAATAATCAATATCTCTCTCTATCTAACTTAAATTTATTTATTCGTTTTTTAAGAAAAGTATAATAAGTATAAAAAATATAACTGACTAAATAAAACACAAATCATTCAAAAATATTTAAAAAGCGACCGACAATCACATTTTTAAATTTTCTTAGAAATAATTATCCAGAAATGATCCCCAAACTGTTCCAACTGTGGCTTATATTAATTTTGTAGTTGAATGTAGATTTTAATTATGTGAACGTGTAAAGTAACATTTATTTGCTAAAATGTGTACATACCTATTTTAATTTCAAACACTGAATTATTATAAATTTTGTAAATATTTTTTGACAATATTCCTTGGTACTGTATTGACTTAAGATAATTGGATTAGTGCATAGTTGTAGTATCATGTTAGGGCATTAAACTACATCCTTCAAAAGTTGACAAGGTTAAGTCAGTTCACTCATAGCGACATAAGCACAGATGACAAACTACTTATTTTTCATAGATAAGAGATAGATATTTTATTGTTGT
Organism: Lochmaea crataegi; assembly: GCA_947563755.1. Lineage (NCBI taxonomy): Eukaryota > Metazoa > Arthropoda > Insecta > Coleoptera > Chrysomelidae > Lochmaea > Lochmaea crataegi. The sequence goes on along the minus strand of OX387424.1, from coordinate 51,180,143 downwards.
TAATCTATGGCTACATCAAAACTGTCTGGTTGAGAAGGCTACAATTTATAAAGTAGTGCTCTATTCGAGGTAAGTCATTTTTATGTATAGTCGTTTGTATGTATAGCAAAATATCGGTGATTGTATACCTCCATTAACAAAAATGTGACGTTAATGTGACAATATTAAAAATTGGCTGCGGCAGGTGGGTCGGGGTATATTCACTTATGTCAAAAAATATCCAGTATAATTTGCTTCTGATTGGTCGCAAAATGGCATTTGATTGGTTATTAGAAACGGATGGAGGTATATAATCAGTTATAATATCACAAGAGCATAGACAATATTCGATTATTCACCGAGTCACGAGACGTATTTGGCGAAACATCACGAGAGCGCGGCTCGAGTGGTGTTTCGCGAAATACGTCGAGTGAAGAGGTAAATAATCGAAAAATATTGTCTATGCTCGAGTTGGTATTCGTTACGATTATATAACGAATAATATTCTAATTTTTTTTATTGATTAATATTAATATTGAAGGTACAATTATTATAATACATATTTGATTTATTGTTTTCGGAAATGATCACAATATGGCAGGAGGCGAAACACCAAAACGAATATATCACGTCGTTAAGGGGTATATTCACTTATCAATACGTCGTAACTAAGGGAAATTCAAGGATTGTATTGGTTCATTAGAACATGAGTTATATAATCTGACCATATACCACTCGAGATATATATTTTGTTTTGAATATTCACCTCTTGTGATATAACTAGTGAAAATATTTACTAAATACAGATGCAGTAGCGTACTGCTTAACTTAACTAAAGACGAAACATAATTCAACACACCACTAAAACTACCTCTAACAATATTTTTTTGGAAGGAATTTCCATTTAAGCTTGTTTTAAATAAGCTTTCAATATTTCTTTTAGTCAGTTCATTGAATGTCCTAAGTCTAAAGATATAAAAACTTATTAGGTGTAATGTAAACTTGATGGTGAAACTGATAGCGATAAACATTTTAGATAAGCTCTTTAATTATTTATTATGAAATAACAAAAGTAACTTGGAATATTTTACTGATCAAAAATTGTAAACTAAAAACCAATAATATTGAGTAACAACTTTGGAGGCTTTGTATTACAAAACTTTTTTTATTTTTTCAAATTCTTGCTAGGTATAAATATTTCTAATATTATTGAAGAATTTTTTTCATTTATTTTTAACATTTATCTATAGATATGTCATTTTAACTATGCGGTAGACGCACACAGTCTCAAAGTTTAAAAATTTACTTAAAGTATTTTATCAAATAATGCAATAATGATAAATATGTATGACTATCAGCCGGATATAAATACATACATACAAATAAAATATGTATACATTTTTTAGATTTTCAGTAGTTCAGCTCCATAGGATGGATCATGTAGTTAAATTATCAGATGGTTTGATTCAAGGATGTGGCAAAACTGATCTAAATGGCGTTCCTTTTCATTCATTTTTGTGTATTCCATATGGAAAACCTGTAGTAGGAGATCTACGATTCAAAGTCAGGATTTTTAGTTTATTTTAAAACAAAATATAATTTAGGTCGTCATTTTATTTTGAAATCAAAAACACAAAAATATCTTAAAATTGATTGTATTCTAATTTTTAGGCACCACAACCTATTGAACCATGGCAAGGAATTAAAGATACAACAAAAGATGGGAAATCAAGTTTTCAAATCAATATGGAAACTAAACAATGCAGTGGCGGGGACGATTGTTTAAATCTTCACGTATTTACCAAAAAGGTATTGTGTAAAAATAAGTAAACTGGCGGGATATATTTAAACAAAAGACAATACTTTACCAGCATCAAACTTTGGATACTGTCAATACAGACACCTTCTCAGTCAAGTCAAAGTAGATATTATAATTAAACTACAATGAATGTTTATTTTGAAAGATACAAAAATTTCAGCCAAACCTACTCTATATAAATATTTTTTTCAAGCACACAAAAATTGCAACTTATGACTTGAGAAATAATGCAAAAGTTATTTTTTTACTTGGCACATGTCACTTTATATGCCTAAGCATATAAAAAAAATGAAGGTTTGCTAATTTTTATTTATATTGTTTATAAATGAACAAAACACGTTGTTCAAATTAGAAACACCTAATTATGAAAGAAACAGCAAGTTCGATATCAGTTACAATCCAGGGTTTTCTTGTAAGCAGATAAAGTTTGGTCGTGTCGTTTGTGGTTAACAGATAAATGTCATATTTACATACAAATAAATCCAACACTCCTTAACACTATTATTTTGGGAAGTACCTTTTAAAAAAAAAACAAATTCTATATATTATTTGGAATAAGATAGCTTTATGTGCTTCAATAGTCAACTCATCAGCTTCAGCTCCAAACGTTTCATTTTCGCTCCTAATCTATTATTTCTAAAATAAACCATGTTACAGTTTCTGATATTGAAACACCTTGATTAATAAACATAAGTTTATGTTTTAGTTGCCAGAAGAGGAAAATAGATTAAAACCAGTTATGGTTTTTGTTCACGGTGGTGGTTTTGTGGTTGGAAATCATGATACCTCCACATATGGTCCAGATTATCTCATGACCGAGGATATAGTTCTTGTCTCAATTACATACAGAGTGGGCTTATTAGGTTTTTTGCACTTAAACGATAGTTCCTTAAATGTGCCAGGAAACGCTGGTTTGAAAGATCAGGTATTGGCTCTAAAATGGGTTCAAAGGAATATAAAAAGCTTCAATGGTGATCCCAATAACGTCACACTATTTGGATCAAGTGCGGGTGCGGCTTCTGTAGAATTTTTAATTCTATCACCTACTGCTAAAGATCTTTTCCACAGAGCTATAACTCAAAGTGGGTCCGTTTTGAACCCATGGACAAAGGGTTATTTTGATTCAATTGATTTTGCAACTTATATGGGCAAACCTGATCTCACTGAAAAAGAACTTTTAACAGAACTTACGGATATGCCTTTTGAAAAACTGTGTGAATTACAACATGATTATATCAAGGTAAGTTCATAACCTATATAAGCATCAATAAAATTATGAATTTGTTGCTATTCTTCTACATTTCAGAGTAAAAATTTTCCAGGAAACTTTGGTCTCTTAGCACCAGTTAAGGAAAAACCAAATCCAAGTGCATTTTTAACTGAAGATCCAATAGACATAATACAGTCTGGAGAATACAACTGTGTTCCTGTTATAATTGGATATACTGAAAATGAAGGTGCCCTTTTTACTATTTTACGAGAGATCGGAAGAACCTTAAACCCAAATATGAAACCTTTCGATCCATCTGAATTAGATATGAAAAAGCTTTTGCCATATGAAACTGATTTTAACAATGATCAGACAGTTACAAACATGATCGAAATCCTTGAGAAAAATTATTTAAATGAGCATCACAACAGTAATATAGAACTGGTAAGTTTTCTTGCAATAGCTGGAACTGGATTAAATCGGGAAATTCTTAAAACTATGTAGTTTGTCATCTAAAAAACTTAAATACTTCATCAATTATGCATAATTCATATTTGGCCTTGGTATTGATACCTGATACTATTTGCTTTTTGCATATAATTTTAAAATATTTGTTAATTACAAAGTTATTCAAGACAACTAATCCTGTCTAATCTAATCTAAGACAATAAAAAGGTACTTTTTTTTAATACCAATTTCAAGCTTGTAATTATATTTGTGCTTAAATTTATATTGCAATTTAACTTAAAGTTGGATTGAGTGGTTCCAATATTAGTTAATGTTTGTTAAAACTACATTCAAATCCCGCAAACTCTGCCATCTTCACTTCAAATAACAAACCAAAAGCTCACTCTATAATGTATTATAGTAAAATAAATTCAAGTTAACTGCATTTTCAACCCTTGCAATTTTTATAATTATATATTTTCTCTAACCCTTAATTATAATTTAAATTATTTTCTTATTATCATCTTCCTCTTCGTCGGGGCATATAGTACGGAGAGCAGTTATTTTTTGTCGTAAAATGGTCACTCTCTTGTAAAATTTTTTTTAAGTTTCCAAGAAGGGGCAAAACGTCATATAAAAGTAGACGATATTTCGTTAACCTCTACCTACAGCCAGGAAAATAATTTAAATAAATTATATACATAATATATAGATTTTATTATAATTTTTCACCTGTAGCTAATGACAGATGCATACTTTGTTAATGGGATCATTACTTCTGCCAAACAGCATGCTAAAGCTTCCAATCATCCAGTTTATTTATACAGATTTACAATGGATACTAAATTGAATTGGATAAAGAATATGGCACCATCTTTACAGTGTAAAGGTAAAAGTATTTTATAACTTAGATTCTCACATAGGTTGCTAGATTACTAGGTAATTTTCTAATTCTCTAAAGCGGCATTCGGCGATTTTGTGATTTCATTTGAATCTAGTAATTAGTCATTTTTTACTTGGAAATAACTATTGCATCCTGTTTAAAAAAGATAGAGAGGTGTTTAAACCACCCTGTTTAATGGTAATTAATCATTAATAAATTTTACATTTACTGCAGGTGCTTGTCATGCAGATGAAATAGGATATTTATTCAAAAATATTGATCATAAAGACATTGGTGAAATTGAAAAAGAAGGACGGCGAAAAATGTTATCACTTTGGACTAATTTCGCCAAGTTTGGTAATCCTACTCCAGAAAATAATAATTTAAATATTACATGGAAACCAATAGAAAATGATGAGATCAATTTTCTAGATATTGGAATGGATTTAAAAATGGATGTGAACCCCGAAGAAGATAGAATGAAAATTTGGCACGAGCTTTATAAATGCGACCCGAGCACTATTAAATATATTTAATTTATTCGTTTGAAAAATCATCGACTTTATAACGTTTCTTATTAAAATTGGCATTTGTGTAGTATTGGAATCATTTGCAACATAAATTTATCAGAACGAATAAAGAACAAAATTTCACTATATTTTTTTTATTATTTGAAACTTCGTTAAAATACGAATATCGCTTTTACGATAAGTTTTCAAAAAAAATCGATACGGAATTCAGTAATAATAAGAAATTACCACACCATTACCAGACTTGAAAAAAATGCCATTCAATGGTATACAGACGGCTCAAAAGCAATAGAAGGGACTGGGATATGAGTGTACTGGCCAAGAACCAAATACTCCGAAAGCTTGTAAAAAATCCCAAGTATCTTCCAGGCGAAAATTCCCGCCATCGGAAGGTGTGCCCAGTTCATTATTGATAAAAGATATAGAGGGTAAAGAATTATCGTCATGTCGGATAGTCAAGCAGCAGTTCTTGTTAAATCAGTTCTAAGGCTCATCGGTTGAGTTGCTAACATAACGGTTGCGTTCAAGCGGAATGCTGTTGTTCTGCTGACTCTCAACTCTTGAGCATCAAAGACATCGGCAATGATTTACGCTTTGTTTACTCAACACTGTCAAAAATGACAGAAAATGTATTCACGCTCAACTTGTTTTGTGCTTAGTTTCAACCGTGGAGTTCGGTTGAACACGCCCATTGTAATACAAGAATCGGTAAACATATTCCTCTCGGATAACGGTAAGTGAGAAATTACATGAAGAACACGTGTTCACTGCAGGGAGATATTTCCGAAAGTTCGCATGACACATACACTCACCGGGTTTTTAGGCCCGTGGGTTGTTGCTAAGTAGAATCTTCCACCACCCCCTGTCATTCCGACAGGTCCTCACTCGTACTTCGCGCTCGCGTATCACTTTCCTCCCTTTGTACTATGGGGGCACCAGGGATGTCTTCTGTCTTTAAGGGGTAGCTCTGGTGGCTATATTCCCTTGTCCTTCTTGATTGGAGTTATGCTCGATTCGGATTGTGTGTGTGCTTTCGCTGCCTCATTTTAAAATCCGTTTCACCCGCCCTGGTGAACAAGACCTTAGCATGAGTGGTCCTTCGCCTTCTTTTAGAGCTGACCCCTCAGGAATCCCCGGGCTTCCTTTAACAGAAGTGCGGGGCCTCCGTATTGGGGGGTCCTCTTCGCTGTTTTCTTTCTTGTCCACCCCGGTGTTTTTTGGGTATTTTTAAAATTTTTTTTGGGTTAGTTTTAATTTTTTGTTACGGACATCTCCCGCACACTCCCACACACGGTTTTTGTTGGTATTTTTTTTGGTGTGCCAGCGGGTGCGCATATGCCCGCCTTGACGTGCTTCCATGCCCCGCGTGCATGGTTTTGTTTTTTTTTGGTGGGGTTGTATAGTTCGCATGAAAAGTTTGGCACCAACGACGCACTACAACGCTTGTTCAATTTCTTCAAAATCATTGATTAATTAATATAGAAGGGCAAGGAAAAGGATTGAAGAAGCCATTTTCTCAACACTGCATAGCTTCTTCAATCATTTTCCTTGCCCTTCTAGATAAATTAACCAATTATCTGTGTTGATCAAGAAAATATAAGGTTATGATTTTGAAGAAATTGACAGTTTATACTTTTATAAATGTGGCAACGTCGGATTTGTTCGTGACATTCATCCGCCTCTGCCTGTTCGTTCTTCTGAGACAAAGCTCCGTGCATGATGGCAACCTAATTTAATTTTAGACTCCATGATAGCCAATTGAAACTTAATTTCATTTTGGGCTCCATCTATCAGCTCTATTTGAAATCTTTAACGTTTAGATCCGCCTCCAAATATAGATGGCACTGAAAATCGTGACAATTTTGAAATAATTTCGCCCACCCAAGTGCCCAGTGCCTGACCACCACTAATTTTAGATTTAGAACAGGGAAATAGGAGAGACGTTAAGAAATTTCAGAATTCAGTGGAACTTAGATGGTTACTACGAACGAGCGTCTACCTATGCTACTAAAATTTTTATCAGAACACCTTCCTGACATCTTATGCCTTCAATAGACACATTTTAAACTAGATCATTATCAATCAGTAAAAAATTATCAGTGTTTCTTTAAAACCGAACAAATCGTCAACATGCCAGTGGCGGAGTTGCGATCGAATACATTAGAAGCAGAAGTTATTCCTATTAATTGCAACATGGAAGTCGTTGCCGCAAAAATTAAGAGCTCGTACCCAATACACATATGTAATATGTACCTACAAGCAGGTCCATTGGACATGCAAGACATTTGTGATGTTTTAGGTGATTTGGGGTTCCCAATCTAATGATACTCGAGGTCGAATAATTGTAGATGTTATTGACCATTTTAATTTTAACATATTAAATGATGGTACTAAAACTCGTTAAATACACATCATTAATCTAGCCTTATTAGAATGCAAAAAGAGATTAAATATTCTAAAGGTGGTAGCTAACCAGAAATGGGGTGCTGACTGACCAACTATAATGTTACTATATAAATCTCTTATTAGATCAATGTTAGACTATGGTTCTATATCATATGACTCAGCGAGCAAAACCGACACCGACCAACTCGAAATAATCCAAAATTCCGCTTTCAGAATGATACTTGGAGCTTTTAGAACTACGCCGGAAAAAAGCCTACAGTGGGAATTAGGAGAGCCAGCCTTAAGCCTATATAAGGCAAAAATTTCTTAGCAGTAATTATGCAGTTACTATTCTTACCAATAAGTAAAATCCAACATTTCAGTACATACAAATAAATTAGAAGGATTTCTTACTGGAAAATCGAGGACTCCAAAACCGTTTTACGATAGAATTAGAACACACTTTCAAGATATTGACTTCTGTCTACGAACAGTTTACCCGATTTCCACCTATAACATAGAACCCTGGATGGAAAAGATACCAAATTGCCTAACTAGCTATGCGATAAACAAAGTACAAACCCAACTTTTATAAAAGCCAAGGTAATCGAGATTTTGAAAAAGTATCCAAAACCTACAGATGCCTCAAAAACGACAATAGGCGTAGGAGCAACTGTAGTAACTGATTCGCAGAAACTCCTGTATAAACTTCCATCCTACACAAGCATCCTCTCAGCAGAACTATTCGCTTTATATCAAGATTTAACACATATTAACGAAAGCAGCCACCAAAACCGTTTCCTTGTCCTTACAGATTCCATACATTCTATACAAACGATTTATTCTAAACACCCTTTGGTTCATCATATTAGGAGAGAACTCTATATAAGTTGCCAGAGAACGAGACAACGATATCATCTTTACATGGATCTCATCCCATATTGGTGTTAGCGGAAACGAAACAGCAGATAGATGTGCTCGTAATGCCATTACAGATGAAAGTGCCGTATCTATTTCAAAAGTGGTTAGTTCGGATCTAAAATGCGTTTTGAATAAGAAAACAATCGCTTTGTGACAATCTCAGTGGACTGAAAGTGAGTCAAAACTTCGTGAAATTAAAACCTCTATATAAAAAGTGGTTCCCCTTTTCTAAAAACAGACAACACCAAGTGATTATTTCACGTCTACGGTTGGGGCATAATAGACTAATTCATAGTTACCTAATAAAACGTGAAGATAACTGTGATCTACCTATAACATTTGAAGCCTTATTTCAGGAAAATAATTATCATAAACTAATAATATTTTTAAAATTAATTAATGTATTTAATTCTTACCTACCGTACCGTCGCTAATAACCTACTATGGTTGATGCGCCTTTTCTGTTAAAATAAAAAACAAAAAAAAGGCATTTCAAGCTTGTGGGTTTGATAAGATAATATTTACTAACTGCTAGCATCTAAAAATATATGTTAGTCGTCAACAAGCCGGTAAGTAATTTGTTTATTTGTAATAACTCCAGACTTTAAATGGTGTAGGATATGATCAGTTTAAAGCATTTTCTCTTTAAAAAAATATATTTTGGAGCACATTGTTCCAAAGATTCTTTTAATTTTAACAGTAACTAATTGCTACTATAAAACAGACAAATGCTCTCACTAGTTCGTTATATAAAAACTTGCAAAATTTACTATAGTTGTTTCGCCATCAGGAGAGAGTATTAAAATTATCGGAAACCAGTAAACCATGGGCGTACATTTATAGAATTATGTTTATAATGATAGTCTATAAATATTTACTTTAGACCCCATGTCGCCGCCGGTTACAAATATTAGATAGTAACTTTAAGTTATGTGAAAGATGTTGAACTTGGATTATACGCAAAATGTCATTGTCATTTTAAACTGAAGTAACTTTAACATTGCAATATTTTTCAATTGTATAGTAAAATTAATACCTATTTAGAGGTACCAGCCGTTTTAGTAACTTAACGTATGCGGCTTCTTGAACCATCAGACATTAACATGAAATCAAAATTTGACTAAACTTCAAAAACGTGACATCTAATAAATTAGTTACGACGTTCATTTTTGTTGGTAATTTTTTGTTTCAACCGATTTATTAATAATAAATAAGGATGGTCTTATTCTAAATGGGTATAAAATTTACTATACCTGCATTTTACCAAGAAATTACAATAATTTGGATTTTGAATTTACTGTTCTGACCAGATGTAGGTAGGTATTAAGGGGATTAAATAAAACAGATAGAAAATCGACCCTTATTGATAAGGATGAAATTATTTGTTGGAGAAGAAAATATTTAAGAACCATATTGCAATACCCTTCAGAGGAAAGGCAAATTTTTTATTTGGATGAAACCTGGGTAAACGAGGGACACACGGTATCCAAAATGTGGCAAGACAAAAATGTTCAGACATCACGTCAAGCTTTTATGGATGGATTATTCACTGGATTTAAACCTCCGTCGGGTAAAGGGCGGCGTGTTGTACACATTGGAAGTAACAAAGGTTTTTGAATGAAGGTAGTTTCATATTTGCATAAAAAAACTGGTGATTACCATAAGGATATGAATTCAGATGTATTCGAAGAATATTTCGAGCAAATGATAAAGTTCATTCCTAAAGGGTCAGTGATAGTAATGGATAATGCTAGTTATCACTCACGGCGAATTGAAAAAATTCCTACTTCGTCATGGAACAAACCTCAGATCGTTGAATGGTTAAGAAAAAGAAAGATTGTTTGTAGTGAAGATTTTCTTAAAGTTGAGTTACTTCAGTTGAATAGACCTCCTGTACCATACGCAGTTGATGAAATTGCAGCAGCACATGAAATTAATGTATTGCGCCTTCCTCCTTATCACTGTGAGCTCAATCCAATTGAGCTCATTTGGGCGCAAGTTAAAGGAAAAATACAACTTTTAAGTTGAACGATATTTGGAAACTGCTGGAAAACTCTATAAAATAAGTAAATGCTGACAATTGGGAAAAATGTATTAAGCATGTAGTAGAAGAAGAAAAGAAAATGTGGGAAATGGACAATATTCTACAAGTGACATTAGATGGACAACCCCTATTTACAGACACGTAACACCTGTAACATTTGTTGTTAACAATAGTAGTTCCGATAGCGATGAAAGTCTGTGTGAGTAACTGTTTTAAAATTTTGTAATCACATAAATAAATTTAAGAGGTTGTAATACATTATTTTTCATTTTGACAAAAACTAATATTTTTACTTGAAGTTTGGTGAAAACTTAACAAAATCTTTTTGATAAAAAATATTCTAAACTTTCTGAAATATTCAGGTTAATTTGATGTCACTATCAATAACTTTTTTAGCCATTAAAATCTGTTGGTTTGATTATGCCAAATAAAGTAATTTGTCAATATACATATAACTACTTAATAATGTAGTTTTATCTTACCCCTTTTATTAAACCCAGAACCACGCTTATGCAAGGATTATTGAGCAGTTTCTCGGCGATTACAAAAGAGTCGTCTATTGTTATATCAGGTATACTGGTCGGCACCGCTAATCTAAAAGAAATTTGTTAGTGCTTTATGGTAAAAATTTGCAAATATACTGATTTTTTTTGGGCCACCGCTGCTGTAGTTTTCATACATAATTAGGTTTTATTACTCTCTTCTGATGGCGAAATAACTATAGGTATATCCAAGAATGTGATTCAGATAGAGTGGAAGAAAAGAGTCAAAGTTAATTTTTCATATTTTATCTTTATTGAATTGCAGTTGGCATAAAATGTTGCCAAGAAATCAATTATTATTATTATTATTATTATATGCCAATAGGTACATCAATCAAAACCCTTGCACAAAATTTTATAATCAGCTGAATAAACATAATAAAGGCTTTTTTGTGTCTCCATATTTTTTTTAAGATTTATTATTAAAACGCTTAATATAATAGGCAAATTTTAAGCTAGGTTGAAAAATATTATCGCCTCATATGTACATTTTTTAGGTTATCTGTAGATCAGCATGTTCAGCTATGATGAAATTACCAGATGGTTTTATTCAAGGAAGTAGCACTGATCTAAATGGCGATCCATTTTTGTGTATTCCATATGGAAAGCCCGTGGTAGGAGATCTCCGATTCAAAGTCAGGATTTTTTATTTTTTACAATACAAATGTACTTGAATCGTTTATTTAAGAAACAACCAAAGTCACAGTTTGATAGTGTTCAGGAGGTGGAAAAAACCTTTTGTATATTTACCTGAGCAGTTTAAGTAAAACTGGAGCTTGAGGTTGAAAGTTTGCCACTAAAATAAGAATTTAACATAAACAAAAGTACTAAAAATATTTACAAAACTATAAAAATTTTTTTTAGGTTTTCATGTTTGAATGGTTCCTCCACTCATCAAGTTTTAAATTTTTTTTTTGGTCTGTAGTACTGACTTTGGGTCCTTATACATGTCTTTTGAGCTGGCATTTGAACTGGAAAATTGAAAGTACCTACTCCATATTAAGCAATTAAAGTATTCACTAGCCTGAATACAACCTGGCATATCAGCAATGTAAACAAAATGGTGAAATTTGGAAATCGATAACTGAATCCGCTTATCTCTTGTCAAATTTTCTGTCTCGGTCTACGCACATGCACACTGGGCCACCACAGATAGTGAATAAGTTTTGGACACTTGCGGCAATAATAATTTCCGTATACTCATGAATGAAATAACATCTGTTAAAGCTAAGTATAATATACTCAAAATGTTTCTGAAATAAGCGATTCAACTTTTGAGGTCATTTTACTTTGAAATAACAAACACACATATAAATAGCTTAAAAGTCATTGTTTTCTAATTCTTAGGCTCCACAGCCTGTTGAACCATGGCAAGGAATAAAAGATACAACAAAAGATGGGAAATTCTGTATTCAAATGAATCCGGATACTAAACAACGTAGTGGCGGGGATGATTGTTTAAATCTTCATGTATTTACCAAAAAGGTATTGGGTAAATCGATACTATAATATATAAAATCTCCGAAACGGCTTAAACTATTTTGACGAGGTACATATAGAATACATATTATATTGATTTTAATTTGGTCAATATTTTTTTAGTTTTAATATGCCCCTGACAAAAACTCCTCTCAGGTCATGGTTCAAAATGTTCTTGTTAGGTATTTTAATGAAATTGTCCAGAAATTTTTTTTAAACTGAATTATATTGGTATAATGAAAATTACTTTACATGATCTTGGTATGGAAACTATTTACTCACATTCAGTATATTATTGTTTTGTAATTCTTTCCCATTCCAATTGTTTTATTTTAGATTAAAACTTTTTTAAATGTCCAAAATATCAAATTTCCCTCAATGTATAATTCCACACCATTGTAATTTAGTTTGTATTCCGGATTTAGATAACTCTAAAATTTTTCATAATTTGAATAAATTGAAAGTTACTTCCCTCGATAATTTCTTCCTCATGTTACAATTTTAAATCTTCATACTACGAAGCTCTTTATCAATTATTTTATTCTGTTGAAGATTTTCAAGTCCAAAAGTTATTTTACCAGGTTCTGTTCTGGATCAATCCTATTTAAATTTAGAAGTATGAAGGGGATTCCACCATTTTATTATTTTAGTTGATTTATTTGATTTTAAATTTTTCTGACTTTTTATAATAATCTCCTAAAAAAAATTAAGTATTGTTTCGTATGAACATCGCAATTTATTAAATTAGATAAAAAATTCAGGATAAAAAAATATATAGGTGTATTAAAGGTAATTTAATTAAGAGTTACATTTTAATATAATACAATGAAGATTTGGTTACAAATCATATGGAAAAGAAAATTTCCAAAATTATCAGAGGCTAGATATTCTAAAAAAATGTATATCGAAAGTGGGTTGAATATTATTGATGGGTAATAATATAGAATGAATGATGGATAAACAAATAAAGTAAGTTAAGATAATAGTATGAATAATATGAAGTATAGGAATAATTATTATTATTGATTGGATAATAAGGAGAGTTATGATAATAGTATGGATAATAAGGATTATAGGAATTATAATAATGGCATGAATAATAAGGAGAGTGATGATATGAGAGGGCAGGGGCATATTGAAACTAATTTAAAAATGTTGACTAAATTAAAATCTATATAAGTATATTCCACCAAGAAGGACAATAGGCGATTTTTTTCATTAATAACAATTGAATTTGTTATAAACAATTAAAAACGGGTCCTATGGAAGGTATTAGCGAAGTTCCGGTTTATATGAGTAATGGATTTTTTTAGGTATAAACAATAAACTTTTTTAATCGTTGGGAAACGTTTTGAATTTTTCTTAAACCATTCTACACTTTAACTTACAAAAGCTGCTAACATCATTTCAGCCTTTACACATATATTATTTCTCTTTCCTTGCCAATACCCTTTTTTCAGATGTTATGTGGTCTTGGTTCTTTTATTTTACTTCAAGAGTTTTGTCTATTCTTAACTTATGTATTTGCCTATTTTATAAAATGAACATCAACAATGTTAAAACTTTGTTTTAGTTGCCTGAAGAGGAAAACCGATTAAAACCAGACATGGTTTTTGTTCACGGTGGTTGTTTTATGATTGGAAATCATGATACCACCACATATGGTCCAGATTATCTTAAGAGTGAGGATATAGTTCTTGTCTCAATTGCATACAGATAGTGGGCTTATTAGGTTTTTTGCACTTGAACGATAGTTCCTTAGATGTGCCAGGAAACGCTGGTTTGAAAGATCAGGTATTGGCTCTAAAATGGGTTCAAAGAAATATAAAAAGCTTCAATGGTGATCCGAATAACGTCACCCTAATTGGATCAAGTGCTGGTGCGACTTCTGTAGAATTTTCAATTCTATCACCAACTGCTAAAGATCTTTTTCACAAAGCTGTAACTCAAAGTGGGTCAGTTTTAAATCCTTGGTCAATGGGTTCTTTTGATGCAGTTGATTTTGCAAGTTATATGGGCAAACCTGATCTCACTGAAAATGAACTTTTAACAGAACTTACGGAAATGCCCCTTGAAAAACTATGCGAATTACAATATGATTATATCAAGGTGAGTTCATAACATATAATCATCAATAAAATTATCTATTATGAATTTTTTACTATTCTTCCATATTTAAGAGTAAAAATTTACCAGGAAACTTTGGTCTCTTAGCACCAGTTAAGGAAAAACCAAATCTAAGTGCATTTTTAACTAAAGAACCAATAGACATAATACAGTCTGGAGAATACAACTGTGTTCCTGTTATAGTTGAATATAATGAAAATGAAGGTGCTATTTTTAACATTAAGCAAGAGCTTGAATGAGCCTCGAACCCAAATATGAAACCTTTCGATTCATCTGAATTAGATATGAAAAAGCTTTTGCCATATGAAACTGATTTTAACAATGATCAGACAGTTACAAACATGATCGATGATTTTTAATTATTACACAAATTAGCAAAATACAACACGTTTGGTTGCAACTATGCACAACTGTCAACTTTTCAGTAAGTAGTATCTGTAAAAGTTATTTGTTTATGACATGGAATCTTCTATGGTTTACAAGTATTAATTTATAATTATAATATCATAAAATTATAAACTTAAATTTTTCTCAAACGTACTTAGATCATTTTAAATAAGCGAAAATATTGCCTCTATTTAGTGAGACTAATTAGCGATCACAACGCCTCACTTTTTTCTATTAAATTTACGGAGCATTTTTCTACAGCTATCGTTCTCATTCTCTTCTAACCTCCATGCTCAAAACAATGAGGTGCCTTTGGAGGGTAGAAGTAAGAAATGAGCTTCATTTCACAGTAAATAAGGAGGGCGTTAGTGTAACAAACTTACTATATTTGAAATAAGGCGCGCTCAGAGCGCCATTCTACCCTCCATAGAACAATAAAAAAAGATGGTTATACTCGACATAGTTCACTTAACTTCAATTTTGTGCATTTAAGTGAAACATTTTATTATTTTAACTTCATTTAACTTTACTTCCTTACTTCGATCCACCCTCCATAGTTGGTAATTTCTTGAAAAAAAAAGATTGAATATAAGTTATCAGCATTAACAATATATCTTTCATATTTACTTATTCCAATTTTGAATACAGAATACATACATGTGTATATCATTAGGCCAAAAGAGGTGTATAATCATTAAATTTCACATTTTTACTGCAGGTGCTTGTCATGCAGATGAAATGGGATATTTATTCAAAAATATTAATCATAAAGACATTGGTGAAATTGAAAAAGAAGGGCGACGAAAAATGTTATTACTGTGGACTAATTTTGCAAAGTTTAGTAATCCTACTCCAGAAAATAATTATTTAAACATTACATGGAAACCAATAGAAAATGATGAAATCCATTATCTAGATATAGGAATTGATTTGAAAATTAATGTGAATCCCGAAGAAGATGGAATGAAAATTTAGTACGAGATTTATAAATGTGACCCGAGCACTATTAAATATATATAACTTATTCTTTCGGAAAATTAGAGACTTTGTATAAGATTATTTCATTAAAAATTTCATTTGTTGTACTAAGTATTGGAATCCTTTGAAATATAAATTTGTAGAAACAAAAATTGCTTTTTTCGCCTACCTTACCTTACTAATCATATAAACACCAAAAATATATTGTTTAGCAGTCCAAAGGCGGAAAATTCTTAACACCACGATTTTGTTGTTTTTCAACATCTGTCACTGGAGTACTTTGACGTTTCACTGTAACTTTCATTAAACGTCAGTGCAAATCAAAGTTTTTTGTTTATTTGGTAGACGAAAAACATTTGAGTGTCACACATGCAAGAAACGCTTAGCAGCCCTTAGCTATCAGATTCCCTCGCTTCGCTACGCTCGCTCGTGCAGCCAAAGATCATTTTCTGCCCTTGTGACACAATATACTATTTCCGTCGACTGTGCGTTTTTTAGCTATATTGATTTACACAAAATCATTCATTAATGAATGAGCTTTTAGAAAGCTTCTTATACATAAAGTACATGTAGATGAGAGGTTCAATAAAAAAAAGTGTAAGCCACATTAATAAAAAATTATTTAATTTGGTTGCCTTTTACTAAGCAGATATAAAGGACTTTTAAAGCAGTCTTAGTAGCATTTTTGAAAATATGTACACAATACACCATATTACCATACAATTATTATTTTTCCTGGTGCTCTTTAGAAATCAGAAAACAAGCGTTATACCATTTTTCATTTTCAAGCAAGAAAAATCAAAATAGCATAGTGCACATATTTCTAACATCTTTATTCATCGAGAAATTATTTAAATATGAAATTGTTTTTAAGAATTTTTATTTATTAGAGACATGAGGGAACTTGTGAATTTTAATTTAATGAAACGATTCAACATTCTATTTACATAAATTTACTCTACATCATTCTTTAGTATCACCAATAAATATTGGACTATATTCAAAGAATATTGAGACGTATTTGGTTAAATGCTTGCAATACTTTCATCAGAATTTAACTTTTTTGTAGACAAGAGATAAAGATCAACTAGATAAAAATAAAGCTATTGGATACAATAAAACACTAAAGACATTAACATGTTTCAACCTTCCGGTATACTGTGTGCAAATGTGTAACTTTAAATCTTGTTTTACTAAATTAATAAAATAAAAGCGTTTTGTCTAGTATTTTACCCAAATTAATTAAAATTTGGGGCACTTCACACAGTTATACTAAAGTGAATGATACACCATGTTGATTTGAATATTTTAAATAACAATATCGAAAAATATGATCTACGTGATTTAAAATGTTAAATTTACTAAAGATCATTTTTAGAATTCTAAATATGTAATTTAGAAAATTACAAACATATCTTGAGTTCCTCATGCCAATTATATATTTTTATTGAATGAACAGTCTTACCTTTATACTAGGAGCATAAAGCATGTAGCACCATTGACAAAAATTAAACCACGTTCATATAGTTACCCTAGTTATTGTGCAGTTATGGCAATATATACAAGTTGTGCATTGATTTGGTGTTTACTTAAAAATATAAATCATACAGCCCTATATGGTTTAAAGGGTTACTGCAAGTGCCAATAAATAACAATACATATCAACAACAGCACAACTTTAACCACTTTTTTATTTAAATTGTAGCGGTATACCATAACTGCAGCATCGTCCGGAACCAAAACTATGGGACACGCTCTGTATTTAAAAAATATTCAACATCAAAAATACTACTAATTAAATTAAATACATTTGAATCATATTCGAATTGGATTATGAACAAGTGTATTACAAATATTAAAATTATATCACTGGCAATAAAAAAAATAATTCCTTTGTACAAATACATCTAAAATATATTTTAATGCTTTTATTAGCTTTTATAATTTGTGATTTATGTCTGAATTTGAAAATGTTTCTAAATATCTCTAAAACAAATTATATACCAGTAAATGCATACCTACAGGTGGGATATGCATCAAATACTTACTTTTCAGCGTTTTTGAGCATTACGTCATCATCACAATCATTGTACTGTGCAGTTATTAATATAGGAACTTCAATTTCTCTCCTTTTTTCGTGGTGGAATAATCTAACAAATTTAACACAAACTGCCGATTGTACTAGTTATGGATTTAAGAGTGTATTCAACAGCCAATGTCATTACAAAAGCAGCACAATCAATCTTAGCTGAAAGCCCAATATGAACTTTTGCCCTTTTAGCTCCAGGTCACAGATATAATGACATTTAATAAGTATATCAAATACGAATCACGAAAAGACATACGTACCGAGAGTTCGTACATAGACTGGCGAGTCGTGTGAATACAAGTTCCATATACGAATGTAACTGAGAGAAATGGTATGAAGATAAAACTTTTTATATTATTTCAGTCACGGCTCATAAACGCTGAAAAAATGTAGATTGATGTGAGCAGTAAATACATAAAGATCTATACAAAATCAGTTGAACCGTGTTACAAAATGATTGTATACAGAAGTCCATGTTATAATAATAGGTGGAAGAAAATGTGCTGGAATATGATGGATGCAAACCACCAACCAAGATGGACAGCATGGATAAGATATACGTCTCTCGTAGTTCTATAAAATATTTTTCACATATTATTTTTGAATATCCTTTACAAATCCTGGTTTCTAAGGGTTTTTCTTAAGGAGCAGCTTAGTATGTCTTGTATCTTACATTTGGCTAGTCTTTTTTGTAGTCTTGAATAGATATTTTTTAAAACATTTCCATTTCAGTGAATTAGTTAGTTACACTCACAATGGGTGACTTCTCAATTTTATCTAAAATATTTTATTTCACTGAGAAACTTTGGTATCAATTATAACTATTACAATAAGTTATGACTAGAACAAGTAAACTCATGTGCAAACATGTGAAAAATATTTAAGTACATAATATATACGTACAACTTTATTGAAAACTATTACATGTTTAAAAAACGAATTTGCATAAAATAATTTTAGCATTCGTTTATTCAAGTTTCAAAAAAGTTGCTTTCATGTATTCCAATTTATGTTTCATAATACACAGCTATTAATTATCAAGTAGAATCAAAATTCCAAAATGTTTACATGAGTTTACTTCAAATTATTATAACCCACAGAAGCTGGATTTTTTCAACATTACTGGGTACAGTATGACATTTAAAAACTTGATATATTTTTTTGCATACAGTCTAGTTTTAAAAATAACGTCACCCAAAGATACAATAATTATATCAGAGCTTAGCAATATAAAGCCATAGTTTCAGAAACGACCATATAAAGTTAAAACTACAAGTAATATGTCAAAATCTTCAAATTCGTGTTGTTATAAGTTTTGATTTATCGCTCAACATCAGTAGTTCTTCTTTTGGTTAAATGCGACAAAAGCAAGCGGTGTCTTTCAACGTCAATTTTTGCAGACATTGTTAGTTTTTTTTAGATAAATTAGTCATATAATTGTAAGAAAAATAGATAATTTTTTATATCATACTGGGTTCTACTATATTCAATAAAGATGCTATGGAATGTGAGCGCACTCTGACTTTATACAGACAAACGTTACTAAACTAAAATGTTTTCTAAAAGTGTAGAAGACGATTTTACTCATAGTTTCGATTTCAATTAGTCTGAATTTTTATTGAAATTACCATTAAAACCTCAAGTGAGTATGACTTATTACCCATAATTTCAAGTAGATGCCCATAAATATCTTAAAATTATAAAATCAGTGATACAAAATAATCTCAGAAGTTAATTTGGAATGAATTTTATATTTTACAATATACAGCTTAGTATATTACAACTAAGTTACCTCACCAACGACAGGCAGTAGTAGTAGTTCTTTTGTACCAAAAAAACTTTATATAAATAAATTTCAGACATTATTTTTTAATATTTAGATCAAACTAACCCTAAAAGTGATAACGTGTTATATTTAAAAAATTTATATTGTTCAATTCAATAAATAATATAATATATAATATTTATTATTGGAAGAGCAATTTTGTAGTTTTTAGCCCTGGGGTATATATCGCTAGCGTTTCACGAGAATTCGTCTCTTTTGGTTACAAAATGCCACTCAACTTTAAAACCAACAATATTCTCATTATAGTACAAACAAAAACAGATGTACAAACTAGTTTGAGATTCTTTTTGCAAAAATGACATACAATATGTAAGTGAACTAATTAAAAAGAATTATTTTTTTAACAAAGCAAAACCAACAACGTCATCACTTTATATACGATTAGCTTTACATAGTATTGAGAAATGGTTGAACTATTATTATTTAAACAATGGTAGCAAGAATCCTTTTTATGCTTTAGAGTCAAAAAGGTCATTTCTTACATATATATAAAAATAGCTGCACGATCACGCACCCAATATAAAAATAAGCAATTTTTTTTACTTTGCGAGTTTAAAACACACAACTTACGTATTATTCGTTCCGAAAGTATACTATATTATTATACATTGAGTTATATTCAAGGTAACATATTGTTAAGTTATACAAAAGCTTTAACCCAAAATAAAGAAATAGGAGTATTTCACTTAATAATTTAGTTCATCAAGAAATGTGTTTGGAATTTTTTATCGTCAGTATTTGTTTCAGATCGGAGACATCGACCAACATTTTTCCTAGTTGTGTCCTTATAATATCGAACATGCATAATGGCAGATTTCAGCTGGTACGCAGAAAGTTGCACCATTTGTATTGCAACGCGCCCGTTTCAAGCCGAGATGTTGAAGTTACGCAGAGGTTCGTTGCTGTTCAACTATTCACGTTATTGTGTAAAAATATCACTTATGAGTTCCACTAGTCAATAGCAAACGTCAAATACTTCCAAATTTTTCCAAGCGACTTCGCGCACGAGCTGGAATCACCAGCTTAAGGGTAGCAGTTCTGCATATTTCAAATTGCGGCACGTATTTTTTTGTAGTTATACAACATCGCCCTTCTGCGTACTACCTGAAATTCGCCTTAAGGTAGACCTGTACAGGTTTCTCACCCCAAGGCTCCGTAACACTAGCGAATTTCTAGTATTGACCAGCCCTATAGACATTTCGCCATCCTCATAGTGCTATTTTTTCTGACAATTATCGGTGTTTCAAATAATTTACTAACTAGCTCTGCGAAAATGTTGACAATCTTAGTTTGTGACTCATGTACAATGAAATATCAAAAAAGTTTTTATTTGGAATTTTCATCATAAGTATAATTTCCGTAAAAATATGCACATATGCATTTTTTTAGCAAACACGTAACAGTTTATAGCCCTTTTCGAAACACTTACTTATTCGAAGAAGCGTTTGAAAAAGCGCGAAATAGAATAAAATAAATTAAAAAACGCGAAACGATTTCCAAATGACAAGCCTCTAAAAATAGAACGGCCATTAGTAAATTAAATTAAGTACATTAAATTCGAGAAGATAAACATAATTTCCTTAAATCGAGATTCAACAATTTCATATTTAGTTTACATAATCTTAACCTACAATGCTCTTCAAAATAGGGAAAAAATATCAGTTGAGGGAATCACGGCGATGATTTTGAGATATAATCTGGTATCTTTTGGCTACCATTGTAGGTGAAAGGAGAGAGCTGAGGTTTGCAGATGGAGGGTTACTAGTACTAAAATACTTCTGTGTTAAAGGTGATTGCAGGTGCCTGTGTTTGATCACATCGCGTTCTGCTGACCCCGTGCCGGAGTCCTGGAAAAACATATAATTTTGTATACATTTTTCAAGTCCAAGTTATAGACAAATCCTTAAAACTAGGTGTTTATACTATTGAAAAATTCCAGTGCGTGAGTGCATACATTTGGTAATTTTTTAAACTATCAAAGGCATAAAAATTGAATCAAGAAACTTGTTGATGTTCAAAAATTAGTAAATTAATACATTCCACACTGTGCATTTTTTCAAATTATACTAACCTGGATAGAGATTATTTTACTTCAAGATTCTGCGCTCTTGCTTTTTCGACCTCTAAGTGATCCTACAATTGATTTTAGAGCTGCTCCAATACTGCTGCCAGGCGTATGTACATTAGTACTAGAAATCCCCATTCCTTGGGGGTGAGCGTCAAGGCATTTTTGATACCTAAGCTGTAATATATTCAAATTATCACTCACATCACAACATTCTAAATCATACTGAATTCCAGTTATTTATTTTGTTTGTCCATTACAGATGTTGCCACAACCCATTATGTAAAAGTAATAATCATCCAATGACTTAATTTTGTGGTTCATTAATATGTATCATTCAATACTTATAAATGTATTAAAATCAATTTATTTAATGACAGTATACAAATTTCATTTATACATGTTATAGTTGTTTGTTTTGTTTTTGAACCAAATATTTAATTATTTGTGTATCAAAAGATTCTTAGTTTTGTGAAGCGATTTGAATACAATTCCACTAACGAAAATTTGCTAATTCGTTTAAATTGTATATAGAAAATGATGATTCACTGTGAAGTGTACAAAAGGGAATGCAAAAGTGGTGGTTATCGTTTCACAGGTAAACAGTAAGAGGGCAGGGCATAGTACAACCATTAAAACGATAAAAAATGTAGCGACCATATCAACACCGGTACTGGTGCCAAAGATGGCGTATTAATTTTACAGATTTGTAAATACCAATCAACAATACAACATATTCAAATATTTCTCAAATTTCACTGGAGAGTCCACGTTAAAAAGAAACGAAAACAAATAAAAAATATCTATTAGCCATAACTCCAAGTTGAACTATGGTTTGTTAGAGCTGAAGGTGACGCAAGACTTACATTGGAATCTAAAACACAAGAGGACGCATAGAGTAGCAGTTTTGTTAGATAGATGAAGTGAAATGAATCTACACCGTACGAGAAAATATCCCATTGTATACCGTTAAAAGTAAAAGTTAACTACAGACAAGTCAAATTAGAACAAAATAATTTTCTTTGAGAAAAAATAAATAACCCTATATTGTGGTTCGTTCGGGACCTATTTGATTTGGAATATGTACTATGTTATTTTTCTCAAATCTACATCAGTTTCTTACCTTGCATGCGGCTTCTATGGTTTTACATAAAGCACCCGATGAAGGTTCACAATAAAAGACGTGCGACATAAACGTATCTTGTGCCGTGTGCATGATAAATGCACAATGCTTGATTAATTTGCCTATACCCAAAAATGATAAATATCTAACCCTGCATTCTGCTAAAACACGTTCATCCTAAAATATAAAAGGCATATTAGTTTAAAAATAAAATAAAAATCAACAAATTAATTAAAAACCGTATTTCAAGTGCGTATAAAAAAAGTAGTCGCAGTGCATGAGTGTTAAAATTGCAATTAGATCTAATCACTTACGCTAGGATGATGAATACTAATCATTGATGGAGCTATCGAGATATTAACAGGTTGCCATTGCTCTGTTGGTACTGTAGTCATCAACCTATCGATCGATTCATTTAGGACCTCCATTCCTGTGGCTGCCGCTACCTGCATACAACCTAAATACTGGGCTCGGAGAATCTTTTTTGGTTCTTCCATTGGAGTTGGAAAAGACTGAGCTGAGTACAAACATGAATTATGTTTACGACATATTTTACGCGATTTGATATATTGGGAACTGACCAATTGATAGTGTGATGTGAGCTTGGACACGTCACGTCATGGTTATAATGAAAATGTATTGTAACATGAAAATTACGAAAGTATCTTTTGATGACAGATATTCACTGTAACGGCAACAAACTAAGTCATTTTCATTATATCGGTCACAAACCATGACAAAAGCCCTTAGATATGCCCGAAAAGTGCTGGGCTGATTGTTTTAACTCACTTTCATATTACCATCACGTTTTACTCTGACTTGTTTTGTTACAGTGTAGTGAATAAAATGCAAAAATATGATAGCACAAAAAAAGTACCGAAAATGACGCATAATGTCGGTTATATGACTGTCATATGTCACAATGTTTGAATGACCGTTATTTTACATCCCTACCAACCAAGTCGCGCCGTCTGGTGTTAAAAAATCAAACTAGTAATTGATTGCGAGCACATGATGTTTACATTGATAGTCAACTTTATAAAACGATTTATTATTAAACGTAATTTGAAATAGAAGTTGGAATATTTCCAGTACGTCAAAAATCAAGAAATAGAATCTACTGTTTATTTAAGGTCAGTCAGACAAGATATAACTTCCTGAACGCAGGTGATCAATTAGTGGCTAGGTATAGAAAATGATTCTGGTATATGAAAGAACTTCTAACTGATCCCCTTTTCTATGAAGAAAAATATTGTTTTCTTTATTAAAGTATTTGCAGACATTATAATATCTATAACTAGTTGAGGTTAGGAATTTTCGACAAACTAATGTTGTTACATTATGTTTACACTTTCCACCCAAGCCTGCCTTACTTTTTAGATAACGAAGTATTTATTTCTTGAGGTTTTTCTTTTATATGAAATATTTAAACGCAAAGCGCGGTAATTGCTGTTACATCTTTATTACTATTTCCACGTTTTATTCCACACTTAATTAAATGACCAATAAATAAAATTCTCTTTGCATTCTTAATGTTTTTCTGATTTCGGTTTCTACCAATCCAAGATATTATTTCAATGATGTTTAATTGCATTTCATTTATTATTTACTCTTCGATCATATGTGTAACAATTTCAAAAATTGTAAGCTTACTTTCCACCATGTTTCTTAGGCAATTCTCACCTGTCAGTTTCCAATACATACATAAAAATAATAATAATTCTAGGGAAAAATACGTACAAACAAAAATTTGTGAATTTCTAGCTGGACGTCTGTGTTCTGTTGGTAAATTATTTGGTCTGGTTGCTAGAGATTTTCCATTGACATCGATGACCTTTCCTAAATTTTGTTGCAAACTTCTTTCTATCATAATTTTTTTGCATATATCCCTAAGTGTATTTGCAATTGTCCTAGCTGGCATGTCGCATCTAAATACGTGGCACATGTGCTTGCGTGTGGTCCTATCTCTAGCTACATACGCGAAATCCCTAAAATGTTCAAATATGAAATGAATATAATTCAAAAGTCGCAGGGTTCAAAATTTTTGCTGTCTATTGTATTTTTTTATATAATAAAATTATATTTGTTATTTTCTAAAAATTTACCTTTCTCTATTTTTTCCAACGCAGCATAAAATTTAACGCATTAATTGATTTGAAACACTTTGAGACGATTATCTTACCTCCCGTTGTCTCTTCCCACACCCCAAACTCTTATGGTGTGAATTGGTTGTGTATTTAAAACAGTTAGATTTTCTGGATCGAATAATTTTAAGGAACCTTCATCTAAATCCATAAACAAATCTTTTCCCTTAAAAGGAAAAACACATTTATTTGGTTAAAGATAAGGCAGTAATAAAATTTAATTATTTCAAAGTACTGATGAGGAAAATCGTTCTTGGCCTTGCGATTATGCAAAATTTCAATACAGGGTTGACAAAATAGGCAGAACACCTAATTTATGGCTTAATTATAATTTTTTTGATAATAGTTTTATTAATGTTATAAATGAAAACTAACAGTTTGTAATTAATTCCACTATTTAATTAAAAAATTATGAAAGGATATTGATAATTATTTCGATATTCACATAACATCGTCAGAATGACATATTTGTGATAAGAAACAAGAAATAGATCTCCTTGAAGAATTAGAAATTAGGACACTTAAGAGACCCACAATATGAAGTCGTCAATGAACAGATAAATCTAGGGAGCTCTCCACTATTAATCTTTCTTCTTAAGTAACAACTGTAAAGATCAGCAGATATAGTTTTCCTTGGTTTCCTATATCATTGCACAGTTATACTAATCTTAAATAGGAAAAAAGATATATTGACCTAATTTCTAATTCTTCAAGGAAATCTAGATCTTGTTTCTTATCACAAATATGTCATTCTGTCGATGTTATGTCAATATCGAAATAATTATCAATATCCTTTCATAATTTTTTCATTAAATTGTGGCATTAATAATTAGAAACAGTTTCACAAGATAGGTCACTATTTGGTCTAGCCAAAATATTAATCAAGTAGGCTTCACATCAAATGTAACTTCTGTCATTCTGACGATGATATGTCAATATCGAAATAATTATCAATATCCTCTCATAATTTTCTCATTAAATAGAGGAATTAATTAGAAACAGTTAGTTTCATTTATAACATTAATATTAGTAGATTCCACAAAGTAAGGGTCCAAACTGTAAATTCAATAGTTTTATTAATTAGATGTAAGTTGTTGTTCATATTTTATATGTATAAAACATCTTGAAAAAGACCAAAACTTTATACGCAAGACCAAAACCGGATAAGCAAGACCGACATCGATACCAAAGCTGTCTTGGTCTTGCTTTACTCATGAAGTATCAACAGGAAATCTGGAAATGTAAATCAAGTATTTTTAATGAAGATATTGGATAATATCAGTCAAAGGTGTAGCCCTCGAAAGACAAAAATAATCAATGAAATACTTACGTCGCCCCATCTTCCTACAACATCTAACAGATCATTCCTTCCTAACGACAGATCAACAATACATTTATTTACAGCTTTACTGCTCCGTTCTGGAGTTAGATCATCCTCTGATATTTCGACCCATCCGAGTGATCTAACTGCAAATCTAATCGGACGTTCTTTACAATCTTGGTCAGGTTTCGAAGGAAAGCTCCTTCTTCTAAAATAAAATAAACATATTTATACATAAGCAGCTATAGTTCATTATTTAAAAACCAGGAGGAGTAATTTCAGAAACCTTACCCACACCACTAAAAGTTACTAGATTAGTTACTAAAGAGCGTGTTCCGAAAGAGTCGTGTTCAAAATTCATGAAATATGCCTTGATTGACTTGACGCGGAAACTAGCCAATCATAGATAGCCCTTATGTACTGAAAATGATTCTTGAGATGTAGGGTTGAGATGAGATGTAAACAATCGCAGAAATTCAACAAACGGGAGTTCTGAAAAGAACTGTTTTAACGAAATAGAGTGGAAAACTAAGTAAAAATGATGAAATAACAAGGGAACGAAGGCGATGATAAAAACAAATATATTATATAGGTATGTCAGGTCAGAACTGTCAATTATCACGAGATGTCAATGGCATCACTTTTTAGCATTGACTCAATGCCACAGTATCTGTGTCAATGCTAAGAAGTGCTGTTTGAAACTGGGTGCAATCTGACCAATCAGAGATCTACAGAATTGCCAAACTTAAATTCAAATTACTCCTCCTGGTTTTTAAATGAACTATAGCACTTTATCTGAAATTTCACAAAATTTGCATGATTTTCGTAAATATACTTACTTTAATGCTATTTCCTCTTTTCTTTTCCTATCGTCACTTTCTAAATTTAAAGCGGAACTAGTGCAGCTTCTAGTAACTGATAAATTATTTTCAAAGGATGATATTAAAGCGCTCTCTTTGAGATTTAACTTTGAATTAGATTTTTCCAAATTGTGGTTTTCTATAACAGGGATTTCCCTTTGGATAGTGCCACTTTTTATGTGCCAATAGTATGGACCATCGTTATCTAGAAATATAAAACCGAACATCAATATTGACAATGATAGTTTAGTTTTAGCAAAAATTATAAAATGCATTTAAGGTGTAGTCCATTAATAGAGATGCATTAGAGAGTGTGGGCACGTTATGTATAATAAACCAAAATATATTCAAAATTATGTCTAATTTGCTTACTTTGGTATAACTCTATTCGCACGTGTGTGTTTTGAGAGCCGGCAAGTGTCTGTGTAAGCCGCGAGCTGAAATGTTGAAGGGTGCACACTAAGATTTTTAAATTGATATAAGAAATACATACGTTTTTTTATAATTAGATCTAAAAACATTTAAATTGGATATTTGAAGTGTGGCGTCCTTGGGAACAATTGCTTTTGGTTAAAAATTTAGTGAGTGACAGTGGCGAAAATTTTAATAATGCTGGTGACTGTGAAAGTGAAAGTAAATTCTACATTTTCTATTGTAATAATTATCATGAGGCACCCACAAAAAACGTAATGAGAATGTAAATTATATAAATTACCTTCGTGTTTTTCCCACCCGGGAGGTAGTTCGTTCTGACTGTCCCATTCTTTTTCCGGATCCGGTGAATTGAGTTTATCTATTTGGTCTAGACTTTTAGGACATTTCCTCATTGGTACTGCATATAAATCATTTGTTATACTACCTACAATATGTTGAATTCCGTTTTCGTCCTCCTTGGTCATAACAGATTTATCGAACAAGCTAAAATAATATTCATTTTAATGTGATAACATCAATAACAATTAAACTAAGTACAATGATCTACTAATGGTGCACTGACATCACATAAGAAAACGAAATGGTGCAGTGACCTAAAATGGGATGACTATTTTACTTTCAGGTTTGAAATTGAGATGAGATGAAGTGGGATGAAAAATCTTATCCATGTGGTTGGAGAAATCCATTATTTATTCAGAAATCACCTTTGAGAGATAATTATAAAACATGACCAGAGAAAGAAATCTACTAAATTGAAAAATACTAAAAAAAAACCAACTGGTAGTCCTTTTATACTGATTCATCAGTTTTTTTCAATTTTGCAAGTCCAGAATAAATCTCCAAAATTCCTTTACTTGGTTGATTTTGCTTATATCAAGGTTATAGGAAACATTGACATTTTGTTCAGCTATCAACTTTCTTTAAAAATTGTAACATTTAAAGATGCTATTCCTAACTAAATAATACACTGCTCAACAATTGAAGTGGATAATTATAACTTTTGCAAATATTTTATTTAAAAATGTTGTCAAAGTGATCACTGTATTCTGAGTATGACCATTTATCTATAGTCAATATTTTTATCATTTTTTTTCTATACCTTGGCTCTTATGGGTATAGATACTGTTTATATTTTAGTCGAAGAGAAAAGCTGATATCGGCTGTATTTCTGTTGTTTTTACCAATAAATCTTCTTATTACGTTAAAGTTATGCCTCTACAACGAATACAGGCAGTGCAACTGGAGCAATTAGTGCGTTGGATACTTGAAGGTATATCCCAGTATGAAGTCGCTACGCGTTTAAATGTGTATCAAAGCGTCGTCAGTCGAACATGGAATCGACATGTTGCAACTGGGAATGCAGAGTATACACATGGAGGAGAACCAGAACGAGCCACAACACAAGCTCAAGACCGTTTAATAGTCCTGACTGCTAGGAGAAACCTATCATTCACGGCTTCAAGAATCAACAGCATCTTTAGACAAGCTACTGGACTAGTGATTTCTGGCCAGAATTTCAGAAGAAGGATGCATATTCGTAATTTGAATGAAAGAAGACGCCCTACATACCCATGGTTAACGGCGGCGCAGCGTGCATGTAGACATCGGTGGGCTATAGAGCACAGCAATTGGAATCTTGAAAATAGTTGGCATTGTCTTTTCTCCGACGAATCATAATTTCGGTTGTATACGTCTGATAGTCGAATTTTAGTGTGGAGAGAAAGAGGACAGCGGTATAATGCAAATTTAATGGCGCCAACCACTCCTATCGGTGGAGGATCAGTTTGTGAGAGGGGCGGCGTATGTTATGATGGCCGCACTGAGCTGCTGGTCTTGATTCAGCAAACAATGACTGCTGTACGACATCGCGACATGGGTATTGAGCTTATAGTCGTACCATTTGCTGGCGCCATAGACGCAAGATTTGTTTTTATTGATGATAATGCTCGTCCTCATCGAGCAAGTGAACGACCGGGCAGAATATCATGGGTTTACTAGGATGGAGTGGCCAGTCACCACATAGGAATTGCATCGAGCATGTTTGGGCTGAAATGTTCAGGCAATTAAATCGACTTGAACAACCTCCACAAAGATTACACTAATTAGCTCACGCATTGCAAGTAATCTGGACCGGCATTCCACAGCAGTTCATCAATAATTTAATAGATAGTCTCCCAAATCGAGTACCAGCATTAAGGCGAGCACGAGATGGTCCTACATGGTATTAATTTTCACAAAAAGCCGTTATAAATAGCATAATGAAGGTACTTTGTATGATTATATTTTACTTAATTTGGTATTTTTTCTTAAACACACATTTTTCTTTATTGATTATTTGTTTTTTGGGTTGCTTTTGTTATTCTCTGAATAAACTTTCATTCCACATAAATACCTTTCAAATATTTACAAAGAAAATTCAGAATTTTTTATATTACCCACTTCAATTGTTGAGCAGTGTATTTAGTATGTATCATGGCAACTCATGAAAATATCATGAGACAGGTTAATCGACATCCCAATTTATGATTTATCTAAAAAAAGTAATAGGTACAGAAAAAACAGAATATCGATTTTTATAATTCATGATGAATCACTTAATTTATCAAGTAACCAAAAGACGAAACCCAACATTATTTAAAAACTCAATATCAAAAAAATTAATGTAGGCTCTGAAGAGACACCTAAATTAAATTTTTTTTTCTTTTAAACCAAATCTCTCAAAAAATTAGAGTTAGATCAAAATTGATAGAGAAAATCTTTCTCTCCTCAGATTTACGGAATATGAAACGAATCTTACCAAAACATTCTGAGATTTCAACCTGCTAATAAGATAAAAAATTTGAATCAACTATAGGAATTCTCAAAAGAGTAATCTCAGGAATAATAACAGAAAGAAATTTGTTTAAATGGGACAAAAGTTATTATTAAGTGCTAGGAAAGAGTCATAAGACCTGTACAGAGAGGATCTTTACCTTAGACAGGGTGTATAATTCAGGGAAAACAGATAGTAATATTTAAACAACACAAAGACAATGGGCTGAGAAGATGAGTGGGTGGGAAGTTTTTAATAAAGTTTTACTTGCCATAACACCCAATTTCTAAAAAATGTTTAATCAAAGCATGTTTCATTTGCAAAATATATAATTCGTACATTGGAAACAGCTTATCATAGATTTGGGAAGAGAAGTTTTATAGCTTAGGCAATACAATGGGCTTCTATGAGTATATCTGATAAAAAGTATATATTTTCACTAATCACATTTGAATAGTTAAAAGGTCAAACCCATTTTTCCTGTACATATTCCGTAACGATACAAAACTGTAAAAATATTCTATTACATACTTTTCCCAGACAGTAGAACTTTCACTCAAGTCCTTATCAGACAAAGAATTTCCATTCCATTCATTACCCCTACAAGAAATAACATATACTACTGTTTTGTAAGTTTTTCAAATAATAGTTGTTTTCCACTTATACTACCCATCCATATTTAAATAGATGTTACAATATTAGTAGATTTATAGATACATCATCTGTGTTAAAAGAGTTAATAATTGGATTTGCTTTAATGTCACCAGTACATTATAGTAAATAAGAAACTATCAATTGTTTCAAACATATTTCTTAATAGCACTAATACACAATTTATATTTGATGTATGAATTCTATTGCAGGTATTTAACTTGCCTGCAACATTACATTATAAGGAATTAAAGTTTAAGAAAGTGATTTTTAAAATCAGTTCCTATTTGAGAGGTAATAAATTACATAATATCAACAACAAATTTGTAATAAATTAAATAGTAAACATTTAAAAAGTTGAACTGAATTATTTTATTCTGGAACATACACATACGTTTTTTGATATATTTGAATTCTTAAAAGCTTCGGTATGATTGATTTCTATTGTAGATTCAAGTTAAGATCGTAGGGCCACGGTGGCGACAACTAAATTAATTTGTTATATGTTGTGTTACAACCTTACTTTCTCTGTCAAAACATTTCTATTGTTTGATTATAGTTTAAATGTTACCTTTGAGCATTTTCACCTGTAAAGGGCCAGCATGTTAGTTTTAAAACAGAGATAGGAAATAAGTTACTTGCAAGTTCCAAGAACAAAAATCATTAATTTTAAAACTTTGAATTGACAAACCAGTGGCTGAATACATGGAAGTGTGTTATTTGCATTTTAAGCAGGATTATTTCAACAGGGGTTAGTATTTGGTTTAAATACAAGAATATGTCTTAAAAAGTGGATATCTAAAGTAACAATAATATTTTTGTATCGAATATAATAAAAAAACGAAAAAAAATACAAAGGCCTCCTCTAAACTGAAATCAATCAATGGAAAACGTATGGCAAAAAAGAGAAGTTATAATACAAAAACTATGTACAACAAACTAGTTCTGTTTTCTGCTACCAGGTAGAGTAGCACTTATATTGAACATACAATACTAAATACTAAGTGTATAATTGGTTGTCTATACTAAAATCGTTTTTTAGAAAAGAAATGAACTGTAGACGGAAAAGCTTGTAATTGGGAGATAATGGTAGAACAGATAGGAATCTGTTACTTTATTTAAAGCTATAGCATAAGTGGAAAACTTTAAATAAACAAGAAGACAGGACATACAACATTAAAGTATAATATATAACCTGAGATTAAAGAAAAAAAGACATAAATTACCTCCTATTGTCCATATAATTCTGAGTGAGAGGTCCTTTATTAATATCTACGCCCATTGAAGTGATATCTAAAGCGGCGTAAGCTTTTCTACTAGCGTTTGTAGTAATAGAACCCTTCCCTCCGTGCCCCATGTTGCAAATATCGTCTAGTTCCTGGTAGATATCTTCATAGATATTCTCTGTGTTTGAATTCAATGCATCGTCCAATCGATTTGAAGGACCTAGACGATAATTCGGATTTTCGTAACTTAAGAGGCCATTTTCTAAAAGAAATTGTATTAGTAAAACGTATACAAAAGCACAACCGGGTCATTTTTGTTTAAAATAATAAAATAAACGCTTACTATATTTTTAGATTGGATTTTAATAAAATTAACCTAACATTCTGTGAATAAAGGTTGGTTTATCTGAAATTAACAGTATGAGGTTTTAAAATAATGTTGGTTAATAACAATAAACCTTTTATGTATTATAAAATATTTCCACACAGTTTTAAAATGACGAGTGCTTAATATTAAACTAACGTAAATACCTGTTGATATTCCGAAGAAAGTAAAATAAAAATGTGTGCTATTGAATTTATCGGAAAAATTTGAATTTATTTCATTACCGAGAAAAATGTCCTCATCTTCGTGAACAGCCTGCGCAGTAATTGCAGCCATTCCACGAACTATAGTTAGTAATGAACAGTAAGGACTCGGATTTGCCGAAAGAAAAACACTATTCAAATGCAAACCTATGGGAGCTCTGTGGAACTCTCCACACAACATCCCAATGAGAATAATTCGTCCCTACCTGAAACAAAAATAATATCGATAAAATACATAAAAAAAACTGGTTCGGTACAAAAATGAATGTGCAAATCATAGAAGAAATCTAGATAGAGTAGGTATGCAAGGGCTTAAGTCACTGAATAATAACCAGTTGTTACTGTAGGTTACATCTGGACCCGTATTTGTAAGAGACTAGTGAGAATCTCACTGAGATTGGTGTATTACAGGTTGCGTGGAATTAGAGAGATTCAATCTTTCATAGTTCAGACTGTGGTTCAGACCGGTAGAAAATGAGAATCTCGTCTAAGGGTCACTTGTATAAACTGTGGTTACGATCACAGATCCCCTACTTAAAAAACCATTTGCAAAAATAATAATCAAATACATCTTGTTTTCGGTATCAATTCATGTTTCTTAAGATCACAGATCACCTAGAGGTGATTTGTTTGAATAGGAAAAATGAAACATGTTTTAGTATTAGTAGTATTACCTTTGGTCATACTTTCCTCCAGACAATTTCATAAAAACACATAGAAAGTCACGACTTTATGTCACGTAAATACTAACATTAAGACTCTCAACCAATCGGTCAATCAATCGTATATAACGTATAATCGTAATTTATATAGTGCCTTAAATTAAAAGTTTTTCATTGTATCTTCACTAGTTTGAAAAAGCTACTGTGTAGCGAAACGCGTCACTAATTTAATTTGAACGTCAGTTCAAAATAAAATAAAGATTTAAACAAATTAAATTGTTTTATTTCATCATTTAGTATGGATCTTCATCAAGTAAAAGCCTCATCTATTCAATTGTAAGTTACTTTGGTTTTGGGTAAAAGATTATGGATACAACCATATATTTTATGAATTTTTTTCAATTTATTTTTGAGTGGTTTCAAAGTAGAAAGAAAATATACAATTATTATTGACTTTTACTTTCGGCCCGGGTGGAAAGGTCGTAATGTCAATGGCCAGTTGATTATTGTGCTTGACAAAATTACATAGGATTCGCTTTATTTTTATTTTTCTTCGTGAATAAAGCTTTGTTCTGCTTTCAGTGCACATTCTCGTAACTTAATAAATTTAAAGTACATTGGCTTTATTCCGCCTGATAACGGTATTATAGCAAAACTATAGTAGTTGTCTTTTTGACTTTAAGCGAGACAAAGAATGAAATACGAAGTACATACATACATTTGAATAAATAAAAAATCTACGTGCTGGCAACATCACAAAATTTTGTTTAGCAACGTTATCGTCTTTTTATCGTAAATAAACCATATATAGTTTAGGGATGCGCGATACTATCCGATATTCCAGTGTATCGATACTTTTACTTCCGATACTCGATATTTTGTATCGATACTATGCTTTTCGATGCATTCCAAGTATCGATAAATTTGTAGTGTATAGATACCTTGCGATACGGGATTTTTAGTGGTAGCGGCAAGTGGCATTACCTATACTGATGAGCGATATCGTGATTTTTTAATCACTTTGTGAAATGATATCGTGCTTTTTTTAACGAAACTAAAAATAAAAAACGAAAAATGTGCAGTTTTTTGCGTTTTTCGAGCTAATTTTGAGGTTATGTGGAAAAGTCACAAAGAAGAAGATTTTCCCAAGATCTACAACTTTTATAATCAACTTTTTATTCTAGGAACTCAACTTTGGCCGGAAATCGCATTGATTTCTTTTTCCACCCCCCAAAAAAGTGTGTTTTACCGAAAAAACATCATAACTCGAAAAATTTCCAATATTTTAATTTGAAATTTGGTTTGTGACTATCAAAGCTACCTTCTTCTGAATTTTCATCAAAATCGAACATTTTTTAACGAAACCAAAAATAAAAAACGGAAAATGCAGTTTTTTGCATTTTTCGAGCTAATTTTGAGGTTATGTGAAAAAGTTGTAGATTTTCTCAAGATCTACAACTCTTATAATCAGCTTTTTATTCTAGGAACTCAACTTTGGCCGGAAATCGCATTAAATTCTTTTTCCACCCCCCAAAAAAAGTGTGTTTTACCGAAAAAACGTTAGGACTCGAAAAATTTCCAATATTTTAAATTGAAATTTTTTTCATGTTTTGGGACTATCAAAGCTACCTTCTACTAAATTTTCATCAAAATCGAACATTTTTGAAGGAAACCAAAAATAAAAAACGAAAAATGCAGTTTTTTGCGTTTTTCGAGCTAATTTTGAGGTTATGTGGAAAAGTCATGGATGTAAAAGGTGTAGATTTTCCCAAGATCTACAACTTTTATAATCAACTTTTTATTCTAGGAACTCAACTTTGGCCGGAAATCGCAATAATGTCTTTTTCCACCCCCCCAAAAAAGTGTGTTTTACCGAAAAAACGTTATAACTCGAAAAATTTCCAATATTTTAATATGAAATTTTTTTTCATGGTTTGTGACTATCAAAGCTACCTTCTACTAAATTTTCATCAAAATCGAACATTTTTTAACCAAACCAAAAATAAAAAACGAAAAATGTAGGTTTTTGCGTTTTTCGAGCTAATTTTGAGGTTATGTGAAAAAGTCACTAATGAAAAAGTTGTAGATTTTCTCAAGATCTACATATTTTATAATCAACTTTTTATTCTAGGAACTCAACTTTGGCCGGAAATCGCAAGAATGTCTTTTTCCACCCCCCAAAAAGGTGTTTTTTTTACCGAAAAAACGTCAAAATTAGCAAAATCTCGGATCGTTAACGTATCGATACTTCGAGTATCGATAAATTAATATTCGATACTTTACGTTCCGATCCGTATCAATACCTAATATCGATACTTTCTAGTGTATCGCGCAACCCTAATATAGTTTGACTTAGTGTTTTATTGAAGTCTTTTACGTTCAAATTTAATATTTTTTGTAGAATTATTCAACATGTACACGTTAGCTGCAATCTTTACAACACTACCTACGTAATTTTTATTTCGATACAGTTCCAGAAAACTCGTGAAATAATCGAAATGTAGGGTTATGTACATAACATCATTTGCATTCTATTAAATTGTTCTAATTAAATAATTATTACATATTTTGTGTTATTTCTGTAAATTGAAAAATCATAATTCATTTGATTGCTACAAGCAAGAAGATTCAGTTGAACAACCAAAAATTTTTTCTCATTATACCTCACCGAAAACGCTATCTTAACATGCCTATTAAAAGTACCGAAAATGACCTTTATCTACGACCACCATTAAAATTAAGCATTTACAAACTCATATAAATACGTGAAATTACATTTTATAGATACGTCTAAAGCGTGCGAAAAAGAACAATGATTTTTAAATGGAAGTTTCATTATAACACCCAAAAGAGTGCGAAAAAGTACAATGCTTTTTAAATGGGGTAATCATTATCACTCTTTTTTATTTGTATATATATTAAGTTACCTTAGATAATTTTGTGTTTTGTGTTCTGTCAAAGGTTCTGTAATTGTAATAGTTTTTTACTGTCATTAAGAAGTGTAATAATTAATAATATAAATAATTGTCCAAATTTCACTGTAAACATTAATTTGAGAAATTAAAATCAGTTTTTATGTTAGATTGTTACATTGTTAGAGTAAAATTTTGTCACAAATATATGTTTATAGTTCTGTTTTCAACAAATTATTTTCTACTCTTTCCATTTAGCTATTGGATTTACATAATGTCCTTTTCAGAATCAGTTTTATATCGTTTTTTGGTTCTTCTGTAAAATTTTCTATTTGTGGGTTACGAGGTGCTAGAATTAAGCCGACGATATGTAATACATAATTAAGGGAAAGTATTTTTTAATGTGGTCGTAGATAAAATATTGTATGATACTCATGCGTGAAGTACTTTTCCGCACTCGTTGCGGTGCGTTTTTATACTGGGTGTGCGAAAATTGTTCATATAACTCGCAGGGTTAAAAGTTTTCCTGTACGCTAAGATGCGTTATTGTCCAGTTCCCTTAGCAACACTAATCATCAATTGTATTATGACAGCAGACGTCACTGTTTTGAATTATAGTATAGTATAGTAAATACTTACTAGTTTTTGTATTAAGAAAGGTATAATGAAAAGTATCGCTCATTACACATCCATAAATGCTTTTCCCGTGCTTGCTCGATTTCCCGTGCTTGCTCGATTTCCCGTGCTTGCTCGATTTCCCGTGCTTGCTCGATTTCCCGTGTTCGGCTACGCCTCACACGTGAACCCGTCGCGCGGACAAGGGAAAAGCCTATTTTCTGGACTCGGCATGAAATATACTATTTTAACGACATTATTAAGTGACAGTCAAGAAATTTGTTTTTTTGATTGTTCAACCAAGTTCTTACAGAGTATTATAGGTAAGTCCCTAAATTAATCAATAAAATAAGATAATTAAGAAACTACATTTTGTAAATTAAGAATAGTATTTGTCATATTTATTTCTGGTATTATTTTCTCAGCTGAATATAATTATTTGATGTTTATAATAGTAATGATTATTTTTTTCGTACAAC
Organism: Lochmaea crataegi; assembly: GCA_947563755.1. Taxonomy (NCBI): domain Eukaryota; kingdom Metazoa; phylum Arthropoda; class Insecta; order Coleoptera; family Chrysomelidae; genus Lochmaea; species Lochmaea crataegi. The sequence goes on along the minus strand of OX387424.1, from coordinate 51,142,584 downwards.
TTTCAACCAATTAGAACGATCAATTTAGTTAAGTTACCTTGTATAATTTCGATAATACCTGATTATACATAGAGTAGCTCTACCAATCGAAAATCTTACAATAATTTAATTTCCATAGTAACCACATCGACATCAATATACAACAATACACAAACTAACAGGACCGTCAAATTTTGACGTTTATCAATAACTGATCAAAAATGAGTCGATTCGGAGATTTATCATTAAATTCAATAGTTACTTCATTTACTCAATAAATAATCGTATCAAACACAATACGTACTTCAAAATAAATACGGTTATACATCTCAAACTTCCTGTATAATTACAAATCGTGTCAGTTTGACAGAATAATCCTCCCGCTTCGCGAAAGGATTATTTAGACTGTCAAACTGACACTCTTTGTAATTATGCAACAAGTTATCGATGTATAACCTGATTATTTTAAAGTACTTATAGTATTACTACTGATAATATTACTTTTTTAAATTAAACTGTTTATAATTAATTCCACTATTTAATAAAAAACCAATGAAAACTATAAAATATCATTTATAATTATTTCGATATTTGCATATAATTGACAGAATGACAGAAGTTACATTTTATGTTATGATAATAATTTAAAATTATAATACCAACTGGATATCTGTCAACGATACTATTTTTTGTGCACTTTGACAATATCACTCAACTTCAGTAATCCTATATTAAGTTAACACTTTTTTAAAATATTTATGTCAAGAACATTTCACAATATTTCGTTGACTCGGCATCTGGCCTTAGGGATATAATAAAAATTTATAAATCCCTCATTGCACAGGAAACAGTAACAAATCCGTAGTAGTTTTAGATACTAAAACATAAATTAAATTTATAAAAAAAAATCAATAAATTTTTTAAAAACAAATTCAACTTTTATTCATTAATTGGAAATAAACTGTTGGAACATACAGGGTGGACCACCGTCTACGCTTTTATTTTTTTTTATTTCATCTAATTGGCAGATGTCACCAAAAATTTTTTCAAATAAAAAACATGTAGTTTAATAATGGCAACATTTTAAAAACATTTTGTACTATTCATATACTTGGGAATCTGCAAAACAGTGGAAGGTATCAAAGATACATTTTTTCAATAATAACTGATATGAAATTGAAATAGAATCGAAAAGGAACAAAGTGAGTAAGTACCTGAACTGAACAGTAAGTAAAACAAAAAAGGTGGCAGTAAATAGAACAAAATTACCCGTTTCGTCCTTAATTAACCGCTTTTTTATACAATCTAGGGTTGGTTTCATTTGTTCTTGGTATAGGACATACACGTTCTTCGGATAAAATTTTTTGCATTTGGTCAACACATTTGGTTTTATTAGCGTCACTTCGTTTTTTTTTTGGTTTACGTATTTATTGGCTTATTGATTATGTCTTTTATTGTGGATATTGGGGTTTTGGTCAACTTACATGTTTCTTTTGCTGCATCGGTTATACTATATACTATAACTTCGATGTTTCAATGATTCAAACACATTTTTCACAATTCGCTTCGCATCCGGCGATAAATGCACTTTTTTGCCCTTGGGCGCCACATACTTAGTTTTAAACACAAGATTACTTTCGGACTGAAATGTTTATTACAAACTAAAATTCTGAGACAATATTAAAAATAATTATCCCGAAATCCCCACTTTCTATTATATCTATAAATATTTTAATCCCATTATGTAAATATAAAAGGGCATTGGAAATAAAGTAGTTAGGTGCAGTACAGGTGAGACAAAGGAAAACAAGCAATGAAAGCTTTTTTTATATTTACACAATCAGATTAAAATATTTATATATAAGGTGGTCAACCATTTATCGTGAAAAATACTTTCAACCTGAAAAATAAAAATTCGGAAATATATCTTCCGAAGCACAAATAAATAAAAGAATTAAATAAATTAGTCTCAAATATTATTTTACCAGCCAAACATTTCAGTTGTAAAATAATCATACAATTAGGCATTATCTTTTCGCTTTTCGATGAAACGAGTACGATACTGTGCTATTGTTATCGGATTAAGGACTACCTGCTGCGGGTTTTGGTCTTGAACCAATCTTGTTGGCATACGTCAAAACGAAATATCTTGAAATGAGGTATACACTAACTGTATAATAATTACCTTTTAATATTTTCATAGGGACTAAAAAGATACGCAGTAATTTCGCGAACAATATACCCGTTTCCGAACCGTCGTAATCAAATTTTTAATGAACAATGAAACTACACCGAATCGTCTAATTTTCTCGTAACAAAAAATCGTTGGCAATTCCCAAAACGGGTATTAACAAATATTGCTTGCGTCTTTCGGCGTCGGAAAAGTGTCTGGAGCGTCTCTACCGATCTCCAAGAGATGATTGCTGTTATTTTGCGGTTAGTATTTTCACGACGGTATTACTACATGGGACGGTTATTCGCTGACAGGCGCATACATCAGCGTCGGGTTGGCTACTTCCTGATTAAAATCACAAATAACATGTTTTATGTATGACAGTTTGGTTTTTTCAGAAATGTATCACTAGATATTTGCAAAGAAACGTAAAACAGCGAATACACTTAGGCCAATTGAAAATTATTAACGGTATCCGTAAACATAACGTTGATGGAAAAAACTATAATAATATGTATACCCGTCATTTTACACGTCGTAATTATTAATCTTCCTGACATTTTTTAAAGATATTGCAGAGATTTTTGTTTACAATTCATATTCTAAAACAAAATATGCAAAAATCTAAGGTTATGGTTAAAAAACGGCAAACAACACTTCTTTGACATTCGACAAATGCGGATCGCGATAGGTATAACGAAAATCCGTAACGGTACGTACCCTGTATCGTAGAGCTGTCAACGAGTCAGTTCGATGTAGATAGGGATAGTTAGAATTTTGACTTTCTTTCAAGTGTCTAATGTCTAAATATGGATTGCTATTAATATTTCGGGAATAGAGAACAAAAACAAATGTTTATACTCGAATTGAATAATCTACCTTGCTCTAAAGATATACCTAATTCTAACATTTGTTATGAAGCATGAATATGTACTGATGTAACCATTTTTGTGAAGTTAACTAGTAGACTCCGTTTCACATAAGAAGAAGCCACTTGAAGTTTGCCAACTGACTTGCGCAGAAACCAAAATCGGTCTTGTTTATCTATGTCGCCTCGTAACGACCGTTTCATGCCATTGGCGTTACAAACGATTTTCATGCCGACAGCCATTTAATGATTGACATTTGAGGTTGTGTTTGAAGCAGTCATTTACTGTCGAATATTTGTTATTTTTGAAAATTTTAAGACGTTTAGCTAGTTTATCTGTGAGTGTTGTGTGTTTCATTTGATCTAAAACCATGCCTCCTAAAAAACTTGTTGGTGTTAAAGGAAAAATTATCCACACTATTCTAATTTTGCGTTAACCTACAAAATGTGAAAACGTTATGCTACTGATTTGAAGTCGAATGTCAATTTTACAATATGGCGCTGGTTTTGACAACAAGTTCGCGCATACGACTGCAACTTCAAGTGGCTTCTTCTTACGTGAAACGGAGTCTAACGAGAAATAAACACCTTTAAGGCTGATTTTCAAATTACCGTGACCGTCTCTGTACGGTGAAAGTACCGTATCCGGACCGTAAGTACAGTGACAGTGCAGACTACTTAAAACTGCCAAATAAATTGAAATCAGCTTTAACGTTGGATGTGTAATAATTTTTATTCTGAAAACAACCTTTTCAAAATAACAAATATTATGTTTATTTTTTAGATTGCGAGGGTCCCTGTAATATACCGACAATTCCCAGCTCTATTTTCCAGTATTCGTTCCGGAGTACAGATCAATGGTAGTAGCAAGTAATGGAAAGGCGCCCGAAAGTCTGGATTCGATTATGCCGTTCGCTGAGTCACGCGATATTTGCTTTTAAATATAAATGTTATTTTCTTCGAAGACGATAAAAGGCATAGTATGTGACGGCACGGAAAATCGAGTGTTAATGTATTTGGTGGGCGTGAGAAAGATATGAAAATTAGGTAATTGTATAATTTTTGGAAACAATAAAGTTTTTTTTTCTGCGAAGGTATTTACTTGAGTTAAGTTAAGTTATTTAGAATAAATAACTAACAACAGTTACTTAGGCGCTTTCAGAAGTTCTTGGGTAAAAAAAAATATCCGACAACATTGAAGTGCACTTCGACTTTGATGATAAGTTTACGAGCACTTTTTCGGTGTCACTTTTACTAATGTCACTTTTACTAATTTAATAATTTTTTTCTACGCCCATGTCCGTAAACGTCAAAAATCGCACTGTCAACATTCCTTGTAAGTGACATTTAACAATAACATACACGTGCGTTTAGATAAGAAAACTTAAATTTCTTTGTTTAATCAAATTGCAATCAAATTTTTATCTACGTACTACTTTATTTGGTCTATTTACATAAATTTAGTCAATTGGGAAACATAAAAGCTTTTAGCATTAGTGAAATATATTTTAGATTAAAAGAGTAATGCCCCTAAATGTCGGCAACATATTATACAATTTCTCAAAAAATAGGTCGCGTTTTTTTAGTTATGGAAATAAACGTCATGTCATTTATGCTGTCAATTTTTGTAACAAAATATAGTATCGCATACAGTGGCGGTTGGCTATGTGAATCACTCTCATAAAAATATAAATGACAACGAATATCGGAAGCGATTACCAATTATCAATCTTCATTTTCTGATATATCGTGCAGTTGCGATTTCCTTTATTTCATAGAAGAAAATAGATGGGCGTAGAAAAAGTATAGTACGTTACACGAGTTGTAATCCCATTACGCACTACGCGGCTTCGTGCGCAAACTTTTTCACTTCGTGCGTAACTCTTGTTACGTAATATACTATTTCGTCGACCTTTACAAAAAATGACATTTTACGTACTAATTTCCGGATGAAAAATCGTCTATTTTTGACGTCAAGTACTTTTCGTCCGCCGTGGTCGCTATGATACGGCACGGTGCAAGAATGGATGTGACTATAACTGTCATTTGCTGTTGTCAAAATCCGCTACATTTTACGTGTGAATAAGACCGTTGTTGGGCGTCGACCCAGCTCTGTAATGGAAAGCCTCTGATGCGATAATTACAGTCAAGCAGAGTCGAGCGCGGTTAGTACTTGGATAGGTGACCACTGAGGAAACACCTTAGATTACTAGGGTCAGTAGCATATCACAGCTCGCAAACATTATACCAATGAGCACGAGGTATAATGTAGATATGCCGTCTTTCGGATGAGACGTAAAAAAACCGAGGTCCCGAGTCCATGGATGTTGGGCTCGATAAAGATCCCTACCACTGGTTGGAACACTAGTGGATTCGGCAAAATTTCCGGTTAGGGGTAGAGTGCTCGGATTGCAGAAATGCAGAAAAACGTTAAATAACCGAATAAAAAAAGACTGTGGAGTGAATATTCATTCGGAAATTAGTAATTTTTTGATCCACGAAAAAATAATATGCACATCGGCGAATAACTGTCTATTGTCTCGCCTGATTGCTGGTCTCAGCTACGCCTCGACAATCAATTAGCAGACTCGACTATAGTACAGTATTTCGTACTTTTCTATTTCACTCACTCTATTTTATATTTGAATTAAACTATTGAATTATACTTCTCAATGCAAAGCCGCGATTTGTCACGTTCTTATTAGACATTTTCTGTTGAAGATACCTTTCAAGAGGAACAACTCGTTTAGTCTAGCCGTAGCCGGTACCTTGTTATTTTTATATAATAAGAATCAAGCAACATCAGCGTAAATTGGAAAAGTTCCCGACTTTGGTGGCGGAATTTAACTTTTATTTGAAAAGATCTACTTCAACTTGTAATCTAGTTTCATATACCTACGACAAAAAAGCAGATTTCCAAAGAAAAAGGCAAGAGAAAAAGATAAAATTATTATTATAAATATAGCCATATATTCCGAGATTAAATTTTTATAGTAATGAATTTAGTGGTCGGTTATTACTACTTCCTTCGAAATTGTTAGGTATAACTGGTATAGTCTATATAATATGATCTCAGTTGGTCAATAATAGTATATTCTTCAACGAGTGTAGAATGTCACGAGGATGCAGTTTCCAAAACGAGCGTGCGCAGAAAGTGAGTTTTGGAATCATCCAAGTGAATAATAGCCATTCTACCAGGCCCTGGGCACTCGGGTGGGCGAAATTAATTCAAAATTGGTACGATTTTTACTGACATCTTTATTTGGAGGCGGAACTAAACGTTAAAGATTTCAAATAGAGCTGATAGATGGAGCCTAAGGTGAAATTAAGTTTCGGAGTCTAAAATTAAATTAGTTTCAGCAATCATGCATGGAGCTAGCAGCCATATTGTTTATTATTATTCTTCGCAAATAAAGGGCGTGCCAGTTCGTTCTTTCGTCGTTGTTTGTGCTTTTATTTTCTCATTTATATTCCTAAAGTATTTAAAGATGAGTTCCTATGATGAGAATTTGCTGTGTTCCTGGATGCATTGAGAAGGTTAGTACTAATTATTAACAATACATGTTAATTTCTACCAATATTATCAGTTGAAGAAATTTTTTTTAATAAAATTAATTCAAATACTAGTTAAGATAGTTAGACTTAATATTTGGAATTGCTAGATGTATTAATTGTGGTTTATGCAAAGTCAACGATTTCCTTGAAATAAAAATGAGAAGTATTATAACTAAGAATTAACCTAAGTATTTTTTTATAGGCATAGAATACCTTCCTGCTAACCAAGAGGTTAACGCCGTTTGGAATGTGAGAATTAATAATTCTAAGTTGGCTTTTGAGTCTTACAAATCTTATAAAAGTTGTAATATTCATTTTGAAGATTGTGGCAGATTGAAGAAATCCCTCACTATATTTGCATGGTAAGAACTTATCTCATCTATATATGTGTACTGCACTGTTTGAAATAGTAGTTATTAGTACTACAATAGACAGTTGATTGTAACGATATACAAATTATGATTAGTGTATAATATATGTTGAATTAGGATTAATATTTTTTAGGATACAAGAGAAGTGTGAAGGTGATCATTTTTGGGTACCAGAGCAACAACAATCATTTTCAACTCCCGAGAAGCTAAAAGGTATCTATTAATATTTTGCAATATTTTTTTTATATTCAGTATTAAATCATTTGTAACTGTATAATGTATAATGCCTAGTCTTTCGAGAGCAACAACTTATGTTTTATTGATATTAATTTAAAAAAACCTTTTTTAGAATCCATTTCTATTCTAAGTGCTTCCACCACAAAAAGTAGTAATAGTCCAGTAGGAAAAGTACAACGACCAGTCAAGACATATACAAGGAAGCGTTTACTACATGAGTTTGATGAAGTACCTGGTAAGTATTTTTAAATCACCTTCAGGCAGTATAGCTTATGGTGACCTACTTGTGGTTATGTTGAAAACTCAATTGTAAAATATTCTTATGTAATTTTCAGCTTGCAGTTCATCCACATCAAGTTTTTCACAATTACAGTCCACATCAAGTTTCATACAAGCACCATCCATTTCTTGGCATCTGGGCAGATATAAAGGAGTTTTAACTGCAACGGGTAAGATTGTTTAAGTTAAATAACTCATTATTGCATATGCTAGTCATACCTTGAATTTTAATAATTGTAAGTACAAGTGATGTCAAAAACTATATTTTTGAAAGAAATCAACCTAAATTACAGAAAAAATTGTTCACATCAATACCTTGCTTTTGTGTATATAACTTATAAGTTCACTGCATATACAACTTGAATGAGGATAACAAAAGTTGACTTTTATTTTAGCTCATGGATATAGGGGCAATAGGAAACATTTCTCCAGATGTAAGAATTTTATAAAGAAAACTAAGCCAGTGGAAGACAGCTGCCAAGAAAGCCCAGAAATCGCGTCCAAAGCGGATATTTATCCAAGTCTATTAAATAAAGTGTGTTATGTAATTGTTTCCCATTTTCCATTTATTATATCCAGTGAAATTACCTGCTTTTTAAATTATTTTTTTCTTAGATTTTTAAAAAGTTCGTAATTGTATTTATGTAAACACCAAGTGGAAATATAAAAACTAGATTAATGCTCATGTCGCATTTGAATTTGTTTACCTACTTTTAACTAAATAAATGTAGGTGGGAAATTTAAATAGTTGTATTCGTAATAATTCTGTAGTAGAGAGGTAATCAGTTGTAACTACAAGTTATACTAGTAGAGTTATTGACTTTACATTACACTGATTCTATTTTACTATAATAGCAAAATAAAGAGTGTAATGTGAAGACAATAATACTACTAAAATAACTATGTGTTACAACTGATCACCTCTCTACTACAGAATTATTACGAATACAACTATTTAAATTTCCCACCTAAATTTATTTTTGAATATCCCGCTTTTTTCAAATTAGAGGGTTAGTCTGGATCTGAACCTTTAGCATGGCTCTGAACCCTTAGCATAGATCTGAACCCCTAGCATGGATCTGAACCTTTAGAAATGTTGGTAGTTCCGCCTCCAAATATAGATGTCACTAGTTTCGGTGCGCGTTGCCACTTTTTTATATACAGTGGCCGATCTACCTGTGTATCTTATCTCTGCATTCTACACAAGTAAGGCTACATTCGTAATCAATTCGCTGGCCAAGTGGCACTTTGGCACGCAAGTCGGCACGAAATTTGCCATTCACAATAACTTCAAAGTCGACTTTAACGCAAGCGCGTTCGTACCTAAATAATTGTCAGGATTCCTTCAACATATGGTCGAAGCATGATTCTGTCTGTATTTACTTCAGTCTGAGGTTATAATATATAATTTGGATTTGGATTTATTTTTTATAGCAGTATATACTGGAGTTTAGTAGTGATGGACTATCAGACAGATGTCAGATATATCAAAAAACAAATAACAAAAATTAATGCGCATGTCCCATAGCCGGCACGAAGTGCAAGTCGAAGTGAAAGTTTGCAGCTTGCAAACAATTTTGACAACTTCAACTTCAACTCTGACGCCAAATTGCGTTGTGAACGATCACACTGAAATAGATTTGCTTAGCTTGCGTGCCAAAGTGCCACTTGGCCAGCGAATTGATTACGAATGTAGCCTAAGACTATACTTTCTCCACGATATGCATTAAAAAAAATTCTTCCATTGGGAATCGAGCCTCGATCGCCCGCGTAAGAGTCAAGTATATCTACCACTGAGCTATCGACCACATTTACTTATGAAAATGTAAAGAGCATAAATGTATGTAACTCATATTTTTGATAGAAACCTTTACATTTTTAAATGAAATTATAACATTATTAGGAATAATAATATAAATATAGGTACTTAATTTAGATTAATTATTTTGCAAAATTTATGGTAAAGTTATTACAATTGTTTATATTTAATGCGGTTGGTATTGAATTATGATTATATGATTTTTTTTGACGTTTCAAACGAGGCGCTGTCAGTCAAGTCAGTCAAGAGTTTTGCGTAATTAGGTATTTGACGTTTTAAAAGAGACGATTTGATTTATTGATTTTAGCGTGATTTCTGATAATCATAAAATGTGATTGGCTAACGAGAGTGAATTCTTTTTCATTATTCACTCGTGTGAAGAATTTATAACATTATTCCGCTAAATATGTAAAAATAATTTGTGCATTATTATATAGTCGTGGAGAAAAATAGTTCATACTGCCGCGTGTTGGCCACCCATGTCTTACAAAAGAGAGAGCTTTTCCATTACCATCAGCCAACTTGACAATTACAACAATTTGGGATTATTAAACGTAAAGTATATTAATTAGTGAATTAAACAATATGTAGAGACTGCTCTACTTTATTATTATTATCAAGAATGATTCAGATTCTTTAAAACGTAAATTTATTGCATCGTTATTTTTGTTCAAAATAAAGTTATGCTCTTTTCAGAATGGGCATTTTTCCTCATTTTTATAATTAATTCTTAAATTTAGCGAAAGGAACCAACGTTATGATCATTTTTTACGCATATAGGGTATTTGAAAGTTAGTCATTGATAATAATCATTTTTTCTAAATACGGACCTGTCCTCTTGTTTTCAAGAAATTAATAGATTAAGGAATACCTAGTTGATTATTTCATGGGTTAAAACTGGAAAACTACCATTTGGGGAAGACATTTTTTTTTAAATTTTGTGCGACTTTATTTTCGGCACCACTGGGGACAATGAACATACGTACCATATATTACAAAAATGTAAAGGGTGGTTCAAAGTTATGATTAATTAAAAAAATGGAAAAAATTAGTAAATCCCCTTGTATCATGGATATATAAAGAATGATAGACCCATCAAATATAAGTTATTTATAATCTACCTTTACTGTATACGTATTTCCCAATGAATCACCCTGTATAATATCATATTTTCTTATAAATATGTAAATTAAATTAGTGAAATTATTGTAAGTCGTAGGAAAAATAATGCACATCACTTGTTAAAAAGTAATTTTTCACAATTGTAAGATTGTCGTACGTTTATTATACTATTTTCTGAAAAATTACAAATATATAAATTAAATTTTGTGTTTTTATCAACCTAATCAGACTGTCTGATGTGTAATTCAATGTCTGTCGGGGCATATAGCCCGAGAAGTAGTTGTTGCTTCTTAGTGAACGGCAACTGTTATTTGAAAAATATTTTTAAAAAACTTTGTAAGGCGTTATAATAGTATTAAACTGTTATGTATCTTTGAAATCTATTGATAACACGCTTTACTAAAATATTTTTACAGGACACTGTAATTAAGTAAATAAACAATAAAATCAATAAACAAATAATTTTTTAACATCCCGGTTCCATAAATATTTCATCATTTTTCCATAAACTAATACTGTGTAACGCCTCTGACTAAATAATTTCTTAAGTAACGTCACCGTACGAGATGTCAAAATTTAACCCATTTTGGAACTTATTTATGCACATCGATCTGGAAAATAAATGCGAAGAGGTCAAAACAAAGATCAGGGTGGTTACAAATAAACGCAACATTTTAGGAAGATGAAAAGCAAGAAACGATAAAAGCAATGAAAAGGAGAAGTCCTGGTGCCTGTTAGACTGTCGCGTAGGGCGATTATAAGCAAAGTATATAAAGGGACCAGAAGGGTAGTAAAATTTTGTGCTTTTAAACTACAGATGGAATATAAAATGAGCACGTTAACCTTAACAGGAAATGCAGCAATATTGTGTAAATACAGAGTGTTATCAAATTAATGTGAAATAAAAGATAATTCAGATTGCGAAGATATCAAAAATATAAAAATAATGTTCTACAACGACCATATACTTCCATATACCAGGGTTGTCTTTTATATTTTGCATATAGAGCGAGAAAAAAACAGTAGATAACTTTTAAACACTCTTGGTTTTGGAACCTTTGACCACGCAGTTCATTCTTTATTTTTGGAAAAATATAAAAGTCGTTTGGACTTAGGTCGGGACTGTATGGAGGATGGTCCACCAATTCGATGTTTTCTTGTTTTTGAAAACTCATTTCTTTTTCGAGCAATGGGGGTTGGTTTTTCGAAACTCAGCAATTACTTCCGGAAAATCGAGATGTACCAATCAGTGGTAATAGTTCTTTGATCTTGAACCGCTTTTGAAACAAATGTCGCCACCATATTTTTGGAAACACGAGAACGGATAACTTTCGTCGGTTTAGGTTCATACCCAATCAGCCGACTGACAATACTTTTCAGGTTCATAAGAGTAAATCCAGGATTCATCACCACTGACAATACTGTATATATTTTCTCCACTATCATCACAGAATTTGCCAATTCTGAAATCAAATTTGATTACAGAATGCTGGAATTTTCTCTCTTGAGATTGAAGCAATATTCTGCAACACCTCTGCCCCCATGCAATTTAAATGTATTTTCCGCCTACCTCTATCCAAAGTATACATTTCCTGGCCTCATTGTAAGGAGCAAAGTCGTACTTTTCCTCCCTGGGGAGGAAAAGTAAAAGTGAGGTTATGGTACGTCATCAATGAAATAACTTATACGGCATATACGACCTAAACTATATTCTATTATATAAGCATAAATTTTACCGTTTAATTAAAGAACACCCTGTATTTTGCAAAATGGTAGAAATCATTAAATTGTTATTTTAATTTAACGATTTTTACATTAATAATTTGCCTTCAGCAATACGTTACGTTCATGATTCCGCAAGACTTGACTACGAGTCTCGGTAGCGCAACGCGTTGGAGCACAGCTCACTGTTCGTGATAGGCCTGTGGGTGTTGGATCGAATTCCGGCGAGGACAATTTTTTTTAATTCTTTCATAAATAAATAATTTAAAAATATCTTGTTATTTGGGGGAGGTGGAAAAATCATATGTATAACATGGGAGTAAATTGCCTTTTCCTCCCTTGAATGATTACTTAAGAAAATCAAGTAAACTTAATCCTCGGGAGGAAAAGTAGCACTTTCCTCCCTTGTTATACAAATAGCTATTTCGGCCTAGGACGAAAAGTGTTGCCTAGGTAACAATGAATTATTTAATACTGTACTGAAAAGGTTTCCTTTTCGTCCAAATATCTTAACCATAAACGTCATTTTTTGACACAATCGGATAAAAACATTTTTTATTTTTTTATCCTGTCTCTGATAATAGTGATAATAAATAATTGTTTTTTACATTTATTGTAGTTAGGTTAGGTTATTATTTATTTTCAAAGTTATCAGACTAGGCGGAGAAGGTTATTGTTTTGTTTTCTATCAATATTTGACATTTAAAATACAGCCGATTGCAAGAACGAAGGTTAAAGTTAGTGGCCTGCTAAACGTTGACATATTATACTTTGACTTGGATCATTCAGGCACTACATTCTCAAAATATGTCAAAGTATAATAGGCTACTAAATATAAGCTACATTAAAATTGAAAAAGCGAAACCATCGGGGAATCGAACCCGGGACCCCTCGGTTAGAAGCCCTTGCGCTAAGCCCAGCGCTACGACGGTTCCCAACCATCGATGTTCGGGCCGGTATTATAAGGTACCAATAACCGCGACTGCGTCTTACACTCGGCCATCCTGCTCCGCTCCTCGTCCTCGTCCTCGAGGTACCTAGAGTGCTGGACCTGACGTTTGTGCGTACACCTATCTCACCTACTCGTTCGTGAGCCTGATGCCTAGCCTGTCTACGCCTATCTCGCTCTCCTGGCGAGCCTGATGCCTGCACGCCCATTCCAGTCACCCCCTCTCACTATCACATCGCCTCATGTGGACATCCCACTTCTGATATATAAGCTACATATTCCGAAAATTGAAAAAGCGTAACCATCGGGGAATCGAACCTGGGACCCCTCGGTTAGAAGCCCTTACGCTAAGCCTAGCGCTACGACGGTTCCCTACCTATCAATGTTCGGGTCGGTATTATAAGGTTCCATTAACCGCGACTGTGTCTTACATAAATTTTAATCAAAGTTTTTGACTTATATTATAATGTACTTGTATCTTACATGACAATGTATTATTTATGTACGGTCTATCCCGTAGGTTACCCTTACAACTCACAACTGCTATAAGTAAGACTGTTTATTTCGTTAGTAAAGAATGTTATGTTTTCTGTTGAATTATTGATGAACTACAAATAGCAATATAATCTTCATTTTCCCCCTCTTGTTCAATTAAATCTAAAGGAGTAAAAATGTATACCACATTTCTGAAATATTAAGGGTGGGTATTGTATAGATATGATAAAAGGACATGACAAATGTAATCTTTGCCCATCCTCTATTTTTTTTTCTCTTCGAAGCCGAACCAAGAGCAAGTGTGTCTTTTTTCTTAAAACATTCTGACACATTTTGAAAACAAAATAATTTAATGGATTAAGACCCGTCTACAATTATTTTTCTAAAGCAGTTAGTAGGGTATTTTATGAACTGATTCTATTATAAGAATCAATAAATATAAAATGCGTCTTGGGATTTGGATAGAGCCAAAAATATTATCCGTATCAGATTAACTGTTAGCACGAAACCAATTTTTTTTTGTGCCTATTATTAGATTTATTAATTGATGTTTATTATACAATGTGCTTAAATTGAATCGAAAGTAAATAGGAACCTACGCCAGATGTGCACTATCGTTTTTTTATTATACAGTGTGGAAAGAACTTTTGGAATAAAATTATTTCTGGACTGGAATTACAAAAAACGTTGGGACACGAATTTGAATTCAATTGTTTGTTCTCCGATCAAAATTTTAAATATACATTACAGAATGATTCACGTAAGTATAACACAATCGGTACTTTTGGGGAGTCATTTTTGAGGATTTTTTGACACCCCCTCCTCTCCTAATCTTACGTGAGATTTTTCAAAATTTGTGTTTTGGGTGTAAAAGCGTTGGATTTATTTAAAAAAAACAATTTCCTAAATTACTTTTATTCAAGACTAGTATTTGGAAATATTACCGTAATCTAAAATGATAAAAGATAAAATTGATTGTGTGAGATTTTATTCAAGACACGTTTTTTATTTTAATTTAACTTAACTTTGACACAATTTTACATCGTTTTCTGCTAGAAAAAAATTACGTGATATTTGCCAAAAACCAACCCCCCCCCTCCCCCAAGTGATATTTGGTAAGATTCGGCTCGATTATCCCTACCCCCCCCTGAACACCTCACGTAATTAATGGACGCCCCCTTTGGGTTATTGCCAACGAGAACATTTTAATCGTTTAAGGAGAATGATAAATTAGATATTTTCATCTTTTATTATTCATAATAAACCATAAATGTTTCAATAAAAATTAAGAGTACCGACTGTGCTAAACTTACACGAATCACTTTGTATATTTAAATTTTTGTTCAGAGAACGTACAATTGGATTCAAAAGTTGGCGTGTCCCAGCGTTTTCTATAATTCTATAAAATAAGGCAACATACGAGGGTTGTTTCAGATCCCTTAAAAAAAGACCACCACATGCAAATGGATAGAATCCATGCTCGAGAGGAGAATAACAGCACATGTGCGTGATAAAACATACACTGTTAGGACAACTAAAAGATGTCCTCAAGGTGGAGTACTTTCATCATTTTTATGGAACCTAATTGTGGATTACTTGATCTGCAGGTTGAATGATCAAGAAATATGGACGCAGAGCTTTGCGGACGACATAGTGATTGTCACCAATGGGAAATTCCCAGAGGTAGTTATGATTGTCCTACAAGAAGCACTACGAATTGCGGAGGTATGGTTAAAGAGGATCTTTCAGTTAATCAAAAAAAAATATATCCAAAGAAGTTAAATATCTGGGACTGACCCTTGATTTCAAACTGAATTGGAAGGCACACCTGGAAAAAATTACTACCAGGGCGACTAGGCTTTTCTGGCAATGCAGAAGAGTTATGGGCAAAACCTGGGGAATACGACCAGAGGTGGTTCACTGGCTTTACACAACTGTGATGAGGCCAACGATCACCTATGGAACAATAGTCTGGAAGAGGAGGACAGAAGTGTCCTCTGCAGTTAATATATTAACTGCAATCCAAAGACAAGCCCTTCTTGGTATTACCGGGGCAATGAACAGCACGGGGACGGCATCAATGGAAGCCGTTATTGGACTTCCTCCTCTAGAACTTTTTATAAAGGCGGAGGCAATGATGGCAAGTCTTAGGCTGAAATCGGGAGACTTATGGTCGCCAAACAATGTTCGAGAGGACACACTGATACAATTTGGACAATACTAGATGAACCCATATTTCACCTGAGTTTTAATAGCATGACACCCGAGAATATATTCACTGAGCGAGTGAACATCATCCCATCTAGGGAACCGGTGATGCACCCAGGTAATTCTGGAGAAATCATCAGGTTCACCGATGTCTCCAAAACAAACAATGGCTCTGGGGCTGGTATGAAAGGACCTAGAAAGAGAATGTTCTTTCGCCTTGGTCGATATACTACTGTGTTTCAAGCAGAGACGATTGCCGCTATAGCTTGTATTGATGAGAAAATCAGAAGAGGATATACCGGTAAAAAAATTAAAATATTCACTGACTACCAGGCTCTTCTTAAAGATATCAGTAATCTAACAACTAGGTCTAGAGTGGTAAGAAACTGCAAAGAATCCCTTAGCAGGCTGGCAAGAGACAACAAAGTGTCTCTAATATAGGTGCCGGCACATGAGGGGATTGCAGGTAAAGAAATGGCGGACCAGTTAGATAAAGAATGCTCTAAAGGAGGCTTCATAGGTTTTCAACCGTTTTGTGGAATCACAAAAGATTGCATAAAAGGAGAAACTGGCTAGATAGGGAATACCAACTTAAATGGAGGATGACACAAGGGCACCTTCATACAAAGAGTTTACTGAACAAGATAGACAAGGAACTCTCAACCAGGCTATAGAAACTGGGTAAGAGACATTTGAAGAGAGTTACCGACCTGGTGACTGGACATTGCACCCTGAGGAAACATCTGCACAAAATGGGCAAAGTTAGAGAGCCTATGTGCACAAAATTGGTAAAGGTATAGAGCCTATGTGCAGAAAATGTGAACTTGATGATAAAACACATACTCTGCTTCTGCGAGAACTTACAAGTATTTAGACGGAAGCACTTTGGAGAGGAATTAATACAACCATTACAACTACTGAAAATCCCTCCAGTCAAACTAGTGGCCTTTATAGAAGACACGAAGCTTCTGGAAATATCATGGGAAATGGTACTAAGATTCAGTTCAAGTGCCTGGGCTGTTGAGCACAACCCAAAAAAATGAATGAATGTATACGAGGGTTGCCCAGTGGTTCCAGTACCCAGAAGATGCAGTCAACGCATTCAAAAACTCTATTTTGAATGTATCAACAATCGAGTGGAATAACTTCTTCCAGAATTGGTTCCAAAGGATGCAAAAATGCATTCCTCTTCGTGGAGAATACTTTGAAAAACAATACTGTTTTTTTTCTCTAGCTTTATATGCAAAATATAAAAGGCAACCCTCGTATTTATTTGTTTTTATTAATTTAATTAGTTCGAATCTAACGTTTAGTATCAAGTTTTACCAATGACCGATTTAGATAATTGACCTTCAAATACATGATTTATGGGTAAAATACATGTAACAAAGAAGAACTAAAAAGCATACGATTCAATAAACATAATATTATTATCTTCAGCTAAATAGAAATTTATTTATATGAAAAAACTCATGTTTGTTAAAACTTAATATTCAATAATAAATTACAGTACATTTTAGAGAACTATTTATTAAAAAAAAATTGAATCATGTAACTAAATACATATTATTGATTAGTTTGATTTCATATATTTTTTTAAAGTAATAATCAATACGTTTAGATTAAAGATAAAATATAAAATTTAGTAAAAAGAAATTAGAGATAGATTTACGTAATACTTAGAAACTAATATGTATAACCTTTAACATAAAGAATCGGTTACTTAACAAGTTAAAATCGATAGGATAGACTATCAGCCTTTCGGAATATAGGTTACAATGTAATAATTATCCATTCAAAAAAAAACTCCATTTTCCATGGCGTTGATTTTTTGGAAATACAAAATACGACAGATATCTAAAGGTGGGTCAGTTATCCATAAAAAAAAATTTCAAGATGTCCGAATACTTACCGAATTGGTACAAATTCCACAGCATCGATTATAAAATAAAAAGTGCTCTTCAAAATATTCAAATACGGAAATAAAAATTAACGACTTCAACACAGATTCACATAATAAAATTTATATGTTTTTTACGCGGTTTTTTGTCGAAATTATTGTGGAGAAATTTGAAAGGGCCTTCAACCACTGTGATCGACTAGGGGAGTTGAGAAGGGAGTTTCTGAATACTCCGCGCACCCCTTAAAGTTAAGCTATTGATTTTTCCTATCGCCTAGGATGCAGGGCTGGCGTGACCCCGGATATTTAATGAACAATATCAAATTGTTACTTATTGGTTACTAATGACAGATTTAGTTCATTTTAAACGGGTTTCAAAAGTAACTGTTTATTATATTAAACTCAAAAAAATTTTGTAATTGCAATTATGTATTTATTTACTATCTTCAATCACTTTTTGGCCTTTTTCAGTTTAAAAGTAAAATCTTATACCAATGCAGTTTAAATTCGAAAGTATATTATTTCAAGTAGATCAAAAAGAGAAATCTAATTTTATATTATTCAATCATTTTTGTTTAATTCATTATTATTATTACGAGGGTTGTCTTTTATATTTTGCATATAGAGCTAGAAAAAAAACAGTAGATAACTTTTAAACACTATTGTTTTTTAAAGTATTCTCCACGAAGAAAAATGCAATTTTGCATCATTTGGAACCAATTCTGGAAGCAGTTATTCCACTCGATTGTTGGTACATTCAAAATAGAGTTTTTGAAGGCGTTGACTGCATCTTTTGGGGACTGGAATATTTGACCACGCTGATTATTCATAATTTTTGGAAAAGTTATGAGAGCAGTTATATTGGATCAGATTTTCTGAACGTCAGATGGAACATTAAAAATGTCGGGAATTTTGCGAATAACATTGCAATGTTCTACAACACAAAAATAAGCCCTTATATATATTACAGCATTATAACTCATTACAATGTGACATTATACACTATTATTACTTTCGGGGTGTTGAAATATTGCGTAGGTAACTTCATAATTGCTCTAGGGCGACGGATACATTTCACGTTATACTCAGACATGAAGAGAAAGGTGATTCATTTCTGCCTTGGAACGACTTTTATATATAAATTAATAATTTAGATTCTCTATATAGAATATCTAACATCATGTAGGCAAAGAAAAGGGGAAAAAAGTTGGGAACTGTCATTATTTTCAACTTTTTTACTATACATTGTCTATAAAAATTGTAATAGCCTCAAAATTTGAAGATGTAAGAAATTTATCTAAGAATCCAAAAAACATTTATGGTATGCAAACATGCATCAATATGAGAGAAGTGCCCAATGCAATTATAAAGATCCACAAAAATCATGTGTATCACATTCTGGTGATTTTGAAGATCCTGTCCAGTAGCTAGGAAACTATGGAGAAATATGCTCAAACAACATATACTGGAGAGGTGACTTTTTCAAAAGAACTGTATCACTATTTTTAAGAAAAATGGGGGAGGCACAATAGAACTTTTAGGTCTCAGTGAATGGTTACCACAAAAAAATAAACGACAAGAAAATAGGCAATATTCCATTGAGGAAGAAATAATTCTAATAAATAATTGTTGGCAATACCATCTTAGGAATGGTTTATTGGAAATGTGCTGCAACTGTTGGTGAATAAAGTATTCACAAAATTTTCAATTAAAAGTACAATATTTCATTTATACATTTAATTCATACCATGTATGAGTTACCTTAACAATTATATCAGATAAATGAATGGCAAGAGACTTGACTTGACTTCATTATACTACTTGTATCAATGTTTTTAAATTTTGTGCCACTCAGAAGTGGAACAACTTTTTTAACCAAACAAATCAAAAGAAAAACATTGATTTTACACCTTATAGGAGGTTCTTAAACAAAGCACAAGCTGCACATTGTTTAAAAAAAATCAATATTTTAATATAGTTAATACTTACATTATAATAAAGGCAGTGAAAACCTAATTTTCAGAAATTGATCATATAAAATAATAACATATATCAACAAAGCTGGCGAGGTTTCAAACAAGAACTAGAAGTAGAATGGTGTTTATGAGGGTGTTTACAATCATGTTCAGTCATTTTTTACATTAACGACTTCTACCATACAACAAAAAGAAACATACAGATTCTTCAAGGTACAGGGAATTAAGAAATCACTATTATTTGTGGGTCAAATGTTGATAGACAATAAAATATTTAGGAAATGAGTCCACAATTACAATAACACCAACACATAGAATAATGCCCCAACAACAGAAATGTGCTCCGAGCATTATACCATGTAACCAAATTTAAGTATTATACACTGTGGAATAATATTTTTCCAATATGTCCATTTAAATCTCTCATTACTTCTAAGACTGTTCTCTTACCATATTTGTGAATGTTTTTTTAATAGTGAAGAATTACCCCATCTTCATCATCTTACACTTTATTATGAGTTTTTACCAAAGTTACCAAGAGGAACATTTGATTCAAATATAATCATTAATCATTCATCAGTTACTTCGTTTTTTTGCCTCATAATGGATAAAAAATATGATTTTAGCTATGAAAGTGTTTAGTGTAATCCAAATAACAATTAGGCAGAGTCTATTAATACGGGTACTGTACGAACAATTTATAAGTATTAATACGGTTACCATACAAACAATTTATAATTATTAATACGGTTACAAAAATACTGGACATCGATTTTCACGCCCCCCAACGTACACTCTCGGACCACATAGCTTTCTCCGAAATGGTCAGACATGAAAATTTGAGATCCCGAAATGAAATTCATACAAGTTTTTCGGCTGTCAAAAAAAATACATTCTACCAATCACATCATAAGGGTGCGTTCCACTAAGAACACACCACAATCATACTCACATTTATTTAGAATAAATTAATTATTCAAAAAAAAAATTCTTGGTAATTAATATAATCATAAAAAATAATAATATCCGTATGAATGTACTCATTCATTCATTCCTTATAAAAAAAAAAATTGAATACATGTACGAATAAATATAATTTATTCGTCCAGTACCCCTACAAATAGTCACTTCGAAACAATTATTATAAAATATTTTATATTCAAAATGCAACTCACTGTTTTGTTTGTACATAATCATTAATTATATACGTTTAAACGAAAATTAATCGAAAACAATAAGTATATGACCCATTTTTAAAATGATGGTATAATTTTCAGGACCCATAAAAATGCCTTGAATGAATTTATTGGAATTTGTCCAAAAACGTAAAAGTTTAATCTAGGAAAAACAAACGCCTTTAAGTTATTATTTAGCAATTATTGAAGTAATGTAATTCATGAGTTTATTTTAAATCAAATCCATTTTTTCATAATATACGCCCAGTTTACCTATAAATATGTTGAATAGTCATTAAACATGAATAGCTGCTATCAAAGAATATACTCATTGTTTGCTATAACAATTTAACTTACCTTCATTTGCCATAGGAAAGCTTTTATAGTCAATAATTCACTTATTCAATTATTTTCCTATTTGATAAATAAAAACAAACCTCTGGTTCTGGAAATTAACAGTCAGTTTGACAATTATGACATATGTCACTACTAGATACCAAAGAACTTTAGAGCCGTTCGGCAATGTTTCTCCATTGACTCCGAACACTCCTCCCTTCTTTAAACCGTTCGGATTACAGAACTAGACTTACACCGCTATAAAACATCTAAAAAAATTAAAATTACCATTTGCCCAGAATATTAGGTATTATTTGGTACCAATACCCTATCTCTTTTTTCGGTTATGGATTTGCTTTGGAAGTATGAAAATGTTTAAAATCTAATAAAACATTTTAAAAATTTTAAAAGCTTATTCTCATAGAGAAATATTTATTTCTCCATGCTTACCACGAACTTTCGTGATGCTTACACTTAAGAACACCTCTGGGTCGATAGTTTCATCTAAAAATGTAGAGATGGAGTTGTCTATTGTATCCGTTTGAATTTGAAGATGAAAAGAAATTGATCTTTAAAAAAAACTTAATAAATTAAAAGTTAAATGGAAAGTAGTTAATGAGCCAAAATAGATAAATGCTGGTTTAAACATAATATATTAAAATGTAATACCCGTTTGTTCTGTAAACGCATAAAGTAATACATTAACTATTCGTTTGAATTTTAGGTTAGGTTAATGTTTACCTCCAAATTTAAAGTGTTAGAATAATTTGTTTATAAATTTAAAAGCACTGCGATTTTAAGAAATGGAGGATTTAATTGCAGCAATTCCTGTTGCCGATTCTTCAAAAAATGTATCCTCTCAAGAATTTCAGGATATGTTAACGTCATGGTTTGAGAGAAAAGGCATTCTTTGTGAATTAAGGACCAATCTGAGATATAGAATGATAAATGTAATCAAAAATACTTCCATAGGTCGTGATATTGTACAAAAAACACATCCGAACTCCATTAGTTTATCTAAACAAGCTATAAGTTTAATTGTAGCAGAATTTTTAATGAAAAACAACTGTGATTATTCTCTTTCGCTGTTTAATACAGAAGCTGGACTTTCAAGAACATTTTCGGATAATATTACCAACGAAGAGAATAAAACATTACAATTTGACAAAGAAAATATATTAAATATTTTGGAGTTAATTGGTGTTCATAAAACATCTGATATATGTAACGAAATTTTAAATATTTATTATAGAGATAATGAAAGCAATTCCATCCTTTCAGCACTTATTTCTGTTTTAAGTAAATGTGTGCTAGAGAATGTTGATGAAAAATATAGGAGCGATGTTGGTAAGATTATTCTTCTACTCAATAGGTATATCATTATTATTCAAACATAAGCCTGGAATTAAATCACTGAAAACGACCTATGGGTCTACCTTTTTTCATTATATTTTCTTTTCAAAATTTTATGTCTCTACACTGTTTATAATATTTTGTTGTATTGCAGATTTGTCTAACGAAATAGACTTCATTAAAAGACTTGGAACAGTTTTATTTAAATTAAATGTACCATGTAGAAGTGTGACACTTGCAATTCACAGTATTAAGGGTATTTATATGAATGAAATACAAAACATTGAAGATAATTACAATAAAACAATCATGAAATTGAAGAACAATGTCATTCTAAAAGAAAAACATCTTAATGAAATGAGGAAAAAGAAAGATTTGCTAGAACTTAAAATAATGGAACTCATAAAAAATCATAATGAACTAAAAATTAAGGTGAAACATGCAATTAAAGAAAAAACTGCAAAAGAAAAAGAGCTCCTTAAATTTAAACATAATAAAGAAAATAAACGCTTATCTGAACAATCTGTGGACAAAAGTTTAAAAGCACAATGTGGGTTGGAACATTGTGGAGTAAGGTGTCAAGAAAACAGTAAATTAATAATAAATCTCCAAGATACAAATGAAGAATTAGTTAGAAAAAATAACAAGTATGTTGAAGAAATGAATGCCTGGAAAACAAAATACCAAAGTCTCTTACTGGAATTTACATCATTTCATCAAAAAATTAATTCAGTTAACTTAAATGGAAATGCTGATATACCTGCTTCGTTTTTACATTTAAACTTATTACAAGAAGATTTAAAATCTAAAAAAGGAAGTAAGTAGAGAACTATTAAATTCAATTAGGTAATCTAAATATCATTTGCTTAAATTTAATATATTATCATCTGAAAATTCATTCATATTACTATTAACAGATTTCATGTTCGAAAATTTAAAATGTTCTAAAATAAATTTTAAACCTTTCAAAGAAGAATTTCTACATACTTCCACCAGCCATTACACTTTTGTATAGGAGAACTACAATTTGCATAATGAGATCTTAGTATTAATTTCATAAACACTTAAAAGTTTTAACATAAAAACTAAGTGTACTTAGTGTCCCACGACATTTTGATAGTCCATGCAATTTCTTGAAGAAAATTGTTCATACAAGTATGAAAGTTGGAGCCTAAAATTTTTCCAGGAAATAGGACTAAAGGAACTGCTAGTCTCTGAAATTTTCCTCAGGAACTAAGTGGGAAAAAGGGGGACACAATAGATCTTTCAGGTCTCAGTGAAGGTCACCCCGGTATACATTTTCAAATTTCATACTTACAGTTTTTGAGATATTGGACTGTCAAAACGTCATGGATCACCCGCTTAAATATCAATAAAGAAATGCTTTTATACACAATAAAATAAATCCATCGAACAATACAATATGGCTTAATTTTTTAAGAAAATGTGGCAATATTATGATTTTAAATTTTAACATTTTAGATAATCCATTTGAATCAACAGACAGTTCAACAGATGAAATTATTTGTGATGCTCGTAATAAGTTGAAATTGTTGGAGAAAGAGAGCCAAGAAATCAAAGATCAGTATAAAAATGTCCATAATAAAAACAAATGCAAATTATTATAACAAAAACTGTACATATTAGGTATCCTGGTTCCTTAAATCGTTAGTGGCAGTAGATGTTACAGATTTCTCATCACAATAATAATTCATTTTAAACTTATTGTTAGCAAAAATTCTGTATATAATTTAACAGAAGTTAATTCTGAATTAATCAAAATGTACATAAAGGATCTGTGTTTAAAATATTTGCATTAAAAAGCCAAATAGTTTTTGAAGAAATATTATATAGGTACCTATATGTATATTAACTTTAATTGGTGGTGTAAATAAAAATTCTAATATTTATATTTTTGATAAATACATTTTGAAAACTGATATGAATTTCATTTCATAAATAAAATTTTATGCTTTTACTAATTATTAAAAGCATTATCTTTGACAGTAAGTTTTTTGGGTTTATTTGCAAATAAATGTACCTGAGCAAAAATACTAATTTTGGCAAGAGAAAAAGAAATATTAAACCACAATCTTTTTTTATATTTTTATGGCCGTGTCTATTCATCGGCTCCTCCTGACATATAGGTTGCTATTCATCGGGGCGTGATGTACGCATGCTCATATTCCGTCCCTACGAATAGAATCTTTGGCTAAACATCGTGGCACTCGCGGCTCCTATTTTTTCAAGAAGGGGAAGGAAAAATAACCGTTCCAGATACCCTTCACCTTCAAGGCGTACTTCACGCCCCGATGAATAGCAAATATACATAAATGTCGGGGCGCCCCGATGAATAGACACGGTCTATTTTTATTTGAACGTTTCTGTAGCGTTTCAGTTACCATTATCAAGAGTAATTGAATTTTTTGAAAAATTTGTCACTATCCGACACTTATGCTAGACAGATTCTATTAATTTTCCCCTAGTCTCCGCATGATCTCTTCCAAGTATTCATATAATTCGTTTTCCTGTGGGACTAAGCAAATATCTTCCATAATACTCGATTTGAATTGTTCATAACAAATTCAACTGCTATAAACGAAACAAAATTGTAAAAATTTATTTGTCTATTTCATGTGCCTTTCATCAAAATCGGTGCATCCGTTTCGGAGATTAGCGCGAACAGACTCCAGTTTTATATTAGTACTTATGTATATTATATTAAAGAGGATTACAACTGTTTTATATTTTCAAATGTTATAGAAACGAACTTTATAATTCTATGACTTTTTCAACGTTTAAAATTGCATATCTACTAATGTTTACATTTAAATTTGGCGCCGCAGGCACGATTGCGCATTTCATGATCAGTTTGCCTCGTCTTGTCATTTTGAATTTTTAGGTTAGAATAATTAGAAACTGTTTTTATTTCTAATAAGTTTCATAATTTTTCTTGGTTTCTTTGATCATTGGTTAATTTTTGAAGAAGGGAGAGGAAAAATAACCATTCGATTCACCCTTTCCTTTCTGTATAGCTTCTTCAGTGATTTTCCTTGCCCTTCTCGATAAATTAGGAGCATATTAGGAGGCAAACTTAGGGATGGCGATCTGAAATCGAATAATCGATTCCTCGGACCGAATGAATCGATTTTTTAAATCGATATGTAGTATTGAATCGATTCTGTGAATCGATATTTCACCCTTGAAAATCGACTTTCGATTTTTTTTTGTGTTTTTAGTAGAGCGGCTTTTTTTTCAATTGCCCCGGCAACATCGCAAGTAGTGATGAGAGCGGAACCGCTCGGATCCCAGTAGACTCGACAGACACTG
The DNA here is from genome assembly GCA_947563755.1 of Lochmaea crataegi. Taxonomy (NCBI): domain Eukaryota; kingdom Metazoa; phylum Arthropoda; class Insecta; order Coleoptera; family Chrysomelidae; genus Lochmaea; species Lochmaea crataegi. Next base: position 51,116,737 of record OX387424.1, on the reverse strand, counting down.
TTGCCTTTTTTTTCAAAAAAGCTTATAGGGAACTCTATAAGTAGGGATGTTTGAAAAATTAAACGATTTTTATATAAATCGATTATTATTTTGTTATAATCGATTTTTAATTATCGATTTTTCGAGTAATATTAATCAATTTTGTATAAATTACGTGTGTTTAAGGAGTGGATTTTCTAAAACGGCTCTCGTATTATTTATTGACTATTTTTCAAAATGTTGACACCTTTAGACGATTATTGACCATTTCTCAAAATTATTGACCATTTCTCAAAATTATTGACCATTTTTCAACAATTATTGTCAGTTTTTGACAAAAATCGTCAATTTTTAACAATTAATTGACAATTATTGACCAATTTTGACAGTTTTTCCAAATTTTTTGACAATTTTTGACCATTTTTTTGAAATTATTGACCATTTTTCACAATTATTGACCAATTTTGACAGTTTTTCAACAATTATTGGCCATTTTTTTTTAATTATTGACCAATTTTGACAGTTTTGCAACAATTACTGACCATTTTTCAAATTTTAACAATTATTGACAATTTTCAACAGTTTTTGACAATAATTGACTATTAATAATGACCATTTTTCACATTTGTTTTAAAATTTTCGATAATTATCGACCACTTTTCAAAATTTTTGACAATTATTGACAATTTTCAGCAGTTTTTGACAATAATTGAGAATTATTGACCATTTTTAACAATTATTGACAGTTTTTGACAAAAATTGTCCATTTTTAACAATTAATTGACAATTATTGACCAATTTTGACAGTTTTTCAACAATTACTGATCATTTTTTAAAAATTATTGACAAATTTTGACAGTTTTGCAACAATAACTGATCATTTATTGAAAATTATTGACCATTTTTTTAACAATTATTGACCAATTTTGACAGTTTTGCAACAATTATTGACCATTTTTCCAAAATTTTTAACAATTATTGATCATTTTTTAAAAATTATTGATCACTTTTTACAATTATTGACCATTTTTCCAAATTTTTTAACAAATATTGATCATTTTTTAAAAATTATTGATCACTTTTTACAATTATTGACCAATTTTGACAGTTTTTCAATAATTATTGACCATTTTTGATCATTTTTCAAAATTTTAACAATTATTGACAATTTTCAACAGTTTTTGACAATAATTAACAATTACTGACCATATTTCAAAATTTTTGACAATTTTCATATAATTTTATTTGATTTTTTTTCAATCCGATAAATATCGTTAACGAATAAATCTCTTAGGTTTATTATCGGAATATATACGAAAAGCATGTCCATTTTTAAAACAATCAAAAAAAAATTAACGATCTTTTCGCAGAAATCGATTTATTTTTTATTAAAATCGATTTTTTCGACAAATCTATTAATTTTGAATAAAGAAAAATCGATTTTTATTTTATCGACGATTCTTTTTCATTAATCTCATACATTCCTAATCCGATACTTTGTGATAATAATATGGTAATAAAAAAATAATTGTTATTATTATCGAATTCCCTGAACTTAAAAAAAATCCCCAATTTTACTGATAAGAGATCTCGGAGAGAGATTGTTTATTTAGGGGTAACTTTCTTGTTGTTTTTCAATAAAAAAGATCGATTTATATTTACATTGTAAAAAATACAAACTTGAAAAAAATCGATTTTTTTGAAATCGATCTTTTAGACCTTGATTAATTTATGTATCGATTCATCAGGTTACGATTCGAATCGATTTAAAAATCGATCTTTTTCAGAAAGAATCGCCATCCCTAGGCAAACTGACATAGATAAGGGAACGATTATGAAATGAAATGCGCATGCGTGCCTGCGGGCTCTAAAATTGAACGCTCTGGCTTGAAACTGTGGGCTGGGTGGAAAGTTGATGGTCCGGCTAGACGCAAATGACAGAACTGTCAAAGTCAGGTGCACGTTCATAAACTTACTCCAGTGAGTAGAGAAGAGTATGATCACGTGATTAGAAAAGTATGTTTGATGGTTACTCGGAGTAACCGTGCAGAGGCTACACCGGCCGGAGGCAAATCAAATGTCATTGTGTTGTGTATGAATTTGGGGTTATATATTTCATTTCGAAAATAGAAATTAATTAACCATGGATGAGTTGAATATTAATAATCAAATAATATCAATTTATCACTAAAAATAACCTGGCAGTAATCTGAACTGAACTACTGTATAAGCCAAACTGTCATAACTGCCAGAGTATATAATACTCCATTAAAAAGCGGAGTATGCAGAGTTTACTCCGGGTAGGTTTCTGAACGTTTATAAAAGCATGGTAGAGTAAATTTATGAACGCTTCGGAGTAAACTAACCTTACTCCGAGTAAGTTTATGAACGTAGCCCTGGAAAATGAATGAAAATGGTCTACGTCCTTGAAGTGAGGAAAAATCGCTGGCAATAATGTAGATTTGACAGACGTCATAATTAATCTAGGCCTATGCAGACGTCTGTAAGATTGGCAAAACCATGTGATTATGTGTAATTTTTTACGTGTATTTTCAATGCATCCTAGGTATAATTTAAATAAGAATGAAAACTCTTTTCTATAATCTCTGTGATACTGTTATCTAAAATCTACGTACACAACTTTAATTCTGTAAATACAATTTTGATATCAAAATAATACCTACACCAAATACTTAGAAGTTGGAAAGTTGGTTCTACTTTTGTGAAAAAATTAGCAGCTTCCAAAAATGGGAAAATTCAAAGAAACTTTAAAAGAGGCAGGAATTCAAATTGGGTCTGGTGGTTCAGCAGGTATTTTTTTGAAATTGTAATTATTTTTATTGCAACATAAAATAACAATTTTTTTAAGGCTTTGTTGAAGTTTGTATTATGCACCCCCTTGATTTGATAAAAACAAGACTTCAAATACAATCCAAATCAATGGACAAAAATGATCCTAGATATTACAGAGGCATTATAGATTGTTGTGGAAAAATGTATAAAAATGAAGGGATGTTTTCTTTTTGGAAAGGCATACTACCTCCTATTTTAGCTGAAACTCCCAAAAGGGCTGTAAAAGTATGCAATAATTACTTAATTTTCAATATAAAACCTTAACATCTCTGTTACTTTCTAGTTTTTTACATTTGAACAATACAAACAGTTTTTTATGTTTGGATCCCCAACCCCCACCCCATTGGTAAGCATTTTTATTAATTTTTAGTCATTTCAAAATATGACAAATAATGCAACCCATTAGATAAAAATGAAGTAGAAAATATTTTTTGATAAGGAAGTATTTTTTAGAAATATATTGTAGCAGTAATGTTGCATTCAAAATATGCTGCATAATTGTGTAATGAAGTTTTAATGTTACATAATATTTGTCTATAATAATAGAATTATAAAATTATATATAGCATACCCCATACCTACCTTTATACAATTACTTTTGATCTGATAAGGTAATTTTTTTTAATGTAAACATAAATGAAACAATTGAAAAATAAAGCAAACAAACCATTTTATTATTGAAATATTTGAATGAAGAAAGATTTATTTATATGCAAATATATATTTATATTACAAATAAATAACATATTATATTAAAACTTAATGCCTTATCATAAAAGTAGAATTAATTTTTAGTGCTTATACTCCAGTCTCAAGTCTTTATTTATAATATTTATTATCCCAAAGATTTTAACTAGAGTTATACATATAAGTATATTTTTGAGTTATTTGTTGTAACATTTTTTTAGAAAATTCTTATTTATCATGTTTGAACTATTCAACTGAAATATTGTGAGTTGAATCAAATTTAAATTAGATTAGCATGTTTCAATGAATAAATTTAAATTTTATTAAGTTTGTTTGAATCAAATTAAATATAATGTACCTAAACAATCGGAAATTGGTAGCAAACTTTGATACTTCTAAAAAAATTAGATTAAGCACCAGTATGCTCATTTGTTGTAAATCAAAGGGAATGTAATTTAATCAAATCTATGTTTCTTAAGTTCATATTAAATTGTGCAATTTATGTTCCAGACTTTCTCATTAGCAGGTCTTGGGGCGGGTGCAACTGAAGCTATATTTGTAAATCCTTTTGAAGTAGTAAAAGTTTCCCTACAATCTAATAAGTCAAAATCTAGTCAAGTTCCCAGTACTTGGGCAGTTACAAGGGTTATCATTAATGAGAATGGTTTTGGATTGAGAGGACTGAACAAAGGACTTACTGCTACTATTGCCAGAAATTCTATTTTTAATATGTTCTACTTTGGATTTTATCATTCAGTAAAAGGTGTTCTTCCAGAGTATGAAGTAAGTGAAGTAACATATTGTCCATAACCATTTACTTTTTTTATAATTTCATTTTTAGAATCCATATCAAGAATTTTTTAAGAAGATTGGATTAGGTTTTATTTCTGGTAGTGTGGCTTCATGTTTGAATATACCGTTTGATGTTGCCAAATCTAGAATTCAGGGACCCCAACCGGTTCTGGGTGAAATTAAATATAGAACAACTTTGAAATCAATGGCTATTGTTTACCGCGAAGAAGGGTAAGTGTATACAGGGTGTCAATTTTAAAACTTACAATGGGCTGTACCTCGTGAACGAAAAGAGATTTCAAAAAGATTTCAAAACGTTTCTAAGATAGGGAGGGGGAACTAAAATGACATGAGAGAGAGCCCCCCTACGCCCCACCTACAAAAATTTTAATGGCAACCCCCTACTTGAGATACGTTGTTAGAAAGCCCATAAAAAATGCTTTCCAACGGTCTAAGTAATAAATATTCAGGGTGTAACAATAAAGCAGATACATTTATTTGACAAAAAAAAATAACAAATAATAAGAACTTGCTTTGAAAGTGCAAGTACAGTCCCTATTTAAGTGTTAAATGTTATATCAATTGTATTAAAAAAAAACTTGTTTGCTTTGCAGTTTTTAAGCAACACATTTTCTTATTCTGTTTTGCATTTCCTTTCTGTACTCAAATTATTGGTTTATTTGATACCTACTTATAGTGGATCCAAAGTCAGTGTAAGGACAATAAAATAAAGCAATGTTGTCAGATATATTTTCTAGAATTTTTATGCTCACTATACAAATGTTCTCCTTACTTCAGTAAACTGTTTGTTTGTGATGTTCTTAGAAAGCTAGTTTGGACATATTTAGAAAAATATACATAATATAAATTTATTAGTAAGCAATCAAATAAGTCGCTTAAATTAAAAACAACTTTATGTATGTTACTATATTTAAGAAAACTTTGAATAGCTGGCAACATAGCAGCCTCCATTCCAAAGCTAATACATCCACATGGGCGCCGGAAGGGGAGAGGGGCAAAGCAGGGCACTTGCCCCCCCCCCCTGGAAAATTGAATATCCGATTTTGATTATTTACCAAAACAAAATACTATACTTTTTAAAAAAAATCATGTAACACAACTAATAAACTAATACTAATTTTTTAATAACATCCAATATTTATAATTTATAAAATGATGATTTAATGTAAATCGTGGCAACACTGCGTACTGCGTCCTGCGTCGTTCATTGTTCAGATTTTCTCGTCGTAGTCACGCGGCCGCCGTCTGAGTCTGGAGTGTCGGTTTAATTTTCTTCGCATTTCCAACATTCAAGTTCGCTCAAATGTCGGTTGTTGTTGTTGGTTCATTAAGTTTATTTGTTGTTGAATAGTGACTAAGTTAGACATTTTATAAGTTATGTGCTACAACTACAAATCTACAAACATCGTTATACCATAACTGGAAAAAAGTGCGAGGTAAGTTTAAGTAAGAGTAGGTATTGTCCCTCTTTTTTTTGCTTCTTAAAGTCGCAGGTCGCTAATGAAGTCTCTGTATTTTGTTTTCAGAAATCAATTAGAATGGATATAAGAAGGTTTTTTAAGAAAAACACGGAGAGTGAGAGTAGTACATGCACTAACGAAGGAGTTGGTGTTGATCCTGAGCGCGATCCTGACTCTAATGAAACCTCGTTATCTGCTAATGCTATTGGTGAAAATCCAAGTATTCATCCTTTAGATGTAGGGAATTTTATTGCTTATATTTCCAATGAGACAAAATATGCGTTATTAACGCGACCTTTTGTTCCCGATAAAAGCTACAATTTTAAAAGGGACTCAGATGGAAAAAGAATTTTTCGTTATGAATGGTTACAAATTTACGATTCTCTTGCTTATTCCAGTAAGCTTAAAGGTGGACTTTGTATAAATTGTGTTACGTTTCGCCCAAGTTTAAGAAGAGGAATATTTGGATCTTTCAATGTGAAACCCTTCCAGAATTACAAAGACTTTCATGAAAGTGCAAAAAACACATGTCTTCCGAGTGGCATCGTTCATCGACAATAAAAGTTCTAAATTTCCGAAAAATTATGGAGGGTAAAAGTACCTGTGTTACTGAACAGCTTAGTAGTTATGAACGCGAGCTGGTGAAGTCTAATAGAAAAAAACTTGTGTCAATCCTTTCCACTATAATATTCTGTGGTACCCACGAGTTATCTCTCCGTGGTAAAACCACTGGAAATTTTGAAGATCTCCTAAACTTTAGAGTCGAATGCGGAGATTCAGTATTAAAATCTCATTTGGAAAATTGTGCAAAAAATGCTAAATATACTTCTCACCAGACTCAGAATGATTTACTAAAGATGTGTGGTGATATTATTCGAGAAGAAATTATTGCAGAAGTAAACGCAAGTGACGGTTTCTCAATATTAGCCGATGAATCTGCTGATATTTCTGGGGTTGAGCAGCTTTCAGTAGGAGTCAGATTCGTAGATAAAAAAAATTCAGTGCGTGAGGAATTCATTGGATTTACTGAACTCACTTCCATGACTGCTGTTGGCATATCATCAGCTATTTTGGAAGTATGCAAAAATAATGGTTTGAACATGCAAAAGTTAGTGGGATTAGGTTTTGATGGTTGTGCAACAATGGCAGGCCGCGAAAACGGAGTTCAGAAAATAATTCGTGAGAAATATAAGAAAGCTCTCTTTTTTCATTGTGCTTCGCATAGGCTCAACTTGGTGGTCAACGACTGGAACAAAATTCAGGATGTGCAACATTCCGTAGATGTGATTAAAAAAATTATTAACTTTTTCCGTGAAAGTCCATATCGGAGAAAATATGTTCCAAAAATTCCGCTATTTTGTGAAACTAGATGGTCTGCTAAGTACAAGTCTATTAGAATATTCTCGGAACATTTTGAGGAAATAAGAAACGCGCTTGACCATTTATCTATTACAATGGAAGTAAATGGAGATACACGATCGAAAGCCAACCAGTTACTATGCGCTATTTCTAATCCCAAATTTATTGTGTGTTTGCATATTACTTCACAGTATAGTGCTAAACTGGAGCCTGTATGTAACATTCTACAAGCAAAAACAATAAACCTTTTGTCTACAAGAAAACATATTCAAATCCTCTTATCTATTCTGAAAGATCATAGGGATAATGCGGTGACTTATTTCAAAGCTATTTTTCAGAAATGTTTATTGGACGGGGAGAAATTTGATGTTGATATCAAAGTACCTAGATTAGCTGCGAGGCAGACACAAAGGGCTAACTACGCTACTGATAATGCTGAAGACTATTTTCGTTTTTCTTTGTTCATTCCGTATCTGGATTCAGTTATTCAGTCGATTGAAATCCGATTTTCCCAAGAGACGGAAAACGCTTATGCTCTGTCTATTTTTCACCCCTATTTAATTACGAACGATGAAACATTTAGTTTATTAAAAACAAAAATTCATAGCATCTCAAAACTGTATGAAATCGAAAATTTGGATGTTGAAGCCCAAAGAAGTGTGGGTGTCAAAACTCAACACTGACCTCGAGCAGCTTGAGGTGGTTGAATTAATAGATGAACATTGCCAGTTTTTAATAAAAATATAAAAGTTGTAATCTACCTTTACTTGCCCCCCCCCTATATTTGACCCTTCCGGCGCCCATGTACATCCAGTCCAGTATTTGGCATAATATAACGAAGTAACCGGACAGTTTTAACTTGGCCAACTGGGACATAAATAATAATATCAGTTTACCGAACATCTGGCCTGACCTGGGCTAGAACATCCAAGGGTGTGCGTGAATTGTGTTGTAGAGAAATATTATCAATATACTTGAGTGAGTTTAGTTCTTAGTTGTAGAAAAGTGTAGATAATCTAGAGTAGAAAAGTATTAATAATATTATATATATTATTTGTTGGTTTAGTAAGGTTAGTTGATTAAGTGGTGTGAGTGAATTGTTATTAATATAATATTTATTTGTTCGTAGACGTTAGGGTAAGTTTTACAAATATAATTTGTTACTAATTAATGTTAAAGTAAGGGTCCAAACAGTAAATTCAATTGTTACTAATTGATTAGAATGGCATTTTGGAGACCATTTCAAGATGATGTATCGCGGGAATCTAATAATTTGGCGCCACAGACAAATGATTTAACAATAAATGATAGGGCCGAAAATCAGAACAAAGATTTACATGTTCAGTATCAAAGCGTTGTTTTAAATATGTAGGCGTGTTTGAAAAAGGAAAATTCTGAAATTCACGAATTAACGAAAATTGGGTTTACAACTATTTTTAAAGTAATTAAACTAGGTACTGTTACGGATCATTCTTTAAAGCGAAAACGACCAATTCAAAAACTGAATAAGGTTGACAATGCTACGAAAAATGTTATTCCACGGATTGTTTACGGGTTTTACAAGGACAATATATAGTACCAACTTTAGAACTGATTCGTGCTACATTGCGGGATATTCCTGAATATAATTATTATCAATGTTTGGAAACACTGCGCGCGGTTTTGTTAAATTGTGGATTTAAATATAAGAAATTAGATAATCAAATGATAATAATGGAATTTCGGCGTATCGTTGAACTTAGACACGAGTATTGGCGCAAAATAAAAGGGTACCGTGATTCAAACAGAACTTTAATTTATTTAGACGAAACTTGGTTTGATACGCATGATGTTGTTAGATACTCCGTGTTCGAGAGGAAAACGCGTTATTATTCTTCATGCCGGAAGTAAAGATGGCTTTGAACCTAATGCGTTGCTATTGTTTGCTAAAAATATAACATGCCCGACTTCTCTTTTTTCTTCTTCTTTTTCCTGGTAAGAATAGTTCATACCTTCCCGTGGTTCTTGCTGGACAGACAATTTTTTCAGATTGTCTGGCTAAATGAGCATTATTTACAAAAAATTATATTACAAATTTTATGAGTTTTGTATGCAGGTTAATTTTAATCTACTATATTAATATGAATGAAAAACATTTCACAATATTCGAATTTATAAAAAATTTATATGCACGCCATTGGGCGGCACTTGCCTTCAAAGGGATTAAAAATATGGGTCATTACATTAAGCCTAGAAGAACTATACCTTAATGTCATTGTCATAGATTATTTATTTGTACATTTGGTCCGAAAATATTTTGCAGGTATACTTTTACACTATATTCCTGAACGTGTGGAGATAATTTTAATATTTGGCTCCCAGAACGAAAGTTATTTGCAGACAGCTAACATGTTTAATAACAGACATCCTGAAAAACATGTAAGAATTCAGTTTTGTGAAATTATGACTGAAATAATTAAGAATGAACCTAGACTTTTTTTAAATATTTGTTTTAGTGATGAGTGCACATTTTATCTAAATGGTAATGTAAATAAACAAAACTGTCGTTATTGGAATGATGAAAATCCACATCTGTTTAGAGAAAACCACACTCCAGTATCCTGAGAAACTAAATGTTTGGGCAGGGGTATTAGGAGATTCTGTGATTGGTCCCTTGTTTATACCGGGAAATTTAAACGGTGAAATGTACCTCGATATGCTGAGCCCTTAATTGTTCATGAATTAGAGAACCAACAGGACGGCGATGGCAATCCAGCTCTAGATAAAAATTTGTTGCACTTCCAGGAAAACGGAGCACCTCCCCATTACGCAGTAGCAGTTAGGGACTGGTTAGACAATAATTATCCAAATAGATAGATTGGAAGGAGAGGTCCCATTGAGTGGCCACCTAGGTCACCAGACTTACCGCCACCTGATTTTTTTTCTGTGGGTCACCTTAAGTCGGTTGTTTATAAAACTAAACCTGTATAATTATGACAGACCGTTGGTAAGCATTTTCTACGGGCTTTCTAACGACGTATCACAAGTAGGGGGTTGCCATTTAAATTTTTGTAGGTGGGGCATAGGGGGTTGATGGGGGTGCGTTCTCTCTCATGTCATTTTAGTTCCCCCTCTCTACCCTAGAAACTTTTTTGAAATCTCTTTTCGTTCACGAAGTACAGCCCATTGTAAGTTTTAAAATTGACACCCTGTATATAGATAACTATTGAATAGTTATCATTAATAAGAACAAGATTTTGGTGTTCAAATTTTTATGTGTTGCTGAAATATGAGTAATTTTCAGTTGTAGATTATATATTATATTGGAATAGCAACAATAAATTTATATTAACATCTGAATACATATTATATTAATAGATTTTGTTGTATTTTTAGGTTTACAGCATTATACAAAGGTTTATTACCAAAAGTATTACGTTTGGGTCCGGGGGGTGCTATTATGTTAGTTGTATATGACTATACCCACACATATCTGACTAAAACTTTTAAATAATTGCTCAAATTATCAAATCTAATGCCGATGCTTTTATTTATAATTATAATCAAATAGTTATTGCAAGCATTTTCAAAAAAATTACAAATTGTTTTTAAAATGGTGGAAAGGAAAAGGCCCACAGATGGACATTAATAAATATGCAGTATTTATTTCAATTATTGGTGGATTTTATAGAAACCTTCAATAATATTTAAAAATTAGTGTCACCTGATGAAAATGTTGCAATTGTTTATGGAATCATTATCTACAATTGCAAATTCTACCTCAGCGTCTAAACAAACTGCCATCCTTTGATTGATGTTAAACATAAAAAAGTTTCAGAGGAATGGTCGAGTAAGTGAAGTGTAAGGTACCTTCCAGTTGGGCAAAAATTTTCTTTTACTTCCTATTGTGCTGTGTTATGTGTTTTGTTTTATTTATGTGTTTTATATTAATACAATTAAAAAAAAAAAGATTTTATTTGTATAATGTGTACAAAGTGAAGATTTTTTATTTTTACAATACATTAATTGTTTTTTGTTTTCGTATTACTTAATACATTTTATTGCAAAATCGCTAGTTTTCTTTACCTAAAGTTTCAGGCTTTGGCTTCCAATATGGCTGTGTAAATTTACTAAATCAGTCTTAAGTTGGTCGAATATTTCGGTGAGGCTAAAAAACAAATTACTATTAGATGTAAAACATTGAATTTGTGTTTTCAATAGTACATAAAAACATTTTTTCTCATAACAGACGAAACAGAAAATAAACACTTGTTAATTGCAAATTCTAACACAAATATCAAAAGTTGTCGGATCACCGAACATATGCAAAAGACAAGAATGGTCTCTTCGTGTCGGTACTTTGGTATTGGGTCTACAAAAACGAGCCGTCGGCGCCGTGTTCCGTCGCATGTGTCTAGTATTTCAACTGAGTGACTGAAAAGGGGGTTAATAGAAATGAGTTCGAAAGTACAGATGGAATTTCTTAATATTTGATAAATTAGAAATGTTATACTAATTTTAAGTACCCAATCTCAATTTAAAAGTGAAAAAGAAATAGGCAAACAAACAAATATTTTAAGATACATGAATACATTTACTATAATTTCTGTAAAATTGTTGATTTTATACGTATCTCTATTTTTTTCTTTTATTCGTTATTTCACGATTAACAAATTTTAACGTAAAATATATTCGCATTCTAATATATATAGATATGAAATATTCATAGGGAAAATTTTTACTAGCATAAACGTTTTGCAAATTCTGTTTCCGAACGAAGATCTTTCCAATGATCCAGTTTATCAAAATTGGCGAATGTCGTAATGGATACGAGTACCTGCATTTATAATGATGGAATTAAAGCATGGGAGTAGCAAATACATATTTATGAAGTCATCCGTCCCGTGCCCCACGCTCCCCTACATATTGAATTGTTTGTGTGGACCCAATAACATTTAGGTATATAAATATGATTTTTATTTATTTTCGTGAGACATAAAGAAAATGTTGGTTCCAAATTCGCCGCCCCTAAAATCTGCCGCCCTAGGCTCCAGCCTAGTGGTAAATCCGCCACTGGTTTAAGCACTCGTGACAAGAATGTTGCAACAAACTTTTTTAAGCAAATAGCCAGTAACATAAACCAACGCATTTCCGTCGGTGCTAGAAATATTTCTTTCGCTTGTAAACACTTTTAAGAGCAACGTTCCGGTATTATTGTTTTACAGTTTTCTAACAGCTCAAGTGTTATGTTCAATAAAACTTCATTAACGTTAATATAACTGTGATTTTTAAAGCACACCGGCGGTACCTATATCCCATCTACGCATCAGTGGGAGCTGAAATCTGCCGAGGAAGAGAAGTATCACAGAGGAAGCGAGAAAGGCAACATTGGGGGAGCAGCTTAGAGTGACCCTTCTTGTCTTTTGTATATGTTCGGTGGTCGGATACAGCAGAATAAAGTTGAATTTCTACCACTTTGGCACTGCCACGCTGTCGTTGGCACATTCTAGCCCGACGCACGTAAATCTGCACCACTAAAAACCTGCTGATTGTTTTTGCTGTGACCAGAGTTTGTTAGATCTAGGATAAGTAATTAAATTGAAAATTAGTAACTTCGTCGTAATGGGAGAAGTTGAATAAATCTATAAGTATAAGCCGGGATTGATGAAGGCTGGGTTTTTGTCTAGAATTTTTTTATCTCTTAATTCGGGAGCAATATCCCCACTATAATATAGTGTTTATAGATTCTGCCTAACTAAAAAATAGGTGATTTGATATGAAACAAACTTCTGATGTAGTTGACAATGGCCATCAATGAGGCACAGGTCTGTGGTCATTTTTATCATCCCACCTCTTATTGAATTGATTGTGGAATGTCTCTCATTTAAATTTGCTAAGTTTTCAAAATACGAAAATAAATATATCTATTTAAACATGAGATTTGAGCTTAATAAAATAACTAGAGACCTTCTTTGATATGAGTCGGTTTCTTCTTGAATGCCAGTTTCAGTGAAGGTAGCAATACTTTTTGTTTCTGTGTTGACTTGTACTCCTATAGATTTCACATCCTAAAACAAAATTAAATATTTCATTAACAAAAAGCAGTTTACATTCTTAATTAATATATACTGATTGTGGAAATGTGGAATCTGACTGAAAATAAAATGGTTTTTGTTCATCGTTTTAATCCACTGATAGGTCTACGCTATATTTTGATAGTACGAGTACATATACAGGATGAACTTTTTCAAATGGTCCCAGTGCTGGGATATCGGAAATAATAAGAGATACAAAGCCGGTTAAAAATTGCCTATTTTTAGGGTCATTTATATCGCTTTGACAAATTCAAAATACCAGGAGTAGTATTTAAAATATTGGCCAAAAACCAAATTTGTCGATTATCTATATTATATGCTATCCAGTAACGTTTTTGTTTTTGAAATTATCCAAAAATTGTTCCTATTTTTTTTGTCTAATTTACGGGGCTATAAGAAAACGTTACCACAATGTTTTATTTTCACAGGACCACCCTCAGCTTAATTTTTTTAAATACGAAATTGCATTTTCTATGTTTTATTACTAGTTGCTGTACTTAATCTATAACAATTGATATCGAACACCCCGCGCTTTTTTTAATAAATTAAAAATTAATTTTTCCTCTTTCGATTTGCTTTAATAGCGTGTTTTTTAGATTTTTAAACTATTGTTTATTTTTGCATTTTTATCCTTTATGCGTATTTAAATTCAGTAGCATTCATACTAAAAAAAGGAATAGGCAGTCATATATGGACTGCTAACAGAAATAAATAAACCCGTTTAAAAAATATTGTACCTATGCCTAAATGACAAATGGAAGTTGTTATAAATGAACCCCCTTTAAAAAGTAAATCATGCGCTTGTGGTACGCGGTGAGAAACCCATAAGTTTTGGCCCCTACCAAAAATCACAACACGACTAAAGAAGTTTTCATTCAAATAAATCGCAATTTAAACAATGCACAAAGTAAACTGGCTAGTTGGTTTTCTTGTTTTTTACAGTTTCTAGTGTTATGTAATATGTTCTAAGTTCTAATAACACACAAATATAACTATATAGGTTTCTTCCAACAGACATTCAGGAATGCGTTTCGGACTATACAGGGTGAATCACGACCAACGGCATGGAGGTTTATAGCGAAACGGTAAAAGTTTTAAAATGTTTGTCACTTTAGAAGTTTGTACAGTCATATAGGCTACATTTTAAAATTATTTTGAAATATACAGGTATAGGACACCCTTATACCATTCGAAAGAGGACATTTTTTTGAACATGGTGAATCATTAAAATACAGGGTGTTCCATTTAAAATAAGCCCGATATTACACATTGAATGATCTAATAATGAAACTGAAAATTCTGAACACCCTGTAAAAAGATGTTTAGTACTCAATCTTGGAATACATTCAACGAATGTCCAACTATTTAGATGTAAGAGAAAATTTGCTAGAATTTGTTATATGAATGAGTTATTAATTTTTTTCGAATTGTTCACATTTAAAAAAAAGTCGGCATAACTCGGAACCCTCTGTATTTAGGTATAGGGAACCATTATGAAGGAGAATTTGATTTTTTAGGGGCAATCAGAAAATGCAATAAAATATAGGGTGTCCCATAAGAAAAAAATATAACTTTGATACGCCTCACTTTATTGGAACATCCCCTATATTTCAAAATAATTTTAAAATGTAGCCTATATGAATGTACAAACTACTAAAGTGACAAACATTTTAAAACTTTTTACGTTTCGCTATAAACCTCCATCCCGTTGGTCGTGATTCACCCTGTATATTCTCAAATTTGATTCTACTCATGCACGTATTAGGTGAAATCTGAAACTAGTCCGTAACTGTCCTGATCAAACAGCTAATCTGTAGTACTAGTAAAATTTGTCACAGCGCAGCAAGAGGCAATCCTTGTGTTTATGCGCACTAAATTTAAGCTGACATTTGTTTGCCGTTTATTTATTGAGATATAGGGAGCAGATTGAAACTGCTGGACTTCTGTGATCTGCTCCGGAGCACCCTACGATATTATATGTAAAATAGGTTTAGTTAGATGGATAAACCCGTGGTTTTGAACAGATTGGAATACACCAAGTTCCTTTGAGCTTGCTTCTAATTTACTGTTCCTAAAAATACACAAATTCTAGCGACAGTTTTCAAACCGTTTACGTTTAACGTTGGAACTGCTTATACCATATTCTGGCCTCTGGGAACGTTCAAATGATCATACCGTAGGAAGTGATTTATTCTTCTACTAGAAAATTCAAAATTCCGTATTCTTGGCCATGTGAGGAATCATCACATCGCTCAAAAACCGTTCGAATATCGTTCTCTTGGTTTGGCCCAAGTGTATGGCGGTATTTTTAGGAGAATAATAGAATTCTAGCCCCATTTTTTGAAGTTTTACATAGTTTTTGTTGATTTGTATTGTGCTGTATCAGCTGTGTGTTTAGGTCAGGGATTGTTGTTGGAACGAGAAAATGCAACTGCGCATGTTCATAACAATCATTTATAGTTTCGGACTCATGTTGGAACGAATACCGAGCAAGTGGTTGAGTGGTTACGCTCTCGACTTGCATTCGGAAGGACCGGGGTTCAAATCCCAGGTCCGCCTGACCTGCTATGAGTTTTTTCAGAGGTCTTCTCGTAGCAATAGGCGAATGCTGGGTCAGTACACACCTCTCAGGCACCTACCACCGTTCCCTCCACTCCCATCCCCTGAACCAAACAATCCTTATTCCTTCCAATGTTGGCTGAAGAGGCTCCGGAAAGCCTATAGCGGCCCGCTCCCCTCGAGAGATGGGGGAGAATGAAAAACAATCCTTCCTTTTTCTTTTTTAGAACGAATCTATTGTTGAAAAACTTTGAGCTGACTCAAACAAAATAGGTCTAGGGGTTGGGACAAATAATTTAAAACGTTGGTTTCCGAAGAGCTTATCTACCCGCTCATCTGTGTATTACCATTGTATTATTAGCGTATAGTTGTAGGCACATTTATTTGACATGTCTACATTATGAATTTGAAGTTAAGTTTAAAGATAATGCGAGTTAAGTGATATAAAAATTTATTAAAAACAAGTTTTCCTATAGCGGATGTGAGTCAATAAATTTATTATTTCAGTGGATAAGAAGAAGCTGGCGATACTGCATCAATTTCAATAAATTTTCTTTTCGGACTTGTGACTCCGCTAACTAGTCGTTATCTGAAAATAAGAACAGCACATAAGATCATCAGAGTGTGTTTGGTTTGGCAGTTAATGTTAATATTTAAATCTAAATTGTTTTTTATTGTATAAATACCCACCTTTCCTATAAGAGTAATTTTTCATAAAAATATTTTTTTTAAGTCGATAAAAAAAATCAGGAACAATAAAAACAAAAATTTTATAAGTAATATAGTTTAATACAATTTTAATTTTGTAGTTTTTTTAAATTTTATTACAATTGTTAAGAGTTTACTGCAAGTGTCTACTATATAATATAATAAAAAAATTATAACAGTCCAATCTACAACAAACTATATCATAAAGAAATTATTAAACTAAATAACATAAATTTATAACAAAAATATTCAAACAAAAACATAACTACCTAATTGCTTAAACTTAAAAAAAGATGCTACAAGCGAAATATTTATTTTTACTAGTTCTTCAAGAATAGCATCACAGTTATAAAAGAGAACAGTATTTAGAGTAACATAAAACTATGCCTAACAAAATATTAATAAATAATATAATACTAAAATTTGGAAAATTCTATCACAAATATTAGGAAATTAAGGAAATCGGCATTTTTATTATTACCATTATTATAGTGGATATCGAATCCAATATACAATAGAATTACGTAGAAGAATGAAATAAAAAAAGAATGACATATAGTAAAAAAACGGATATAGCGCGAACCACAGGAAAGTAAATTCTCAAAACAGACAATGCTTAATATTATCCGTCAAGTAATGTACATTCCAGGTAGGTAAAAGTTTGTCAGCATATGCCGATGAAAGGAAAAAGTCGGCAAGGGTGACGAACACGTGTTTAAGCTTTTGCAATTGATTTTGGACAAACTTTAATTATCTATATGAAACCAAAATAACAATCTACAACACTCTAATTCTACCAGTGCTGAGACTTAGAATATCTTCAACAAATAGGCATAAACGATTCGATAAAACAGACAAGATTAAGAACGTGAGAAAATGTACATGTGGACTAAAAGTAAGAGCCCAAGATGGTATGGATGAAAGTATATTAAATATTAAGGATATTTATGAAAAATTTGATTGAACATACTAAAATATAAATTTGAAACAATAACTCTGAAATCTGAAACGAAGAAACGTTAAATGCAACAGAAAATAAATTTAAAAGTGTAGCTTTGAAATTAAACATATAGAGGGCACTCTGAACTAATAAAAGTACATAAAAGTTTTGAATTTATAAAATGACTTTGAGTGATGATTATTAATATACTGTAGGCCAATTTCTGCATTCGCTATTTTAATTAGTACAACTTAAGTATCTAATAATAAGAAAAATCAGTTTAATGTCATATCGGTAGTACTGAAACAGTAAAACTTAGTTCCGGTTACTAGCTTAAGTATAATTCGTAAACAATGAGTACCTATACAAATATTTGAAGCCGTTAAAAAAGGCAACAGACTCTGTACCTATTGGATGTACCTACAACACATAGAAAGTGAAATTGAGTTTTGAATACAGATAGTTTTATTAATTTTAGACGAAAGAATATAAATAAATTTCAAAGGATCATTGCCTTTGCTAGCGTGTAAAGTTAAACCGGACATCGTCTCTTCCAAAAACGGAGAATGAGGAACGAAAGACGTGGCGTGGTCTGGTAAATTATTCGATGTACAGAGTATAATATAGTTATTATGGGGACAGGAAAACATAAAACAATGGCTTATTAGTAACAAGTTCAAAACTTGCACCTGCGAATTTGTCAGGGACTTGTCACGCACGGTCTCCGCGAACATAGATAATATCATAAAAATCATGATTACTAAAAATTAACTGATGGTTTTGGTGTTTTAATCCATGGCGTTAATCACTCGTCAGGAAAGAGTATAAATGCATTTTAAATGTATCTCTAACTACATATATTCGTGACAACAAAAGCATTAATAATAATTGTAAATATGTAATACCTAGCACTGGATATTTTTATTATTAATGTAATTTCATAAAGTTGAATCTAAATTAAATAGAATCGAAAAAATATTTTTATAATAAAAATAAAATTCAATAAAAATAATAAATAAATCGAAATATAAAAATTTGCTAATTTAGTAACTATATGTTAACGGTTTTAACAATTTTAAAACACTGCTTTTCCTTCCTACTTCCTTACTAAGAATTTTTGCATTAGATGACAATGGGTCATCTTCGTGAGTTATAGTTTCAAGTTTTTTCAAATCTGGAAATTGCGGTTCTGGAATTTCAACGTTGGTGGAAAATGTTTCCGAATAAGATTCGGGTACATATTCGTTCATTTGCTCGTAAAGGTTAATTACCCCTGCGCCGTCTTCTAAATGGTCATCGGTGTTTCGCTTTGATCGATGTGGTTTATCTTTGTATTCAGAAGCACTATAATCATGGTCAAAAGGGACCGTAACCGGTTTGTCTAGTTTATATAATTCTTGAAGACTGCCGATACGCCAAAATCCGGAGTATAGAGGGTGTACTACAGTTTTTTCCGTCGATTCAAAATTGTCTTTATTTGTAAATTGTGTTTTTGGTTCGGATTTTACATAATCTTTGTGTGACTCTTTTGGAAATTTGTGTTTATTATCCACTATCAATTTCTTAGCAAAATCTTCTTTTACTTTTTTATAACTATCATGTATATCGAACTTGCTTGAACCGTCTTCGTTATGTTTTGTCGTTTTGGATTTTTTTTTATTTGCCGGTTTATATTTTTCAACAGTTTTTGAAGAATCTTTTTTTTCATCTTCCGCATCGGAAGTACTCTTGAGATTTTTATTAAATTCATTTTTTTCGTTATCCTGTTTTTTTAATTTGTTTTTATTTGAACTGTTACCGTCTGAAAATGCTTTATAAAAATCTGCATACTCAGTTCCTTCTCCTAATTTAGGGAATACCGAATGAAATTCTTTATTATGTTGGCGTTCTAATTCTCGAATCTTTGTTAATTCCTCCTTTTCATTTTTAATAGCTTTTAGTTCATCTTCGTTTTCCTCATTAGAATCTTCATTTTCGGCTTTGGATTGCTCATTTTCGTCTTTAGACTCCTCATTTTCGTCTCTAGACTCCTCATTTTCGCCTCTAGCCTCCTCATTTTCGTCTTTAGACTCTTCATTTTCGTCTCTAGACTCTTCATTTTCGTCTCTAGACTCCTCATTTTCGCCTCTAGCCTCCTCGTTTTCGTCTTTGGACTCCTCGTTTTTTTCTTTAGAATCTTCATGGTTATTGTGGGATTCTTCATCATCATTTTGGTCGTAAGATTCATTTTCTTCGTTCTCTGAAGCTCCAATAGCTTGTTCTGCCCTTGCTTCTCCTTCCGATACAATTTCTTCTCTAATTTTATCATAATCCGGAGATTTTACATCACCAAAATGAGTACTTATAAAACTATCTAGATCTTTAAAATCATATAGATGATCTCGTGTTTTTTCATATAATTCTGATTCTCCATCTTCCGATTCCCCATTCAAGTCCTGTTTTCCAGACTTAGATAGCTCTTTTTCTTCATCTTCCGTAGATTCCTGTTTCACTTTATTTTTTATAGATTCATCGCTTTCTTCCTCTTGTATAGACTCATTTTCACCTTTTCTAGTTTCTTCTTGTTCTTCTTCCGTCCTAGTTTCATCATTTTCATTTTTTGTAGATTCTTCTTGTTCCTCTTCGTTCCTAGTTTTATCTGTAGCTTCTGCAGCTTCTTCTTGTTCTTTTGTGTTCCTAGTTTCTTCGTCTGATTCTTCATTGTTCTCTGATCTACCAGATTCGTCGTTTTCATTATTTTTGGCAGATCCTTCATTTTCTTCGTCTTTCTGTTCTTCAGTCTGGTTTTCGTTTTCTTCGTCTTTCTGTTCTTCAGCCTGGTTTTCAATCTCTTCGTCGTTACTTGTTCCAATATTTTCTACTTCAAGATTTTCTTTTGCATTATTATCGACTATATAGGATTTCTTCTCTTCCTTATAATATTGAGGGCTTTCATTTTCCAATACTTGTTTTTCAGCTTGAGGTAAATCTTCATTATTGATTTGTTTAATCTTGCTAAGGTCATTTTCTTTCTTCGGCGTTTCTGGAAAATGTTTATTAGTATCAATTCCTTGATTGTTTATTTCTATTGTAAGATCTGGGTGAGGATTTGCATAAAAAGCTAATGGATCATTTTGTTGAACATAGTTAATAATTACTGGAGTCTCGGGAGGAATATCTTGCAGAATGTTTTGATATGAATTTTGATTGGTCTCCTCTTTAATTACCTGTGGTAAAAAATACTGATTTGTATCAACATCCTCATTATTGTATGTCTCGATTGGTTGTGCTTGATTGACTAGTTGTTGTTTTTCAGCCGCATCCTGTTTAAATTTATCTTTATAAAAATTCAATAATTCTGCGTTGACAGCTTTTGAAGTAAGATAAGAATGATCTGCTTGTGCCTCATCTGGTTTTGGAGAATTTTCGAGATTCTTTGTGTTAAAATAATTTAGTAACTGTTCATTAACAATACGAGAAGTTAGATATGAAGGTGCTGCTTGAAAGTCGTTAGGTGGAGGCGCTTGAATATAGGTGACAGCTGTTGAAGGTGCTGCAAAAGGTTCGTTTCTGTATAATCTTATATTATGAACCACGTTCAAGCTACGTACAGAATTCTCTTTGGGAAGAGGAATTTCTTCATATTTCGATAATTCTTTTGGAATTTCGTTTGGTTTATTAGAGCTGACAAGTGTTCTTGATGATTCTTGTGGTACTATATATCTGTAACCATGTTCAACAGTCCACGGTGCGTTTCTCCAGTAGTTTTGAAAATCCTCTTTGAATCTGATCTTACCTGTATCCGTATTTTGATTTGTTTCCCTTTTAGTTTCCGTTAATTTTTCAGGATTTGTATAATCCGGAATATCTATATGGAATCGTTTTGGCCTGTCTTCATAGTCTTCAGCTTGTTCTTCATAATCCTCAACTGCGTCTCTTTCGCGTTCACTATCTTCTTCTCGTGCTATTTTTGTTAGGGGTTGTGGTACTATAGGTAATGGTCTTGAAGGTGCGGATTGTTCAGGAGCAGCAAGCACAGCAGGAGCTGGTGCTGCTGCGGGCGCAGGGGCACCTGGTGAAGATAGAACAATTACAGGTTCATTTGGGGGTGGTGACTTACTTCTATCCCAATTTAAATTGATACTGAACTGTCGGCGAACACTGTCAGTTAACAAGCTAGGTGCTGCAATTGCTGGTGCCGGAGCTGGAGCCGGTGCTGGTGCAGGAGCAGGTGCTGGTCCAGGAGCAGGAGCCGGTGCTGGTCCAGGAGCCGGTGCTGGTCCAGGAGCCGGTGCTGGTCCAGGTGCAGGAGCTGGCGCCGGTGCAGGAGCCGGTACTGGTCCTACTGGAATAGTCCCAGGTATGTTTATCACTATTCTCGGTCTTTTAAACACATCGTATCCAAATAAATCCCCGACATTTGATAAAAAGGATTGAATAGTCCTTGGATTTCTAGGCGGTGGATTTTGAGCACACACTACCACTAAAACTAACAAAACTTTGGCAGCATTATTCAGTAACATTGTGCATTTCTGTTTTTCGTTTCGATGCCGTTATCACAAGTGCACAAACAACACTGAATATTTGTTCTAAAATGATTTCACTTGTTACAATCGATTTATTTGTCAGAGAAAGGAGAATTTTTTTCTGATTGACATTATTATAGGAACAATATTGCGTTTTTCGCGAAAGTAGTGTTTTTACGTAAGAATATTACTTGATTGACTGACTGTTAACGCATCGATGCACTGTTGTGTGTTTTGATATATTTCAATATTGATTATTGAAAATAATAGGACATATTTTACCATTAAATAGTTCGGTAAACCACTGGCATTGGACATAATAGAGTATGTAATCAGGTCATTTCGAAAAATTTAGATTTTCCACGAATTTTTTCGTTACACTATCTTTAGCTAAAGGTCAGTTTTGTAATACGTAATTTGACTTGTTGGTTATTTTCTGAATTTTACTTCTTTTAATTGTTTTATTGAAAATGGTTAATAAATTTAAGCACAAAACTACACCATTAAATTTACTTTAAGAAATGTTGTTGTTGTTGTTGGAATTTGAACTCGGTATATACAGGTTGAAACAAAGAAAAAACCAAATATTATTTTTTTATTGTGTTTTTTTTGCTTTAGATATATCTATATAATCAAATTCCCTTCTACCTTTCGGTGTAGGGAGATTTCTTAAAATTTCAAGTTTCTTTAACAAAAGTTTTCCAATCTTTTCTATTGGTTGCCAATTGTTTTGCTTCTATCATTGTTGCCCTCTTTCCTTTAATATTTTGGCTATGTTGTTATCCCAGGATTCTTTTGGTCTACGTCTTTCTCTTTTAACAATCACCTTTGCTTCCTATATATTTTTAACCAGTCTATAGTATCCTCCATTCGCTGTAGATGTCCCCACCAGCTCAGTTGTCTTTTTTTTTCTATATATTCTAGCATGGATTTTATTTCTAGCTCCTCTCTTATGTCTACATTCTTTATTCTGTCTCGTTTTGTTATTTCTTTCACAGATCTCAGATATTTCATTTCTATAGCTTTTGTATTCTGCTCTTCATTTTTTGGTCCAGTAACCACGTTTCGCTGCCATAAGTAAGTATCGGTCTAAATACTGTTTGGAATACTGTCATTTTGGTTCTTTTTGAGATTTCCTTATTATTAATAAATCCAGTTTTCAGCATGTGGTAAGTTTTTATAGCTCTTTCTGTTCTTTCCATAATATCCCTTTCTTGGTTACCAGTGCTGTCAATTGTGTTTCCTAAGTATTTAAAGTAGGTAACTTGTTCGATTCTATTTCCGTTAATTCGTATATTCAACCTTTCTTGATTTTTGATATCATCATTATTTTTGTTTTATTTGCATTTATTTTCATTCCGTTCAATTTTAAAGTCCTCTTCCATAATATGGACATATTATGTCTATATTTTTTTGAAGACCTATCTTTGTATTGGCCATTATAACTAGATCGTCAGCAAATGCACATTCACGTATCTTTACTGGTCTAAGTTGCTTCATTCCTACAGAAAGCCCCTGTGTTTTGGTTTGCTTTATTATGTGGTCCATGAAAATATTGAATAAAGTTGGATTTGGTCTACCTTGCCTTAATCCCTGTTTTGTCTCAAATGTTTCAGATGCTCGGTTATTGTTGATTATTTAGTTTATGTTTTTTCTGTAAATACTTTTTATCACTCCTATTAGTTTTCTATCAACTTTCCTTACTTCTAGTATGTCCCATATTTTCTTTTTACAAACTCTTACAAAAGCCTTCTCCAAGTCTATAAATGTGAAGTATATCTTTGTTTTGCTATTTTGTGTTTTTTCTATGATTTGCTTAACTGTAAATATGTGGTCGTGTACATTTCTTCCAACCCGGAACCCACTTTGTGCGTCATCCAGTGTTGTTTCTATATGCATTTTTAATTTCTTATCAATAATTTTTTCGTACACCTTCAGGGCTGAACATATACATATTTTTATCAATAACTTTCCTATGTATTTATATTCTAAAAAAAATAAGCAGTGGTTTGTATTAATATGAATAATTGAAAAATTGTTGAGAAACAAACATGGAGATTTAAAAATTGCAAAATATCCATTCCTTATTAGACATATATTTTGGTTTAAATGATATTTCAACTAAGTATTTTAATTGGTTCAAAATAGAATGACACAGAGATCCTATAATATATGAATCAATCTGTTTGCTGTATATTACAAAACATTTTTACTAATTGACCGAGTCTCGAAAAACAAGCAGCCAGACCGCGTTTCGCGAAACAACAAAAATCGATACCTACTGTAACAATTGCATAACTTAAACCTGGAAAAACTATTACAAGAAACAACTTTCGCTCAGTTACAGATCACTTCTAAACAATTTCAATTGAAAGATCAATTTAAGATGCTGGAATACGTTTATTAACAATCTAGACCAGTCGGTATGAGATACAATGAAAATTACGGTTAATCATAAACATAATTACATTTTATAAGTATTATATTTCATAATCAACTTTATTGATAATAGTAAATTTATAGAGTGAATTATAAAATATTATTATAATAGGTATTAACTGTCAAATTGATACAAAACTGGTAATTTCTACTATTGTTATGTTTGTCAACTACCAATACCCATGATAACCGTTGATTTGGCATGAACTTTGCGTCTTAAGGCGGTTACACACCGAAACTAGAAGTTCGCGAGCTGCTCGTATGTCTTTATGTATGTTTGTGAGACATTCACTGAGACCTAAAAGATCTATTGTGCCTTTTTTTTTCTACTTAGTTCCTTAGGAAAGTCTGAGACTAGTAGTTCCTTTAGACCTATTTCCAGAAGGAATTTTGTTTGGGATATCCGCAGGCCTTAGTTTTGGTAAGCTTCCCCCTTCTATTCAGTAGACTCATAGGTGCTGTGCCGTAGTATTGCTATGCAGATGTCCCGTCAGGACATCTGTTAAAACTCTTGTTTTACTTTGGCTTAGATATTCATTGTTGCTCGTAAGCAGCTCGCGATTGAACAGCTTAACTGTGCATCGTCCACACTAGAAAATATTGCATTTGAACAGTTCCAGTTGAATAAGTTTGTCGAGCGTTCCAAATTTTTTTAATAGACACTTAAGGCAGCACAAACACGAAAACGTATTGACACGACATATACCCAATACGTTTACGTATTTCATTGCATCTTAAAAAGAGTTAAGGCAATTGACGCCGGGTTTGTCATTTGTTCACATTTTAATCCATTGAGAGTTCACCTAACCCAACTTTATTGTGTTATTTCTATTTGGTTTTTTCTTTATTTTATACGTGAGTTTTTATTTTTTTGTAGAGTTTTTTCTGTATTTTAAATAAAATATATTATCAATTTTGGAGCGTTAATAGATGAAGAAAATGTAGTCGAGGCAACGAAGCACAAAGCTAGGAATCTTTCCGGGACAGCACGTAGAGAGTTGCGGTTTTTTGCATTCGGTGGCAAAAACGATGTAGAAAATTCCTACCTAGGTTCTACCCTGTAGAAACCCCTGGGTGCATTGCTGCAGGCCAAAATGCAGCCCAAAAATGCACCTTTTGGGAGGCCTTTCCTCCAATTTTCTAACTTCGTAAAAAAGAGGCAGAACCGGCTCAATTTGGCTACTCGGGGGTTTTTGGGGTCGCTGATCACGATTATGATGTTAAAATCGACCTCCAGGACACCTGGGGGTCAGGAACGCCGATGAACGTCATCTCCGTGGGACTCTTCAGGAATTTCGTGCGCCGAGGGGCAGAAATTCGGTATCTGGGGGTTTTTTGGGTCGCTGAACCCAGATATGGCATCGGCGAAGTCCCCACGGACACCTGGTGCAACCTGACCCGGCCCTGAACGTCGTCCCCGTGGGTTTCTTCAGAAATTCGTGCCCGGAAGGGCAGAAACCCGGTATCTGGGGGTTTTTTGGGTCGCTGAACCCAGATATGGTATCGGCGAAGACACACGGGCACCTGGTGCGCCTGACCTGGCCCTGGACGTCATCCCCGTGGGTTTCTTCAGAAGTTCATGCGCGGAAGGGCAGAAACTCGGTATCTGGGGTTTTTTTGGGTCGCTGAACCCAGATATGGTATCGGCGAAGTCCCCACGGACACCTGGTGCGACCTGACCCGGCCCTGAACGTCAGCCCCGTGGGTTTCTTCAGAAATTCGTGCCCGGAAGGGCAGAAACCCGGTATCTGAGGGTTTTTCGGGTCGCTGAATCCGGGTATGGTATCGGCGAAGACGCCACGGACACCTGGTGCGAAGAAACCCACGGGGACGACGTTCAGGGCCGGGTCAGGTTGCACCAGGTGTCCGTGGGGACTTCGCCGATACCATACCCGGATTCAGCGACCCGAAAAACCCCAAGATACCGAGTTTCTGTCCTTCCGGGCACGAATTTCTGAAGAAAACCACGGGGCTGACGTTCAGGGCCGGGTCAGGTCGCACCAGGTGTCCGTGGGGACTTCGCCGATACCATATCTGGGTTCAGAGACCCAAAAAATCCCCAGATACCGGGTTTCTGCCCTTCCGGGCACGAATTTCTGAAGAAACCCACGGGGACGAGGTTCAGGGCCCGGTCAGGTTGCACCAGGTGTCCGTGGGGACTTCGCCGATGTCATATCTGGGTTCAGCGACCCAAAAAAACCCCAGATACCGAATTTCTGCCCCTCGGCGCACGAAATTCCTGAAGAGTCCCACGGAGATGACGTTCATCGGCGTTCCTGACCCCCAGGTGTCCTGGAGGTCGATTTTAACATCATAATCGTGATCAGCGACCCCAAAAACCCCCGAGTAGCCAAATTGAGCCGGTTCTGCCTCTTTTTTACGAAGTTAGAAAATTGGAGGAAAGGCCTTCCAAAAGGTGCATTTTTGGGCTGCATTTTGAACTGCAGCAACGCACCCAGGGGTTTCTACAGGGTAGAACCTAGGTAGGAATTTTCTACATCGTTTTTGCCACCGAATGCAAAAAACCGCAACTCTCTACGTGCTGTCCCGGAAAGATTCCTAACTTTGGCGTTTTTAGTGCTTCGTTGCCGCGACTAATGATAATTATATGGATGAGGACTTGGTTTTACACATTCTTCATGATGAGGACTACTTGGGCAACAGAGGTCTACACTCTACTTATAATAAAAATAAACAAATAAACGTAAAGTGAATCGTTTATATTCGAGTGTTCCGAGTGCCTAACTCGGCTCAATAAAACCTAAGTTTACGGTATACATAGAAGCACGTAAGTTTACGATAAACGTATCCAAATACGTCCGAGAAGTACTTACTGCGCTCGCGTTCTTGTCAAATGCTGCGATTACGTTTACGTTTGCGTTTACGTATTAATCATTGCCTTAAGTGTCCAGTGTCTATAAATAATTATGAATGATCCTTTTTCAACTTCAGTTGTTACTCTGCTATTCGTAGGTTTTTGTTGTTAATTCTTTAAAATGTTTTATAATTTTTTCGTCTCTTTTTCTAACGACAACACTTTTTACATTGTTCGAAATTAAAACTTTTATTATACTGGCCTATTCATTGTTTTTGTACTATTTGATTTAACGATTTATCTTTCAATTTACACAACTTGGTAGGTATTTTAAATGATATTCTCAATAAGCGGAACAAACTTTTTAACGGGTCCATTCGATGTATATTTTCAAATCTTTGTAATTGACAAAATAATCTTTTTATTCTTTGTAAAACATTAGGAATATTTTACCTTTTTTACGCAACAACAATAACTTTTTAGCTTAAATACAATAAATTAAAATTGATTTTTCTCGAAAACGGTGCATAATATCGAATTCTAACAAGAGCACCTTATAGTTTTTGAATTTAATGTAAAATTTGTACAGCATACACAAAAAAATTATCCATATTTACCCATTGCCCCTCCTACATTGAATGCTTGTGAGGGCAATAAAAAAACGCGGGTTTGTATAATATACAATATAGTAAACAATTTATTACGGCAGGGTTATACAATGGGCGCGTTTAGCCACGCTAGCGCAAAGTTAGCGCTAGCAGCGGCGCTCTGTGAAAGCGCTTGAAGGTGGCTGAACGTCTTTGGTTTGATGCTCTGTGACAAACAGATAAACACATCACATAACCTCTAAATTTATTTTCTAAATAAAAAGCGCCTTCAATGAAAGACCTTAAAAATGATTTAATCTTTGAAGAACTTGCGGGTGAAAATAATATTGTGGAATTGATTCCACCTGTAATTGAAAGACAAGAAAAATATGTAGAAATATTAGCATTAGGAGGAGCAGAAAATCCTGTAACAAATTTAAATTTCGTGGAAGTATTTCACTAATAAAAACTAAACAACATAGAAATTTTAACTTATAGGTTAGAATTGTTGTTGACATAACGAACCGCTGACCAGCTTAGCGGAAAATAAATTCGCTGGAAAACATGGCGACCGCTAGAGCCCTCACTTAGCGGTCAAATTCGCCATCCGCTTACTCAGCGCTTGCCTAGCGCTAGCGTGGCTGAACCAAGTACCAAGTTTGAAGTTTGTAGGTAGCGGTTTTTTTGAGATATGCTGAAAAAACAGACTGACAGAATAATCTTCAAAGGGAGTTAGCTTAGGAGGAACTTTTACATAAAGGTAAATTAGGTTAGATGGACATAAAATTGCATCTAGTACATGTAGTTTGCGTTTGGCAGGAGAGTTTCCGGACACCCTGAATTTTGCTAAAATAAAATGGGCTGCTAGCGAATTCCCCTGTATATGATTAATTTATTCAAAAAGAAGTAGATATTTGTTATCGTAGTTTTTGTATTTAACTTATAAATTCAATTAAACTTTTTGTCAGTCTCAATCTATTAGTCTGTAATAAGTACTGTGGTGATTCATGCTGTGAAATGCATTGAGCACGTTATAAGTATTAAATTAGTTTTTTTCATTCATTTCATCATATAATTTAGTCAAAGGAAAAATTTTATACACATTTACAGTTAGGTAATAATTTTGATAATAATGTTTCAATCAGTGGTGTAAATAGTATTATATTTCCGGGAGGCGGTGGATTGCGGTAGTTTTTCTGCAAAGCAAAATATACCGTAATCGAAATTTTTTGGTTCAAGGTCAAATGCATTTAAATCATTAAGGTGTTTGGTGTATTTTGAAGCTGAAACTTATGATTTTATCAAAGAATGCACATCTTGATCATTAATTCCGATTTCGAGATCATATGGGGATCAGATCAGTGTGTAAATGTACAGAAAACGGGTTAAAATTAGCAATATGCGAACTAGTGTTCGTGAACTAACTCAATTTCACTATTCACTTTCTGAGAAAGAATCGTAAAATACTATAAATTAACTGCTGATATCTTGAATCGTTGAACAAAGTGCGTGTGTTACTTACTTAATTCTGTTATTTTTTTTTAATTGTGTAACATTATTATTTCATCGTCGAACGAATATCTTCGTTTTCTATTGACGGTCATTATCATTCATGTGATGCAAATGCATATTACAGCAATCTAAAAAAAGAACGAAACCGAAATCCATTAAAATCTCATATTCCAATACGGTTCCGTATTTGCGTTTATGTCTTTAGGTTTAAATGACCGACATTATTTGACTAGTTTTGGTACGTGTTGTACATTTTTACTACTGCTCATCGACATAAGCGCGCAAGAAAAAATAATTAGAGATTTTTATTATAAATTTGTCCGTTCAATATTATTTGGCGAAGAAAGGGTACTAAGCTTATGAGAAATGGCTTTCCGAGTACCTACTTCTTTTGAAATTCAGATATGTTATATATATATGTCGGTGTTTTGATCAAAAGTTCCTCTGTCGCGATTTTCTAGATAATACAAGGTGTTGAATATGATCATTTTAATTTTGGACTCAAATTAATTTTAGGCTGAGTCTATTAATACGGGTACTGTGTACAAACAATGTATTATTATTCGTACAGTAGTCGGACGAAAACTCACTATATTTTTCGTCATTTCATACTATTTTCCCCCGACATCACAAAATAAAAAAAATATATAATTTCATCCTTACTACGCATTCCAAAGAAAAGTCACGATGTCGTGACGCTCGAGCTCGTCTCCCCCATCAACGGGGAACTTGAGCACCCCTCGAATTGAACATTGGACAAACAATATACACTGTGTTCATTTGAAAAGGACCCACCCTTAATATTTAAAAACTGGGACATATTAGAAGGAAATGCCGAAACACGTCAACTTTTATCTTGAGGTGGACAATTTTTGGCGCTAATGTCATAAACGTCAGATTCGCCCCCTCCCTACTGGAGACACCCCTTACATTTTTTCAAATGGCATTAGGTATCAAGTAATACCTCATTTAAAAGGTCTGGTAAATCTCTATTCAATCATTTTGTTTTGCCTTTGATACCAGCCTTCCATTGTTATTTAATCGTTGTTTAAAATTGGCTCACTTTCATCTTTTATTGCCTGAATGTTAACGGTGGTCACTTTGAACACATGATTAAATAGCAGTTTTTTCTTGTTAACAGTTGTCTTTTTACTATTTGTAATTTTTTTATTCTTTAAAGAGTTTTTCTATCATAACACAATAGGGGGGCATACGAAAATTTGAAAGAGAGCCAATTTTAAACAACGATTAAATAACAATGAAAGGATGGTATCAAAGGCAAAACAAAATGATTGAATAGAGATTTACCAGACCTTTCAAATGAGGTGTGACTTGATACCAAATGCCATTTGAAAAAATGTAAGGGGTGTCTCCAGTATGGAGGGGGTGAATCTGACGTTTATGACATTAGCGCCAAAAAGTGTCCCCCTCAAGTTTTAAATTGACGTGTTTCGGCATTTCTTTCTAATATGACCTATTTTTGAAATATTACGGGTGGGTCCTTTTCAAATCAACACAGTGTATATATGGGCGTATAGGGAAAATTTTTTTGGACAAAAAAACTGGACATCGATTCTTACGCCCCCCAACGTACACTCTCGGACCACATAGCTTTCTCCGAAACGGTCAGACATGAAAATTTGAGACCCCAAAATGGATCGCATAAAAGTATTTCGGCTGCTAAAAAAATACGCCCCCCCCCTACCTTCTCAGTTTTGGTCTTCCTCTTTGCCTTCATCGTTTTCGTATTCTTCTTCATCAGAAGACTGATGGTTTTCATATTCTTCTTCGGAATATGAAGAATATATCATCAGTATTAAAAATGAAAAAAAATTCTATGTTAAGAAATAAATATATATTTTTAATTAATTGAATAAATACCCATTTTGTAAGATATTTTATACTAGATAAATAAATTCAAATTGAACTACCTTATTATGATAACTTCATGTCAGAATGACTGAAATATAAACAAATGAAACTTTTTTAGAAAAATAATTATTTTTAATAAAAAAAAAAGAATTAATAGCATACCTTTTCCATTGAAATTTATTTCATTGATTTATTTTAACATAATTTACAATATCTATTATTAAAATAAAAATTGAGTATTTAAATTATAATTACCTCCTTTTGTTCACCAATCACAATATACATTCCACCAATCTCATCATAATTCCATGGGGTGCGTTCCACTAAGAACACACAACAATCATACTCACGTTTATTTAGAATAAATTAATTATCAAACAAAAAATTCTTAGTAATAAATTTAATCATAAAAAAAAATAATATCCGTATGAATATACTCGTTCCATCGGATTCATTCTTAATTTAAAAAAAATTAATACATGTACGAATAAATATAATTAATTCGTCCAGTACCCGTACAAATAGTCACGTCGTTAATTTTAATTCTCTCTTATTGAGGAATACTTATTGTAGTTATACAGTGCGTCCGTAAAGTAACGCACAAATTCATTATTAGCTAAATAAACAGTCTGAAAACTGAAAAAATCGAGAAACAGGTCAATTTTTTTTCAATTTGGTGAGTTGATGCAAATTGGTACAAGGTGAACAAAAAGGCAAAAGTTGCTTATGTAATATAATAATATATAATATAATCGTAAACCCGTTTGTACCCATTAGGTGTTTCCATATTATTCCTGGACAAATTTCCTTTTTTATTTCTTACTCTTTCCGAATCTTCCTTCTACGTACTTTTTTTTCTTTCATTTAATATCTCCGTTATTGTGTTGTCCCATGTTTTCTTTGGACGTCCTCTTCTCCTTTTGCCTACCATTCTAGCCTGCCAAATCTTTTTCACCGCTCCATGGCTATTCATTCTACAAAGATGTCCAAACCATCTCAATAGCTATTGAATTGTTTTTAATACAAGATTAAGTCTTCTCTGATAGTTTCCTTTCTTATACGATTTCTTCTGGTGACTCCTTTGACTATTATTTCATTTCAGCTGTATACTTAGGCTTCATAAACCACTTCGGGTGCTTTCTGGGACCACCAGTGGTCCGCGGACCATCGGATAAGAACGACTGATATATAGTGTTTAAAGATAAAAAAATCTTTAGGCACTACTGGTTGGGTAATTTGTGAAATTAAAAAAATTAATAATGTGAATCGGAAACCCAAATAAGTGAAATTTTAATTAATACTTCAATGACAAACTTTTCCGTTTAATTTGTATTGCAAACGCCTATGGTTTTCGATAAAAGAAAGTTTATGATACTAAGCGTTGATAGTTATTGTTGGTTAACTATCTAAGATTCAGGTATTCCTATTTAGGGGTGCTGCCTACTATAATTAATTGCAATATCATATAAGGAGTACCACATATATTTTCAAGAATGCAAAGAAGGTCACTTAAGGTGTTTAGTATGTCCTAATGTTACCAAATACAATATACGAAGAAATTTTTGGATTAAAACGGTTGTTTTATGTTTGATTTATAATTAGTGGATATTATTACTATAAATATTAATTAGAGGCTTCAAAAATAAAAAATGAAAATGGAGTTGTAGCATAGTAAGTTTCAAGTACTTGTCAGGCTGGAAATGTTGTTTAGCGTCTGATAAATAAATGTAATAAAAAATAATTAAATATATGTTTTAATTGGCCCTTAGACTAATAAACTTGAGAGACCTTTCATTCATAAAATGTGTGTAAATCCGATTCAACGTTGTTTGAGAACAAGTAATGAGTGTAAGAATGATGGACTTACCTTTAGTTAATGATCGGCAACATTTTGTCGCTAGTAGTGTGGTTATTTTGAGCAGAGATTTCTACTCAAAATCACAATCGGATGCAGGGGACGAAGGTGATGAATTGGGTGCTATGAAAAAGCATGAACAAAAATACAATAAGTCTGCTGTGTTATCGGAGACTTTGCTAAGGGTGAAGAGTGGTTTGCTCTTCATCAATATTCGGATATGGTGTGGATCTTACAGCAGTTGAAGAACTCCAGTGCTGTTATAAAACCGGATTTCATGCTTTTTGCAATCTATTAATCTCTTTTTTAAAGTTGGTATTCCAAGATCTCTGTGTATGTCCTGATTTCCTACATACCATGCTCTAGAATAATTTTTAAATAGTTGCCTTAGCAACAATTTCATAATTGTACATCAATGGCAATAAATTAAGATTTTCTTTCGTTGGGAGACTACTTGAGGAATCCTTGGAACTTGTCTCCTATATTTATTTATATTGGAAAGGTATAATATATTTTGTTTCCTAATCCCTGCTGCGCCTTCAATTGTTTATGCAAAATGTTGATGATTTCCTTTACTTTACGTTGTTTTCAATCTAAAATTTAAACACTTATAGTGTGACAAAAATTGTTAAGCTGTTGGAAATTTTGATGAAACTAAATTAGAAATATATTTAGATTCTCGCGTAATTTCACATTCCTTCCGATACAGTTTAAATTGGAAAGTAATTGTTTTTTCAAAAAAAGTCATACCCTAATTAATATTCGACGTAGAATCTGTATAATTTAGCAAATCTTGCATCCAAAAGCGGGTAGTACTTTCTTTGTCAATGACATTGCCATTCGGTTAGTATTTTAATTATCTAGTTAATATACAAAAGGCGTAGGCCTGGTACTATCAATGATATAAAACAAAAAGAAAGTAAAATTGGTGTATTTGTTAGTTAGAACCTTAATAGTGATGGTGTAAGTTCAGTTATCTCTGGTTATTTAGGATTATTTTACAAAATGAATTCCAATTATGTAAGTATGAAAAGTTAAAAAAAAATTTTTTTTTCGTTATTCGATAGTAATCAAATAAAATATCCCTAGAAACTTTAATTTTATATCCACGGCTTCTGTTTTTGTGAAAACTTCATTATTTAGACCAGTTATATATTTCTCGCTATCTGGCTCTTGGAATTTCCTTCACTCGCTTGAAGAGTTTTTCTAAATAATCGCCGAGTCTATTCACATTTAGATGATTAAATAAAAATTGAATAGTGAAATCATTAATAATTAGAAAATAAAAAACCATTGTTTTTCAGATGAGACTTATCATATTACTAAGTGTTTTTCAATCGATACTTGTAAATGCAGAAACAGAATCATCTAAATCAACACTATCAGAAGAATTGGATCCATTGCACGATACAGAAAACTCGGAACATTTAATTAAAGACCAGGAAAAAAGAACTATTTTTAATTCAGCACTCAAAAATGTTGCGTGGGTGAAACATACAGCAATTAAACCTTCTGGCGCTAAGTATGTCCTAGGATATGGACCTATAGATCTAAAGCTGAAGCCTGTGTTACGACCAATAGTCACTAAGGGATACCACTACAACAGACCACGGATTCAATTACAAATAAAACGACCAGTCATCCATATTCCTCAGATTAAACATGTGGTAGAAACAACGGGATGGAAACCTGTTTCCATAGCTAAACCGGTACATGCTGCTGTTCCAGTACATGTTGTAAAACCAGTAAAGCCCGTACACATTGATCATGTACATGTTGATCCAGGTGCTCACGTAGATCACGTACACTTAAATCCTGTACCACATATAGACCACGTTCATAACCCACCCGTTGTTCATGTGGATCATATTCAACCCGTACACATTAAAGATCATATCCACCATGTAACCACCGGACACATCGACCATCTACATCACGTTGCAGCTCCTCAAACAGTACATGCTGGTGTTGTTCACTCTCCTTTTATTCCTTCTGCACAACTTTTCGAAGTTACTAAACCTGATTTGGGTGTACTTCCACTAGGTTCCGCTTTCCCAACAACGGCTTTAAAAGAAATACCAGCACCTCAATTAGTGCCACATCCAGTGCATCATATTCATGCCCATCCCGTCTCTCAAATCGCCCCAGTATCTTTCCCCATTGCCTCAGCTCCTCTTCCGATTGGTCCATCACCAATTCCATTTATTCCACCACAAGTTCAAATTGGTCATGCTCATATTCCTGTTGCACCAGCCCCAGTCCCAATTGCTCCAGCTCCTGTTCCAGCTGCACCAGTACATTCTGTTCATCTCCCAGTCTCGCATCTTACTCCAGTAGGTCACATTCACTCATTCAATCCTGTTTACCCAGTAGGTCATGTAGAACCTATTGGTCAGCTGCATCAAGATCATATTCATCCATTAGGCCATTTTCATCCTCATCCAGTAGGTCAGGTACACGTCCACGGGGATCATCATCATCCAGTGCCAATTGACCAGCAGCTACATCAAGATCATATTCATCCGTCAAGTCATTTTCATCATCATCCAGTAGGTCAGGTACAGGCCCATGGTGATCATCATCATCCAGTACCAATTGACCAGCTGCATCAAGATCATATTCATCCGCTAGGCCATTTTCACCACCCTCAACCAGTAGGTCAGGTACATGCCTACGGTGATCATCATCATCCAGTAGGACATTTACATCCGGTCGGACATTCTCAAGCAGGTACTCAAATAGAGTACCACGGAGCTCATTTTTTAAATTCATTGGGACCTGAACAACCTCCTACACAACAATTATTACCAAACCACTACCATCTTCACTATCCGCAAATACAACAGCATCAAAATCCTTCTAATGAAATACCGAATGGTGGTAATAGCGTTTTTCCAAATCAACAGTATCCACCTCAAGATTTAGGGGGAGGACAAAATGAACAATCACCACAATTTAATGGGTACCCTAATCAGTTTCAACCTGAACCTAATATTCAAGATCATTATCCTGAAGTCCAGGATCAGTATCCCAATACACAAAATGAAAATCGATATCAGCTTGCACACCAAGTCAGCAACCAGCAATTCATTAGAGAAGGTCAATTTCAAATAGGTAATTGTCAATAATTTTCGCAGATTTCCACTCTTTTTCCTATCCAATTTTTTCTATTTCAGGTAATCAAAACGAAGATCAAGGATACGCTTACCCTCAACCATCTAATCGATTTATTCAACCAGGACAAACGGACTTACAGTTCCCGTTACATTTGCCGAATCATCCCGGATTTAACAGAGACTACGAACAAGATAATAATCAGGAAGCATCACAACAGCTCGAAAGAAGTTTTAAACCATCAATACAGCTAGAGCCACCATTTAAAAAATAATTTAGACATTGATAGGTAAAAATTAGGAAATAAGTAGTTAATAAGCAGGTAATATTCAAACAAGTCAGATATAGAACGGAAACACAACTTGAAGACACGCATTCTATACCTACCTGTGACTAAATAAAAACTTTTTTAACGAGCAAAGTGGTAAAAATATGGTTCATTGTACATAAATTGTAAATATGTATTATGTTAATAGTTTTTTTGTTACATAATTTATTTAAATGTTAAATTTTATTTGAAAATATATATTTTATATTAAAGTTGTTTTTGTCTTCTTTCAAAAGATTACACACCAATTCAAATTGGTAATAAATGTTAGTCTCTTGAATAGGTAGGTAACATATATTTTTGTCGAGTTCTTATCAAGTGGAATAGTCCGTCAATGGCCTTTTTGACGTCTCGATATTTATTTAGTCTGCATGCTTTGAAGCTTTTAGCACCGTACATAAATTGTTTATGTACGGTGCTTTTAATGATTGTAAAAATTAATGAGCTTAACATTTTTAAATACGAAATATAGGTAAAGTTTATCCAAAATCAATTCTAGAAGCGACGAACGAGTGCCGACTTTTTCCCTTGATTAGGTATATATGACGACATAGATGATACCTATATTTTTGCCTAATTTTGAAAAGTGGGATGTTCCATTTAATCCGTAATTTCCGAAGGTTAAGAATCTTACAAAATTAACTGAATTATCTCTGTTTATTTATGCGTATCCTAACTAATATAAATGTCGACATATAGTTTGGTAATTTAATTGATTTTTTTCTTGCTTGCCTACTAGGAAGTGTGTCAAAAAATGTGGCGTTAAACCAAACTAAATTAATGCATTTCACTTAGAACTCTTTTTTTTCGTTCTCCTAAATATATTAATAGTTATTTACTGAATAAGTGTATTAGATAGTGTTTTATCCACGCAAGAAAGTTTGAACCCGAGAGCGAAGCTCAAGGGTTTAATTTTCTTAAGTGGATAAAACGCAACTAAAACACGAATGCAATACAACGTTTTATCCACAATCACAGTCATTTAGAATCAGATTTCATCAAAAAGTGATTTGACATTTCACTCTGACAGCAGCTGTAACGTCAAAAATTATTGAAATTTATTTAAATAATTTTGAGAGGAGTAGATAAAGTGGTACTTTATATGCTTCATAAGTGTGGATAAAACTCCAATTATAATGTGATTGTGGATAAAAAATATTACATTGTCAGTAAAAAATGCCGTTTATGCAATATAAAGCTATATACATTTTTAATGGAGGTTCTTTTTGGGATCATGCCCTTTACTATGATTAAAACTAAAGGTTTTTGAAAGTTTCGCTTTTTATTGAAGGCATTTTTAAAAAATTGTAAAATAAAGTTTTTACAAATAAAAACAATGAATATCGGTGCAGACCAAGTATAAGTTTACAATTAATAGAAAAATTACATAAGGTGGCCTGAATCTGACTATTCCACTATACTCTACACCGACCTGACCACCATGCTTTTCTTTCCTTTTGGTCTGTTTTTGGAAGATAAGAGGTCCAGTTTACACGCTAGCAAAAGCAATAGTCTTTTTAAGTTTATATTCTTTTATCCAAAAATAATAAAACTATCTGTATTGAATCTCACTCTGTATTTGTTGTACATCCCGAGTAGATCTCATTGTCCAGACTCTAATGTCCGATTGCACCAACTTTTTTAAGCAATCCTTAGCAGCAAGGAATCCTTAAAATGCAAATTTATATTGCACAAAAATTTAAGGGGAAATCAATTTCCTTTCAAGGTTGTCTTAGTACATTATGTATTGTCATGTCAATGTAATCCGGACATATATAGTGTTTATTAATTTTGCAAATTATATTATATTTGTGTAGGGTAAGTCGTACCGTCTATCTCCGCCTTTTCTTTTTTTATTGCTCCGTAGATTTAGTGCACAGAATATAGTCCTACTGTATCCGTCAGTTATCCCTGAGATCTCAATCTGCCTACTCCTTACAGATAACTTTCACAAATGGTACCCCAATGGCACTTGGCACTTGTGAAAAAACAACTCTTTACACTGAAAAAGCATTAATGGTAAAATAGTCTGCTTCGACAAAACTAGCAAACATTTTTTCTAACCTAACACAAGTACAAAACCATTGAAAAAATAATTGTTTATTTATAAATTAATACACAGTACAATATGAGAAAATATAAAAAACACAAAAACAATATCACATTATTTTCAATGGATCAATTTACCGTATCCTAAACCGTAATCTAAACCAGAAAGAGGGGATGCATATGAAATAGGAGTTCCATACGAAAGAGGAGATCCATACGAAAGAGGAGATCCATAGGAAATAGGAGCTGCGTGTGAAATAGGGGCAGAATATGAAATAGGGGAAGAATATGAAATGGGAGAAGAATATGAAATAGGGGCAGCATGGGCAATGGATGGGGAATAAGAAATAGGAGCAGCGTACGATAAGGATTTGGTCAAAAGTGGAGCGGATGGAATGTATGTAGGTGCAGAAATCAAAGGAGCACTGTAAGATTTGGTTAAAATAGGAGCAGAGTAAGAGATGGGAGCGGGTAGAATTTGTTTAGATATTAGTGGTGCAGACAGAATTTGTTTAGAAAGTAAAGGTGCAGAAATAATTGGTTTAGATAATAGAGGTGCTGAATAGCTGCTGATGACGGGTGCTGAATAGCCGCCGTAAATTGGTCCTGAAATATGTCCATCGAGAAGTGGATCACCTAAGCCTAAGAGACCTCTTTTTTCCTTTTTAGTTTCAACGGCACTGCATACTGCCAATGAAGCTGCTAAAACAATCTGGAAAATTAAATAATTTGTCAATATAATATATTTTACAATTATAGGTATACAGAGTGTCCCGTAAATAAGTACCGCAAATCAGAGCAATGGTAGATCGAAGGAAAATTTACTCTAACCTTTGTGAAATACTTGCTAAAAGTTAAAAGGGGCAGATGAAATACTCGTTTTCTTGCATATTTTCTCGGAAATAGAAAAACAAATTTTAAATTTTTTGTAGGTTACTTCAAAACACATCAAAATTTTGTCAAATTCTAATAAGCCAGTGGCGTGGTACCAGTTTCGTAAACTTTTACTGTACCCTATTCTTGAAAAACCCTGTATCTCGCGCTAAAAGGGTTTTGTCTACAATCCTTCACTAAATTTTCTACATAAAAGGTACTCTTTGTTCACCTCGCTACAACACTCTATTTCCAAAATTTGTAACCTTTTATTGCTATAATGCCCGATTGCACCAGTTTAGCTTAAATGTAATTCTTAACCTAGTGCCGCTTACTGATAACTGCAATCTCTCATTGCACTGCATTGCACATTGCACAATATATCTTCACTTGAAAGGACAAAGCTGTGCCTCAAAATTCGTGCATATAAGCTTCGCTTAGATGACGGAGCAGCGAGCTTAATTTTTTAAGCCTGGCTTACTTGTTAAGCCAAGGTGGTGCAATCGGGCATAAGACACTTTTTCACATCGTAAATTCTTTTAAACAATAAATTTGTAGTAGATATAAATATTCTTCAATTACTAGGAATGATTGCTATGTATTTTCAACAATTGTAATAAAATAAATAAACCAAAATGGATTTTTACTAAAATGAGAACACACAATCTGAATTTAGCTGATGGAAATTTGGAAATATTGAAATGCAAGAATTGGCAAAGCAAAAATATGTTTAAGTCGAATGTTCAAAGCAATCGAGTGCTGGACAGTGGTATGACGACTAAGTGGTTGCAATTTTGTGATTGAAGAAACAAAAGCATTACAGAAAATATCTTGGAAGATATAAACAATTATTAGACTAGATGGTCATACAGCCTTATTTTGTAGCATTTTGATGACAGAATATTATCCATATTTACCTGAGTTACACTGTATAGAAAACAATTCAAAATGATAGTTTGCTTCCCAATATATGAAAAGTTAAATTTGGTATACAAAATATTGTATGTCTTGAAAGAAAATGGAGGTGTTTACCCTTTCCTTTTAAACATTCTTTAACTCTGAGAATTGGTAAAATATTGGATCGTTTATCTGTTTGTTCGTAGTTACCTAATTTTTTTAAAATACGACAGATAATTTTTGATATTTCTAATATCCTAATCTATTCCCAATGAAACATTAAAAAATCCTTACTATATTATACATCCGAATTTTCTCTGTTGTTTGTTACGCTTTCACGCCTTAACTACAGACATTGTCGGGGGTACAAAAAAGGTATTAGGTTACGTTTTATAAAAAAAAATGATTCTGATGGATGGAAAAATTAATTTTAAAGCTTTCAAGTCTTTACTACTTAACCAATCATTTTGAAATTGTCAGTGGTACAGAAAAAGTAATAGGGTACCTTTTATTCAGAAAAAATGCGAATCTCAAGAGATAGACAAATTAGATTTGTAGCTTCCAAGTCTTTACTACTCAACCAATCATCATGAAATTTTGTACAGAAAAGGACATAAAGTACCTTTCATACAGAAATATTTCCCAAGGGAAGTAATACTTATCAACTCATCCTCCCGATTGTTTATTTTGAGTCGTGAGGCATCTTAATGCATGTTTTTCAGTTTTCTAAGTTAAATATTATTCAGCTTATATAATTTTCTATGGTCTTGAATACGTATTTAAGGAGCGAAGCCGCGGGTACAAGCAAGCTGTTTTATATATTAAGTATAGTTAGAAATTTTTGTTTAAAAAATTAAAATTGCAATCTACTTTTTTTGGAAAAGGGATACAAATTTCAGTAACTAAATCTAATGTAAATAATAAAAAAGAATTTACTCTATTAAATAGGATGGAGTATAAGATTTGAAAAGGCTAAAAGTTTACTTATTAAATATTAACTAATATAATGTAAGTACTTACCAAAAATTTCATTTTGTGATAAATGGATAAGGTCCAATGAATTGTAGAATTGGTACGGTTGAATGCACAATCGATGGGTATGTGTTGAATGTAACAGGATTCTATGCACTTTATATAGTTTGTGGAAGGGTAAAACTTCTTGTTTTTTTCGGTATGTGTTAATACCTACCAGTGAACTAGATCAAGAATCACACGTACGAATTGTTTCATATTGTCAATAAATGGCAACTTTTACTTATCTTGATACATACAAGTATACCTACGTAAGTACAAAAGAAGTGTCGCATGTATGGTCATTTCATTACCACATCGATTACGATACTGTGTAGTTTGCGATGGGTGTTTTGATTCTTGTTATTTTATACGTTTCAATGTCAGAGTTTTTACGTAAAAGGAACAAAAGAAAAGATTAACAATAAATAGTATAACAAGAGTTTGGTAGAAAGTAAGTCAATTATTAGTTTTACAGTATTTGAATCTTCCCAGAGATTTTGAAATTTGCCGTAACATTGTACAGGAGTACAGGTTTGGCATACCTTTAGTTGCAGTCAAAATAATAATATATAATACATAGTATAGGCTAGTCTAGTATTGCATGATTTTCACCTCCGAAATCTGTTACTACCCCAACTAGGAGGTGTGAATTTATATATTTAAAAGAATCTCAGATATCAATTTTAAACCAAAAATGTTTTCAAGAAGTTATTCGTGAGAGAACGTGATAAATTCTCTTAAGAAAAATTAATTTTTCACGAATTAGGTACTGAAAAAATTTATATTTTATGAAAAAATCCATTTTTCGCAAAAATGCAGCCTATAAAAAAAACGAAGAGATTGGTTTTTTATTTGTTGCTGGAAACCCAATACAAAGAAGAAAACGAAAAATGCTATCACCGTTAAAGTACTCAAGCGGAAGT
Organism: Lochmaea crataegi; assembly: GCA_947563755.1. Taxonomy (NCBI): domain Eukaryota; kingdom Metazoa; phylum Arthropoda; class Insecta; order Coleoptera; family Chrysomelidae; genus Lochmaea; species Lochmaea crataegi. The sequence goes on along the minus strand of OX387424.1, from coordinate 51,074,522 downwards.
ATAGTGTACGAAGTCAGTTGGAACAACTCAGACTTAAATAAATCTATGCGGAACAACCAAAAAAAAAAAATTCAAAGGACCGCTTGTCGGCCTCCAAACGCACCGTTAGTAGACAGAGTATTTTTGAAATTTGCCAAAAAATCACCCTTTCTTCAAAATAACTAGTGACAATACTTAAAAAATGCTACGGGACAAAGTTGGTAGTTTTCTTTTCCCGAAAATTTTGGGTTTTTTGGATTTTTGTAGTATCTTAACCATTCAAAGTTTGCATTTGTATGTAAATAGTACCTTTTAGAGTCCCTTTGACGTTTATGAAATAGAGGACTTGAGATTGACCTTGTAGGCATTGAAATTTCCTTCAAAATGGTTTTTGGATTGAATATATAACATAAAAATTAAGGGAGTTATATAGTCAAAAAAACGAAACGAATTTTTTTAAGTGAAAATTGAAGAGTTAGTTGTATTTATCGACAAATTTTCGTATTCTTTCTCGAAGAGCTTTCAACATTCCTTGCAGCATAATGAGGGTCTTGAAGTAACAATTTTATCAAATTTTCCAAAAACATTTTCCCAAAAAGGTAATATTTTTTGAAGGTCTTATCCCAATTTTTTTTTTGAAAATATTTTGTTATTTGGGGTAGTTTTTAATTAAGGGTTGAAAAGTATCTAGAAAATTAATTACTTTCTAAATGTTGAATATCGAAAAAAGTTTTTTTAAATTTTATTATAGATATTTGTTTATATGAGGGTTAAAGCATTCTGGCAATCACAAAAAATATCCCAAAGGATAAACTTAACTTATTTAAACTTTACTTCGAGTTTTAAGGAGTTTTATTTAATTTCTGCAATAACGTAAATCTTAAAAATAATAAGCATCAATTGGCATAGGATAGGTTTTGAAGTTTTGGAGAAATTCGATGGGTTAAGAACGGATTTCAGAGGTTATACATCATCTTTGCCATCAAACACTGGACTAATAATATATTATTCAAAATGTTGATTATTGATTAGTTCGACACCACCAGTCAGAGGCTTAGAGACTCCGGCACCTCAGCCTTTAGGCTTTGTGTGCTCTTGGTTATACCGTTTATGTGAAGAGACCAGTAGCTCAACAGTTTTTTCACTAGGTTCTTCTTAGAGAAATCCTCCCTTGGATACTCTAGTCCTAGGAGTCTATATCTCCAACGAGACAGTGCTTCACATTCGAAGAGAATGTGAGAGGCTGTTTCCTCCTCTTCCATGCACAACCGACAGATAGGTTCCTCCCTATATAAGCCAATTGTATGCATGTGCCTCCTTAGGGTACAGTGACCGGTGGGTAATCCCGTCACTTTCCTTATCTGGCCCCCGCTGAGGTTTAATATTTCGTTAGTGAGCGACTCCGAGGGTTTTTTGACCAAGAGTTTGCTGTGTTCCTGTTTAGTTTGAATCCACCAAAATGTTCAACCACGTGCAGCAGATTTTGATATTCCAAATACTGGTTCTGGACCAGTAAATGCAGCTTTGCTAGGATGCCTGCCTTTTCATTGCCTACAATACCCTTGTGCCCCGGGGCCCACTTAAGAGTCACTCTATTATGGTTTGCCAGGGTTAAAAGTTTTTATAGGGAGTCCCAGACCAGTCTAGATCTGATATGGGGACATGCTAAAGATTTCAGTGCTGCCTGACTATCTGAGAGTATGAGGATCTTTTGGCCTCTATACCCCCTTTCGTTGTTCATTTGCAAACACGTGCCTGGAATACAGGTGCAAACTTCCACAATGATGCGTGGACATTGCACCTGGGTCTGGCACCATGGACTCCAGCTCCTGTTCCTATGTCAGTTTTACATCTGTCTGTGTTCCACACCAACGTTCCTTCCTGAGTGCATGCTTCTAACCCATCCCAGTTTAGCTGAATATGGTATGGTTGGTTGTCGTTAATTGTGGCCAACATGTTATCACTTCTCATTTCAAGAAGAGAGTTTGTGATACCATCTGTGATTCTGGAAGGACTATTGGTTCCTTCATGCCAATTCCCATTGCATTCGGGCTACTTTTCATCGCACCCTTTATGCACAGACAGGCAAGCCTCTGAAGTTTTTATAGCTCCAGTTCGGCTTTCCTCTGATTTGTTTTTGGCCACCAAACTACGGCTCCATAGGTAACCATGGGTCTCACCACAGTTGTGTACAGCCAGTGAACGATCCGTGGATCAAAAGGTTTTTAAAACTTTCCGAATCTTTTTCCTTTTAGTTTCTTGAAGTAAATAATTTTTTCGTCGACTTTTACAAAAAATGACATTTTACGTACTAATTTCCGAATGAAAAATCGATTATTTTTGAAGGAAAGTATTTTTCGTCCTTAAACTCTTTTCGTCCGTCCAAATTTCCGAAACATTGCATTTTTGAAAAAACAAGACGTTGGGTACAAATTGAAAAAATCTAGAGTATTTAGTCGAGATAAAAATTAAATAAACAAATTTCTTCGTGATGCCCCAGATGAAACTTATCTTTTGCACAGAGGACGAAAAGAGTTTGCGGACGAAAAGTACTTTCCTTCAAAAATAGTCGATTTTTAATTCGGAAATTAGTAATTTTTTGTAAAGGTCGGCGAAGAACTGTCTGGTGTCTCGCCTGCTTGCTAGCCTTGGCTAACAATTATTGGCCTCTATTTCGCTTTCTCGTTATTTTATTATTGTTTTCACTTGTTTTAAATATTGTTATTAAAATTATATCATTTGTTTAATAAAGTCTATAATGAAAATTTAGTTAATTCTATGACAGTTTTTACGTGACTACTAAATTGTTACTTGGATCATAAAAACCGAAGATAATATTGTTACATCACAGAAATAAATACAAAACTACTAATTTTGTAGTTTTACATCATATTGTGGTTGAAATAAATTCTTCTGGTTTCACTTAATATCTTTAATTGTAAAATAGTACACAAGAGAATATTTTAAAATGAACCAGTTTTGTATCGCAGAAATTTTCAAGGTTTAATAGAATAGTTATGATCCTACTAAATCGCTGTGTAATTTATTTTTCATCAATCGCGGCAGCAAAAACCATTTTTGCAAAAATTTAAATTATTTTATATTTTAAAATATTTTTTAGATTTGTAAATTACCAATCGTTTCAGTGGTTACAGATAATATTTTATATTAAAAGAGTTGTTAATAAAACACAAAGTTACGAAATATTTCGAACATAATATCTCGGGTAACACCATCAATGATTTCCTTGAAAACACAAATCAATTTAAGTAGACAATTAAAATGTTTTATGAAATACTTTGCTCCAACGGAGGCTTACATACAGGTCAAGTTACTATTGGTACATAAACTAAGCACAATATTTAGATTGCAGATACCTACGGAGTTTTAAAGTAAAAATTTTGTTTTTGTTTTTTTGATAATTATTACGAAACCAGTATCGTAGCTAGGGCAGGGCAACCGGAGCCCACGCCAGAGACGCAAGCCTCGTGGGGCGCGAAATCGCAGGCTGACAAAGGAAGTTGGTAGGAATGGGGGTTTTAGGGTAAACCAGCATGGGTTCACGAAGGGGAAATCTTGCATCTCGGCACTGAGCAAGGTGATGGGTTTGGTGGAAAGAGCTAGGGAGGGCAGCTGGAGGAAGAAGAAATTGGCCCTACTCGTGTTCTTCGACGTCGGGAACGCGTTCAACAGTGTCAGCAAACGGGCAGTGTTGAGCGCGTTGCTGAGGCTTGGAGTGGAGCAGGGGTTGGTTAACCTGGTGGAGGACTACCTGACGGGGCGTGTGATTGTAGACTCCAGAGGGAGGAGATATGAGATGGAGGCTGGAGTGCCTCAGGGCTCGGTTCTTGGACCGACGCTCTGGAAGTGTGTGTTTGATGAGGTTTGTGGGATAGTATGTGAAGAGGGATGTGAGATTACGGTGTATGCGGATGATGTGTGTCTGGTATGTACGGCAAAGGGAGAGGCGGAGATAGAAAGAAAGGCGGAGAGAATGTGCAGAAAGATTGTGGAGAAGATAGAGCGGTGCGGACTGGAAGTGGCGGAAGAGAAGACGGTGGGGTTGCTAGTGAAGGGACGGAGCAGGGCAAGGGAAGTGGGGGTGATGGTTAAGGGAAGGAGAGTTCGCATGGAGGAGTCTGTGAAATACCTAGGGGTGTGGTTGGATAGCCAATTATCCTTCAAAACGCATATGGTAAAGGCGGCAGAGAAGGGTAAAGTGAGGGCAGCATGGCTGGGGAGATTGATGTGTAATGTGAAAGGGCCGGGAGAGTGGAAGAGGAGGGTAATTGGTAGGACGGTAGAGCAGAGTATGCTGTACTGTGCGGAGGTGTGGGGTGAAAGAGCGGGGGTGAATGCGAGGGCTAGGCCACTTCTGCGGGTGCAGAGAGGGATACTGCTGAGGATGGTGCAGGGGTACAGGACAGTGGGTGGACTGGCAGCAGCGCTGCTGGCAAGGTCCTACCCATTGGACGTGTTGGCTAGAGCTAGGAGCCAACGCTGGAGGGGTGCGACCAAAGAAGAGGTACGGGAATGGATGGAGGAGGAAATGGAGAGAAGGTGGGAGGAGTATGAGGGCGCGCTAAAAGGAGCGATTGGGAATAGGAGAGATTGGATGGACCGGAAATTCGGGGAGGTGAACTACTTCTTGACACAAGTGCTCACTGGACATGGGTCGAGAGTAGCGTACCTCCACAAGATTGGGAAACGAGAGACTGGTGTGTGCGAGAGGTGTGAAGTGGAGGATGATGTGGGGCATGTGTTTAGATGCTGGAGGAACGAGGAAGTGCTGAAGAAGTTGGAGAGGAAACTAGGGGAGGCGGTGTACTGGGAAAACATGGTGGAGATAATGTTGAGGGGGGAGGAAGAATGGATGGAGGTGAGTGGAGTAGTAGAGAGCATGGTAAGGGGGAGAGAAGGACTCGATATGGCATGAGAGGCAAGAGTGATAGGAGGGAGAAGATGACGGTGTGAGCGGAGAGTGTGCGAGGGACCGCCGGCTGTCTCGAAGTATGCTAGGGTAGTGATTCCGAGGCGGGGGTAACGGCGAGTTTGAGGTGGGTTTGGTTGGTAGGCATCTCCTTGGGGATGAGTCCAACACTGTTTGGGTCCTGGACCCATTCGAACATGAGTTTCCCATCTCGGCCCGAAAAAAAAAACTACATGTTCTTTAATACCCAACCTGAAAGATGTGTTAAATTTTATTCATGAATATGAGTTATCGTCGAATTATCCCAATATAGAAATATGTCTCCGCTTAGCCATAATGTCAATTGAATATGAAACTGCAGAAAAAAACTAACTACGACCTATAGAAAAATTTGCTGTGGAAAAATCACGAAAAGTTTTGTTCTAAAAATAAAAGATTTTTTTGTCTCTTTTAAGTAGGTTTATTATAAACTGATTAATGAAACCAGTAAAATTATTAATAAAAAATATAGGACTTCATTAGGGGTGGGCGCAAAATTATGGAGCTTGCCCGGGGCGCCATAGTTCCTAGTTCCTGTTCGAAACAAATTCTTACAAGAATTGTCACAAAGGTATCACTTTAGGAAAGTAATTATATTTTACATTTTTATTTATGGGGAACCACATAAACTACTTTTGATGTTGAAATATTGAAAAAAGAATACGCAATTTGTAATTTTATTAATATTATTATTAGATATCGAAGAATAAATTAACGCTTTACAACAAAGTTTTGAAAAGTATTTTTCAAAAACAGTGACCATTCAACTAAGAAGAAATAACGACTTCCCGGGCTATATGCCCCGACAGCCATTGAATTACACTTCTAAGTTAAACAGTGTCGGTATGATCTACAAGATTTATCCAACCATTCTGGTTTGCAATTAGAAGGGACAACATAACTTGCAGACCGGTTTCGGCGTATTTGTGCCTCATCAGTACAAGGTATATGTTCTCTAAGAGCCTAATCCCGGACTGAATTTGACACTAAAATCACAATCATTACATGACTTCCATTAACGGAAATGTTAAAGTTGTGACCATAGCGACATCTTCACCTCCAACCGCAAACCAAAATTCTAAAAATTTGATAAGAAGCCGACAGACTTGAAACAATAAAGTTTTATTACAGTCTCCTGTAAAATTGTCGTATTTAGTAAAGCGTGCTACCAATAGATATCGAAGAATAAATATATTATGCTAACGCTTTACAGCAAATATTTAAAAAATATTTTTCAAAAACTTGATAGAAACTTGGAAAAGACGAACAAGTTAGCAAATAAATACAAGGTTTCGTCGAAAAACTGAAGATTTATAAATGCTAAGAGTAGGTTTTGAATGTATCCAGATTTGCCTAAACATATGTTTTCATGGGAATGCTGGCATTATTCTTCAATTGGGTATCTATAAAAACCGAGTTTAAACCAATTCCAACCAGTCCACTACACTATTTTTTTATTGGAAAAGCTCAACATGGGTAGAGTAGAGTATTTATTATAGAAAAGGTTATATATTAGAGAAAAGACGATATTCTGATGAATTTTTATTTATGTTATCCCTAATATCTATTTACAACACACTGATTCGGTATAGCTTATGTATTTATATATCAAAACAAATAATAAAATAATTAAAGCCTTGCAAGATTTACTTTAAATTTTAATTGAATTGAAATGGTCGTTAAGAATAAAATGAATGAATCAGAATGTCAATTTGCAAGATCATTAAATACTTCAGCATGTACTTATGTATGAAAAAATATAATAATGACCTAAATTTGCAATGTTATATGTACCTAGAACGGATCTTGCGACATAACAACTATACCATAACTTTTTTTAAATTTTTTGTTTAATTTACTGACCTTGTTGTACCTTGAAATTGTTATAGAGAACTTAAAAAAGTGTTTCAAAATAGCGTGCAAATGTATAGGTCACAATTATTACATCAATCGCTTCAAAATTAAATATTTCAGATTTATTTGACACCAATAAACAACCTAAAGTTTTAAAAGTATGTTTCAACCTAGTTTAAAACTTTTATTAATTATTAAAAGTATGAATAATGAGTATATTTCAAAGTTGTATACGACTAATAATAGAACAGTTTAACATATTTTCGATATTATTCAATATTAATTGTTTTTAACAAATTAAAATATTGATAACTACTTTTAAATAACTTTATTGTTTTATAAAATATTCTCCATGAACGCCGATATCAGTTTGCATGTACCTTCCTGGAGAAATTTTTGGAATACACTAAATGGTTAAAATACCTCCAAACATGCAATCTGAATACATTAACAACTTTTTTCTCTAACCACCAATTTTCTACAGAAAAATAATTATTCGCAAAAATCTTTTTTTAATTTATTTATAGAAGGTTGTTTTCTATCTTAATCATTATTGTAATTTCAAGAATTCTTTTTTCTTTCAGGAATATTATCTCTCTCACTTAATCTTAGGTACTTCTACGCTTACTTCTTACTGGGTAGGGCTTCTACGAGATTGCAGAAATTCGTCCTTATTAAGGTAAGAATCCTACCCTAGGATATATTAACCAGTTTTGCATTACATTTCGAGATTCCACAGATAAAAACTATTGTAAGTATTTTATGGAGATGATTTCCAGCAGTTATCATTATCAGCGGTTCTTCAAGTTACCGTTGCCGATTCTATACATTACACGCTATTATCACTAGAGGAAAAATAACATCACAACTTTGTCCAAAGTTCCCGTTCGTCTCTCTTGCCGACTTTTTCTTTGGATTAGGCATATGCAGATCAAAGAAAAGATTAGCAAGGGATTCGAACACGTGCTTAAGCTTTTGAAATTGATCTTGGATGAACGTTGACTCTTTTCATTCCTGGGAACCCTATAATGAGAATCTTGGATACACTGTACGTAGGTATACCTACATAACCTTGAACGTTCAAAATCTCTTTGAACAACAAAAAAAACATTACAATAAATCTATTCGTATCTAAATTATTCTTATATCAAATTTATTATACTTAATTGTTTTTGACCAATGTAATATAGTCTACAGATAATAAATTTTAGTATCCCTACGGTTGTTTTCAGATGATAACTTTTTTAAACAAAAGTAACTAGTAACCGCACCTTTAGCGAAAAACGTAACAATTATGCAACTCTATTCCATGTTAAAATAAAAGAACTTGTTCTAAATCCAATTGCAAAAATGCAATAATAAAAGATGACATAATATCAATGATAAATACATTAGTTCCACTCAGACACTATTCATTAATTTATTTTAAACATGATTTAATAATCATTTTTCCCATAATTTTTAAAAACTCATCATACAAATGACAAAAAATATATACAGGGAAATCAAGTTAGAGTCAAATAATAATAATTCATATTTTATCTTTTCCAATAAATTTCTAACAAAGCTATTAACTTTTATTTTAGGAATGTATGGAATTTGATAACCTTAAAAACGATTATTATCACTAATTTCTGGACTTATTACCTCCAAGTTCCACCTATTTTTACGCAAATTTTTGATGAGTGTGGTGCTTTTTTCCCATTGTTAAAGTACGAACAGAGATCTGAGAAGGTCGTAAATCAATATAAGCCGACGACCCTCATTATTACCTATTGTTCGAAATAAAGATAAGTAATAAAAGAGTGTGTCCCTTAAAAGATTCCCAGGTCCGGATTAAAATATCTCGTGAAATAGTTTGGCATTTTAAGAAGAATGAAACTGGTATCCAGTGCAAAGAGACTTTAAGGAAGTCTCTTTTACAAAACGTATTTAAATTTAAAAAACTCACTAGTAGCAGAAAAATCATAATGGAATCTGTGCGCCTTAAGAAGTGGAGATTTGAATATTTATTGGCATTAAACGAATTTGGAGAATATGGTAGAACAGTAGTGTATATGGATGGAATTTGGTTCGATACACACGATATTCTAAACAAAAATTGGGTAGACTCATCTGATTTGTGCCAAACTAATGCGCCGTCTAATAAAGGAAAACGCATTTCGATAATTCACGCAGGAACCGAAAATAGAAGAAATATTTTTGTGATTCATTGGCTGAAAGCTTGGGACATGCGGTGCTCAAACTTCCTCCTTTTCGCTGTATGTTTAACCCAATTGAACATATATATGGCATCAGCTTAAGTCAGAAGTTCGAAGAAATAATACTTCTCCAACCGTAAGTTCAACTGTGGTAGCTCTATTTCAAATAGAAACTGCAAACATTCCTGATAGCAGCGGGGGCAAGTGTGTTTCCCATATTAAAAGGGTGGAAAATCATATATGGATATAGAAAAACTTCCCAAAGAAAAGTTTCACTATCGTCAGTGAAACTGATCTTCGTGAGTAATTTTGTTTACAAATACCTTTAACTCATCAACTTTATCACAGTTTCCTGTAAAAATTGTCATATTTTAGTAAAGCGTGTTATCAATAGATGTAGAAGATAATAGTTTAATACAAAGTACAAAGTGTTTGAAAAATATTGTTCAAAGAACAGAGACTGTTCACTAAGAAGCTGCAACTACTTCTTGGGCTATATGTCCCTTCTAATTACAAACCAGAATGGTTGGTTATATCTTGCAGATATACCAACCCCGTTCAACTTGAACTAAGAAGTGTAATTCAATGTCCATAGGGGCATATAGCCCGAGAAGTAGTGGGTAAGGCATTATAATAGTATTAAACTATTTATTATCTTCGACATCATACCTTTAACTTATATACAATATAAATTATACAGAAACTTCACGAGTGTGTGTATATTAAATTTAATTCTAAACAACTCAAATAATATAAACTTTCTAAACTATAATCGCATTGATTATCGTTATGTTTTTGGGTTATATATCATATATACATAAAAAATTCTCAATTATAATCAAGCGATTTTTATTAATAATTATCTTAACCCAATATCATCATCATAAAACAAAATTTAATGGCTAGGGCAGGTACAGCTCTGCGTAGAATCGACCGCCTGGTTATAACTCAAGTGGTTGGTGATTTATGACCTTCTTATATTTCTGGTCTACCAAGAGATCTTTCGGAAAAGGTATATTTTCCTCCCATTCCTCTCCGTGATACTGACGTTGGCTGAATAGAATATTTTTTCATGCGACGAGTTGTAGTATTTTTTTTTAAGAAATTCAGCATACTTTCCACTGACTAATGAAGTGGCGTTGTGTGCATATTTATCTACATTATGTAAATATGGTTTTATGCCAGGATAAAATTGCTGAGGATCTTGTTCAAGCTTAGTGACAATACCATTAGAATAATATAATGAATAACCATAGGTTTTAATTCTGCAATTTCACCTTCTGAATGCAAACACACTTCTTTATTAAGATGAAGTAGATAGTGGCAAGTTTTTTATTATTAGAATGAAGTAGATGTCACTGCGGTTGAAGACAAGCTCACACCACACAAATAATGGATAGGTTCCGAAGGGTACAAAGCACTAGTTTTCTGAAATCTGTCAAATTGGTAAAATGAATATTCACTTCCTTAAATGTTACCAAATAAATAGTTTCTTACTTTCTTATTTTCTTTCATACAATTTCCAGTAAAACTTTGTACGAATTTTCATCAGTATATTCTGGATAAACCTACCCACAGAATCTTCATAGTTTTTCTTGGTAGATCGGATTCCTTTCAATTTCATTAACTTGCTCATATTTCAATATCTTTTCACGGCTCTTCTTATTTCAGAACGTTTAACTCTTCCATTATACAATAAATTCAAAAATATGTTGATAAGTGACTGAGCCTCTCTCGATATCATACTTATATGCTTAAATTATATAAAAAAATGGATTGCACAGTATTGCCAATAAGATTTTAATTTATGAAAAGTGACAAAACAAAAGCACATATTTATTTAAATGATTTAGTTACACCACTGCTAATGAGCTAAACGGATTTAATAAATCTTATCTACTGTTTCGTAAAGCGTAAAATGCATTTTTTATGCAGTTGAGTCAGTGACTAGGTTAATAAATCATTCAAACAGAATTCATAAATCAGATCCGTAATATTCACCCTGCGATTTTTACCTCCGACAAGTTTATATCTCCTTGTGTAGAAATAAGTTGTCATTTTAGTATTCCTTGTGTGTAATCTACTTTTTGAGATCACACAGAATTGTCATAAATAATATGGATAAAATTAAAATGTCTTATGTACAGGGTTTCCCAAATTGCAGGGTATTACTTATCATCCGTACATACCTTTTGTCCCTCCATGTAGTTAGTAAAACTGGCCCTTTTCTTTTTCAAACGGCATCGCCCTTCTTCTCAATATTACGAGAAAAAGCACGAACCTTTTATCTAATTCTTCAACTATAGCACACACTACAATTATCCGATTGATTCTGGTAGCCCGGAATAAATTGAATTATAGAGAATCACCGTTTAACGCCCGTCCAGTTAACTGGACGCGGGCTAGAAGTAAGGAACCGGTATATCCAGTATACTGGACGCTGGCACTCAACGTGTTAATATATCATCATGACTTATTCTTTGTTAATAAGTTATGGTCCACTCAGATCTTTTTTTTTTTCTATCTCCTCTAATTCTTGAAATACCCTGCAGAACCATCCAATTTCCCAAGTAACACATGAAAACCTCTTATTGCGCTTGAAGCTTTATAAAGGATATATTCAGGCAACTTATGAAGCTTAATGGCTATATTGAAACTTTATTAGACACTGAATTGCTTATAAAGAGATTTGCTGAAATAACATTGTTGAGAAAAAATCTACTTTATTAAGGCATCTTATATATCCATTCAACACTATATAAAAGGTTCAATGGTAACTTTTATGAAGTTACAAATTAGGCGCTCTTATAAGTGCCGTATAAGCCTTTTTATAATATTAACGCAACTATTTCACAGCTTCGCTACTTCTCTATATGTGCTATATAATATTGAGTTTTAAATACTTTTAAAGCAGAATTTCACAGCGATATAGTTGTTTACGCTAAATGCCATTCACGACAGTCCTAATACAGTATATTTATAAAGGATTCATACTTATATACTAGACGTTTTTGATAAAACATTTACACAACGAAAATACCGTTTTAGAGCATCTAAGCTGGAGCCTTCCACCTTAATAGACCTTCTACATGGTTGAACAAATCTGCTTTCCATAACCTATATGAAATCGTTCAGTCAAATTGTTCTACTTGAGTGGATCTCAACATACGGTTATTTATTGTGCAAGTCGTAACCCTAAGATATGGATACTTATTGGAAGAAAGTGAAGCGAAGTGGGAATTTCAGGAGAAAAGTTCATCTGAAACTTCAGAAGATTCTCGAAAAATCTAAAACCACTAATCAATCCATCATCGAAGAAAGCGTCATCAGTCCTAGGCGAGAAACTCCAATAAACCGATACAATTACTGTAATATCTAACGCTGATTCTGAAGAGGTACTGCATAACCAGGACATCGAACAGGAGGAAGAAATAAACTTTCCCGAAATCGCAGTAGCAATATCATTGAAATCTTGTGTTTCATTTGATCTTTTTGGAAGAAGCACTCTAGGTTTTCTCCTCTGATTCAAAAGAGCTGGATTGATCACCGATACCTCATCAGTATCTGTGCAGCTCATCATGATTCCCAATTCCTTCTCCGCGTTATCCAGTGATAAATTTTGTCCAATGTGCATTGCATTTCTAACCAGTTTTTTCCTGGTGCAGAGTCCCCTTTAGTGATAAGTTTGTCTGCCCTCATTTTGGGCCAATATAATTTTCCTTTTTTTCCCACTTGTGAGGAACTACATATAGTTGGGCTTCTCCCCTTCCGATGGTCTGGACAATTTTGAACATTCTAAAAAGAACGAAAACATATATAATATATAAGTCATTGGATTTATAACACATTGTTGTTCTGGTGGTTTGAATTTTCATATAGAAATGGATAGGAACTTACCTTCTTTTAATTTCGATTATGGGAACAAAACTATAATTTCTTGTGAATATTTATAGAGGTTATGTCCATAGAGAAATATTTTTTTTGTCTATGGTTATGTCCTTGTTTGTAGCAAAGCCACCTGGGCGATATTCTAACCCACTTATATAGTATTAAGCCCACTATGGACAGCCAGCTATGCCTCTTAAGTAGCTTATATAGCTACGAAAGAGTCACTAGTTCTTATACTGATTCACAAAATCACCAATGGCGAGACGGCAATGCAAACACCAAAATTTGACGAGGAAAAGTTTACGTAGGTACCTAATATACGAATAGTCAATAAGTCAAGCACAAAAATTTGAAATGATGTTTGAAAAATAAATTCAATTCGAGATTCTAAAAAAAACCGTTACACATTATTTAGCGCCTGCGCTCGTTCATCCTTTTCATACTTTATACTTGCTTTATAAGTGAGTTATCTTGAAAAATATACCTTATAAAGTAAGAAGCACTTCTATACAGCAAGAGTGCTATTTAAAAGATTTATCGCTGCTTCTGTAGTAACCCTTTTTGGATTCTTTCAGAAAACTGAGAAAACCATGTTGGATATTCGAAAAAAAATGTGTGACAGAACGGCCATTTTTGTCAGGTCGAAAGTTAGAAGTGTATTTGCTAACTTTTTTTCATATAGTGTTATTTCTGCTGAATATCACTTTTAGGACACTAAACTCACGCGTATGCATGATTTCAAGACCAATTGACGAAAAAAAAATTAAATAAAAAAACATGGAATATTTTAATCATTAAATTCTAGATATTTCGATGGCGCGTTATATTATTCCGAAGTAGAAGAGCATGTTTCAACAGAAAAATTTTCCTGGCATAGCAAATTTGGAATTCCTTGGCCGGTAGCAAATACTTAATAAGTTGGCAAAAACTACGTTTCGTTTTATATGTATGCCATGATAATATGATGTTTGACCTTTCAAAATAATCCCTACCCCCAAAAATCTCTGTTACAAAGCCGTAATAGTCCGAAAATAATTTATAAATATAACTGTTGGAAACTATAACCCAGCAATATGAATTTGTGTCAGTGAAAATGCCTTGCTTTTTAAATATTTATATAGCTTTTGCTACTCAGATATATATCTGCTTCAAAACAACTAAAAAGTTACTTCATTGAATCAGTTATGAACACCATAATACGATAGCTTTATAACTGCAACCTCTAACGCATTTACAAAGCGACTGATTACTTTATAAAACCCTACTTTCGGAAGTTATACAGCAGCTCCTCAGAAGCTTTATCAAGTGGTTTATCGACGCTGATAGAACAAAACTAAGAGGTTTCCATTTTACCATATAAGCATTCATGTACCCATTACAAATCTAAGCAAGGCTGTATTACTTGTGCCTATTTTAGACGTATAGATACTTAATTGATGCTGAAATTTTGTTTTCAACTCTTATTTATAAAGCATTGAGTTATATAAGAAAGGTGGGATAGATATTGTTAGCGTTTTTAAAAAGCAATTTGTGCTACTTGGGTTGGGACACCCTTCCTGTACTTCATTACCTACTTTAGTATTATACTGATTAGTTTTAAGCCTTAGTCCTTCCTAAACGTCTCGTCAATCCCTTTCAATATTTTAGATGGAAACTTTTGAAATGAAGGAAGAAGAATTACGTTATTTAAAGAGAAAATTTTTCCATGTTTGAATTTGTAGAGTCAACTTTCAAACTGAGCCGGTTCTGTCTTCACGTACCGACAAAGGTGTGGTAAAGATGTTATATCAGGGTTTGGTAAGAAAAGACAACAAATAGTTAAAGAAACGTAAGCGGCATAAAAATATGGTGCATTATTGGGTTCTTAAGAGACTAGAGATAACTACAAAGTTGATTATTAACTAAAATAGAAATGTTAATATATAGGATGTCCCAAACTTAGAGTGATGGATTTTAATGTACATTACTGATTGTAAATTTTGTTGGTTGCACCATTTGCCTATTATCCATTATACAATAGTTGCACTGAAGTCAAAATTATACGTAGACTATTAGGCGTTTGTAAAGGCTGGGTCTCACTATGAAAGCCACAAGTTGACATCACTATATATAGTTGCTTGTAAAATTGGGATCACACTTGTGATTTAATGAATTAAGTTTATTTAGTAAATAAAGTTGCTTCACAAAATGGAGGATAATGCAGTGGTTCGTAATGGAGGTAATTCTGTTGCTTTTATTCTATTTGGCGTTTTACAAGATCATCTTAATAATAAAAAGGATACGAAGCACTCCATTTTGACTAGAGAATGTTTAAATAGAAGATGCGAAGTTGCAAAAAACGTTCACACTGGGATACTTGTTGCTTTAAAAGGTTATCCTTCAATAATTTCGAGTGTGGACAGAAGCAGATTCAGTCGTGTAGTGATCAGTTGTAGCGATGGCAGATATGTTGTGGAACTGAGAGAGATTAAACACTGCAAGCAGAGTTTATCAACACTTGTTCGTGATTACAAATAATTATACCGGTTTGAAGAGGAAATAGATATGTTTACATTATCTCAGTGACCCTGGGTATCAGAAAGGTATTGGTCAAGAAATGGGTGTAAGTCAAGTTCGTTAAGTGACTGCCGTAATTGACAGCATAGTGGCGCAATCAAATTAGGTACTGGATAAAGTTTCCGTCTACCAACAATGAACTTATGGATGCGAAACAGTTATGAGAAAGCATGTATAGGTTTCCGACAGCAATTGGCGTAGTTGATTGTACCCACATAGGAATGCTGAAACCAAATCGCCATGGTGATGAGTATGTCAACACTGAATGTGCAAGCCACTTGTGATGCAAGAGAAATGTTCACTAGTATGTTCACAAGTATGCTCGTTAATTGGCCTGGATCGGTTCACGATTCAAGAATATGGAGAAATTCACAAATTAGGGATCATTTACAAAATAAAAACAACGTCGTGCTACTTGCTGATGATGGATATGGTATAGAGCCGTGGCTCTTGACTCCATTCAGAAATCCCGCTCCAGGTGCTGAACTAAATTATAATAAACTTTTGAAAAAGGAGAGAGTGATAATGGAACGTTGTTTTAGTCAACTGAAACGTTGATTTCCTATTTTGCAGCATGTTTGTCGAGCGAAATTGGAAAATGTGTCAAAAATAATTGTTGCCTGTATTGTGCTTCATAACATGGCAAAAACTTTGGAAGAAATGGATTTTGAATCACCTGAAGAAGAAGTGCCAGAAGAAGATGACAATGATAATAATGACGGAGTTGATCTACCTCTTCACCAGTAAGGATAAGAAGTGAGAATAAATTTGAGCATTGTAATAAACAACTTTGATAATTAAATGTAGGTATAAAACTGTATCAAATAAAAGTTCAAATTTAATTTAGTTCTATTATTTAAGCCATCAGATCATTCGTATAATTATTAATTTTATTCACTAACGCAAACTGTTCTATTTTAATTTTTTTACAAACTTTTTAATAATATTTATAATAAATCAAACATATACCTACTGGATTTAAAAAAAAACTATATATATACTCAAAATCCCCTAGTTTTACAAAAAATAATAAGTACCCTAACATAATATAATATTAATGTTATAAATGAAACTAACTATTTCTAATTAATTCCACTATTTAATTACAAAATTTATGAAAATTATTAAAGGTTATTGATAATTATTTCGATATTGACATATCATCGTCAGAATGACAGAAGTTACATTTTATGTGATACCTACTTGATGTTTAATATTTTGGCTAGACCAAATAGTAAGTGACCTATCTTGTGATTGACTTAATATATATGAATAGAAAAAAGAAGAAGATATGATTTTACAAATATTAAAGCTTAGGTATTATTAGCCCTATGGGGATATCCTGGATATATTTTTCCCATTTAAGATCAGTATAACTATGCAATGATATAGGAAACCAAGGAAAACTATATCTGCTGATCTTTACAATTGTTACTTAAGAAGACAATTTATTAGCGGAGAGCTCCCTAGATAAATCTAGATCTAGAACTTCTGTCATTCTGACGATGATATGTCAATATCGAAATAATTATCAATATCCTTTAATAATTTTCATAAATTTTGTAATTAAATAGTGGAATTAATTAGAAACAGTTAGTTTCATTTATAACATTAATATGAGTAGATTCCACAAAGTAAGGGTCCAAACAGTAAATTTAATATAATATTGTCAATACAATACGATGTAAGTTGTAAGAAAAAAAAAGTTGTAGTATGCTAACTCTCCCTCGTTAACAATATTTGCTGCTAATTCCTCCCGCTTCATCCTCTCCAACTTTTTTTCATAATATTCTCTTTGAACTCTACTTGTTTGATACTGCTCTAAAAAAACTAGCTGTAGAAGCTCTTTGGTTGTGAGTCCTTTTGTTTCATTTGTTTTGTACTTTTCTGTTGCTGTTTTTTCTTGTTGTCAGAAGAGATTCGACAGTCTTGACACTAGTAGATTGTGGTTTGTTGGCTGATTCAGTCTCTTCTCGCGTAGTAGAAGCTTCGCTCATTCTGCTGAGTAGATCCATCTTCAACACCAATTAGCAGTGCGCCTCCGATTCTTCCAATCGTAGGATTACTAAGCTTCCATAGCCTTCAATCACTTTTTCTCCCATTCCAACAGTTTGATTGCTTTATTTCCAGTTTTTTAAAGTCAGTTTTTTTTCTTCAGCCTTTCTTTCATCCAAATGTCACCTCGTACTTCCTGGTAACATTTCTAATAGACTCATCCTCTCTAGCTTTTATTTTTGGTGTTTGGGATTTTTCCAAAATCACGGGGGCATTGGCAATTTCATCTGCTATGAACTGCAGTTAGGTTGTAGCATTATCTTTTTCTGTACTTTCACTATCGCTGCTTGACGAATATATCTTCTCTGATCGAAGTACTGTACTCAAATAGACAAACCATCGAAAAGAGGTTGGAACCTTCCGCGGCACAATCATAAGCCAACATGCATACAACCTTTTACTTATTCTTGGAGTATAAGGTAATCATTATGAATACGAAAAAAAGAAAGTGCTTATACTCCTACATTTTTCTTCAACTCAAAACCTTATACAAACTTCTACATTATATTTACAAGGAGATCCTTCAGTTTTATGAATACGACCCAATAAGTCAAGTTCCATTCAACTAGACAGTGAAGTTTGATCTAGGGCAAAAACAAAATTCCTGACTGGACGCAGCAACTATTAAATCACACCGGCCCATTTCAGGACAATTTTAGTGGCGTTATCTTGTGGCCTCCATAAAAGTGTCCTAGTGAGACTCAGCTTTTTTAAGTACTAATCTTGATTAACATTTCCCAGTTAAATAGCAATTAGCATTTAAGATTAGTTATGTTGAACTCTGTCTAAACTAAAATATATTTTATGTAAATGAACATATTTTTATTATTTCTGGGAATCGCTAAATTAATTTATGGATTCGGAGTGGATATTAGCTCAAAGAAATGATATCTCAAGAAACATTCCTAAAAATTTAAGATAAATAACTAACGAGCTACTAAAATTAGTTGAATAAACTTATTAAAAAATTTAAGGGAAATGACTAATGAGCCACTAAAATCAGTTAAATAAGATTATTTTTTTAAAAAATTACAAGACAAAAACGAAAAAATCGACCAAATAACCTAAAAATGTGGGTCATCTTTATGCGATTTATCTTGCAAACTCAAAAACACGTACTAATTTTCTTCTCTCACAAAGTATGGCAACTTGGATTGCGTAAAAAGAAATTACTTCCGACTCAACGCGACGCTTTTTCTCTCGCTAAACATCATGTAATTTTCAAAAACTCTTCCTGTTGTGGACACACCTTTTATAATATTTCTTTATTTACACAATACCTACTTGGGAAATTAAGATTAGTCGTATTATTCATAACTACAATATTTTAGCATTAACATTAATCTTGATCAACGTAATATATATATTATGAGCACTACTGTTTTTCAGCATTCACTTTTATTCTGCGTGCTGTAATCACCTAAACAGTGCTCATGACTTATATTTTAATTTATTTGTTGACTCGAAGCTAATTTACAAATCACAATAAAAAACAAGAAATATGTAACTGATTTATTAACTAAATTATTTACTCCATAGATTAATAAATTGGTTGCCATTCAGAAACTTCTCCATTTCCCAGAAAATGGTAGCGACATGTACAACTATAGACAACCGAAATAGCTATTTATATAACTAGTTACAAAATGAACTTGTTTTTTGCACTACATGTGAAGTTTGAATCACATCGCGTGTATTTTATATCATGTTTATATACAAGATGTATTGTAATTCAGTTGAAAAAAAATTTTTAATTACGTTTCATTTGACGAAAGTAGTAACCAAATGTCACTATATAGTGAAAAAATGTAAGGTTATAATAAGTAGTTTATGTAGTAAACATTTATTAAGAATGTAATGTTTTTCTTATTTATTTAAATAGTTTTTACGTATGGGATAAAATTATACACACTACTATGGCTAATTACTATTGATGTATTTATAGAAACACACACTATATTAAACATACACACTTTACTTAATGTCTACTAATTTATGTTTCGGTATAATAGTTCTAATTTATTTTTACCACTTGAATATTACACTATTTATCTTCACTATTTCATTCACTGTCCGATTACTATGAACTTCTGTAAACTGTCGGTAAACCAACTCTTTGTCTTTGTTTCACTAATTTTTTACTAACTGTCAACTCACTCAAAACCCCGCGTAGATATAGTCTTTATCAATTCTGGAAAATTCTTGTAGGTTGAAGAAGCTGCAAAAGCTGTTGTAGCAAATTTGCTGCCAAGTTAATCAAAACAGCTTATTCTAACTTCCAATGGTGGGTGGTACGGACTGAAGAAGATAAATACTAAAAGATTATATCAGAAATGGTTCTTCCTGCTTATTTTTCATACAAAACAAAAGTATTCCAACCGTCGACAATGTGGAGTCACTATTCTAGGTTACGAACAACAATCTACGTCAGTTGACTGTTTTTTCAAAGTATAATCTATAGTTCGTACATTGTAAATCCCGTCCCACGTGACCAAACTGCCGTTAGTAGAGACGCTCGCTTGTATTATGTTGTTCGTTTGCTGCTGTCAATCAGTATTTTTTGCCATTTTAAACCTAATAAATATTGAAATTGATACAGAGTGGACAAAAACACAAAATAATACGAAGTTATTAGATTTGTTTTTCAGCCTAAACTGTATTAAAACTTTAAAGATTCTTCTTCTTCTTTTCTAGATCCTTTTGCCCTTTCAGGCGTCGGATGTGGATTCCATGTCCTGTACCCATTTCTTTCTGTCTCTTGCAAGGTTTTTCATTTCTGCTATGGTCTTTCCTCTTTCTAAACCCATCTCTTGTATTTGGTCTAACCATTTCCTTCTAGGCCTACCCCTTTGTTTTTTGACCGGTTTCCCAATATCCATTATTTTCTTAGTTAACCTAATTGGTTCCATTCTTACCATATGACCATACCTGCTAAGTTATCTCTTTTTTATTTTACCAGTTATCAGTTCCTGTTTAGTTGTCTCTCTAATGACGTCACTTCTAATCCTATCCCACTTAGTTTTCCCTGCAATTCTTCTTAGATGTTTCATTTCTATGGCGTTTATTCTAGTTTCCTCCTTTTTTCGCACAGTCCAATTTTCACTTGCATAAAATATTGTAGGAACTGTTATCATATTATGAATTTTCATTTTCACTTCCAAGTCTATATCTTTATGTCCAAGAATTGTTTTATTTAGAGAGTAGTATATTTTTGTTGATTTATTTGCTCTGTTTGTTATTTCTGCATCTATTTTTCCATCTTCTGTTACTATACTTCCCAAATATTCAAATGTTGTTACTCTTTCTAGCGTCTGGTTTTTGCATTTAATCTCTTTATTATTTTGATTACCTATTTGTGTTTCATTTATTATCATCACTTGTTTTATTTATGTTCACCTCCATCTTCATGTTCTCTATTTCTTTAGTCCAAATATTCACTAGTTTTTGCATTTTGTTCTTTGTATTCGCTACTTAGACCACATCATCTGCATAGAGTAGACTACTTATTTTTATCGGTTCTAAATTTCTGTGTCCCCTTATAGTATTCAGCTGCTCATATTTTCCTTTAGTTCGTTTCACAATCTTATCCATAATTATTATAAACAGTAATGGGCTTAAACTGTCTCCTTGTTTTATTCCCTTATACATTTTAAATTCTTCTGGCCTTTGACCTGCAATTTGTACCTTGGCTCTTACTGTCTCGTATACACTTTTAATTATATTTATTAAGGTGGGTGGAACTTCCAATTCCTCCAGGGTTCTCCATACTTCCCTTCTATCTACTGTATCAAAGGCTGCTTTTAGATCTATAAATGTAAGGTACATTTCTTCTCCCTCTTCTATTTTTCTTTCGATTATATTCCTCAGTATATAAATATTATCATTTGTTTGTCTTCCAGGTCTAAAAGCTCCCTGTTCTTCTCCTAATTTTGGTTCTACATATTCTCTTAATCTTTTTTCTATTATTTTTGTGTATACTTTATAGCTAGTTTGGGCCAAACAGATTGCTCTGTAATTCCCACATTGTGTCTGATCTCCCTTTTTAAAGATGGGTATTATTAAGTTATTTTCCCATTCCCTTGGAATTTTTTGTTGTACCCATGCTTCTTTGCATACCTTCCATATCCATTCCTTTCCTCTTTCCCCCAAAGATGTAATCATCTCTGGCGCTATCTCATCTTCTCCGTTAACCTTGCCTATTTTGATTTCTTGTATTACTTGATCTATCTCTTCTTTTTGGATTCCTTGTAGCTGGTCGATTTCCTCTTCTACTGTTGTTATATTCTCTTCCGATGTTAATGTTTGAATAGTATTCTTTCCATGTTTTTAATATTTCTTCCATTTCCGTTTGTACTTGGCCGTGGCGATTTTTTATTGCTCTAATATCTTTATATTTATTTTCTCTCAATCTTTTTATTCTTGTCCAAAATTTCCTGTTATCCATCTTATGTAGATCTGTTATTTCTTCTCCGAATTTCTTCCACGAGTCACGTCTTGATTTTTTGACGGCTCTTTTTACAATAGTTTTCTTCCTGTCATATTCTTCTTTGTCCACATGAGATTTTGATGTGATATATTTTTTCCACGCCGTCTTCTTTTCTTTGATCGCTATTTTAATTTCGTTAAAGATTAAAATAAAAAAATGGCACAATTATACCATACCCGTAACCAATATAGGTAAAATGTAGCTCAGGGTCGGTCTGGCCCACCCGGCTACTCAGCGATCTCCGGAGGCACTTAGATATTCTTGAATATAGGATTTTGGCTATTACTTTGCAAAAATGTAGCAAACATTTAAAAATAGGTATACCAGAGGTCCATTCATGAGCTAGACCGATACTGCTACTAGACTTTATATATTTTCTTTTTGTATGATATAAAATGAATAATCAGACGCTTTAGCACTATTTAGTTAACAATACTAACCTTTCACTTCCGTTTTATTAAATACCATAACAATTACATATTTAGAATAAACGATTTGTTCATATGAGGAACTGAAAACTTTATTAAATGTAGTTTAACTATTTCTTAATAGAAAATAATCATTACTATTGTAAACCAAAAATAACATGTTATTAAATTTACGGCGGTGCATCTAAGTAGTTTATAAATCAATACATATTACTGAAATTATTCAGTATACATTTTGTTGTCTTTTGTGGTTGTGGGGTTTACTAGATACATGATGAAAAATACTTTGGTAAGATTTTAAATTTTCGAAAAAATCGACAAATAAGGTTTAACAATAATTATTTAAGGAACAAACTATGCTTGCAAGTGTAGCTGTTGTTGTTTCAAAGAATGTGCTCTTGTAGTATGATATTTTATTACAAGATTTCCTATTTAATCCTAGGAAGATTAGAATTGATGAGGTGGCTAATCGGCCTATTCCACTGCGACCTTTTCAGATCTATTGTGGTCCTCTGAAACTAGATTACATTCTCCAGCCCGACTCTTTTTAAGTATTATTCTGGGTAATGCTCTTTTATATTTTAAGCATATTAGAGATATTGGAAAAGTCATGTATACATGTTTGTGAATTTTCCGGTTCTTTAATGTTTACAATTGAAAAAAGTGTTTCCAGACTCATAGACAAACAAAATTTGTGGCTTTAACTAGTAGATATTTTAAACACACAACCGGTTAGTTTCGGCTATTTATCCGACGACGATAATTCTGAACTGAACCTTCAGAATTTAAAAATTCGCATGAATTCCATAATTCCAATAACACTCTCTCTCAACGAAAAATGACTACGTTAAAAAATCAAACAAACAATATTTTTTAGCTCGCGTACCTTTTCTCAAATGAACATTTTATTTGGTCCTATACGATACTGACATTTTTCTCACTGATCACTATCTTTTATTCTTACCAAACCGATGTCCATTTGTAAATTTTATATTTGCAGTTATTCTATAATGGTAAAATACGAATTCTAGAGTTTACTATGAGCCTAGCTGTTTCTAGAGTTAGGTGAACTGAACCTGCTCTTTTGAAGTTCTTTTCCGACAAAAACCTCTCAACGGTCCAATTTGTAATGTTAATTATCGTCAACGGTATTACCGATCATTTTTATAGAATCTGTAGTCAGTAGTCAGACAAAGATAAGTGACCATCCCCAGATGGTTCATACAGCACCTCCAGAAAACACTTGTAGATATACAGGTCATAGGATGTTGCAGATATACAAAGTTAATTATCAAATAAAATTAATTAATAACAAATTCCACAATAGAAATATAACATATATTACTTGATCGGTTTCACAAATTACATTTGCATCGTCAGGAGGAAATTATAAAAATTGATATAATTATAAATTTCTGCAAAAATTCTCAACGAATAACCACCTTAAAATTTCTGGCCGGATGTCAGTGTAGATTAGTGCCGTGAAGTAGTGAACAAAAAAGTAAAGAAAAAAGTTTATAAGCAATTGAAATGACAATAGAAGTAGGATTTCAAAAAGTAAATAGGTATCGAGAAAAAATCTTCCACACATGAAACAATACCTTAAAGACTTTCCGGCATGACCTCTATTCCAGTCTTTGAAAACACTCACAGACCA
This sequence comes from Lochmaea crataegi, assembly GCA_947563755.1. Lineage (NCBI taxonomy): Eukaryota > Metazoa > Arthropoda > Insecta > Coleoptera > Chrysomelidae > Lochmaea > Lochmaea crataegi. The sequence continues at coordinate 51,050,449 of OX387424.1, read as the reverse complement.
ATGGTCAACTGGCAAGATTTTAATTTGCTGATTGAAAAGAAATTCGTTCGTGTTCTTACTGCACCTGATTTTAGCATGTGCAATTGATTTAATGTAATAAATTTCAAAAACGCAAGACGAGTCATTACACAGAAACGAAATTTGCCAAGATTTATGGCGTTCATGTTAAATTTTTGAAAATATTTTAAAATTGTTTTGAATGTAATTATGCTGCATTCAATTAAAATGTTCTTTTATATTACAGGTTATGATAGTTTTACTAGCAGTTAGTCTATCATTGTCCGAAGCTACATTCCGAAAACTAAAAAAGCTTCATTTCGACTTCGAACCATTTTTTGATAATTTCAAGAAAAGATTGTTACAGCCGTTACATCATCATTTTAACAAACCTCTCCATCAACATCTTAATAAACCTGATCATCTACTTTATAAATTACCTCATCACAATAAATGTTCAGATCCCCATCATCACGTGGAGCCTATACACCACCCCACCAATTTCTATGGTTTTGGTTTCGGCTTAGATCATGGATTGGGAAAAGAATTTCACCATAAATTTGACCAGGGTTATGGAGATGTACATGATGTAGGCTTTGATGGTTATAATGTATTTCATGATCACGACCTGTATGGACCTGAGCCTTACTCACATGGATTTGATTTGGACCATGATCAAGCTTTTAGATAGTAAATAATATTGAACATGCCATTATTGTATTCTGCTTTAAATATTTTCTTAATAAAATGAATAAATATCAAAAAAGTAATAATAACCTCAGCTCAACAGAAAAATAGTGTTAAAACATAAAAACAGAATGTTTACATTCCAATTATTCTCTTGAAATTCCCGTTGTTTTTATACCACAATTACGAAAAAATGTAAAGTAATTTGGACACTATACGCATGCCTTGAAGTTTTTGAATTTTTTATACAAAAGTTGATCATGCCAAAAAATTTCAAAAACAAAAACTTACTGCATTTTTGTATCGTTCCTGTCGCAAATATTGTTGAAGCAAAATAATACAAACGTTAAGATTGTCATCCGTTTCCTAAAAATTTAAATAATTTTTATAAAGATAAAAATTTTGTGTAAGAAAATTATACTTTTAATTTTGCTTGAAGAACACAAAGCTTATTCTCAAGAGAAGCCATTCTACTTTGTGACTCGTTTCATCTGAAATCTAGTTATCGATTATTTCATAAATGAGAACAAAATTCATAAACGACAATAACCTTATCATGCAATATTCAACATGCAATCATAAAGGAAACTCGCGTGTGGTACATTCGAACAAGGGATGAATTTTTTGACATAACTAGGTAAGTAGTTGCCTATTTCAGCCTATTTTTAATCTTCATTTTGCTAACAATCAGCGATATCGTAAAGATTAGATTTTATGTTTTTACTAAAATGGAAAAAAATACCATCAGTGAATCACATGAAATCATGTGCCATTTTTTTCATTCAAATAAGAGTATAAGTGATAAGATTTTTCTCCACGACTATATAATAATGCACAGAGAATTCACTCTCGTTGGCGAATCACATTCTATGATTATCAGATAAATCGCGCTAAAATGAATAAATCAAATCGTCTCTTTTAAAACGTCAAATACCTAACTACGCAAATCGCTTCTGACAGCGCGTCGTTTGAAACGTCAAAATAAAATCATATAATCATAACTCAATACCAACCACATTAAATATAAGCAATTATAATAACTTCACCATAAATTTTGCCAATGAATGAATCTAACTTAAGTACATATATTTATGTTATCTCTATTATTATTCCTAATAATGTTATAATTTCAGTTAAAAGTGTAAAGATTTCTGTTAAAAATATAAGTTACCTACCTATATTTATGTTATTTACATTTTCATAAGTAAATGTGGTCGGTAGAAATACTTGACTCTTACTCTTAATGCATAGTCGTGGAGAAAGTATATAGTCTTTTACTTGTGTAGAATGGCTATTATTCACTTTGATGATTCCAAAACTCACTCGCTCGTTTTGGAAACTTCATCATTCTACACTCGTTGAAGAATATGCTATTCAATTTCATCTCGAGCAAACTCCGCACATCTTATTTATTACACTCAGTAGTAAGTATAGATGCTCCTTGTTTTCTGCGTGTTTAATATTTACAACACCCTAGCTCCAACATTATATTACTATTTCATATTTATATTGTTATCTTACGTTTTCAAAAATAAGATAAAACCTGTAGGAGCTGGTTCCAATCTGAAAGTAGTATAGGTATGCCTTATTTTAGTGACCTATTATGGTTATGCTAACCATAATTTTTCACGCTCAAGTCCGGACGCCACTCTGATTTTACAGAAGCACCGTCAATGTCGTTTTGAACTTTTTATTAACCTAACCTAAACTAACCAAATGCTAGTTCAGAACCCGTGAATACCTTTGCAGACCCTTGCTTTGCTAGGATGTCTCCTATTTAATTGCCTGCAATACCTTTTGTGTTTCGGGACTCTCTTAAGTGTTACCCTTTAAGTGTTTTTTAATGCAGTCCGACTGTCGGAGAGTATAGGAACCTTTTGGGCTCTATATAACCATCCAGAATATTCACATACGTAATTCTGAAGAGGTGAAAACAATAAAAATAAATAATATTAACAAAACATTTATTAAAATTTAGACTGTATAAAAACATCATTTAATGATATAATCAAATGCATAAGTACACAATATTGTATTAGTAACAAAATACCTAATAATAATTGGTTTACTTAAAAACTAAAAATTACTTATTGTCGTAAAAACTCGTATTGCATATTACAATTGAAATCTGTTAAAAAAATAAGGTAAACTAACCAAATAAAACCCATAAATAGAAATCCACATTAAAAATAAATACGATGCTTGTTTCTCAAATGGTAATTATATTTCATCCTCTTCGTTTGTCAGTAAAGCACGCCAAAAATAAACCGTCAACTATTGAAGGTATTTATCTGTAGCATCCTATATTAATGTAAATCACTGCTTGTTATCAAAAACCAAAAAAGTTTACTTTATCCAAATTTATTAAGTTATTAGTATTTTTAGTTATGCAATTTTTTTAAATAGCGTACACGATGAATAAACAATATAGATGAAAAAATAACTCCTGTATGTGCCAATTACGACAGAAAAATATCACCAAATGGAATCTTTTATTGCAATTTTCAAGCAGTTTCTATAAACTAAATCAAATATTAATGCTAATAAAACTATCTAAACTAATATAAAGGACTGCAACACCATTTATATAATTTACTATAAATTTCGCATAAAAATAGATGTATATATTTAAAATATTCAACAAAAACTGGCGATGTTTTAATAAGCATTAATAACAATAATTGTAATTGAAAATTTAAATTAAGTGTCAAAACCATTATAACACCATAAAAATTGTAAAATGAAATTTGGACTGAGAATGTTAAATATATTGTAAAAGTTACTGGAAAGGTATGAAAATTGATATTATGATAATAGAAATAAAATTATTTAAAAGTTAAAATGCCAGAAAAATGGTTAATAAAATTGTATTTTAAGGTAAAGTTTAAATTTAAAACCGGGGCTTCTCTAAACTGGACTAGGCCTGCGGCAGTGCCACTGAAAATTTAAAATAAAAATATCTGACCAAGTCGCAGGCCTGTTTTCACCAGTGGCCAAATGTCGGTAATGATCAAAGGAGTCGCCACGGCATAGCGGGAAGCAGACACTTTTACTCAAATGTTTGTTATGTGTAGCCACGACGGGCACTATACCATAAGCATGCCTTTTTAATTAATGTAAAAGTTCATTTCCACTATAAACGTTTCTATTCAAACTAGGCCGGTGTTCATAACCTGCGCTTTTTATTATCGATAATGATTATTAGGGCCATATATCCTAAGAATATCATCATCAACTATTTTCGATAAAAGCCAGTCACCAATGAACTGAACAAGCCAGTTTGGTTTAGTCGAGCCGCTGAATCTTATGTCGGCGCTAAAGCCGCCGTCCTAGCCCAGTTTGTTGATGCCCCACATTAACATAATAACATTTGGAAAAATGATTAGTAAAGTTTTTCCAAAATCAATTGCGGAAGCTAAAGCACATGTTCGTTACATATATAAGACCAACGTAATTAGTAATCACGTTTATTGTCATAATTGATTTGATTCATATGAATATCGTTGATGGTAAAGATTCAACGTTTATTCTATACAAATAACACGTATACATATTAATAAAAATTATTTCCCAAATAATATATATTATTATATGCTCTCTTCTATTCTGGAATCTTTTATAATCGACAATCTTTTACTTTCCTTACACATTTTCAAGATTTTCAACAAATTTTTTGTTTTAATTTATTTTAGAATTATCATTCCATAACTTTCCAGTAATTTTAAGAGTAAATATTAATTATAACAAAACTGCGTTCCGAGCTTAGAGTATAACAAACCGAGCGCAGGGAGGTAGGTACCATGAAGTTACTTGGGCCCTAAATATAACATTTTCAATATATTTAACGATATTTCTATATATATATATACAAAACAGTAATATAAACTTTTGTTTTAAATACAACAAATATCCTATGACCAGCTACGATGTCGTAACGCTGGATGTTCTGTCGGTTTTAGTTTTAGTTAGTGATACGAAAATCACTTAAATACTAAAGTAAAGTATGTCCAAAATCAATTGCAAAAGTTGAAGAACGTGTTCGTCTCCCTATGCCTAATCAAAGGAAAAAGTCGGCAAGAGAGACGAACACATGCTTCAACTTTTGCAATTGATTTTGGAAAAAATGTACCTTAATTCAATGCACCAATGTGTTAAGGAGAGAGATAAGTACGTTTAGAAGACACAAAATATCCATATTACAAAAATTTACCCCAAACAGACCATTTCAATAGTAGATGTTAAAGATTTGACAGAAAAACTTATTCTAAAACAAAAGTTCAACGTAGGATACAAGATACAAAAATAGACATTTATACGTTACAAATAATATGAACACATTTTCGAGTTTGTTGACTTTTGGAAAATCCAATCGCTGCAAACTTTAACACACTTACTATTGAAACGAGTTCTAATATATTTATTACAAAAACATGTTATATTTTAAAGCTTAGACCCTTTTACATCTAATTCGTGCAGAATCGACAATAACTAGAATATATTAAACCAAACATGTTTTGTCAGCAACTGCTTTCAAAACCAATTTACTATTTAAAGTAGTATTTGACTAGGCACCCTACGAGATAAGGCAAGTTGAAAGGCCACATTTTTCTATACAAAAATCACGATTTACTAACGTCATAGTATCTAGCTTGATCTCCTTCTGAACCTACATCTCCATTAACTGCGTCGAAGTAGACTGTTGAAGTCGACATCATAGAGTCTCGTTTTCTTCTCACTAAAAATGTGTAATAGTTTTAAAAAAATGTTCAAAAAATAACTTTAGCGTCTTCCCAAAAAGCTTTGGTTGCTTAGATTATTGAAATTGAGTTTTACACCTCCATTGGTGAATAATGTTTATAAAGTCTCTTACCCCCTCTAAAAATTTAGTAACAATATTTTTTCTATTACATAATGCCATGATGTTTTTAGATTATACATACTTTTATAAACTTTTGATAACTTCTACTTATTTTAGTAGTAGGTAGTAGAGTATAAATGACCAAAAAACTATGTGTAAAAAATTGTAAATCTGCGAATGATATTGAAACTAATAAGGGTGAACGCATTCATATAAATTCGCGTATCTTCTTCATTTGTAAAAACAAAATTACATGTTTATATTTTTAAAAACATAAAGAGCTCAACTTTCGAATGATGTGAATATACAGGGTGTTCCATTAAAGTAAATCAAATAATTTTAATTTTTTTCTCTCATCCTGTATAGCTGGAAATTTTTTCAATATGGTTGAGAAATTACTAGAAATTGAAACTCACTGGTTTAAAAGCAAATTTACATCTTATTTCGTTTAGTCAATAATTACGTTTAAAGTGTCAGTTTCTACGTATTTGATAAGTTGGCTTGAATGTAATTTATACTAAATCTAGAAACCATTTTTCTACAAAATGTTACCCAAAGATATATGAAATTGCTTAATAGCTTTGTATTTAATAGAGTATCGGCACAAACATCTAAGAATTCGGTATCAGAAGAGTTTCGGTTATGAGTATATTGTCAAATTTAGTAATCTACGGTGGAAGAACGTTTTAAGCATGTTCAGCAGAGTGTTAACAAATTTAGTAAAGGCCATCGCATATGTTGATAAACGTCAAGAATGTTCCCAAGATTGGGGCCATATTTCTTTAAAATCTGAAAATGCATCAATTTTAAGCTCCAGAGTCATTAACAGTTTAAAATTAACTCTAAACTGTCATTTTGCAAAAGCTAATAGCTATGTACTCACCATAATTTACAAATATTATTAATATTGTGATTGTATATACAAAGCGTTTCTATTTTTACAAATACAGATTTGGCCATTTTTTAACTGATCATGGAACATGTGCCTCGCTGTGCCCATCTCTAGGTTCTTCAAGTTATCGAAGCGAACGGAGAGACGATTGACCGTTCTGCTGAGGACAGTAAAAAAATGACCAGCACTGTATAAGTATTTTAGAAATAAAATACATTAAACTTATAAGCTATACCTAAACAAAAAAATTAACGGTTAAATATTTTTTTATTCGAAATGAACTGGTCAAAACTCACTGTGCAGACATATTCTAAGAAACAACTATAGTTTATTTCAACAAGTACATAGAGTATCGGAATGCAATAATCCCCTAACTAATATATGTTTATCGGATATTACAGAGTTGTACTCAAAATTGACGAAATATTTTACAACAATTTAATAGTAACTGTTTGAAAGAAAGTTACTGGTCGTCATCGTTATCAGTGTCACTTGTACTTGATTCACTATTACTTGTGTTAGAAATATTACATTAATAATTAAAGGATTTATTTTCACACTTTCAATAACATTGTGTACGTTATGATCCATATTCCACATGTCCTTTTCAATTTTTTCAACGTGACTAATGCACTTTTGCCACGTTTTTTCGGTTATATTTCCAACTGCACTTGATAGTAATTCCTTTACATCTTCTAATTTGTACGTAATATTGTTTCTCGCAACGAACTGTTTAATTTCTGCCCAAACCAACTCTATAGGGTTTAACTCGCAGTGGTAAGGGGGGAGCCTTAAAACACTAACACCCGCTTTTTTTGCAACTTCATCTATCACATATTATATTTTGACTTATGTTGTTTAGCAATCTCATAGAGACGGGCTTTGGTAGCCATTCCATTATTTCAGCTTTTCTCCATGAGGAGGTTGGTAATTTTTCTTGCAGGGCATATTATCGAGAACTACGAGAGATCCTTGTGGAATATTTTCCAAAAACGACTTAAACCAATTTTGAAACACTTGTGCGTTCATTTCTTTATGATAGTCGCCGTCAGTTTTTGAAGTAAATACTAACAAACCATTTTCAGTAAAACGGGCATGTCCTTCGTTAACCAAAGATAAAAAATTTGTTTTCCCTGTCGTCTGCAATAATCTCGCGAAGATAATCTTCCCGCCACAATATGATTTCACGTTTTTCAGAAAGACAACTATTCCTACTTCGTTACTTAAATTTAATACCTATTTTATACATAATGCGCCACAACGATGTTTTACTTATATGCGACAAATCCTCATCAGTTTTTATTAATTTCAATATTCTATTTAATGAAGGTACTTCATTTTTTATATAAAATGAATGGATGTATCTTCTATAATTGCGTTATTCATAAATTCATTGGTTTTCTTCACTTTTCACCCTGGTTTTTCCTTAGGTTCGCTTAAAAACTGATTCACTTGAATGGACGAGCTGTGCTTAATATTTCGTGCATTAAGCTTCGCTCAGATAACGGTGCAGCGGGCTTAATTTTTTAAGCCTGGCTTACTTGTTAAGCCATTACAGAACTAAAACCATAATTAAAACGAATAGCCTGTTTCCTCTGAAGATTAAAAAATAATCCACCAGAGGCCGCACTAGTGGGGGGTACGTTTTGATTTTTCATTTGATAGTAACGTTAATCGTACCTAATAAAAATGGAATTAACGGAACATGATGTACCAAGAGCGAAATTAAAATTTGCAAAAGTTAAAAATAATCTTGTATATTACCTAATTCAGGTAATAAAAATATACTTGTAGAAACGTTAGTTGTTATTTGTAGTAAAATCATTAAATATTTCTTGTCATATTTAAGAAATTGAGGAATGTATTACAAATGTTAAAAAATATCATCAATAACAAAATTCACATCAAATATTGAAATCTTTAAATCTCTGACATCATATATTATTATCAATGATATCTAACCATGCATTCTACTACAAGTATATTTTTATTACATGAAATAGCTAAGTCACAGTATGCAAGCTATCGTTTTGAATCCCGAACAAAATGATTTTTAACTTGTGCAAATTTTAATTTCGCTCCATATCATATATCATCTTCCGTTAATTCCATTTTTATTGGGTACGTTTAACGTTACTGTTAAATGGAAAATCAAAACATATGTACCCTCCTCTAGTGCGGCCTCTGGGTGGATTATTTTTGAATCTTCAGAGGAAACAGGCTAATAAGTAGCTATAGGTCATAACGACGAAACTGTATATGAATATTTCTCAAAATACGTAACCAGGTTTTTGTGTCTCTACCTGTGAATTTGAGAACAATTAATACTCTTTCTGCGTTTATTCATAACATGTCAAATCGATAGTGAAAGTTTCTTTACAATGGGTAAGGAAGCTATAATATTATAGTACATAATTTTATATTCGAAGTGGTCCACCACAAGTTTTCTTTTATAAACCTAAAAATTGTGGCACTTAAAATTATTTATTTTTCAATGTACCTACCTAAAGTTACTATTAAATTATTGAAAAATATTTCGTAAATTTTTAGTAATATGCGATAAACACCTGTTAGTTGGGGGATTATTGTATTCCAATACTCTATGTACTTGTTGGAATAAACTGTATCAATTTTTATTGTAGACTGAAATTCAACATTAAATTTTTCGGAAATAAGAAAACCTATATTTTTATTTTGCTTTTAAACTGACAATATCGTTCAATATATAATGTATTTAATAAATGTTGATAAGCTTGTAGTGGCTAAAGCCTATTATACAGTTTTTACTTTTTGTATTGAACATTATCTTACCAATTACCACTGACACTTAAGCAACGCTAGGCTTGTCAACATGTGCCAGGTCAGTCGCAGCATCAAAATTAGATGGAGGTACAATTTGGCTATCGGCTAAAAAAACTGTCACGTTAGAACCCGTTATTAGTACATTTTGAGCGCCTAATAAACTGTTTAATAATTTTAAGTACCTTGGGAAATATATAAAAAAATTAATTTTTATTTTTCTGTTATAGGAAAAGAAAAATGTTCTATGGAAAACTAATTTGAGACTACAATTTTAAATTCCCTATTTACCTGCAGGTAATCATAAATTAACTATTGCTAAAATGATAAAATGTTGGATTTAGTAAAAATTGAAAATACAGTATCCGCCAAAATAAACAGTACCGAAAATAAAAATAAAAATTAATTTTTAATTTCTGTAATGTAAGTGTTCAAAATGTTCACCATTTCGACGCAAACAAGCTTCATATCGATTTTGTAAGTCAATAAACATATTTATAAAAAGTGGTTGATGTAACTGCCGAAAAATATTTTGTATTCTTTCCCGTAGTTCGGCAATATTCGCCGGCGGATTTTCCGAGTGAAATATTTTGTCCTTCATTATGCCCCAAATGGATGCGTCAGGTGGCGTCAGATCAGGTGAATGAGAAGGATATTCGAAGTCTGTTCCCCGAGAAATTATTCTATTTTCCGTATGAACGAAAATAATGCTCTACCAAAAACACTTTTTCTTCCGTTGTTAGAACCATTTTTAAATCAAATTTAACTGCAGCGTACTATTAATATATCAACTAATGACAATTAAGTCAAATATGACAAATCCATATTACATAAACAACTCCACAGCACTCTCTGTTTCGGTACTGTTTATTTTGGCGGATACCGTAATATATACTTACTGGATGAAGCTTTTCGTTCTCGTGCCCTTCGCGTTTCATTATGAATAATAATTTCATTGGTCCTGTAGGCTTCACGTTTTATTCTATCGTTTAATTTTCTACTGACATCCGGTATCATCCATTCCACGGCAGTCATAACAAAACTTACTAAATTTTGATATACAACTACAAACGCCAAGCGTGCTGCAAGAATATGCCAATAAATAAGAGGGCGTTTGTATCTTAAATGATCATCCATAGTGTAAGGATTTCGGTATTCGGAATATCTGTAAAAAAAATCATGTAGAAAAACGTAAGTAGTTGTTTCCCAGTTTTCTACCTTTTTCATCTATAAATCAAAATCATTTAAAAATCACCTGCAAAACCGGTAACTTACCTACATACAGTGGCATTTATCTGGGAGTTAAGTGGCGCCATACCGTGACTAAAATGTGAGGTATTAAAGAAAGCTAAACTATGTTCCATGTATCCTTCTTCGGTAAAATTTTGTGCATATTTCAACTTATAAACAAGTTTAGGAATAAAATGGGATGAAAAGGCTATTATAAATGCATTAGATACTACAGCCAGTCGACCAACAAATGCCAATATCGAATACCATACACCGATATTTTTTACTCTTTGTGGTACGGGTCTTCTGTAATATTTCAAAAACTTTTTAGCATCTAATCGCATTTCTAGTATGTTATTTATGAGTGCAAACAGTGGAGCAAGTGGAAATGCTGTCACAAAGATTGTTACGAAGCCGTACTGCAAAACTGAAAATAAAATAAAATATGTTTTAGATACACTTGGAACAATAATAAATTAGACATCAAGTCTGCGGCGCACTCGTTAACAGCCGAACAAAAAATCTGAGACAAAAATGTATACGATGTGACGATGGAATATCTATCTATTACGCTTTTGCAATTTATTACATTAAATCTTTTGAAATAATTTCATTTTAACCTCTTTTTTTTACGTCTCTTACGGTCGATCAAAATAAAATTTCTTTTCCCATGAAATTCCAACTTATTTTGACTTATTGCGTTCGTTATCTCCCTTTTAAGATGGATTCGTGCAAGCAAAAATTAAAACAAATCAATTTAAAACTAAAACTAAGAAATTAAGATTCAAATTAAAACTAAGTAAGATGGCCAACTTTCAACTAAGAAATTAATTTCTTCCGAGAGTTCTAAACTATGCATGCGTGAAGTCCTGACCACAGATCACCTACTGGTTAAGTTATTGGTTACATGAGCTTGTGTTACATGTTTAAAAAATTTTATAACTTACCACTTTATTTTTCGTAAACAATGTCCGGTTGGTTTATAAATTTCTAAATTTATGTTGCATGAACAGCTGTATATTCTTAGTTTAAATTTAATCTTAATCTTAAATTAGCTTTAGTTTAGTTGGTCTTGCATGAATCCACCTTTAAAATCATGAACAATAAGTTGTCGCCCAAACTATCCATCCCTAAATATTAACAAAACATGTGTTCATGAAACGAGTATTGCAAACAACATCCTAATTGAGGTACGAATTCAGCCCTGGGAAATCTTAACAATCTTGAAGTATTATAAATTGATGTCTGACGAATAACAAACATCTTATTACAAATTTGCGCTCAACGTGCAATTTATTTCTATAGAACAAACATAGTACTTGTTATAATGAATGCAATAGTGAAATATTAGGTATTACTTACCCATTTCTAAATATTCAGAATATAAACTTTTACTTTCAATTTCAGATAATTTATAATCTTCCGTCCATTGATTACAACTTATTAGCGCTGCTTCTTCTTTATCGGCTTGGTCAATACCAGTTGTAACTATGAATGTTTTGTACATTTTCATCGCAACTGGAAGTGACATTTCCATTACTGCATTAATCGCTTGATTACCGATCATGATGATGGCCAGTTGGATGGTTAATTCCATCAAACATCCACCGGGATTGCACTAAATTGATTTAGAAAAAAGTAGTTAAGTAGTTTTCGCGTACGTAAAAGGAATAAATTTTTTGAAAAAAATTCATCCGCTAGATTCAGATTTAAAATGAATCGTAATATTTACTATTTACTAGTCTATAAAACAGTCGGGCAATGATGGAAATAGTGATAAACTGTAAATGCAAGGTGAGAACTAGCACAATACATCCCACAAATTAAAGTTATCCATGTACTATTCTTATGCCCTATACAAAGCCTTGGACTATCTAAGAACTCTTTCGAAAATGACCTTATTCATACAGACCGCATCCTATAATAAAACTAATCATACAACCATCTCAGCGCCAAAAATATTGTATTAATTTTGATCCCTTCTCATAGTAGCATAATGGTGGTAATGAACTAGCTTCTTTTGTATGTCTATACAAAAGAAGCTATTCTTGAAAAGCGACCTTAGATATATCTATCAATATATCATAGTCAGATCTTAATAACACCTAATATAGATCTGAAATAGTTGAGATCTCGAATGAAATTCCACAAACTCGAGGAATTCAAACCAAAATTTCGGGCATGGGAAGACACATCCAGAAATCGATTCAATCAAGTTATAAAAACAAGACTTCGACTTGAATATCTGCACTCACGACCACCCAATGAGCAAGATTTACCAACCAATTAGCATTGCCTGTGACATATTCTATTTAAGTTCCCTTGTTTTAATGTTGAAAAACTTGAAAAGAAAATTTCCAACAGTCTAAGAGACATTCTTTACAATTACCAAACGGAAAATATAATCATCAGTAAACATTTTGGCTGATGTGGTATTTAAATAAAAAAAATTATATTACTATTGAGCATACTTCGTAAATTATATGTTATCATACCTCTTCTTGGCGGTATCCAAATACTCTGTTATATTTTGCTGGATATCCAACGACCTTCCCCTTTATAAATGCGATGTAGAAAATGGACGAATAGAAATTGACAAATTGAAACATGTATATTTTTATTGCTAAACTTTCATCGAATTCATTTTGGGTTCTCTGTAATTCTAATTCCGTTAAAGTTTCCGCCAATCGTCCATACAAAAAATTCAAAATGTGGATACATGTCAAATTTATCAAACCCGCCGTGACTGGAATTGCATAGATCTTATAACTGCTGCCACTAAAACGAAACAATATACACTAATTTAACGAATTACTCATGATTTCCTACAATAAGTGCCTAAACACTGAAGTTAGTTTAATCAGTCAATTACATAATTTAAAAGTATCTCCAGTAATTAAATTATGAATGGTAGCAGACTTCAATATTCCTTGTTTAAATAAAAGGTGATAATTTTTAAACCACAATTTTTTAAATAATTTCCAAATTAACTACCTGTGTAAATAGCCGGAGGTAAGTGAAGACATTCTGTACACAACAACTGCAACGACAACCGAAAGTGCTATTAAAGTCCAGCAAAATGCAACTGAAAAACTAATAATAAGTGATGGCAGTTTGACTCTCCAAAACGGAGCTACTGGTTCTTGTAATTGAGTTATAACGTTTAGTTTTTTTTTCTTGGCATTGGCCAATTTTAATAAGTATTCTGGTCTTGGTGGTTCTGCCTGGAGATCGAAACCTGTCAAGCCCCACCTGTGAGCTATTTCGGCACTATATCTGAAATCATCATGAGTACATTAAATTAATATCTTCTGTATGTTCCTTGAGGTGTATGCATTATTCTTTTTGTTAATTATTTTGGGAAATTAACAAAAAGAATACATTAAATTAAGTTGTATAATGATTATAAAAGTATGAAACATTGTTATTTATTTGTGAATCGTGAATAGAAGTAAACTATAAAAGACAGAAAAGCACAGAAAAGTGACAGATAGTTTGGTAAGTTTAGAATTATTTTCGAAGTGAAACTACGGTATCCGCCAAAATAAACAGTACCGAAACAGAAAGTGCTGTGGAGTTGTTTATGTAATATGGATTTGTCATATTTGACTTAATTGTCATTAGTTGATATATTAATAGTACGCTGCAGTTAAATTTGATTTAAAAATGGTTCTAACAACGGAAGAAAAAGTGTTTTTGGTAGAGCATTATTTTCGTTCATACGGAAAATAGAATAATTTCTCGGGAAAAAGACTTCGAATATCCTTCTCATTCACCTGATCTGACGCCACCTGACGCATACATTCGGGGCATAATGAAGGACAAAATATTTCACTCGGAAAATCCGCCGGCGAATATTGCCGAACTACGGGAAAGAATACAAAATATTTTTCGGCAGTTACATCAACCACTTTTTATAAATATGTTTATTGACTTACAAAATCGATATGAAGCTTGTTTGCGTCGAAATGGTGAACATTTTGAACACTTACATTACAGAAATTAAAAATTAATTTTTATTTTTATTTTCGGTACTGTTTATTTTGGCGGATACTGTACTTCGATAATCCATAAGTGGGCGAGAATTGAGGGTGAAATTTGAAAAAAGCGTCACGTTTGGACAGATTTCGTTACTTGAGGGAGAAGAAAGATATTTCTCCACGATCATCACAGAATTTGACAATTCTGAAATCAAATTTGATTACAGAATGCTCGAATTCTCTCTCTTGAGATTGAAGGAATATTCTGCAACACCTTTGCTCCCATGCAATTTAAATGTATTTACATTCTCTCTCTAGAGATAGAATAATATTCTCACACTGGTTAGCAATAATAACATTAGACTTGACGCAATTGATTGTCATCCTAGTGTCAAAAGTGTCAAAACTATTGCTGTCACGTAACCATAACCTAACCACACAATTGTTGAAAATACCTCCAACAATGCACCAGATTTTTATTTCGAGAACTGTACAATTATAACAATTAATACAAAGAATAATGTTTCTTGGATTATTGAGTGTTTACCTAATATAACAATTGTGATTAAGTTCTGTAATATAAATGATCTTTTGTTCATTTCTATTTAAAAATATATATTTAAAACCTTTGATCGTGGAGAAATTATAGTCTGCTACTCGGTTAGAATGAAAATTCGTGATGCTCGTGGTTCCTCACGCTCGCCTTCGGCTCGCGCTCGAAACTTTCCACTCGCATCGAATTTTCATTCTAACCTTGTTACAGAATATACTATTATGAAGTAGAGAATAAGAGAGAGTTACTTTATTTAAATACCAAATATATTATGTTTTATAACAGAACAGATGAATCATATTTGTTAAATTTCAATGAAATTGTTTTGTTATGTATGATCATGATTTTTTATGAAGTTTCAATTCACGTGTACGGCATGAGCAATGATTTTTAATAAATTCAGATTACAGATACAATTAATAAAAAATCTAGTCATACACAAAATTTTGAATTTTAATTTCAACTTAAATTGTCCTACCTTTTCCACATTTCAAGGTATAAAGTTCCCCAAAATGACATAAAAACAGCAAAAAATATGGTTGCGTTGTTATCAATAACGTGTTGTATTTTCGAATAACCACAGCTCTCCTGTATATACCAATAATCACAATATTTATCACACCTCGGACACATGGTGATGTTTTTTGCATTACAAATATCTCTGCTGAGGATATCCGATTGTAGAGTTATAGCACCGTATATAAGGCACAAAATACCTACCACAGAAGCAGGTATTAACATATGGGTGTAAAATCCGAGCCACGCAAAATATATGGCGCATTTCACACCAAAGTAATCTTTAATGTCATCTAACGGTTGGTACTTGATACATTTTGAAACTGAAGCCCATTCGTCTAAAAGAAGTTTACGAGTCGAAGTTTTGTCATGGAGATCGCCCTGTCAAATAAAAGAGTACAAAATGAACAAAAAAATACTACTACAAAAATTTTTTTAATAGAGATAAAGTTTCTCTTTCTTTTACATTAGTCAATTGCAAAAAATATATACTTACGTCATGTAAGGGGTAGGCAGCTTTATAAACATTTTCAGCTATCAGTCTTTTAATACCCTTGTCTTGATCTTCATTACCAAATCTCTCTCTTTCCAAGATATACGAGATTACAGTTATCTTTACAGAACTGTTGAAGAAGTCTGGGTCGTCTACATCAAATCTATAATAGAAATCCTTTTAGACCTTATGAACAGTGAGTTTATAGAAAGCGTAAGTCTTTCAAAGTTATATCAATAAATTATTTAGCTGAAATTGAAAACATAGTGTTTTAATAGCAAATAACTATGTACAAGTTTTTAAGTTAGAATAAAAATACTTACAGATAATCTTTATCTTTATTAAATTCTGCTGTTAGTTGATACTTTTTTGGAGGAAACTTTCCAGGATCTAGTGATACTTTACAACTCTTTAACATTCTCACTACAGTTTGTGTAACTATATTATCTTTTAGCTCAGGACATTCTTCATCCTATAAAATAAATGTCATACGTACTATACAAAAATTGATCTCACTTTAAAGCGAAATGGAAATAGATAATAAAACTATAGACAATTTTCAACACATGATATTTATACATAAAGAAGGCGTAAGAGGTAATTTCAATCCTTCCGCAAGTTTCTGGTACCTTTCTGCTAGTTTGTAATTTCTAATCCAGTTACATTTCTTCAACATCTATCCTTTCCTAGCTTAAATATTCTGTAACTTTTAAAACTAGGGGCAACAGCTTCTTAGCTCGTCGAGTCTACTGTTTTCGCGTAGTTCATGTGCTCATGTTGGCGTATGTTAGCCAATATTCATGGAAACACGATTTTCTTATTGTTAAAAATGTCAGATATTTACAAAAAACGGGGGAAGATTAGTTATGGTTTATTACTTTTCAAGTTGCTTTAATATCAGTTTATTGTAGTAGTTGCATTATATCTTCATTCTGATTTTTATTCCATTATTCGTCAGCGACCTGTATTCTTGTATTCTTTGTGAGCCTATCATATTTTTTTTTGGTCTTTGGTGGTGAGGCACACATAATACAAGGTGATAAAATACTAAAATAGAATTTAACCAAGTTTCTATCACCTAAGTTTGGTTTTGATTAATATCTATAAATAAATGTTCAAAAATGATTGGATCTAGGTCATAAAAGAACGGATAATATCAAATACGAAGTTAGCTGTGTAATTATTATTGTAAATTAAATGTTAGTAATTTAATTGATTTATTAGGCATGATATCAATGCCTAAAAAATAAAAAGTTTATTTAAACGGATGTTTTGAAACGAATTGTAAATAAACTTAACCAGAACAAGATAAGATTTGAATACGATAAGTAAAGAGCGAGGCAAAAGTAACGAACTTCAAGTATTTCCCTTGTGACTTGTAAAAATAAAACAATGCATAATTAACGCATTAATCGTCTTTTGAAATGAAAACGCTCTAAAAAATAATAAAACTTTCCAAACTAAATTAAATGAAATAACACAGTTTAATAAAAAAAACTTGAGTTTGATTCCTGTAAATAGTGATAATACGGTGAATTAAAATATTATTGATTTTAATAAATAATAAATATCTGTATTTACATCTTTTATTGGCAAACGTAGTTTAAGAATCTCAGCGTATCTCATTACTACATCCTTAGGAACATGGATTTTAACGAAATGTATCCTTTGATTTTCTTCTCGTTCTAAAATCAGCCCATTGGTTTCTAAATTATGTTCGTAGTTGGTCCTTTTTTCAACTTCTTCATTATCACCCTGGTCGTCATATGCCAAAACGTAGTCCACGCTCAAGTTACTGCTCGAGAAATATCGCCATCTCTGTTAACAAATAAGATATATTTATTTACAATATAATAATTATAAATTACAAAGGTCAATCTGTGAGCTGATTTAAAGAAACATAATATATTATAGGTATAGTAATATGTATATTTGGGCCTTGATAAGTTCGTGATAATAATGGAAAGAACAATAAATAACAACAGAACCACCATGATGTGTTTCATACTTTTGGAAAATACTTATTTAACCGATAAGAGTATTAATATGGGCTATTTATACTCGTGTTAGTTACAACACTTTTCCGTCGACTGAACAAGTTTTATTATTAATTCTCAAGATTTGAATACTAAGAATATTTATTTGATTGATAGGTAAGTACTGTCAAAAATAAAGCATGACATTGAAATGTCACAGAGAAGGTCGCCGATTCAAATGTCACTTTTCGTTTTTCTTATATTATTTTTCTACTCCTGTTTTATAATATACTTAATAAAAGACTAAAATCTGTATCATAATGATATTCATTATGATACAAATTTTCATTATGATACAGATTTTTAAGCCAATAGGAATGCGACATTCGCACAATATTTAATATAGCCATGGATACCTGGTTGACATTTCTGAAATTAATTATATTAGGTGACACTTAATTTGACCGCTGTCAAATAATTTTGATTTTCAAAAGTAACTATATATGATAATTATTAATTAAATAATTCTTATTAATCGGAGTAGAAAAAATATTGTATGCAACTTTCATGTAATGGCCATTAATACACTCGCATATTATATACGAAACTCGCCTGCGGCTCGTTTCGTATCCTACAACATGCTCGTGTCTTAATGGCTATCATTACATGATCGTTGCATAAAATACTATTTTCGGATGTTTTAACAATAATACTTATTATAATTTTGTAGAATAATATAATCAAAACGATAGGTAAGTCAAAAACTAGAAGTATTCTATACTAGAAGTCAGTTTTACGACTTTTTTTCAATATTATTGTATGTTTGGTTGCCTATACCATAATCGTTTATATAGAAAATCGATCATTAATAGGGGTCATTAATGAATGATTTTGTGTACATTAATATATAATAATAAAAGCATGGTCGACGGAAAAAGCATTTAATAATATATAATGGAACATTATGCAAGAAAAGAGGGTAAGGGAAAAAATACTTTTTATAATATGTACAATAGGAAAATGAGGATCATTAGGGTAGAATAGAAAAGTCAGGCAAAAATATAAAATGACTGGCTCAAAGATATTTTGTCATAAAGCTCACAGGTTAACCAGACAGAAGTGCAGTGGTGGAATACACAAAGCTGTGAAAGCACTGTTATGCAAAATTGAAGTGGAATTATAATTAATACGACTTTAAAATTTAAACAGAGATCATCTTGACACTATTAAATCGAAATGTTGAAAAAAAGTATGTCATAATTATTTTCTTTACTAATTCAACAGCATATACTTTCCAATAATTTAATGTTAATGAATGTTAGTTAACATGATAGTAATACCATAATCCAACGAAATAAAGAAGAGCATTTAAAAATTGAAGTTGCATGTTTGCAAGTCTAATGTATGAACTAACAGACTCAATAGTACATAAATATGTTGCTATTAGTAATATTTCCTGTTTTTACAAAATATTGATAAGAAAAAACATTTGTTCTACAGAAGGTTAAAACAGAAATAAACTATTATGGCATGTAACTTATATCAAGTTTGGTTAATTTTGATTTTGTCGATTTAGAATTATTCAACTTAGAAAAGTATTTTTTTATTAACACATTATCTCTATCTGTACATACCTATTCAGCGCACCGAAAATGGGCCGTGCGCTTAAAATACGTCATTAGGTATATATTTTTTCTAACAACACTAAGACATGACTGTATTATTACAGTAGTTGTCAGTTTTTTAAATGACTTTCAAGCAATCAATAACGGTTATATTTTTATGACAGTTTTCACTTTTTTGAATTCTTGTAGAGGTATAATGGAAAGTATAGTTCATCGCATGTCCAAAAATGCATTTCCAGGGCTCGGATTTGCTTTCTTCACACGGGAAGTTGTCACGCTCTCACGACAAAAGGAAATGTTCTGTACTCGTAATGAAATATACTATTCTGATCAGATTTAAATTCTTCAGAATATCCTATCTTGAGCCATCAACTTCCACCTTTGTCTTATTCAACTTAACAATTTTCCATTCAGTTTCTTCACTTTATCGTTCACTTCTATCTCTCAGGACCAAGATAAAGTATTCTCCTTTATTGTATCATTTACTTGCAAAACCTACACTTTGTTTAAAAAGGCAAAAATCAGATGTTCAACGGCTATACTAGTCGAATTGGATATTATTCTGATTTGATGAATCAACAGAAAACAAATCTAAATTTAATTTTCCGGTAAACTTCTGGTAAATTTACAGAAAAATAATAGAAATTGTTTCAAACCTTACTTTCTAAATAATAAGAAAATTTAATTATAAAATTAAGCTGATTAATAAAAAAATCACTTACCGTCGACATTTTAAACGATATTATCAACGGTTTTCTAGCAAACTTTGCTTTGGTCAGATATCAACAGTATACCTTGTATATATCCGCAAACAATGCGATAAGTAAGAATTTCAACGATTAATATTGAGAGTTTGGATAAGGAAATAAAAAAAGAATAAATCGATATGCCAGTTATACGAACGTAAAAATTGAATTTAAAAAAATTAACCGTTAAAAAAACATAACAAAGAAATATCAAGTTGATTATTGAAAATGGTATTGTTCAGTATAAAGCAACTGTGTAATGCAGATAACATGGTAGTACTTGCTGATTATCTGTGCCCTGCGGATCCCATTTCCCACCTCTTCGTCTTAACTTCTTGTTATCATCTCTTCCTTTTTGTGGTGTTTTCTTCTTATTGTAGTTACCTAATCTTATATAGTTTTTAGCCATCTCAACTCCAACTAACTGAACGTTCAAATGAGAAAAATATTAAGACAGAGGAAGAAAATGAGCTCTTATATCTGACCAAAGTGCATCCTCTTACAACAATATTCATGAAATGTGTTTCTTAACGGTTTCTTCGTACTTCGAAAATTTAAAGATGATTCGGCGAAAAGAGATACGTTCCTACATAAGAAAGAACACGCTTCTTAATGATAAGCGAGACGAGACTGGTCTTGGTCTAACAGAAAAAGCAAGAACAAATCATGTTCCAGGTCTGCAAGACCAAGACCAAACAGCGCATGATTTATGCAAGACTTAGTATATTGCAAGTCTTCGGCAAGACCAAGAACGACCATGCAAGAGTCTTGCGTTTTTTCGCATTTATTTGCTTACATATTGCCCTTTATTTTGGGGTCAAAAAATGGAGAAGAAACTTTATATAAACTCTAGTCAAAAATCATATTGTTTGCAAGATGTTTAAGAATGTATTAAATAGAAAAGAGTAGTCAACTCTTATTTGGATTTTAAAAAAATTACACAAATGTCAAAAAAATGTACCCAATCGTTCTTGCAGATAGACCGGAAGATAGTGGCCGATTTTTGGAAATCTACCTTTCTTTAAACTTTTATGTACTTTAAATGATTTGAAAAACTTTTTTTGATTTTTTTGTAAAAATTTCTTCTTTAAAAAAAGTGGAAAGAGTCTTGATGCAATACCGAGACTACATACGCAAGGCCAAGACCAACACTAAAATTCGCTCATAACAGTCAGATATATGTATACATAATTACATATTGATTTTTTTATGCTCCAGCTTCATTACAGAACCTATAAACCAGCCACTGTACATTTTGAACGATATAATTAAATTGTATAACTAGCCAATGGGAATTTAATACGTTATTTATAGAGCAGCCATTCCAAAAGGCAAATTATTAAACAAAATCGTGGTTAATAAAGCTATTTAATACTCATTCAAATTCAACATTAACATTTTAACCACCATTAAAAAATATAAATATGGCATATGCATAAATAATTAACATACTGATAAGGTTTTGACGACGACTTGTAATATTGACTTCCGATAATCATATACAAAACGTAGGCAAAAAGTAGTTTTATAATTTTAAAACATTTGAACTAATTACCTATGTAGTAATAAAAGAATTAGGAAATAATATAATTAAACTACTACGCGAATTAACTGATAAATACATCTTAAAATGAAAGATGAAACTTCCCACCACCAGCACATTTAGTGAGATAATTAACAAAAGAAACAGTTTTAAAATAAGGTAAGAAATCAAGATATTTCATTATTATATTACAATTTGAGAAAATTTATAATTTTTTTATAGGTATTTTTACCATCTGTCTTTTATCCATTAAAAAGAAATGTTCCGTGAAGCAATTGCCAATACATAATGGCTAAAGTAACGTCCCATTAATTATAATTTAATAATGAAAATAGATTAGAAAAATTTAATATCATGCACAACTTTCAAAACAAATAAAACAATACCCTATTTTTCCACTGTTCATATGTGTTAACAACTCTACTTTTATTTGGCACCTTTTTCTGATCCAAATCTCCCATTTCCAACTCGTTTCCGTTATCCAAATCCATAATTGAATGATACACTGTATTTCTCGATAAACCAAGGTATTCTCTACTATTGAATCTTCGTTTTCCCGGCGCGGAATTGACAGACACTGTATCGAAGAAATCATCATCATCTTCCATCACTTGGTATCATCTAAAAATACACAATTTATATGTACAATGAATATTATATATTTTTATATATCTCTGTGGTAAATATTTGTAAGTTTGGATATTTCAGTTAATGAATGAACTCAACGTTACATCATTTGTTAAATATAAGAGTTCATTTAGTATTCAAGGTAACAGAAAACGAGTTCTGATACGGGGGTCAAATCAAAACATTTTTAGGCAAAACACGTGTAGAACTTGACAAACTTATTTTTTATACTTTTAATTTTAATTAATTAATTTTCACTGTTTTTTATTTATCGAGAAACTTTTTTATCTTACACCATTCAGAAAAATACGAGGGATCCTTTGATAATTAATGAGCCTAGGTGTCACTCAATCAAGGCCATACACTTTGTTTAAAGCCAAAGTCCCAACAGCTGATACCTCCAATAGCAGTTTATTATCAAAAATATTTAAGTATTTTGATTATCATTAACCTGAGTGGTTTTTTTGCTATTTCCATATAACCACAATTCCACAAATTTTCAGTGGGTTTTCTAAATAAAAAATGTCTGTGCTTCTTCAAGTATAATGACGTATTCACCAGTGAATAATAGGTGTGGATAATGAACTGGTCACATGACACGGATTAATAGGACCTATATTGAAGGTTATTTATATATGTTACAGTCAATATATGAAATTGGGCATTATATGTACTGTCTAGCCGGTTTATATATTGCCTGAATGCTCCGGCTATATATAAAATACGGCACAAATTATAAACTGACTAGGCATTATATAAAACGCGCATAAAAAGGTAGTCAGTTTATTTTGTTCATTGTTTTAACCGCTAGGAGATTTCATAGTTGTGGTTTTTATCGAGCAGGGCAAGGAAAATCATTGAAGAAGCTATACAGTGTTAAAATTGATTTTCCTTGCCCTTCTCGATACATTAATCAATGATATGTTTTAACCAAGACAGAAATTCTAAATAGTGGGGGACATAGAAATAATTTTATTTGCCATAGATTAAGAATATTTGGGTATAGTTCAAAATTCTATTAGGGTCCCTGTTTGTAGATGTAAATATTGAATTGTTTCACAAACTGCCTAAAAATAAGTACGCAGTATAATACGGCCGACGCTGTTTATATAATGACTAGTCGATTTATGAAATAAATATTTTTTATATAAACGGTCTGATATGGGCAGTGTGTATATAAACGGTCTGCACGATATATATACGGCGTCTTTTCACAAATGGACTGTAACATATACAAATATCACAATATAATAATTAAAAATTATCACCGCGACCAGGATTCGAACCCTATGCATACAATTCTTCATTTCACGAAGTCAGACCTCTTAACCGCTACGCTAAGGTTACATACATATATAAAAACATTTCAAGCTGTTGTATTTAAGAGCGTATGATAATGTCCAAACGAAAGAAAGTGATAAATAATTTATAACTGATTATTATTCTACTAAATTTAAATTGATATTACTAGAAAATATAATATGGAAAGCGAATCAGACACTGAAATGAATGTTACCCCGCCAAAAATAAGAGAAGCAGAATAAATGGTATCCCCAAATTTTATTGCCAGAAAAGTTTTATATGAAATCCCTTCCTAAATTGGAGAAAAGAGAAGAAAAAAAATTCATTAATAATCAGGTAATTAATAGTGGTGGACAAAATATAGTATTCTACTCGCATATAATGGCTAATATTCACTTAGGTGTTTATGTCGCGCACCTTCGTGAATAATAGCCATCATTATATGATTCTTGAATAATATTTTTCTTCTGTAAATGTTCACCCAAATTTTTTTTAAATTGTCTCCGTTTTTTTCGATACTTTGAAAATATTGATTAAAATACATTCCTGTTTTGCATAAATATTTCTTCTGGATTCATTGGTAGCCATAACAACTGATACCAGTTTCTTTTGGTTTTATTTGATCTTTTCAAGGATTTTACTACCCTCTTACTTTGACGATTTATAACATGGAGACTATGATTTATAAAATGAAACCCTTACGACTCTTTCACATTACACGGTTTTAATCGTGCGGTTAAAAATCGTCCGAGTTTTTGCGGGAAACATTGATGTTTTCACATTGGCACGGATTTTTACCGCAATATTTTTATTTCATTTGTTTAGTTCTACAATATGATGACACGACACGGCACCGGCATTTAACCGTAGCCGTATAATGTGAAAGACCCCATGCCTTTCTCCATTTCAACAGCGGTACGGTTTTTAACCGCACGATTAAAACCGAGTAATGTGAAAGAGGCGTTACGGTTATAGTATTATTGAATTTTTTCCAAGTAAATCGGTTTTTTAACGATGCTCTGATGAAATTTCAGCTCAATATTTGTATTAGTTGACAGTGTTTTTTCGAAAACTTAATCACGTTATTTGAAGGTGAAATTTTAATTTCTTTAAAAACTGAGTTCGCCAGTAGACTCATCGTTCCAAAAAAAAATTTTTCTTCTGTAAATTTGTACCCAAGTTTTTTTGTTATTTTTCCCGATACTTTGTAAATACGAGTACTTATTGATTAAAAATACTTTCATACCATGTATAAAAATGTATCCTTGATTGATTGGTAGCCATGACAACGTTGTAACTATTCAATTATTTGAGAGTTTCTTTTGGTTTTAGAGTTTGATTTTTTGAAGGATTCCACTTCCCGCGCTTACTTTGACAATTTATAGTTTAAAAAATTTTGAAAATGGAGTGTTGTGGCGAGTTCAACAAAGAATACCTTTTATGTAGAAAATTTAGTGAAGAATTGCAGACAAAAGCCTTTACCTCGAAATACAGGGTGTTTCAAGAATATGGTACAATAAAAATTTACGAACGCCTGTTACCACGCTACTGGCTTATTAGAATTCCACAAAATTGATACTGTTGATGTGTTTTGAAGAGACTAGCCTACAAAAATTTGAAATTTTTGTTTCTATCCCCCGAGCAGGTAGGTATTTAATCTACACACTTCATCAGCCTGTATCTCGCAATATAAAACAATTGTATCTAGGTATTTTGAATAGTTTTTAACGATCTACCATTCCTCTAATTAACGGCGACAAAAATTTCTGTGACAATCTATAATAATAATAATTTCCTAATAAAGATTCCAGCCAAAATGTTATATTTACAGTGTTGCCAGATTTCTGAATAATCCACTAATCCAATGAAATTAAAAAAAGGGTGCAAAAGCTATTCTAGGAAAAATAAACACGTGCATGTACGACGATAGCGTAGACGATGCTGAACATACAAATTTTACTGCAAACGAAACGAGGAGAAAAGGGATAAATTGGTGGTCAACTCGGGAGAGTCATTAACGCCAGAAAATATCATCGGTTTAATGATTGGAAATGAGGTTTGCTTTAGGAAACTGTCTAGTAGAATCACAGACATCGTTAGAACTAAGGAGAAGGAAGAGAGGGAGTATCAGGCAATACCATCGTACATCAACTAACGACAAGTAGATTCACTTGCGTCGGAACGTTTGAAATTTTTGGCACATCGTCTCTCTGGCGCCATACTCGCCCGTTATCATAATACAACAATTACGAGGGACATACGTGTGGTTAAATACGTGTATGTACTGATTTGCAGTGACCATTATAATACAGGAATATTAAAATAAAATTTAAAAACTTTTAAATCAAACTACGGTGTAATCGAACAAGCTTCTAATGAATATTATTGATTAAATTGTTATGTTTAGCATAGTAATTATTACAAATGTTTAGGTATACTTAGTTTGGGGTGTTGTTTCTGTAATTTTTCTGTTTTAATGTTACGATTAGCAAATTTTAATGTATAATAAATACGTAATCTTGTATACAATGAATAAAAATAATCAACTGGGAAATTTGTACAAGGATGCCACATTTTAACATTCTTAAAGCTATTTTTAAGCTTCATACCGACACCATATTCAGAGGCTATTTTATTAAATTTATTTATAAATATGTTTTCCAATTCTATAACGAGTTCCACAAAATTTTTGGGAGGCACAACCAAATTACAAATGTTGGATGAAACACTATAATCTTTATATTTCATAAAAACGGTAGCGTCTCCTTCTAGATTATCTATCTTAATAAATTCTAAGCAAGTGTTACAGGAATGCTGCAATAAATACTTTTTAAGTAGGTATCCAGTAACGTATACCAGTGCATTTCCATCGACACTTTTTATATTTCTATAATCAGTCGTAAACACTTTTAGAGGAGTATAGATATTATTTGTAGTCGTAGAACTAACTGTACTTTTAAGCAATTCAGATTTTGTATTAAGCAAAATTTCATTTAAATCTTGCATGCAGTTTGCTCCTTCGGAGTAATCTAAATATTTAAGAGAAGTTATTTTTTTAAACGCTCTGTAGAATTGGATTGGCGTAGGGTTTCTTGCATTACCACAACAATTTCTGATTTGCCCAAAAAAATTTTCCAGACAATCCTGGTTAAGGTTTCTCGTGAATAAGAAAGTGTAATTTTTTGTTTGGTGTAACATTTCCCACAAAATAAAAATAGCTTTAATTGTCAACTTCCACCCAAATATAAATTTAAGTTGTTTAGTAACATTTTTTCCGTTAGAACTGAAAACTTGAAGGTTGCTAAACATTGTGAGCATATCTCTAAGAAAAGTGTTTTGCTTTTCAGTGCCCATAAAGGCATTGAAATTATTTAAATGACACGAGTTTAGAATGTCAAAGAGATCGTTCATATTTTGTATGAAAGTAACTGTAGTTCTGGCTGATGCTGGTCGAATTTTAAAGTCAATATAAGTACTCAATGCCACGGCTACAGAGTGACTAAAAACTTGGGAAGCAAGTTTTACCTTCATCTTTTTAAAACTGCTGGGGTAGATATGTTCATTAGTAAGTCTGGGTGCCAATCTGAATTCTTTTTGTTTCTCGTAATTATACATCGTATCTAAATAGGCTTTGTTGGTTTCACCATTTTTAACTATGAATTTGTATTTAAAGAAATTGTTCCTTGTCGATTTCAAAAGATGGGGTACGTCAAATAAATAAACAATTTTTATACTATCCACAAAAAATACCGGATTGTCCTCAGTTAACTTTAGCGAACTTTTCACCAGTTTTTGAAAATTAGATCCTTGATCAGATATTACTCCTAAAACATTTAATCCTGCATTGGATATTTTTCTGACACTTTCAAATAATATGTCTCTTAGATCATCGGCGGATGCCGAATTTTTATAAAAAAAATAAGCAACAGGCTGTTTCCAGCTAGTTGCTATACCTCTAGCCATCACTACCAGTACACTAGATGCGATTTCCATACTATTTTGGTTAGTTTCTTTAAACCCAACAATTTTGTCAATAGAAATATTATAACATAAATTGGATTTGATTGACATTTCATCTAGACACAAAACACAATCTCTTTCCTTTTCACCTAACAGCTCGGATCTTGATTTCATTAAATTAAAAATTGAATCATTAAATCCCGGTTTTAAAATCCAGCGTCTAAGAAAACGATGAAGTGTTGATATTGAAGGCATTGTACAAACTGTTGACATTTTTCTGTAAGCTTTCGGACCTAAGAAGTAAACACTCAAAGCAAATTGCTTAAATTCGTCAGTGTATCTTGCTCCCTTTGGAGCTTTATTCAGTAGCTTAAACTGACATTCTAGAAAGTTGTATGATTTTTTGGAATAGTTTTTTTTTAAGAATTGCAAAACGTCTTCAAAATTAATGTTCGTTTCTAGAGACCTTTTGGAATTAAATAATCTGGCACAGGTTCTCTTGAGATTCGTAATTTTTTTTCTATATATCTTTTTCCTTGGTGTAGAAGCTGAAAGCTTTGGGCACGTCTGAACTCCAATATCTATAAAGTAAGTTTATTCATTTTGTTAAGGTCTTTTAAAAATATATTTAACCATACCTATTTGAGCACTAGTTGTTTGAATAGGAAACCTCACTGCAGACTTTAATAGGAACGTCACTGCAGGCTTTAATAGGAACATCAATATATTCGTCGTTATCTAAAACAAAAGTTTCACTTTCATCGTTTATGTTCAGATTTTAATAGAACCAATTCAATCAATAATTAATTAGTTCAACCTCTAACTAAAATTAAAGCAATAAACACATAGAGAAAATTTCTCACCTTCAGTTCTTTGTAATAATAAAGAAGGAATTGCGAAACAGTTAATTCGATTCTTCAATTCATTTGTGAAACTATTGTCAGTAAAATGCAAATTACAAATTTTTATCCTATTATAACATTGTTGCACCGTTATATTGGCATATCGGTGGTTTCCTTTAAAACCCAAAACATTTTTCCAAGCTTCACATCTGCAATATAATATAGAAAATAAAAAAAGTTTACTTGTATACTACTAAATTACCTCTTCTCTTACCTAATTTTGTCTTTTGGGCATCTAAACATCTAAAAAACGATCTCTCTTTCACTTTACTGCGACAACCATCAACAGAACAATACACCACTCCAGGCATTTTGTAATGAAATAAGTCACTATAATATTTATACTAAATACAAAATTATAATAAAAATATGTATAAATATTTTAATATTCACGCAAAAACCATGATCTGCTCACAAAAACGAAAACAAAAAGCTTTAATTATATTTCCGAAGTTCCGATCAGCATCACATTAACACTGCGCGCTACCCCTGTACTCAACACTTTCTCGATTTAAACTCGCCAGAACTCAGCAGACGATAGAAGGGGTAAGGAAATTTTCGGTAACCACTGAATCGACGAAGTGAATATACTTGTCGATAGTTGATGTACGATGGCAATACATAGATAGGTTCTCAATGCCAGCGGGGAGAAATGAGAGGTCCACGACACTTTATCCCTGATGATATGCCTCCACAGCGGTTCCGGGGATATAGGCGAAGAGGTGATTTAGGGTTTAGCTGTTAGGGGTCTGAATGGTAACAGCGGAAGCTGTGGAGTGACTATCCCTGGCTAGTAGAGAGAGGATGCAAAACCTCGACCGAATCTGCAAAGGTTTGATTAGGTAAGGTTTGGTTAGGTAAGATTTAGTTAAGTTTGGTTAGGTTTGGTATTCCAGTTTTTCTGATATTGTTAGATATACACTTTGATCTGTGTCAGTTGGTCGGTATGTATTGAATTTGTAAACTCATCATTTTTCTCAGTTTTTTTTAAATTACCAGTGATTAAATATAAAAATGACGGTTTTTCAAAGATCTTTTCTTTTGTAGCACATTTCGACGACTTGGTGAATTCCTTGCCATAGTGCGACTTGTGCAAGTGCATCCTTTATCGTTCAAAGCTTTGGCGGCTTCTAGAGCTATTTCAATGTTACCGCTATCAAGAGCAAGGGTGAAACGGGTTTTATCATCTTTAAAATTTTTCGTAGAATAGCTTTTGCATCCTTTTTTTTAAATTTCATTGGATTAGTGGATTATTCAAAAATCTGGCAACACTGTAAATATAACATTTTCGCTGGAATCTTTATTAGGAAATCTATGATTTTGGGCTTTTTAAGACTAATTTTTTCCTTTTTTTTACCCCTCCCAGCACCACAATTCACTCCCTATCCCGTAAAATACGCCTTTCCGCCAAATTTTACCTTATACACATTAATTATAAAAGCAATTCCTATAGATTGTCTCAAAATTTTTTGTCCAAATCGAGAAGCACCTGTTCTGCACAATTACCATTAATTCTTTTCATCTGCTGTTAATTTATAAAATATATAAATTATATAAAACTCATATAAGGTACCTTCATAAGTAACATTTGTCATTTATTCAGAACATTTTAAACTTTAGACTAATCCAGCAGATGAAAAAACTGTAACTTCTAACTGGAACAAATTCTGTAACTTGATAAATAAAGGTTTATCGCAAAATTCCTGAAACACCAACGGATGTGGTTTCAACAAGATGGGGCACCACCACATTTTGCTCAAAATGTACGGACCTATCTTAACGAAGTGTTTCCAAATAGGTGGATTGGAAGAAGGGGCCCAATTGAGTGGCCAGTAAGATTTTTTTATGGGGATATCTAAAGAGCAAGGTTTATGCCACTAAACCTAACGACATCGCCGAGCTTCAACAAAGAATTAGGGACGAAATTAGGCAAGTAACACCGGAAGTGTTACAAAATGTTCGGAATGCTGTTTATAATCGATTAGGATATTGTCAGCATCAAGGTGGAGAGCACTTTGAACATTTTTTGCATGTAATTTCCTTATTTCATTTTTTTCCGACACATTGCTTATAAAAAGTAACAAAAAAAAAATGGAATTGAATTTGCAATTGAAAAAGCTTTCAAATAAAAAATTAATCAACCTACCCTTCCATTTAAAAAAAAAGTTGGGGGTGTCTGCAACCCCCTCCCCCCAGATAATTAAAAAGATAAACAAATCTCTTTGTAATATGCCCCATTGAAAATAAAAATTGACGTGTTTCAGGAATTTTGCGATAAACCTTTATTTATCAAGTTACAGAATTTGTTCCAGTTAGACTTTCCATTCTGTATTTATACTATAAGTCAATGGATGTTTCTCGTAAACAAATGGGATACCTATTAAAGTTGTCATCAATAGTTTAGTTTCATTGGAAAATTGTTTTTACAATTTAGTTATATCATATTTCCCTGATAACATTGCAGTTCCAAATGAAAATATTTTTACCAATATCTAACAAAATAACCATAATTCTCAGTAATGCAAAAACTATTAGTGTCTGTTATTATTTTAATATTTATGGGAAAAGAAAAATAGTTTGCATTCAAACATCTATTTATTTAACTTAAAATTCTAATTTGAACCTAATACAAAATGGGCAAAGAGCAAAAGTTTAATGATAAGTCGAGAAATAATTAACTATAGACTAAAAGACTAATAATTTATATTTGTTTTAATGTGAAACTGAAGACAACAAATAGTTACAGAATT
The DNA here is from genome assembly GCA_947563755.1 of Lochmaea crataegi. Lineage (NCBI taxonomy): Eukaryota > Metazoa > Arthropoda > Insecta > Coleoptera > Chrysomelidae > Lochmaea > Lochmaea crataegi. Next base: position 51,019,013 of record OX387424.1, on the reverse strand, counting down.
AACTGTGAATCATAATCTAAAATAATTAAATCAAGCAATACATAATCATCAGGTGCATAAATAGATGTGAATGTTTGTATAGGTCAAAGCTGTTTGATAGTTACATGATAAAAAGGACAAACAAAAAATAAAATATACCATTTTGTTGATTCCAGATGTGCGATAAGAAGCCATGTTTTGGTGCATAACAATTTGTGAGTATAATTACTTGTGCTGGTGCATTTATAAAACAAAGTAAAAACTAAGAATTTACAGGTTTACTCTATTTATTATCCTCCGTCTTACCTAACCTTACTTTTCTCACAACTCACAATATACTGATGATGATGATACATCGTCCGAACCGAACCCGAAAACGGAATGAATGAATGATTAAAGTCGATTAGAAGAGGCGATGGGCGAATAGTCAATGTTGCCAGAGCCTCGCAACATTATCTTTAGGGAAATTCTCAAAAGTAAATTTTTTTAAAACTTGAATTTCTTTGAAAGTTTAAAAGAAAATTTATCAATAAAATTTGAAGGACAAGTAGCTTAAAAGTAATATTAATTAAAATTAAAATGAGCAATGGGGTGTTAAACTTAACAAAAATATGATGTTTTCTCAATGTTAATAGTTAGTGGTGGACAAAATCATAATGGGGAAATAATTATTTTTAATATTTTTATTTGCTTATAACAAATTGTTTATTAAATAAACAATGAAAAATTAAACAAACAATTAAACAATTTTTTTATTATCAAACAACAAGATAAATAAGTAATGATTTAAAAAAAATGATTCCTTAATATTAATTACAAGTGGTAGAAAAAATTGTTAATTAATTAATCCATTTTTAAGCAATGGAAATTTTATTTAAGAAACGGTTTCTTTTCAATCATAATTTTCATCAAAGATTATGATTCCGAAAGAAAATTTTAAATTATCTTATAAACAACGCATTTGTTTATAACAATTTTTTAAACAATAGGAGATAAAAATTATTAAAAATCATTTTTAAGTAGCTTCTGATCTTGAGAAAACGGATCAATCGTAATATTATGAAAAAAATTAGAATTAGAATTTTTAACCTAAGTAAATTGTTAATAACAAAGCGAAAATTAACATTTTTTTAATTTTTCCAACGAGAATCTATTCTAAGGCCTTTGAAAAATAGCTCCACCAAAGGAAAAAATTCTCAGATTAATAGTTTAACAATTATCGCACCTGCAATGTAATGTTAAACTAATGGGTAACTAATTGAAAAATGGCGATTCAAATTTTTGGACCGTGGATTATTATTCATTGATCTATCTTGTAGGCGCCTGAATTTTATCAGTTCTTAATTTTCATATTTAATAAGTTTAAATAATATTTATTCATTAAAGGTCCGAAGTGGGCGAAGCTTGCGCAAGGCGGAGTACCCGTTTTCGGGCGTATTTTCAACCCTCTGGGAAAATTATAAATATTGGTCTTACAGTTCCGTTTCTTAGGAAATTTCTTCCTCTTTTTGAATCTTTTTTCAAATTTGAAAAATCACAAATAATTTTTGAGATATTTGCAAAAAACCGAACCCCCTTTTTTTCACTTAATTGTTTATAACTTTTGCAATTTTTGAGAGCGGCCCTTGAATTCTTCTCAGAAAACATCTACATGCCATTCCGAATCGAATGACACATAAATCATAATTTTCGGAGAACTCTAAAAAGTTTTGACCTAAAAGGCACTTGTTGTCTAGACTATTAAGCGAATATGCTGTAGCGTTATTTTGATGGCTTTTCTTGCTCGACTGGAATGATTAGTTAATTTCCGTTTTTTAATATCTAATAATTCTCAGCTGATATTTTTAACCGTTTGTTCACTTCGTCACGAACCACGGGTAAATTTTTTACATTTACCTCAACATATTCATTCAAATATAAATCTGCAATTTGTAGGTATTATTTGTTATCTTTACGTTTTGCACACTGCCGGAAATTTAATTGTGAAATAATGCCCCAGGGACTCACTCTACTCGTATTTTGTTTGGATCTGATCTAGGATTTCAGATTTCAGGCTGCCCACCATATAGTCCCGACCTAGCGCCGAGTGACTTTCATCATTTCCCTGAACTGAAGCAGTGGATTGGCATTCTTTATTTTTTTACAGAGATAGACGAAATTAAATTCAACACGTGGTCATAAACTGTTCTTTTATACTAATATGGTAGTTTTAAGCCAAATATTCTTTTATAATTCACTGTTTTACTTTCATACAAACATTTTCAAGCTTTTTCAGTTGCGAAATAACTCTTTTAATTATAAAATAACACTTTTATAAACCGTTAACCTATAAAATATTCTTTCGTAACGCCAGTGCCGGTTTCATATATTTCCTAAGCACGATATTTTTTCATATAACTAAAAAAATAACTTTTTGCTATTATTAGTTTCTTTCGGATCATTAGTATATTTTTTTAATTTAGTCGATAATTGGTATTTTTACTGTTTTAACATGGAACATATAATGTTGGAAAGCTTTCAGTAAATTAAATAAATTTTTTGACTTTCAAATAACTGCCTTCCTTTTCTTTAACCTGAAAAGCTGACCAACATAATGTGCCATTACATTCAAGTTTCTACATATCCCTGATCCACTTGTACTTCTAGGTAAGCACAGCCCCTAGGCTAGGATACAACCCGAGGATATAACCCTAGGCGAGAATATAACCCTAGGCTAGAATATAACGCCGAGGATATAAACTGAAGAATTTAACCGGAGAATATAACCCCAAGAATATAGCCAAGGATACAGCTCAAAATACCGTCCTAGAACAGAACTCATCAGTTCAGATCAAGACCTGACTTCTTCTTCAGGAAACAACTCCATATAAGCTAAGTACCTATAAAAGTACAAATTCCTGTTCATTTCCTGTGGCAGAATAAATTAAAAATTTGTTTTTAATTCTTTTTTTATTAAAATCCTCAACTATAAAAGTTGAGGGAGATCCGCCCGGGGTCACTTTAATTATTAACTTTCATTTAAATTTTACAAGGCGTTTCTACCTTTTCCGCCTTAGTTTTTAGTACTTTTTATCGTTAAAAAAGGTAGTAGTAGTAGCCCTCAATTTTTACAACCCTTCTGTTATCCTTGTGTGACATAAACTTGGGGTCGAATCACCCTTGAGAGGAGTCTCTAGCCGGAGCCCTTCGAGCTGGTGCCCTGTGAGGTACAGGCATTCACAGTTACAAATTGGCGCCCATCTGTGTCAAGAAGTCCATCCAATCTCTCCTATTCCCAATCGCTCCTTTTAGCGCGCCCCCATAATCCTCCCACCTTCTCTCCATTCCCTCCTCCATCCATTCCTGTACCTACTCTCTGATCGCACCCCTCCAGCGTTTGTTCCTGGCTCTAGCCATCACGTCTAATGGGTAGGACAGGACCTTGCCAGCACTGCTGCTGCCAGTCCACCCACTGTCCTATACCCCTGCACCACCCTCAGCAATATCCCACTCTGCACCCGCAGTAGTGGCCTAACCCTCGCATTCTCTCCCGCTATTTCACCCCACACCTCCGCATCGTACAGCATACTCTGCTCTACCGTCCTACCAATTATCCCCCTCTTCCACTCTCCCGGCCCCTTCACATTACACATCAATCTCCCCAGCCATGCTGCCCTCACTGTCCCCTTCTCTGTCGCCTTCAACAAGTGTGTTCTGAAGGATCATTGACTAACCAACCACACCCCTAGGTATTTCACAGACTTCTCCATACGAATTCTCCTTCCCTTCACCATCACCCCCACTTCCCTCGTCTTGCTCCGTCCCTTCAATAGCAACCCCACCGTCTTATCTTCCGCCACTTCTAGTCCGCACCGCTCTATCTTCTCCACAATATTCCTACACATTCTCTCCGCCTTTCTTTCTATCTCCGCCTCTTCCTTTGCCGCTGCAGCTTAAGCATTCCTTATGCCCGTATTTATAAACAAGACTCAGGGCTGAGCGCGGCCTTGAAACTTAACTATTGAACACTCCTCGTATATTATAGGTTTGTTCCAGCTGGCGATAGAATCGTTCTATACTATATCCATCGAACAAACAGAGCGACCCAAACAACGATAGATGCGTGATCACCATGCGCCTTTGAATCTATTGGCTTAAATAAATATGCCTCCATGCGCTGGCCAATCGGATTTAACTGCAATCGGCCGGCGGAATTCAATGTCCATACAGAGTTGGAGAGATCACGTGCACTATGCATGATACTGTTTTGGAACACTCCGTTGCTTGGATGGACCGAGTATAGGTATCGTTCGCGCAACCACTGTATTTCTTTCGCGTTCAAACTGATTATGTATCGTTCTTGGGACGGTACAAAAACTATACCAACTGGAAGGGGTTGATAATAGATCGATTCCTTGCTTGGCCCTAGAATTGGCGGAACTGACATGAGCATATCGTCAAAAACGTTGATCTGTTAGTTCAAGAACCATCCCCAATTCGATTTTGCGCATTCTGCAGTTCTAGTACAGTACTCAATACGATTCCAGAACGGTTCATACATGCCAGTTCGAACAAACAGAACAAATCATATATGATATAAGGTTTGTTCCAACAGCAATCTGAAACTGTCGAAAACTGTCAGAGAGTTACGCGAAAGTAAACTCGTGGATTGCTATGACCAGTTATTTTCGGAACGTTGCTGACGGTTTCTGATTGTTGTTGGAACAAACCTATTTAGATGTCGAAGATAATAGTTAAATACTATTATAACACCTTACAAAGTTTTTGAAAAATATTTTACAAAAAACAGAGGCCGTTCACTAAGAAGCAACAACTACTTCTCGGGCTATATGCCCCGACAGACACTGAATTACACTTCTAAGTTGAACAGGGTTATATCTGCAAGGTTTGTAATTAGAAGGAACAACATCACTTGCAGACTGGTTTCGGCGTATTTGCGCCTCATCAGTACAAGGTAGATGTCATCCCTCCAGAAGCTCTGAGAGCATAATCTTAAGCTTAATAAAAATGCATTTAATAACATGAAATGGGACATACTATTTTAAATTATGTTAGGTTAAGTATAGGTAAAAAATAATCTTTAGGTACATAGAGAAAGGAAGATCATTCAAGTAGAAGAAAATTAAAGTCAGACAAAAATATAAAAACAATTTATTTCACAGATATTTTGCCATAAGGCTCACATGTTAACCAAATAGAAGTGCAGTGGTGAGTACACAAGGCTGGGAAAGCACGACTGTTATTAAGGTAAGGTCACACACAGCTACTTTTACTTAGCTGCATTATAAAAAATTGCGCTACTTTAGTAAATCCGCATGTGAACACCCGGGCGACCTCAAAAGTAGCAAGTGCTGGTGGGATGCGCGCAGTATTTCTTTGCTGCGGTCAGTGACGTGTGAACATAATAGAGCAAGTCCACGTTACGTCATCTGACAGTCGCCCTGAGATAAACAAGCGTTTTCTGCACAGCACGTGGTTCTTAATAATTATTTTTATAGTGTCCATTTGATTTTGATTTAGTGCTTTTTTCGACGTTGTTTTAATTGCTTAGGTATTTTAAAATCTATATCTGGCTGTTTATAATAAAAAGGATCGTTAAATCAAAAACAACCAAACACAAATTTAAAATATAACCAAATATTTGTTTATCCTCGGGGCGACTGTCATTAGTGTCAACTTGTGAGTTGATGGATATGCCCTATTCTTATGAGTTGCGGAGGCTGCAAAAAATATTTTAACTCGGAATCAACCATAATTACTTAAATGAGGAATGTAATTGTTTATAACTTTATTATTTTTATATACTATTAATTTATTATGTTAGGTTAGGTTTTTGGTGAGTGGGTCTATAAGGCCCTCCACTGCGACTCGCAAGAGTCTATTGTGGCTCACGCCTATTCAGATTTCACCAAATAAATCCAGCTTCTTAACAAAGCCAATTAGTTTATTTGGTGAATGATATTTCAGGTCCGAGGGCGAGAGAGAATCCCTGCCAAACATCAAAAACCAATTTCGACGTTACACGGTGAGAGCTAAGTGCTTTCAAAGCCGTTTGGCTGTCCGAGAAAATTTTTATTGTTCTATGTATGAGATTGGCTTGCTCCAATCTCTCCACACATGAAACAATGGCGTAAATTTCCGCCTGGAATACGGTTGCATAGGATCCTAGAGAGGTTGAGATTTCTGTCCTAGGTCTGCGCCCGTATACACCTGCACCAGAGCCTGAGGGTGTTTTTGAACCGTCTGTGTACCAACAGCTGTCTGCTCTTAATAGTTCATCCTTACGGAGGACCCATTCATCTCTATTTGGAATTAGGACGGTATAAGGCAGGCCGTAGTTTACTGTTGGAGGCATTATGTCAGAGGTCATTCCCAGAATACTGTGACTTTCAGTGTCCACTAGCATTCTGCTTCGTTCTGTATAAGCCTGATTTGTGCATTTAGAAATATGCACAATTCTGTAAGTTGTCCATCTAGCCTCTCTTTCCAAAAATATATGGAGAGGAGGTAGGTCCAGAAGGATTTCCATGGCTGCTGACGGTGTGGAGCTGATAGCACCAGTAATTGCCAGGCAAGCCTGTCTCTGTAAGCCAGAGAGCTTTGCTTGGGCCGTTCGCTGTAAAGCTTTTGGCCACCAGGCAATAGCTCCATATGTGATCATTGGTCTAACGATCATCACATATATCCAATAGATTTGTTTGGGTCCCAAGCCCCAAGATTTTCCACAGATCCTACGACATGTCCACAAGGATGGTCTGGCCTTATGGATAACTTTTTCCAAGTGAGCGTTCCAACTAAGTTTCATATCTAGGATAATCCCCAAATATTTTACTTCCGCTGCAAATGGAATAACCTCACCATTGTAGGAAAGTGGTGGAATATCCTCCAACTTTCTTTTCCTAGTGAAGGGAACTATTACAGTTTTACCAGGGTTAACAGACATCTGTTCCCTCTGACACCAACTGTGGACATCGTCCAACGTCTTTTGGAGGGTATTATATGCTACCCTTCCTGACTTGGTCCTTGCCAAGATGACAAGGTCGTCTGCATACGCTTGCAGTTCTACCCCTCTTCTTTCGAGAGCGCTAAGCAAGTTATCCATCAAGAGTGACCATAGTAGGGGAGATAGTACTCCGCCTTGTGGGCAGCCCCTGGAAACCTTAAAGCTAATGGTCTCGTCCTGAAGAGATGTAGTGGCTGTCCTATTAGTGAGCATGGCATATATCCAACCGGTAATGGTTGGTTTGATGCCCTTTTCAGTCAAAGCTGAACCAATGGAGGTCGGTAGAGCATTGTCAAATGCTCCTTCAATGTCAAGAAATATGGCCACCGCAATCTCTTTGTTGTTAAGGGATTGTGTGATTTTCTCAACAAGGTTGTGTAATGCTAAATCTGTTGATTTGCCAGTTTGATAAGCATATTGGTGGATGCTCAGGGGGGAATTATATAAAGCTACCCGCCTGATGTAGCAATCCAGTGCTTTTTCAAGTCCTTTAAGCAGGAAAGATGTTAGGCTAATTGGTCTGACCGATTTAGGGTGTGGGTCTGTGCGGCCCACTTTCGGTATATATACCACCCTAGCCGTCAACCAACTGGGTGGTATGTAATTCCACGCCAGACTAGCTCTATACAGTTTAATGAGGATGGGTAAAAGTAATTCCAGTCCGTTTTGCAGCAGAGCTGGAAATATTCCATCCTCACCAAGAGATTTGAAAGGCTGAAAAGATTTGATTGCCCATTCAACTGCTGGTGCTGTGATAACTTCCTTGGCGGCCTCCCAATCGATCTTTTTTGGCCGCCTTGCGCCCTCAAAGAGCGGAGGTCGATTGTTATCCAGAGTCAAACTTCCAGGAAAGTGATTTTTAATCAAAAGCTCTAACGTTTCTTTTCTAGAGGTCGTGAAAGTGCCATCAGGTCGCTTCATCGACCCAATCTCGGCAATCGACTCTTTAGAGAGAATCTTGTGGATTCTAGTACTACGAGGTATATCAGAAATACTTCGCCTTTCTGATTTCTTTATTGTATTGTATTAATTTATTACAAATATACAATAAAATTCAATATTTTGTGAGGTGATGTTTAAAAATAGTTTAAACTGGTAGAAATTTGAAGAAATTAATATTTTGCTAGTACCTAAATATACTCAAAGTCTTCAGGTGCCGTTCGCAAAAAGTTTTTATAAAAAAGTTGATCACTTTCACCTAATGTTTAACAATGCTGTAGTGTTTTTCTTATTTTTTTAAATAATTTTTGCGGGTGGGATAAAATTATACGCACTACTATGGCTAATTACTATTGATTTATTTATAGAAACACTTACACACTGTATTAAACTTCATTTATATACACACTTTACTTAATGTCCACTAATTCATTTATACTCGGTATAATATAGCTCTAATTTATTTTTACAACTTGAATATTACATTATTTATCTTAAACGATTCACTCTTTCATTCACTGACTGATTACTTAAAACTTTCTGTGAACTAACTTTTGTACTGTCCGTTAACTATCTTTTTACTAACTGTTAACTCACTCAAAAACTCGCGTATATAAAGTCTTTCTCAATTCTCGAATTTTCTTGAATTTACCACGCTCCTCATATGCGTAAACACTGCAGTAACCAGAAGATTCTAGAAAGCGCATTCGCCAAAATTTATAGTTGAGTGACAGGGCCAGCTTTGAGTTCGTGACTTCGTAACAATACGATAATACTCTGTCTGTATCAATATTCATATTTCTTAAATCACGCAATATTTATTTTGAATTTAACAATAAAGTAACAAGTGTAATTGTATTGTATGACGAAGGACACGATACACGATGTAAACACTACTAGAGATGTCAAGAAATAGAAAATATATCAACAGTAGCACGTAGCAAAATCAGCGTATCTGGTGTGAATGCAAACGCTACTTTTCTTCAGAGCTGCAGTTTTGCCAGGTAGATGCAGCAAAAAAAACATCTTGCAGCATTGGTACTTTTGGCCTGTGTGTGAACACAATAAGAAACTTTTGCAGCCACACCACAAAAACTGCGCAGTAAAAATAGCTTTGTCTGACCTTACCTTTATGCATAATTGTGTGTTCAAACATTCAACAGCATATATTTTCTGATTATTTACTGTTAATAGGTACATGTTACATGAAAATTATACCATAATCATAAACAAACGAAATCATTTAAAAATTGAAGTTATATGATTGCAAGTCTAATATTTGAAATTGATCATAACAGTTAATAGTACATAAATATGTCGCTGTTAGTAATATCATCGTACATCAACTAACAACAAGTAAATTCACTTCGTCGATTCAGTGGTTACCGAAAATTTCTTTACCCCTTCTATCGTCTGCTGAGTTCTGGCGAGTTTAAATCGAGAAAGTGTTGAGTACAGGGGTAGCGCGCAGTGTTAATGTGATGCTGATCGGAACTTCGGAAATATAATTAAAGCTTTTTGTTTTCGTTTTTGTGAGCAAAATATTAAAATATTTATACATATTTTTATTATAATTTTGTATTTAGTATAAATATTATAGTGACTCATTTCATTACAAAATGCCTGGAGTGGTGTATCGTTCTGTTGATGGTTGTCGCAGTAAAGTGAAAGAGAGATCGTTTTTTAGATGCCCAAAAGACAAAATTAGGTAAGAGAAGAGGTAATTTAGTAGTATACAAGTAAACTTTTTTTATTTTCTATTTTATATTGCAGATGTGAAGCTTGGAAAAATGTTTTGGGTTTTAAAGGAAACCACCGATATGCCAATATAACGGTGGAACAATGTTATAATAGGATAAAAATTTGTAATTTGCATTTTACTGACAATAGTTTCACAAATGAATTGAAGAATCGAATTAACTGTCTCGCAATTCCTTCTTTATTATTACAAAGAACTGAAGGTGAGAAATTTTCTCTATGTGTTTATTGCTTTAATTTTAGTTACAAGTTGAACTAATTAATTATTGATTGAATTGGTTCTATTAAAATCTGAACATAAACGATGAAAGTGAAACTTTTGTTTTAGATAACGACGAAAATATTGATGTTCCTATTAAAGCCTGCAGTGACGTTCCTATTAAAGTCTGCAGTGACGTTTCTATTCAAACAACTAGTGCTCAAATAGGTATGGTTAAATATATTTTTAAAAGACCTTAACAAAATGAATAAACTTACTTTATAGATATTGGAGTTCAGACGTGCCCAAAGCTTTCAGCTTCTACACCAAGGAAAAAGATATATAGAAAAAAAATTAGGAATCTCAAGAGAACCTCTGCCAGATTATCTAATTCCAAAAAGTCTCTAGAAACGAACATTAATTTTGAAGACGTTTTGCAATTCTTAAAAAAAACTATTCCAAAAAATCATACAACTTTCTAGAATGTCAGTTTAAGCTACTGAATAAAGCTCCAAAAGGAGCAAGATATACTGACGAATTTAAGCAATTTGCTTTGAGTGTTTACTTCTTAGGTCCGAAAGCTTACAGAAAAATGTCAACAGTTTGTACAATGCCTTCAATATCAACACTTCATCGTTTTCTTAGACGCTGGATTTTAAAACCGGGATTTAATGATTCAATTTTTAATTTAATGAAATCAAGATCCGAGCTGTTAGGTGAAAAGGAAAGAGATTGTGTTTTGTGTCTAGATGAAATGTCAATCAAATCCAATTTATGTTATAATATTTCTATTGACAAAATTGTTGGGTTTAAAGAAACTAACCAAAATAGTATGGACATCGCATCTAGTGTACTGGTAGTGATGGCTAGGTATAGCAACTAGCTGGAAACAGCCTGTTGCTTATTTTTTTTTATAAAAATTCGGCATCCGCCGATGATCTAAGAGACATATTATTTGAAAGTGTCAGAAAAATATCCAATGCAGGATTAAATGTTTTGGGAGTAATATCTGATCAAGGATCTAATTTTCAAAAACTGGTGAAAAGTTCGTTAAAGTTAACTGAGGACAATCCGGTATTTTTTGTGGATAGTATAAAAATTGTTTATTTATTTGACGTACCCCATCTTTTGAAATCGACAAGGAACAATTTCTTTAAATACAAATTCATAGTTAAAAATGGTGAAACCAACAAAGCCTATTTAGATACGATGTATAATTGCGAGAAACAAAAAGAATTCAGATTGGCACCCAGACTTACTAATGAACATATCTACCCCAGCAGTTTTAAAAAGATGAAGGTAAAACTTGCTTCCCAAGTTTTTAGTCACTCTGTAGCCGTGGCATTGAGTACTTATATTGACTTTAAAATTCGACCAGCATCAGCCAGAACTACAGTTACTTTCATACAAAATATGAACGATCTCTTTGACATTCTAAACTCGTGTCATTTAAATAATTTCAATGCCTTTATGGGCACTGAAAAGCAAAACACTTTTCTTAGAGATATGCTCACAATGTTTAGCAACCTTCAAGTTTTCAGTTCTAACGGAAAAAATGTTACTAAACAACTTAAATTTATATTTGGGTGGAAGTTGACAATTAAAGCTATTTTTATTTTGTGGGAAATGTTACACCAAACAAAAAATTACACTTTCTTATTCACGAGAAACCTTAACCAGGATTGTCTGGAAAATTTTTTTGGGCAAATCAGAAATTGTTGTGGTAATGCAAGAAACCCTACGCCAATCCAATTCTACAGAGCGTTTAAAAAAATAACTTCTCTTAAATATTTAGATTACTCCGAAGGAGCAAACTGCATGCAAGATTTAAATGAAATTTTGCTTAATACAAAATCTGAATTGCTTAAAAGTACAGTTAGTTCTACGACTACAAATAATATCTATACTCCTCTAAAAGTGTTTACGACTGATTATAGAAATATAAAAAGTGTCGATGGAAATGCACTGGTATACGTTACTGGATACCTACTTAAAAAGTGTTTATTGCAGCATTCGTGTAACACTTGCTTAGAATTTATTAAGATAGATAATCTAGAAGGAGACGCTACCGTTTTTATGAAATATAAAGATTATAGTGTTTCATCCAACATTTGTAATTTGGTTGTGCCTCCCAAAAATTTTGTGGAACTCCTTATAGAATTGGAAAACATATTTATAAATAAATTTAATAAAATAGCCTCTGAATATGGTGTCGGTATGAAGCTTAAAAATAGCTTTAAGAATGTTAAAATGTGGCATCCTTGTACAAATTTCCCAGTTGATTATTTTTATTCATTGTATACAAGATTACGTATTTATTATACATTAAAATTTGCTAATCGTAACATTAAAACAGAAAAATTACAGAAACAACACCCCAAACTAAGTATACTTAAACATTTGTAATAATTACTATGCTAAACATAACAATTTAATCAATAATATTCATTAGAAGCTTGTTCGATTACACCGTAGTTTGATTTAAAAGTTTTTAAATTTTATTTTAATATTCCTGTATTATAATGGTCACTGCAAATCAGTACATACACGTATTTAACCACACGTATGTCCCTCGTAATTGTTGTATTATGATAACGGGCGAGTATGGCGCCAGAGAGACGATGTGCCAAAAATTTCAAACGTTCCGACGCAAGTGAATCTACTTGTCGTTAGTTGATGTACGATGGTAATATTTTCTGTGTTTACGAAATGTTTATAAGAAAAGCATTTGCTCTAAAGGTTAATACAGAAATATACTATAACGTATGTAACTATGTATTTATATTTCTTACATTAGGTTTAGTTAAATTTGAATTTGTTAATTTAGAATTGGGAAAATATTTTTTCGATCTATCTGATTTCAATTGGGTACCAAATGAATTTTTCAAAATATCCTATCTTTATACATCAAGTTCTACCTTTGTCATATCTAACTTTCCATTAAGTTTTCACTTTATCCTCCACTTACATCTCTCAGTACCAAGATAAATGATTTTCTTTTATTGAATACTGTTCTTGCAAAACCTACACTTTTTTAAGAAGACAAATACTATATTATGTTCAACGGGAAAACAGAAATCGAAACTAATTGTTTTTAGAAACACTTCCAAAATACCCAAAAAATTCTGGTAAATTTGTAGAAAAATAATATAGTATTTGTTTCAAACGTTACTTTATAAACATTATCAAATTTTAATTATAAATTATTATAAAATAGAGCCGATTGATAAAAAAAATGACTTACCAACGACATTTTCAATGATATTTTCAACGATTTTCAAGTAAACTTTGCTTTGGTCTGATACCGCAAAAAATAGTGATAGGCTAGAATTTCAGCGATATCTATGAACAAGAAGTACCTACAGGAACAGATCCACACTATAATGCACACCGTTTGTTCTCGGTCTTATCTCGGTTTGGTAAAATACGAGGATTATCTTTTATATTTTGCATATAGAGCTAGAAAAATACAGTAAATAACTTTTTTCTTCAAACGTCAGTAAATCTGTCATTTTTCGACTGTGTAGGCGACCGTAAAGTTTCATTTTTCCTCCGCCGGAGCTTTCCCGCTGGCGGAGGGAAAAGTGTTATCAAAGCAACATAGATAGAAACAAGAAAACAAGCGTCAACAAATCATAAATCATAATTTCCGGCGGTGTGCACTGCATTTCTACAAATCACTAATTTAGGAACTTTAAATTTTTTTCTCTATTGATGTTTCAGAAATGAGGGATATTAAAGTTACCATAAATAATTTGGCCCTGTACCATCTTCATTGGAAAACTAACCTCCGAGACCCCAGCACACTTATGTTAAGAATCCTAAAGTGCAATATACATTATCAAAAAATTCCGCGGGATCTGCTTGAAAACGAATCCATCGTCAAAAAATACCGCGTCCCTTTAGTAGCCGAGATATTGTTAAACAGAAAACAGGAAAGAGTTGGTTTGAAGCTGTTATAAAGGAGATGTCTCCTAGTGACCTGTCCACCTTCCTGAAAAGGACAGGATGGACGATGACCTAGGAGGACAACTTCTTGGGAGGACGTACAATGGGTCACATGTGGCCTAAGTGCTGTGGGCCAAAACTCACCCTCCCTACTCTACAGATACAGAGAAGCTGTTAGAAGGTGCGCAGCAAGCCATATTAGCTGAGCTGATAGCAAACATTTTTCCTGCATAATTTGAATAGGCGCAGTGATTTGGTGCAATCTAATTAAAAAAAGGAATGGACCATTTACATAAACAATTTTTTTAACAATGTCTCTGCAACTAAGAGACGCGGTATTTTTTTGGCGATGGATTCGTAACGAGCAGATCACGCGGAATTTTTTGATATCCTCTATTGCACTTTAGGATTCTTAACATAAGTGTGCTGGGGACACAGAGGTGGAAAACTATACTATTAATTAGGAAACCAAATAGTTTCAAGGGTATAACTGCGACAATCGTCTATCTATACTGGCAGCAGCGCACCAGCATGTCAGTTTATCACAGTCACCTTACGGTTTGGGCAAAGAATACACCAAGGCAGATCGTCAAGCGTACGATACGAGGAAGTTAAATTCTGGTATTAAAATTTGGAAATTAACACCTAAACGAACTTTTGATTTATACCTAATAATATAATAGTCTTTCATATTCCATAATCACTGACAAACGCTACGAGGGTAAAAGAAATGAAAACCAAGTATTTTTAAAATAATATACAACTTTTTATATTTCTGTATTACCATGCGGGTATGTTTGAACGCCAGATCCAAAATATCCTCGTTTCCACATCTCCCAGGAGGTAGAGAGGATACGACGCGTTTTTTTAAAGTGATTTCCCCTCATTAAAAGCCTAATCCGCATTTTTATTAGTAAATAATAAAAAAAAAAATTATAAACTATACAATAGTGAATGAATTGGTTTTGAAGTAAAATAAGGGCTTAGATAATAACCAAGAGGAGCCTTTTTCAGAAAAATTAATAAGTATAGCTCTTAAAGTGTTCACTTTGAAAATGTAGGTATGGTTCAAATTGAAATTATTTAAAAATCTATAGCTGCGATCTGAACAATCTTCGATATACATTACTACTGCCAACTGAAACATAAATCATCACTTCTGGTTTTTAAACAGATATACCTAGTAGTTAGTATAATTCTTTGGTGAATGTGAATATAAGAGTCTACCCCTCAGAGCCAGTAGCGGATTTAGGCATAGGCCCGTGCCTATGGCGCCAAATTTTTAGGGGCGCCAAAATGTTTAAGATGACTAAAATTAAAAATCTATTGGGTTTTCTGTAAACTGTAAGACCAAATTTTAAAGTTTATTTTATTGCGCTCTTACTATAGAAACATAGTACCATTTTGAGAGTAGAATTTCTTTGTTAAAATAATTAATCAGGCAAGTACTCAAATTTTAAATATCTAACAAAAAGGCTGTAAAAAACTT
This sequence comes from Lochmaea crataegi, assembly GCA_947563755.1. Lineage (NCBI taxonomy): Eukaryota > Metazoa > Arthropoda > Insecta > Coleoptera > Chrysomelidae > Lochmaea > Lochmaea crataegi. The sequence continues at coordinate 51,003,698 of OX387424.1, read as the reverse complement.
TTTTTAATGCTAGCATATTATTTATTTACGAATTTGGATTTTTTTGATATTTTTCATTCAAAATTTAATTGTAACTTTTGTTTGCGCTTTATTATAAAACGAAACATTAATTTACCATGATAAATTATACAAGTATCAGTTGACTCATGCAATAAATTTTTTATTTTTCAATATTTCGTAAAAAATTTATAGTTTTACGTAATGTAAAGCCCCCAACGATAAGCATGATTGATCAATTTTAAAAAATCGCAGAATGAAAATATATAGAAATATAATACAAATTACGAAAAAAAATTTAAACTTGAAAAAAAAATTGCTCCGAGTCAAATATATTGTTACGCGAGCTACTGCATTAATGTGCTCACTTAGTGCCCCCAGTGAAATCCCCATATGAGACGACTATGGCTCCTCCGCCCAATTTTCGAGAAGCATCCAAAATACGAAACATCGAGAATATCCAGTGCACCCGCCAGAACGTCGAGAGATTTCTAGAATTACGGCGCGCGAGTATAAATAGGCCACGAGCATCGCTGCAGTGAATTATTATTATGGGATACTTATTTATTAAAAAGAAAATGCCACGAATGTGTTGTGAGGACGGTAGAGTTGGAGCACAGATATATTTCTTCAGATTTCCCAAGGATAAAACTAGGAAAAGTTTACAATATTGTTTAGCAAAGGATAATTTAGTAATTTTGTTATAAAAAGCAGTGTAGTTTATTAAATAAATCACCTAAAGGTTGTAGGTACACAGACGATTTGAAGAAGTTTGCTTTAAGCGTTTACTTTTACAATTATTCAGCATTGTTTTTATATGCAAAACGAATTCTAAAGTATAGAATCTAGTATAATTTTTAACGATTTTAAATAGTTTCTTGATTTATATCATAAGGTAGATTTGTTTTATTCTATTTATATACGAGTATATTTGTACATTTTAGACGAATTATTTTATTTATATAATAGTAGTAAAATATATTCTAATCAATATGTTTCTAGTTTATTTTTTATAATTTTATATTCCCAATTAAATACTAGAACGTACCATGCATAGCAAAACAATATCGATTTTTGAAATCGTTTTCTAATAACGAACATTTTTATCAGTCCCCCATCAATAAATCAACAAGCTATGAAGGTAGTAATTCGCGCGACCCCTGTATATACTACACAAGTGTGTTTTAACGATCGTTTTTCGGCATGTCTTTATCAGCGCTACATAAAAGTGCCGACGACGAGTAAACCTACAATTCTTGTCTATGTACGGTGACAAGGTGATCAATACTTTTGAAGTCTTTTCTCCGGAAGTATTTGGCGTATACGCTTTTATGAATATATCAAATATAAAAATATTTCTCAAATGTTATACGAACATACTGGCGCATTTATCTTAAACTACAAGGTTAAAACTTTTGGAGTGCTGCTAATAAAACATTTTAATACCTTTTTCTAGACCTGCTATCACACATATTTTTAGTAGCTATAGCAATAATTAACACGTTTTTGAACTTTTGAACTATCTTCGTACATTTTTGTAACAAAATGTGAACATACCTAAAAAAATCAAAACAAGTAATTTGTTTTATAACGTTTATTGTTATTAAAAGCTTATAGATCCAAAAATAGTTATTATAAAAGATAGAAATTATACATACTAGTCAACATCAGTATCAAATTTTACATTTTTCAATGTTTTCGAACAGAAATACTAAACGTAACGAAAATAATAAATTTAACCTAAGAAATAGAGAAGTTTTTTAAATTCATCATGATACACAACTTTTCAGATCTACTATAAAAAGGAGTGTTACATTAGGTTTGTTATGAACCGTACTGGAATCGTTTCGAGTACTGTATAGTGCGCAAGCTCAAATTTGGGATGGGCACAACAACTTTATCACCCCTTTCCAGAAGGTACAGTTTGTATACCGTCCCAAGCAGTCCCAAGAACGATACTTTAATTAGTTGGAACGTGAAACAAATACAGCACTTGCGCGAACGATACCAAAAGCGGTTCTAACGCCTGTTGGAACGAAGCTGTTATTTCAAATAAAATGTAAAATCCTATCAAAAATGAATTAAGTTTCAATTTTTTATAGTGTGGAAATTTACACTCTGAATATACCTATTCCTACAGTACCTAATATCCGTAGAACTCCACATTCTCAAAAACAGGATGTTTCTAAAAGCGGGAAATAACCGAGGTGGATTATAAGATGAACATTGAGTTTATTTTTTCATCACTTATGTTATTTTTAAAATTTTAGAAGTGGCTAACGATTTTTCTACTTGTCACGTTATCACTAATACTGAATAGAAAAAAATGCAAGGTAGCTTATAGTATATTTTGTTTGGTTTTTAATTAAAAGGGGTATGGTATACTGAAATTCATGTAATCTACCTGAGCTATTATTCAAAATCAATTTTTATAGTATCGTTTACTTTTAAGGGATAATATCAAATATACCTACACCATAGGGAAATAATATTTCTCTATGACCTACACTATAAAAAATGTAACTCAACATACATATATAAATCAAAGCTACAAAACTAAACGATTACAATATAAAGCAATAAAATAAACATTTATATAATATATCTCACATTTACGTAAATGCTGTGTACCATTTTTTTTATTACAAAAATATCACAAACGGTATAGTGAAACAAAAAGTGTTGCTAAAAGAGCAAGTATATTTTTAAAAATAATTTTTCAACTTAATAAGGACTGGTTTTTATGCTAATATTGTCACATAATTTGTCGAGTGTTTTGTTATTCAAAGTATTATTTATTATTATGCACTGCACTGTAAATAACTGAAAAAAAACATTCTGCAAACTTATTTGAAGATATATTAGTTAATTCTACAAATAGAACGACACACCCAATACTACCCGGGTATGACAGCCTGGGCGACTGCCATGGGCACCAAAATCACTGAGTTATGGGCCACAAAATTCGGTTGAATGCGCAATTTTCGTTAATTCTTTTATTTAAATTTACACAAAATTTCACAATAATCAATAAATTTGGTTATGCTTCTTAGGAGGGGGTTTTTATAAATAACCCGCCCAAGTCCATTGAAATCAAATACATCTTGATGGTGGGCGTTGAATAGTTTTGCCAGGGACGCCAAGATCTCTGGGGCCGGCCCTGATACTACATGTTTGTATAATTCGCAGGTTTTTGAAAATAAATTGACCTCAAGTTGTAGAAAAATTTTTAGCATCAAGAAAAATATTTTTCCTGTGAAGAAAACATAAAAGAGCAATAATATCATTTTGACTGGGCTAATGCATGAAATATCGGCCACAGATCCAATTATTTCACTATTTTTGATATCCATTGATATTTAAATTGAACTTTTAGAGTTTGAACTTCAATTTTTATATATTTTCTTGAACATTATTCTGAAATCATAGTCTTTCATGAATAGATATAATCATCTATTAATCGTTAACATAAGAGACATGAAAACCCCTACATCTTGTAGTTTCACATCTATAGTCCAGTGATACGTTTGTCGACGAATTACAGATAACCAACAATGTGCGTGAGTTGGAAAAGGAAGAATAATCAAGTCGACTTAAGGCAAGGATTAATGATTATAAGAAGACACCAAGAATCGTGAAATCAAGTGTAAGTGAATTATTACAAACAGTCCAATCAGCTTATCCTTAAAGATAAATAAATATAACATGATAGGCAGAAGATGTGGCATCATTTTAAACAAATTCCAGCAAAATTTGTACCAAAATTAACTAAAATAACAAATTGCATAAATAAATAATGCCCTTAGTTGTAAAAAGTGTAAAAAAATGTTTGATTAAGTAATCACACTTCTTATTTATTTGAAATTAAACTGATTCAACAGTTTCGATAAACATGGTAACACATATTTTCATGACAATTTTAAAAACTCAACTATTCATTAAAATATTGAAAATTAACTGTTCATATTCTCATATAGCTCAGAACCATTTGTAGTAACACTTTGCAAAATTTACAAATAGAATAGAGGTAGTAGCATTATACATATTGAAACACATAATAATTATATTGTGATAAAGTGGATAATTGAGCATTTCATACCAAACTTGATATGCATTCAACTTCCATTTAAACTTTGATTAAAAAATTGAAGTGTACAAAAAATTATCCAATTTTATCACAATATTTCAATGCCATATTACATCAATATATTCCAGACATTTCATTTATATAATGGACTCAATGGTTGCAAACAACTTAATCAAACATACATGAACAAAAAAAATATAAATGATTTTATGTGTTGTGGCACAGGTTTTACTTTACAAACAACCATTGATTTTCATTTTGATTTCAACATTTACACTTTCAAACCAAATACCATTGTCAAAAACTGTTCATAGTGAATAGTGATATAGCCATCTTGGTCTGTATCAAACTGCCTGAAGGAAGAAGTAAGTGTCTGAAAAAGGTCACAATTATATATTTTTCAAATTTGAATTGGCATAAATACTTACATATAATACAATACAACATTGGATAAAATCATCAAACAATATTGTTCCATTTCCATGCCTGTCAAATTTCCTTACAAGTACATTAATTAAACTATCAGAGAGTCGATAGCCAAAGGAAACTAGAGCAGTTTTCAACTCTTCTTTATCTATATTACCAGAATTGTCTCTGTCAAAGGATCGAAAACAACTCTGCCAATCAGTGACATATTTCCATAAAGCACCAAAATCTTCAAAGCTAACTTGTCCTCTACTATTTCTGTCAAACATACCTAAAAAATGTAATACTTTGTAATTAACAAAAAATAGTAAAGTAAACCAAATCCAAAACTGCTCAAATAAGCACAAAGTTCTAAAACTTGCAAATTTGTATTTTAGAATCAATAATATTGGTAGAGTCCCACAATATTTACAGCACTTTATGGCTATTCCTAAAATTATGCATATATTAGGTATATATTTCTACATGAATTTTTTTGCTCTCAGCTGTACCTACCATTAAAAGACTAATAGAATTATTTATAGGTATTATCAAAAATTCTCTGATAACAAAGAAAGTTTTGGGATTAGATTATATTTATTAACTATATAATTAATCTTCAATATTTACAGTTACCTATACAACAATGATATGTCAATTTTGAATTTCATTTTATTCATTTACTCAGGACATGACAAACTATAACATACATTAATGCCTGTTTGCACAGTTTAGAATTTAAGCATGCCTTTTGTAAGTTGTTCTTAACTTTAAGATTGTCTCGCTTGATGACAGCTTAAGCATTACTTAATAAAGAACCACTTAACGCATTGCGTACATGGCAATCTAGAAACTTATTAGTGACTTTTCAGATTTGGCTTTGTATCAAATGTGAATGATTATCCTATAGATATAAAGAAAACAACAAACTTCAGACAGCCATGGTTATCAAATGCCCAATGCAGGCATAAAACTGAAGTGCTGCTAGGAACTGATTCATGGGAGATCCACTGTTGTTTCTGTAATAACAGTTGATCATTTGGTCTTATAGATTCCTTATTAGGTAATATTTTATTTGAAAATAATTTCAAAATTTCAGAGATACCTCTATCAATCCTAAAACCCGTAAACTGCATTGCTTTGTCACTTGAAATCTTTGAAAAGTAGCATATTCCTTATGTTGTGGAAATGATCAGATCGATTGTAAAGCATCTCGGGAAGTCTATTATCTCGAAGATATCAAACTCAGCTTCAAAACGTCATCCATAAAGAAAAGTTTTAGAGAGCGGAGCAACACAAACTAGTTTTTTTAAGATTACTTTATTTTAAGACTGTCTTAAAGTAAACGGTGCAATCGGGCATAAGTACCTTTATTTGAATACATAAAACAAAAAAATGAAAGTAATGTTTTCCAACCCCAGTATTGAATCTGTAGATATAAACGTTTCTGCTCAGAGTAGGAACTTTGATACATTTAAATCCATAATTTCACACAATGAACTAAACAAAAATAATAATTATGGAAATTTCAAGTATCTCTGGTTATTTTGTGTTGTTCTACATAATTTTTTTCATTAATTATTGTGCAATTACTATCCATCTTACCAATCATTAATCTAACGGTCTCAGGATTAAAAGGACTCCAAGTTCCATTTGAAAGGGCGGATCCAAGCTCATCTGCATTAATAAATCCACTTCTGTCTCTATCAACTCTGAAATAATTTAAAGACTGTAAAAACCAGATTGGTTTAAGATGTAAGTACACAAACCTTTGAAATACATCCCAAAGAAATTGCCTGCTGGGCATTGGAGAAGCAAACTGGCTCATTTTGTACTTGTACCTATATAATATAAACTGATCTCTTTCAAAATTTTGAGGTTACTTTTATTTAGGCGGATTTTATTTACTTGATTGCACAACTTGTTAATTATCTTGAAAAATTATTTTTAGATTGTCACAGAACACCAATAATACGTCTTTAAAAACAACACATCACTGACCTAAGACCTCACTGACTGGATGAATCAGAAGTCACGAAATCAGCGTTGACAAAATTTCTGACGTCAAAAATGACAAGCCACGTCACAGCTTTAATAGGTTGCTCATGAATTTAGAGTTGTATGGAGCTGATAATTATTTTTTGAACAACCGTGCATTTTTCAGCTACATTAATGTACATAAGATGATTAATTAATTAATGATTTTCAAAAAATAAACGATTTTGGTATAGGCAACCAAACATACACTAAAGCTGCATGTTTCTGTTCAACTCCCATATCTATGACCACAGTCCACAGATTTGGTCCACAACACGATTGTGTTGTGGATTTGGTCTGTGGTCCACAGTATGGAGGGCACCATCTTGTATGGGTGACAAGTTGAAAAAGTGTCCACCTGTAAACAGCAAATTATAATTCGAAGATTCACCGAAATGGCGCTCGTGTAGCTAATGGAAATGATGTGAATTTAGGGTTATAAACCGAGTGAAGTGTGCTGGGTTGAAAAATTTAGTATTTTTCGTGACTTTTGTGTAGTTGAGAAATATGCAGTATTTAAAATCTCAATTATTTACGTAGTATTTCCTATTTTAATTTTGTATCTTACAAATTCATGGCGCTGTTTTTAAAATCTTTCCACTTGCTACTATGGCGCCACCTTAATTTGCTTCTTTTCGATGGACACTTTTTAATACATTTAGATGGTGCTCCTTCCTTCTACCCTCCATAGTCCACAGTCAACCCACAGATCACCTATCTTCCTATGGGCGCGTTGTACCAACAGTCGGCTAAACCTGGTTTATTTAACCATAGGGTTAAATTTAACAAACGTTTAAACCGGTGCGTGTTGTACCAGTGGTGTTTTCGTGCAGTTTTGTTAATCAATTATTTTGAAAGGTTGGTATCAATGAATGCTAGACGAATGAACTACTGTGGGGTAAATCACTTACGTTTTGCCAAATAGAAAATATAAAAGAAGAATTTTTAATGCGATTCTAACCCTCAGTTACTGAAGTGTTATTTGCTTTTGCTTATTATTTTATTTACTGAAAATGAATAAGAATAAAAACAGGTCAGAAAACTTTACTGCCAAAGAAGAACGTAAATTTACAAGTTCATTAAAATCTTCGCCATCAAATAAAATTTGGTAAATCAAAATATTCCATTATTATATTTGGTAAAAATAAAAAAATTACAGAATCCACTGACACAAAGTTTTTAGGTTAGAAAACTAGGATTATCATTTTAACCACTCACTTTTAGGCGGGTAACAAACCTGTTGGCAAAACTCTGGTTACCCACTGATCCAGTCTGGTACAACACCCATTTTGCTTAAACCATTAGTTATGTTTTGAACCGTGTTGGTACAAGTCGCCCTATGAGTATGACAAGTATTGACATCCTTAAAAAATAATAATACCAAAAACGAAAGTTACCCGGTCTTCGATTTATAATTTGTCAAAGATCGTATAATTTATGTTTTGTTTATACTTATAAGCAAATCTTGAAAATTTTATTTATTTATGATGTATTTTAAATGGCTGTAAAACCAAACCAAAACAGTAGTCTCTATAAAGGTGAGCCAAAGTTTCCAAATGAAGACCCAAATGAAAGTACTGGAACAAGTTATCCCAATACCTACATTGATTTTATAAAAACTGAAGAAAATGATTTTTGTTTGGAGATGACTATTTAGTGAGTACTAGCGTTGAGTGATAATCACTCAAAGGTACTAGTGATTTACTTGAAATTAAAAAATAAGTAAAGGATTTTGTATAAGACTGAAATATTATCAAGCGAATGTGATATACCCATGTTAAAAATGAATCAGACCTCTTATCTTTCTACCAATGTTCCCCTAGTAAAGCAACTCGTGCTCGACTGGTTTCAAAATGTTCAATAACTCTTGTAAAGAAAATTACCAAGAAGAAAAAGAAACGGTACCCTCCTGCCTAATGTGCAGAAAAAGTAAGTTTCCTTTTAAAAACTATCATAAAAATGAAACTTTCATAAAATGTTCAAAATTATCAACAATATTCAAGGTTTATATTTAAAAGTCACTGTTGGAAATAATTAGAACATCTAATTACGTTAGTCAAATTTCAATATTCTGTTTTTATCAGACCAAGAGAATCTAGCAATTGTAAAAAGTATTCATTACTGGAGTTATGATAATTCTTTATGAATTTCATGGTAAAGTATCTCAATAATTGTGAATCTATTATAGTATACATTGGATAATGGAGCACTAAAGACTAAATTATGTTGGTGGTATGCACAGAATTCATCATGACTGTAGTTTATGTAGGGACAAATTTCACGAAGGTTGTCCAACATTTTTGAGAATGCCCTAGTTCTTAGCTTTAAAAGTCAATAAACATTATGTCTTATTACATTAATTAACACATTTGATGTGAATATGATCTAATTAATACATTCTTTTCATGATATCTAGCTGGTTCTTCTGGAAGCAGATGCAAAATGCACACTTTAATAAAAATTGCATCCTATGTAGAAAATATTTTATGCAAAAAATATATTCAATTCATGTTTTTAAACATTGGTCAAAAGTATCATCTCAAAATAATTATCAGAAGTTTACTGATAAGATAAAATTACATCAATTAGAACAGTCAATTACTGCTGATGAAAATATTTATAATAATACTTAGTCGACTGAAAAACGGAGAAAAATTTGCTTCCTTCTCGTTTTTTTTTAGGTACAACCACATGTGGTCTTTACAAAATGATAGAGTAGGTCCCTGGCCATCTGAAATCGGCAATTACAACATTTTTTAATAGGGACAACACATTTTATTGCGAAATTTGTCAAAATTATGTTTTATCACTTTTTCACACATACCCAGCGATATCTCCGGAACTAAACAAGATATTTTCAACTATTTTTTTTATTTGGCGGAAGAAACATAAGCGAAGATTACTGCGTTAGTTTCATTAGTATAGAAAACCTAGTTTTTTTGTAAAATTAGAGAAAACTGTAATCTTTACTTTTTTTGCAGCACTATTTTCAGTAATCGAGAAACTTTTTTATTTTTCAAAATTTCACCAAACTATCTGCGTACCAAATAAATTTAAAGCTTCAAGGAAGTTTTTAAAACAAGAATCACTATTATAAGTATCATAGTTTTTGAACAATAAATACGCAAACTTGAAAGTTTCTGCAGCCGCGTTTAATTATTGTGCTTTCTAACGAGAAGACATCTCTCCGCTTCCAGCATACGCATAATGCGACCTGTCTATTCCTGACAAATTTGGCCGATAACTTGATTCAGTTGCTAATAGTCTTTGTTTCAACTGCGATTAGGTTGATATTATTTTGGATGTGTGTGTGTCTATTGAGATTTTTTGTGTAAACGATGGAGTGTTTATTTTGTGGTCAGACTTTGCAAGAAAAAGACAAACTTGTGACGCAAAATCCGAGATTCAAAGGATTAAATACAATTATATGTGCTGCAGAAAAAGAGAAAGACACTTGTGCTCAAAAGATTTTGTATCAAAAGGAAGACATTCTAGAAGGGAAGGTTAAAGTAAAATTTCATAAAACTTGCAGACAAACATTTATTAGTTCACAAAATATTGGATATGTTTCTCAAAGCAGTGAAACCGAAAACGCTTCATCGTCTCGGACAAGAGGTGGATTTAATATTCGGTCGGCAAATGTGTCTAATATGTAACAGATCTGGAAAGAAAGGCCAACAGCGCTTAACATCTGTGCAGACAGGTGAGTTAATCTTTTTTTTTAATATTGTAATAATATAATGATTAATAACTGTAAAAGCTAAGTTACGTTCGTTTAAAAAATCTTGCTTCACATTTTTAATAGGAAATTATTTACTAAACTGAAAAATACTGATTTAGTTAAAAAACTTTTTTCTTCGTAATATTGTTTTCCCATTAAAAGTTATAACCGTTAGATATCTAGTAATATGCTGTTATCTGTTTTTTTTTTTCGTATTTAGGGACCGGCGAAAATACGTACTCCAAGATAATCAAAGCTGCCCAAGAACGACAAGATATTGACATGGTTTCTAAATTAGCTGGTTATGAGGACCTCTTTGCTTATGATGCTAAATATCACAAAAGCTGTTATTGTCGGTACATTGGTAAACGAAACATCACAGCTTGTCAAAATAAATCTGATAGTACCACAACTTTGCAACCATTAAGAGATGAAAGTGTATTATCAGACTCAACCAGCTCAGACTCCACTGCCTCTTACAAAATCAACGCGAACGAAGATTTCCAGGTTATTAAAGAGAACGAAATCCTAATTTTACACAAAGCGGCGGGTATTTTAAGGAAAAAAATTTGGAAATCGGTTGTCCCTAAAGGCCATCCCTGCAACTTCCCGCTAAATTCAATTTTCAAACGCATGCGATTTTGCCGCTAGTTGCGATGTTTTTGTGTTATTTTGAGCTCTCCGAGCTCAAAGATAAAGCTATTCAAAGTTCGATGAAACACGATTTTTTTAATTTTCAAACTGCTATAACTTTTGAATGAATTACCTAACCGATTTTCACGCGGTTGGCGGCGATCAATGTAGTTTTTTGAGCTCTATAAGAAATTTCAAACAAAAAATTGATCTGATGAAAAATTTCGGAGTTATTACAAAAAAACACTTTTTTTCGATTCTTTTCGACAACGATATCTCACGAACGCATCAACCGATTCTGACGCACTTGGTGGCGATCGATGCGGGTTTGCAGGGTTAAGAGCTGATTAGTTTTTGAGGACGATCGGTTCAGCCAGTTCGGAGATATTTTGAAAAAATGAAAAAAAAAACTTTTTTGCAATTTATCGAAATCTACCAGTCCGAATTGGTTCTAACGTACAGGAAATCTAAGTTTGGCGAAGCCCTTTCAAATGACACCAACTGTAATCAAATCGGCCAAGTCGTTCAGAAGTTATAAGAGGTTTACATACACACACACACACATACAGACGTACGGACATCATCGTAAAAATAGTCAGGAAAGCTTCTTAGGGCTTCAAAACGTCGAGATTTGTTGAAACCTCGATTTTTTTAAAACGGGGTAAAAACAATAACTTCCCGATTTTTCGAAAACCAATAGGAAGAATCGTTGATTTTCTTAGCGGGAAGTTAAAAATTAGAGAATTTGATATCCCACAAATTTTCCAAATCCGGATAATATGAATCAGGCAGAGTTTAAAAAGCACGTCCCTAATGAGTTGCTAAAATTTGTACCATGGTTAATAGTAGATGATGCTTGCTACGAGAGTGTAAACGATAAAATTATATCACAAGCGGCTGTTCCTTGTAACATTATTATGAGCCCGGCCAGCGCGGTGGCCCATGGAGGTGCGGAACCTTTTAACTTCAAGTAACTACTGCTTGAAAACTATGATACTTAGAATAGTTTTAAAAACTTCCTTGAAGCTCTAGATTTATTTGGTACGCAGATAGTTTGGTGAAATATTGAAAAATAAAAAAGTTTCTCGATTACTGAAAATAGTGCTGCAAAAAAAGTAAAGATTAAAGTTTTGTCTAGCTATACAAAAAAGTAGGTTTTCTATACTAATGAAACTAACGCAGAAATCTCCGCTTACGTTTCTTCTGCCGATTAAAAAAAAAGTTGAAAATATCTTGTTTAGTTCCGGAGATATCGCGAGGTATGTGTGAAAAAGTGATAAAACATCATTTTGACAGATTTTTGATAAATTTCGCAATAAAAAGTGTTGTCCCTATTAAAAAATGTTGTAATTGCCGATTTCAGATGGCCAGGGACCTACTCTATCATTTTGTAAAGACCACATGTGGTTGTACCTTCAAAAAAAAAATTGAAACCTTTTTGCCCCTTTTTCAGTCCACTATACTGATGATAGACTGTTTAACTGTAAAATTTGTTTCAAGAATTTGAATTGTAAATATGACTTGTAAAAACATTGTAGGATACATATCAGAGAAAAACCATTTAAGTGTCAAATTTGTTTTAAAACTTTCTCAAAGGAATACGACTTTAAACGACATAATGTTATTCATACTGGAAAAGTCCATGGAATGTGACATTTGCTCGAAAATTTTTATTTCTGCGGGTAATCTTGATCGCCACCGGCAAATTCATACCAGCAAAAAACCATTTGCATGCGAATTTTGTTCGAAATACTATGCTATTAAAGGTAGCCTTGAAAAACACCATAAGATTCATACTCGAGAAAAACAATTTGGTTGTAAAATTTGTTCAATTTTTTTTACCGTAAATATGAAATATTGCAACATTATTTATCTAACCCACAATAATTCCGAAAAATCGTTCAAATGCGCTATTTGCTCGAAATGTTATGTTGGTAAGGATAGTCTTAAGATACATTAACGAACTTGCAGAACAACACTTTCGATATGAGATTTTCTCGAAGGGCTTCGACCGTAAATGTGATATTGGACGACATTATCTAACCCATACCTCTAAAAAACCCTTTATATGTGAATTTTGTCCGAAGCAATTTACTACTAAAAATAACCTTATAAAACATTGACGTAAACACCAGACAATGGTTAAAATATAGGAATATTTAGGAAACCTGAACAAACACAATCCCGAAACATTTTACCACTAAATATAATCTAAAAGAACACGCGAGAATTCTGTTGGGATTTAGAATAATCATTGACTATATTTTCCAATTTATATTAATAAATAATTACTTATTACAAAATCAGTAAAGTAAAACATAAATATACATGATAGCTTACAGTTTCAACAAATTCACACATGAGAAACGCCATTTAAATGTGAAATATTCACAGACTGTTTTCTTTGCAAAAGTAACTTAAAAAGACATTTTCGAATTCACACTAAACTACAGCCTTTACAGAGTTGAAGGTTTGTTTATTGTTAAAGTGATAATCTAGAGATATTATCTACCAGTTTGATTGATACAATGTAAAATTTAAGCTGCGTCGACAACTTCTTGTCCACAGCGCTCACACTGAGCAGGAAAATTTTAATCGATCAGTCGACAGCAAAAAGTACGAAACAAAAAGTTTTGGGTGCGGCAGATTTTAAATTTTGTTTTCAACCACTTGTTTTTGGATTCCAAATTACGAAGCAATTTCTGCAAGTACATCCCTCCTCATATATACATATACAAATAGACAAAAACAAATTTGTTCTAAAATGAACTTCAAATTGCAACTTTGGCATAAGTACCCAAAATAAGAAACTTTGCAACACAGCTGTTGTGGATGTATATAACATTCTGAATAATTTTGGCGCCATCTGTTATTGGGGTAATTCGGCAACCAAAGCTAAGGAAATTCGTAATTCAAGCTACGACGTACAGTACGAAAAGACGTGCCGTGGACGCCAACTCCCCACTGCCATCTATTGGTGGCGTCCACCCAATGAACTATAAATACGGATGGAAGGGGCATTTTGCGTATGAATTGATGACAAGATGAGACAGACGATAAGGATAGCGCTAGTCAGGGCAGAAAACCTGTATTTACCATTAGAGGAAGTGTATTTATCGTGTTTGCTTTTAAATAATTTTGCTTCTGCTGAATTTTTAAATTAATAATAGTAGTTTTTGGTGATTATTATAAATATTTATAGACTTATAGCCTTTAAGAGATTTTTATTTTGTTTTATATTTGTCTGAAAATGGTTTAATCTTGCAGTGCAGTGAATTGTACTAATAGAATTATAAATTATGGTGTTTATTCTATTGACCTGAATTTTGTCGCATGTATTTAGAAACACCCTGTATTTGTGATGTGGTAGAGTATATATAGCAGGTTTTATTAGCAAAAAACTTAATGTGCCCGTTCTTTAATAACTTCTAGTTCAGCTTGCATGCTACTGAATAGAAAAAAAATAGAGGGGGTCTTAGCACAACGATTATATACTAGGAAGGATAGTCTACTTTGACAAATTTGTTTGTGTGCGATGTCGCAGCTATGACGTCACCACAGGACCTCGCGTATATTTAAATACATTGGTTTATACTTACTGAAAATGTGTTTCTATTGATTTTAATTAAAAATAAAGGTTGTTCGGCTTTAAAACTAATTACCTTTACCATATTAGAACACTATATTTGCTTTAAAAAAGAAAACACATTTTTTTTAGTTTTATTTTATTAATAATTATTGTATATCCTTACAAAAGAATAGGAATATCGAAACAGTTTATATCTACAAAAGGAATTCATATAGTAATGTAGCTAGAAAATATTTACAGAATATAATAAAAAAAAAACACTTTTTATACAGGGTGTTTAATAAAGTTCTTATTTGGGATTATGTAATTATGAGAACAGCTAATTTTCAGATATTTGGCTAGAAGTAGTACCTACCTATAGTAATTAACACAGTATTTAACTTTTAAAAGTTACCTATTGTCAATTTTACGAATGTTCCAGAACTTAATCAAAGAACATTTTAAAATGTGTTTTTTATTTTTCAGTTAAGATAAGCATAAAAATATACATTTTGGTCTTTATAAATAAAATAAATAGTTTTTGATTGATATAAAATGTACAAAATTATTACAGATAAAGATTTTCATTATTGTACAGATTTTTTTTTTATTAGATAGGTACTAATAATTTTTACTTCACATCAATAAATTGTAGTTGCACATCAATATTTTGTTTTAAAAATAAATATTGCTACTACATGGTGCAGTTTCCAGTATAGCAACACCTGTTCTCAAAAAATGTTAAACTTTAATGTAATAAAATTTTTAGTAGAAAAAATAAAATTACTAATCAGTTTATAATTTTTTTAAATTTCTTGCTGTTGGCTCTACGATTGTCCTCATTAGCTTTTCTCTTTAAAGTTTTATCAGATTCCATTTTATAATTATTATATTTAATTCTTATTATTGTTCTTAATTTACAAAAATCAAAAATTAATTTATATGGGATGTCCTCTTTATTTTTATTTATTTTATTTGCCAATTTTTTAACAATTTGAGTACCTGGACGAAAAGAATTTCCATGATGAATTTCAAAAAACTTATTCCATTTTTTTACCTTTTCTAACCATTGCTGACTGGGTTTAATAAGGCCTCCAAATGACAATTGTTGTACCCAAGAGGGAATATGATAATCACGTTCATTTATGAATTTATAGGTGAAATCTCCTAAATGGGGCACTTCTTTCTTATATTTCTTTGCAAGCCATCCTGCTATATATTCTAGTGCATCTTCAGTCGTTTCTAGCGAGATTTCTTCAAACAAAGATGTACTACCAGTACTACCAGATTGATCAGGAGTGCTTTACTGAAGAAAATGAACTACTAGAATTTGACCCAAATGTATCTTCAAAAGGTTTTGGGTCCGTCAATTGAAGTTTTGCTTTTTCTAAAACTTGAGGAGTTATAAATTTTTCATTAACTTCTTCTTTTGTGTTAGTTCTTGCATCTAATATCCCAGCATTTTTTCCCAATAATAGCATCCTAATTCGATAAATGGCTGCCAGTGGAGAAGGGTGCTCATTTGGTCCTCTGCATCGAATTTGTGAAAAAAAATTCTCAAGTGCATCCTGGTTTAACTTATGGGTGCATATATAATGTATGTCAAATCTTGTTTTCATATCTTGAAATAATAATTTTAAAGATTTGATAGATATTATCATTCCCTTTTGGAAAATCTGTAGAGTTTCCTTTCCAATTGGTCTCATTTCCGATATTTGACAAAGCATTTTATCTAAATGTTCGTTTTGCAAATTGAGATATTTACCCCCATAAGCACTTTTGATAGGTACTGATCCATGTTCGACATAGCTGTTAAAAATATCGAACCATTTGTTAATATCACCAACAAATTCTCCTAAATCAACAGCAAGTTTTTTATCATTTCCTGGTTTATATCTCAAAAGAGCTGTAGATACTGAATGAGACATACGTTGAGCAGCTAACTTAACTTTCCGTCTCTGATTTTTTTCACAATCAAGGTGCTTTTGAGAGATTTTCCAACAGGGATTAATTTCCTTATTATTTAAATTGATTAAACTCTGAAGAGGCTCTTTAGTAATTTTTTTATTTCCATATAATATATATCCTTTATCTAGCAATCAATTCCGAACAAGTTTTAACAAATGTGGTGCATCAGCAAATACATAAATATTGTTACCTGTATTTGGGTGACTAAAAAATGGTTTTTCTATATCAACCTGCATTTGAGACCATAAAACAATATTTCCTCCTCCACAGTCACTCACACAAGCTACCACATTATATGATATATTATGCAGTTCATTTATAATATTCGATAATATGTCCTTTGTAATCTTTTGATCGAAAGCAATATATACAGGCTGTTTCCATTTTTTGAATAGACCTCGAGCTTGTACTACTTGCATTTGTCCATAGGGCCCAGCACTTGGTCCTTGGCAGCATCGTATTCTTGCACAGATTTCACTTTAACTTCATCAAACTGTAAGATAACAGTTCTTTCACAATCAGTGAAATTCTCTCCAGCCAGTTTCATCAACAATAACACATCTTTTAGTATTCCTGTACTAACATCCAATTGAGATGCCCACCGCCTTAAACTTGATAAAGAAGGTAAAGGGTAATTTAACTGGTTTCTTAAATATAAATAGCAACTTTTGCTATAGTATCTTAATGTAAAGGCCACAGATATCTCTTCTCGAGTCCAGTGAACAATTTTTTTTCGACCAGACAGCAGATCTATTTGATTTTGTGTTAGGACCATTTTTAATATTTTTTGGGCAGTCTGGATTCTTTTACTTACTGTTACTGAGCGTCCATAACATTTATTTTTGTAATATTTTAGCAATATGTTAACACTGTTGACCTTTTTGCCTGATTTTTCCTTCAGATTTTTGTATTTTAGTAACAGCTCTTCATATTTTATTTTATAATCTATTGGTTCAGTTTTAGGTATTGGAATCTTGATTGGAGTAGGTTTTTGAATATTTATGTCATTTAAATTTTCTATATTGGAGCTAGTAGAACCAATTATTTCTTCAACAATGTTTCTATTAGTTTTTTTTTTAGCTCTTTTTGCCCGAAGTGTCTCTTCACTGTCTTCAGAAGATTCAAGGGCTCTTTTTACTTTAACAGTGGGGACAGCTGTCTTCTTCAAAATCTTGCGTAAAGGTAACTCTGAAAATAATGTAGGAATGAGTCTTAAGAAAAATTATTTATTTTTAATTAAATTATAATTAAAGAAAGCTCCAGATTTATAATTGTTTTGAAATAAACCATAGAATACACTAAAAAATTGTATAGTACTTACTTAACAACTCATTCTGTAAGTCTCTTCCATAATCATTTGGTGTAAAGTGTTCAGAACAAATTGTAGACGTATCTACATTAAAATTATCTGCCCTTCTACAACGCCTAACCCATTCTTTGCGAATAGTGGAAGACACTTTTGGGAAATAATGAAATATAATAGGAATGCCTTTCTTTTTACAAATAATTTGGTTGTTTTTGCACGTAGCAATAGCACATATTCTACCAGGCATGCCTAGACTAAAATAGAAAAAACAACCTTAAAATAATATTTCTACCAAGTCATAAATCAATTTTACCTTGAATATAATAGTACAAAAACCAAGTTTTCAAAATAAAATAAAACGAATTATGATTAAAAATCACTAAAACTTTACCAGAAACAGAAAAATTCTGACAATATAATAAATGTAAACGTAAACCACTATGTAGACAAACTGACTGTCTGCTATTTAGGTCCTACTGTGACGTAATAACGCAAGCGCAATTGCGATCTTGTTTTCAAAATGCTTGAGAATAGGAACTAGTCCATCCTTAGTTAGTATATAATCGTTGGTCTTAGCAAGCCTACAAAAGATATAGTTAAAATTTGTATGGTTGCAGAAAGCGTAATTAAGTCTGAAAGAAACTTTTCTGTGCCGAATATAATGTTGAGACTGGTCTCTCTTGCAATGAGAAATTTGAACATCAGTTAATTGTTTTTATGTTTATCTCAGCATTGTCTAGATCAAGATCCACTTCATGGTCATATAATTCAATTGGTAAGATTAATAATGAAAAATTATTTTACAATTCGGTTTCACCACATAAATTCAATAAAAAACCAAATTCCTGATAGAATCACACAAAAGCTTACTAAAGCTATTCATTTTAAAAACCAATAGCCTCCTAAGGAGAACTGTTGCTTTCTACACAAATCTGCTAAAAATATTTTGTATTTTGAGAAATAATTTTTTTAATATAATATATATCTTCCAAAATCAGTATTTTTATTGAAATTTAATATTTATAATAATTTTATACTCTTTACCCATCCCTATTACTCCCTTTTATCCAATTACAATTGCTTAAATAAATTTTAAAATCAAAATTACTATAAATCCGCTATACAGCACCTTGAAATTTGCGGGCCTTTTGCCCTGACTAGCTCCTTCTCTCTCTCGGACCTCCTTTTCTTATGTTGGCCGCAAAAACGTTTCATTGTTTAAATGGGAAGGGGCCATTCCATCCGTATTCATAGTTCATTGCGTCAAAAATGATATCCTCGTAAGATTAACCTACTATGCCTATCTTTATACAATGGTTCTAGTAAGATTTACAACAAAAAAGACAATAAAGCACTATGTTGGACAAGTTATAGAAAAAATTAAACTCTATATGTAACTGTGAACCTTATTCAGTCAAGACCAGTGGCTGTATGTCATGCTATGCAAAAGACAACGAGAAAAGAAGATCGGCAGTACGCATGTGCGAATTTCAAATTTAGGCGGGACGGTACGGTTGTTCCCCCCTCACGCAAAAATATTGTCGGTCTTCCATGTCCAATTCAACAGAATAAAAACTATTTTTTTTAACAACAAAAATTTAGTTTTCAATCTGCTAAATTGATCATTCCAGACTTTAACATTTTTACATGGTGGGATAACGAAAAACAACGTACAGCACACATATTTATCAAAAAGTATAGATTATGGAATTAAAAAAGTTTACTTATTCAAATGGTTTTATTGTAAAATTATAGGGATTATCATACTTTTTATTTATAACAGTAAGTCAATTAGAAGCAACAATGATATTTCTATTTTTTATGTGTTAGGTTATCCTATTTTATTGTTAAATAAAGAACACTGGAAATGATGAACAATATTATATTATAAACGGAATATCAATAAAAACCAATCATTTGTGAAACAAATAAAAGAAGTTATGAAAAACGAACTTCACACATAAAAAATTGAAATTTCCAATGGTCAAAGAAAACTAAATATATAATAGATTTAAAAGCAAAAATTACCTACAGGATACAACAATAGAAATTAGTAAATATTCACAATAAAAATTAGACAGATACACTTAGAGAAAGTAAAAAATGTACTACCTACCTGCATTTACAATCCTTTTCTCTTTAATTTCTTGGTATAAATATCTTGTGCTTTTCTATAAATATAGAAACTTATTTGTTTTGAATTTTCTTTTCACACTATATTTTGCATGAAGTCTGGAATGTGCAAGTCGTCTGTATTGCAAAGCTTTCTTATATATAGCTTTTCTTTTGGGCTTAGTTTATGAATTCTTGTGACATTGGCAAGTTCAAGCAATGATGTCTTTCTGCCTGCAATGAGAATTGTTGTGTGAGGTGTGAGTTTTATATGAAATACAAACTATAAATAATTAATATATATATATATATATATATATATATATATATATATATATATATATATATATATATATATATATATATATATATATATATATATATACACTGTGTCCGTAAAGTATGGAACAAATTCATTTTTAGCTAAACAGACCATTTTAAGAAATAATCCTGAAACACGTCGATTTTTGATTTTAATTTACCGTATTTTAAAATATTAATCTAATATACAGGGTGAATTACTTTCGAGTAATGACGTCACCGTCATTTTTTTTTAATGGAACACCCCCATTTTGTCTCAATTTTCGGATTACTCTAGCTAAGCTGATTCCAAAAATGTATCACATGCTGATTCCAATTGGTACAGGGTGGACAAAAATACAATAGTTTTGTGTGTGCTCATAAAGTAACGCGTAACATTCTTTATTAGTTAAATTAACAATATTATCAAAAATACTTATTATCTAGAGGACAGAATATGATGAAATACATGACTTTATAAATGTTCGAACTGCAGCCCTTGCTGTATTTGACAGTTACCCAAACGGTGTACAAATTCTTGTTGAACCTTGTTTATTGTGTCTTGAGAAATATTGAATATTTGCTGGTTTCGTTTGATACACAATATTCTTCAGATGGCCCCACATGAAATAATCCAAAGGATTGAAATCTGGTGACCTCGCTGGCCATTCAATAGGTCCACGTCTATCAATCCACCTGCAGAGGGACGACCTGATTTGCGTACATTTTCAACCGTACCAGTTTCTCGAAATTTCTTTTCAATCTTACTGACTGTTGAACGCGTTATAGGTCTTTCTGGATATTTACCATTAAACAAATTGCACACTTCCATCTGAGTTCGCGATCTGTCTCCATACCCAATCATCATAAGTATTTCAATTTTTTGTTTTACACTTAACTCCATTTCTACTTCAAATTAAATCTAAGCAATAATTAAAACATTCATGAATACCAAAAATATTGTAGTACTAAACTGTCACTGAACATCAATAAATTACTAAACAAATAATGACATTTCACAAAAAACTAGACGACTATGTTTTTTTTAAATTGATAAGAAATAATTTCTTTCATATTCTGTCTGCTAGACCACAAGTACCAAACATGTTTGGAAACAGCTCATTTTTATTAATCTAAAAATTTAACAAACTACAGGGTGTTACATTTAAACCAATTGCCGCTACTTTTTGATAATATTGTTAATTTAACTAATAAAGAATGTTACGAGTTACTTTATGAGCACAAACAAAACTATTGTATTTTTGTCCACCCTGTACCAATTGGAATCAACATGTGATACATTTTTGGAATCAGCTCAGCTAGAGTAATCCGAAAATTGAGACAAAATGGGGGTGTTCCATTTAAAAAAAATGACGGTGACGTCATTACTCGAAAGTAATTCACCCTTTATATTAGATTATTATTTTAAAATACGGTAAATTAAAATCAAAAATCGACGTGTTTCAGGATTATTTCTTAAAATGGTCTGTTTAGCTAAAAATGAATTTGTTCCTTACTTTACGGACACAGTGTATTATGGAACATAAAGCAATGAAAAAATAATTTTATGATGAGTAGTCGGAGCGTGAGATGTTAACACAACTCAGATATAGACTTTTCTCGCTTGGGGGCAACAGCCAAGCATTATACAACCCCAAAAAGTTGGCTTGGATTTATGGTAGAGCACCCAGGTAGAAATTTAGTGGCGCCAACTGTTAAAATTAATTACTCTAGCTAGATTGAAAAAGTGAATAGGGAAAGTCCATAGTCCACGTGGCAGTCGCTTTGAAATTCCCTACTTTTATAAAAAGTGTGCCAGTGCCAACCAACGTGCTTTGTTGTCTCGGCCAAAGCCAAAACGAAACTTGTATATTTTATACTGCTGCCAAGACGTCATTTTTTTTGCAGGTTTTCGATTTCTCTACTTTAATATTGTATATTTATAATAAAAAAGGTAATTAAAACAATACAAATCAACCAAATTACAAATCAATCCAAATAATTGTTTACCCTCAGGGCGACTGTCATCAGTGCCAAATTATCAGTTAGTGGACATGCCCTGTCAGATTTGCATCTGCCCAACCGTTCGACGCATATTGCTCTGCATTTAGTTCATGCTATGCGCACTCCTATAGGAAATTCTTGACCACATTCCATTCGTAGTGCGTGCTCCCTGGCTTAAGAGGGCGATGTGTCGATTTTACTGGTGGCTGAATATGCATTGCAATAAAAGACCTCTTCTTTTTGACCTTATCCAACTTTTCGAATAAAAACTAGTGTTGGGAAATACGGTAATTTTCCGGTAACCGGTGAAGCGGCGACAGTGATTTCTAAATCACCGTGATTCTAAACGGTGATTTCAATCACCGCAGTGACTAAGTATAAACAGCAGAGACAAATCAAAATATAAGACCAGCGCGCGGTGACTAGCGACGAATACGAATATATTATTTATTATTCAAGCATCTCATCGGTTTATTATAAAACAATAACTTGTTGGTGCCCGCCAGCCGCCACCAGTCCACCGCCGATCGTATTATCTATAATAACATCATATACTCATGTACCTATCGGCTTAAATCACCGTTAATGATATTTTATATCGATATTGGATCGGCGCAATCTTCCAACCAATGCTAGTGTCGATTGTTGTTGAAACAGAATCACCGTTCACCGCATCTGCGAGAAGTGAATCACCGGTAGCGCCAGTGATTTTACATTCACCGGTGAAATATCGTGGTTACCGATATATCGACCAACACTAATAAAAACAACGATAATTTTTTATTACGTCATATTTTTCAATTATAACAGATTATAATCATGGTGTACGTGTCTAAGTATTCAGCTATCAGGAAATATTGTTTCCAAATAATTTATTCATTGCCTATAGAAGTTGGTTTAGTTTAAATTATTTAAACAACTTTTTATTATTTACTTCAGTGTCTGCCTATAGTAGTTTGCTGTTGCAGTTAATTTGGTGTAAGTTATTTATAAAACTTTTTATTACCTACTTCATTGTCTATAGTAGTTTGGTTTTGTGGTTAGTTTAGTTTATCAATTATTCAATCAATCAATCAATTATTCCTTGAAGGAGTACAATATTAATATTTTTTAGGATGCCCGGAGGAACAGTGTGTTATGTCTTCGGTTGTGAAGGCAAAACATCGTTTCCTCAATCCCAATAAAGATTTTGCTAGGTACCAAAAGTGGGTCCAGTTGTGTGGAAATGAAAAACTAAGGAGCAAGGATCCAAGTATGGTGTACCGTTCCAATCGAGTATGCCACAAGCACTTTGAACAAAGATATTATTTAAGTAATAACCTTTTAGTGAACACATCTTTGCCAACATTGAATTTACCTAGGCCATTAAGAGATGAGTAATTAAAAAATGTGTATTTATAATATATCAGAATATAAAACCTTCTCTTTTATGACAATTTTTCACTTATTGATAAATAATCTATTTATTGCAGTGATTGATGAAAATTTTCCTCCTGAGGGGATTCTGCCTGCATACTTGGTACACAAAGAACACAGCTATAATAAAAGTTTGCAACTTTCATTCATTATCAAAGAAACTACTGTCGTTGTTCTACACACTAAGTTAATAACTTGAATGTAATTTTAGTTTTTGGAATCAGAACAAATATCTGCGTTCAAGATAGACCACAAGCTGAGGAAATTCATGGAAGAGATTTTGAACAAGTATAGGACCTTCACATGCAGAAATGGTTACAGACGCAGGGCCTTCGCATGTAGAAATTTTTACAGATGCTGGACCTTCACATGTAGAAGTGGTTACAGGTGTAAGACCATCTACCAAAATTCATATAGCAGATAATATTGCCATCAGTACACCAAAAAGTAAGCATAATATTCAGTTAGTTCTATCTGATAGTCAAAAATATTAAATTAGATGTATATATATATATATAACATTAATGAAACATGGAATGGCGAGATCAAGTATATAAACAATTATATTATGGAACAACTTCGGATCAAACTGCAGCTGTTGTTCATGAAGGAGCTATACCTCATCTTCAAGCACTTTTGTCTTCTCCGCGTATAAAAGTTGTAGAACAAGCAGTTTGGGCTCTTGGTAACATAGCAGCTGATGGTCCAGGAACTAGAGATATGGTTCTGAGTCGTAATGTACTACCCGATTTGTTATGTCTGATAAAATCTCACACATCACTGTCCTTGCTTAGAATTACAGTTCGGACAATTTCAAATTTGTGCAGTAATAAGAATCCATCTCCAGATTTTAAACTCCTCTGACCTGCATTACCATTTTTGGCTTGTCTTTTAAATCATTCTGACTATGAAGTTCAGGCAAATACTTGTTTGGCACTAGCGAATTTAACAGATGGTCCAGATGAAAATATTCAAGCTGTTCTAGATACAGGATTAATTAATAAACTGGAACAATTGTTATACAGTGAACAAGTAACAGTTCTAACACCTGCATTGAGAGATGTAGGAAATATTGTATCTGGTAATGATATACAGACTGGTACGGTTATACAAGCTGGAGCACTTACCATATTAAGCAATCTTTTACAACATAATAGGTTGAATATTGTTAAAGAAGCTGCTTGGACAATATCAAATATAACTACAGGTGACAGTGAACAAATTCAGAAAGTAGTTGATGCTGGTATAATTCCCCAACTGCTCAATGTCCTCCAAACTGGCGATACCAGAGGTCAATCAGAAGCAGCTTGGGCAGTTACGAATTTCACTGTTTGCAGTACTATTTCTCAAATTGATAAACTGGTTGAATTAGGTGCTTTGAAGCCATTATGCAATCTCTTGAATTCCAAAGATCATAAGACTGTAATGGTGGTTTTAGATGGGCTCAACAATATATTAAATGCTGCAAATAAAATTGGAAATCTGAAAAAAGTAACCATCATGATTGAAGAATGTGGTGGTTTTGATGGAATAGAAGCACTACAAACTCATGAAACCCAAGTGTCTAATGCAGGATTCTCATCCTAAAATTATTTTTTCGTTGCTTTATGTTCCATAATATAATTGTTTATATACTTGATCTCGCCATTCCATGTTTCATTAATGTTAGTTATAGAAGCGATATATATATATATATATATATATATATATATATATATATATATATATATATATATATATATATATATAAATATATATATGTATATGTAATGGCGAGATCAAGTATATGAACAATTATATTATGGAACATAAAGAAAAAATAATTTTAGGATGAGAATCCTGCATTAGACACTTGGGTAGGTGTGGCAAATTAAATTTGACCATCAGCAGTGTGTGGAGCTGGAACGTTTTCATCAGCACCAGCATCTGAAAAGTAATTTTCAATAAGGCCTAGAGCTTTTTCGAAAATCTTTTCGTTTTCATGAGTTTGTAGTGCTTCTATTCCATCAAAACCACCACATTCTTCAATCATGATGGTTACTTTTTTCAGATTTCCAATTTTATTTGCAGCATTTAATATATTGTTGAGCCCATCTAAAACCACCATTACAGTCTTATGATCTTTGGAATTCAAGAGATTGCATAATGGCTTCAAAGCACCTAATTCAACCAGTTTATCAATTTGAGAAATAGTACTGCAAACAGTGAAATTCGTAACTGCCCAAGCTGCTTCTGATTGACCTCTGGTATCGCCAGTTTGGAGGACATTGAGCAGTTGGGGAATTATACCAGCATCAACTACTTTCTGAATTTGTTCACTGTCACCTGTAGTTATATTTGATATTGTCCAAGCAGCTTCTTTAACAATATTCAACCTATTATGTTGTAAAAGATTGCTTAATATGGTAAGTGCTCCAGCTTGTATAACCGTACCAGTCTGTATATCATTACCAGATACAATATTTCCTACATCTCTCAATGCAGGTGTTAGAACTGTTACTTGTTCACTGTATAACAATTGTTCCAGTTTATTAATTAATCCTGTATCTAGAACAGCTTGAATATTTTCATCTGGACCATCTGTTAAATTCGCTAGTGCCAAACAAGTATTTGCCTGAACTTCATAGTCAGAATGATTTAAAAGACAAGCCAAAAATGGTAATGCAGGTCAGAGGAGTTTAAAATCTGGAGATGGATTCTTATTACTGCACAAATTTGAAATTGTCCGAACTGTAATTCTAAGCAAGCTGATTGACCTCTGGTATCGCCAGTTTGGAGGAAATTGAGCAGTGGGGGAATTATACCAGCATCAACTACTTTCTGAATTTGTTCACTGTCACCTGTAGTTATATTTGATATTGTCCAAGCAGCTTCTTTAACAATATTCAACCTACTATGTTGTAAAAGATTGCTTAATATGGTAAGTGCTCCAGCTTGTATAACCATATCAGTCTGTATACCATTACCAGATACAATATTTCCTACAGCTCTCAATGCAGGTGTTAGAACTGTTACTTGTTCACTGTATAACAATTGTACCAGTTTATTAATTAATCCTGTATCTAGAACAGCTTGAATATTTTCATCTGGACCATCTGTTAAATTCGCTAGTGCCAAACAAGTATTTGCCTGAACTTCATAGTCAGAATGATTTAAAAGACAAGCCAAAAATGGTAATGCAGGTCGGAGGAGTTTAAAATCTGGAGATGGATTCTTATTACTGCACAAATTTGAAATTGTCCGAACTGTAATTCTAAGCAAGGACAGTGATGTGTGAGATTTTATCAGACATAACAAATCGGGTAGTACATTACGACTCAGAACCATATCTCTAGTTCCTGGACCATCAGCTGCTATGTTACCAAGAGCCCAAACTGCTTGTTCTACAACTTTTATACGCGGAGAAGACAAAAGTGCTTGAAGATGAGGTATAGCTCCTTCATGAACAACAGCTGCAGTTTGATCCGAAGTTGTTCCATAATATAATTGTTTATACACTTGATCTCGCCATTCCATGTTTCATTAATGTTATATATATATATATATATACATCTAATTTAATATTTTTGACTATCAGATAGAACTAACTGAATATTATGCTTACTTTTTGGTGTACTGATGGCAATATTATCTGCTATATGAATTTTGGTAGATGGTCTTACATCTGTAAACAATTTCTACATGTGAAGGTCCAGCATCTGTAAAAATTTCTACATGCGAAGGCCCTGCGTCTGTAACCATTTCTGCATGTGAAGGTCCTATACTTGTTCAAAATCTCTTCCATGAATTTCCTCAGCTTGTGGTCTATCTTGAACGCAGATATTTGTTCTGATTCCAAAAACTAAAATTACATTCAAGTTATTAACTTAGTGTGTAGAACAACGACAGTAGTTTCTTTGATAATGAATGAAAGTTGCAAACCTTTATGATAGCTGTGTTCTTTGTGTACCAAGTATGCAGGCAGAATCCCTTCAGGAGGAAAATTTTCATCAATCACTGCAATAAATAGATTATTTATCAATAAGTGAAAAATTGTCATAAAATAGAAGGTTTTATATTCTGATATATTATAAATACACATTTTTTAATTACTCATCTCTTAATGGCCTAGGTAAATTCAATGTTGGCAAAGATGTGTTCACTAAAAGGTTATTACTTAAATAATATCTTTGTTCAAAGTGCTTGTGGCATACTCGATTGGAACGGTACACCATACTTGGATCCTTGCTCCTTAGTTTTTCATTTCCACACAACTGGACCCACTTTTGGTACCTAGCAAAATCTTTATTGGGATTGAGGAAACGATGTTTTGCCTTCACAACCGAAGACATAACACACTGTTCCTCCGGGCATCCTAAAAAATATTAATATTGTACTCCTTCAAGGAATAATTGATTGATTGATTGAATAATTGATAAACTAAACTAACCACAAAACCAAACTACTATAGACAATGAAGTAAGTAATAAAAAGTTTTATAAATAACTTACACCAAATTAACTGCAACAGCAAACTACTATAGGCAGACACTGAAGTAAATAATAAAAAGTTGTTTAAATAATTTAAACTAAACCAACTTCTATAGGCAATGAATAAATTATTTGGAAACAATATTTCCTGATAGCTGAATACTTAGACACGTACACCATGATTATAATCTGTTATAATTGAAAAATAGGACGTAATAAAAAATTATCGTTGTTTTTATTCGAAAAGTTGAATAAGGTCAAAAAGAAGAGGTCTTTTATTGCAATGCATATTCAGCCACCAGTAAAATCGACACATCGCCCTCTTAAGCCAGGGAGCACGCACTACGAATAGAATGTATAGGAATGGAATTTCCTATACGAGTGCGCATAGCATGAACTAAATGCAGAGCAATATGCGTCGAACGGTTGGGCAGATGCAAATCTGACGGGGCATGTCCACTAACTGATAAGTTGGCACTAATGACAGTCGCCCTGCAGTGGGATTCTGTGCCATGTTGATATCAACAGTCGCCACAAAACGACACTATTCGTATTCCGTGTGCCATACCATATGACTATTTGTCGTTTTATAGCGACAAACGGACCTCGACTCACTCGCCTAATAACGATACCTCTTGACATCTCGATATAGAGACAAACACATGTTGTTTTGCATTACGGTAAGAAAGAGGGAAAGAAATAGAAAATGTGTTAGAACTTTTTAACGTCTTTTGTTCGAAAATACATTTTTCTCGCTGAAGAATTCTGTTTTGATGCGTGACAGAATTTACGACCCATTGTTGGTATTTGTATCCTAAAAAACTTCGGCGTGAACTAATAAAATCCGTTGTAAAATATTCTCATAATGTGAAGAGTTAATTTGCCATGGTCGAAAAATGGATTTGCTCATAAAAAATTCAAGAGAAAGTATATATCTAAACAATTCTCCTATTGATGGCTCTTCAAACCTTTCCCAGAAGGGTTCGGGTGACATATATATATATTCCTTCGGTTTCCAAGATCATGTGAACATTGCTGAAATCAAGATTTTATATGGGTGGTATGCGAGCTTTTTTACAAGGAAATATCATTTTTAAAACTCAGTTTTGAATGCTTCGTCAAGTAAATCGGCTCAGCTCCAACTTCGAGTGTAGCTATTGTATCTTTAGTGCTTGTGCTTTGCCTTTTTTCGCTGTTATCAAAATTAAAATGAAAGTCCGAAACGACCATTGGTCATTACTTTTAGACTTAGCTGAAAGAAACCCAAGTATATTGATAAATAAGTTCAATGGCCCTGCAGGGAAAGCGGAAGGGAGAGCACTGTGGCAAAACTTGGCACAGCAATTAAATGCTTTGGGCTTTGGAGAAAAAACCGTGGAAGAATGGAGAAGAGTAAGTAACATAATATTAATAAATTATAATTATATACTTATTTAATACGAGAGTAGGCAGTTCAGTGACAGAGCTTTGGCCACAAAATTTAGTCATTTTTCATTAATTGTAAAATTATAAAAACCTAAGATGAGATTTACCCACCATTTACTGTTGAGTTGTAACCAGTGCTGTTCTGAACGTTCTGAAAAACATTAACCTATAGACAGAACATAAGGCTATTAAAAAAATACCTAATACCAAAATTAATTCTAGGCACTGACTGACTGGAAGTCGACAACAAAAGCAAAAGCTGCCAAGCTGAGAAGGGAACAAGAAGCCACAGGAGGTGGGCCTGCTATACTTCCACCATTGAATGAGCTGGAAAAAAAACTTAATGATCTAATGGGGACAGTGGTAGTAGAGGGTGATCTGGGAGTGGAGGAAATTGGCTTAGGGGAAGAAGTTGCTGTAGAAGTATGTAAATATACCTAAACTACTTTAAAATTAATTGATTCAAAAAATTGAAATAAGCAATATTCTGCACCTTCCCAAATACATATGTACAATAAATTCTCTGATTTCAAAATAAACAAATGTAAAGTTTGATGTTGAATTAATTAATTAATTTTCAGATGATACCTCAAACAACCAGTCTCACCGATCACCATTATGCAAGTGTTGGAGAGAATAGCAGGAAGCGTGGAGCCAGTTCAACAACGGCAACAACTCCAAAGGTTCGGAAAGTAAGGCAGGAACCAACCCTGCGGATGTCTAAGGAACTCCTAGATATTAATAGGGAGTCATTGGAAGTGCTGATGTCAATTGACACCAATTTAGCTATAATTGGGGCTGCATTGACCAGAATAGCAGAAAAACCATAGTTTTTAGATTTGTTTTAGGAAAAGTTTATATTTAGTTTTATTTAGGTAGTAGGTATGTGGTTATTACTTTTTTTAATGTAGTATTAGTATTATAATTTGTAAGTATAGTTATGGTAGTAAATTGAATAATCAAGCACATTATTAACTTTTGGATTTTTAAATGAAGAAAATTAATTCAGTTATTTTCTTCAACTTCTAATATAAAAATTTAATTTTTGGGTGCAAGTTAGTAATATGATTGAAATATACATCTAATTGTCATTCGCTACCTACAAAACAAGTTAATATGTCATCTACATATCTATACCAAAATAAGATATTTTTTAAATGTTACATTGAATATATACCTTTACTATTGTCAAAAGTGAAATAGTTTTGATGAATACATACATCAATAAATTAAGTATGATAGATAGATAATTTATTCAAGTAATATCACAGTAGTAGTACAATCGTGTTATTAAATGTAAATATAAAAATTATGAAATACAAAATAAGTACAATCTGCTATTATACCTGGATTAATATTTTTAGCCTCTAGTAATTTGCTTACAAGTGGTATACATTCTTTTGAATGAATTTTAGAGAACATATTTATCAAATGAACTGAGTTTAGAGTGAAGTAAGTTTTTAAATGTTTGATTAGTTCTATTGAACTTTTAATTGAGTATTTAGATATTATTAGGAGTATTAACATTAGAAAGTACAGGTCTAATTGGTTTCGATACCTTATGTATTAGAGTAAACTTACAATATTTTTTATATTCCATTAAAATTGTTATTATTAACTTAAGTTTTACTCAATTTTATTTTAGGGTTCCTCAAGTAGGAACTTTTGTTAGTATTCCATATTGTTTTTAACTAACAAATTGTTATATATTTCATGAAAATCGAATGTGCATCCTATGAATGAAAATTGAATTGTACTCCTCATTTATGTAAATAAAACATGTTTTTAACTTACATCAACTATTTTTTCAATCTTCTGATACCAATTGAAAATTAATCTAAACAAACTATTAAAACAATATTTATTTTAGAATAGTTTCAAGATACAAGGTATTATCTAAAATTTATGAAAAAACTATATCAATATTTATACCAGACAAAAAATGTACCGTATTTATTAATATAGTTCAAAAAAATACTTTATGGCACGAGTCCTTGAGTGAATTTAAGAATAAGTCAATATTAACATAATATGTCATAAACCTCTTAATTTTCATTATCTTTCTTATCACTCCAGATTGTATTATGAATCACCTTCCTATCATTACGGACCATTTTTCGACATAGAAGATTTTGCCCAATTTTTGTATTACTGATTCTCAGAAGCGTGACCTAGGCAACTTTGCCATTTTCAAAAGTCAGATCACGTTATTACAAACTTCGGGTATAACGGTAAAAGAAACATACACATAACTATCTTGATATGAATTTTATTTACTTAACATAATAATTTTTGGTTGTTACACGAGTTACATCACATTACAATGTTAATAAACAAAAAAAAACAACTAAAGAATGATTTTCAAAAATATCACAGTTTATAAGAAATGTAGATTACATTACTAAGTCTGTGTTTCAGTACATAAATTATTCTTTCTACTAAATTCAAATGAGTATATCTGATTCCGTATCAAAAAGATAATTGGAATAAAACATTACTCGACATTATACATAAAACAAACATAAAGTGAATTATTTTTATTCAAAAAGAATTCATCTCTTTCCATGGCCCACCCAGGAGGCGTAAGTTTAAGACTTACGGAGATGTTTTAGGCCTCGTTAAGATTCCCCATCAAAGACAGGCCTACATTTTGTGAAATAACAAACACTCATTTCAAAATACATATCCTAGCAGGTTTGGAGAGCCTTATTGCTAGACATACATACAATTAAAGAAAATAATTGTTTATAATATTTTGTCGTGCTATTCTCCCTTGATCATGAAAATCACCATCAATTCTTTGATATACTTGAATTGGTTGGTTAACGTTGTCTTCGGGTACTTCAAAGTCTACCTCTAATCTTGCTTCTGTACAAAAGTTATGGAGTATTGCACAAGCATATACAATTTGGGAGACTTTCACTGGGCTATATCTCAATTTTCTTTCCAATAACAAACAAAGAAATCTTCCTTTAAGCACTCCTATACACCTTTCAACGCAATTCCTAGCTCTCATATGGGCTTGAGTATATCTGTACTCGGGGCTTCCTGGAACTGCATCTGGAATTGGTGTTAACAGCCATGGTTGCAGAGGATAACCTGAGTCACCCAATAGCCAAGCATTTCTGTCACCTAAAACAAAAAATAAATTTCAATAATCTATTACTTCCAACAATTCAATATCTCTAATAGTGATAACTAACCAGCATAGCAAGACCTTTCAAGTTCAGTTCTAATTATGGATTGACTCCAAATAAATGAGTCATGTGATGCTCCCCCAAATCTTGCGTTAATGTTCAATATTTTTAAATCGAAGTCACAAATCTAAAACACAGAAAATGATTACATTTACTACTTATAAATACCAAATGGTTGTACTCACTATCTGCACATTTTTGGAATGGTATCCTTTTCTATTGAAATAATTGTGCTCTTGTTCCATCGGTTTGATCATTGTTACATGAGTTCCATCAATTGCCCCAACGACTCCTGGAAAATGTGTAGCTTCCATAAATCTCATTTTTATCTCCCGCTTTGTATTGGCATCTCTTGGAAATTTTATTTTTTCATGGACAAATCTGTTCACTATAGCCTCTACAACTTGGGAGATTGCAGTTGATATTTGTGATTGAGAAACAGCAATATGGAAATTTTGGTTCTGGTAGACTTCGCGACCCTCGGAATTTTATGTTAATTTTAAATTTGTTTGATAGCTACCCTTAATTAAAGTAGATTAGAACAAAAATTTCGTTGGATCATTCAGAAATTACTTTAAAAATCACAAATTTAGTTCAAAAAATGATACTTTTTCAACACTATTTAATGATATTTACGATGAATATTTTCACTTTAAACTGTAAAGGTTATTATCTTTAACCAAATTTAAGTCTGTTTCACAAAAAAACCGGAAGAAAATACTTTAATTTTGCCAATTTTCAGAAATATTTTGAAGTATATTATTTTCACTCGACACTTATAGGTTATAAACCAACACACTCAAATCTTATGTCTACGATCACAAATCATGATTGTTCTGTGATCAGGTGATAGCTAAGCGGCGTTGTCAAATGGTGTTTATTTTCTTATAGTTGAATTAATTTTGCATTGTAATAGATTACAGGAATATATAAAAATATAAAATAATTTGCATTTATAATCATAAAAATTGAAATATTAAGCATCCTTATGCCTGTATTCACCATTTTGTACTCTAATCATGATTAGGTAATTGTGATTAAATAAGTAATCATGATTAAGCCAAATCGCTATTCACCAAATTGTTGTTTGGTAAAATTAAGCAATCAGGGTTAAGTTTAATTTACAACTTGGCAACATCGATATTTTCTCAGTGTCACCACCCAAAATATGTTTTTTTTTATCTTGAATTGGTAACACTTGCCATTTTTAACCTCACTAACCTCATTCTTCAGTGTTTTATTGTTGTTAATCTATTACTTTCAAATAATAAATGATAAATAAAGTAATCCATGTGTTTAAATCTTTAATCAAATCCAATATAAATATAATACGACAAATACATAACTTTTATGTGAAAAATTAAAAATAATAGTAACATATGAATTAATAATAATTAACTTAATTATTGACTTTTTATCCTATTAAAATAACCCAATCTACTCTAAGATATTAAAAAATTGATCAACAATCCGCCTATAATTCATTAAATTTTTATCATGATTTTCAGCAGGCATTGGTGGAATGTCCCCTTGTTCAATCAAATATTCCAAGATGTTCATGTCTATTTCATCAGGGTCAGGGTTTGGTGGTAAACCTTCCCCCATCCTTCGAGCACGATTGTGTAATACCCCTGTTGCATCAATTATTGGGAGAATATTTTCAGTGGAACAACGCATACCATATGCTAAAACTGGGAACCTGCGTTTAATTATTCCATTTACTCTTTCCACTATGTTTCTGGTCCGCTTATGCGCCTCATTATATAAATGTTCTCCTCTTGTTTGGGGGTTTAATAATGGGGTAAATAAAAATTTTCTCAAGGCATATCCACTATCACCTAAAACATCAAATATAATTCCTAATTTTACCCCTTTAACCAACAACTTAACAGTAAAGCTTCTGTTTAGCTACTAAGGTACTTTAAATTCAATATTTCAAGTAAGTAAACAGTAAAAAAAATATATTAGGAATGTTTGAAAGCTCTTTCATTAATAACATATGTGAATGCCACTGGCTAACTTCTATATAGTACCTTATTGAATAAACTGCTTGCTATAATAATCATCGTTCTAAACCCATTTTTATGTAAATTCAAAGTGGAATATTTTGAAAGCCACAAATTGACTCATCACTTGAAGAGTCAATGTGTCTGTCATGTTGCCAATTTTCAACAGAATTCTGAAAACCACATCTTTATTTGACTTTAAAAATATTTCACATCACATTTACATTAAAATTGTTTGGAACGCTTATTATAACCAATAGTTTAGATGATTTGCAATCCTTTGGTTTTGAATTACACCAGTTTTGCAATAAAGTTTTTAGAATATTTCTGAAAGACGTCTTCCAAACAAAAAATGCCAAGTTACCTAAAAGCAGGCCGTCCCCAAACTCATTATTTTCAAAACGTCCTAAAATCCAGGAATTATTGAAAATTGTTGAATCATGGACTGAACCTGGCCACCTGGCTACAATGTCCATTATTTCCAACTATGAATTTACCACCAACCGAGTATTAATGGAAAAATAATCTTTTCTATTTCTATAAACTTCGGCATCACCTAAAAATTTTAAAATGGGGATAGTTTTTTGATAATATTCATTTAGGGTTCTTAACAATATTATTGAAAATCATGACTTTATTGTTTTATAAGTAATGACTTATTGTACTGCCATGTAAGGTCATTTGAAAGACATATATACTTTTACTTTATATTAAATATACTTTAATGACTTACCAGGAGATTGGATTTTAACATGTGTGCAATCTATCACACCTATAACTCTAGGAAATCTGGACATTCTGTAAAATTTCTCCTGTGTTTGTAATTTCTGTTGATTTATTTCAGGCATAAATATATGCAGAGGTCTGGTACCCGCAATAGCTCTGCTTACTTTACTAATTATGCGGGAAGCAGTAGGTTGAGAACATCCAATGAAGTCACCAATGCTGATCTGATGCCCATTAGAGGCATAGTACCGCAGTGTCAACAAAAGCTGACTTATAGGACTTACTGGATTGTTACTAAAAAATTAAATAACCTTTTAATAAACTACTACCTACTTGGTATTTTATTTGGGACTCTCCATACTGGCAAATAATAGACCAGGTGTATTCATTGCTACTGGGGTAGTATGGTCATAATACTAATTACTAATTCATTATAAAAGAACAAATATAAGAGCCCTTACTTACATTCGATTATCATAGCTAAGCTGATCCTCAATTTCCTCTAGCACTTCAGCTACTGTAGGCTTGGTCAGCCTAAATCTTTTAAAAAAATTGTACTCATCCATAGTTTCAAAATAATTAGTTCTTTCCCAGTGAGCTCTAGGAAAGTCATCTGCAATAATGTCCATAACGTCCAAATCATCGTCGTACAGTTGGTCTTCAATATTTTCCATGTTCCAAAGAAAAAAACACCAATAATAAAAAACAAAAAATTGTAAGGCACAAGATAAAATTGTAGGTTATATACCGCGTGAATCTGTCACTTCTGTCAGAAAAAACAACGATTATCTTTAAAACCGCTCAAATTTGGCCGATTAAGTTAATTGTTGTTTAAGCACTAATTCTCTGATTAAAAAATTGGTGAATACCAAATTAGCTATTTAACCACAATTAAAAGTTAATTGTAGAAATTTGACTTTGGTGAATACGGGCATTAGAATATAATGTTAATCTTAGATTTGCTTTATTTCTTACATTAAATGTAAGAGTTTATAACAAACTTACTGATGTGCCTAATACAGTTTTATAGCAATATATTGAATAATAAAAATAATAGTGAATAATATATTAATTTAATTTATACATTATTCAATTATGTAGGTTTGGTTAGGTTAGGTTTGGTTTGGTTAGGTTTGGTTTGGTTAGGTTTAGTTTGGTTTGGTTAGGTTAGGTTTGGTAAGGTTTGGTTAGGTTAGGTTAGGTTTGGTTTGGTTTGGTTTGGTTTGGTTTGGTTTGGTTTGGTTAGGTTAGGTTTGGTTAGGTTTGGTTAGGTTTGGTTAGGTTTGGTTAGGTTTGGTTTGGTTTGGTTAGGTTTGGTTTGGTTAGGTTAGGTTAGGTCTCAACACGTCATACTTTCTACTATCGTTAAGATTACATTAGCCATAATCAAAAGCTTGATCTATATAGGTACATGCATATTTATTAGCTTCCCCTTCTCGAAAAAATTACATATAATTTGTATTTCACATGAATTTTGAAAAAATTCATGTTGAATATAAAGTATTTAACTATTTTTCAAATAAAATATTGTGATATAGTGAAAAAATATTGTTTTTTGGATTTTTCTCTATAAATTCTGAATCTTCCACAAATTTTTTAGTAAAAAACCTTGTGTAATGCATTTTCAAGCCGTAACGAGTTACGTAAATGAGAACTGGCAACATTGTTCAATCCACCATCTGATATCTAGACATAATTGTCAAAAATTGTCAAAATTTAAGAAAAAATGGCGGATTTTTAGTACTTTAAATTGCGATTTTCTCTTTCAAAAGTACATGATCCAAGAATTTTTTTCTTTTAAAACGTTCTATAGAAATAGGGCTTTCTAATAAGAAAAAAATCGTTGCAAAATTCCGAGGGTCGCAAACCTTACCGGACCCGAAATTTTGTCCTATAGTTCTCTGATAACTTCCAGTAGCAAAAAATTGTAAGCATGCAAAAAATTTTATTACAAC
Source organism: Lochmaea crataegi (assembly GCA_947563755.1). Lineage (NCBI taxonomy): Eukaryota > Metazoa > Arthropoda > Insecta > Coleoptera > Chrysomelidae > Lochmaea > Lochmaea crataegi. The sequence goes on along the minus strand of OX387424.1, from coordinate 50,966,366 downwards.
TGGAATAGCAACCGGATTATTAGGCTGCATCAATTGCTGAATGCTTGAATTAAAAACAAACCGCGCTAAATTGTTTGTCAACCTGTAGAGGCATCTAAATTCTTCCTCGGTGGTTTGATGGAAAGGATCACTGCGATCTCTCAAATGACGCCGTTCTAAATTCACATTACGCATTTGCTGTAACCTTTCTTCCTCTTGTATAACGAGAATGTTTAAATTATTAATTGCAAACATTTCAATATATTAGACAAAATACACAATTTTAAATTATTGCAAATATTTAAAATCAGACTAAAGAAAACAAATATACTGAGAGAGAGAGCTGAGAAAAGTGACAACATAACTAATGCTGTTTTATTAGGCTAAATGATGACAATTTATCTGATGAAGACAAATTATCCTATAGGCTCATTTTTACAGTTCACTTTAAACAACCAATTATAATTGAGAGTATAAAATTTTGCGAAGTCGCCTAAACTCTTACCAACGTTAAATAAATGCAAAGCAGAGCAGGTTTTTAGGATGAGTAATATTTTTACGAATCTTCCCGAAGGTAAAGCGATAGTGACTGATAGTGACACAGAATACCAAAATAGCTTGATGTGGTAACGACATGTCGACATCAATTGTCGCTATCTACATGTTGATATCAACATGACACAGAATCCCACTGCTGAGGGTAAACAATTATTTGGTTTGATTTGTAATTTGGTTGTTTTGTATTGTTTTAATTACCTTTTTTATTATAAATATACAATATTAAAGCAGAGAAATCGAAAAGCTGCAAAAAAATGACGTCTTGGCAGCAGTATAAAATATACAAGTTTCGTTTTGGCTTTGGCCGAGACAACAAAGCACGTTGGCACTGGCGCACTTTTTATAAAAGTAGAGAATTTCAAAGCGACTGCTACGTGGACTATGGACTTTCCCTATTCACTTTTTCAATCTAGCTAGAGTAATTAATTTTAACAGTTGGCGCCACTAAATTTCTACCTGGGTGCTCTACCATAAATCCAAGCCAACTTTTTGGGGTTGTATAATGCTTGGCTGTTGCCCCCGAGCGAGAAAAGTCTATATCTGAGTTGTGTTAACATCTCACGCTTTAAGCCGGACTCCGACTACTCGTGTATTTGGCAAATATTTGTCACTTGCCTATGTTTGCCAAGTAGTGGGAGTGGTTCACTCGGCCAATATTTGTACAATTCCGACCATTGTGTAGGAAAGTTAAGACATCATCAAAGACAGGGACCGGCAGCGAGGACGTTTATAAACCAACTTGGTTTGAATTCGCGAAAATGGAGAGCTTTCTGCACGGAATTTCTGTGGCGAGGAGTACATATAATTCAGAGGTGAGTGAAAGATGACTTTATTTCAAAAAATTATTGATACGGTACAATTAATATTTAACAGTAACGGTCCTGTCACTGATTCCAGTAGTTTTGAAATATCCGCAAAACAATTTCCTTATTTCCTGAGCCTCACGCCCAGCTTTTCTTGGTATTTTTTTGAGAGGTAGCAAAGATGTCATATTCTGTACATCACTTCGCCATGTGCCGGGAATAATTGTGCCGTCTTTCTCCGTATCGATAGTGCCTGGCGGTGTATAGGGAACAGAAGAGTCTTTACTTCTCTGTAAAAAATTGTGAAGGAGTGCACAAGTCATTGCTACTTTGCTGACTTTGTCGGGTTGTAGTGGCATAGGTGCTCGGAATACCCGGAAGACCGACGCTAGTATCCCGAATACATTTTCCACAATACGCCGAGCACGAGACAACCGGTAATTGAAGAATCTTTCATCGTTCCCTGCTTCATAAACTCCTTGGAATGGTTTTAGTAAATGGGGTCCCAAAGCGAAAGCATCATCAGCGACGAAAATGTAAGGGAAAGTAGTTTGAGTATAATTGGGTAGAGTTTCATCTTCAGGTAACATCAGACTATTTTCTTCAAGTTTTCTGCCCAAGACGGTATTGCGTAATACACCTCCATCACTTATACGGCCTTGGCATCCAACATCCACATATGTGAACATGTAATGGCGTCCACAAGTGCCATCGTAACAACACTGAAAGTATGTAATTAAAAAATTCTGATCCCCTATTCATTGGACTCTGAATCAGTATGTGCTTCCTGTCTATAGCTCCCAAGCAATGAGGGAAATTTCAATTATTTTCGAATGCAACTGCAATTTTTTTCCATTCATTTGAATCTCTCGGCATCTGAAATAAATTAATAATAAATAGGAACAGCAAGACAGCATTATTCATGAATAAAATTATTTCGTTTCAGGAAACTCAAGAAGATTCACTCAAGGAACCTGCGTCTGCAAGTGGGGACGGTGAGACAGACACAGACATGCAGAAACATACAGACATGAGAGGAAACGACAGTAACGAAATCGAGGCATCCCTGGAATCTGCATCTGGAAAAAAGGAGAGTGGAATAGGAAAAAGCACTGACAGCAACAAAAAGCATTTCAAGGTACCTACCAGTTGGGGAAACAAAGAAAAATAAAAGGAAGGCCGCGGAGATGGACGAGACTGAACGTCGTATGACAGAAGCCTATGAAATCTTGAAACAAAGTCAAAATACCGAACCACCCAAAACCACTCTTTGTACTGCCTACGGGCAATTAGTGACTCGGAAACTCGAGACGTTAAGCGAAGTAAACAGGACTATTGTGATGCACTAGATTGATAATCTATTCTTCAGAGCAACAATGGGCTACCTGGGACCTCAATATCAATCAGCAGGATCAGTCACTCCAGCATCTTTCTATTCGCAATCGTCAGATGAAACTTTTCATACAACTCCGAGTGTCGCCACTTTGCCGACGATTATCTCTTTGCCACGACATTCTGCAACTTCTTCCGGCCTCCAACCGTCTCTTACTCCTGTGATTCCAACACCTACAAACAATGAATTATCCTTACCAGGAGAAAATTATACGTTTTTTTGATTTTGCTTTAACCTTATATCGTAACAACATGTAATACCTTAACTGAATAAATACTGTAGAAATGTATGTTGTATACTTACTTTTATTTGATCGTTGAGAACGCTAATCAATGCATTGCAAACGTCGAAAACGCACCGGGATACAACTTGTGGTGAAAATTTGAAAAGGTATGACAAACTCGCGAAACTGCGAATAATCTAAGCGCAACGCAGAACCTTTCCGCGGAGTATCTTTTTTTCCTATCATATGTCCCACTTTATTCAGTAGAAATTCGAAGTCGGTGTAGGACATACGCAGGAAATTCTCCAGTCTTCCTGACGGTTCTCGAATCAGGTCAGTGACGAATCAAGCATAATGGAGGCATTGTACCTGCAACAAAAAAATAACAAATTTTGATTAGTCTATCAATTGTGATAATATACAGACATGGTTTCTACTTTCGGTCGATAAGGACACATGAGGTAGTAACTTACCTGTCTCCACTTCTGTTCACACATCCACCATCTTCTCTTTGTTTTCTGAGCTTGACGGGCGTTAATTCTTTTCATATATAGCAGCCACTCAATACTACAAACGCTGCTGCAGCGACAACGTGACTATCCATAATCGAAACAAATTAAACACTGAAAAAAACCGCTTTGCGACAAAACCTGCTGTACTTGCCAAATACAGGAGTAGTGGGAGCGCCATACTTGTCAAATTGAGTTCAACACTTGGGCTACGTTCATAAACTTACTCAGAGTAAGGATAGTTTACTCCGAATCGTTCATAAATTTACTCTACCAGTATAGAGTATGCTTTTATAAACGTTCAGAAACCTACCCGGAGTAAACTCTGCATACTCCGCTTTTTAATGGAGTATTATGTACTCTGACAGTTTGGCTTATACAGTAGTTCAGTTCAGATTACTGCCAGGTTATTTTTATTGATAAATTGATATTATTTGATTATTAATATTCAACTCATCCATGGTTAATTAATTTCTATTTTCGAAATGAACAATATAACCCCAAATTCATACACAACACAATGACATTTGATTTGCCTCCGGCCGGTGTAGCCTCTGAACGGTTATTCCGAGTAACCATCAAACATACTTTTCTAATCACGTGATCATACTCTTCTCTACTCACTGGAGTAAGTTTATGAGCGTAGCCTTGGTGTACTTGCCAAATACACAAATATTGGCGTACTTGCCAAATACACGAGTAGTAGGAGTCCGCCTTTAGAAAACGGAAGTAATATGCTAAATGGAAACGGGGCACGAGGGAGTTTTAAATGGGAAGATAGAACATTTCAGACATTCCTCAGGGAATATTCGCAAACTAAGCATCTTACCCGCCTAGCTAAATACCCAAATGATAAGGGCCAAAAAGTAAAAGAAGAAGAGATTTTAATGTATTCTTTAAAACTTCTTTGTAATTAAATTGTGATTTAATTAGCATAATTACTGATTAGAAGAGGAATCAATTATATTATTGTAGGTAAGTTTTCTTCATAATTATTTAAATGTTTTTCCATTAAATAAACATTGTAACATTTTTTTTATCCAGCCATTTTCATGTTTTCTAAAAAATTTTAGGTACCTATTTGGCGACGAAGTAGGTAACTACAGAAAGAAAAATATTTATTTCTGTGTAACCCATCTCTACCTCTACATAGTTGAGTAAAAACAGAGACTTGTCTCTGGTAAGAATTATCGATTATTCTGTTTTTTCATATCTGGTTTGGATTTAATGTGGTATAAATACTTGAATGATAACATCTTTTAATATACAATTATTAATTAGGTATCAGTGTTTTTAGTATAACTGTATTGTTTATCTGCAGCAAAGTAAACTGACTGAGATTTTTTTGTTCAGATATTCATCAAGGTCAAATTGTGGTATATCTACCAGAGTATCTACTTAATATTATCAGAGACAACTTATTTAGTTACAGAAATAGGACTGGGTCGGTTACTTAGACAGTTTATAAATTATCTGAAAATGTCTTCCAAACATCTCACTGTAGGTAAGAAATTATGCATACCACCATAAAAATATAAATAAAATAATCAAATAATCTTCTTTAGGTTCTGTAGACCCTCCTAGAATAGAAGGTCTGCTGAGACTATATTCCATGAAATTTTGCCCTTTTGCTCAAAGGGCATTGCTTGTTTTAAAGGCCAAGAAAATTCCACATGAGGTAGTAAATATTAATTTGTTTAAAAAACCAGAGTGGTACAGCAAAATTAATGAAAAAAGTAAGTAGATTCTATTAAGTTTAAATAGTTTTTTTTCCATGATTATTTATTGTATAGCTTTGGTTCCTGTCCTACTTGATGGTGATAAAGTTATCACAGAAAGTTTAGACATTGCCAATTATCTGGATAACAAATATCCTGAGGACCCTCTATATTCTTCAGACCCAAATGCAAAACAAAAAGTTAAAGACATAATTGATAAGTCTGGTCCTGCTACACAGTTGTTTTTTACATGTATTCTTAAAGATGAACACAAAACCCCAGAAGAGTGGGCAAAATTATTCACTGAAGTACTTCAACCATTAGAAGATGAATTGGCGAAAAGCGGTACACCTTTCTTTGGAGGAGAAGCCCCTGGGATGGTATGTACATACTTATAAAATATTACAAACTCTTGGCTTCAACAAGTTGTTCTCTTCATTCTCACTAGTTATCTCATATTTTTAATTAAATTCTATATATTATATATATCTAAGAAGAATTTATGAATCTTACAATGTCTATATTAAATTCGTGGTTGCTAAAATGAATGCTCTAGAAATAGATATATTAGGATACAAAAAAAATTTAGAAATAATTTCAGTACAATAATCTCAGCTTTGTTAGTTTCCGAACTGAGATAATTGTTTCTAAAGAACTATTTTTTCAGCCATTGGCCAATTATTTATTTTAATTTTTGCCAAATCCTTTAACTAAAATTCATATTCCCATTCACATTAATAATTGTTGACTATTGAAACTAATCAAAAATTTTTCATAAAATCTTGGAAACAAACAGCCAGTTAAAGTTATTCCTCTTCTAAAATAATTTATATGTTAATGTAATAATTTTATTAGGCATTCAAATTTGAAATAGGATTTTTATTTGAAATAACTTAAAATTTAATCTGTGCGGAATTTATTATAAAAAATAATTGTGGTGTGATACTAACAGTAATTAAAATTTTTAAGGCAGACTACATGATTTGGCCATGGGCAGAACGAAGTAGTTGTATTGCTATTAAACTTGGACAGAAAGTTCCATTCAGTGACGGCGATATTCCATTGTTGAGAAAATGGCGAAAGAATATGTTAAACACCCCTGCATGCTCAGAACTTTACATCAGTGGTGAAAGATTTTGGAAAATTGTCCAGTGCAAGCTTACTGGCACCCAACCTCCCTATGATGAAGTTTAAAAATTAGTCTTAGCAACCAACAAATAAATGTCATTTTATTAATTGTTTATACTCAGTTCAGATTTCATTTATGCCTGATGCAAACAAAAGCATGTAAGCAGTTGAATTGAACAGAGCTGCATTTTATTTTGTAGTCTTACAAATAAAGTATATGTAATGATAAGTCCTATTTCAGCTTTAGTAAATAATATATGCACAAATATAAGTATTATGTTATTAGATTTTTAAGCTGTTCCGATCTTTCAAATATTTATATTACTTAATATATTATTTTTTGTTCATTTTGTATGCATGAACAGTGTTAAACTTTTATAAATAAATGCATTCGAACCGCCGGATACGGAAGATAACAATGTATTAACCATTTTAAGGATAGAATAAATCAAGCTTTGGAATAGTTGAGAGCCATTTCATTGTTTTTTTTTGGGGTTATAATCATTTTATGTAATTCCACATTGCCATCCATTCTTTGGAAAACCATTTTCGGTTGACCATTTGAGTTTCACAAACGCTCAAAGTAAGTAAAGATTGTCAATTTTGACGTATTTAACAACTTCATTAATTGTGTCTCTATAATGTTATTCAACTCCCACATTTTTAATTCAACTTTTTGGCTGTCATACTCAACAAACTTTTTCCGTTTTTCTGGAAAAATTAGTGCTATTCCTTTTATTGAGTACTTATGGCTACGTATTGCTTAACATTGGCCCAGATTAACTCGTTTGGATTCAGTTCACAATGATAAGGTGGTAGGCAAAGTTTTGTTGTTGAGTAGAGTTGGCCTTTGAGCATGGGTCAAATTCAATTTTTTTTCTTGTAGTCATTTTTTAATGTCATGTAGCCCATTCTAGGTCGTTTTTTAGGTCACAATTAACAAAAGTCTTGCAGCACTTACAACTTGGTGAAAACCCAGTTCGACCCTGTAACAGTTATGTGATGTGTGCGAAAATCCACCAATAGAAAACAACCGTGTGGCGCTAGAGCTGTTGTCAGGTGGAGGATATTGTTTTAACGAGGCGTAAATGAAATTTGAACAGAGTATAGTTTATTGCGAAATTTAGTCAAGTGGCTCAGTAATTTAGATAAAAAAGAGTGCTAAGAGCTACAAACACATTTCTACATATTGTTTTCTTAGGAATTTAATTTCATTTCAACTGGAAGAATATGGTAAAAAACTTGGCTTTACATTGAAAAAACATTATTTTAGTTACTTTTTCAAACAGGTTGACTGCCAAGCTAATTTTAAAGTCATTGCCAATATGGGTTGTGTGCATCATGTAGGTGCACAGCATTATTTGTCGATTTGCTGCACAACTCGCAATCGTACTGTTTGCCTCTAAAGGTGTAGGTCGTTTAGATTTGGTATGGATGGGTCATATTTCATATAAATTCGCCAAGAAATGTATAATAGAGTAAATAGTATAATATTGATTATACATACGATTTCACAAAAAAATATTCCGTGGCGTGTTTGGTCGATTTGCGGGCTTTTGTAAAATTAGTCTTGCACAGAACGCTGTACACCATATTGGTGGCAGTAAACCTGTTAATTGTAACATACTGTTCAGTTTCTGATAGTTAAAGTTGAAATAAAATTTTTATTAAAAAGCCTTCGATCATTAAACAGACTAGAGTAACGCAGAATCTTAGCCATACACTTTGTTTATAGCCAACATCTCGACAGATTATACTGTTTTTGGATATTTCCTCAAAACTATAATATAAATGGACTTAACAACAGCACTGTTAAGGTCATTGTTTCCTTTTGCTAAGGTGTACGAGAAAATAGTGTATATTCAAGTAACAGTATTTTGAGGACCAGTACATTTTGCAATAAATTTTAAATTGCTTTGAATATGCCACCAAAAATCGTAAAATTGTAATAGAGCAAAATAATTTATATATATTATTTCCTATGCAAGGATTTCATCATATACCAGAATAACACGAAGTCTAAACCAGAGTAATTTGTATCAGATATGGTACAATTGCAACACTGAACAAAATGAATGGAATTAAAACAATAGATAACCTATAAAAATCACATGAAGAATTATTTTTTGCAGTTCCTAGTTTGCAGCTGATAAAGCTATAATCTCTCTTTGGAATCAACGGCACTAGTTCCATCTAGTTGTTGATTCCAGAACCATGATGGAATACATTTTCCAATTACAGCATTGACGTGCGCATCTTGTTTATTACTAATCTCTGCTTTTTCCTAGTTGTTGGTGCTTACTTGACAGGCTCTGAAGATAGCGCCACTCATACAATTAATATTCACCATATGTAAGATGTAGCGCCACCGGTAGGTTATCTGCACTTTCAATTGCTTTGTATTTTGCCTCTTTGTTTATAGTAGCCACGAGCCGCCACTAATGGATTAACTATAGCCACAGAATAACCCACTCACAAGTGATGCCTTCGTTCTTATTTAAATAGCCTCCACCATTAGGTGCAGACACTGCCATTTGATTGTTTATGGTTGCTTTGTGATAACTAGACTTGTCACGCGTCTGAATGTTGCATAATTGAATGTGAATTTAATTAGTCACTTTTGTAACAATTTCCAAAGTGTTCCCATGTGGTTATCACTCCACTATTTAGTTTGATCTGTGTAGTTTTCCTGTTTATTTGCAATAGAACTATTTACATTGTTTTTAAGTCTAGTACTAAAACCGCTCAACTTTGTCAAATCAAAATCGCTTACCCTAGCAACGGTGTATTTTTTATGGAAATTTCATAAGGTGCTATGTGTGTTGGTGGGTTATTTCTAGTATGGGTTTGATCAATTTCTTCTAATAACTAAATTTAAGAAGAAAGCTGAAAAAAGGTAATGGGTAAATAAACAAACATATTTTTAGCAAGCTAACATTTTATTCTGTAAAACCTATTAGGAACAGCACAATATAATCAAATCCTCATAAATTTTACCAACAAAATTTGTTAAAAAAAAAGAAATATGACAAATTGTAATAAGTACTACTACATACCAATCGTTAGGATTATGGCATATTATTTATTAAAAAAACGATTGATAGACTACACTCAAAGGTTATATAATATTACTTATATTAATAACATATACAGGGTGATTAAGTAAATATTCCCATTACTACATGGGATTTAAAAGTAAGAAGTAAACAGAGTTTTTTTAGGGAATTTTGATTTAAAGTAGACTGGTATATTTGTCTATTGTCCAAAATATTTTCAATGAAAATAAATAAAAAAATAATTGTATAAATTACGTAATACAGAACATTAGTTTTATTTATTTATTAAAAAAAAGACTAATTAATATAATGTTATTCAACAAGCAAATAATGATTGCTATTATTCACGAAGGTGGATTTACGTCGCGAGTCGCTGGCGATATACAACAGCTTGATAAGTTATTATACATCTCTGTAGCGCAATGGTTTGAAGGTCTGACTGACTGCCTGTAATGAAGTAGGGTTCGAATCCTGGACGAGGTGAAAATTTTTAAATATTATATTGTGACATTTGAATATAAATAACCTTCAATATAGGTCCTATTTATCCTATTATTCACTGGTGAATAATGTACGCCATTATACTTGAAGAAGCACACGTAAAATATAAACATTATCAAATAGGCGGGGTTTGATTGTAGTTTAATTTACCAAAATAATTAACAAAAAGAATAATGAATACACCACAAGGAACATACAGAAGATAGACAAAGATAATAATAGAACATCTTTTTCCTCTGTTTTCACATTTACATTTCGCCTCTTTCTTTTGAATCCACTGTAGTAGCATTTACAGTTTTTTTTGCCCTGCTTATTTATAATTATGTTAAAACCTTATGCCATAGATCCTTAGGGCTGATTATTAATATAAAAGGTATATAATTATACAACTGCTTATTTAAAGCAAAGCCACTCGACTATACTAAATGCATAGGCGTTCTGTTATTATTTTTTTTTTTCAAGAGACAGATATTTTAATATCACCATTTTCTATAAAATATTACAACTGATTTTTTTTTCTCTCGCTATAGAAACGCCTATGAGGAAATGGCTTTGTCGATGGTCGCTAAGCTTATAGAGAATTGCCCTGTTATATATTTATTACTAGAGAAAAGTTGAAAAAAAAGTTGTAAGAAATCAAATATATGCACAATTTGAATAAGTATAACTATTTCTATTTATTTGGTCATCAGCGAGGTTACATCACAGGTACGTTTTTATCGAGCAGATATATTTTTTTAATTTCTTGCAGGAAAATATATAATTTAAAATAAACTATCTAAACGGAAACAGTGCCAACTAAATCGTAGGTTATGCATAGCAGGATTAAATTATATTTAAAAAGGTATTAACGTGCTTTACCCTTTTTAAGCTAAATCGCATTAGTAAACATCCATTACGCTTCATTTTATATTTTTGAGGATATATCCAATCCTTGTGAAATCACGAACGTAGAGGTCGCTGATTGTCTAAAATGTACCTGTAAACTCGGCATTAATTGCCAAGTTACTACTAGGGTAGACTATGATCTATTTGAACTTCTGACCCAATAATGCTTTATCTTGGATTTTTACTAATAATTTTCAATTAAGATTTTGCAACCGTTTCAATAAATTCGTTATACTTAAATTTCTTACTTTCTACAATAAACTTTTAAATTTTATAATAACTTCCTAACCTGAAATTTTAGAATTGATTAATTTATTCCTAAACCTTAAATCTAACCAAAGTTATTATGCCTTATTAGGTATTTTAAATGCCTGTTAAACTAAGTGCCACAATGGTTCTGATCAAAATAAAGTTAAGCAGCTTATTTTTACACTCTAAATACATTAGCAATATCACACTGGTAAAAAAAATGTTTTCACCTGTATTATATTTTCAAGCTTTGAAATAATAACTTTTTCGGGCCGGCGCGCTAATCGAAGTTGCCGCTTTCCAGCTCCGTCGAACAGAAAAATAGTATACACACCTCAGCCAGTAAGTAAGAAAGCCTCAGATCACATGTGATATGAGACATTGCTTACTTTACTGGCCTAGGTCTGTAATACACTATTTCTGTCTTCCGGCCGGAAAGTATCAACTTTCGGGTCGCCGCGCTAATCGAAGTTGTCGCTTTCCAGCTCCGTCGAACAGAAAAATAGTGTACACACCTCGGCCAGTAAGTAAGAAAGCCTCAGATTACATGTTATCTGAGACATTGCTTACTTTACTGGCCTAGGTCTGTAATATACTATTTAATAATTTATGTTCAGGTTATAACCATTTGTCGACTATTCGATGTACGAGTCATGAATTCGGTTTAACCAATCAAAAGATAGAAGAGTGTGTAATCTGAATAACTGTCTTATAATATATAAAATTATTTTTCCAAAAAACGTTAAAAAATCTAAAATATTCCCGATTCAATATTTTCATGCAAGAAACATCATTAGTAGGCCATCGTATATCAGTACGAAACCGATTTTTTTTTGTTTTTTTTTATATTTTACATATTTTTTTGTATTTATTTTTATTTTATCAAAAAGTATAAAATACTGTAAAATATTATGAACACAACAATTCTCAATATCTCTCACGACATTTTTAAAAATTTAATATTACTTGTGCATATAGGAAGACATACATATTTATCATGCACAAACTAATGTCCCATAAACTAATTAATAAAACTAAATAAAAAACACTTATCAAAGTAACAACAAAATAGTCAACAAAAATTGAGCATTGAGAAATTCAATTTACTTTTTGTGACTTTTGGCACTCTGAATAAACATTTTTTTCTTTTTAAACAAATCACCGATTCGTGATTATTTTGCGCCTTTGAAGCTCTTTCAGACAAGAATACACTGATGTGCAGAACAGCTCTTTCCACATAATTGTGTAACAAGTTTCCGAGGGGGATTTTTGCGAATCACAAAAAAGACCAATGTAGTCAGTTATGTTTTCTGTCAGGGTACTGAAGTAATTCTATGACAAGAATTTTTTCACCTGTTATCTTTCTAATCAATGTAACGGTGATAAGGTTGCCCCTCGATATTTTATATGTGGGAAATTTACAGAAACAACCGGAAATGGCAAAGTACAACATATTTTCAGTCACTGATTTTACGTCTGAAAGAACTCCGTTATGATAAATTTCTCGGTTCCTCCCGTTTTTAGAATCGTCTGCCACTTCTAAGATGACACGAAAAAGGTACCGCAGAAATCTATAAAATGATATAAAGAAAATAGCAGACCATAAGCATTTTCATGCCAAAAATATGCAGCTGAAATGTATTCAAATTAGAACAAAAGTTTGCAAAAAGTAATTTTACACTTATATACAAATATGTCATCGGAAAGATGGAAACAAATCGTCCAATGACTTAGTTGAATGTAATTGAAACACTCTCTTTTGAAAAGGGGTGTTGTAAAGAGTTTGGGAAAGTAGATTCGGCAATTTTTTAATAAAATCACCACTCTGAGGATCAAGATGCTTAATGGACATCCGGATATAATCCTACAGTTAGAAATTAAATTAAATGTAATTTTTGTAGAATTCTGCAGTATTTTTAGGTTGATAAACTTTTGGCAATAACAAAGAAAAAAAAATGAGAAAACTTGCCCAATCTCATCATTTAATTTAATAATTTGTTTTGATTTGTCAGAGACAACGCACATCTTGTATTCGAAAATCGTTTTCAATGATTATTAAGAGTTCCAATTTTATCAAAATCGCAATTAAGAACAATGAAAACTATTTTTTTAAACAAAAACGAATTATGTGAACAGCTAACACACCAAAAATTACTTTTTAAACTCAACAATTTTTTAAAAACCTAACATTAAAGAAGCACTTAATATTTATATAAAAAAATTAATCATAATTTCAACATCTTTTTTTTTTAATTTGAATTATATACAAAATTTTAGAAAAACGTATCATGCATTATAAGCTCCTTTTACAATCTCCGCTCCATCAAGACATCGTTTATTAATTTAATAAAAAATATAAAGTCCATTTATAAAGAAGCAACATCTTTTCATTATTAAATGCTTGGGAAGTAGTGGTTTCTTGTGAAAATAGTTTTAATCTCACCTAGTTTTTTTTAGAAAAATGTTTCAAGTTTACAGAGAACCAAACCGTATGAGCTCAAGTTGTGTTTACCAGAGCTACTATGATATTAGCAAATCAAAATTTACCACCTCCAACAAATTAAGAACGTTTCCTATAAGTCCTACATGGCAATGACTTATACTTCTAAAAGAAAACGTAATTTAAACTTTCTCATTTAGATTTTTCTTAAAATTTTCATTGGGGAAGTTTTAATAGAGTAAATTTTATTTAGTTCATATTTCTGAAATTATTTTCAAGGACATTCATGAATGGCCGTTAAAAGTAATCAGATCTGTCTTTGCTTGTAAGTCTCATATTTTCATTCTTAAGGTGGACAATGGAAACAAGAGTTTATAAATCCACCTTAATTATTTCCAGCTATGCCTACCATTTTCCTTCTTTACTTGCAACTGATTAGTTTATTCAGTCTCTGTTCGTCATGAACATTTCGTAAATAAAATAGTTGCATTTTTTTAAACTGATATCTGTCAACATTGATGGAGTAAAAGGAGCAGATACGTTTTAAAGAGTAATAAGAATTTTTTACTCGATAAATAGTTCATAAAGAAATTCCTGAGAGTACTTAGAATTATCAAATGAATATAAATGCCGATAGAAAATATAAAGTATACAGCTTTCGTCGAATTTTGAATAGTAGAAGCTGTGAACAAAGTTTGATATATTAAAATAAAAAAATAAATGTTTCACTAAAAACTGTACGCCCATTTTTTTTTCAAGAAACGAAAAATTAAAAACGCCAAATAAAACTCTGGCAAAAGAAATGTTCTTTTGAAACCACACACTTAAATTGGGATTATTATAGTTAACCAACAAAATAAGAAAATTAAAAAAACGCAAATATACAAAGTTTTAAAAATGAAACCTGCTTTTCAAATACTTCATAATGTTGTTAAATTTGTTTTCCTTAATAAATAAAAAGAAAACTAATCAAGAACTTCTAAATAAAAATATCATAAAACTAGGCGAAAAATCTAAAAAATTCCACTTTATCATAATAATAATTATCACCTCAAAAATTAAAAACATTTAAAAGTATTTGACACAAAAATTAAGAAAAACAATTCTGTACAAAATTATAAACAATAACAAATTAACTATACTTTCCTAGCCTTAATTCATTGCAAAATCACAGTTATTTTTTATACAGGGTGTAGTTGCAACATCATGATCACTACATTTGGAATTTTTATTATAAATATTTTGAAAAAATATTTTTTATAAAATATTTATGTATCTCAATACTGGGTAATTTTAACCACTAAGAAAACATTATTTCATATTACTGTATAATTATTTACAATAATTTTAAAATATTGAAATTTAGATTCAATTTACTTTTTGAGGTTAGAATAAAAAATGAACTGAGTTAAAGACAAATATTTTTTCAAAAGTTTACCAATAAAAACGGCCATCACGTAATGCGCATAATTGAAAAAAAAAGAAAACAACACAATAAAAAAAATTACATATCAACATATTAAAAATTTAGGAAAAACTACTACAAAATTAACGCTTAGCAGCTAAATTTCGACGTAATTGAGATACTCTTCGCCTCAGGAATTCTTGTTTCTTTTTCAAATCGTCAAAATGTTTGGAGTAATTTTTTGAAGTATTTGTTAAGAAGTCGCAATAAGAAGCTGCTTCTCGTAATATTACAACTTTTGCTGCTCTTTCCTTTTTACTAACTTCTGGCACAAGGACTCGAAGATCTTCGAAGGCATTACGTAAATCAATTCGTCTCTGGCGTTCCATATTATTATGTAAACTTCGTTTTTCCGAAGGTTCTAATTCGTCGTCGCTACTATGGCCATAATGTCGACGTTTGTAAGAGCTATTCGTAGGCGGTCTACATTGTTTCATTCTCTTTCCTCCCCTGTAGCAAGAAAAACCATTTGTAAATTCTAGGATAGTTTGCATACTGAATAAACAATAATAAATACACGAGTGATTTGAGACTGAGATATAAAAAATTGTGGAAATTGGAAATAGTTTGTACTTTTGTCTCATCTATTAGTTATTTGTACAAATGTATAGTAGCAGCAATAGGTATAGTGATATAAAAGGTTACCATCAAAAAAATTTAGCCGGTCGTACCTACAACGAAAAGGTGTCTGCGTGGATGGATCCTTCCCGCATTACTGCTCGTCAATATATATCTTGCTGCTACTATAATTCTTCAATGCACACAATACAAACAACAATAAAAAGAACAAAACTTTTTTTGGTTAAATAGAATGTAAACAATTACAGCTATCAACTTGATTAGGTGAAAGATAGCAAAATGTGAATTACCTTGTGGTTGTAGTAGCTGATTTCTTCTTTATAACAGGCGTTTCTGGAGGGGACATTTTTCTAACAGGCATAATAGTTTTAAGTCCTTGCGGGGCTATTCTCTTTTTGGATATAGCTGTGGCCATCCGCCTTTGGATCTGTTGACGATCTCTGGTAGATGGATTGTTGGGAAACGATAATACAGATTTGTTGTTAAATTGAAACTTATCAATTACATTTACTACATCGATTTCTTCATCTGTAACAAAAATAATAATAATTAGTGGGTATAGGATAAAGTGTCTTATTTATGAGACCTTTTGTTAATGCAACTGTTAGTAACTTGTAGTTTCGAAATGCTTAAGTGTTAAAAAATCGTACGAAGAGACATTCCAAATGGAAATTTCGTTGGATGACTAAAATATTTGCAGATTCATTCCTGTATTCAAATAGGTAGTCAAAAGAAATGATAAACCATTGATAAGTTTACCGAAATTTATTGGAACAGCTCATAAGATACAAATAAATCATGTTTTCGCCTGCAAACGGTTGTTAATTTTTATAAAATACATTTTAGACATATTGTCTTATAAAAGAGTTGTAATTATTTCGATATATCTGGACGAAAAATATATTTTTAAACTTTCTACAATCTGTTAAATTTTACTTTTTCGTAAGCACAGTAGAAATCTCTGTATATCTCAGCAAATTGCCGACAGTTTAATAAGTTGACTTTAATCCACCGGTTTTATAAAGTGGTTATCGAGAGAATTCAAAACCTTGGGTAAAAAATGGAACCACCTATTTTAAATAAATATGTAACATTGTTGGATTGTTACGTAATCGTCCCAGAATGACGAGAAGCGGTTTAAAATGATAAATAACGTAATTAGGTTCTTGTGTAGTTTTAATATTCGCATTCAGTTTATTGACTTCTAGAACGATGCTAGCGGGTGGTGCGAGTAATAGTTTAGTGCGAGGGATAACATACAAGTGTTAGATATACAAAAAACATCTTTTGATAGATGATAGTAATTGGATACTTTTTAAGAATGGATAGATAAAATACAGAAATTAATTTAAAATTGTATTTAAACTTTCCTCCCTATTCGATTAAGTTGTTTCACTTCCAATTACTTTGAAAATATATTTTCAATATGATGCATGAACATGTCAAAAATAGCAATTGATGATTTTAAAGACGACCATTTTGCGGGAAGGATATCGTAAGGCGATCTAGTGGTGAATGCCAAAAGTAGGCCTAAACATAACACCCCCGATCTGATTGTAGGAAACTCTGATCGTCTAAATTTTTATACTGATTTTAATGACTTCAATTTAGAAAATTCTATTTTAAAAATTTCTTAAAATCCGCCTCTTAGATTTTGACGTAACTAGTATAAGTTGAAGTCACATATTTTGACATGGAACAAAATAATCACGAGAGAGGGTAGTTACCCAAATTGAAGAAGTTTAGGTTAGAGTGACAGTGAGTTGTTTGCATTCGCATGTGGTTTCATCTTGTTTTAAATTTTTGATTAGTTCGAGTTTAAGCTTTATACCTTTTATTAATAAAACGCTTCAAATTCAAATTGAAAAAGGTAAACAACAGAGTGATAAATGTCAGATGTCAACGTTTTTGTCCTGAACAAGCTCAAACATCCCAATTAAGGAAAAAGAAGAAGATGCTGAAACATGGAACAGCAAAGGAAGACTATTGACAACTTCATGTATCTGCATTATAAGTTGCATAGTTTTAGTAAATTTTTGTGTTCATTTTTTTCTGTTAATCTAAAGACTAAATTTAAAATAATTTTATTTTTGAATATCCCATTTGTCACTTATTAATATTACCTAATAAAACATGGGGTCAAAATTTAAAGTTGAACACCCTAGATTAGATTAGATTAGAATTGGAGTGGCTCTTTGTCCTATCCCACTGCGACCTTTGCAGATCTATTGTGGTCCTCCCCCATATTTAGAGCTCGATATCTAGCTTTATTCTTTTTATTAGACCTATTAGCCTGGATACCACCTCCTTTGCGTAGCTCTCTGCCCTCGGTTTTTCTTCTCCGAATAGGTGAAACCGCACCCTTGCTAGGCCTTCGCACTCACAGAGTAAGTGCTCCGCGGTTTCGTCTTCTTCCTGGCATAACCTACATAGGCTGTCATCTGCTAGGCCAATTGTGTGCATATGCTTCCTTAGCCTACAATGCCCTGTCAGCATTCCCACCATCATCCTCGTCGTTTCTCGACTTTGACATAGTAGGTCGCGTGACAGTCTGACCGAAGGGCTTTTAAGGAATAGCTTAGCGTGCCTTTGCCCCGGAGTTTAATGCCACCAGCGCAACGCCTGGTTGTTAATCCATTGGTGTATGCTCTCCTTGGTGAGGCATTTAGCAATTCCGCAGGAAGGTTCTGGCCCTATCATGACCTCCGTCGCTCCCTGCTTGGCTAATTCATCGGCCTTTTCATTGCCTTTTATTCCTTGATGGCCTGGCACCCAGGCTAGGGTCACTCTATTATGACTACCTTGTCTGTTGAGGGCCTTGCGACACTCCCACGCCAGATTTGACGTCGTGCGATATGAGCTTATCGCTTTTAGTGTTGCTTGGCTATCGGAGTAGATGACGATTCTTTGGCTATCTATCTCCCGTCTCATCAACTCTTCTGCACAGCATTGCACCGCCATTACCTCTGCCTGAAAGACAGTGGCATGTTTCCCAAGGCTTAGAGATATCGTGAACTTCTCTTGTACCCCATATATTCCGGCTCCTACTCCAGAGTCTGTTTTAGAGCCATCAGTGTACCAGTTGAGATTCGCTATTATAGGAGGCCCTGTATCCCAGTCCTTTCTGGAATGATTACTGTGTATTCGTTTTTAAAACTATATTGTGGGGCAATCTGATCCATTGGCATTCCCAGTATTGGATCTGCCTTTATTTCTTCATGAACACCCTAATAGGGTACCTTAAGTTTTTCATATAATGATCTGATTTTTCCGCATTTATTATACATTGGACTTATTAGCTCCCATACTATCAAGTACAGATGCCAAAAAGCTTCATAGATCATAGGCGCTGTCCGATGCCGGATGTGCAGTGTTCCAAAGGGAATAGTATTTTGTTGAGCAAATTTACAATTATTATAAATCGACTGCAACGGTCTCGAATGAAAATTGTTAGAAATAGCGAGAAAACAAATAATGTGATTCATATCCTTGTCAGGAATTTCGTGAATCATCTTCATGGGAAATTCACCTTTTATATAATCGCCGACAATATTAAATTTGTTTAATGTAGGTATGCATATAATGTGGTGTCGAATGTTATTTATAAATAGATGAATGCATATATGCTTGTTAATTAGAAGATATGATAAAAAATAGAAAACTTTTTTGATAAAAGGGATTTATTAATAATATATTCCAAATATGTATAAAAATAGCTGATAATGTTTAGAAGGGATCCAGTTCCTATTAAGCTACTCCATTTCATGATTGATGAATAAAAATGTATCCTGATGAACTTGATCGAGACAATAGGTCAAAATAATTCAGACGTCTGGAAGTGGGTAAAAATTAATATCAAAGTTTTCGCTAAATACATAAAGGTTGTTTTAATTCAAATTAGTTTATTGATATGTGGATAGAATTTTTCTTCTACTTTTTTATGTTTTTAAATTTCTAAATTATTGTAACAATAACAATTTTTATTTTACTTTATTTATTCAATAAATTTGCTATTTTATGAATAATTTTATGTACTGTAATAAACTAGAGTTCACGAATAGAAAAAGCAGTAAAATATATAAATAAAATAAGTTAACGTATATAATAATAATTGAAAATGTTATTTCCTGTTTTTTTTAATATTTTCAATTGCTTTGACCTCAACCAACGCCAATAATGGAAAATTTAGTATTAGATAATATATTTATTTGTATGTTACAGCCTATGTAAACTTATAAACAATTGTAGCATCAAAATAATTTTCATAATAGTGTACTTGATTAGAACAAAGTTGAAGAAAAAGTGAAAAAAAATAGAAGTGTCGATACCAATTCCAGCTTCTGTTAATTCTTATTCACTGCAATGACATTTAAAAACTTAAAAACATGCTTCTATATCAGACCGAAGTAAAAAGTAAGAAATAGTTTTTAATTTATTACAATAAGCTTGGCGTTATTTGTTATATATTTTTTATGATAAAATAGTTATTTGTTTTACTAGCAAAGTAGTAGAGTGACTGCCGCGGCTGATAGTTCATAACCGAGCGTAGCGATGTCTAGCTAGGAATTCAGCTAAGGCAGTCAATCAACTTTGCTGCCGAGTTGAACACATAATTTTTTCGCCGATTGTTTATCATGATATTTGTATATTGTATTTGCAAATTATTACAATTCCCACAATCTTTTTATTTTTCCTGTAATGATGAATTAAAACAAAATTTGATAGAAATCGCAATTGTTTGAATGGTTGGTTACTATGGAAATGTATATGTCCACAATAATGATAGTTTGACAACTTATGAAATTTCTGCTAGTTTTGTGGAAAAATATCGGTATATTTATATTATGGACAGTGATAGCGACTTAGAAGAACTTACTCCTCCAGAAATAAGGGAGGTGGCAAAAAATATTGAGTTAAATTTGTTTCATTTTGTTGCCTAGACAGGAAAAGTAATATTTTGCTGATTGATATGAGTCTGCAAAATTAATTTTTGATGTCAATCGAAGAAAACCAATATTTTTCCTATTTCAACGAAATTTAATCAATATTTACTAAATAAATCCTATTTTATCACGAAAATACTACGCTTTCTCAACAGTTTACCAGTGTATAGGAATATATGACGTCACAATGGCCATGTGACAATTATTGGCATTTTGGCCCGAAATTTGCATAGAAAATACAAAAATACTAGAATTTGTACCTTATATCATTAAATCCAGCCATATTAATAAACCATGGTAACTATATTTTGACAAATGATAAATCCCATAATAAAGTACTCAATCAGGCTCTGAAATAAAACCTATAATAAAGAAGTCACACAAAAATAAATTATGTGTGTAAACTGTTCGATAAAGAAATAGGAGGTTAAAAAGATTTATTCTCGTGACAGGCCCCCGTATCAAGTTTTAAACAATCACTAATAGAGTATCGGTAAGAAAGTTAGTAAGTGCGTTAGATAAATACGCCCAGAGGCGTCCAATCATGAATGATATATACGTTTCAATTAAGCAAGTTGATTTAGAGTATCGAGGTTAAAATGTATAATAAACTTGAGCGAAATTTTATTGGCGTTCCTTCCTTTTATTATTATTACACAATATAAACCGCATTGGAACAGTATGAAAAAGCAGAGGGGGCAGACAACCTAACAGGAATGTATTAAGATACATCACCGATATTTACATCATCTTTTTTTATTATCGCGGACGAATTAGTGATACAAGATTGCGAATATGTTTTCAATCAAACCAGTGTCTCAAATTAAAAAAAAACAATCATTACTCTAACCCACTTCTTGCATCTCAGTAGTTTAGCATGATGAGCTATGAATAAAGTCTAGCCTATGCAAACTCAATGAACTAGGCGAGAACAATATAGTCACCTTACTGTGGATTCCAGGATATACTGGGATAGAAGGAAATGAAATAGCAGATGAACGAGCAAAGAGGGGGACTTAAAAACCCTTTTGGGGGCCGGAATTCTTTTGCGGTATCAGCTCCAATGTAATATTGGAAGAAATAGGCAAAGCCAAAAAAAAGAGAAGATCTGACCATTGGAAAGATCTAGTAGGACTTAGACAATCAAATATTCTTCTGGGTGACTACAACCTGTTGAGATCAAATGAATGCTTAAGTCAAAGTAAAACTGCACCAAGAGTTTTAACAAGGATTCTAACGGGACATTGTCGCCTGAATGGGCACCTGAAAAAATCTCAAAATGGTGGAGGAAGAAGAATGTAGATTCTGTGACATGAAAGAAGAAACCTCCATCCACTTACTTGCGAATTGCACAGCAATTCAGAATCCTGGGGCACAACACCTAGGAGATTACTGGATAGAAGAGGGACATTTACCTAAGTTGAAGCCTGCAGATATCCTAAAATTCGTCCGGGAAATAGGACTAAAGAAGCTACTAGTCTCTGAGACTTTCCTCAGGAACTAAGTAGAAGTAAGGGGGGACAATAGATCTTTTAGGTCCCAGTGAATGTCACCCCAATTTACATACATACATGAATCAAGTTTGTATAACGATTTATAATATAACAAAAAAAATCATACTTGTAGTTTATCATGAATTTAGGAAAAACAGCATTTCAGCAGAGACTACATACATAGAAATGATCTAATACTGTCTGAAAAAGATTTTTTTAATTTTAGGTGAGACCATGGATTGTACATACAAAGACGGAGACAATAGGTTTGTTCCAACTGGCGATAGAATCGTTCTTGGTACCGATTGCTCAAGTGCTGTATTTCTTAAGCTGTTCCGACTGATTATGTATCTTTCTTGGGACAGTCGAAAACTGTAGCAACAGGAAGGGTGTGATAATAGAACGATTCCTTGCTTGGCACTAGAACTGTCGGAACTGTTATTGTCTGTTATGCGCGTATCGTCAAAAATGTTGATGTATTAGTTCAAGAATCATCCCTAATTCGAGCTTGCGCATTATGCAGTTCTAGTACAGTACTAGATACGATTCCAGAACGGTTCATAGATTCCAATTGAAATAAACCTAATATGGACCAACGCAACAAAAAGAGGAAAACTGACAAACCAACAACTTTGAAAAAATACATGAATATGAAAGACGTTCAACGACAAATTAGAATATAATATAGAAAAAATAATGAATTTTTTACTCTTCGCAAACTACTGACAGACGTTAAGAAAAATTTCGAGTATAAGGGATCTTTGCATCGCCTTTTAAGTACAAAAAAATTAACGGGCGGGAAACTTTTACTTTCGTAATAAGTACTTTTGTTTCGAATATAAGAGCAAATTAATAATTTCAACTAAAAAAATGTTGTTCATTTATAAGAATTTCATAAATCGCCTTGTCATTCGATAGTAGTGGCAACGCAGCTTGCTTGAACATTTCGAAATTCTTAACCTCAAATTTTGCATAATTATTACAAGGCGAAACAAAGTTAAACACCACCTCTTGAGATTCAAAAGAAGTGGAATGGAGTATATCAACAGTTGTAGTTCCATTTAAATTATTTACAATAATTAGTACAATTTGTCACAACTTCTTTCTATGTTTGTTTATGAAAATTTCCTAAAATCAAGTAATATTTGAATTATTATTTCTTTTCGGCTTTATTTGTAGAATTAAATTAATAAAACATTACGAAAATAAAATATGTATTTACGACTCAACAGGTTGAGAAAAATTATCAAGAATTTGGAATTTCTGGCAATTTTTTTTTATTGCGAAATAGCCGGCCGAGTTCACCTCTGTATGTAAATAGTACAGAAACTTTCTGACAATAACGACGGTCTAAAATAAAAAGAAAGAGAAGAAGAAAATAAAAAAAAGAAGTCCGTTACCACGATGGAATGTGAAAGGCAAGTTGTTGGCGGTTCCAGTTTTCGAACGGAGTAACCGGCATTCCTCCATGTGAGGATTGATTATCTCAAAAACCAATTAAACTTTATCGAAAGGCGATCAAGTGCACCGAACGAGGTCAATTATGAAAATGTCTACGTTTCGGACAAGTTTAGGGGGTGGTCCGGAGTCCCGTCACTAGCGAAAAAATGAGAAAATATTCAATTTCACAGAATACATGGATATAAAAAATTATGGATTAACACACAGATCGATAAAGTTAAATACTTTGAAAAATAAGTACTCAACGATCCATAGAAAAATATCCCAATATTTCTTCCAAATTAATTTATTAAATTCATTAAAAAATTTAGGTAGGTAGGTAGGATTATTATAAAAGATGACATTAATATGCAACATAAAGCTTCGTACAGACCTGAACATTACGAAGAACAACAAACAGAACGGCGAACAACCTTTTTGATTTCAACGAGCCGAACAGCAAACGGAGCGTTTGTGCTGTTCACATAATTGTTTTCAGTAGTTCAAGATAGAAAAAAGTGTAGCAATTGTTTTTTTACATGCTTCTACATCAATAATATTTAAACTTTGGAAAATTTCTACCCAATCGTCTTGCTGTTTAATTTTATTATAATGATTTTTTCCACGACAAATCTTTTTGTTAATTAACGTTAAGTTCCATGCATTTTTCTTCTGTCCACTCCATTGTAAAAATAACTCGAAACACTCAGAATGGAAAAAAACTAAAAAAATCACTTCACTGAGGTTCACTAACAAATTTGGGTTCGCCGTTTTGTATAAACCCGTCCAAACCTGCAAACACATTCGCGCGCATTTCCTTTGATGTCGGAGAAAAAACCGACAAGTGATGGAAACACTGCAAACCGTTTGCCGAATGGTCAGGATGAATGGACAAAAACGCGTTCGTAGTCCCGTCCAAATTAGTGTTCTGATTGCCGTTCGGTTCGTGGTTCTGTTTGTTGTTCGGCGTAATGTTCAGGTCTGTACGAAGCTTAAGAAGGATCTTAGTAGCTACATGGTTCCGATAACGAAAGAGTAATACTTTTGATCAAACATACATAAAATGAAGACAATTCTTTGATAGTCAACGATGACTTTTGGAATTAACACATTATCAGTCGAAGAAAAAATAGAATATATGATAAATATTTCTGGTATTTGTTCTATTTCCATTTAATTTTATTTTCTAAATAAGTTTGACGATAATTAACATCGTTCAAAACAACATTAACAAAAATATATTCAAGTTTTTACATACTTGATATTAGAATAATCAATATCTATCTATCTATCTTATACTTTTTATTCTAATAAACTACCTATAGTAACGCCGCTGTCACATTACTTTCATTCATTACACCCATCTTTCCATTGTATTGAAATACATACTATAATAGAGAAATTCAAAAAAGTTTATTTGATATTTCAGGATATATGAACTTGACGAAATTCACAAGGAAAAATAAAGAAACAGGTACAAGAAAATTATTATCATGGAGGGACGTTTAGACAAATAAAATTGACAGAATTGAAAACAGGTTGCGTTAGGTGTGGCAAAACTGAAATGCCTTATTGAACTAGTTTACCAAAACATAGTGTTCTCCGTTCTCACACTGAATTTTCTTTTCTAAATTAGCAATAATTAAATAATTACAAATAAATGTTATTGGACGTAAAACGTGAATAGCTTCAAGAAAGTGATAGTAAAGATAATAAAAAATAGAACCAACGATAAAGCTATAAACTCTGTTTATATTCATGAAACTTCTCACACGTGTAAAATAATAAAACAGATTATGAAATATCATTTAACAGATACTTTATATCTACGTTTTTAAATGAAACCTAAAATACCAGTCTAATATCCTTATCTATTCTTCTTATCAAAATTTCGAGTGTCAATATTGAATAAGATCTCGAATGTATTCAATTTTATTTACGAATTACTTTAGTTTATTCCTAATATCGTAACCGGTTATACTATCAATGTACAGGGTGATTGTATCTTCCTACACTCCTCTTTATTTGTTAACGACAAATACTTTTCTCATTTCAATAACATGATTCAAACACAAATGGTTTTTTTAATGCCTATCCAGGTTGCCATGGTTGACATAATATTCTATTAATATTGTAAATTTATAGATTTAGTTCTATACTACAGACAATATTTTTTTATATGTACTGGAATTTTTTTTAATATTGTATCTTTTGCTTATACCAAAAATTTAGTGGTTTCAAAATACTCGTATCACAAACATTTCGAGTTCGTCCTAAAATAACGATCCGAAAAAAAATTAATCTAAACATCATGTTAGAGTATTAAAAGATGTCCAAATTTGAAAATCGGATATTTATTTTTAGAAATAGTCATAAGACGACGTTCGTTGAACTAATAGAAATGAAAATAAACAATTTTTGGCTGGAACGCTAATGGAATTTTATCTACTGCCAAAAATGAGATTTCCTTAGTCTCGATTTACGAAATTGTCGTTTTGTGAAGGCTTGTGTGAATCGATTTTCAATAAAAGCGAGAACTATGAGACTTTGTTTTAAACAATTAGTAAATAAAACCAATACAATAATTTGTTCCAGGTGTAAATTACAATTTCTATCAACGGACGCAAACGCATTCCCGTCAGGATAACCACTCTACCTGTATCATAATTAAAACTTTTACTGTTCACTTATTACAATATGCAATAAATATCAGATGATTCAGAGAATTTACCGAAATTACCATAAACACCTTTTGGACAGGTCAGTTTTCACCCTGACGGGCGTAACGAACCCTAATTATGAAAAAGGTAGACTGCTTATCCTGACGGGAATTCGTGTGTGTCCTATGAAAAAATGTCCAGTATATTTAAATTTTATCCTTAGACGAAAAGGGTATCTTGCAGAATAATATTTTTGCATATATTTCTGTATACATTCAGTAACTAAAATCATGTTATAAAAAGAAAGGCTGATAATTCAGTCTAAATTATGTTTTGTAGCAGGCTACATCCCCTTTAGCGTGGCAGACTGAAAACGAGTGATAGAGGAAGAGGGAGAGGTTTTGGCCAAGGTCACTGGGCGTCGCGACGTCAGGCGTTCCCGATGCCGGCGTCTAGCCGCCTCGGTTCACGGCATGCGTCCCGAGGGGTTATTTACCGGGAGAGGACTCTCCTCCACTCCGTAGAAATTTGCGTCGTGCTACTTATCCACATTTTCTGCAGCATCCCTCCTGTCTCCTTTAAACTCAGACAAATATTTCGTCAAATGGCGCAGCCGAAGAGTCTAGCTAACGACAATTCAATGATAATATTTATTGTTATTACGAAGTTTGTATTATGTGTTTGGGGTTAAAAAAATTAAGGAAGATCATAGTAGCATCACAAGGACCTAGTATTTATTATACAAGGATAAAATGATCACTTGAATAACAACAAAACTTGGATCAGTCCAACCCATAAATTTAAAATCAAGATTATGGATTTTCTTGCAGTATACGGATGAAAGCATAATATTCAATTGTAAAGTACGACCAGAAATTTAGGAAGGTCATAAATCACCAACCACTTGAGTTATCAGCAAGCGATCAATTCTACGCAGAGTTGTACCTGCCCTAATCATGAAATTTTGTTTTATAGGTAGGTATAATGATATTGGGTTTAGATAATTATTGAGAAAAATCGCTTGAATATAATCGAGAATTGTTTGTGTATATATGATAAATAACACAAACACATTTATAAACATTACGATAATGAATGCGATTATAGTTCAGAAAGTTTATAATATCTAAGTTAATTAATATTTTGTTCAATACATAATAGTATATTCTGTAACAAGGTTAGAATGAAAATTCGATGCGAGTGGAAAGTTCCGAGCGCGAGCCGAAGGCGAGCGTGAGGAACAACGAGCATCAGGAATTTTCATTCTAACCGAGTAGCAGACTATACTTTCTCCACGATCAAAGATTTTAAATATATATTTTTAAGTGGAAATGAACAAAAGTTAATTTATATTACAGAACTGAATCACAATTATTATATTAGGTAAACACTCAATAATCCAAGAAACATTCTACTTTGTATTAATTGTTATATTTGTACAGTTCTCGAAATAAAAAACTGGTGCATTATTGGGGGTATTTGCAACAATAGTGTGGTTATGTTAGGTTACGGTTACGTGACAGCAATAATTTTGACACTTTTGCCGCTACGATGACAATCAACTGCGTCAAGGCTAATGTTATTATTGCTAACCAGTGTGAGAATATTATATCACTAGAGAGAGAATGTAAATACATTTAAATTGCATGGGGGCAGATGTGTTGCAGAATATTTCTTCAATCCCAAGAGAGAGAATTCCAGCATTCTGTAATCAAATTTGATTTCAGAATTGTCAAATTCTGTGATGATCGTGGAGAAAATATTTTAGAAGTTTTACTTTAGTTGTGAGGTCTAAAGCACACTCATTTTTTTCAACACTGTATTATACCTTCTTAAATCATTTTCCTTGCCCTTCTCGATAAATTACGAGAGCTTCTAGTCCCACTTGCTAATGATACGATAATCCCTCTTTCGGGTAGTTACAGGTAGTTTTGCGGAATTCGACCCTAGCCCAATAAATATTAAAATCTCCACTTCTTAAGACGCACAGATTCCATTCTGATTTTTCTGCTACTAGTGAGTTTTTTAAATTTAAATCCGTTTTGTAAAAGAGACTTTCTTAAAGTTTCTTTGCAACACTGGGTTTCATTCTTTCCAAGCCGTTGCGTTAAATGACAAACTATTTCATGAGATATTTTAATCCGGACCTGGGAATCTTTTAAGGGACAAACAATTTTATTGCTTATCTATATTTCCAACAATAGGTAATAATGAGGGTCGTCGGCTTATATTGATTTACGACCTTCTTAGATCTCTGGTCGTACTTTACCAGCATTTCTCTTTTGACATCCACAGCAAATCTAAATCTTAACTGGGTCAATTATATTTAATCTATTCTGATATTTCCCTGTGGTGGTTCATCGTGTCCTGAATACTATCGATTTAACCAGTGGAAACGAATAAAAGATATATTTTATCTATGGAGAAATTAGTATATTTCCGTGTGACAACAATTATCCCTGAAAATTAGCATTCTTATCTAAAATCTTGTTTTTAAACATTCGTTAATCTTGTCTAGGGCATCTTTATTTATTTATTGATAATCAGATTATTATTATGCATACAAAAATAATTAAAATTAAATTGACCTAGATTTTTCATGTTATGATAAGTATATAAATACATTTAAAATGTGATAAGTATTTTTTTATACATATTTTAAATTTAAATGTAACTTCTCACTTGTTTTTATTTAATATCTTATATTTACTCGTGTAGGATAAATAAAATGATGATCGGATCAACAGGAGAGACGGAAGGAAGACCCGAATTTTATTCTCCTTCTATGAGGAGCGGACAGATGTTTACCTAGCTTCTTTGTAAAAGTGATGGGACCGACAATTAGTACGAGTAATTAAGGCTCAATAATTTCAAAGATAAGAAAGAACGAAGTTAAAAAAGCGAGAAAGATTTACGAGTCATGAGGAAGTAAAATTTACGGCAAATTGCATAGGAGGATAAAGTGGACACAGCCATATAAATACAATTCATTCGAAAGGTATCAATAATTTTGTTAGAATTATGTACACAAATTACCATTTTGCCGTTATTTTGTGCAAATTATGTACACTTGTACCTTAAACTTAAGCTAACGCAACTGTTTTAATTATCGTCCGTTTTCAATGAAACCATTGATATTATTGTGTGCAAATTATGTGCAAATTTATTGGTGAATACAATTTTTATTCAGCAAATTGTAGAACGAATAGTTCTATTACCAAATTAATAATTTGAAATTGTTATCATTCGATAAATTGTAGGAGACAATGATTTTTTTTTAATTCAAGATAAATCATTAGTGTTCGTTTGTAAAACAGCTAGGCGATCAAGAAAGTATTCATCTATCAGCCAAAAATATTTGATAAACCAAAAAATTAAATGGACAAACCTTGTGATGACCATAATTGTACATAATTTGCACAAATAATAGTTTGTTTAATTGTGATAGTTGAGTTAACTTGAGTTTAAGGTAGCAAAACTTGCAATAAAAACATAAAAGACGCGATTGGGGCACATAATTTGCACAAAATAAGGGCAGTGGTTTCATTGAAATCAAACGATAATTAAAAGAGTTGTGTTAGCTTGAGTTTAGAGTAGCCAACTTTTAATAGAAAAAATAAAAGGACTCAAAAGTTGCTATTAGTGTACATCAATTACACATAAGTTTAACAAAATTATCGTTAATTTTCGAATTTATAGTGCTCAGTTTATCCTGCTACATTGTATTTCAATATTTCGAAAAAAAAAATACTTTTGTGTTTGTGAATACGCTTTTTGGGTTTAGGCCAAAAATAAACAATGTTGAATGAAAAATAAATAATTATTAAGTAGTACAATTTCTCGAAGCCTTTCTAGCGAAACAACAACATGAAATATATAATTTCAATTTAACTGAGCATATCATGATTGACAACTAAAAATAAATTAATTATATATTTTCAGATAATTCACAATTTCATAGTTTACATACATTTTTTGATAACTTAAACTATATATTATTTAATTAGAAATACAGTGTTAGAGTATATGACATATTTTAAAAATATCCCGTCGTGTTAAATAATATAGTGTTGCAATGCTTTTATAAGATAAAGTGTACATGGTTATAAGATACAAATAATAAAAGTTGATAAGAACTTTTGGAACATTGTTGATAATTTACAATATAATAACCAAAAAGTATATTTTTTTACATCGACAATATAATGTTAAAAATGTACAATGTACATATTGTACATGCTTTTATACTTTCTCGTTCTGCAATATTCGTTATTCATGATGTCCCAAGGCGTTAGATTAAAGTGCAAGCCATTCGCTGAACGAATAAAACATGTTTTTATAAAAATTTTATGTATTTTTCTTTAACTATGGAAACATATTCAGAACAGCCACTTCTGACATTTGAACTCCTTCAATATTCAGCTTCTTAAACATTAAAACTTTTAACAAACAAACACGAATTTGTCGTCAAAAACAATCATTTTGAAAACCGCGAATATTACAATTAAGGTTATGTTATGCTTCAATAGACCATTACAGAACACCTGACTTTGACAGGTCGGCCATATTGTTCTGGAGGACAACCGATCAGATGGAGATGAAGCTTGTGTGTTTTGACAAGTGCTGTAAGTCAGACAGACTTAAATAATAAAAACTTGACAAATAACACATGGCGCAGTCAGTAAACTGTCTCTGAATTGAATTAAATAATAATTAAAATGTCAGACGACAAAAAAAGCAATCAACAGAGGAGTTATGTGACTCCAACAAAAGTCAAGGACAACAGATTCAGGTGCAAGCCTTTATTTTAAAATATAATACCTACCTCTATTGCAACTTTTTTCTGTTTTCTTCTTTTAAATCTCTCATATCGTGAAGCTGCAGAGTCATCTAGTTTCCCACAAGTGGTGAAGCCCATATTTTGGGTAGGAATCCAGACAGGGCCCGTATTCCTGAATGAGGGAGTGAAGCTTCCCGATAGAACATATATTTTAAGTAACCAAGCAAAATAAAGACAAAATACGTGTTGTCTTGGGAAGCACTACTCCGTTAGTCATGTTTTCCTCTAAGGCACTAACTAACCTTCGATAAAATGTTTCAAGTTTTAGGTTGTGATTCACTGAGGGGGCCCCGTTTTATAGCACTAATACAAGCATCGCGCCGTTGCACAGAGAGATCAATTAAATAGTCACCTCACTTGCTTTATAACAGCCGGAAGTCGAAAAAAAAGATACGTTATATCTTGCTCCCCGCATTCCACACTTAAGAAGAACTACAAAACGATGGTATTTTAGATAATTTTAAAAACTTATTACTAATTAAAGTCTAACTATCATCCGTTGTTTACCAGTAAACAATGAAAATTTGATAGAATATGTCATTAGCCCTCCAGAACAATATGGCCGACCTGTCAGTGACGTCATTCTGGAATGATCTATAAAAGTAATGTCAAAAAATCATAGCTCTCCTATGTGTGAATTGCTGTGCTTAATAAGCATGAATTTTAACGGGTCTATAAAATATTCGCTTGCAGAATAAGCGTTTTTTCTAAATATTTTAATAGACATCTAAAAACATAAATTTTCGAGGTTGTTAAATTATAATAGGAGACTTACAGAATCGACCCCATAGACTGTTAAGTATCTATCTGAACATTATTAATATCGGCACAATATGAATGTGACGAAATTTCTCAAAAGACAATTCAACAGGACACTACTTTGTTAAATTTTTGGAACTTGAAATGTTTTAAATGAAAGTCATAAAAATAAAAATAAAATGTAAACAATTTGTTTAGTAGGTAACATTTTCTAAGAATTTAACCTAGAACCTTTTTGACACTATGAATATAAACATTTAAAATACTAGACACCTTAAATGCTTATCTGACAAACGTAAGCCTTTGTATTCCACAGAGTGTTATTCCAAGTTTTATTTTTAGTTTCATTACATTTAAAATCAAATCTGAATGGCTATAAGGTTTCTTTAATTTAATTAAACTATCATTACAATAAATATAAATATCTATTTTTGAGAAGAAAACAAAGGGCCAAGCCCATTTTACTCCCACAGTACGCTTACGAAGTCGTTAGTAATTTCCCACTATCGAAATAGAACGATATTTGGGTTAAGCCTGAAAATACATCGGGCCAATATATCTTTCGTTATATGTATACCTAGCGATGTACTATTTATAATTCACTCGAACAACTTCTGGATTATTGGGTAACAACATAGTTACAATCAGTTGCAACTTTGTTTTTGTAATGTTGTCAGTTTACTACTAATGTAATAAATTTTGATGACGAAAAACAGTTCAAGATTGAAGAATAAATATTAACGTACAACACTTGCAAATATCCATAATTATATTTCATCATTTTTGTGTCTAATAAAAAAAACTCTTAAAATACTTCTCTCTTAATGGTTCCCAAACTTTTTTTTCTCATGGACCACTTTCAAAATTTTGCTGGTTCCGGTGGACAGCTCAATTTCTACCATATTCCCAAAACTCGACAAAAAATGTGAAGGTTAGATCTAACTATGGAAATTTTCATTTAGGCTGAGTTCCAACCGCGAATTAACAGTTTTCGAAAAAAAAAGGTGAGAATTGATTGGTTAATAAGGTTAATTATTTAATTAATTGTGCTGTGAGTGGATGTCAAAAAAGTAAAGTTGGATGGAATCATCCAGCTTCAATGTTTTAAAACTATCGAAACCAGATACATTTTCGTGGACCCCCGCTTACGAATTATGAACCCCCATTTTTTTGTCACGCCAACTTAAACCCTCTGAAGGTCCACCTGGAACACTTTGGGAATCGATGCTCTAGACTCTAAATAAGATAACTCTGATAAGATCCTCTTGCTAATAGTTGTTATTGTATTTATGTTGAGTCTAGTGTTGTGCAGGGTGGATAAACTGAAAATGCCACTATAATTTTTGTAATTCAAGAAAAAAAGGTAAAATAATAATTGTACTTTTCTTTTTCAACTGCTGCCTATATTATCGATCATTTTGAAATTCACTTAGACGTTAATTTTTTGATAATATGAATTTGAAGTGAAATGGAAAACGAATTAAAAGTTTTTCCCGACAAAAAATTTGCATTTCCTAGTTAGTTGTGCAACAAGATGCATGAGATCATTTAAATACAGAATTTAACCTAAATATAAGAGGCGTTCTAACAGAAAGAGGAAGTTTGTAGGTGGAACGCATAATTTGTAAGATGGAAGAAGGTGAACAGATCACTGATCTAGCTTTCTATGCAATTATTTGCTACATAGTGTACGTATACCCACTCACTTACAGGTATAAATGAACGGTGGCGTACACGTGAAATGATAGCGTGGGGTAGAAGATATAAGAAATTATTTTTATGCAATTCCAATCAAAATAGAGATAAGGATCTTATCAAAAAACACAGAAGAAGAAGAGAAGAGACATAAATAATTATATACAGGGTGTACCACGACGTTTTGACGGCCCAATATCTCGAAAACTGATCACAAGTATGAAATTTTACAATTCTATAAGAAGAGGTTGAAAATTTACGGCACGCCGTTATATTTGACGAAGTAACCGCTATTAGAAATGTTTTAATCCATACATAGTCAAGATTAGGATTTAAATTTTAACATGTATGGTATGGTCTCCAATTAAGAGTTTTCAGTTAATATTTTAAAGCTTATTATGCATACAGAATATTAAAATGGAGTTAAAATGCGTTAAAATTTAACATTTGCTTACAGAATTGCTCCTGAAAACAGTTGAAACTGATGCTTATATTCGATATAAAAAGTCTTTAATTTTTCCTCTCATTTCCGATCACGTGACCACAATAATTTCTTTTTAAATGCGACTACCCGTATAATACACAAATTCAACAATCCCACATTTCTAATGATTGGGGTTACATGAAAGGTATAATTTATGTCACCCCCCGACTGATTTCTACGATTTAATGGATAAAATGAGACAGGCTTATAGTACTGCAAACACCCGAAATTATTATTATAGCAGCATGTACAAGAAATATTTTAACAAGGTTTGAACATTGCGTCAATGTACATGATCATCAATTTGAACATTGACATTTTTTCAATTACTTGTACTTTTTAATCGACTATGTTCGGTTTTTCTATAAAATAATTTACTTTTGGTAGTTTTATTTGAAACTATACAGCTGCACAATATAATCATGACAAGATTGGTATCGTTGAATTTGTTTTTGAAAGATTAATCCAAAAATGCAATAATATACCGGTTGCTCCAAGTCATTTCATAATAAACATAAGCATCAGATTTAACTAGCTGAAGAAAGGCTCCCACCAATCAGAGTGTATATATTTTGTGCAATGTAATTATATTCCCTTCCCCTTCTCGAAAAAATATTAAAGAATTTGTATTCCACGTGAAGTTTTCCAAAAAGGGGATACCCTTCCCCTTTTTGGAAAACCTTACTATCCCTTCCCCTTTTTGGAAACCCTTACTATCCCTTCCCCTTCTTGGAAACCTTCATGTGGAATACAAATTCTTTGATATTTTTTCGAGAAGGGGAAGAGAATAATTACATTGCACAAAATATATACACTCTGATTGGCGGGAGTCTTTCTGCAGCTAGGCCCTCGTGATTTAATTGTTTATAGTTGCCAAATTACATACTTGTCAAGAGAAACAGTTTTCGAGATACTGGACTGACAAAACACCGTGGGACACGTACAAGGGTAACTTTGGTGACTTTGGAGATAAATAAGATGGAATTCCCAAAAATTTCCATAGAGATACAATAGAAACAGGTATGAATAAAAATATTAACATATTAATATATTTAGTTTAAATCAATTACAGCTAAATATGTGTATAAATGTATGAATAAGTTTTTATTTTAGAAAAAATTCACGTTGATATCTTTAAACTTTTTACCTTTTCGACGTTTCAAATTTTAGTTTCATCAATAAATATTAAACGTTTTAGATCAAAAAGTGTTTATTTAACTTTGGGTATTGAAGTAGTATCAGAAAGCAGTAGTGCCATAATGTCAAGCCCTCCATCAATCGGCGCTACTGCTTGTAGGTCGGTAAAACCTACCTAAGTATGATCGCATCTGGGCCAGGTATTGAAATCATAAATAAGAAAGGTTCACCTATTACATTTTTTTTATGGTTATTATTACTATTTGAGAAAGCCGTCACAGGTACCTATTTAACTGTACTTTGGTACCATTCATTTTGTAAAGATAATATTTTTTTGTGTGTTTTGTTAGAATTTAATTGTATCTGTTAAAGCTACTTATTCTGTACAGGTTTACAAAAATGAATCAATATGTATTTTATTTATTTCAAAATACAGATAGGTACCTTTTTGGAAATATATTTCTTAGCAACAGTACTATATAGAAGACTACGAAATAGTATCGTGCTATTTACTTAAAAAAAACAGAAACTTTTTAATGAAGTTAATTCGTTTATTTGCTAGTGGTACTGACGCTGCAACACACAATTTATATTCATAATTATCAAAGGACCAAAAATTTTGTTGACATGAGCCTTTCACAAGAATTATAAAAGATTTGTAAAATCATCTTCTATATATTTTCGGGCTGTGCCGAATTCCGCAAAAACTTACCTGCGTCTTTATCCTATAGCAAAGATTACAAAATATATATAAGATTGTTCACTCGTACGAATTCTATCGATCAAAGGATTCATACCGCTGGTTACTGTCTGGTGACTTATCGATTGGCGCCATGCTACAGTATGTCGCTAAATCCTTACTTGCATTTAATTTTGCATATTATACGGGTTGTCGCCTATCGAGCGCTGGTATTTTAGAATTCGTTGTTCGTGTTTTAGGTTTATGTTCAATAGATATTTTAAATTTATTAATTAATTATTGCAATAAGGAAAAAATAATATTAATATTTTTCTCTTCAATAGCAAAACTTATAAAATAAACATTTTGCTATATTTGTTAATAGTCTTAGTTGTATACATAATAAATCGTAGAGTTTATCACTTTCCCACGAATTCTGAATGCAGTCTTGGTATTAAGTTCTTATAATGTAAACAAAGATAAAAATATAGAGAAGCAATTAAGGGCCAGAAATGTGCCTACAATCTTTAGGAACTTTGTATAAGTATTTCATATAGTCTTTCGGGAAACGTTCCGGAAGTAAAATTTCTTGTTCGCATTATTTTAACTCCTGTCTTTCAAAAGTAACATTAATAATATTATAATTGTGGTTTTAAAATGCCTGTGTGTTGTGCTGTGATCGGTTGTTCCAGCAAGGTGGGAAAACCAGAAATATCCTTTTATCGTTGTCCCAAAGACGTTGAGAGGTGGGTATTAAATTAGTTATTATCAAATACGGAATTCAACTTTTTCAAAACTATTGTAACAAAGATATTTGATAATAAAAAATTAGTTAGTTATTTAGTACTTATAGGTACTGGGTATTCATAGAAATTTGAAAATTCACATATCTAATTTATTAATAAATATATCCTGCAGCTGCATAATATGTTTTTACTGTTTTAACCTTGTGAATCTAAAAAATACGGAGTGTCTAATTTAAAGATCCAAATTGTTTTAGTGGTCCTATTATTCTGGTGGCCAATAAGTATGTATAATTTAATTTGTGATATTCTGTATAAATAACCGCTAGATCATCAATAAGCATCACAAAATTACTAAAATGTTGAATAAAATCTGTCAATTGATTCATTTTAAAAATTTTAATGTATTTTTTACTTATACCTAAACTTTCCTTTTCAAATTCATATCCTGAACTTTTTTCGAAATAATTAACATTTAAAAACATTATATAAAAAAAACCTTTAATAAATCATCCTATTTGAATATATATTTTTCAAGTTACCCCTGTATAGCTTGGAATAAAATATACTCTTCTAATTCCCTGGTACATAGCGGTGTCGTTATTTACAACAAAAGGGAGCCGTAAATATGATTTATGAGTGCGGCGATCGTTTAAAACACTAAGAAGAATCAGACCGCCTTCAAGTGAACTATCTTATATATATTTTGTAATCTTTGCCTATAGGTTGAGTTCCGCAAAAGGTCGCGGGAGGATTAGAATATGGCTAACAGTTAAAGGCCAGTATTTACGAGAGCTTATTACTTACGCGGCCATTTTTTCAACACTGTATACCTTTTTCAATCATTTTCCTTGCCCTTCTCGATAAATTACGAAAGCTTCTAGTCCCACTTCTAATGAAACGATAGTCCCTCTTTCGGTTATTTCCAGGTAATTTTGCGGAATTCGACCCTAGCCTTATTTTCTCTCTCCACTTTAGTCTTTATAGAAAGAGTGTTTTCTGTAATGAAAGCAAAGTGGTGTGATAGCAGAAATAGAAGCTATTAGTTGAATAAAAATGAGCTCCTAATTCATTTTAATATGAAGTGACAAATGAATATTTTAAAAATGACAAAATACATTAGTTTATTTAGTTTTTTAAAAATGAACCGTCATTTTGAATTGCATTCACACTAATAATTTTACTAAGTTAAAAATAATAACAAACTTTCACCACTTTGGTTTACCTTGAAGATAAAATTTCTCGATTTTTTGTAATTACATAAATTTGAAATCCAAACAATACACATGTCCGGTATACGACCTTAATGATATCGTATTGTAATATACTTTTTTAAAACCTTCAGAAAAATAACTTTTATTTAAAAAAAAATTGTATGAGAAGTTGTTTATTGCAATTACATTATTCAAATAATTAGGTAATATTTTTTTCTTCTATAGAATATCCGTTATATTATTTATAATTGGATCTTTTTGTAGCCGTTTTTGCAGTATAAGGTGAGTATTTTTAATATAATTTTTTTTTAATCGGACTGTATATTGTCGCGTTTATAATTTTTTCTTTTTGTAGATGTTGATACAACGTTACAGAAAAGTTGATAAGCAAAGTTAACATGACTTTAAATTTAGTTTGCTTCAAGAGACTACCTGTTAATTCAACTTCACGGGAAAAAATGGCATATTGCAAAACTCAAGATTGAATTTAAACATTCATAGAATAGTTGAAGTTAAGATGGTATACCATACGTTTCACGTCAAATCAGCGAGAGACACTATATAATATAAAAATAAATGGTAATTTTGTTTGGAAGTTGATGATGATCACCATTCTCTATAATTGAACATATAAATGTGTTCAGATATTTTAGATATTGTATATGCACCATTCATAATATAATTTTAACATCTTTCGATCGTAATCGATTTTTGC
The DNA here is from genome assembly GCA_947563755.1 of Lochmaea crataegi. Lineage (NCBI taxonomy): Eukaryota > Metazoa > Arthropoda > Insecta > Coleoptera > Chrysomelidae > Lochmaea > Lochmaea crataegi. The sequence goes on along the minus strand of OX387424.1, from coordinate 50,928,075 downwards.
TGTGCAGAGTAAATTAACCGAACATTATTAATTCATTTCGATTGAAAAGAGAAATGCCAATTTAACCTCATTTACTGAACATTGACTTATTTGTACACATACACTGTTTTTTTTTCAACAACAATAATTGATATTTCATTCATAAAATATATTCGAAGGCTTGGGAATTTTTTTATCATTTTAGATAACTGTATTGCATTTATAATATGAATTTGACCTGCTTAGTGACCAGTCTATAAATGTTTTATTCCTTGAACATTTTTTTATCATGTTTTTAATATTTTCACTTGAGAGGATGAAACGGGGTCTTCAAAAGTAATTTTCATTCACTTCAAACCGACAGATTAAATTGAAACTTTGCGCACACTTAACAAGGACCAAGACCAATGCAATAATATAATTCCAAAACCCAAACCTGGATTATCAGGACTAACGGTTAATGTAATATGGTCTAAACACTCTCCGTACCTCATACTTAGATATTGAACAATTGGCGAAGATAAGAGCGAATAGGTCATGTTCGTGGGAGTCCATTGTTCAATTCCCGCTCACATCCGATACTACTGAATTTAAATTCGTTTAAAGACTAAAAATGCAATTATTTTTTACTTTTTAGTTCGATCTGCTATAAAATCATGACTTATTTATTTTTTAATATTTATTTTTATTATTTGTGATCCCTTTACTCTTCCCTCAACTACGCGTACGGCAGTACCCAATATTTAGCCTCGAGCACCTAGGTTCTTATCTTTGGCTGAAATAATAAACCTTTTCTGCAATACAAACCATCCATCTTCTTATCCTTTCTTTACACTTTGCGGTTCCTTTTATTTTCTGCATCTTTTCGAAGAATCCCAATATTGTTAGGAATTTTAGGAAGTACCGCCTTTTATGAGAAGAGTAAGTCCCAAATTCTGAGAATAACGAGGTTCAGGTAAAAACAAAGTTTGTTCACGTGCTAGAAATCTCTCTACAAGATTGCCAAATCAATTTTATGAATATATTTTGACCAAATTATGTAGCAATCTTCGATCTATATTTTTACAGCCTGGGGTGATTATTTATAATTCGAAATATAAAACAAAAACGGCTTTATACTGTTTTTTTAAATATTTTTTAGCACTTTTTCCACTTCGATTGACGATAAGAAATCCTGTGGTCAAATCAGATCTGTATGGCAACATCAATTTGATGTTTGAGTCGGATAAATAGAGAGCTCGTCTCTTCATAGTGAAGTTTGAGTTTTAGTAAACTTTTTAAAATTTTAACGGTACCTTTAATATTACATTTACAATTAATTCTTTCACAATCTAGCCAGATCTGATACCAAAATATTTGGAGAAATATCCATAAAAGGCATGCGAAAAAACGGGATCGCATATTCAAGCTTTCTATATATTTGATAAAGCTGAAAAATTTTGTGTTGCAATAAATAATTTTAGTCTGTATATAAAAATTTCTATATTTAATAAATTTTTGGATAAAAAAATGATTTATTGTGGTTATTTTAGTTTTTAAAAATGCATCAGTAGTTTTCCATCGTGACACACTGACATTATTTTTTACATAAATATTTCCGTCTTGTTTTGTCAGACGCATATCTACGCTAAAATTAGTGAACAACTAAAATATATTAGCACGCAGACAGGAAATATTTTCAAATAAATGAAATTTAAAAAAAAATTCAATATACCACGTTTTTAAAACGAACTAAAAAGTAAAAAAAATAATAAACGTGCGACAGTTCAATAAAAATGTAGAAAGTAGCTGTGTTGCATGCGCCCCACGTTTATTACTATTATTTTTTACTTTTAAGTTTGTTTTAAAACCGTAGTATATTAAAAAAAATTAATTTATTTTTTACTTGTTAGTTCGATTTACTATAAGGTGTGTTTACGGAATAATAACTATATTGAAGGTTATTCATATACAAATTTCATAATATAACAAATAAAAAAAATTATCACCGTGTCCAGGACTCGAACCTACGCTTACAATTCATAATTTTCGCAACCAAACATCTAAACCACTCGGGTACGAAGACATATTTTCATCACTATTTTAAATGAAACTAACTTTTCCTAATTAACTATTTATTGCAAAAGTTGATGGAAATTCTAAAAAATTATTGATAATTATTTCGATATTTGCCTATCATCGTCAGAATATCAAAATATCGAAATAATTATCAATAATTTTTTAGAATGTTCATCAACTTTTTCAATAAATAGTGGAATTAATTAGAAACACTTAGTTTCATTTAAAATAGAAATATGAGTTGATTCCACAAAGTAAGGGTCCAAACAGTAAATTCAACATATTTTATAAACCAAAAAGTGACGTTTTATCAATAATTCTCCATTTTTCTTAAATTATTTCCATATTTTCTTTTATTATCCAATTCTGAATTATGTTGAAAATTTTAAGTCATCGGAAAATAAGTTTAAAATAATTGTAAGACAATTTTTTTTTCTCACCCTGTTATTCTTAAAATAGTTTTCGTTTCAAGTAGAATAAATTAAATCATGGGTACACCCTAATATTTCAGAAATGCATTTCTCGACAATTATCTGAAATAGATAAGTAAAATATCATAATGTCACGTAGCCTTCGAGGCCACGAAAGGGGAAAGAAAGGTTTTAAGAACGATTTGGGTTTTAGTTGCTAGAAGATAACTAAAGTGTTCACTTGAGCCAGATAAATTTAAATATATAAAATATAGTGTGTATTGTGGTGCATGTCAGGAGTTTAAATAGGTGAGTCTATCTCACAGAGTAATTCAGTTTTGCCTGTTATTTGATATTTGAATTTAAAAGATATTTTATCACATAGAGTATATATATATTTGCTAATTATTTTTAATAATAACTTTGTTTAAAGTTCTTTAATATTCAACGTCATTAAGAACATTAATTTGTTGTTGCATTTCCTATTCATCCAATCCTTCTGTACTGTGGAGAGTTTGCGCCACTTGCGGTTTGTCCATTCCTGATACAGGGTGACTTCTCACGTCACCTATATATCCTTCCACCCCCCTGTATTGTGGAGAGTTTGTGCCACTTGCAGTTTAACTCACATACCTATACTGTACTGTGGAGAGTTTGCGCCACTTGCGGTTTGTCCATTCCTGATACAGGGTGACTTCTCACGTCACCTATATCTCCTTCCACCCCCCTGTATTGTGGAGAGCTTGAGCCACTTGCAGTGTTGTAACCTTATTTAGCTGTACTGTGGAGAGTTTGTGCCACTTGCAGTTTAACTCACATACCTATACTGTACTGTGGAGAGTTTGCGCCACTTGCGGTTTGTCCATTTCTGATACAGGGTGACTTCTCACGTCACCTATATATCCTTCCACCCCCCTGTATTGTGGAGAGCTTGAGCCACTTGCAGTGTAACCTTATTTAGCTGTACTGTGGAGAGTTTGTGCCACTTGCAGTTTAACTCACATACCTATACTGTACTGTGGAGAGTTTGCGCCACTTGCGGTTTGTCCATTCCTGATACAGAGTGACTTCTCACGTCACCTATATCTCCTTCCACACCCCTGTATTGTGGAGAGCTTGAGCCACTTGCAGTGTAACCTTATTTAGCTGTACTGTGGAGAGTTTGGGCCACTTGCAGTGTATTATTATTTTGCTGTACTGTGGAGAGTTTGTGCCACTTGCAGTGTATTATTATTTTGCTGTACTGTGGAGAGTTTGTGCCACTTGCAGTGTAATATTATTTTGCTGTACTGTGGAGAGTTTGCGCCACTTACAGTAGTTATAATATTGTTTGTGGAGAGTTTGTGCCACATATTCCTTACATGCACTGGGGAGAGTTTGCGCCCCTGGCACCTTTCCTCATAACCCTAAATATTTACTATTAGGCATTTATTTTTGATCAAGTGAGGTTTTAACTTTACTTTAGTACTGATATGCATAATCACAGTTCAAACACATAAGATGCACCTTGTATATTATTAATACTTTCATTAATTTTGGGGATTTCAACTATACTAATCGTTAGTCAATAATTAACCATTATTTATGGCAAATTGAATACTCAGAGTGTTTTTCTATCTAATTCCAGGTACGTCATCTCGGTTGTTCAACCTACTTGGACCAGGTCCATAGTGACTGTTCAATTAAATCCAGGCATCACGTCCAGTGTCTTGTAAATAGTTATTTTCAACATTTAGATTTGTTTTATTATCTATATTATAAAAAAAATATAATGTAAGTACACAGTAAGTAAAAGTTAAATTCTAATTAAATATATCAATCTTTACAAATCACTCATTCTCCTCAAGTCAAGTTTTTCCCTCATTACATAATGTACACCCGGACAAGAAAACGAGATAATAATAAAATAGATAAGCTGTTAATATAGTCAAACATAATATACCAAAAAACTTACAAGTTAATTCAAAGAAAAAGAAACATTTTAAAATAAAAAAATTTTATTGGGTTCATCAATAAAGGCAATTCTATATCCGTAATAAATTATTTTTTTTAGTTCGCCAAGTCGCCCATTTAGTCAAAACAAATTTATTTTGTGATCACAGTGCATAACAGAAAGAAAACATTGGATCTCAATATATACATGCTTTTTTTAGAAAGTCGTCCGGTCATTAGTAAAATTCTTGGAATATAGATCAAGAAATAACTTCTCGTACGAGGTACACATACTATTTTTCCAAAAACAAATTAAAATCTTGTTTTATTTTGAAAGATAATGATTCATTTTTTTCATTACCATGAAATTTTTAGTAACGTTTGGTGCGTAACTATGGAAAGGTATCAATATTGAATTGAACATATAGAACTATTATAAGTATAGTTATAATAACTATACTTCGGTCCAAGCTGTCAAAACACAAAATTTTGGGGAAAGAAAATTTCAGAACGGATTTGTCATGCGAGGATGGATTTTCTATTTCTGGATCTCCTCCGAAACTGGAGGAGGCAGTGAATACATCCAATGTTTATCATCAGCTGAATAAAAAAATCCAAGATGTTAACGAAGGTGGAAATCAACAAATTCATCCAGGAAGCTTGAGATAAACATTAAAAGTTATTTTCTATTGTCTGGCAATCTTTAAATTTAAGGGAATATTGACATTTTCTTCTAAAAATTCTGTCAGCAATGTCAATATTTACTAATGATTTTTATCCAGACATCAAGATCCAAAAAATTGCCCAAAATGTTATTTTTAGTAAATGGTCTGCCGCAAAAGTTCAGAGTTTTGAAATCAAAATTGCACCCAATTTTTTGAAGAAAAAAAAAATTTCATTTATTAAAAAATGTAAATTTCATTCCTATGAAACAAACTTGAGCCTTTTACCAGAAAACAAATCGAAACGCAATTTCGTCAACGATACGTATCAATAAAGGAATATTTACATACAGGGTGCGGCACCGAAAACGAAACAGATCGCATATTATCTTGCAAAAATATGTCGATTTTTATTTCAAAGGGGGACATCTTTCGATCATATCCTCAACTATCCTACATCCCTCCCCTCCACTCTGTCACTATTACCAATAAAATTTAAATAGGGAAAGTACTAAGTGTGATACATCATTGAAAAGGTAATTTTATAAGGAATTTGATTGTGTGGCAGTTTATTACGTAACTTTTGATTTTGGCGCCATCTTGCGGGAAAAGTTTACGTATTTTAAATAATGATACTTCATTTGAAATCAAAACTCTACTATTTATTAGACAATTCATAATAAAAATAGTAGAGTGAACTTAAAAATTAAATTGGAAAATTTAGAACAACTCCCATAATTAAAAACTAAATCACTTCAATGTAAATGCTCAAAGTGTTGTCCATTAACTTCCATACACGAATATAAATTATTCTCGAATCTTTGTCTGACGTTTTGGAGCATTTCTGGAGTTATTTGACGATATTCGGTAATAATACGTTCACGTAACTCTTCTAAGGAACCTGGCTGAGTGGCGTATATTTTACTTTTCAGATATCCCCATAAAAAGTAATCTAAGGGAGACAGATCAGGAGATCGTGGGGGCCATTCAATAAATCCTCTTGGTCCAATCCAATGTCTAGGAAAGTTTTCATTTAAGTACTGACGAACCGCTGCAGTAAAATGTGGAGGAGCCCCGACCTGTTGAAATATTAGGTGATCTTCAAGGTATCGGTTATCGTTTTCTATTATGTCTAACATTGGATTAACGGTGTTTTCGTTTAATTCCAAATACATACCCCCAGTTAAATTACCTGGTAAAAAAAATGGACCAACAATACGATCGCCAAATATTCCAGCCCAAACGTTTAACTTTTCTGGGTGTTGAGTATGCGTTTCATGAAATACTCTTGGATTGGAATCTGACCAGTATCGACAGTTATGTCGATTGACAGTCCTGTTAACATAAAAACTACATTCATCCGAAAAACAAATGTTTTTAAGAAAATGTGTATCATTTATAGCATGCTCGCTCATGATTTTACAAAATTGCAAGCGGCGATCAAAATCGTCTTCGTTAAGTTCCTGAACTAAATGAATTTTATAGGGATGGAATTTGTTGGCTTTCAAAATTCGCCCGACGGTACGTTGACTTACTCCAGATAATTCTGCAAGCTTTCTTGTACTAAGAGTTGGATCTGCAACAACTTGTCCTAAAACGGCTACCTCTACCGCTTCGTTTCTTACTGGATTTTGAATCTGCCGTTTTTTATTTTGAACAGATCCTGTTTGTGGAAATTTTAAAATAAGTTCCAAAACGTACTTACGTACCTGTTTGTTTGGGTGTTGCTCATTGAAAATTGTACAGGCAGTGTTAGCACATTCGTTATTTTTTAAATAACATTCAACAATTTCTACTCTCCCCTGAATAGAATAAACCATTTTTATGTTTTACTCGCTAATAGACTTGAAGTATCAATGATGCTAAACTAAAAATGGTAATTATGGAAACAAAAACCTTAATTTTTATTTTACGAAAGCATAGGCGTAGTAAGTTAAATTTTATTCCAAAGGTAATTATGCATTAAATTGTTGAATTTGAAAATACGCTTATTTGAAGTGTCACATGTCACAGTGTCAAATTCCTTATAAAATTACCTTTTCAATGATGTGTCACACTTAGTACTTTCCCTATTTAAATTTTATTGGTAATAGTGACAGAGGGGAGGGGAGGGATGTAGGATAGTTGAGGATATGATCGAAAGATGTCCCCCTTGAAATAAAAATCGACCGCTTTTTGCATTTTCTCCTAAAAAAATTTGTCTTCAAGATATGCGATCTGTTTCGTTTTCGGTGCCGCACCCTGTATTTTACAGATACATTGAAATATTTTTTTACATAAAAATGTTTAGCGTCTCATATTGGAATTTTAACAAAAAGAACTGGAACACTAGTAATTTTAATATCTTTGTGCCAATCGTACTTTTGAGAACTTTGAAATCTGAAACATTTCGCGGAAAGTTAAAGTTCAGTTTTCCTGTGTCATAATCATGCTTGTATTGAATTACTTTTAAGTTGGATGAGGTTAACAATCGCAATGCCTTGATATTTCGAATTTCTTGAAATTTTGTTTAAGGTCAATAATTTAAGTCTCTCATAGAATTCTAGGAATGCAGGAAGTGCAATATAAGCAGAAGATTTATTGTGGTAATTTTAATCTACCGGTTATTTTGATGTTTACTAAGCACAATGCAGTTTTGTCTAGTTTTAAATTATAAAATATCAGATCCAAATACAATAGTAATTTAATATTAACAAATACATGACCATTCATAAAAATGATCCCACAAATGAATGTGATAGGAATGGAACGTAGAAAACGATACAAAAAAAGAATTAATAATAAAAAATTTTCTCCTTAAAATATAAAAATTACAAATGTTCATAACGACGAAAGTTCAATTAGAAGAACTCAAATGAATTCAAAGTACAGATAATCTGCAAAAATTGGGAAAAAAATTACCCAACAGACAGCAAAATCAATTGGTAATTATAACAACTATACTGGTAGGGGAAAGAATTTGAAACAGAATTTTTTTTAGGGGAAAAATATTGTAGGGGATTTTCTAGGGTAAATGATTAATTTTTTACTGTCTTCCATGTTTCTAACGGTCCACAACTAACTCACAAAAAGTAGCAAGACGTTAATAAAAACAAACAAGAGTTTTTTGAATTTTCATGATGAATTTGTTGTTGACAACTATACATTTTCTTATAATTTTATCAAGTTCGTAAGCAAGTTTATGGTATTTTTTAATTAAGGAGATTTGATAATATGATTGGTTGGTAGAATCTATACCACATGCGTACTATGAAATAACTAAAGGGGGTTAATTTATTTATTATACCTTTACTATAAGCGTACGATATAATTTTTAAAAGGGATTCATTAGCAAAAATTTCCATCGACCATGGGCATACCATGAGAATTTTATAAGAAGTTAATTTATTTATTAAAAAATTGTCTTCACTCAAAGGCGCACGATGAAATGTTTTAAAGTTTCTATATCATGGAAGTAAAATAAATTTTTAAAGGGAGTTAATTTGTAACAATTTTATAATTCTTTTTTTTATAAATTATATGGCTTATGACTTTACACAAATCAACTAAGTTCCGATAAGAATGTGTTTCAACAATTTGGCAACCATCGTTCCCATCTAAATTCAAATTTTATTCACAAACCGGACTACTTTCATTTATGAGTAACAATAGTAAAAATATGACGGCAATAATAATCCCGTTCATTTATTGTGTCAAGGTTAATCTGATACACGTGGTCTTCATATCATTTCCTGACAGACTTTATCGCGGTTGTTGGCTCGAAAATTTGGCAGTCTCGCTATTCTATAATACACAAAAAAAAATTCGGTGGGAAAATGAATTTTAAAGAAAGATAGTGAATTGAAAGAGAATCTACAACTATATCTACAACTTCCTCCAAATGTGATCTTTAATTTAGACTAATCCTGCTTAATACGTGGGTATTAAAAAAATTTAAAATTCTACTTGAAGATAAGTATAGTGATGTCAAACTTCTCTAGATAAATTCTCAAAATAGAAACCTATTATATAAAATTAGTCATTTAAATATTAACACAATTAAATACAAATTATATAAAAGTACGATAGAAACAACAAAGTGAAAATGTGGGCCATACTTTAGTCTGTATACTTTGGTGCTGGTGTAATAATTTTATCAGAACCACGAGCGCTATTTTGTAAACAAGGGTAACGAGTTCAACTAGAAGATAACAAATTTAATTTCTATTTTTAGAAATAGAGACATTTCTCACAAAACCTTATTGTTATTATAATGTAATGTTCCCTCTATACTCTATTTGAAAAAGGCAGAGAGCAATAAACCTTCGTAAAATGACCATTCCAAGGGCGTACCTGCTTGTGATTCTAAAAATCTCAATAATTGTGAATTTTATATTTAAGCAATATCCTAAAATCATGTGAATTTCTTTTCACGAAACACAATAATAGCTTATTTGGGTTTTGCCATTAGAGAGCCGTTGCTTATCATCTTTTCATTTATAGATCTATTTATACCTAGAAAATAGTTTAAATCCGGCCTGCAATGGATATAAACTTTTATTGTAGTCAACCATTTATCTTGACAAGCACTTTACCTGATAGGATGGATGTTGGTAATTTCGCCAAAGAAGGTCTTAAACTCTGTAATGAACGTATTATTATTGATTGATATTAAATCATGTGATCAGACTTTGAGGTAATCATGTTTTTCATTTAGTATCATACCTACTGACAGCCCTACCTAAAGGAACGACTATGCCTGCAATTTCAATCGACCCGAAGATGGGATTTCTATTGTATACCTGCGATGTACAGGGTTGGGAAGGCAAATAAAATAATTAAGATGTGAATGATAATGTGAATCGTTTTAAAATTATGGAGTTTTAGTTGCCCACCCGGTAAGGGTTTTGCATGTTAAATTAGGTTTTATTACTCTCTGTCTATTTCAAACAGTCTATAGCTCTTTAATGTACTTCAATGCGAAAATAGTATATTGTGTTACAAGGGCAGAAAATAAGGGCTGCTAGAGCGTGATGGTGAGAAATTACAAATTCGTTGCAAGCCCATGGGGTGCTAAACAATATTTTCCGCCCTATTTTTGGTGTTCATATGATCATATACATATACATTTTGACCATTGTACAATTTTTATAATGTTGCATTTCATTTTCTAAATACGTTTGACGATAATTAACAATGTTCAACACAAAATTAACAAAAATGTATAATTATTATTATACTTAGTATTCTAATAAACTACCTTATAGTAACGCCTCTCTCACATTAATTTTATTCATCAAACCGGTCTTCCTATTTTAATAAGAATAGAATTAAGTATTATTACAGTTTCCTGTAAAATAGAACAGCGTGTTACCAATAGATATCGAAGAATAATTATATTATTCTAACGCTTTACAACAAAGATTTGAAAAATATTTTTCAATAACAGTGACCGTTAAAATAAAAAAAAACAACTACTTCCCGGGATATACACCCCGAAAGACATTGAATTACACTTCTAAGTCAAACGGGGTGGGTATGATCTACAAGATTTAACCAACCTTCTGGTTTACAATAATTAAAAGGGACAAAATAACTTGCAGACCGGTTTCGGCGTATTTGCGCCTTATCAGTACAAGGTATATGTTCTCTAAGAGCCTAATCCCGGACTTAATTTGACACTAAAATCACAATCAATACACGTCTTCCAGTAACGGAAATGTTAAAGTTGTGACAATAGTGACATCTTCACCTCCAACCACAAACCAAAATTCGAAAAATTTGACAACAAATAATACTGTAATAATACTTTATTGTTTCAAGCCTATGGGTTTGTTGTCAAATTTTTCGAATTTTGGTTTGCGGTTGGAGGTGAAGATGTCGCTATTGTCACTTTAACATTTCAGTTACTGGAAGACATAAATTGATTGTGATTTTAGTGTCAAATTCAGTCCGGGATTAGGCTCTTAGAGCTCTCGGGAGAAGAACATATACCTTGTACTGATGAGGCGCAAATAAGTCGAAACCGGTCTGTAAGTTATGTTGTCCCTTCTAATTGCAAACCAGAATGATTGGTTAAGTCTTGTAGGTCATACCGACCCCGTTTGACTTAGAAGTGTAATTCAATGCCTATCGGGGCATATAGCCAGGAAAGTAGTTGCTTCTTAGTTTTACGGTCACTGTTTCTGAAAAATATTTCTCAAAACTTTGTTGTAAAGCGTTAGAATAATATATTTATTCTTCAATATCTCTAGAATAGAATGACCCTACTTAAGGCTGATTTGGTAGGGAGTGTAGGTGGAAAATAACTAAAATACGGAATTTTTAAGAACTGTCATGACAAGTGTTCAATACAACCACCGTACACTAACTAACGAGTAAATTCAGTGTACGGTGATACAACCTTATCTTTTATGAATTCTGTAATTTCTGTTTTATGATTTACCGGAAAAATTCATTAACTTATTACATGATTTAGATACAAATACCCAATAGTTTCATAAAAATATATTACCTTTAATTTGAAAATAAAAAAAATAGTTTCGAAAAACAGCCCGATTAAAAATATATAACAAGATTCAACTGTCGAATATTAAGATAACGTTTTACCACAATAGCGACACAATAAAATTTGATGGGAGAAATTTGAATTTTTAATGTATTTTTTCACACACGTGTCTACGTTGCCACATGCTTTGACACGAACTTGCGTCGCCGTTATCTGACTAGGAAAAAGGTCAACCGCCATTTTCGGTAGCCGAATTCGAACGTAATATACATTGCGCATTATTTATACCTAAGGAGATAAATTCATTATTAAAATAAATTTTATGTTGACATAATGTTGTGCAGATAAGTTTGATCCCACATTTTTTGTTAAACTACAAGATGTAGCCGCTAGATTCAATATAATAATTAGGAAATTAACGCACAAAAAGCTTAGTGATATTTATTTTGGCTGATATTACAAAGTGTTTCGAAAGTACATTCCCAATTAAACCATAATAGAGTAACTAAAGTGGGACCCGGTGCTCAAGGTTACTAAGCAGGGTCCACACTATGCCGGGCGGCCTAAGCCGCGTTGAAGTAGACGCCCCGGGCGGCTTTGCCGATCCCAACCCGCATAAAGTAGGTACAGATCAAAGGAAGCCGAGCCGAGCCGAACAAAAATATAGAGTGGGGACGTGCCGAGCGGCCCCGAGCGGCTTCAGTTACAATTAAACCTCCGACCGAACTGGACGAATTATTTTATTTTCGACTCAGTTTGTTTAAGTAGGGTTTTTTATTGTTCATTTTAAGTGATGGAGTGGAATGACGAACAAGTTTTAATGTTAATAGACTTATATAGAGAACGTCGTCTTCTATGGATTCCCAACATAAATTAAAAAACCAAAGACACGACTGTCTCACAGAGATTGCTGTGTCTTTTGGAGTGGATAAAAATGAAATTGAGCGCAAATGGAAAAATCTAACCAGCCATTTTTGGAGGGAAAAAAAGAAAGAAGCTGTAACGAAAAGAACAGGGAGTGGCGCTGATGGAGCCGTACGTTAGTAAATGGTTCGCCTACCAACCGATGAATTTTTTGGGCGATAAAAATAAACCGAGGAATACTCAGGATAGCACACAAAGAAAAGAAGAGGTAAGTTTGTAATTTCTATTTATTTAATTTTTTTAACAACTATGCTAAAAACTAAGTTCACTTTCCAACATAATATGTTTTACTTGTTGTGTTGGAATGTCACTTCACCCTGTGGAGAAATAAAAAAATCGGCAAATTCATCTCTTACTGATTGAGCCAAAGTATCACTTCTTCTGGGGACTCCAGAAAGGGAACGTAAAGATGAAGAAGCATCACGACTCCATAATCCTAGCGTAAGTTCCCCATCTTCCGTAGATTCGCTATCGAACATTCCTCTACGGTTATAGACTGATTTTGAGGAGGTTTTGCGTAAAAAATTATGTAGGTAAACAGCAGCCATAGTAACTTTCGTTGCAGCTTCAGCTTGTAATGCCATTGGAGATCGGAATACACGAAAGCAAGTAGACAGCACTCCAAAGGCATTCTCAGAAACTCTTCGAGCCCTGCTGAGTCTATAACCAAATATCCTTTTCTTAGATCCTTGTATTCCAGAGTACGGTTTCATAATATTTGGTGAAAGAGGGAACGCGTCGTCTGCAACTAACACAAACGGGGTTAGGGTTGTCCTTCCTGGCAATGCCCGTGGGGGAGGTAAACGTAGAGAGTTTTCTTCTAGAGCTTTCTTGAAAAATGTATTATTGAAAACGCCTCCATCGGAGATTCTCCCTTGACAACCCACATCAACATATATATAAAATTGTAATTGGCGTCCACCACAGCCATCAAAACTATGCTAAAAAATCCCTTGTAGTTAAAAAATTCCGAGCCTGAATGAAAAGGTGCTACTAAAGCGATATGTTTGCCGTCGATAGCACCGATGCAGTTTGGAAAGTTCCACTTTTCCTCAAATACCTGGGCGATCTCATTCCACTCTGCTTCACTCCGAGGCATCTGAAAAATGAAAGTAAAAGAAAAATTAGTCATATTTTTTAGCGAATTTTTTCTTTGTATATTTATTTATTTTAGTATTTATATTTTCAGGAAGATGGACCACAAGACAGTCAAGAAGAAGGCATTAACGATGACAGCCAAGTTGTTCATCCCCAAAATTTCCCCAACGCTTTCTCCTTCAGAGGTCACCGGAACCAAAAAAACATTCAAATCTCCAAAGGCACTGAAAAGCAAATCTGCAAGACGTCGATTAGTGGATAGTCCCGGTTCTTCCAATGCACTGGATGAGGCTCTGAACGTCATGAGATCTCTTCAATCAAAAAGAGCGAACATCGATGATGAATATTCGTTGTACGGTGAACAGATAGCAATTAAACTGAGAAAGCTTTCTTCGCCCCGAACCAGGTTAGTTGTGCAGAATAAGATCAACCAATTATTATTTGAAGCTGAAATGGGATATCTTGAACATCAGCATGGGTACAATGTGCCACAAGTTAATATACGGCAAAACTCTGGACCGGCCAATCCAATGGTGCCTTCATTCCCCCAGACTTCTAACATGCCCAATCAAACGCAACCACCATTCTTCACTGACAACATGACCAATCCAACATCTCAATGGTTTTCGACGTCTGGATATTCTTCATTACCGTCGTCAATTTCATCGTATTCGCAATCGGCATCCCCGGCATCCACTAATTCAGAACTGTCCAATATGGACCCCTTCCCTCAATAGTTTTTAACTTTTCTACTCAATTGTTTTTAATGATGTCAATAAAAGTACTATTCTAAATTAATTTTGTTTAATTTTCCTTACCTTAATGTAGTCTTGAAGGGCCTCTACAATGGCGTCACAAACTTCAGGTACGATTTTAGAAATACATTGTTTGGAGATCTTCAAAACATACATTAGTGAGTGGTACGAATCACCAGTCGCAATGAAGCGCAGAGTGACAGCTAATCGTTCGCTTGCTGGAATACCTCTTATAGAGATAAGAGGTATTCTTTTTTGATATTTTGGGTCCAACCTTGTTGAGTAGCATTTGAAACTCCGATCGCTGCATTCGAAAAAAGTTGGTGAAACCAACGTCATTTCGGTATTCCAAATTCAACGGGTCTTCTTCATCCAAAATTAAATCTTTCATTAATTCGCTAGCCCTGTACAGCTGCCGTCCTCTCCTAAGGCTCGGGCGAATCCAAAATCCTCTTTGACGTCTTTTTGGGGGTTGATTTAAAGCGAGTATCACCAGAGCCATGGCTGACATAGCGACGTCATAGTCGGTAATCATTTTGAAAACACTAAGGACACTTTAAAAAAACTTCTAAAAAGTACCTACTCTTCAACGAAGTCACCAGTCTTGGTGTTGAAACTAAATAATGTAGGTAGAAATAACCCGGTCGGCTTCGTTTTCGGTGTGGACGTCGTGCCGGCCCGAACGTACCCGCCCGGCTTAGCCCACCCGGGTCAACCCGCCAGGCCTACCGCGGCATAGTGTGGACCCTGCTTTATAGGCAATGAAACGGCAGAGAGGAGTGGTGGAGTGGTTACGCTCTCGGCATGCATTCGGAAAGACCGGGGTTCAAATCCCAGGTCCGCCTGAGTTTTTTCAGAGGTTTTCTCTTAGCAATAGGCGAATGCTAGGTCAGAACACACCTCTCAAGCACCTACCTCCACTCCTATCCCCTGAACCAAACAATCCTTATTCCTTCCAATGTTGGCTGAAGAGGCTCCGGAAAGCCTATACTATAGCATTCTCCCCCGTTTAGAGGGGGGAGAATGAAAAACTATCCTTCCTTCCTTTTTCGCCGTGGCTCACGTTGCGTCGCCACACCATTCTGCGTCTCATTTTGCGACTGGCCTTACAGAGAGGTTGGAAATAATCTGATCAAGTCAACAAATAGTGATTAGCCAATATATTTTATTTTTGAACTGTCGTCATTAAAATGTTTTTTTGCTAATTTCCGCAAGTAAAAATCCAGAAAATAATTTAAATTACACATATTTTAAACGTCATGCCGTCATAAATTTTCGGGTACATCCTTATTGAAAGGATCTCACGGTCCTCTCCATTCATATTCGCGATTCTAAGAAATAAAACCAGTCGCATATGTAAAAAATAAAGAAATAAAAGAATGTGGAGGAATTAATTCATACCCATTTGCATCGAACTGACTGACGTAAGTAAGCGAAAATATCTCAAGCCAGACATGAGCGCACCGCAGACATCGAGAGAGACCATGTTGCCGGATGTAAGAATATGTTCGAGATTTTTCAAAGATAATTCCATTAATTAGGAATGTTGTTTACTTGTTAATTAGCGAGTTAAAGAGAAGTTGTAACCATGTTAGAAGTGGGAAATGGAATATGAAATCATCGAATAACTATGTTAAACATAAATCACCGGTGTTGCCACCAGACGATCCGATTCAACAAGTTTTTACGTATTTATACTAAGGAAAAATTAACCAATTGATAGATCTTCTTTTGAACTACTCGGGAGAGTTAATAAGCAGAATTCATTTGACTCTGTATATTATAGTTTATTGTTCATAAATATCACGAAATAACAATGGACCTTTTCAGTAGATTCTTAAATCTCAGAACAAACATGTTTATTTGAAAACTTACTGATTATGTTTCACCTTCTTTCGAATTTAATATAAAATTAAACACTTGGTGGAAAATTATCTGCTTATGTGTGAAGCCCGATATTGTCATGTTGTGGAATTTGTTATTTATTGATTTCATTTGATAATACAAAATGCTTGACCAGGTTTTTTTCAAAATCAACAAAATGTCTAAAAATATTTTGTTCTTTCGCCATCAGAAGAGAGTAATAAAACATAATTATGTATGCAAACTACAGCGGCGACATGGGGTCTAAAGTAGATATTTATAGACTATCATAAATATAATTCTATAAAAGTACGCCCATGGTTTACTGGTTTCCGATAATTTTAATACTCTCTCTTGATGGCGATACAACTATAGATAATGTGCAGGATGTGTTTAACAACCAAGTCGTTCTGGATAAAAAGAGCTAATTTATTTATACCAAAATATGTTGCTAAAAATTAATATGTACGATAAAATTTGACACAATTTTTTTACATTAAAATTCACAATCAAGCGACCTTTCACATTATTTACAAATTAATTCTTAAACATCCTTCATCCAACATTATCTATGACACTTTTTTTTATTGACATTAAATACCCATTAACTTTCAACTACACCACTGTAGATATGAATGAAATTAAGTAAGATGTTATACAATGTATATTTGTCGTCGTAATATTGACCGAGATAAAGGTTACATTTATATTTATAATATTCTCATATTCTCAAGCTTACAACTATAAAAAAAGTTGTTGATTAGATAAAAATTGTAAACCAAGTACTTTATGAGATTTACTGTCTGTCAAAAGCACAAATCTCTGCTTGTAAGATAAATAAAAAGTTTCAACTGGATATAATTTTTATTTGGTTATCAAAATAGAGTTTCCATTCTCGCCAAAAGTCTTTAAATTTAAACCGCAGATGTCAATATTTTTCATTGATAACTATAATAATTGTGGTATATTAAAGGAAATGTAGGGTTTTAAATCTATGGGGGCAACAACTTTTATCTCGTTCTCATGTTTTCTTATCTCACATAAAACGAGAGATAAATCTTTCTATTCCTTCTTTAACTCAGATAAAATTCCGCATGATACTATAGAAGAGATAAAAGTGAACTGTGAAGAATTGACGTTTGGTACACATCTGTAATATATTCAATAAAATATTGATGGCTTATTTGTCGGTTTGAGATCATATTCACCCATCATTATGTTCATCAGTTTGTTTTATTTTCGAGATGTAAACCCGACAAGATGTTTTTTATTTGGGATTGGGAGAATTTTCAATTTCAAATTTTCAAGTTTCTGACCCATTTTAACTGCAAAAATCTCGGAACTCAGAAACGATAGGGAGGTGCGGGTTTCGATGAACAATTTCTTTTTATATAAAGTTTTTTCAGTATAAATGTAAATAAATTGGTATTTTTTACATGTAAATATTGTCAATTTTTTTAATGAAACACCCTATAAGTATATCTGAAAACTCTTTCCCTTTCCGAAAATGTATAATTTGTTGAAGATTAGATGAAAAATGAGTAAGTTATTTGATTTTTAATGATGATTGTTTATTAGATAAAGATGTCTAGACACATACGTTTTAAATAAAAAACAATTACAAAATTTGTCTGCTAACTAATACCAAAGTTTACAAAAAAATTTGCTAATACCTACGTTTAAAAAAATATACTGAATGTTTTTGAAAGAAGTAAAGAAGCATGACTTAACATTGGAAATAACTAAAACAAACTTGAAAGGTGAAACAAACTTTAATAAAAATTAACATTATAAATTATTTAATTTAATAAAAATATTTAAGATGTTCCAAGAGTTGCTCATTTTGATCTATACATTTTTGCATCCTGAACAAAAAGTGATCAAAAGAATTGCATAACATTTCCGGGGTAATTTCTTGAAATGATCGGACAATGTTGCCTCGCAGTTGTTCCAGAGTCTCTGGAATAGGATTATAACATATATCTTTGATAAAAAACCATATAAAAAAGTCTGGAATCGTCAAGTCAAAGCATACGCATCTAGATGCCTATCATTAAAAATCAAATAACTTATACATTTTCAGATGGAATAAAAATATATAGGGTGTTTCATTAAAAAAATAGAAATTCACTAATTAAACATTTATACTGAAAATTGTTTATCGAAAACCGCACCTCCCTATCGTTTCTGAGTTCCGAGATTTTTGCAGAAACTTCAGAAATTTCTGGGACACCCAGAGTACTTATTAGGGTCTGCACCAGTCAATTTTTTATTAAAAATATCTCGATAAATATAAATTATAGATATAGGGTATTCTACAAAAGTGACATTAAAATTTAATGTAGAATCCGAAAAGTTAATAATATACAGAGTTTTACATTTGAAATAACAAAGTTGTCGTTCACTTTCGGTATAACCGAAAGTGACATATTTGTCAAAATATTTTCCATAAATTCGCCATAACTTGCCAATTTTTATAGAAATTGTGTGAGTAGTCTCCAGTATATAGATATAGTGTAAGCAAAGATTACAAAATATATATAAGATTGTTCACTCGTACGAATTCTATCGATCAAAGGATTCATACCGCTGGTTACTGTCTGGTGACTTATCGGTTGGCGCCATGCTACAGTATGTTGCATTTAATTTTGCATATTATACGGGTTGTCGCCTATCGAGCGCTGGTATTTTAGAATTCGTTGTTCGTGTTTATGTTTTATAGATATTTTAAATTTATTAATTAATTATTGCAATAAGGAAAAAATAATATTCATATTTTCCTCTTCAATAGCAAAACTTATAAAATAAATATTTTGTGATATTTGTTAATAGTCTTAGTTGTATACATAATAAATGGTAGTTTATCACTTTCCCACGAATTCTGAATGCAGTCTTGATTTTAAGTACTTATAATGTAAACAATGATAAAAATATAGAGAAGCAATTAAGGGCCAGAAATGTGCCTACAATCTCTAGAAACTTTGTAGAAGTATTTCATTTAGTTTTTCGAGAAACGTTCCGGAAGTAAAATTTCTTGTTCGCATTATTTTAACTCCTGTCTTCCAAAAGTAACATTAATAATATTATAATTGTGGTTTTAAAATGCCTGTGTGTTGTGCTGTGATCGGTTGTTCCAGCAAGGTGGGAAAACCAGAAATATCCTTTTATCGTCGTCCCAAAGACGTTGAGAGGTGGGTATTAAATTAGTTATTATCAAATACGGAATTCAACTTTTTTAAAACTATTGTAACAAAGATATTTGATAATAATAAATTAGTTAGTTATTTAGTACTTATAGATACTGGGTATTCATAGAAATTTGAAAATTCACATATCTAATTTCCTGCAGCTGCATAATATGTTTTTACTGTTTTAACCTTGTGAATCTAAAAAATACGGAGTGTCTAATTTAAAGATCAAAATTGTTTTAGTGGCCCTATTATTCTGGTGGCCAATAAGTATGTATAATTTAATTTGTGATATTCTGTATAAATAACCGCTAGATCTTCAATAAGCATCACAAAATTACTAAAATGTTGAATAAAATCTGTCAATTGATTCATTTTAAAAATTTTAATATATTTTTTTACTTGTACCTAAACTTTCCTTTTCAAATTCATATCCTGAACTCTTTTCGAAATAATTAACATTTAAAAACATTATATAAAAAACCTTTAATAAATCATCCTATTTAAATATATATTTCTCAAGTTACCCCTGTATAGCTTGGAATAAAATATACTCTTCTAATTCCCTGGTACCTAGCGGGGTCGTTATTTACAACAAAAGGGAGCCGTAAATATGATTTATGAGTGCGGCGATCGTTTAAAACACTAAGAAGAATCAAACCGCCTTCAAGTGAACTATCTTATATATATTTTGTAATCTTTGGTGTAAGCTCGTCGTGAAACAGCCTGTCAGTATATGAGATGCATTTACTATCAATAAATATAATTTAAGTTATACCTATACTTACCTATCGTAGGAGTACTTAATGGTATATGGTTCAACTTACCTAGAACAAAAAAAAAACAATGAAATATAAATATTAAAAGAAATAAGACAAAGCTGTCTATTTAACGAGAATAATATGTGAGGGTTGTCATGTTTGGTTAACTTAACTTTAGTTTCAGATCGCTTTGTTTAAAGCTGTACCTAAACTGAATTTTTAAAGTTGATGAGGTAGGGACATCAAAAGTAACTTCTGTCATTCTGACGATGATATGTCAATATCGAAATAATTATCAATAAGTATCTTAGAATTGTAATAATTTATCCATTAAATTAATTATAAATAGTTAGTTTAATTTATAAGAGTAATATGAGTAGATTCCACTTAGTAAGGGTCCAAACAGTAAATACACTTTATTATTATGATTATGATACTGACTTTTTCGACTATATCCATTTTTATAAATTTTTTTTCCTCAGTTATTGGCACTGGCTATTGCCAACTGGCCAAAACTTCGTATCTTGTACAGAATACTCAAGCGAATCCTTCATTATTAGTATATGCTTTGTCAATTTTCCCAGTTTTATTTTATTTTTGTTTTTTGTTTTTTTGACAGGGACACTAGAGAGGAAAGTTTCATTGCCGGAGGACCTTCCGGACAGGTGTAGACATAGGTACACTGGTGTTAATCCTTGGATGGGTAAACATACGAGTAGGAACACAGATTTATTCTACATTTTTTACAGTTTTATACTCGCGTCATTTATTTATTAATGTAAATCAGTGAAAAATTCCTAATTGCTTAGAAGATATTCCAGGTTAATTGGCAATGGGATTTTTTTTGGACTGATGGAAGAGTTTGTTGATGTGTAAGATATTATTAGGACACTCTAAGATGACATATTTTAGATTTCCTATAGTACCACATGTACAGTCTGGACTATTTACTAATCCGATTTTATACTGATACTCGGAGTACATGGAGTATTTGCTCCTCATTCTGTTTATCTTAATTATATTCCTGTTTTGGTATGTTTTATACAATACTTCTTTTGGAATATTTGATTGAATTGTTTTATAAAATCAACCTTTGGTGCTTTCTTGGAAGATTTGAAAATGGTCCTGGCTTTCTAATAAATGAATGTAAAATTATACGATATGGCGACATCGATTTTAGTGTCACGTAGTTTACTTTTTTTGGCGAAATAAAAGAGATCTAATAAGAAATCCGAATAGTAGGAGTTAAGAAAAACCTGTTAAAAATGTTGAAAATCACAGTTAATAAATTTAACCTATTTGAATATTTTCTATCGGTGCCCATGAACAATCATTATTGTATAATAAATCGAAAAGATGTATACGCACAATAAAATAAAAAAGTAAAAATAAAGCAGGAAGGTCATTTGCGAATATATTGCGCGTGGGTCTCATACAGGGTGTTGATTTATTAAATTTTACGGCGTTTTCGATCTACTTTTTTTGAATTTTATGTAATACACATGTCCTCATAGGTGTTATATCTAGTCATTGGCTATTCTCGTGTCAAGTATACCTCTGAATTTATTATAAATTTTTGAAATTATATAAATAGTTAATTCTACTAACCTAGAAAGATAAAAACTAATAAATAAAATAAACATAGACCCGTGTTGATAATAAAATATAAATAAATTTTTGTCAACACGCTTTTTGTGTGGATAAAGAATGACCGCCTTGTCGAAATTTGTGTAGAGTTAGCAAGGAAAGAAGTTTCGATGATTTTGCGTATTTTTGTCCAAAAATATATTTTAATGTTTTACCACACAATCTAACACTGAAATGAGCATTTTAGGAGGTTCGTTTGTAAATGTCATTGAAAACGCGATTGTAATTTGTAATGACGAATCCCCTTAGGAAGCAACCAAACCTTAATCCTTTACGGGCCCACGCCCATGTAAATACATAATACTTTACGTAACAGGTTAAATTTAAATTTCTTTTTAAATTCTAGGAAGTAAAAAACCTTGGAAAAAGAAGCGTTGTTATTTGTGTCAATGCCCTTTCGGACACGCTCTGACTGAAATTATATAAAAATAGATGAATTGTTGTTTCACGTCAATTTTAGGGAAGCAGCCAGAAACAGTTTTTTTTTTAATTAGAAAGGAATGTTTAAAATGTCGCTCGAATAAACATGAACAATAAAAATGGATTAAAAAGTTTTGAGAAAGTCCTACACAATATGTATGGATAAAAATTTGTTTGATATATTCAAGGGCCAACTTCAGTTTGAGTTCATTTTATTGTTATTTATTTATTTATTTATTTATTTATTGATACACAGAATTTAAAAAAAAAGAAAATATATATATATATAAATAGAAAAAACCATTAACTTATAGATACATTAATTAACACATAAGATAAAGCACATATCACTTACAATAACAACTAAAAATATTTTTTAAAAATTACAAATTTGGAGTTGTCGGCGAAACTCAGAAGAAGATGTAAAGAAATCAAGATTCAACCGATTGGCCAATCTTGTGGACCTGTGGATGAACGAATTATTGCGATAATTAGTATAGTAGTGTGGTTGTGAAAAAGTAAACACTATTTCTAGTAGTTCTAGTTGGTGCGGAAAACCAATATTCAACAAAAGAGTAGGACAATCGAGAGTAGAATTGACTATGTTGAATAGAATGAAAAGATCCTTGCAATTCCTTCTGTAACGAAGAGGCTCCAACATAAATTGGGAATGCAAATCATGGTAATTTAGGTGGTAGGTGTTAACAGGATGAATTCCAGATTTATAGGCAATGAGTCTTAGAAATTTTCTTTGTATTTGTTCAATGTTGTGAATATGGTTCGTATAGAAGGGATTCCAAACAGAAGATGCATATTCAATAAGAGGTCTAACAAGGGAGAAGTAAAGTATTCTAAGACATTGCACGTTTCGAAAGTCACAAGTTATCCTTCTGATAAAACCAAGCATCCTTAATGCCTTATTAATTGAAACATATATATGGGGCCGAAAAGTCATGGTAGAGTCAATCACAACACCAAAATCTTTAACTTCTGATACATTAATAAGAGGTGCTTGGTTAATGTTATAGATAAAAACAATAGGGTGACGCTTTCTACTGAAATTAATAAACTGACATTTTGCTGGATTCAGTTCCATGCCATTGGCAGTACACCACCGAGATAAATTATTTAAATCTGCTTGAAGATTCTGACAATCCTCTAATGAACGTACAGTCAAATACAATTTTAGATCATCAGCAAAACATAAGAATTGAGAGTTTATAAAACAGTTCTGGATGACGTTGACGAAAATGTTAAACAAAAGTGGTCCTATGTGTAATCCTTGGGGAACACCTGAAGGAACTACAAAGCCAGATGATAAGAAGCCACACACACGGACTATTTGAATACGGCCAGTAAGGTAACTTTGAACCCAGTTTAGGAGACTACCATTAACACCCATATTATTTATTTTTTGAATCAGAAGGCCTTGATTAACTTTATCAAATGCCTTGGAGAAGTCTGTGTACAAAGAGTGAACTTGATAACCAGAGTCCAAGGCACTTGAAAGATAGTCCACATATGTAAGGAGATTAAGCTCAGTTGACTTCCCTGAACGGAAGCCAAACTGCTGGTTAATGATATAAGGATCCAAAAGTTTGGTAAGGATTTTAGTAACAATATTATCTAATAATTTAGGAATTACGATCTGAATACATATCGGCCTATAATTGGATATGTTTGATTTTTCACCTGTTTTGTAAATAGGATCGACGAAACTAGATTTCCAGAAATCTGGAAAGATACCAAGTTTAAGGGAGAGACTACAATATTTTAAAATAGAAGGAGGGATGCCATCCGGCCCAGGACCTTTATATACATTCAAACCACAAAGATGTTCATATATTTCAGAGATAGACACACAATACTCAGAAGCATTCAAAGGAGTAGAAGATATATAACCATAGCTAGGACAGGTCTTATCAGAATAAACAGAGCTAAAATAATCTTGAAACAGGTTAGCTAAATCGATTCCCACAGGATATTTGACATTGTTGAGGTACATTTCATCAGGAATTGTATTACATCTTCTTCTGGAGTTTACAAAGTTCCAAAGTTATCTACGTATAAGGAGTGAAACGGGGATCTAATCTGTGGCTAATGCTGTATCGAAGAAAAATTACTGAACTGTTCATGCACATCCCTTATTTTAATACAAATAAAAAGGGTTTGCCTAATGATATTTAAATAGGTTTGTGGTCATTAACAGAGTCAAATTAACCAAACAGCAACACTATAAATTCTAAAATGTAGGTTAATTCATTAAAATTTCGACTATAAAATTTTAAAAAGCAGTAAAAGTCTTTTTATAGGGTACCTAATTAAAATATACTGAATTAGTTGTTGATTATAAAAAAATAAGTTCACCAAATATTTTATAGATTAGTTTCACGATCAGTAAATTTGAATATTTTAATTGGAAAGGTCAAGCAAGTTTACTTAGGCGATGCCGCCAGGTTGTATCAAAGTTATTGAAAACTTCAATTCACCGTTACTAATATAAAAGTACATTGTTATAAAGAACTATATTCTATTTCAGAAAGGTATAGAGTAATAAAATGGGGAATTCCGTCAAGTTCGGCTCAATTTCGGTGTCGGCCATAGGCGTAGGTCTTGAAATAGTATTGTTTGTAATATTAAAATTTCAAGTAATTGCGTAAGAGAATTAGGAAAAGTATGTTTTCTGGCCTGAAGTGCCAATATCGAAATATTGTGTAGGGATTACTTAGGTAGTAGATTGTACAGTTACGTTTTGCGTTTAACAGGTACCGTTTATCCTTCTATTAGTGCTTCTGCCTAATTCCAACCCTGTTCCAGATTCGGCTCAACCATGCGCCGCAAGGTGCTTTACCCAAAATTTTTAGACCTTTATAAGTATATTTGTTTAGTTTAACGCATCAGTATTTGCTGTTAAGCCGTAAATAGTGTTCACAGTATTATAAGATTAGTAATAAAATGGCGACATTTACACCAACGAAAAGATTTTCCAATAATTCTCCACTATCAGTGAATGAAAAACTTATTATTTTAAATGTACACGATTGCATAAAATACGATTACCCGAAATTTATTGTACAAGAAACTGTCGACCGATGTTCTCGAATGACAGGAGTTGGAAAGTCCACCGTTTTTAAATTATTGCAGGGGAGAAAGATAGCAGGCCAAGTGGAGCCTCCCAAGAAAAGTCCAGGCAGACCAGTAAAAGTCCTTGATGAAGACACCAAAAGTGTAATTCGAAGAAAAGTTCACTCTTTTTATTTTAAAAAAGATATACCCACCCTAGATAAGATTTTAATGGAGCTTGGCCAGGATGGCAGTATTCCGTTGATAACTAAAAAACTTTTATGGACCACTTTGAGTAATATGAATTTTGCCTGGGAAAAGCATATCCGTAGAGCACTTTTACTGGAAAGCGATGAAATTGTTTGCTGGCGACGAAAATATTTAAGAAGTATAAAGCAGTACAGAACAGAGCAGAAGAAAATCTTTTATCTTGATGAGACGTGGATCAATGAAGGTTATACAGTACCAAAAATGTGGCAAGACAAAAATATAACCAGTGCTCGCCAAGCTTTCATGGAAGGCCTGTCAACGGGTATTGAGGTGCCTTCAGGTAAAGGGAAAAGACTAATAATCGTCCATATTGGAAGCGAAGAGGGATTTTTAAAAGAAGGTTTGCTAACCTTTCAATCGTGCCATAAGGGAGATTACCACGAGGACATGGATTCGGATGTTTTTGAAGACTATTTTGGTGAAATGATAAAATATCTTCCGGCTGATTCAGTAGTAGTTATGGATAACGCGAGTTATCATTCTCGACGCATAGAGAAGACTCCAACTTCATCTTGGAGAAAACAAGAAATTATTGACTGGTTAACCACCAAAAGTATTGAATTTGAAGATAATTTGATAAAAAAAGAACTATTAGCTATAGCAAATTTACACAAACATCGTTTTATGAAATACGCCGTGGAAGATATAGCAGAAAAACATAGTGTAACTGTGCTGCGCATACCGCCATATCATTGCGAACTAAATCCTATAGAACTTGTATGGGCGCAAGTGAAAGGATTTGTAGCAAGACACAACACGACATTCAAAATGAAAGACGTTAAGCTACTGTTTGAACAAGCCATTAAGGAGGTGACACCAGAGAACTGGCGAAAAGCAGTCCAGCATGTCATTAAAGAAGAGGAGAAAATGTGGGATCTTGACTACTTGATCGATCGTCCGATCCGTTATCCCGTTAATTATAACGTCAAGAGGAGATGACAGTTCCTCAGATGACAAAGAATATTATGATTTTTTATAATTTAATTTTTGTATAATGTTCAATAAAAAATAAGTGTACCTAATGCTATGTACATAATGCAAAATTTTTATTCTATTAAAATAAAATTATTTCCTTTTTACGAGTATCCCACCGGCACGCCTTTGGCACACTATTTTCAGTGTTTGTGAATGGATAACAATAGGCTAAACCCATATATTGACCCCAGCCGGGATGGTACTACCTGCACTTGATAAAAAGAAATAATTTTATAATGAAATCAATGCCAAACTATGAAAGTGGCTTAAATATTCGTTGGGTCACTCTGTGCTCCCTTTGCATACCTAATGAGGTTTTATTACTCTATACTTTTCTGAAATACTATAGAGAATTCGACAGACGTTGTCCTGTCATAATCTTCGCTTGCCAATACGTAACATATTATGAAAATTTGAACTAAACTTAAAAAATATCAGATCGGTACGTAATTTGGGTCGATCCACCCGTTTTGGGAGTTCATTGTAAAACCAATTGCAGCGCCACCTGCCGAGCCCAATTTTGAATCTAAATTACAATTTGTGTAAACTTTGTAGGCTATGGCCATGAATTATTTTATTTATAGTCGAAAGATCAAATTTCCAAATGCATGAACAGTTACATGATTTTCCTCACAATTTAACCTAAATTGACATACATCATTAGTTTCTGGAAGACGTCCACCATTATGATGGAAGAATTTACAGTAATAGTCAGGAAAATAATCAATGGATCTGTCCCAGACTGTCAGTAGACAAAATAAAATCGATAGACACAAAAGATTAAATCTAGTCAAAAATTTATATTTGTAAAGTTTGGCAACATCGCTCGTCTATTATGAAATGGAGCTCACTGTAGCTCACAAGTGTTATAAGAATGATCACTACCGGTTGCACGAGCCAACATATTAGCATTATTTAGTTATTTGTAATTCAGACCTTGGCTTCTTGGCTAGGAAAGTTTATCTAGTTTTCCTCGAAAAGAATATTTTAGAGTGTATTATTTCTCACATCAAAAATTCGAATTTATTCATTTTTTTACGTAATATCGATAAAAAAAACATACGTTTGTTAATTAATGATATAACAGAATATATAAGGCAATTCAAAAATTTGGATAAAAATTCAAATTTTAATTCCAATATATTTTTTTAAATGCCTAAAATTTTCATAATCATAACTGGGCGTAGAAAAATTGTGTATGCAACTCGCATGTACTGTCTTTCGTTTATATTTTTCGTTGGATTTGTATTAAATGGCCGCAGGAAGATTAAAAATTCAACTTGATCCTGAGACAATCTGTATATGGAGCCATAAAAAGAATTTTGAAAGAAGTTAGGAATTCTGAACACGAAGTCCGAACTCCAAGTATTGCTTTATTGACAAAATAACTGCGTCCTAACAGAATACTAATTTTGACGAATAGTCGATATTTCAAGTTGAGGGACCCACCCTTATCCCTAAAACCGCTTAAAATATTCAAATTTAGGAGACATATTTGAAATTCGATTAATATCCGAGGATCTCTTTATCAATCCTCTACATTTACTATTAGTGCAAACATTTAAAATTTTGTCCCAAAAAATATATGGGAAACTGGTATGTTCACCCATTTTCAAAGTTTTCACATAGGAGTACAAGGAACAGCTTAGCCTTGAAAATATTACAGTCTTTTACTTCTTGTACATCTCTGTACAGACTGTAATTAAAATTAGATCTGGTATTCAAAATATGTTTATTTAGAAATTTAGAGATGTTGATAGATATACATGTCAAAGATAATAGTTCAATACTATTATAATGCCTTACAAAGTTTTGGAAAAATATTTTTCAAAGAACAGAGACCGTTCACTAAGAAGCAACAACTACTTCTCGGGCTATATGCCCCGACATCAGGGCTAGTGCCATCAAGATTTAGCTAACGCCTCGGTAGATAACAATAGTATCCTGAGGTGGGTTAAAGGGACGACAGGAGTAACGGTAATTGCGGAACTAAACGTTACACCCATGCTCAATCCTTAAAGAGATGAGGTGAAATCAAGGGATGCAGTCTTGCCAGGTTCACCCTGGGTGACCCTGGGAAGCTGGCGATGACCAGGAAAAACCTACGTTCAACAGTAGGATTTCTGACCAAGGAAACAACTCCATACAATGGGGCTGGTGGACACACCTCTATGCAGGAAGACGAAACTGTCAGGCATGTCTTATGCGAGTGCCTGGAGTTATCGTCAATGAGATAGTGTGTGTTCGGTGAGTATTGTCCTACACCTGCCGATATAAAGGAGATGTCTCCTAGTGACCTGTCCACCTTCCTGGAAAGGACAGGATGGACGATGACCTAGGGGGACAACTCCTCGGGAGGACGTACAATGGGTCACATGTGGCCTAAGTGCTGTTGGCCTAAACTCAACCTCCTTACTCTACAGATGCCCCGACAGACATTGAATTACACTTCTAAGTTAAACGGGGTTGGTATATCTGCAAGATATAAAACCAACCATTCTAGTTTGTAATTAGAAGGGACAACATCACTTGTAGACCGGTTTCGGCGTATTTGCGCCTCATCAGTTCAAGGTAGATGTCATCCGTCCAGAAGCACTGAGAGCATAATCCTACACTTTCTATAGTATGTGTATTTTTGTGCTGTGGCCATAATTCTGTCAG
Source organism: Lochmaea crataegi (assembly GCA_947563755.1). Taxonomy (NCBI): domain Eukaryota; kingdom Metazoa; phylum Arthropoda; class Insecta; order Coleoptera; family Chrysomelidae; genus Lochmaea; species Lochmaea crataegi. Next base: position 50,898,922 of record OX387424.1, on the reverse strand, counting down.
AAACTTCCACGAACTGTTTTGGGATTTTTTCATATCATTGTTTATTTACTTAATAATGAATTTATGAGTTACTTTTATCTAAATATTAGAATAATGAATATCTGAATTATCTGCCTATCTTTATCACAATCATGTATAATTCTTATTATACTTAATATTCTAATTAATTACCTGTAGTAACGCCAGTGTCATGTTACATTCATTCAACCAAATTCAATATGACGTTGAAAGTACGACAATCGCCGCTGCCTTTTGAATTAGGTAACTGCAAGAAGCAATTATTTTCCACCAAAAATATTCTATTTTCTAAATGCATCATAGAAATATGATAAATCTTTTTTTGAGTACTTTAATAATCAAAACGAACATTCAGTATTATCGGCTGCTAAAGCCGCTGTAATCTACAATGTTAAAATTAATATTTTCGTATTTTTTGCAACAGTGTAGATGGCGACGGCTTAATCAGCCATTAATAAGTTTTTTTGACTTTAATTGTACCCTAAAACAGTTTTATCAAATGTCTATGATGTGTATATAATCGACAGGATTTTTTTGTGAAATTAAATTTTTTAACAGTGTAGATAGCGGCGGTTTTAGCAGCCGTTAATACTGAAAGTTTGTTTTGATTATCACAGTACCCAAAAAAAGTTTCATCAAATTTCTCTGATTCGTATAGAAAATAGAACATTTTTTGTGGAAAATAATAATTGTTTCTTCCCTAATCAAAGATTACAAAATAAATATAAGATTGTTCACTCGTACGAATTCTATCGATCAAAGGATTCATACCGCTGGTTACTGTCTGGTGACTTATCGGTTGGCGCCATGCTACAGTATGTCTCTAAATCCTTACTTGCATTTAATTTTGCATATTATACGGGTTGTCGCCTATCGAGCGCTGGTATTTTAGAATTCGTTGTTCGTGTTTTAGGTTTATAGATATTTCAAATTTATTAATTAATTATTGCAATAAGGAAAAAATGATATTCATATTTTCCTCTTCAATAGCAAAACTTATAAAATAAATATTTTGTGATATTTGTTAATAGTCTTAGTTGTATACATAATAAATCGTAGAGTTTATCACTTTCCCACGAATTCTGAATGCAGTCTTGATTTTAAGTACTTATAATGTAAACAATGATAAAAATATAGAGAAGCAATTAAGGGCCAGAAATGTGCCTACAATCTCTAGAAACTTTGTAGAAGTATTTCATTTACTCTTTCGGGAAACGTTCCGGAAGTAAAATTTCTTGTTCGCATTATTTTAACTCCTGTCTTCCAAAAGTAACATTAATAATATTATAATTGTGGTTTTAAAATGCCTGTGTGTTGTGCTGTGATCGGTTGTTCCAGCAAGGTGGGAAAACCAGAAATATCCTTTTATCGTCGTCCCAAAGACGTTGAGGGGTGGGTATTAAATTAGTTATTATCAAATACGGAATTCAACTTTTTTAAACTATTGTAACAAAGGTATTTGATAATAATAAATTAGTTAGTTATTTAGTACATATAGATACTGGGTATTCATAGAAATTTGAAAATTCACATATCTAATTTATTAATAAATATATCCTGCAGCTGCATAATATGTTTTTACTGTTTTAACCTTGTAAATCTAAAAAATACGGAGTGTCTAATTTAAAGATCAAAATTGTTTTAGTGGTCTTATTATTCTGGTGGCCAATAAGTATGTATAATTTAATTATGAATTAATACAGTTTCCTGTAAAATTGTCGTATTTAGTAAAGCGTTTTAACAACAGATGTCGAAGAATAAAAATATATTATTCTTCGACATCTGTTATAATTTAATTTGTGATATTCTGTATAAATAACCGCTAGATCATCAATAAGCATCACAAAATTACTAAAATGTTGAATAAAATCTGTCAATTGATTCATTTTAAAAATTTTAATGTATTTTTTACTTATACCTAAACTTTCCTTTTCAAATTCATATCCTGAACATTTTTCGAAATAATTAACATTTAAAAACATTATATAAAAAAACCTTTAATAAATCATCCTATTTGAATATATATTTCTCAAGTTACCCCTGTATAGCTTGGAATAAAATATACTCTTCTAATTCCCTGGTACCTAGCGGGGTCGTTATTTACAACAAAAGGGAGCCGTAAATATGATTTATGAGTGCGGCGATCGTTTAAAACACTAAGAAGAATCAGATCGCCTTCAAGTGAACTATCTTATATTTATTTTGTAATCTTTGCCCTAATTCAAAAGGTAAGAACGCGACAATGGCGTCCGGCTGCCAGTTTCAACGTCTCGTCTTTCCACGAAATTTTTAAAAACTTTCATTGTAAGTTTCCAATAAACCTCCAAGTCATCCACATTGTGTTATGGGTCATGTAATTGTAAGTTTACATTCAATTATTCCAGAATATTCCATACAGACTATAGAAATGGGATGGTTCAGATTATTGGTGTACAATTTTTTTTACAAATTGTTAGTTGGTGAGACATTCACTAGACGTGTTGATTTATATGTATTTTATCTAGCCAACAAAAAACATATAAGAACCGGGTTCAGTGACATCAAACGTACTCAAATCAAACATGCTAATCTTAAATCTTAAAAAAATTATGAAAAAAAACGAAGTGCTCGATTTTTCTGGTCTTCGATTAGATAAAATCTGCATATAAAAAAATATAACTGTTTCAAGATTTTTTCGTAAAAAAAAACTCGTTTTTTATTGATTTCTGATAATAAAAACGACACGTATCTGTAGTGTCTACAGATATAATTTTTTTTCTACCTCCATAATCGAGCTCATTTAAATCATATTGGGTACAGGCACTTGTTTACTGCTCTTTTCTTTGATGTTGCGACATATGGAATCATATTAATAAGGCGATTACATATCCAAACAACAAAAACCAGACCCATTTTTTTTAAATAAGACCGAAAGCGACCTCTACTTCACATTGGCGAATGTGACTAAATCAATCGGTAGGTTACAAAGCAAATCAAATTAGTAGTTTGGTAATGTGGCACTTGAAATATGACAGAAATATAAACTTATAAGGTGTGATATATTGGTGTTTCTAATTAATTCCACTATTTAATTAAAAAATTATGAAAATTATTAAAGGATATTAATAATTATTTCGATATTGACATATCATCGTCAGAATGACAGAAGTTACATTTTATGTGATACCTACTTGATGTTTAATATTTTGGCTAGACCAAATAGTAAGTGACCTATCTTGTGATTGACTTAATATATATATATGAATAGAAAAAAGAAGAAGATATGATTTTACAAATATTAAAGCTTAGGTATTATTAGCCCTATGGGGATATCCTGGATATCTTTTTCCCATTTAAGATCAGTATAACTGTGTAATGATATAGGAAACCAAGGAAAACTATATCTGCTGATCTTTGCAATTGTTACTTAAGAAGACAAGTTATTAGTGGAGAGCTCCCTAAATTTATCTGTTCATTGACAACTTCATATTGTGGGTCTCTTAAGTGTCTTCTTATTTCTAGTTCTTCAAGGAAATCTAGTTCTTGTTTCTTATCCCAAATATGCAGTACTTCTAGTTCTGTGTTAGGTGTTAATGAATGTTTTGTGTCAAGAAGGTGTTTTGCGTAATGTGATTTATCTGGCTGTATTAATCTGTATGCTCGTGAGTGTTCATTGTATCTAATTTCAAAATTTCGAATTGTTTGACAAATATAGACAGCATTACATTCTGGACATTTAAGTTTATATATTCCAGACTTTTTTAATGGGGGTATATTTGTTTTTACATTTAACAATTTTTTACTCACATTGTTTTCTGTTTTAAGAGAAATTGCTGTATTTGTTGAACAAGATATTATCTTTGAAATATTATTAGAAATATTACCAGCATATGTGATGGTTTTGTAATTTTGTATTTCCCTAGTTTTTTCAGGAAATATTAATTGTAATGCCACTTTTTCCTCTTTTTTATTAATTAATTTATTTATTATATGTAATGGATAACCGTTGGATGTGGCTATTTGTTTAATTATATTAATTTCTCTATCAAAATTATATTTGTTCATGGGAACTGAAAATGCTCTATGTATCATTGAATTATATGCTGCTAATTTATGTGACATGAGATGATTGGAACTATATGGTATAGTCACATCAGTATGTGTTGGTTTTCTGTAAATTGAAAAATCAAGTATATTATTGACTCTTTGAATTTTAATATCAAGAAAATTGATAGAGTTATTTTCTTCAACTTCTAATGTAAATTTAATTTTTGGATGTAAATTATTAATATGATTGAACAATATATCTAATTGTCGTTCACTACCTACAAAACAAGCTAATATGTCATCTACATACCTATACCAAAATAATATATTTTTTGAAATGTTACATTCAAAGATTTTTCTTTCTAAACTGTCCATAAAAATGTTTGCTAAAATTGGTGATATGGGGCTTCCCATTGGTAAACCTTCATTTTGAATATATACCTTATTATCAAAAGTAAAATAATTCTGATTAATACATACATCAAACAAATTAAGTATATCTGATATTATTCCTGGATTAATATTTTTATCCTCTAGTAATTTTTTAACAAGTGTTATGCATTCTTTAGATGGAATTTTAGAGAAGATATTGGTAACATCAAATGAAATAAGTTTAGAGTTATCTTGTAATTTGTATGTTTTTAATTTTTTTATTAGTTCTATTGAATTTTCAATTGAGTATTTAGATATACCTCCATAGCTATTAAGTATATTGTTTAGTTTTTTAGCTAACTTATTATTAGGAGTATTAACGTAAGAAACTACAGGTCTAATTGGTTTCGATACTTTATGTAATTTAACAGTTCCATATAATTGTGGAGACTGAGGATTTTTATTAATCATGTATTTTTTCTCATAATCATTGAAAACATAATTTGAACTATTGACAATCTCTCTAACATTATTAGAAAACTTTTTTGTTGGGTCAGCCCTCAGAATTTTTACATCAGAAGATTCTATAAAATTATTAACTTTAGATTCATATTCTTCGGATTTTAAAATGACAGTGGCATTTCCTTTGTCAGATTTTGTTATTGTGAGGTTATAATCTTCTACTTTTTGTTTAATTGAATTTAATGCTGAAATATCATTTTTTGTTTGACGTTTAACCTTTGAAGGTTTCATATTTTTAATCAAATTAGCAATTTGTTATTTTTCACAAAGAAAACTATTTGACTGAGATTTTAAAGCTATTTCTGACTCTGTAGCTAAAATTTCTTTAATACTATTTGTGAATTTTGGTGGTATGCTGTATTTTAAGCCTTTATTTAAAAATTCTATCTCACTATTTGTGAAGTTAGTGTCTGAAAGGTTTTCGAATCGTGGTGCAAGGTGTATTGGTGTTTTTTTTTGTCTGAATTTGTCGTTCTATATTTTATTCTCTATCATGTCCACCATCTATGACTATCTTCATTTTATTGAAGGATTAAAATTAGATTTGAAGTACCTTCTCACATGCCCAATTTTACTTCTATCTTGCCTTGAAATCGACACAATACCCCAATTTCTAACAAAGTATTATCAATAACTACCTACCGATAAGTAAAAATTAAAGAACAAATAATATAATGGCTGGGATATGTAGGGAAATTCAAAGTCAACAATATATTCAATGATTTAATGGAAGCCTTGGGATAAAAGAAGAAGAACTAAGACAATGTCGTTACAGGAGGTGGTATGCTAACATAAGTGGATGGGAAAAAGAAAGGTCAGGAAGAAATGGTGGGAAATACCCGAAAAAATATATAGAAGAAACAGGGGTTTGATTCCGAAAAAAGTATTCAGAAAGTATTTTGAAGCGGCACTATCACTCCCGGGCCAAGATACACATTATTATTTTGTTAATGAAGAATCAAATTTCAAAACAAAACAACCATATCGAGCATAAAAAACATTTAATAGGTACAACTTTTTTAAGGATAGTTAGATTTTGATGCTTTAATCGAGCATTTAACCTGGGAGTTGAGAGAGGGTACCTAATTTACTCCATCTATTTTGAAAGACTTTATTTCATAACTTTTATTAGATCAATCCAAAGAGCTTTTAACGGATAGAAAAGTTGGGATGTACAAAGTGTACCCATTTTTCTCCATCTCGTTTAAAGTTTTTCGACGCATTTCGAACAATCAACTTCGATATGGGTGGTTTTGTTACCTACAACAGTTAGAGGAAAGTTCTTGATTTTCAAGTTTTTAATAATCACTGTGAATTGTCTAGAGCGCATGCCTAGTTACGAACCAGTAAATAATTTTAATTATACCGCGAACGGTCTTAGAACCACAGATCACCTCTCAGAACCTGAACGAAAATATAATTTAAAAACCAAAATAGATTGAATAGATAATTTAAATATCTTCTTTACTTTGTGGTATATTAATTATTATTTTTGTTATTTATTTTGGGAAATCAAACCACAATCTTTTTTATGTTTTCATTATACCGTTCCAGCTACCGTTATCAAGAATAATTAAGTTTTATAACAATTTTGTCCCTATCTGACACTAATGGAAAAATTTGTCAACTTGACAATTAATAATATTTTGAAGTTTAAGACTGCAAGAAATTGATGTCAAATTTTTAAGGTTATAAGTAGATTATATTCTTGATAAAATATTTTTTATTTCGACATTCTAACACTATTAGAATAAAAAATAAAAACTTAAAGAAGATAGAAGAAAACAACTGTCATATCGATCAGTTGCGCATGAGCAGCCGAACTGAACTTTCAGTCAGTTAGAGAACTGCTAGGAATGATTGCGAATCGATAACGAACCAATCCGATATGATCCGCGAACACCGAACTATAGGTTTGTTCCCGAAACGGGTTCCAAACATGTTGTTAACATTATCTGATGCGCATGCGTGACTAGAATAATGTACCAAGTCCAAACAAATGTGTTCTGAAAAGTAATATTGGCTGAATATTTTGATAAGGAAGAAAATAAGATCAATCGATCTTCAAATTGTCTTGAAATGCTGTTTACACATTCTTTGCGATTTCTAAAATGTTCAGCAAATGCAGTGTCATTATATTTATTTTTGATTTTGGAATCAAGAGAACGAGTAACGATCTCGTTTTGAACAAGTGACTAGTCTTGCGGGAACACCAACCAATTATAATTTGCTCTAAACTCTGCTCTGCTGGAATGCTTATTTTATACTGCGCAGACTCAATATGTCCATAACAGTTAGGAACTTGCTTCGGGAACAAACCTTATTATTAAAAATTCAGAATTCCACCGCGAATGCCACTTTTCAGAATGCGCTTGCGAATAGTCCCTGAACTAGGGTTGCGCGATACACTAGAAAGTATCGATATTAGGTATCGATACGGATCGGAACGTAAAGTATCGATACAGTAGAATATCGAATATTAATTTATCGATACTCGAAGTATCGATACGTTAACGATCCGAGATTTTTCTAATTTTGACGTTTTTTCGGTAAAAAAAACACCTTTTTGGGGTGTGGAAAAAGACATTATTGCGATTTCCGGCCAAAGTTGAGGTTCTAGAAAAAAAAAGTTAATGATAAAAGTTGTGGATCTTGAGAAAATCTACAACTTTTTCATTAGTGACTTTTTCACATATCCTCATAATTAGCTCGAAAAACGCAAAAAACAGCATTTTTCGTTTTTTATTTTTGGTTTCGTTAAAAAATGTTCGATTTTGATGAAAATTTAGTAGAAGGTAGCTTTGATAGTCACAAACCATGAAAACAAATTTCAATTCAAAATATTGGAATTTTTTCGAGTTTTGGGGGGGGGGGGTGGAAAAAGACATTATTGCGATTTCCGACCAAAGTTGAGTTCCTAGAATAAAAAGTTGACTATAAAAGTTGTAGATCTTGGGAAAATCTACAACTTTTTCATAAGTGACTTTTTCATATAACCTCAAAATTAGCTTGAAAAACGCAAAAAACTGCATTTTTCGTTTTTTATTATTAGTTTCCTTAAAAAATGTTCGATTTTGATGAAAATTTTGTAGAAGGTGCTTTCATAGTCACAAACCATGAAAATAAATTTCAAATGATAATTTCCTATTTTTGACGTTTTTTCGGTAAAAAACACTTTTTTTGGGGGGTGGAAAAAGACATTATTGCGATTTCCGTCCAAAGTTGAGGTTCTAAAATAAACTGTTGATAATAAAAGTTGTAGATCTTGAGAAAATCTACAACTTTTTCATTAGTGACTTTTCCACATAACCTCAAAATTAGCTCGAAAAACGCAAAAAACTGCATTTTTCGTTTTTTATTTTTGGTTTCGTTAAAAAATGTTCGATTTTGATGAAAATTTGGTAGAAGGTAGCTTTGATAGTCACAAACCATGAAAAAAAATTTCAATTCAAAATATTGGAAATTTTTCGAGTTTTGGGGGGGGGGGAATCGAAAAAGACATTATTGTGATTTTCGGCCAAAGTTGAGTTCCTAAAATAAAAAGTTGATTATAAAAGTTGTAGATCTTGGGAAAATCTACAACTTTTTCATTAATGACTTTTTCACATAACCTCAAAATTAGCACGAAAAACGCAAAAAACTGCATTTTTCGTTTTTTATTTTTAGTTTCGTTAAAAAAAGCACGATATCATTTCACAACGTGATTAAAAAATCACGATATCGCTCATCACTATAGATAACGCCACTTGCCGCTACCACTAAAAATCCCGTATCGCAAGGTATCGATACACTACAAATTTATCGATACTTGGAATGTATCGAAATGCATAGTATCGATACAAAATATCGAGTCTCGGATGTAAAAATATCGTTACACTGGAATATCGGATAGTATCGCGCATCCCTACCCTGAACTGGTTCGGAATTACATCGGCGAATAAACCTATTGTTAAATTAAAAAAAAAACAGAAAATCTACGATGTGTGTGCACTTTCAGAGTAAGCTTATTGATTCTTTTAAAGCGATTTCACGGTTTTACTGAAATTGATGCGTAGGTTTGCAAGTTTAACGCAGCAATAATAGCCTAATAAAAAAGTCGTTAGTAGAGTTATTTACGATCAATTCAAAAAACAATACGCAATTCCAATTTTACCACCTACATTTTTATTAATTTCTATTCATATTCATTTAGGATTCCGACACGAGTTTCAATAAAAACATTATCAATTTGGATTATATTACGCAATATGTATTTTGATGAATAGATAAAAATATTTATATGTCTACTACCTCTTTTAAAGTTGTGGTAACGCCGCTGTTTGAGGAAAAGGGAAATCTTAGGGGGAGGTACCTATGCGGCAGCTGCAAATGCAATCAAAAGGTAACAGCAGGCCGCAGACGAAGAGCAACAGGCGAGTACAAGAAGTACAGACAGGTCGAGACTTGCCTGTATAATATGTGTGCAATGTCAATGTGTATGTATGTCGAGACTGCATTGTTTGGCTGGGTCAAGAAGGCGCTGTTTCCCTTCCGGAGACTGCTTTTCGCAATCTCTAGATTACGGCTGAGATGAAAGATAAATCCTCCTATTCCTTATGTTTGTTTACAATGAGTTTCAGAACGCTCGGTGTTTTAATCAATAAAATAATATTTTGTTGAAAGAATATTGTAACGTTTATTCTAATTTATATTTACAATTAATTTATATTTACAGATTTATATGTAATTCAGTCCTTATTTAATAATTTATGTAATACACTAAACACACTAATTATAATTTATATGAGAGTAAATTAATAAACACTTTATCGAGGCGCGATTACTTTCCTTCGGAATCAACACTGACTGATTGACTAATTTTCTGCAGCGATGCTCGTGGCCTATTTATACTCGCGCGTCGTATTTCTAGAATTCCCTGGACGTTCTGGCGGATGCACTGGATGCGGTGGGTATTCTCGATGTTTCTCGAAAATTGGGCGGAGGAGCCATAGTCGTCTCATATGGGGATTTCACTGGGGGCACTAAGTGAGCATATTAATGCAGTAGCTCGCGTAACAATATATATTCATTGTAGAATGTAGGTAGGGTTGTCAACCGTACTATAATATATAGTATTGTACCGTATTTCGGGATTCCGTACAATATACTGTTGAAGAAATATATAGTACGCGAAAAAACTATATTTCAGTTTATATTTTGCAACACTAAAACTAGTAAAATAAAAAAAAACAGATCCAGCAATTTTTGAACGCGCCTTTCGTTCGACAGGCCACAGATTAGGGATGGCGATTCTTTCTAAAAAAGATCGGTTTTAAATCGATTCGAATCGTAGCCTGATGAATCGATACATAAAAAATAGAGGTCTAAAACATGGTCTAAAAGATCGATTTGAAGAAAATCGATTTTTTTCAAGTTTGTATTTTTTACAATGTAAATATAAATCGATCTTTTTTATTGAAAAACAACAAGAAAGGTATCCCTAAATAAACAATCTCTCTCCGGGATCTCTTATCAGTAAAGTTGGGGATTTTTTTCAAGTTCAGGGAATTCGATAATAATAACAATTACTTTTTTTATTACCATATTATTATCACAAAGAATCGGATTAGGAATGTGTGAGATTAATGGAAAAGAATCATCGATAAAATAAAAATCGATTTTTCTTTATTAAAAATTAATGGATTTGTCGAAAAAATCGATTTTAATAAAAAATATATCGATTTCTGCGAAAAGATCGTTGATTTTTTTTTGGATTGTTTTAAAAATGGAGATGCTTTTCGTATATATTCCGATAATAAACCTAAGAGATTTATTCGTTAACGATATTTATCGGATTGAAAAAAAATCAAATAAAATTATATGAAAATTGTCAAAAATTTTGAAATATGGTCAAAAATTGTTAAAATGGTCAATAATTTTTAAAAAATGATCAATAATTGTTGAAAAATTTGGAAAAATGATCAGTAATTGTTGCAAAACTGTTGAAATTTGTCAATAATTGTAAAAAATGGTCAATAATTATTGAAGAACTGTCAAAATTGGTCAATAATTGTTAAAAAAATTTGGAAAAATGGTCAATAATTGTTGCAGAACTGTCAAAATTGGTCAATAATTGTTAAAAAAATGGTCAATAATTTTTTAAAAATGATCAGTAATTGTTGCAAAACTGTCAAAATTTGCCAATAATTTTTAAAAAATGATCAGTAATTGTCGAAAAACTGTCAAAATTGGTCAATAATTGTCAATTAATTGTTAAAAATGCACGATTTTTGTCAAAAACTGTCAATAATTGTTAAAAAATGGTCAATAATTTTGAGAAATGGTCAGTAATCGTCAAAAGGTGTCAAAATTTTGAAAAATAGTCAATAAATAATACGAGAGCCATTTCTGAGAATCCACTCCTCAAACACACGTAATTTATACAAAATCGATTAATATTACTCGAAAAATCGATTTAATTTTTCAAACATCCCTACTTATAGGGAACTCTATATAAGCTTTTTTGAAAAAAAAAGCAACAGTGTCTGTCGAGTCTACTGGGATCCGAGCGGTTCCGCTCTCATCACTACTTGCGATGTTGCCGGGGCAATTGAAAAAAAAGCCGCTCTACCAAAAATACAAAAAAAAAATCGAAAGTCGATTTTCAAGGGTGAAATATCGATTCAATACAACATATCGATTTAAATAATCGATTTATTCGGTCTGAGGTATCGATTATTCGATTAATAGATTTTAGATGGCCATCCCTACCACAGATATAATGAGCGTGTGCGTGTAACCGAACGCGTCCCTGTCATAATTCGCTCCTAATTGATATGTCAATGTCAATCTAATGTTTATTGTTTACCCTTTCTTGCCTTGTTATCTTCGTTCGTTTGTTTTGGATTTCTTTATTCAGAAATAAATAAACTTAACGAAAATAAGGAAATATTAGCTGAAGTAAAGGATTCAAGTGATTTTATTGACAAAACCACATCCCAAAAATGGCAGCATATTTTAAAAAAATACGGAAAATAAGTAACCAAATTTATTTAAGATTATTTCATTTCTGCTTTCTATTCCCGCCACTTCGGCATTCACAGAAAGGATATTTTCTATTATGAATTCGAAATGGCGTGAAGAAAGAAACAGAGCAAGTATAACTTTAATAAAAAATGAGCTTTTGATTTATATTAATTTAAAAATTGACTGCCATAAAGCGTATGCTAGTTTTATTGAAGACAAAAAACTGTTAAAGAATGCAAGAAGTGCAAAAAAATAGTTTTTATAAAAAAATAAATGAGTAAAAAATATAACTTTGTCTATTTTTTATTCTTCCCTACTAAGATGCTATATTTTTTATAGCTTTTTTTTGAAATACCATGTTCAGACCAAAAAATGTTGGCAACCCTAGATACTTACCGGTCCGTATTATATTCAGTATATTACCGATAATCGCAGAAATTTGGCAACTTTTTACCTATATTCCGTAAGCGATAAAATTGATCTTAAAAGCGGCCATATTACGTGTTAAATTTGTGGGTAATCATGTTTTATTGTTTGTTCAGACCAAAAAATGTTGGCAAGTAGATACTTACCGGTCCGTATTTTATTCAGTATATTGCCGATAATCGCAGAAATTTGACAACGTTGGCAACTTTTTACCTATATTCCGTAAGCGATAAAATTGATCTTAAAAGCGGCCATATTACGTGTTAAATTTGTGGGTAATCATATTTTATTGTTTGTTCAGACCAAAAAATGTTGGCAACTAGATACTTACCGGTCCGTATTTTATTCAGTATATTGCCGATAATCGCACAAATTTGACAACGTTGGCAACTTTTTACCTATATTCCGTAAGTGATAAAATTGGTCTTAAAAGCGACCATTTTACGTGTTAAATTTGTGGGTAATCATGTTTTATTGTTTGTTCATTATACTCTAGTTTTTGCCATTTAAAATACACATTCAATTCAAGGTTAACTATTACTACAAGTTACTATCGGCTTAAATTTCACTAAAAAACACTCTTTTTGTCTAGTGAAAACTGTCTACTATTATTTGACAAATTTTAGTTAAGACGATTGAGAAATTTTTTCGATTTTGACCAATAAAGCCATGACATATCCAGAGAGTGTATCTAAACTTATAGGTTATCCACTCCCATCATATGAACTACGTGGGGGTATTTGGTCGAATGGGTCCTGAACTACACAATGCTTTCCATTTGTTATTTCCTTTGGAAAAAAGCATTTGGTTTTAAATTATTGCAAAGATACGTCAAAGATAATAGTTTAATACTATTATAACGCCTTACAAAGTTTCATCAGATCAGAGACCGCTCACTAAGAAGCAACAACTACTTCCTGGGCTATATGCACCGACATACATTGAATTACACTTCTAAAGTAAACGGGGTTGGTATATCTGCAAGATAGAACCAACCATTCTCTGGTTTGTGTTTATTATTTATTTGTTCAAGCTCCAGATAAAATGATGAAATAAAACAATTTAATTTGTTTAAATCTTCATTTTTATTTTGAACTAACGTTCAAATTAATTCAATATCTTAGAATTCCGTATTAAGGCACTATATAAATTAAAAGTTTTTCATTGTATTTTCACTAGTTTGAAAAAGCTACTGTGTAGCGAAACGCGTCACTAATTTTAATTTGAACGTTGGTTCAAAATAAAAATGAAGATTTAAACAAATTAAATTGTTTTATTTCATCATTAGTATGGATCTTCATCAAGTAAAAGCCTCATCTATTCAATTTTCTCCAGATAAAACTTTATTTGACGGATTAGTCATAAGTTTGTATATTCCTAACCTAAAAATTATTTTTCAACTGTGTTGGTGTTTTTGGATAACATAATAGTTGTAAAATTTAACAATGGAAGAAATTTTTGAAGATTTCGATTTGATTGAAGGAATTAATAATGGTGACCATAATCGAGAATATCACATACGGACAAGGCCTGATCATTTCAATAGCACATTTCTTTATCCTTCCAAACCAAAGCATCAGTTTTTTTCAATTTTCAATAATAGCTTTAAAGCTATTTGTAATAACACTATAATTTCAGCTTGCCTGAAATTAGGAGCCCTCGATAGTTTTTTTTATTCATAACATACCTAATTATTTGAAAAACACTATCTGAAGACACAGACAAAACTATACAAACTTAACCAATCAACCGAATGATCTGTCAAAAATCAACTCAGTGACGTTGGAAATTTAAAATTCCAGGTCCGTTCTTGGCTACAAAAACTGTTATCTGTCAGATAATATGACGTGAAAAGACGCGTTGGACTTATAGCCCGTTCAGTACAAAAACCGTTGCACGTCGTCAAAGTGTCGAAAAAGAGACGTTCGTTTATATCATGTCATTCGATTGCTGCGGTCAATCCTCTGTCAATCACTATGTTAAGCCTCTCTAAACTCAATAAATATTGAAATTTGTAGGTCGCATTGTATTAAAGAATATAAATATATGTTTAAAGAAAGGTTTCGTAATTAATTTCATATCAAATACAGCTCGTAGGTTAATTAAATATTAAACTCAAACTAACGTCAGTCTTAATAAAAACTTTTTATGTTGGCAAAAATGCGCGCTGTTGCAGCGATTAAAATGGTTTATATCAGGTTCAGTTGACGTCTTGACATTTTTGGGGTTATGTTGTGACAAAAACTGCAAAGAACTGTGAGTAATTTTTCACAAGCAGTAATGAGTTATCAAAGTTAAAGTCACATCCAAAAAAACGTATAAATGAAACTTAATAATACTGCAATAGTTGATGCATTTACTCCTGATACTATTTACAGCGTTTATGAAGCAAGTATGTATAAGTTCAATATTATACCCAATCAACTGTCAACTGTATTTATTATATTCTGTTACATTATTCTTAATACTTGGCAATTATACATGGACATTTTTTTATAGATAATCATGTCACTTTAGGAATGTTACTGCAGTAATTGGAGGAAGAACAATAATTATTAAATGTAGAATGTTCCTGAGTAGTTTACTAAAATATGATACATCCACAAAGAGGACTTTTAACAAAAATAAACCACTGTATACATTTGTTTTTATTAATGAATCCTGAATTTTCCAAAATGGTGCTGTAGGCTGTTCATGTCAAAAGGTATGTTACAATGATAATGTAAAATTTTAGAATGCAAAATTGTTTTTATTCTAGATATTTTGTATTACATGCTGAGAATGAAAATGGTTATATTGATGGAGCAGAAAGTATATTTTTATATGAATCTCAGATGAGTTATTATCATGGGAAAAATGAATGAAGAACATGTTTTTAAATGGTTTGAAAACCAATTACTTACTATTGAATCTTTCTTATTATGGACAATGCTTTTCGATAATATTAGGTTAATGACACAATATAGAATTCAACCAACAAAAAATGTTGAAGCTGAGCTTATTTATATTACAGCCTATAGTAAGTAGATACAAACTGTATTTGAACAGTGATATAGCAAATTATATGTTAGAATTCAGAAGACTACACAACTAGTTTAATACATTCAAAAGTCTTACTTCAAATTATACCTAATAGACAATAAATGCTGTTTTACTTTTATTTTTACAAAAATAATAATATAGGTATATTTGAAAAGAAAAGAATTGGTTATTTGAATACTGCCCTTTCAATAAATGTTTTTTTCAGAAACAAACCCCCCAACAAAATACATTGTGGATATGATAGAACAGTATAGACACAAAGTATTACCTACCATCTTTTTAAAAATCCTATTGAGTTAATACTGGCTACTGCCAAGCAAGCCGATAGATGCATTCCAGAAGTTGCGGGTTGAAATTGGTTTGTCCGTGAACCTCTCAAATTTGAAAGATTTCTATTTGACAATTATTGTTCTACCTTATTTAAAAAAATAGTATTATAAACTTTTCGGTGTAGTAACTAATTTATAAATTTGCAATGTTTCTTTTTAATAAAACAATTCCATAAAAATTGGGGTGGCATTATTTATTATTTTATTTTAATCATGATATTCAAAATAAGTAATTCAGGCAGCATTTTCTAAAGGTAAATGTGTATATAACAAAGTTTTATAAAAACTACAAAGAATTAATTTAATAGTTTTTATTGAATTGAAAGGTCTCATTCGATCAATCATTTATTAGCAATACTTTCAGTTGCGGTAGATACCGGAGAGCTAAAACAAAATGATAAATATAAATTTGGATTGATTAGAAGATGATGGAGTGATAAATAATTCACCAATATACTGATAATTATAATATGTATTGATTTCAGTGCTACGATTTAGTCAATCATTTGCATATACCTTCACTCGGAGAATAGAATGGATTTGCTCTCCTTTTCTGAGCTGTGGTGGTGCTTGCTGCACAATTTTCTTTTGCTATGATCAATGATCATATATCTCAGGATGATTTTCCTTGTTGAGAATGACCTACACACTAAAGCTTCACATCCCGGCTTTTCTAAAAAAAATTTAAGATTTATTCCAACAAAATATAAAATAAAATTGCCTACCTTTAAAAAGGAGGTAGATCCAGGTTATCAGAACTTTTTTACTTATAATTTGTCTGTAAACCATCAATCTTTCATATTGTAGTGACAACATTTTAGAAGCCAACATGTACTTAGGTAATTGTAACCTAAAAATTATATTAGATAATATTTTTTCCTTGATACTATTTATACATACATGCATTTTAAATACTAGAATAGTTCCATAACTTCTAACTAATTAAGTGTGTGGTATAAACATACAAATAAAAGTGTTAACTATCCCATACATACCTTTTTAGTGCTAAAAATAATTCCATAGTTTTTAAAATAAGAATTTCTTAGTGCTGTACGGTTAACATACAAATTAAAATTTTATATGTAACATCTCTGTATGTAACTGAAATAAGTCGAAGTTTCTTTGCACACAATAACCATCAATAACTAAACCTAACCTAGAATATTTGATAAACTTCATTTGACATATACTAGATTCTCATATTATTTCAAGGGCTTGGCAACATAGTACAGTTATGACAGATGTGACGTGCAACGGTTTTAATACTGAACGGGCCATATTCGATGGATAACTATCTGTCGGATAAGGCTTATTTATCCGTAGGTGAAAAGACCGGGTCTATGAGCCATTATTTGGCGAGCACTGAGAAAATATCTATAGTACCAAAAAAAAATCCTTTTTATTCAAATTAGTTAATCAAAACACGGGTAGAATAAATAAAGAAGATGACATTCTTATGATATTAATCATTATCCAACTAATCAGTACATGTGAATTCCTGTTTAAGTTATTCGTATCAGACCTTCCGTTTAGAAGTTACGAAGAGTATAAAAATGCTGAAAGTAAGAAAAATACCACCGTGGACGTCATCGAGCGAACCCGGGCGCATATTCGTATCGGGCGGATCTCTAGTAATAAATAAAGGCACAATTAATGTTTTTTGATAGCTCGTCTCCAGATTTCAAAAAAAAACGTTGAAAATAAATAATTCCCAAAATGTATCGTATATTTCAAGAGGTATTAGTGAAAGTGAAGTTTTTCTTCGACACTTTTTCACTTTCGTTGGTCGACCTTGTAAATAAAAACTTTGTATATACATATATACAGAGAACTATTCGCTACACATTATATAGGTGTGTTTTCGTTATTCAAAGTGCAATTCCGGATCAATCTAAATCATAATCTCATTTTATTTCAAGTAAAATTACAATTATTAGCTTTTCTATAAAATGTTAATGGGTAATAATCAATAAATGCGTTAGATAATATCTGCATAAAATGCAGTTCACCTTTAAAAAAGAAACATTCGATGAATAGGTAACTAACTGTATTTTAAATTTGTTTATATAACCTTGCCACATGGTTTGATTTTTACCGATTTTTGTTTGTTGATATTGCGTGGTAAATGTAAATGTTGGATTTGGAAAAAGCGAGTTTTTTAATAAGATTTTTTTACTAGAATAAGTAAAAGGTAGATTATAAATAACAAGTTTAAATGAAAGGGAAAAGAATGCTATTTAAAATCGATAATTACCGGTATATTATATATAAAAAAAAAACAGGGTGTCACAATTCAAATTAAGCAACTGATGATATATGCATGTTGGCTATTAAATCTCAAACACATTTCATGAATTATTCATTAGTTTAATTTCAATATTTACACACAATCTTGTTTACTTGTCTAAATTCCAAAAAATATTTTCAATGAAAGGAAGAGTGAATTCCAAACTGTACCTCATGAATGTTATGTTTTGGAAGTGAATTTTTTAATTCGTTAATTTTAAATTTTTGTTTTTAAAATTATCAATACTTTCTTAAACAAGTTATGACCAAGGTGAGGATGAGAAGTTTTTAAATTTTTATTTTATTATAAAAGTATAACAATTTAAAACACATTTATAACAAATAATTTATACCTAATACAACATTAATGAGGAAATGCAGACTTTATTGAATAATAAATAATAAGCTTTTGATAAAATATTATTTTCCACATTTTATAATAATTATTAAGATAAAATATGCTAACTCTTAACCAAAGGAAAACATTTATAGATTGGCAAATGTTACAACAGACCCAAGGCTGTACTATGATTTTTTTCTATCCATAATAAGTTTTATGTAATAACTACTGAATATAAGTCATTTTTTTGAGGAATATTGCAATTTACAACAGGTATGAAACAAATAAGGAAAATAGCGTGTAAATTCCTATTGACGTCTTATAAAATTTCAACAAGCACGTTCAGGTACCTTACCAAAGTAATTAAGAATTGAAATTACAGTAATTTTAACCTTACTGTTATTACGTTCGATCATGTAAGTGCATTGTGCATTTTCACATTATGTGTTAATTTCAGCTAGTTGAATTGGCGCCAACTAATATCTGCCCGCTAGCTATATGTAATTGACTGACAATTTGCGATTTAAACTAGACAATAGAAAATTCATTAATTGTTTTTGCCATTTAGATACAAAACAATCATTTTTTCTACGTCCTATCTTTAAAGTATAGTTTGGCAAACATAACTGAAGCTGTGAAAAGAATGCGGTCGAAAACATTCGATATTGCCACGTTTAACTATAAAAAAGCTAAAGTGCTAAGTATGTAGTGATAATAATTAGAAAATGGACTTTTTATTATTAACAATATGTCAATAGTGATTAAACGTTAGTTCTTTAATGTGCTTGGATTTTATCTATTAACATTATTTTTTTAATTTCTGAATATTAAAAGATGAACACTTTTCCAAATATGTTATGGGTTTCCTTCAAGCCGGCAACTTCGTGCGAAAATCATAATTACCACGCCCTCCTACTAACTCAATTGGTGAATATTTATCGAACTTCCGTTGCTAGGTAACCACCTGACTTCCTATTGGCAAGCGCGTGCGTGTGTTCTTCCTTCCCAATTCGACAATTGATTGACATTGATTATCCAGTGGCGTTTATAATGTCAGTATTTTTACCTTAGTATTTTCAGTTTTACTTGGTATCTTATTATTTCGTATCCATTGTAGTAAACCCTTCTTCTTCCACAGCCCAAGTAGCGTCTACCTGTGGAGTCAGTCATAGTACAGTACACAGGGTGTTGACCAAAAACAAATTTCACCCATACAAATTTAAAATGGTGCATCAACTTTTAGATGACGACCCCGACAGAAGGCTGCAATTCACTGAAAATATGTCTACCAAAATTGTCCAACAGCCAGACTATGTAAGAACAATTTGTTTTAGTGACGAAAGTACTTTCTTCCTTAATAGAAATGTTAATATTCAAAATGTGAGGCATTGGAGTTAAATCCTCACGTTTCGTGAAAAACATACACAGTTCCAATTAAAAGTAAATGTCTGGGCAGGTATTTTGGGAAACCACATAGTGGGGCCTCTTTTTTTGAACTCTAATTTATCCTGTGAAGTATATCTCGAGATGTTAGAAAACGCAATTGAACCGTTAATTCCTCAAATTCTGGAAGATAATCCAGATGAATTTGGTAACTTGGAAATAACGTTCCAACAAGATGGTGCTCCTGCACACTATTACTTTGCAGTAAGACGTTATCTAGATAAGGAATATCCTGGTAGATGGATTGGCCAGCTCGGTCACCAGACGTAACACCTTTAGATTTTTAATAAGGTCCCATTTAATATTATTGGTTTCAGTTGCCTGGTGACGTCACCGATGCCTATTACGTCACCTGTCACCACTAGTAGAGAAGCTTACAATAGATCATTTTCACCCACCAAATTTCATCAGTCTAAGTATCACCAGAAAAGAGGGGGGAGGGGACTTTTGAGAAGCACTGAATACAACATGCATAAAGCGTCTTTTTCCAATCATGGAATTTTTCTTTTCATGCGAAAAAATAACACTTTATGCATAATAGTATATTATGGAATGAGTATTTAATGATGGATGTTCAGATACGAGTATGTACGTACGGCTATGCTCAATTCAAGTGTCCACGTGCTTTTGTTTACGTCGGGCCTAAATGCAATCTGAATAGGGTATAGCTAAGTTATAACAATTGAAAATTTTTAATTAAACAACTAATTCGAAGAAGAGGAGAATTACAAATAAGATAAAGGCTAATGTCCAGGAAGAAAAATCTAGATTAGATTAGATTAGAATTGGAGTAGCTCTTTGTCCTATCCCACTGCGACCTTTGCAGATCTATTGTGGTCCTCCCCCATATTTAGAGCTCCATATCTAGCTTTATTCTTTTTATTAGACCTATTAACCTGGATACCGCCTCCTTTGCGTAGCTCTCTGCCCTCGGTTTTTCTTCTCCGAATAGGTGAAACCGCACCCTTGCTAGGCCTTCGCACTCACAGAGTAAGTGCTCCGCGGTTTCGTCTTCTTCCTGGCATAACCTACATAGGCTGTCATCTGCTAGGTCAATTGTGTGCATATGCTTCCTTAGCCTACAATGCCCTGTCAGCATTCCCACCATCATCCTCGTCGTTTCTCGACTTTGACATAGTAGGTCGCATGACAGTCTGACCGAAGGGCTTTTAAGGAATAGCTTAGCGTGCCTTTGCCCCGGAGTTTCATGCCACCAGCGCAACGCCTGGTTGTTTATCCATTGGTGGATGCTCTCCTTGGTGAGGCATTTAGCAATTCCGCAGGAAGTTACTGGCCCTATCATGACCTCCGTCGCTCCCTGCTTGGCTAATTCATCGGCCTTTTCATTGCCTTTTATTCCTTGATGGCCTGGCACCCAGGCTAGGGTCACTCTATTATGACTACCTAGTCTGTTGAGGGCCTTGCGACACTCCCACACCAGATTTGACGTCGTCCGATATGAGCTTATCGCTTTTAGTGTTGCTTGGCTATCGGAGTAGATGACGATTCTTTGGCTATCTACCTCCCGTCTCATCAACTCTTCTGCTCAGCATTGCACCGCCATTACTTCTGCCTGAAAGACAGTGGCATGTTTCCCAAGGCTTGAGAGATCGTGATCTTCTCCTGTACCCCATATATTCCGGCTCCTACTCCAGAGTCTGTTTTAGGGCCATCAGTGTACCAGTTGAGATTCGCTATTATAGGAGGCCCTGTATCCCAGTCCTTTCTCTCTGGAATGATTACTGTGTATTCATTTTTAAAACTATATTGTGGGGCAATCTGATCCATTGGCATTCCCAGTATTGGATCTGCCTTTATTTCTTCATATAGTTTTTTGTAGACCTTACCTTGTCCTTGACTTATCGGAGGAGGCCCCTGTAATAATCTGTGACTTACAGATCTTGCATTTCCCTGAACGAAGATATGCAGTGGTGGCAGGTTCAGTATTACCTCCAGGGCTGCAGTCGGCGTCGTTCTCATGGCCCCTGTGATACTTAGGCAAGCTTGCCTTTGGATACCACTCAACTGCCTTTGCGCCCTAATCTGCAGTGTCCTGGGCCACCAGACTACTGATCCATAGGTTATCATTGGCCTCACGACCTGTGTATACAACCATTTGGTCATGTTAAAATTCAATCCCCAATTCTTCCCACACATCTGCCTACACCTTCCGAGAGCGATTCTGGCCTTGTGCGTGGTTTTTTCGATGTGAGAATTCCATGTAAGCTTCTGGTCAAAGATTACCCCTAGGTACTTAACTTCTTTAGCAAATGGAATTTCCACTCCGTTAATTTGTGGCTTTTGTAGACCTTGCAAATTTCTCTTTTTTGTAAACGGTACCAGTGTAGTTTTGTGAGGGTTCACTGCCAGTTCCTCCTCCCTACACCAGCCACTTACTATATTAAGCGCCATTTGGGTGCGCTCTGATATCGTGTTTGGAAACCGTCCTCTTATGACGACAGCAAGAATCGCCCACAAAAGGGGCGATAACATGCCTCCCTGAGGGCAACCCCTCCCTACCCCCGCCGTGATGGTTGCCTCTCCCAGGGTGGATGTGATTATCCTATTCCCTAGATTGACTGCAAGCCACCTGCAGATGATGGGTTCGATCCCTCTTCTTTCCATACACCTGGTTATAGATATTGGAGACGCATTATTGAATGCTCCATCTATATCCAGAAAAGTAGCTACTGCTATTTCCTTGTCATCGATCGACTTGGAAAGTAGCCTGTTTAAGTCATCCAGAGCCAAGTCTGTTGACTTGCCTTGTTGGTAGGCATACTGACGCTCGCTTAGAGGGAGAGTTGTCAGAGCGTTGTCCTTTATGTACCTATCTACTAGCTTTTCCAAAGTCTTAAGCAGGAAGGACGTTAGGCTAATTGGTCTATATGATTGGGGCGTTTGGTCTGATATTCTACCTACTTTCGGAAGATAGATGACCTTCACCTTCCTCCATATTACCGGAGTAAGAAGAAAAATCTAAACAACGGTTTGAATTTTTTTGGTTTTCAAACTGAGATTAGACAAACTATATACCCTTTATTATTACTATGTACGTTGACTATTTATTACAGAAGTAGATCATTCATTCAGTTAAAAAATTTGTGAATAACACTTTTTTATGATCTAAACAGCGCTCGTTTCCTGGACGTTCTTTATTATAAAAATGAATGGTTATTCGAAAATTAAATGAAATTTATTCATTGACATTATTGTGAGAAAAGAATCTGGTATTTCCTCACTCGTAGTAATTAATATTTATGATTACAAGTCGTCGTACAGTTGTCGTACTTGACTTGGTTGACAAACCGTATCTACAGGGTGTACCAAATGTAATAAACAGAGTTACGACTAGAATTTTAATATAAAATTAAAATATTTAATCGTTTCTATAAAACAAGTAAGTTATTTTTTAATAATTAAGGTTGACATATTATAAAGGATAAAACATCATGTTTTGATAATTAAACTTTTCTCGAATTTGTTTTTTTTTCAACTATTATTGAATATGCAAGTATTCAGATAAATCTTTTGGATTTGACCGATTAAAATTTCTAACTAACTACGCTGCAGGTACAAAAATAACATTCAAAAATACAATGGATAACGTTAATAAATTAATGTTTCGGTATTACGTAGAAAACTAAAAATTCTATTCATTTTAATATTTTTTCCTTTTCTTTTTTCTATACGCCAATATTTTTGACCTTTAAAAACAAAAGTTAGACTACAGTTCAACGTACCTTCCGCCAAAAAATTTAACTAGTTTTCGTCATTGATCGACATTCAGTTTTATTACAAACTGTGAGTTAAATGTCCGCAACTACAAGGTCAAGTATACTTCCAGCCAAATTTCAATTCGCACTAATTGAGATTTATTATTAAATGTTAAAACAACTCATGACTTAAGCAACAGCTGTTATTAAAGGTTATTTACTAGATTAATTAGTATAATAATTACGAAAAAAAATTAAATAAAATAATTATATCGTAAAATCCAACGAAAAATCGTGATCAAGCGACTAATCTAATAAAATGTTAGTGTCATTATAAACCCTCTAGAAAAAAATTGCTTGTTTTTTGATAGGTGTGGTAGATAATGAATGAATTTAGTGGGGTGTTGATCACTGTGTGTACTCTCTAAACCACACCCCCTAATCATATTCCTTCTATGAAGTGCAGGATCTGTTCAGGTTTCACGAAAAAAATTTTATTTCTTTTACTTGCCCATGTGAAGAAGTCCCTTCAGGTCGCATTCTGTCGATGAGTGAAAAGTTGTTATCCTTTTTTTTAATGTTTACAATGCCATGTTGGAAAACCACTGAGAAATCTTTGTTGGTTTTTGCTGAAGCTTTACCAGCATTATTTTCATTTTCTTGTTCACCTTCTATGGGAGTAGACAACTAAGTGGAAAAGGCCGAGATACTTTATGTTAAGTAAAAAATACACATAAATAGCCAATTCTTATCGTACTATTTAAAATTACTTTAATTTGCTGGTAACCTACACCCATCACCTGGACCTGGAAGTGGTCCACTCCACGCTCCACGCCAGTACATATGGTGGTGGAAAATTTTGCGAGAAAGACTAAATAAAGAGAGAATTATTTAAAAAAACCCTCCTCTCTTTTTGGAAATCAGAAATCCTTTGGCATAACACAGGACGGGATAAAAGCGATTGAGATAGAAGTGTACGGGCCAGGGGCAAACCAAACACTCTGAATTAGGGATGGCGATTCTTTCTAAAAAAGATCGATTTTTAAATCGATTCGAATCGTAGCCTGATGAATCGATACATAAAAAATCGAGGTCTAAAAGATCGATTTGAAAAAAATCGATTTTTTTCAAATTTGTATTTTTTACAATGTAAATATAAATCGATCTTTTTTATTGAAAAACAACAAGAAAAGTATCCCTAAATAAACAATCTCTCTCCGGGATCTCTTATCAGTAAAGTTGGGGATTTTTTTCAAGTTCAGGGAATTCGATAATAATAACAATTACTTTTTTTATTACCATATTATTATCACAAAGTATCGGATTAGGAATGTGTGAGATTAATGGAAAAGAATCATCGATAAAATAAAAATCGATTTTTCTTTATTCAAAATTAATGGATTTGTCGAAAAAATCGATTTTTTTCAAGTTTGTATTTTTTACAATGTAAATATAAATCGATCTTTTTTATTGAAAAACAACAAGAAAGGTATCCCTAAATAAACAATCTCTCTCCGGGATCTCTTATCAGTAAAGTTGGGGATTTTTTTCAAGTTCAGGGAATTCGATAATAATAACAATTACTTTTTTTATTACCATATTATTATCACAAAGAATCGGATTAGGAATGTGTGAGATTGCTGGAAAAGAATCATCGATAAAATAAAAATCGATTTTTCTTTATTCAAAATTAATGGATTTGTCGAAAAAATCGATTTTAATAAAAAATAAATCGATTTCTGCGAAAAGATCGTTGATTTTTTTTTGGATTGTTTTAAAAATGGAGATGCTTTTCGTATATATTCCGATAATAAACCTAAGAGATTTATTCGTTAACGATATTTATCGGATTGAAAAAAAATCAAATGGAATTATATGAAAATTGTCAAAAATTTTGAAATATGGTCAATATTGTTAAAATTTTGAAAAATGGTCAAAAAATCTGGAAAAATGGTCAATAATTGTTGAAAAACTGTCAAAATTGGTCAATAATTGTTGAAAAATGGTCAAAAATTTTTAAAAAATGATCAATAATTGTTGAAAAATTTGGAAAAATGATCAGTAATTGTTGCAAAACTGTTGAAATTTGTCAATAATTGTAAAAAATGGTCAATAATTATTGAAAAACTGTCAAAATTGGTCAATAATTGTTAAAAAAATTTGGAAAAATGGTCAATAATTGTTGCAAAACTGTCAAAATTGGTCAATAATTGTTAAAAAAATGGTCAATAATTTTTTAAAAATGATCAGTAATTGTTGCAAAACTGTCAAAATTTGTCAATAATTTTTAAAAAATGATCAGTAATTGTTGAAAAACTGTCAAAATTGGTCAATAATTGTCAACTAATTGTTAAAAATGGACGATTTTTGTCAAAAACTGTCAATAATTGTTAAAAAATGGTCAATAATTTTGAGAAATGGTCAGTAATCGTCAAAAGGTGTCAAAATTTTGAAAAATAGTCAATAAATAATACGAGAGCCGTTTCTGAGAATCCACTCCTCAAACACACGTAATTTATACAAAATCGATTAATATTACTCGAAAAATCGATTTATATAAAAATCGTTTAATTTTTCAAACATCCCTACTTATAGGGAACTCTATATAAGCTTTTTTGAAAAATCGATTTATATAAAAATCGTTTAATTTTTCAAACATCCCTACTTATAGGGAACTCTATATAAGCTTTTTTGAAAAAGAAAAGCAACAGTGTCTGTCGAGTCTACTGGGATCCGAGCGGTTCCGCTCTCATCACTACTTGCGATGTTGCCGGGGCAATTGAAAAAAAAAGCCGCTCTACCAAAAATACAAAAAAAAGTCGAAAGTCGATTTTCAAGGGTGAAATATCGATTCACTGAATCGATTCAATACAACATATCGATCGGGCTCTTCCAAGAGAAGGTAGAATCTGTTGAATGAACGAAGAAACCTCCATTCACATTAGATTAGATTTGATAAAATGGCTAATCGGCCTATTCCACTGGGACCTTTTAGATCTGCATCTAGATTACACTTCTCCGACCCGACTCTTTTCAAGTAGCCAATCAGCCTCGAGACTGAATCTTTCATGTAATTTCTTAACCCACCCACCACCTGGATGTACTTAATCATGTGAAATCATTAGAGGTTTGTCGTGTTTCGCATCATTTTCAAATAAATGAGTTTTCAACTTTAAATCAAGATAAACGACCTAAAGAGTGATATTTTCAGAGATAATTAATTACCTGTGAGGTAATTTTAAAAGATACTTTTTATAGTTAAATTTAAGCATATAAGCTCACAAGACTAACAAACTTGGATCTAATTTAAACAACTACAAACGCCAAGTTTAACTACTAATATAATACTAAGGATTATGTCATCATCGTCGACTTAAAATTTGCTCGGCCATTTAAAATTCCACACAGTAATAAACATTAATAAAAACATCCCCGCACCTTGACCATAAGACGACAATTTTTCTGTTATCGTCATTGACTCAAAAATTAATTTATGATATATTAATGAATGAAACACGTGCGTACCCGTACGCTATAAGAATGGTCGGATACATACATAATTTATTATATAATTGGTTGATTTTCCGTTCGCGGTTTAATACAACAAAAATACTACCGGTACGAGAAATATATAGTTTTCTACTTAATTACAGTTACCTGTAAAAAATTGTCATATTTTAGTAAAGCGTGATCAATAGACGTAGTCTCCAGTCCAGGATTATGCTCTCAGGGCTTCTGGACGAACAGCATCTACCTTGCACTGATGAGGCGCAAATACGCCGAAACTGGTCTACAAGTAATGTTGTCCCTTCTAATCACAAACCAGAATGGTTGGTTCTATCTTACAGATATACCAACCCCGTTTACTTTAGAAGTGTAATTCAATGTATGTCGGTGCATATAACCCGAGAAGTAGTTGTTGCTTCTGTTGCTTCTTAGTGAACGGTCATTTCTTTGAAAAGTATTTTTCAAATTTTGTAAAGCGTTATAATAGTATTAAACTATTATCTTTGAAAAAATTGAATAGATGAGGCTTTTACTTGATGAAGATCCATACTAAACGATGAAATAAAACAAATTAATTTGTTTAAATCTTCATTATTTACTTTGAACTAACGTTCAAATTAACATTAGTGACGCGTTTCGCTACACAGTAGCTTTTTCAAACTAGTGACTAGTTTGAAAAAGCGACTTCCTGCGTTCCATTTTTTTCTATTTCTACTCCCAAGTATTTATATCTTCTAACTTGCTCAATTTTTATTCCATCTAATTGTATATTCAAATGTTTTTGTTGCGGTCCTATAACCATAACTTTGGTTTTGCTTTGATTAACTGTCATTCCAAATTCTTCAGATACCGTGCTCCATATTTCCATATTCTTTTGTAAATCCTTCTCTTTCCCTGCCATAATTATTAAATCATCTGCAAAAGCTGCTTCTGATATATCCACTCTTCCTAAATGTCTGTATCCAACGTGTAGTTTTGCCATTTTGATTGACGATTTTTTAATTATTTCATCAATAAAAATTGTAAATAATGGACTTAGTCCCCCTCCTTGCCTTAATCCTTCTTGTGTTGAAAACGATTCTGATGCTTTATTTTTGTATATTACAAAATTTCTATTATTTTTGTAAATGTTTTTGATTATGTCTATTATTTTGTTGTTTACCCCCCTTCCTTCTAGTACTTTCCATAACTTCTCCCTTGGTACTTTGTCAAAAGCTTTTTCCATATCTATAAATCCCATATATACCTCTTTTTCTTGTTGTGAGAACTTATCAATTATCTGTTTCACCGTAAATATGTGGTCTTGTATGCTTCGTCCTCTTCTAAATCCACTTTGCGATTCTTCGAGAGTATTTTCTATCAGTGGTCTTAGCTTACTGTCTATAATATTCTCGTAGACTTTCATAACTGTACTAAGTAGATTTATTCCTCTATAATTATTGCAGTCTTGTCTATCCCCCTTTTTATATATTGGAACTATTAAGGCTGTCTTCCAATCTTCTGGAATCTGTTCTTCACTCCAAGCAGTGTTGTATATTTTCAATAATATTTTTGTTCCTGTTTCCCCTAAATTCTTGAACATTTCTGATGTTAATTTATCAATTCCTGGAGATTTTTCATTTTTCAATTCATCTATTATTTCCTGTAATTCTTTTAGTGTTACAATGTCTTTATTTTCTATTATTGCATCCTTGTTTTTGTTAATGTCCTGAACTTTGTTGTCTGCTCCTAGTAATTCCTCAAAATACTATTTCCATCTATCAATTACTTCGTTTTCATTTCTTAGTATATCTCCTTTTTTATTTTTTATCCAGGTTATTTCTTGTGTTTTTTCCTTTCTTAATGACTTCAATGTTTTGTAAAACAGTTTTTGATTTGATTTACTATTGCTTTCCATTTTTTCGCCAAATTCTTTCCACTGATTTCTTTTAGCTACTGCTACCATCTTTTTTACATTTTTCCTCTTCTCTTTGTACATTTCATAGTTTTCCGTTCTTTTGTTATTTATATACATTTTCCACGCTTCTTTTTTTAATTTTACTTTTATTTTAATTTCGTCCGTCCACCAAGCTGTTTGTTTTTTCTTATTAGTTTTCTTGCTACAACCACCTACGCTCTTTAAGGTTTAATATACGGAAAATTAACCACAAATTATTTACATAAAGAATGACCTCATTCGATAAATTTGCAACAGGCCTCACATGGTATAGTTACGCCACTGGTTACTCCCAAATACATTTTCAAAAGTAGGTGTATGTTAATAATCAGATTTATATTGGAGAGAAATAGCAGTTTTCAAATGAGTGTAAGTTTGGCTTGGAGGGACAACATAAATAGATGTCGAAGAATAAAAATATATTATTCTAACGCTTTGACAAAGTTTTGAGAAATAATTTTTCCAAAAACAGTGACCGTTCAACGAAGAAGAAACAACTACTTCCCGGGCTACATGCCCCGACAGACATTGAATTACACTTCTAAGTCAAACGGGGTTGGTAAATCTACAAGATTTAAACCAACCATTCTGGTTTGCAACTAGAAGGGATAACATAACTTGTAGACCGGTTTCGGCGTATTGCGCCTCATCAGTACAAGGTATATGTTATCGTCCGAGAGTTAATCCCGGACTGAAATGTGACTATAATCAACAACGGTACATATTGTCCAGTTACGGAAATATTTTGGTTGCGAAAATAGCGACATTTCACCTCTAAGTCACAAACCAAACAACATATAAACACTTCTTATCGAGATTTTAAAGGAAAATTGCTGAAGTCATAAATTTCCTAGCAACAAAGTTATAGTACTAATTTTAGCGGACTAACGTGTTACCGGCCGGCATTTTGACGTCGGCAACATCGGAAAAATCGATTAACTATAGCGGCAACGTCATTCCGTGCCATGCCAATGGCGACCTTGACGTAATCCAGGTCACTGGCCGGTTTCAGAGATGTAGAAGAGGAGACGTAAAGGTGCTAGTAGCCGTCGGGCATCGCGGAGATGCGAAAAATATTAACAATAATGATATGAATCGAAAAGTAATAAGTACACTAGGATCAGAATTTGTGTTCTTTTATTCCATGCAAAGAGATCTTTTTATCGAAATCCCAAGTAATAATGATGTAGCCTCCAAAAATTATTATACTATACTAAAATTCTGGATACCTGGCTTCTAATGAAAAGCGAAGTGAATGAAATGCATTAATATAAACATGAATATGAAGAAATTGTCGACAAAACAACCAATTGTCTGAAACAGATAAATAAAGTATCATAATGTCACGTCGGCGATAACGTAGTCTTCGAGGCCACGAAAGAGGAAAGAAAGTTTTAAGAACGATTTGAGTTTTAGTTTCTAGAAAATAACTAGAGTGTTCACTTGAGCCAAATAAATCTATTAAAATATAGTGTGTATTGTGGTGCATATCAGGAGTTAAATAGGTGAGTCTATCTCACAGAGTAATTCATTTCTGCCTGTTAATTGATATTTGATTTTAAGAATTAGTGTATCACATAGAGTATATATATTTGCTAATCATTTTTAATAATTACTTTGTTTAAAGTTCTTCAATATTCAACGTTATTAAGAACATTAATTTGTTGTTGCATTTCCTATTCATCCAATCCTACTGTATTGTGGAGAGTTTGCGCCACTTGCGGTTTGTCCATTCCTGATACAGGGTGACTTCTCACGTCACCTATATCTCCTTCCACCCCCCTGTATTGTGGAGAGCTTGAGCCACTTGCAGTGTAACCTTATTTAGCTGTACTGTGGAGAGTTTGTGCCACTTGCAGTTTAACTCACATACCTATACTGTACTGTGGAGAGTTTGCGCCACTTGCGGTTTGTCCATTCCTGATACAGGGTGACTTCTCACGTCACCTATATCTCCTTCCACCCCCCTGTATTGTGGAGAGCTTGAGCCACTTGCAGTGTAACCTTATTCAGCTGTACTTTGGAGAGTTTGTGCCACTTGCAGTGTATTATTGTTTTGCTGTACTGTGGAGAGTTTGTGCCACTTGCAGTGTATTATTGTTTTGCTGTACTGAGGAGAGTTTGTGCCACTTGCAGTGTATTATTATTTTGCTGTACTGTGGAGAGTTTGTGCCACTTGAAGTGTATTATTATTTTGCTGTACTGTGGAGAGTTTGTGCCACTTGCAGTGTATTATTGTTTTGCTGTACTGTGGAGAGTTTGTGCCACTTGCAGTGTATTATTATTTTGCTGTACTGTGGAGAGTTTGTGCAACTTGCAGTGTAATATTATTTTGCTGTACTGTGGAGAGTTTGCGCCACTTACAGTAGTTATAATATTGTTTGTGGAGAGTTTGTGCCACATATTCCTTACATGCACTGGGGAGAGTTTGCGCCCCTTGCACCTTTCCTAATAACCCTAAATATTTACTATTAGGCATTTATTTTTGATCAAGTGAAGTTTTAACTTTACTTTAGTACTGATATGCATAATCACAGTTCAAACACATAAGATGCACCTTGTATATTATTATTACTTTCATTAATTTTGGGGATTTCAACTATACTAATCGTTAGTCAATAATTAATCATTATTTATGGCAAATTGAATGTGTTTTTCTATCTAATTCCAGGTACGTCATCTCGGTTGTTCAACTTACTTGGACCAGGTCCATAGTGACTGGTCAATTAAATCCAAGCATCACGTCCAGTGTCTTGTAAATAGTTATTTTCAACATTTAGATTTGTTTTATTATCTATATTATAAACAATTGAATGTAAGTACACAGTAAGTAATTAAAAGTTAAATTCTAATTAAATATATCAATCTTTACAAATCACTCATTCTCCTCAAGTCAAGTTTTTCCCTCCTTACAATATTTACCTACACAAGTTAAAAGTTCAACTCATAATGGCGCTACCAACAACTATATAAACATCATACTTGAATTGCGCAATAAAAATAAAAACAGCCTTTGTTTATTCACCGCAACAATGTGTAAAAAAAATTTACATTTTATTTGAAATGGAATTAGTACAATTTTTAATGATACCATTCAACACCTTTTGACTTCTATTATTACTTAGCATTCAATTCAGACTCTAGAAAAATCAAAAGAATCAGTTATTTGAATTTGTAAAATGAAGTGAAGCAAGAAGCTATTAATAAGAAATATGGCTCTCACAGTAGCGGATTTAGGCTTAGGCCCGTGAGGCCCGGGCCTAGGGCAAATTTTTAGGGGCGCCAAAATTTTTAAGATGACTAAAATTAAAAATCGATTGGGTTTCCTGTAAACTGTAAGACCACATTTTAAAGTTTATTTTATTGCGCTCTTACTATCGAAACATATATATACTGTTACAAAAGAAAAAGGGCGCCATATCGTCTAGGGCCTAGGGCGTCCTCAAACCTAAATCCGCTACTGCGCTCTCATACCTACTTCTTAATGTTTATAATCGAAGGGTATTCTCAATATTTAAAAACATGTTTTCAGGAGAAGTTTGTATGGAGACCTCATGTGAAACAGTGCCACATGTTATTGTACCAATTCCAGGGGATACGTATGCACTATAGGGGGACAGAGGTCTTTGCTCTGCTCATTTTTGATGACATGGGGAGGTCAAGATGGTGATTACGTCAACTGTAGTTTTTAACTTTTTTACACATAGCAACCCACACATTGTCTATGCTAGAAAACTAAGGCATGTAACGACAGTCCCTGTTAAGCTCACTCGGGATTAAGCTGATCACCACAAAAGCCACTTAGATAGCAATTTCGCTGAAACATCAATCGATTATTTGGAGAACATACTTGGGCCAGATCAAGTATTTTTCATATCTCAATATGATAAAGCTCGGATCCCTATTGGTGTAACTGAGGCAAATAAGCAAGCACCTCTTCTAATGCAGTTGGAATATAGAATCAAATTGCCTGATCACGACTGGGTGATCGCTACGCGGCATAAATTAATACCATCAGTTTATGCTGGTATCAAAATCATTTCCGGATGCTAGGAAAACCGCAAGCCGTTGGATATTCTGGACCAACATACATCGCTTATCGAAGTGGAAAGCATAGTTCATCTACTGCTAATACTCATGCTCAGGATTTCGAGACGCTTCTCGAACTTGAAGAATTTCAAGCATTAGCTCAAACTGACCATGGATTGGTAAAACCAATGGTAATGATGACGGTTGCATTATCAAAAAGCTATAAGGTTTCCTATACAACAGAGCATTGTTTTTAGCTATACCAATGCTCCTGGCAGAAGTGCGTATAGCAGAGTAGAGCGCAGAATGGCTCCTCTTAGTCGGGAACTGGCTGGTTTGATGTTGCCTCATGACCATTATAGGTCTCATTTGGATGAACGTGGCGTTAGAATTGATGAACATTTAGAAAGATCCAATTTCGAGTTTACAGGTGATGTGTTGATGACTTGGTCTTGGATGATGGAAGGCAATTTCTCAATATTCCAGTCAATTTAGCTCTACGCTTAAATTCTTCACTCAAAGATTTCCTGTAGATGCCATACGATTACTTTTGTCCGACGGTAAAATTGAAGTTATCAAGTCGAACTTGCAAAACGTGTGGTTTTTATCATGCTTCCGTCAAGTCACTAAATCATCACATCAAGAAGTAAACACGCACACTGACATAAAAGTTAGGCCTATGCTCGTCGTGCTAATGAACTGATTATGCATTATTCAAAGTTTAGAGCACCAAGATGTTGAATGGTTCGATGAGAACGACGTAGACATTCCAAAAACGGATGAAAGTGAGCAGACACACAACATTGAGCAGCAATCCAACATCATCGAAAACTTAGAATCATGGATTCGGGTGTCATGGACTGATGTTAATATTATACCAAAAATTTCAAAGAAGTTTGTTTTGTTCGTAATATTACTTAAGATTATAATATTTGTACCTTACTCTATGTGGAATACCGTGTCAATCAAGGTTGTTTAAATAAATATTATGTGCGATAGAGGATTTTACTCTATCCTAAGCCTAATTTCTTATTTCTAGAATTATATCTGCTGCTCATGAATCAACAAAAAAACAGAATACATTAAAAGAAAAATGCATATACCGTAAAATGGGGTTAATTTGACCGCTGGGGTGAATTGACCAAAAACATAGAAAAAAAAACAACCAAAGTTTGTCGTAGGGGGCAACTCTTATTTGATATTGATTTAAAAACCTTCAATTTTCAATAACTTTGGATAAAAATTGCATTTTTAAAATTATTATAATGGTTTTTACCTTTTTTCTGTTTTGTTTGAATGATATTTTGTTTAAATATAGTTTTAACATAAACTGGAATGTGTTTTATTTGGCCAACTTCACCCATATTGAACAAAAAATAGGTTTAACAGGTAGAACAAATAAACGCCCCCCCCCCCACCCCAAATGGGGTGAAGTTGACCAGAAGCACTTTTTAAAATTTTTTTCGCCTATGATATTTTTTTGATGATTTTTAATGTACTCTAATTAAAGTGGACTTCTGTACCCATAGTATACGTGTATAGACAAAAATATAGCAAAATTTTAAACATGTCTTTTATAGGAACAAATTACAAAATCGGTCGAAGTCACCCCATTTTACGATACCAATGTTCACGTAAGCATGGGGGGGGGTGTAAATAATTGTAGTAAATCTGCTTACGTAATAGTTGAACGGCCCCTGTGGTGGTGGATACCGAAGAATCCCGTTTAAATAAAATGGACAGTATAAAGTGAAAACTGTAGATAAAGCAACAACGGTGCATGGTACCTGCAAGTGGTTGAAATACGCTACGAGAATTAATTGAAGCAGTTCCATAAAAACAGAATTTTTGTCTCAAACTCAAAAGAATATTTTCTTGAAAAAAAAAAGTATTACTTTTTAGGTCTATTCCAACCGCAATCAAAATCTCTCAGAAACTATTAGAGAATAACTGGTCATACCAAACAACGAGTTTACTTTCGCATAATTTCTATCACTGATTGCAATGGTCGACAGATATTACAACTACCATTCAGTTATTTTTCTTCATGCTTACCATCATCCATAGTGTTAACAATATCCCTTAATAATCATAATTAAAAAAAATAATTATACTAACAATACGAACGTAATTGCCAACAAAATCAACAATATTTGCAATTTTAATAAATTTAAAAATATTCACTCTCGAACTCATATCAAGTTGCCAGGAAGTGCCCTATTAAAATATGGCTCTGGCGGCACAAATTGTATTTGCCCATCAATCCGCCCATCGCGACGAACGGTTCACTGGCCCAATATAGATGGGATACACGAGCCGTAATACCATCAAGTATGGTTAAATGGTATAAAATAAACTGACAAAAATTTTTTTTTTAAATTGATGAAAATCAATTATTTGTTGCATACAAGCCAACTAACAATTTGCTATTTTATAATAGTCGTAGGAATGTTTTGGCGATAAATATTATAAAACAATGTTAGTCTCAGAAACGTTTTTAAAACATCTATAAACGCAAAATGGGCACAATTTATAAAACATTTTGTTTATATAATATATTTTATAAGTACTCCAGCGACTACTATATAACAGATATACAATGTTAATAAAAATACAATAAAATTGTTTTATAAAAGATTTATAAGTGTTTAATAAACGTGCTAGAAAATTTCTTAAATTTTTTTATGCGATACTTATATAATGGTTAAAAAATTATTATATAAGGATTATATATATATGTTTCATAATTGAATTATATGCCACTTTATTGATATTGTAGT
This sequence comes from Lochmaea crataegi, assembly GCA_947563755.1. Classification (NCBI taxonomy): domain Eukaryota; kingdom Metazoa; phylum Arthropoda; class Insecta; order Coleoptera; family Chrysomelidae; genus Lochmaea; species Lochmaea crataegi. The sequence continues at coordinate 50,863,145 of OX387424.1, read as the reverse complement.
AGTATTAATAAATCAACTTTGTTTTATTAATATGTTCGTAAAAAGCTAAATTGTTTTCAAATAATTATATTTCAGAGTTGCTGGAGATAATATAAATGCAGCACCAACTTTAGAAACAAAACAAATTTTATTGTGATTTATAGGGTATAAATGCAGTGAATTTTTCTTGCGCTCCAATTTTATCAAGGTTTTATAATAATTTTAGAAGTTGAATAATAAAAAAAATCAAGTTTTGGTAGTAATATTTGAAACTACCAGTTGCATTCTTCTAAATTTGTTTATACTCACTGTTATTTTCACATAAAACTATTTGTAGAAGTGAAATATATTTTTACCTTTAGAGATATTATTAAAATTTTATCTATATCTGATTATTAACATGGCTGCCAGTAATATAACAGTTTGGTGGACAAACTAGGTTTTATAAAATAATTTACCAACATTTGTGATAATTTTAAAACATTTATAAAATATACTTCATTTTCAAAAGAACCCAACAAAACAGGACCGTATTTTAAAAATATAATGAATAAAGGAATTGATAAACAAAATCAACACGATTATATTATTTATTGTCTAGTTTTCAACAATGTTCTAAGGTCTTGAGGCAGTATACTGGGTAACCTTTTATTGATATTTTGAAATAATACTCGCAAGGCCATATGTGAGATATTGTAATTAACTGCCCATGATCTGATGTTTCTAAATTTAGAATTTCTCTTTAAATCTAACATCAACAGATCACATTCGTTTTCAGGTTCTAACTGTACTAACCAATTGTCTCTTACCAAGTCATTATTATCACTTGTACCAATAAAATTTGGCACTTCTAATGATAAATTCTCATCTTTGGTTTCTTTTTCTGGCATAGTATCATTATTTGTAATTATTATTGAGTGATTTATCATTACTTCTTGTGGATGACTATCTGAACATGCAGGCGTATTATTAAAAATTTCTTTTTTGCTAATCATAATACTATATTTTTCTCCTAAACGCTCCAGTCCTTTTGATTTTCTTCCACTCCCTTAATTCCGAAATTTTACGCGGTTTGTTTTTCTAAAACTGCCAAGCCTAATCTAAAATAGTTATTAGTTATTTTATAAAAGCTACATAACAGCTTCCAATGTAATAATTATATAATTATTTTATAGCTGTGTCTGTAACTACAATTTTCAATGGAAATAAAATTGCGGCATCTGCTGCTTTAATAAAATTATTTTATAAGCTGCTAAAAGTGTTTATAACAATAGTTTTATAATGTATTTATACCTGATTTATAAATGCTACCGAACTCTCTTAAAAAAGTGTTATAAAACAACTAAATTTTATAAACAATAAATGTTTTATAAATCTCTTACATAACACGTATAAAATTGAGTATAAAGTGAGTAGCTAATTATTGTACAAGTATATCTTAGTATACAATCTAAATGATGGGGCTATGGATATTGACATAAAAATATTTCCAGGAGAAATATATTGTTTTGGTCCCATTGAGGACTATTGGAATGGCTAGTGTGTGCCAAAAACCTTGAGGAAGTGTTTGTATTTCGTGGGAATTAGTAATATAGATGGTGAGGTGAAAATTTGTAATGAAAAAAGTACATAACTAACATCGCCAAAGAAAAGTTTTGATTGGCAGTTGTCAGAAAAAAGAAAGTAAGATAGAGCGATAAGGTAATAGAAGGAGAACATGACGCAAGAGAGGAGGAAAATTTCTACATGTTAAATAAATTAGTCGCAAATATGTCAAAGTAAGTTACGATGTTTTTAGTTTACTCTGTTTATCTTGTAGTTGTAATTGTAAATAAAGATATTTGATGAATGGATATTCATCATTTCATTCATGTTATCCGGATTGTTTTGTTTGTCAGATGTGTTTACCATATTGTTTTCAAAACAATTTATGTAACAAATACTGACACAGTGAACTACCGAACAAATTAAATATATATATGTTTTAGGAAGCAGGTGACTGTCTGCTTCCTAAAGCACACCTGGTTTATTTAAAAAATTTACATAAGAAACTGATAGTTTATCAAATACTCAATTTAAAAAGTAAAAATATATCTTCTAATTATCAATTTATGAATTATGTTAATTACCTGAATGAATTATACGTCAAGCTGAAAATATATGTTAATTTACAGTTTAATCACCCAATAGTCGGTCTGAAGGTCTTGAGTTTAAAGTATTTCGGAGGTAGACGGAGCGTAACCATCAATGTGAGGCCACTTTTATTACATATTTTTGTATTATAAAGTTCCCTTACTTGGAAAATTACTATAAAAATGTAATACTACAATTTCCTGCTAGATACGTAGGTAATTCATTTTTTCTACAACTGCTATGAAAAGTGACGTATTTCTCATACTTTACTTGATTTCAAAACCAAATATTGCTCATTCTGTGAGAAATAATATTTCTCACGGCACTTTGCCCACGCCACATATATTTATATGGAAAATCAAATAAAAAAGACAAAAACTTAGTAGGCTACTGTCATCTTTAAATACCTACTTAGTTGTCACAAAACTGTCAGATTATATTAGAAAATATGTTAAAAATTGTAAAAAAATGTCAAAGTTTTGAAAAAATGGTAAATAATTGCCAAATATTTTCAAAAATTGTCAAAAATTTGGAAAAATGGTTAATAATTGTCAAAAACGGTCAAAATTTTGAAAAAATGGTCAATAATTAAAAAAGACTGTCAAAAATGGTCAATAACTGTTAAAAATTGTCAAAGATTTGGAAAAATTGTCAAAAATGGTCAATAATTGTCAGAATCTGTCAAAAATTGTCAAATATTTTAAAAAACGGTCAAAAATAGTCAATAATTGTTAAAATTTTGTAAAATGGTAGAAAATTGTTAAAATTTTGAAAAAATTGTCAATAACTATAAAAAAATGTCAAAAATGGTCAATATTTGTTGAAAATTGTCAAAATTTTTGAAAAGTTGTCAAAAATGGTCAATAATTGTCAGAACCTGTCAAAAATGCTCAAAAATTGGCAAAAATGGTCTAAAATGGTCAAAATTTTTGAAAAATTGTCAAAAATGGTCAATAATTGTTAAAATTTGAAAAATGATCAAAAATTTTGAGAAAATGGTCAAAATTTTTGAAAGTTGTCAAAAATGGTCAATAATTGTCAGAAACTGTCAAAAATGGTCAATGATTGTTAAAATTTTGTAAAATGGTCGAAATTTGTTAAAATTGTCAATAACTATAAAAAAATGTAAAAAATGGTCAATAATTGTTGAAAATTGTCAAAATTTTTGAAAAGTTGTCAAAAATGGTCAATAATTGTCAGAACCTGTCAAAAATGCTCAAAAATTGGCAAAAATGGTCAATAATTGTTAAAATTTGGAAAAAATGGTTAACATTTTCGAAAAATTGTCAAAATTGATCAATAATTGTCAAAAATGGTCAATAATTGTTAAAATTTGAAAAAATGGTCAAAAATTTTGAAAAAATGGTCAATTGTCAAAAATGGTAAAAATTTTGAAAAAATGGTCAAATTTTTGAAAAATTGTCAAAAATGATCAATAATTGTCAAAACTGTCAAAATTGGTCAATAATTGTTAAAATTTGAAAAAATAGTCAAAATTTTGAAAAAATGGTCAATAATTATAAAAAACTGTCAAAAATGGTCAATAACTGTAAAAAATTGTCAAAATTTTTGAAAAATGGTCAAAGTTTTTGAAAAATTCTCAAAAATGGTCAATAATTGTCAGAACCTGTCAAAAATGGTCAAAAATTGTCAAAAATAATCTATAATTGTTAAAATTTGGAAAAATGGTCAATATTTTTGAAAAATTGTCAAAAATGATCAATAATTGTTAAAACTGTCAAAATTGGTCTATAATTGTCAAAAATGGTCAATAATTGTTAAAATTTAAAAAAACTGTCAAAATTTTTGAAAAAATGGTCAATAATTCGGCGGTCCGACGACCGCTCACCTTTTATTTTTGTTTTACTAACCATAAACATAAATATTAAGTTACTTTACTTGTATTCTTTAAATTTGTGAAGTTGTAGAAAAAGTATAGTGTGCAACATGTGGGGAAAGTACTTTTCTCACTTGTTGCACAATATACTATTTCCTCCTACCCCTGTAGAATGTTAACACTTTCCTCGCCTCATATCAGGAAGGAAACTCACACTTCCCACCCTAAGGAGGACTTTTCCTTTTTAACTATGTTGTAAATAATGAAACTTGTAAATCTACCATATTCAAATTGTTCCAGTAATTTCAACAACATCTTGTATATCCTGTATTCTGGTAAAAATTAATTTATGAATGTTACTTAACGTTAGGTTTACAAATAAAAATTTCAACTTCAGGATTGTTAGATAAGTTTTTTGACTTACGAATAAAACTAACATAGTCTGTGGCTCACTGACAGTAAACATTGCAATTGACTTTTAGAGTTGTTAAGTTTATTAAACTTTATTGACTTTTTTGAGAGCGATTCAAGTGATTTTTAATTTACAAAGCCACCTAATATTAGCCTCATTAACCTTATTACCACAAAACTCTAAAGACTGGTATGAACCAAAAACTGTCGTATTATAGTCGAGTCAGCAAATTGATAGTCGAGGCGTAGCCGAGACTAGCAAGCAGGCGAGACAAAAGACAGTTATTCGCCGAGGTACATATTACATTTTTTCGTCGATCTTTACAAAATTTTACTAATTTAAATGAATATTCACACGTAAAATCTAGCGGATTTCGTAAATAATAATAATTAATTTGACAACAGCAAATGACAGTTACTGAATTCGACCACAGCGGACGAAAAGTGCTTGACGTAAAAAATGGACGAAAATTAATACGCAAAATGTAATTTTTTGTAAAGGTCGACGAAAAACAATATATACAATATAAGCGATGGGCTGAAGGCAACAAAATAAATAGGAAATCAGAAAAAGGTTTAATAAGTGGTTAGGAGGAAAAATTATATGTATTAAACAGAAGTAAAGTGCTTTTTCCTGCATCCTGCGGGAGGACATGTGGCACTTTCCTCCCTAGTAATACAAATAGCTATTTTTTTCAATATTTTCTTGAAATAAAGATTAATGTTTCAATTTATCAACCGCTAAGAATGCGATGTAGACTACTTTGTGATAATGACAAACAACACGTTTATATACTCACCAATTTTTGATTATGCAGAAGTAATTGTAGGTACTTACCTGCAAAAAGAGAAAATTGTTTCATATGATATAAATAATTGAGAGATAAAAAAATAAAGTGGATCGGTAATAAATAAACTTAGTATCATTTTCCTTTGCATAGAAAGTAGAAAGATCAACATTTTCAGCACACTAAATATCTCCAATAATCATATCAGAAATTAAATATGCTGCAATCGTCTTTTCCAGTTTTTAAACGCAAAGAAACAAAAGTTCACTTTTATTATTGCATTTAAATTGGGATTAAAATTCGATGATGCTCTATTTAGACGTGAAGAAGTTGCGAGATGTAATTTCATACCAAATATGGTTTTAACCAAGTTTTTTCATATTAGAATAAATTTATATCAATGAATAAACTAGAAATACTAATTGAAATTTTCGTTTCACAAACTATTAATCAGAACAAGAATTCTTGCACACCAGCTGCAACAAAATGTGGGAATAATGGTTTAAGAGTAGATAGAAATCAGGTAAAAATTAAGTCACATTTGTTCAGAGAAATCACAATAGATTAATAAATAGTGCACCCCAACCAAGAGGGTTCGATATTTAAACGGCGTTTGAAAACTGGGCCGATTATTAGTAGAGGTGGAGAACTATCGATAACTATTGATAGTTTTGACTATCCAAATATATCGATAGTTTTTTTCAACTACCCATAATATTCGATAGTTTACTTTATTGCCCATTATTGGGCTAAAGTTCGGTTAGAGTAGATCTGCGATGGAATTCGCTTTTCCTATGTAAATATTACGCCGAATTTGTGTAATTGCCGATTTCGTGTATTGGGCACCTATTTCGCCTATTACGTGAAATAAGCAACTATGGCTTCTTCAATGAATTTCCTTGCCCTTTTCAATAAAAATTACAACTATACAATCTCCTGGCGGTTAAAAACGATGAATTCAGCTGGTTAAAACAGATCATTGATTAATTTATCGAGAAGGGCAAGGAACATCATTGAAGAAGCTATAAATAATTGCCTATTACATGAGATAAGCAACTCTGCTGCTTATTTCGCGAATTCGGCAAAAATCTGCCCAATACACGAAATCGGCAATTACACAAATTCGGCGTAACATATACATTAACATGACGTCGACTGTTAGTGTCCGGTCACAGAATATTTATTATTCTGTGGTCCGGTCACTTCACTTGTCACTAGTCAGTAGTCAATCAGAAGTATGTATATTTGATTATATAACTCATGTTCTAATGAACCAATACAATCCTTGAATTTCCCTTAGTTACGACGTATTGATAAGTGAATATACCCCTTGACGACGTGATATAATCGTTTTGGTGTTTCGCCTCCTGCCATATTGTGATCATTTCCATAGTAACGGGCAAGCTCAATGAAATGTCAGTTAATTCTACTACAAATTCCGAAAACAATAAATCAAATATGTATTATAATAATTGTACCTTCAATACTAATATTAATCAATAAAAAAAATTAGAATATTATTCGTTATATAATCGTAACGAATACCAACTCGAGCGTAGACAATATTTTTCGATTATTTACCTCTTCACTCGACGTATTTCGCGAAACACCACTCGAGCTGCGCTCTCGTGATGTTTCGCCAAATACGTCTCGTGACTCGGTGAATAATCGAATATTGTCTATGCTCTTGTGATATTATAACTGATAATTATTCAATATTCAATTTAGATCATTAGATTTCGTTGTTCGTCTGTAAAACTCTGTACAGTTACGCGTTTTCGGTATTTGTAATTCATCAAAACCCAATGCCTCAAATCTGCCAAAAATATTTTGGCATACCTGGTTCCTCAGTGGAATCTGAAAGGTGCCATAATCTCTGACAGAAGATCCCGACTAAAAGCCAAAAATGTTGAAATGATAATTTTCTTTAACAAAAATACTTGGCTTTGACAATAAGAAAGGATTTATACTTCCTAAAATATCGGTAAAATTAAAGATTTTTTTGTCTATTGCATGGAGACTAGATCCATGGTTTATTAAATTGATTAAATTATATAGCCAATACCCATATAATTTAGAATCCTATCCTATCGTGCCGAATGCAGGTATTAGTTTCCTTACTATCGATAAAAATCGATAGTGAGGGAAGCCAACTATCGATAGTTGTGACTATCGATATTTCTCCACCTCTAATTATCAGGTAATGCGTAATCTCGACCGGCCGAAATTTTGTACCTCGGCCGCCTCAATTCCAGGAAAGTAAAAGTTTTCATGACAGTTTATTTGAAGAAGATGACATGCCATTACTGCAGTTTTTCAATTTACGCGGCAATTTTTTCAACACTGTATTTATTCCTTCTTCAATCATCTTCCTTGCCCTCCTCGATAAATTATCCACTGATCTTTTTTAAAAGTCAAATTATAATTGCGACGTTGTCAGATTGTCAGGATAATCTTATTTCTAATACTAGGTTCTACCTACGAAATTACATACCGTATTTTTATTGAGAAGATTATAAATTCTTAAGTGGCTGAGTTTACATCTGCCCTATTTAAAACACCAAGATAGACCTTATGCAGAGAGTATAGTGTACTATGCAGGAAGTCACCTGTTCGAGAGTGCAGTTATTTCAAGATTATCTGTTTCTCCGATTTTGAGGTGCCCTAAGACCAGATTTTAACCAATTGGGAGCCAATTTTCATAGATATTACATAACTCATATTTTTTATCATGCTTTTATTAGTTACACTTGAATAAAGGAATATTTAAAGAGAATTTTCATTGACTTTAAAAAGTTCGATAACGACACGATCATTTAATAAGTTTGTTCCAATATTCTGACCAGGATTAACGACTATTTTATTATAATCTAACTACTCTACGTCCTATACTTTATACATTATAATACTCGGAGCAATTGGGGAAGCAATAATTATTAGAATTGTGCGAGATCGCACTCTAGAAAGTAAATTTTTTTTAGCGGAAATAAAAGGTTATATAACGATATTTGTTTTCTTCTAATATCAAAAATTCGGGTTAGTTTCCTAATGTGTGGGATATCTATATCATGTCTTTGCGGTTAAACACTTCGACGTACTGAGGATGTGTTGAATCGATAAGGTCATTTTTTACAATCAATAAAAATTCGGTTATGATCTACATTTTTATGAATAAGCGGTTAGGAAGTGGATGTAATTAATACTTAGTGATAATAATATTATCGAAGATTTGTAATTCCCATTGACGTACTGTTTATCTACTTCCGCTAACTCGATTTTTCATCAAAACTTTCTTATATAATGGCATTCTATGAATTTAGCAACTCGACCCACGCGATATATTATGAATGAATCACTTTTTAAATTGATAAAATACATCGGGGGTCCAAAATATGGACTACTATAACAAACGTTGATGAAATTCATTATTTATGAATGATATTGTTACCTTGACTTTGTTCATCGGTATGTTTTGAACAAGAATTCAATTCCGTTCAAGATTATGTTTATTTGAACTCTTGAGAAAAGCTTAGTGGTTCACATGTTTTAAAAAAATAACCAATTAACCATTTCTTTTTGTCTATCGGTTATAAACTGTATCAGACACAGACGTGAGTTGAGTGGCATATAGAGGTTACCTTCTACAACATAGAAAGTTGTTTTAATAACTTTTGTTTGGAATCGAGATCAATATTTTCTATGACAATAAAAAATTTACGTAAATGATCGATATCTCCAAGTGGTAGACTTTGCATACGGTCAAGAGAAACAACTTGTAAATGATCTATAAAATTATGTACCGGATGCAGTGAAAATGATAGGTACTCCAGATTTGAATTTTAATTTAGATATACATAGTATGAATGTTTTCAATTCGAAGGTTTTTGGAAAGGACTATGCTTCCATCTTATGGAAAATAAAAGACCACTCAAATGCGGATATTTTGATACCAACTTATTCGTCTTGAAAAATAAAACATTTGATACCATTGCGCCAATGTTGTAATTTAATTAATAAACCCTCAAAATCAGCATTTGTCAGAAATTTTCGATTCGATTACAAAATCTAACCATTCAATAGGACTCCACCTGCTGCGGTGAAACAGAGTCGGACTTGTGAATATAGTTGTACATACGATGAATACCAGTTTCGTTGAAACAAAATAATAGGATTATATTTTTCAGTCGTATAAAGATATGATAGATTGCAATCAAATTACGTAAAAAAGGTACATCTCTCAATTGACAATCTAACATCTTTACATAAGTTTGTCATTTTGTAATAGCAGTCTATTATAACGTTTTCTATATTATAATAGTATAAATTATAATAGGTACATTTAATAACTGACCGACACGTATTTCGTAAACAATTCCGGTACTAAGGAATTCCCGTCAGGATTCTTAATGACTATAAAATACACATGAGTTCCCGTCCGACATTTGCAGGTATCTTAATCGCGCACTCGAATTGCCGTCCAGTTTATTTAATCCGCTTACAGGTAAACTAAATAGTTTTGAAAATTCCAGTAAATCGTAATACCTATTCGTAATCCTGAATTCTAATGAAAAAGTTGAATAACCTATTGGGGTGGCTAGGGGGTCTGTCAGTACTAATTGCTATGAGTATATTTTTCTATTATATTAAGTTGTCATTTTCGAAACGGCAGTTTATTAATATACATATTTCCGAACGTTTGTTGTCGTACGCTATAGTGATACACAAAATGCTTGAAGTAATACTAAGTGAAAAGGGTAAACCCTTTCTGGTTAGGTTATATGTTAGGTTAGGTTAGCTTCCTTACATGTATGTATTTATGACTCAGTTCAGTAGTAGTACGCAATAAAATTGTAGAATTAAAATTGTAGAATTAAAATTCCGTATTTTATTCCAATAATGATATCATATAAAATAATATCGTTTAATACTGCCAAACATAAGACATTTATAACTATTTCTTATTTCATACATCTGAAAACGGACCTCCCTTAAAACATTTACTGTTCACTTATTACAATTTGCAATAAATACATAGCTAAATATCAGATGATTCAGAGAATTTACCGCAATTACCATAAACACCTTTTGGACAGGTCAGTTTTCACCCTGACGGGAACTCGAGTGACGGCTCAACGTATCCTAATTATGGAACAGGTAGACTGGTTGACTGTAGTTGACGCTGCTGATCGAACTATACCTAATCATGAAGAAATATAATGTTGCAAATTAGATTTCAGTTAACAGTGCTTTTTATGTCACGCAAGGGAAAACACTCATCGCCATCAAAATATATATAACACAAAAACCGGCTTCGGCTATAAAAAAAAATACAAAAATTAAACAAAACCCGGCTTCGGCTATCAAAAAAATACAAAAATTAAACAAAACCCGGCTTCGGCCATCAAAAAAATTTAATAAAGCAAAAAGGCGACTTTAGCTACCAAAAAAATATAAAAACCGGCTTAGGCCAATAAAAATTTTTTTTTCAGCTACATTTCGCGGATAGAAGGTAATGAGGTCCTCAGGCACTGCCTGTGGGGGGAAGGTGGAGCGCGTAAAAGGGGATACTCTAAGAATTATACATTATCTTTTAGTATCACCCTTTAAGTCGGGTTCATTACCTACACACATTTCACAAGCATTTTTGTATTAACAGTTAATAGACTTTCAACATCTTGCATATAAAAAAATCTTTTCCGCATCCCTATCCTATTTTTTTTAAAGAGTTACCGATGCCAACAAATACACTACAAAATACTACAAACAAAAAACAAAACATAAAAATTAACTGATAAAATTAGGTCAGTTCAACCCTGTCTGGTTTTATTTATTCATTTCTTATCACCCCTGATATCCTTACTTCGTGGAATCTGTAATACATGTCTATTTACGTATTTTCTCTCTGTCTTACTCATACAATCTCCGTAAGCGATTTTAAAAATAATATCATTAATTGTGAGTTAATTATAAAAGTCACAACATTGGCGCAATGTTATCAAATATTCTATTTTTCAAGACGAATAAGTTGGTATCAAAATATCCGCATTTGAGTGGTCTTTTATTTTCCATAAGATGGAAGCATAGTCCTTTGATCATCAAAATGCAAATTACTAATTTTAGTTTCATTGACTTTGAAAGGTCAGATTAAATTGAAACTTCGTCGATAATAATACGATAATTTAATAAGTTTGTTCCAATATCCTGACCAGGATCATCAGGATTAACGACTGTTTTATTATATTCTAAATACTCTACGTCCTATACTTTATACATTATAATATACTTAGCAATTAGAGAAGCAATATTTAGATAATCAAAATGCAAATAACTTATTTTAATTTTGAATTAATAACAGTAATATATGCAACAAGAGTATATAGTGGTACTTTTCGATTCACTTTATGCATATGTATACATATACAAATGATAAAATTAAAGTGATGAAATAAAACAAATTAATTTGTTTAAATCTTCATTATTTATTTTGAACTGACGTTCAAATTAAAATTAGTGACGCGTTTCGCTACACAGTAGCTTTTTCAAACTAGTGAAGCTACAATGAAAAACTTTTAATTTATATAGTGCCTTAATACGGAATTCTAAGATATTGACAAAAGTATTAAAAATGGGGATAAGTACAAAAAGTGCCTAAATACGGAATTCTAAGATATTGACAAAAGTATTATAATATATTTAAATAGGTGTAAGTACAAAAAGTGTCTAAATACGGGATTCTAAGAAAGTTACAAAGGTATTGAAAAAAAGGTACCTGGGAAATTGATCAACAACTATCACATTTTCTAGGTAAAAAGGTTTAATAAGGGAGAATGATTGATATCTATTTGGTCGTTAAGCAGATTACCGGAATATTTGTTTTTGTTAATCTCGAGGGCTTCTAAAAGATTTAATTTAAAGGATTTGGGTTTTACATGCATAATTTGAACGTCAGTTCAAAATAAATAATGAAGATTTAAACAAATTAATTTGTTTTATTTCATCAGTAGTATGGATCTTCATCAAGTAAAAGCCTCATCTATTCAATTTTCGATAAAATTAAAATAAATATTTGAAATACTTGAATTAAACTGTTTCTGACAGATCTTAATTTGATTGTTAACAGTTGTCTGCAGATCTTGAAATTTGTGCATATCTAATGGTAACATTCAAGTATGGGAGTAAAAAAAATAGTGTATGCATCTTGCATTTTATGACTTTCAATTCATTACTACAAGGGTAATGAGTTTAACTAGAAGATGTCAAATCTCATTTCTCTTTTAAGATACAGACATTTCTTATAAAATTTTTGTTATTAGACGTAAAAAATTTCTATCTTTAAAATATTTAAACAAAAAAAATTAATTTACTATCCTTTAGTACATAAAAATGGTTGAGAAACGATGTTGTAAGGTATACATGTGGATTTGTTTTATTCTACTTATATATATATATATATATAAGTCGCGAAATTTTCGAAAATCCACTTTTCGAAAAAAAAAATACTCATAACTCGACTAATAGGAAAGATAGAACGTTCTAGTCTTCACCAATCGATAGAGGGGACAATTTTACATCTTTTACTGAATTTTGAGTCGATATTTCCGAGGATTAAAGGAGTTATAATTAAGCAACTTGCATCGCAAAATATTTCCATTTCCTTTGTTCTAAATTTTCGACAAAAAAAATTAAAAAATGCTAAAAATTCGTAAAGGGGGGTTTTTTGGGCCTAAAAATTGACTGATCTAATCAGTTTTTTGATAAAATCATTATTTCGCCTCCAAATAGAGTCGCGAAATTTTCGAAAATCCACTTTTCGAAACAAAAAATACTCATAACTCGACTACTAGGAAAGATAGAACGTTCTAGTCTTCACCAATCGATAAAGGGGACAATTTTACATATTTTACTGAATTTTGAGTCGATATTTCCAAGCAATTTGTATCGCAAAATATTTCCATACCTAGCCCTTTGTTATAAATTTTCGACAAAAAAAATTAAAAAATGCTAAAAATTCGTAAAGAGGGGTTTTTTGGGCCGAAAAATTAACTGGCCTAATCAGTATTTTGATAAAATCATTATTTCGCCTCCAAATAGAGTCAGTTTGTAAAAATTATTAAAAATCTAAAAAAAATCAAGTATGACTTGGGTTTTAACAAATTTTGGGTCTGGACTAAGTGGAATTTTATTTCGAACTGACGCTAATAGGTTTTCAATCGTGCTAATATTAATAATATAATCGTGTACATATAGCTACGTAAAAAAATTAGAAGTATCACGATAAAAAAACGCATTAGAATAGTGATAGGCAAAAGTTTAACGAACTGTGTTAACAACTTTTTTTGCAGAGTCGTAGATGTGATGAAATCAGTTCCGGGAATGTGTCGACTGGATATCTTAGAGGTTTTTTTTCCAACGTTAGTAATATTGTGTGGGAGGTCCGAGGTACTTACATCAAGGTTTATTATTTCATCTCTTAAAATATCGTGCGAACCTTAGTCTGACACTTTGATCTAATTTTGTAAAATAAATCTACCTGCTTGTTTTGCAAAATTAAATTAATCGAGTTCGCGGACCTTGATACGACTCCATTTGTCCACATATTTCTTATAAAAGAAATAAAAAGTCGGTGGAAATTTTTAAAGGAATCAATTTATTTTTCGGTTGCTTGTTTCAATTGTTACACACCCGGACTCAGTCCTACAGTTCAAAAGTTCACAAACTATAGTAACGTAAATGAATTGCTGACAAGAGCACACTTCCCAGGAGCTATCATGTATCTAGGTCGGCAGGAGGTAGCCAGAAATCTCCAAGAGGTAGGTAGACCCAGTCGGGAAGACTGGCAAATTGCCACTGCTATTACAAGACCAGATAAAATAAGATGGGCGATAGATGAATTCCAACCCTTTAAATCACCGGGAGAGGATGGAATCTATCCAGCCCTACTGCAGAAGGGTAAAGAGGCATTAGTGCCGCAACTAAGTAAGATCTTCAAGGCTAGCCTAGCTTGGAAATATACTCCGGTAATATGGAGGAAGGTGAAGGTCATCTACCTTCCGAAAGTAGGTAAAATATCAGACCAAACGCCCCAATCATATAGACCAATTAGCCTAACGTCCTTCCTGCTTAAGACTTTGGAAAAGCTAGTAGATAGGTACATAAAGGACAACGCTCTGACAACTCGCCCTCTAAGCGAGCGTCAGTATGCCTACCAACAAGGCAAGTCAACAGACTTGGCTCTGGATGACTTAAACAGGCTACTTTCCAAGTCGATCGATGACAAGGAAATAGCAGTAGCTACTTTTCTGGATATAGAGGGAGTATTCAATAAAGCGTCTCCAATATCTATAACCAGGTGTATGGAAAGAAGAGGGATCGAACCCATCATCTGCAGGTGGCTTGCAGTCAATCTAGGGAATAGGATAATCACATCCACCCTGGGAGAGGCAACCATCACGGCGGGGGTGGGGAGGGGTTGCCCTCAGGGAGGCGTGTTATCGCCCCTTTTGTGGGCGATTCTTGTATATACTCTTCTAGTACGGCTGTCCGATGAAGGTATTCAGTGCCTAGGGTATGCGGACGATCTTGCTGTCGTCATAAGAGGACGGTTTCCAAACACGATATCAGAGCGCACCCAAATGGCGCTTAATATAGTAAGTGGCTGGTGTAGGGAGGAGGAACTGGCAGTGAACCCTCACAAAACTCCGTACCGTTTACAAAAAAGAGAAATTTGCAAGGTCTACAAAAGCCACAAATTAACGGAGTGGAAATTCCATTTGCTAAAGAAGTTAAGTACCTAGGGGTAATCTTTGACCAGAAGCTTACATGGAATTCTCACATCGAAAAAACCACGCACAAGGCCAGAATCGCTCTCGGAAGGTGTAGGCAGATGTGTGGGAAGAATTGGGGATTGAATCCTAACATGACCAAATGGTTATATACACAGGTCGTGAGGCCAATGATAACCTATGGATCAGTAGTCTGGTGGCCCAGGACACTGCAGTTTGGGGCGCAAATGCAGTTAAGTGGTATCCAAAGGCAAGCTTGCCTAAGTATCACAGGGGCCATGAGAACGACGCCGACTGCAGCCCTGGAGGTAATACTGTACCTGCCACCACTGCATATCTTCGTTCAGGGAAATGCAAGATCTGTAAGTCACAGATTATTACAGGGGCCTCCTCCGATAAGTCAAGGACAAGGTAAGGTCTACAAAAAGCTATATGAAGAAATAAAGGCAGATCCAATACTGGGAATGCCAATGGATCAGATTGCCCCACAATATAGTTTAAAAAATGAATACACAGTAATCATTCCAGAGAGAAAGGACTGGGATACAGGGCCTCCTATAATAGCGAATCTCAACTGGTACACTGATGGCTCTAAAACAGACTCTGGAGTAGGAGCCGGAATATATGGGGTACAAGAGAAGATCACGATCTCTCTAAGCCTTGGGAAACATCCCACTGTCTTTCAGGCAGAAGTAATGGCGGTGCAATGCTGAGCAGGAGAGTTGATGAGACGGGAGGTAGATAGCCAAAGAATCGTCATCTACTCCGATAGCCAAGCAACACTAAAAGCGATAAGCTCATATCGGACGACGTCAAATCTGGTGTGGGAGTGTCGCAAGGCCCTCAACAGACTAGGTAGTCATAATAGAGTGACCCTAGCCTGGGTGCCAGGCCATCAAGGAATAAAAGGCAATGAAAAGGCCGATGAATTAGCCAAGCAGGGAGCGACGGAGGTCATGATAGGGCCAGAACCTTCCTGCGGAATTGCTAAATGCCTCACCAAGGAGAGCATCCACCAATGGATAAACAACCAGGCGTTGCGCTGGTGGCATGAAACTCCGGGGCAAAGGCACGCTAAGCTATTCCTTAAAAGCCCTTCGGTCAGACTGTCATGCGACCTACTATGTCAAAGTCGAGAAACGACGAGGATGATGGTGGGAATGCTGACAGGGCATTGTAGGCTAAGGAAGCATATGCACACAATTGGCCTAGCAGATGACAGCCTATGTAGGTTATGCCAGGAAGAAGACGAAACCGCGGAGCACTTACTCTGCGAGTGCGAAGGCCTAGCAAGGGTGCGGTTTCACCTATTCGGAGAAGAAAAACCGAGGGCAGAGAGCTACGCAAAGGAGGCGGTATCCAGGCTAATAGGTCTAATAAAAAGAATAAAGCTAGATATCTTGCTCTAAATATGGCGGAGGACCACAATAGATCTGCAAAGGTCGCAGTGGGATAGGACAAAGAGCCACTCCAATTCTAATCTAATCTAACGTAAATAAATATATCTACAACAGTACATCGATGAACTTATTCGACGTTTGGCGATAAAAAAATCTTCCGTTTATCAATTTGGTTCTCCACTGTTTTGAGTAAGCAATATATTATTTTTTTATTTTTTCCTTCCGTAATAATGAGCATTATTCAACGATACCTATAAACTACTGATGTTTATGATAACTAAGTTTCCATTTAGCTTTAATTTTATATCACCCCATATCTATTTTGTCTTTTACGACCGTCAGGAGATTTATTGGTTATGGTCAATCAGTAACATCTTGACCATGACTAATATATAAAACAGTAACCCCTTTTAATTAGCTGTTTTACCGCAATTTGAGAATCCCAGATCTCAACAATTGCTTAAAAATCGACCACCAACAAAAATTTTAAAAATTTGATTATTTTTATTCAAATAACATTTTTATTTAACAATGCGAAATTAAACTGACCTACTGACAAGAATATTCCGTTTATATTTTTACAAGACTATGGGAATGAGTAACGCAGACATATTGAGTATACATAACGTGTTCAAATGTTTGGATTTATTCTTTTGTTTTCCCAGACTTTATTGCCCCGATTTCACATAATGAAAATAGCAGAGACGTCCTTAAACAGGACACTGACATTATTAGTAGATAATTATGAATAACGATCGTATACATACATATTAGATGTATTATCGAGTTTTATTATATACTATTGTTACAAAATATTACAACAATGTCCTACTTGGACTGGAATTTTGACTTTAAGCAATATTTATTCAAGTAAATGAATTATATTTTCTGTAAATAATATTAAAACTTCTGCAATGTTAAAATTCAACTCAATGAATATTGACATTGTTTCAACACTTAATATATACTTATTATAGGTACATTTCTTAAAAATAAATTTTGCTGTAGAGAATCTCAAAACAACGTAGCAAAGTTAATTCGAGAAAGTATAGTTAGTCACAAAAATTAATGTCACTTTATAAATTGTCTTAAGAAAGTGTACTAAGGTATCTCCTGAACAATTCTCGAATGAAGACTCAAAAGAACCAAGCCTTACGAGCTGCAGAAAGAAATTATTTGAATTAACTCTCTAGAGGTCGCTATAAACAGTATAATAAGATGAAGACGTGAAAAAACTTTAGACCATTATTCCGAACACACAAAGTGTCTTAAGGAAATGTGCTAGGAGATATCCTGTATTTCCTGAACAATTCACGCAGGAAGACTCAGAAGAACCAAGCCTTACGAGCTGCAGAAAGAAATTATTTGAATTTACTCTGTAAATTTTAGAATAATAAGAGTCGAGGAAAGAATTTTAGATCACTATTCCGAACAGTTTCTAGTCTGATATCAGTCTTATGGTCTGCTTAGAAATTTGGACCATCTTTCCAGGCTAAAGGCTTGACAGTCTAAGCAAATATTTCGTTTCTAAATCATTTGCATTGGCATGCCTACCTTGGTACGCATACTGTGTAAAATTCTAAAATTCATCCATATTCACAGCCACTTACGCAAAAACTACTGTTCTTTGCATATTTATGTAAGTAAATAATTAATAGATTTAAAATTAAATCTTAAAATAAAATATTTAAATGATTTTATAAATTTAAATTTATTTTGAATGATAGATGCTCATATAAATCATACAATATTGAAAGTAACATTGATGGGTACATAAAACGGAGTATAGAAAATAAAGGTTAGTAGTATTATACGTGTGATTTTGTGTCACAGTTCATACATTATCCCGTGACAATTGCGTCAACCTACATATTTTAATGACGTACATATGTTAACTGCCACAAGACAACGTTTATCATACGCAACATAATAAAATTGAACAAATTAAATTTTGCGGAATGAATCTACAGTTTATACCATTGAAGCAGTAAAATTTTAATTAAAACAGTAGTAGTAGTCCAGGAGCCAGGTAAAAATTTGCTCAATTATGTCCTCTCAAGCGATAATTAGTGAACAGAGTTGATTCATGAAGCTTCGTGAACGACAGCTACGATTCCGTGGGGGGTGGGGGGATGAGCAGCGGTAGCTACCCACGCACGAAAAAAAAGTATTTAATTCATTTCCTCTTACCTGAAAATTTATAAAATTGTTGCTAACCCAATTTCTCGAGGAAAGAAAACAATCAGCTGACTATAAAATGGTGGATTATACGTCAGCTGGTCGCTCGAACACAAAAAAAAATTATACTTTCAATAATTTCATCTCAACTGGAAATTTATCTGATGGTAGCTTATATGCAAATATGGATAAATATATATGTCAGCTGGCTGTATCTCGGTGGAAAGACCGTCAGCTGATACTTTGAAAGTCATAACGCAGAAGTTAGGCGGGAGCATTTAAATGCATCAGCTGATGAGGTTTCCCTCCACTTACCTCTAGGTGATTTTTTTTTATTAATTACAGCAATGTATTAAAAATCCGCTAGGTTAGGTTAGGTTTTTGATGAGTGGGTCTATAAGGCCCTCCACTGCAACTCGCAAGAGTCTATTGTGGCTCACACCTATTCAGATTTCACCAAACAAATTCAGCTTCTTAACAAAGCCAATTAGTTTATTTGGTGAATGATATTTCATGTCCGAGGGCGAGAGAGAATCCCTGCCAAACATCAGATACCTGATTCGAGCCGCGGCGGGGCAGGCACAAATTATATGCTCTGCTGATTCATCATCTTCCAGACAAAGACGGCAGGTCGGATCTTCCGACAGTCCAAGTTTTAGCATATGATGATTCAGATGACAGTGGCCTGTTAAAAGACCTGTTAGACAACGTAGGGTAGGTCGTGCCTGCTATAGCCTAACATTTTTTTGGAGACATTCTTCGAAGGATGTATGAAAGCCTTTGAATGAACCAATCCTGGTAAATTATGCCAGAAGTCTAAAGCTCTTCTTGCCGTCCAGGTATTCAGTGTTTGTTTGGTAAAACTTATTGCGATGCCAATTATTGGTTCTGGTCCGATAGAAACACGTACGGCACCCTCTCTTGCAAGAGAGTCTGCCTTCTCGTTTCCTTCCATGCCAGAATGGCCAGGGATGCAGACCAGCAATACTTTATTGAGTTCTCCGATTAAGGAGAGTCTTCTTTGGCAGTCTAAAACCAATTTCGACGTTACAAAGTGAGAGCTAAGTGCTTTCAAAGCCGCTTGGCTGTCCGAGAAAATTTTTATTGTTCTATGTATGAGATTGGCTTGCTCCAATCTCTCCACACATGAAACAATGGCGTAAATTTCCGCCTGGAATATGGTTGCATAAGATCCTAGAGAGGTTGAGATTTCTGTCCTAGGTCTGCGCCCGTATACACCTGCACCAGAGCCTGAGGGTGTTTTTGAACCGTCTGTGTACCAACAGCTGTCTGCTCTTAATAGTTCATCCTTACGGAGGACCCATTCATCTCTATTTGGAATTAGGACGGTATAAGGCAGGCCGTAGTTTACTGTTGGAGGCATTATGTCAGAGGTCATTCCCAGAATACTGTGACTTTCAGTGTCCACTAGCATTCTGCTTCGTTCTGTATAAGCCTGATTTGTGCATTTAGAAATATGCACAATTCTGTAAATTGTCCATCTAGCCTCTTTTTCCAAAAATATATGGAGAGAAGGTAGGTCCAGAAGGATTTCCATGGCTGCTGACGGTGTGGAGCTGATAGCACCAGTAATTGCCAGGCAAGTCTGTCTCTGTAAACCAGAGAGCTTTTCTTGGGCCGTTCGCTGTAAAGCTTTTAGCCACCAGGCAATAGCTCCATAAGTGATCATTGGTCTAATGATCATCACATATATCCAATAGATTTGTTTGGGTCCCAAGCCCCAAGATTTTCCACAGATCCTACGACATGTCCACAAGGATAGTCTGGCCTTATGGATAACTTTTTCCAAGTGAGCGTTCCAACTAAGTTTCATATCTAGGATAATCCCCAAATATTTTACTTCCGCTGCAAATGGAATAACCTCACCATTGTAGGAAAGTGGTGGAATATCCTCCAACCTTCTTTTCCTAGTGAAGGGAACTATTACAGTTTTACCAGGGTTAACAGACATCTGTTCCCTCTGACACCAACTGTGGACATCGTCCAACGTCTTTTGGAGGGTATTACATGCTACTTGGTCCTTGTCAAGATGACAAGGTCGTCTGCATACGCTTGCAGTTCTACCCCTCTTCTTTCGAGAGCGCTAAGCAAGTTATCCATCAAGAGTGACCATAGTAGGGGAGATAGTACTCCGCCTTGTGGGCAGCCCCTGGAAACCTTAAAGCTAATGGTCTCGTCCTGAAGAGATGTAGTGGCTGTCCTATTAGTGAGCATGGCATATATCCAACCGGTAATGGTTGGTTTGATGCCCTTTTAAGTCAAAGCTGAACCAATGGAGGTCGGTAGTGCATTGTCAAATGCTCCTTCAATGTCAAGAAATATGGCCATCGCAATCTCCTTGTTGTTAAGCGATTGTGTGATTTTCTCAACAAGGTTGTGTAATGCTAAATCTGTTGATTTGCCAGTTTGATAAGCATATTGGTGGATGCTCAGGGGGGAATTATATAAAAAGCTAACTGAGAACTTGTTCTTTTGCAAAAGTCGCAAAAAGGCATTACATTAGACATATTTGATTTGATTTAACGGTAACTATACAAATGCGTGTTCAACACTCTTCTACTGACTAGGTTTGCAGTTTATTTCCCTTCTTTTCTACTTCTCCCAAAAATATTTTACAAATACATTACACAAAAGGGGCTTCGCAGCCTGATCATGTCATAGCCAGCTGATTGTTTTCTTTCCTCGATATTGGGTTAGCAACAATTTAACAAATTTTCTGGTAAAAGGAAATGATTGAAATACATTTTTTTTCGTGCGTGGGAGGCTATCGCCGCTCATACGCACCCCCCTCCCCCCCCCCCCGCCACGGAACCGTAGCTGACGTTCACGATACAACTGTCTGATGCATTTCACTAATTATCGCATGAGAGGAACTTGGTAATGTAAATCTTTCACTGGCTCCTGGACTATAGTATCAAAGTACGTGTTTGTACTTTTAATAAAATTAATTTAAAAAATTGCTTTTATAAAATATAAATTTTTTAAAACGATGGAATTTTTTAGAGGAAAATAAATGATATAAAAAATGTGTAATCTTCGTTGCCGAAATCACAAAATAAATAGTAATTTATTAAAAAATAAAAACCTATTGTTTAAATGCAGTAAGTACAACAAATCTAAAAGGTGACCTCAGCTGCATAATACACTTTCTTGTTAATTATTTAATACTTTAATCCGTTTTCACATTTTTTTTATTTGCAACCAGTCTTAATAGATTTAATAATTTCGAAATATTTATATAAAAATTAGTATCAAGCATTTTTTTCTTTATAAAAATAAAAAATCAGCCCAACAACCAAAATATACGATAAAAAGTATATAAGATTAATTATTGAAAAGGACTATGCTTCCATCTTATGGAAAATAAAAGACCACTCAAATGCGGATATTTTGATACCAACTTATTCGTCTTGAAATATAGAACATTTGATAACATTGTGCCAATGTTGTAATTTAATTAATAATCCCACAATTAATGATATTATTTTTAGAATCGCTTACGGAGATTGTATGAATAAGACAGAGAGAAAATACGTAAATAGACATGTATTACAGATTCCACGAAGTAAGGATATCAGCGGTGATAAGAAAGGAATAAATAAAACCAGACAGGGTTTAACTGACCTAATTTTATCAGTTAATTTTTATATTTTGTTTTTTCTTTGTAGTATTTTGTAGTGTATTTGTTGGCATCGGTAACTCTTTAAAAAAAAATAGGATAGGGATGCGGAAAAGATTTTTTTATATGCAAGATGTTAAATGTCTATTAACTGTTAATACAAAAATGCTTGTGAAATGTGTGTAGGTGATGAACCCGACGTAAAGGGTGATACTAAAAGATAATGTATAATTCTTAGAGTATCCCCTTTTACGCGCTCCACCTTCCCACCACAGGCAGTGCCTGAGGACCTCATTACCTTCTATCCGCGAAGTGTAGCTGAAAAAAAAATTTTTTATTGGCCTAAGCCGGTTTTTATATTTTTTTGGTAGCTAAAGTCGCCTTTTTGCTTTATTAAATTTTTTTGATGGCCGAAGCCGGGTTTTGTTTAATTTTTGTATTTTTTTGATAGCCGAAGCCGGGTTTTGTTTAATTTTTGTATTTTTTTGATAGTCGAAGCCGGTTTTTGTGTTATATATATTTTGATGGCGATGAGTGTTTTCCCTTGCGTGACATAAAAAGCACTGTTAACTGAAATCTAATTTGCATCATTATATTTCTTCATGATTAGGTATAGTTCGATCAGCAGCGTCAACTACAGTCAACCAGTCTACCTGTTCCATAATTAGGATACGTTGAGCCGTCACTCGAGTTCCCGTCAGGGTGAAAACTGACCTGTCCAAAAGGTGTTTATGGTAATTGCGGTAAATTCTCTGAATCATCTGATATTTAGCTATGTATTTATTGCAAATTGTAATAAGTGAACAGTAAATGTTTTAAGGGAGGTCCGTTTTCAGATGTATGAAATAAGAAATAGTTATAAATGTCTTATGTTTGGCACTATTAAACGATATTATTTTATATGATATCATTATTGGAATAAAATACGGAATTTTAATTCTACAATTTTATTGCGTACTACTACTGAACTGAGTCATAAATACATACATGTAAGGAAGCTAACCTAACCTAACCTAACATATAACCTAACCAGAAAGGGTTTACCCTTTTCACTTAGTATTACTTCAAGCATTTTGTGTATCACTATAGCGTACGACAACAAACGTTCGGAATTATGTATATTAATAAACTGCCGTTTCGAAAATGACAACTTAATATAATAGAAAATATAATAGAAAAATATATTCATAGCAATTAGTACTGACAGACCCCCTAGCCACCCCAATAGGTTATTCAACTTTTTCATTAGAATTCAGGATTACGAATAGGTATTACGATTTACTGGAATTTTCAAAACTATTTAGTTTACCTGTAAGCGGATTAAATAAACTGGACGGCAATTCGAGTGCGCGATTAAGGTACCTGCAAGTGTGGGACGGGAACTCATGTGTATTTTATAGTCATTTAAGAATCCTGACGGGAATTCGTTTGCACCGGAATTGTTTACGAAATACGTGTCGGTCAGTTATTAAATGTACCTATTATAATTTTACTATTATAATATAGAAAACATTATAATAAACTGCTATTACAAAATGACAAACTTATGTAAAGATGTTAGATTGTCAATTGAGGGATGTACCATTTTTACGTAATTTGATTGCAATCTATCATATCTTTATACAACTGAAAAATATAATCCTATTATTTTGTTTCAACGAAACTGGTATTCATCGTATGTACAACTATATTCACAAGTCCGACTCTGTTTCATCGCAGCAGGTGGAGTCCTATTGAATGGTTAGATTTTGTAATCGAATCGAAAATTTCTGACAAATGAACTGATTTTGTGGCTTTATTAATTAAATTACAACATTGGCGCAATGTTATCAAATGCTCTATTTTTCAAGACGAATAAGTTGGTATCAAAATATCCGCATTTGAGTGGTCTTTTATTTTCCATAAGATGGAAGCATAGTCCTTTGTCGCGTTTTGCTTATTTTTTTGAATTCTGATACTAATTTATGGAAGGAAAATTAAGTGTTCGGCCCCTCTTTAGTCTTTAACTTCAATTTAATATAAAGATACCGACTAGACATAACACAATGAATAATATGGTTACCCAAAAACCTCTTGACTGTTTTGTTATTGTTATTCAGTTCGCAAATTGCTAGACATAGCGTGAGCAAGTTCCTTAATTGGCGTTGAATACATACATAACAAAAACAAATGTAATGTCCGTAACAGAGATCGAGCTATTCACCAAATTTTTTAACCTTGAAAACGTTTAAAAGACTTCCAAATTCACCTGACTGGCCATGAAGGTGCATTCACTCATTTTTTTGTCTACATAATCAAGCCTGATTTAGATTCTATCTATTCGGACGGATATCTACTACGTAGAAAATTTTCGATCATTTAAAAAGGGGCAATGAACACTTTGTACTTGAGAAAACTTGTTAATTTTTTTTGGCAACCAACGCGCGAATTCATTTCAATCAATTAGTTGAAGTAATACCTCAAAACGCTTGCGTTGTATAACTACCAGGAAAATTATTATTGAAATAATCGCTTTTTTTAATGTTTTGATACGATATTAATTTAATCTAGTGTACTTAATTAAAAAAAAATACACTGACAAAAATAGACCGAACCTGAGTTAGCGATATTTATTACGCGCTTTTTAAATAATTTTAGAAATAAAAAGTTCGTATGATTTTTCAGTTGGTCTCTGTCCTTGGCTAAAAATTTCTTATCATCATGTCGGATAGTCACAGTTAGTTCTAAAATTGTATGGGAATGCCTAGGAAAACTCAATTAACTAGGCGAGAGCTGCAACGTAACCTTACTGTGGGTTCCATGACACACTGGAATTGAAGAAAATGAAATAGCAGATGAACTAGCAAAGAGAGGGGCTGAAACATCCTTTTGGGGTCTGGAACCCTTTTGCGGTATCAGCTCCAATGTACTATTGGAAGAAAACGAAAACTGTTTTGACAGGTGTCTTGACGGGACACTGTCGCCTGATTGGGCACCTTGTAGAGCTCAAACTAGTTAAGCAAGAAAAATGTAGATTCTGTAAATGAAAGTAAAAACCTCCATTCACATAGATAAGATAAATATGGTGCTTATGTGCGTCTAAGAGCTACGACCTATTGATTGTGCGCCCTCCTGTTATTCTAAAGTTCCTTGTCTAGACCCGTCCTTATTACTAGACTTCGAATGTCAAATCTCAGGTCCTCCATATATTAGGAGGTTTGTGGTTTTTCTTCTCCTATCGTCGAAAACCTCAGCCTAGTTAGGCATTCGCAGTAGCACAATATGTGTGCTGAGGTTTCCTAATCTTCTTGGCAAAACCTGCATATGGTTGTGTCTGCCAATCCGATGTTATTCATGTGTTTGTTATGTCTACAATGCCCTGTCAGGAGCCCAACCGGGATCCTGATTGTTCTCCTATTCGGGCTCAGTATAGATACTCCGTGAATTTTGGCGAGGGTTCTTTGATGAACTCTTTGGCCTTCGTCATCTTTGCGCCTTGTTCCACCATTCTCGAGACTGCTTTGTTATCCAAGTACTGCTATTTGTTTTTTGCAGTGTTTGTTCTGTGCCAATGGGAGCACTTCGTGCCCTTTCTCGGGCAAGTGAGTCTGAGTGGCCTGGTACATTCACATACTTGCGGATTGTATAACAATACAGAATCCTAGGAGACTACTGGATAGAAGCTAAAGCCTGCGGATATCCTAAAATTCCTTCGAGAAATAGGAACTACCAGTCTCTGAGACTTTCCTCGGGAACTAAGTAGAAAAAAGGGGCACAATAGATCTTTTAGGTCTCAGTGAATATCACCCCACCTATACATACATACAAACATTGTTTGGATTCTTCATATGTTGGCGGTTCTTTTACGTCTTCTTCACGACTCTCTGCTGTGTATTCTATATTTTCATGCTTATTTTCAAACATCTCTTCAAAGAAATGCGTCCAAACTTGTTTGTCTATTTTTCCAGATACACTATGTTTTTGTACTTAATATATCTTTATATATCTGTCTTCGTTATTTAGCTGTATATCTTGCATTTGCATATTTATCCATTGTATTTATGAGTTTGAAACATTTATTTGCTTCCTTCTTCAATTTTTTTATGTTTGCTTTCTTCTTTTATCGAATTCAGTCTTGTTTTATTCTTTGTCCTAACTTTATTATTGCATATCTCATTATACCATTCCTTGATGATTTTGTTGTAAATGGTCCTAATTATTTATCTGCGGCATGTTTACTTTTATGTTTTTCCAAAATTTTATTTTTATTGTCAGTTAGCACTTGAAATGCTGAGCTATCAACGCCAAAGAAACGTAATTTAAAGGTAAATAAACCTTATGATTTGTTTACAATTTTGTTATAAAAAAAAAACGTAAACAAAACAGTGAATTGCTTAACAATTGCATTCCATTAAAATTGCAACTTTCATTCAGATATTTCACTGGTGTATCTAGAAAAACATTGTATTGCCACAGTAAGCAATGAATTATGATACCACTCTGTTATATGGTTCAAGAACATTACCTAAGCCATTCATTACATTTTTTTTCTGCAGTTATTATCCTGTTTGTGCAATTCGTAATTGTTGAGTAAGACCGCATAGTTCCAATCAAATCGTTACTGCAAATACTGTTGAAAGTAAACACTCAATTTTACTTTGTGTTTTTTAAATTAAAACCGCACAAGGTAGTAACTTTCACCGTAAGGTTAACAGATCAAGACCTTTGAAAAAAAATTCAAAAACATTGTTAAACTGTGACATCGGTTTCTAGAATCGTCGTTTTCTTCAACATAATATGTTTCCCGTTCAAAAAATTTGGTTAATTTTTTATAGACTTGATTTTTAATTTAATTCGGGGTTTAAAAAAAAACCAACCAATAAAATCTTCCCAACGAAATTTACCATACCATACATTGACCTTATAATATTCGCCTGAAGATATTCAACGTAGCCACATTCGTAAATACCGTACATTTTCGATTTGGTATTGTATTAATACCAATTACTTGTTCATAAGAACTACCGCTGATTCAGAAAGGAATCTGGGCACTTTTAATCTGTTCATCAATTCCCTCATTCAAATGTCAAAAGAAATTTATTTATCCGATTGGGATTCGAATGTGCGACGTATGCTACATTGTAAGGGTAGGGGTCAATTGTTCAAACTTATCTATCGATACAGTTAACCAGGGAGTTTCAACATTTGTTAGAGAATGGGTATTGCCTATGTCAATGCTCTTTTTTAATGGGTATATTAAGTTTTTTTTTTGGAAAAAATTCATATTTTGGCAAGTTTTGTAGACCTGATGAGTATGTAGGTAGCTCTAAATACGAGGAATGATGTTAAACTTCACTATACTCTGTCCATCTAAGCAACGGAGTGTTCCAAAACAGTATCATGCATAGTGCACGTGATCTCTCCAACTCTGTATGGACAATGAATTCCGCCGGCCGATTGCAGTTAAATCCGATTGGCCAGCGCTTGGAGGCATATTTATTTTAGCCAATAGATGCAAAGGCGCATGGTGATCACGCATCTATCGTTGTTTGGGTCGCTCTGTTTGTTCGATGGATATAGTATAAATTCGTAAAAGGACTATGCTTCCATCTTATGGAAAATAAAAGACCACTCAAATGCGGATATTTTGATACCAACTTATTCGTCTTGAAAAATAGAACATTTGATAACATTGCGCCAATGTTGTAATTTAATTAATAAACCCACAAAATCAGTTCATTTGTCAGAAATTTTCGATTCGATTACAAAATCTAACCATTCAATAGGACTCCACTTGCTGTGGTGAAACAGAGTCGGACTTGTGAATATAGTTGTACATACGATGAATACCAGTTTCGTTGAAACAAAATAATAGGATTATATTTTTCAGTTGTATAAAGATATGATAGATTGCAATGAAATTATGTAAAAAAGGTACATCTCTCAATTGACAATCTAACATCTTTACATAAGTTTGTCATTTTGTAATAGCAGTTTATTATAACGTTTTCTATATTATAATAGTAAAATTATAATAGGTACATTTAATAACTGACCGACACGTATTTCGTAAACAATTCCGGTACAAACGAATTCCCGTCAGGATTCTTAATGACTATAAAATACACATGAGTTCCCGTCCGACACTTGCAGGTATCTTAATCGCGCACTCGAATTGCCGTCCAGTTTATTTAATCCGCTTACAGGTAAACTAAATAGTTTTGAAAATTCCAGTAAATCGTAATACCTATTCGTAATCCTGAATTCTAATGAAAAAGTTGAATAACCTATTGGGGTGGCTAGGGGGTCTGTCAGTACTAATTGCTATGAATATATTTTTCTATTATATTAAGTTGTCATTTTCGACACGGCAGTTTATTAATATACATATTTCCGAACGTTTGTTGTCGTACGCTATAGTGATACACAAAATGCTTGAAGTAATACTAAGTGAAAAGGGTAAACCCTTTCTGGTTAGGTTATATGTTAGGTTAGGTTAGCTTCCTTACATGTATGTATTTATGACTCAGTTCAGTAGTAGTACGCAATAAAATTGTGGAATTAAAATTCTGTATTTTATTCCAATAATGATATCATATAAAATAATATCGTGTAATAGTGCCAAACATAAGACATTTATAACTATTTCCTATTTCATACATCTGAAAACGGACCTCCCTTAAAACTTTTACTGTTCACTTATTACAATATGCAATAAATACATAGCTAGATATCAGATGATTCAGAGAGTTTACCGTAATTACCATAAACACCTTTTAGACAGGTCAGTTTTCACCCTGACGGGAACTCGAGTGACGGCTTAACGTATCCTATTTATGGAATAGGTAGACTGGTTGACTGTAGTTGACGCTGCTGATCGAACTATACCTAATCATGAAGAAATATAATGATGCAAATTAGATTTCAGTTAACAGTGCTTTTTATGTCACGCAAGGGAAAACACTCATCGCCATCAAAATATATATAACACAAAAACCGGCTTCGGCTATCAAAAAAATACAAAAATTAAACAAAACCCGGCTTCGGCTATCAAAAAAATACAAAAATTAAACAAAACCCGGCTCCGGCCATCAAAAAAATTTAATAAAGCAAAGAGGCGACTTTAGCTACCAAAAAAATATAAAAACCTGCTTAGGCCAATAAATTTTTTTTTTTCAGCTACACTTCGCGGAAAGAAGGTAATGAGGTCCTCAGGCACTGCCTGTGGGGGGAAGGTGGAGCGCGCAAAAGGGGATACTCTAAGAATTATACATCACCCTTTACGTCGGGTTCATTACCTACACACATTTCACAAGCATTTTTGTATCAACAGTTATTAGACATTTAACATCTTGCATATAAAAAAATCTTTTCCGCATCCCTATCCTATTTTTTTTAAAGAGTTACCGATGCCAACAAATACACTACAAAATACTACAAAGAAAAAACAAAATATAAAAATTAACTGATAAAATTAGGTCAGTTCAACCCTGTCTGGTTTTATTTATTCATTTCTTATCACCGCTGATATCCTTACTTCGTGGAATCTGTAATACATGTCTATTTACGTATTTTCTCTCTGTCTTATTCATACAATCTCCGTAAGCGATTTTAAAAATAATATCATTAATTGTGGGTTTATTAATTAAATTACAACATTGGCGCAATGTTATCAAATGTTCTATTTTTCAAGACGAATAAGTTGGTATCAAAATATCCGCATTTGAGTGGTCTTTTATTTTCCATAAGATGGAAGCATAGTCCTTTAATATTTTATAACAAAATATTGTTTGATACATGCCATTGTAATTATTTCTATATGAAATTTGGAGCCAACAATAAATTAGGTCACACGTAAGGGGAGATTTTTCAATTTTGTGATGTCACAAAGTCAACTCTATAAAGAATTTTTTTTCTGTTGTACTAATATTACTTTAGCCAGTAATACACGATATACAGGGTGTCCTACGAGTTCATACCAAAAACTTGAGAGATGATAGAGAGACTAAAAATAATGATATAGCAAAGTCGTTCTTAGTTTACCTTACACTTTCGGATTAGAAGCTTATAGCGATATGGTGTTCTGTTCGTCGGAAATTTCAGCTAGCTTTTTCCGCTAGTATGGCAATTACTTCTATCTTATTAATTATACAAAATAACGTTTGAGTACTGCTGAAATTTCCGACGAACAGAACCGAACAGAACAGCTTCTAATCCGAAAGTGGTAATCTAAGAGCGACAATGCTTATAGTACACTTTATATTAAATGTGTACTTATTCCCTTAGTTAACGAACTACAGGTCTTTAAAGTAAAAAATTAACTGTTTCTCCCATAAATGCTGTCTTGCTGGCGTTATAAGCAGATCTGCTCTACCCTAGTGCGGACCCAAGTACGGACTAAAGTAACAAATATTAACATGAAGTGAGCCACCATTAAGAATAAATTTTTTGTTAAAATTCACGGAATTCTGTAACTTTGTTAGAATTTGTAGGTAGGTCCAAAATCAATTGCAAAAGCTAAAATACGTGTTCGTCACCCTTTGGAAATCTTAAAAATTATACGAAGTAATTTATGGATGGCCTCTTAGCTCTTGATGTTTATTAGGAATTAATTATGATCATTTGAGTGCGTATTTTGAAAAATATTCCAATCAATAATTATGTTGATAAAGCAATAAGTTAAAAGAATGTTTAAAGAAAATGGACTTAGAATTATAACAAATATTGTGGCAATATTTTATTTTATTAAAAAAAAATAATTTTGCTGAATAGACAGAAATTTTAGGAGCTGATGGTGATTACAGTACGTAGTACATTTCCTGCGTTGACCTTTTATCATTACTGGATTTTGTATATTTCAAACGTTATCAATAAGAACTGCAATGTAAGGATATTAAAGGTTAAATCTTGCAAATAGTATTATTATAAGAATTACTGTTTTGTCTTGTGAAAATCGCATATTACTACAAGTAATTACGAAATTGTACTATTAGCTTTCATTATACAGGAAAAACCTTGAATATATTTCTGATTAAATTTATCTTTGCATTTTTTGTCAGTTGCTCCTGAGTGATATCAAAATTAGTAAAATGATCCTAAAAAGTGTCACGAATTGATATCACAATATGAACAACGAAGAATTAATTATCAAAAAAGAGATGGTACAAAAGATATAAAAACATAAATTTGTGAAAAAAAACTTAATCTCGATTTTACCTCGTAGAATATTGTTTTATGGATATAAGGTACGGATACTAATTTTAGATATCTATTTTGGTTTTATTGGAGTTTTAAAATAGTATTTGTAAACGTTCCTAGTTTCTTAATGTCTTAATTTTAATTACCATCGCCCAACCATACGCGATTGCCGTTTTATTCAAGCTAAAAATGTCAACAATTTCCGATATACAAATAACAATACATCATATTTATATAATTGTTATACCTCATACTTATAGGTTATTTAATCTTTATCATAAACAAGCAAATTAATGTATATGTCGCAGGCTTATGGTAAAATCAGTCTTATTATAATACGCCTAGTCGTATTGAAAAAGCCTAGGCGTATTATAATACTACCCAAACTCGCGGCTATTACTTTTTCAAGAAGGGGAAGGAAAAAAAACCATTCTATACACCCTTCACCTTAAAGAACCTTCAAGGGGAAGGGTGAATGGAATGGCTATTTTTCCTTCCCCTTCCTGAAAATAAAGAGCCGCGAGTTATGTAGTATTATAATACGCCTATAGTTGTTTCACCATCAGGAGAGAGTATTAAAATTATCGGAAACCAGTAAACCATGGGCGTACATTTATAGAATTATATTTATAATGATAGTCTATAAATACTTACTTTAGACCCCATGTGGGCTACCGCTGCTGTAGTTTGCATACATAATTAGGTTTTATTACTTTCTTCTGATGGAAGAACTATAGTCGTATTGAAAAAGCCTAGTCGTATTATAATAAGACTGGTTTACCATAAGCCTGTGACATATTGTAACATGTCTATCGACCTGTTTCGATTTTACAGAATAAATCCTTTTAATTTGCGCTCGTCGTCACTAGCCACATCCAATTATAGTTCTGTGATCCCAAACTCTTCAACCCTGACCGTTAGACAATTGACGTCTGCCAATGGACGCTTCCATTTTTTGCACAACGCCACGTGAAACACCCCTTTCTGTTATCGACCGCCTAAGGGGACAGATCTTTCATATCTTAAGTACCTATCTTATGAATTTTGCTGTGGTAAGTTCAAAATCATAATTTATAATTAATAAGCTTCTTCTAAAGTACTGTCTGATATAATTTTCGTATGCATTCTTTATTTTTTTACAGAGATAGACGAAATTAAAGTCAACACGTGGTCATAAACTGTTCTTTTATACCAATATGGTAGTTTTAAGCCAAATATTCTTTTATAATTCACTGTTTTACTTTTATACAAACATTTTCAAGCTTTTTCAGCTGCGAAATAACTCTTAATTATAAAATAACATTTTTATAAATTACTGTTAACCTATAAAATATTCTTTCGTAACGCCAGTGCCGGTTCCATATATTTCCTAAGCACGATATTTTTTCATATAACTAAATAAATAACTTTTTGCTATTTTTACTGTTTTAACATGGAACATATAATGTTGGAAAGCTTTCAGTAAATTAAATCAATTTTTTGACTTTCAAATAACTGCCTTCCTTTTCTTTAACCTGAAAAGCTGACCAACATAATGTGCCATTACATTCAAGTTCCTACATATCCCTGATCCCACCTGTACTTCTAGGTAAGCACAGCCCCTAGGCTAGAATATAACGCCGAGGATATAAACCCAAGAATATAACCCTAGGCTAGGATATAACCCAAGAATATAGCCTAGGATACAACCCGAGGATATAAAGCCAAGGATAGAACCCCAAAATACCGCCCTAGAACAGAACACATCAGTTCAGATCAAGACCTGACTTCTTCTCCAGGAAACCACTTCATCTAAGCTAAGTACCTATAAAAGTACAAATTCCTCTATTAAATTCCGTTATTCATTTCCTGTGGCAGAATAAATTAAAAATTTGTTTTTAATTCTTTTTTTATTAAAATCCTCAACTATAAAAGTTGAGGGAGATCCGCCCGGGGTCACTTTAATTATTAACTTTCATCTAAATTTTACAAGGCGTTTCTACCTTTTCCGCCTTAGTTTTTAGCACTTTTTATCGTTAAAAAGGTAGTGGCGCCCTCAATTTTTACAACCCTTCTGTTATCCTTGTGTGACATAAACTTGGGGTCGAATCACCCTTGAGTGGAGTCTCTAGCCGGAGCCCTTCGAGCTGGTGCCCTGTGAGGTACAGACATTTACCGTTACAATATATACTACCAGAAGATACTGATTTGTTCTTTTCGCATTTATAATTTGTTTTTAAATACATTTTCATCACTTGAACAATGCTAATAACCGTCAAACGTATTTAAAAAAATTAAATGAAAAATGGTCCAACAAATGGAAACTAGAAATATATCCAAACTAACGATAGGAGTAAATATAAATGGGTAAAACGTCGATTGTAGTTTATTAAATCGAAGAATACCGAAAACCAAGTTCGACCCTGTAAAGAATAGTGTGCAAAGATTAATTGCCTATCCGCCAATAGAAACGCAGTATGTCTTTGTCAGATAGGTATATTGTTTTGACTGAGCGTAAATCAAATTTGAATAGAGTGTAGTTGAACTAATTACAGTTTGTCCAAAATCAATTGCAAAAGCTAAACCGCGCAGGCAGACTTTTTCCTCTGATCAGTATTAAGCTTTTGCAATTGATTTTGGACAAATTTTACCCTAGTTTACAAAATAGCACATGTCAGAGAAATGGACAGTTCGTTGAAGGTTCTGAAAGAATGATTACCAAGCACAAAAGCATACATACAGACTATAATTTTATCTTTGGATTTCTGCGTTGTATATTCATATTATCTTATTTGCGGTTTTTTACTAACAAGTTTTTTATCACCAAACCGTACTACTTTAGTTTTTTTTTATGAAGGTTTTCGTAATCTTATCGAAAATACTTGTACACATAATACAGATTATTCAGAAATCCAATTTTTCAGCTCTGCTCCTTTATATTATTTTATTGTATCCCTAGATTGAGTGGAATTTGTTGAGTATTTGCATTGAAAAGTAATCCATTCAGTATATTTTTTAACAAAAATATCTAAATTAATCACAAATAAATTGTTTGATTAACACTTAAATTTTGGCAAGAAATTTATCAATTTGCAAAAGTGGTAATCCTTGGCCGTATTTTAAGTACAAGCGAGTGTCGCCATTTTTTATCAAGATTTGTTTTTCCTCGTGGCATGTAAATGTTTCGTATAGGTATTCACACATTTTATCGCCTTTATCGAATTTAAATAGTACTACACAGTTTAATCTTATCGAGATTGTTACACGTGTTGAAAATTATATTCTGCGAATTTTTGTTGTTAAATTTTCCGATTTTCAAGAGCCATAAATAAACTGTATACTTACTTAGTTGTACTAAATAAATAACGCCGAGCTTATGAAGTTTACAGCTTTTTCATTAATTTACCAATTTTATCACCGAACATGGTTAACTGTTTTAATCCTCTCTCCTGATAGCTAAAGAAGTATACGAGGGTTGTCTTTTATATTTTGCATATGGAGATAGAAAAAAACCGTAGATAACTTTTAAACACTATTGTTTTTCAAAGCATTATCCACGAAGAGAAATGCATTTTTCAATTCTTTGGAACCAATTCTTGAAGCAGTTATTCCACTCGCTTGTTGGTACATTCAAAATAGAGATTTTGACGGCGTTGACTGCATCTTCTGGGGACTGGAACCTCTGACCACGCTGTTTATTCTTAATTTTTGGAAAAGTCGTTGGGGGTTGGTTTTTCGAAACTCGGCAAATAAATTGATATGTACTAATTATCAGTTCTTTAATCTTGCAGAGGAATTGTTGCTGCAGGACCCGCTTTTGAGACAAATGTCGCCACCATCTTTTTAGAAACAATTCGAGAACGGATAACTTTCATCGGTTTTGGTTCATCTTGGACCAAACAGCCGACTGACTTTTATTTTCGGGTTCATAAGAGTGAATCCAGGATTCATCCCCACTGATAATACTGAATATATTTTTTGAATTTCCTGCATTAAAACGGTTTAGAGTTTTTTGACATCAATTGACTCTAATTGCTTTCTGTTCTTCCATTAACAAATACGGTAATCAACGGGAAACTAATATTTTTACAGATAATTCTTCATGTAATTTTTTTTGAATTGTGGTCTTTGAAATGCCCAATAATGGATCACCTTACGTACAACAGCATCGATGTTTTCCTGAGTGACTACAGTTGTTGGTGGACCTGTTCTTGGATCGTCGCTAAAATTAATCCGTCGACCTTTAAATTCTCCATACCAACAAGAAATTGTCGACTGATTTAGTGCTTCATTGCTTAAAACAGACACCAACTGTTCATCTCATATGCATGAAACATTATTTTTTTTTGTCTTCCTTCACTTTTATCAAGTCTGTGGCGAAAAGATGAATAATAAATTCAATTTTTCTCGAGAATTTTGTTATTTTGTATCTGTTTTATTCTTCCGATCTGTTCTTCGCTTTCACATTTCCATTGTTTCTATTGTCCCTGTTCCGAAACCATATCACAACAATATTTTTGGTGATGGGATCGAATTGAAACCTTTTCCAGAATGGATATTGTTATAATCTTTATGGAATCTTCTCCAGTACCTCCAAGAAATTAAGTATTTTATCAACTCCAAATCATGCAACATTACCTAATTGTTTTGTTGAAACTGGCTCTATTATTTACATTTTCCATTAATTTCTACTTCTTCATATTAATCTTTATCTGCTTTCACCTATCAAAAAGTTCTTTTTTTCTACTTCGAATACGATGGTTATCAAACAGTAATTTGCAGACTGTATTCAACAATAGCCATTAGTTTTTCACTGCAAACTCATCTGTCAATTTATTTCAACATAATAAAGACCGACACTAGCCACCTGTATTTCATAAACTTTTAATTAGTTTCACCTGCAATCAAATCTTGCAAGTTAATTTGGTTTCTGATTGAGCCGAAATTCTGCATACACATTAAAGGCCGCTGCACAATTACC
Organism: Lochmaea crataegi; assembly: GCA_947563755.1. Taxonomy (NCBI): domain Eukaryota; kingdom Metazoa; phylum Arthropoda; class Insecta; order Coleoptera; family Chrysomelidae; genus Lochmaea; species Lochmaea crataegi. The sequence goes on along the minus strand of OX387424.1, from coordinate 50,826,860 downwards.
CGGGAACGGGAAAAAAGTTAAGATACACACAACCAATTTCCGGTAACGAGAACGAGAACTGGAAAGTTGGCAAGTTTTAACATTCCCGTTACCGTTGCATTCCCGGAGCCAATCACAGCACAGGATATATAATGCTAATAGTTGAGCCAATAGGAAAGCAGCAACCTGTTTGATGCAAACATAACCATACGTAACCTCGTTGCATGAGAATCTCTCAGACTAATGTAAAAGTGGCCCCAAAAAGAAACAATTAATGTGCTGGCCAATTTTATTAAGAAGAAGAGGACAATAATAACATCCATTATATCAAAAATGATTGATATGATCATGGAGGCTATACAAGGAGATCGAACTCCATGTATTCCAATTTCTGGTCATTATAGAGGGTGCCACATAAGTTGCGATACCAAAAAATCTGAAGGCAGCCAATCATAAAACTCGAGTTCATGATGTTTTATTGGTTGCTAGCTTCTTTGACAGTTCGCTGTTCACGTGTGAGGTAAGTGAGGTTAAGTCACAGAAATGGAAAATATTGTGAATAAGAAATCCGTATTTTGTCCTCGTTTTCAAAAATATCGAAAATTGTAATCGTTTGGTGGTAAAATAATCAGTTCCACTCTGTGCTGCTGAATTTATTTATGTTTTTAGGTGATAAAAAATATGAATATCTACTATAATGTCTTCTCTTCAGTATGGAATTTTAGAACACTCTTAAAGGTCCAGCACAGTTGGAATGAGTATGTCTTTAAAAGAGAAATTTGAAGAATAAAAAAGACACTCTATGTGCAAGTAAGTATATTCTAGAACCAAGTTCACAAGTTGGATTGCCAAATTATAAAAAATAAATTGAAGATGAATAAAGAGATAAGTTTACAATATGTATAAAGTTTTTCAGAATCTGGCTTCCTAAATAGTAAAAAAATATTAGCTACACAAAAATATGAAAAAACGGAGGAAAAAAAAGGAAAAATCACTTCAAATGCTTGGAGGAAATGTGCCACTTCAAATGCTTGGAGGAAATGTGCCACTTCAAATGTACTATATTAAATGGCCTTCGAATAATTGAGAATTGCAACTAGAAGAAATACAGTTTGAAAACATAGAAAGTATGTAGAGATAAATAGCCAGTAGTCAAAAGCTCTAAATAACACACAAATTTGGTCCTATTAATAAGAAGTAATAAAACAATTACAGAATTAATAATATCTAATATTTTAGGTTATTTTCCATGAAATGAACGAAAAGATGATTGCTTCCGAACTAGTCAAGCCTTTACAAGAAGAAATTATGAAAATATTGAATATACAGAGAGTTGCACGAGAAGTAATTTACTACACACTATGTAACTTCTTTTACCTAAATATAAAGTGTACAATCCTTCGATCATTAAACATTGTTCAAAGATACAATCAGTATTTTGTCTCTAACTTGATACCTACATATCCTATTGCCTGTTATACTTATCCAGCTTAGGTATTATGAGTAATAAGTGAACTGTTGAAGTTAAAATAAGGTAATTAGAATACTTCATATTTACTGCTCAATTTACCAATAGGCTTTATAGGATTACGAGTACTCTTGCAAAAAAATTTAACTGAAGGATAACAGAAAATACATCTATATCTTGATACCAGATGCTCAACTATGCACACTATCGAACCTGACATCAAATATACGAGTACAAACCTCTAGTTTATGATGAAAACATAGTGCTGCTATTTTTCTAGGCATTACTGAAGCGTTTGATGGTGTTTGGAACTGTGGTATATTCTACAAATATATGAAATGATGTGTTCTAAATACTTGCTTTTAATCTTGAAAACTACCTTAGTGATAGAACACCACAAGTAAAAGTGAATTACAGTTTTATTCAAAACATTTAATGACTTCTCCAGTATTCCTCACTGTCCTATTTGCTCTACAATCTATCTATCTTGTTACAACTATGATTTAGCAACAGAACATTTAAATTTGCATACATATTGCAGTATATAGATGACATCGCTTTGATCAGTCATAATAATCTTAAATAACAGTAAATAAGCTACAAAAACTTATAACAGAATACTGAAATGGTTTAACATGTGTAGGATGAAGCCCAAAATCTTAAAACTCAATGCATAATCTTCAATCTGTTCAATAACAATGAAAAATACAATATATTTTCAATCAATAGGTACAACTTACTAATGACATTAGTTCATGCACAGATTTTCAATATAAAATATATTTAAATAATTCCGTATCATACATGAAAATAATTTTTTCAAGTACCTACTTTATTTTAAAAATACAAAAATTGCAATTTACAAAAGTTTATTTCCTAATGGAGCAAACACAGTGGAAAGTCACAATTAGTAAAATACATAAGTACGTACACAAAATATATATAACTGTGGACGTTCTGTACCTGAACTTGCACAAAACATTCTCTACACTATTTTGAATCCTCTATGAATGTTATACTATAAGTGTGCCACTCTGGAATTAGGTAGCTGAAGATTGGTAAGAAATAAGTGTCACCGATTAGTTTCAATGTCTTATGGTTTTAGTAATCCCTACATTGGTAAAGTGCACCAATAATGGGCAAACATAAATTTTATTCTATTTGATGTATATATTTGCTTCAATGTATGTTCTCACCTTATTTATATTTTCATTTCCTATTTTTATCTGAATATCAACTGAATTCATATTTTTTTGTATAAAGAACATGCCTGTAATATTTTCAAATTAGTATTACAGCTTATTCCTTATCAACCATCTCTGATTTTTCTTCAAATCTTTGTTCACCTTTTTTCTTCCAGTTCTCTTGAATTGTACTGGTATAGAACATAATAACGTCATCAGCAAAAGTAAAGTATTTTGTGTGCAATGGTGCTTTTTCTAGACTTCTCACAAGTAAGGTATATAATTTAAGTCTATCATAATAAATATTTCCTTTCCTACTTTATTTTTGTATTTGAATATTTCTTATTATTTTTGGTAACTGAAAAAACTTTGGTTTACTTAAATTAAATTCAATCACGTCTTCCTTTTAAATAATCTGCACTACCAACCACTATTGCAATAAATTTCAACAACATTATCAATTTTTAACAATTTTAATTTTCTAGTTTTTATAATTCACAAGTAATGTTTACTATTTGCCTACTGTCAAATTGGTAAAATATAAAAAGTAAGGTTATTGTCGTGACAGTTTTAAAATGGTATCTTAGGTACAATGCGCGACGCCGCGGTGAAAAAACAAACTGCTTAGATTGACGACTTTGAGGACAGGTTTTGTCAATTTTCCCGTATGAGTTCGATCTCCTTGTATAGCCTCCATGGATATGATATTCGGAAGTTTGTTATTGAGTCACAAGTTGACAGTATTTTAGAAAATATATATCCCCAGAAAATGTCAAACATCCCTACTATTTCCGTTCTCGTTCTCGTTGTTGTGCATCTAAATATAATATTTCGTTCTCGTTTCCGTTCTGGTTCTCGTTCACGTTCCCGGGCAATTGTGCAGCAGCCTTAAGTTTGGATGATAGTGACAGCTAAGTGACAATCTTTTTGAATCCAATATGGCGGACCAGTTATTTTTTATGCACCCTAACGATATGGATATCAAATGGAATAATAATACGAACAATAAAATGTTAAAATGTTACTAATTAAATCAATTTATTTAACTATTATGTCAATGAGGATGTCTTTGAATTAAAAATTGATTTTATTGGAAAAAGATTAACATATCCAAAAATTACAGCTGAAAACGAAATAATATTCTAATCATTAAGAAATATTCTATGAATGTTCAGCACATCTTGATTATTAATGTATGCTCTTTGCCCTATAACCCAGTTTCCCACACGTGGCCATTCATGATGTTATGATCATTTTATGTGTCTTGTTTTACATTATTATTCCGTGTAACTTTCGCATTCTGCGAGTTCCTAGACATTCAAGGACACTCGAGGACCATTTTTATAGACGACGTTATTGAAAATATATGTAAATTTTCTAGTTATAACTTATGTCAGGAAATATTCCTATTATGCGTATATGTATTCCACGCAGATCATGTCAAGAACAAAAAACATATAAATATCAGTAATAACGAATCAAATGATAAACTATTAAAAGTTTTATTACAATTTATTATAAATTATTCTGGTTTTGTTCCTTCCTTAAAATTAGTACTTGGTAATTTTTTCATTTTTTTTCATTTGTGTTAGCATTTTAAGTTTTCATATGAACAGCAACAGGTGTGGCAAATTAATCCATAAATGTTCAGAGATTTTTTTGTTGAAATATTATCATTTTCTAGGTTGTTCCTTCTGGTTTACTAGTTGTTATGTACTTGTTTATAATATACAAAATAATACTTGTCATATATAATTTTAATAGTTGTCATCATTATAATTTTTCTTTAAACATAAAAGTCTTTTAATACAGTATTTTTGTGTTATTGGGTTTGCTTCAACAGGTTATGGGCCCAGGAACGCAATAAATAAATATACCCCAATTTTTGTCATCACAGATTTAGTTGACAAAATGGGATTATACAAAAGTACAAATTGGACTTTTAGAAGGTAAATCAAATTGGTCTACGTGGAAATTTAAAATTTGCATATTACTAAGAGGTATTATTGGAGCTCTAGAAATTGTAGAAGGTGCACTAAAAGAACCTACAACTTTAGCAGAAAATGCTACGGAGGCAGAAGGTATCAAGTACAAAGAAGAGTTGAAAGAGTACAGAAAAGTAGAAAGCAGTGCAATGATTATCCTAACAACCAATATGACCGAAGATACTTTAAAGAAAATTATAAGATTTTTAACAGCAAAAGAAATATGGCAAGAATTACACAGACTATTTGATGGTGCAACAGAAGAAAAAGTTTATGATCTCTGTTTAGAATTCTTTAGCTTTGAAAAAGAACCAAATGACGATGTAGCTACACATATGTCTAAGCTTAAAAATATTTGGATGAAATGAAATTAGCAGTTCAAAAAGAAAATGCAATTGAACTACCAGAAGTGTTGCTAATTTGTAAAATTTTAGGAACATTACCAGACAATTATTTCTCATTTAGATCTAGTTGGATGTTAATATCCAAAAATAACAGAACAATAGACAACCTTACGAATCAGTTGTGTGTTTATGAGAAAGCCTTGAATGAAAAAGATAAAAATAAGGTGAATCAAGAAGTTCTTTTTACTGGTACGTCTTCATATCCAAATAAAAATAAGTTCAAGAATTGGTATTGCAAATATTGTAAAGAAAAAGGTCATAAAGTTAAAATGTGTCCAAAATGGCGTGCTGATGGCAAACCCCCTAAGCCAAGTACTACAAATTCAAAAGCTAACGTCATTCTAGTCTGTTCAAATGAATGTATTAATTCAGAAGAAGTGGTTCGTAACTGGTATGTAGATAATGGTGCTACAAATCACATTACATTTTGTCCAGAATTATTTGATACTTATGAACCTTTCACAACAGCTCATCAAGTGATAACTGCAAGTGGTGAATCAATTGAAGCCCTAGGAAGAGGAACAATAATTTTTGAAACATTGGTCAATAATAAAAAAAACACACTAATTCTTAGTGATGTTTGGCTTGTACCAAAAATCAAGAAAAATTTGTTTTCCGTTCTCGCTGCTCAAGATAAAAAACCAAATAGTCAATTTATCTCCAGAGCCACAAAATGTTTTCTAAAAATTGATAATATAGTTGTTCTTGAAGGTTACAGAAGCCAAAATTCCGGATTATTTAAACAAAATATAAACACTATTACGAAATTACCTGAATTGAATAACATATCAAATCAATCACAACTACAGTTATTTCACGAAAGACTAGGTCATCAAAACAAAAGACATGTGAAAAACTTAATAGAAAGAGAATTTGGAATCAAAGTATATCTCGATAGCGAAATATGTGAAGGATGTGTGTTTGGAAAAGCCAATCGAAGAAAATTTGGTACAAGAGAACATGCAACTCTACCTGGAGAACGTATTCATACGGATGTATGTGGTCCATTTTTAAATTCTATGTCAGGGTTTAGATACTACGTTTTATTTAAAGACGATTTTACTTGTTTTCGTGAAGTATTTTTTTATCAAACATAAGTCAGAAGTTTCTTCTAAGCTGCAAAAAATGTTGCTTCAGATAAGAGCTGCAGGTCATACAGTGCAAGAACTGCTTTGTGACAATGGAGGAGAGTTTGATAATAAAGAAGTTAAAGAGGTTTTAGCCAAGTATGGAGTAAAACAACGCTTTACTATGCCGTATACACCGCAACAAAATGGTTCTTCAGAAAGAGAAAATAGAACGCTGGTAGAAACAGCTAGAGCTCTTATGCGCTCCCATGAAGAAATTCCTCAAGGATTGTGGGCTGAGATGATAAATACTGCTAAATATATTCTCAATCTCAGTGGTTCTTCTAGAATAGAAGGAAAATCACCAATGCAATTATGGACTGGGAAGAAACCAAGCCTTAAGCATCTTAGAATTATTGGAACTACATGCCATGCTCATATACCTAAACAACAAAGAAAGATAATGGATAAAAAGGCCATGAAAGGTATTTTAATTGGCTATGATGGTGTAGATGGGTATCGCATATGGTGTAGAGAAAATAATAAATTAATCAGGTCACGTGATGTAACTTTCCAAGAGAACATTCTCCAAATTAAAAGTAATTTCAAATTAGAATTTGTTCGACAGAAAAATGAAGAGACTCAAGTGGAAAATCGAAATGTTAAGGATAATGATATTCAAACAGAAGAAATCTTGAAGAAAACAGAATTTATAAGTCAAGACGAAGATAATGATGATGGTGAAATAGAAAATTCAGAACCGCAAATAGATGAAACAAGAAATCTACGAAATAGAGCATTAATAAAACCTCCACAACGTTTTGAAGACTTTGTAATGACTTATTTAGCAAATATAACTGAACCTTCAGAACCATCTTCATACAGAGAAGCTATAAACAACTCTGAGAAGGAAGAATGGCAAAAGGCAATGCAGATAGAGATGGAATCTTTACAAGAAAACCAAACGTGGACTTTGGAAGAACTCCCGGAAGGAATTAAAACACTTCCATGTAAATGGGTTTATAAAGTAAAGACGAATCCCGACGGCTCCATTGATAAGTATAAAGCTCGACTAGTCATAAAAGGTTTTGCTCAAAAAGAAGGCGTAGATTATGATCAAACATTTAGTCCAGTTGCGAGATCTAGCACTATAAGACTTTTACTTAGTGTTGCAGCAAATGAAAAGTTGAAACTCACTCAGTTTGATGTATCAATTGCTTTTCTTTATGGAGAGCTAGATGAAACAATATACATGCGTCAACCTGAAGGATTCAATGATAACTCTCAAAAGGTTTGCAGATTACACAAGAGCCTATATGGGTTAAAACAGGCGCCTAGGTGCTGGAATCAACGTTTTGTTAAATTTCTAAAGGAATATGGATTTATAATGAGCGAAGCTGATCCTTGTCTTTTTATAAAGCTACATGGAAAAATCAAACTTTTACTTGCTCTTTATGTAGATGATGGCCTGTTAGCTTCTAATCATCCTGAGCATATTGCAGATTTTGTTGAAAAACTGAAGTCTGAATTCAAAATTACCCTCAAGCCTGCTTTATATTTTCTAGGTATAGAGATATCTACCAAAGGCAATGGTTCAATAAACATACACCAAAAGTCCTATACTAAGAAAATTTTAGAAAAGTTTGGCATGGAAAATTGCAGACCAGTTTCAACACCTATTATTAAGGACTATTCTCAATCAGGGAAAGATCAAGATGAATCTCTAAATTTTCCTTATAGAGAAGCTGTTGGTTCATTAATGTACCTTATGGTATCTACGAGACCAGATATATCTTATGCACTAGGAGTTGTTTCTAGATCGTTGGAACATCCCAGTAAAGAAGATGTTATTAAGGTGAAACGTATATTTAGATACCTTCAAGGAACATTGGATTATGGAATCACTTATAAACCAAACCATCTGCAAGGAATCATAAGAATATACAGTGATGCTGATCATGGTGGTGATGCACTCACTGGTAGATCAACATCAGGAATTGTTTGTATTTATGCTGCAGGTGCGGTATCATGGTTAAGCCAAAAAACAAACTTCAGTAGCAATTTCCACAACCGAATCAGAAATAGTTGCTGCAAGTGAGGCTGCTCGCGAAATAGTTTGGATTAAACGTCTCTTGACAGAAATAACTAACTTATCAGCTGTACCAGAACTTCATATTGACAATGAACCAGCATTGAGGTTAGCCCAAAATCCCGAATTCCATAGACGTACCAAACATATTCGAACAAGGCACTTTTTTGTACGGGAATTGGTATCAGCAGGAGAAATTGTCGTTAAGAAAGTACATACTGAGCATCAGTTGGCTGATATGATGACCAAAGCTCTTCCAAAACCTAGATTAGTACAGCTTTGTACAAATATAGGATTAAACTAACTTAGTGAAGAGAAAAACCACTTAATGAGGGAAAGTGTTGAAATATTATCATTGTCTAGGTTTTTCCTTCTAGTTTACTAGTTGTTATGTACTTGTTTATAATATACAAAATAATACTTGTCATATATAATTTTAATAGTTGTCATCATTATAATTTTTCTTTAAACATAAAAGTCTTTTAATAGAGTATTTTTGTGTTATTGGGTTTGCTTCAACATTTTTAGCAGACTAGGTCGCCCGATTCAACTCCTTAGATTATTGTTTTTTGGAGTTACTGGAAAAAAAGTATCCAAGATTTGGAAAGAATTATTATGGAAATAATTCAGACATCAACTTCCAACATGATTATAAATGTGTCGTAGACCGGAAACTTGTAAGAGAAGGTGGGACATTGGGGCATTAGTGAATTGATAGAAATGCTATTACATACTATTTTTTTGTAATTATTTTCAAGAACTTATAACGTAATTACGTATTGTACCTATCAATTATTTTAATTTTGGATAAGATTCATAATTTCTTATATACCTCGTATATGACTTGAAAATTTCGATACTTGGCGATGGCATTTTAGGTTTGAAGAAAAATTTAATTCCGTAAAAATAATTATAAAAAAGTTTCCCATATAATACGTATATCGGTGGTACGGAATTCAATAATTGAAATTGTCTTCAGGTTGTGGGAACTTTTTTATTAATTTTTCTTATTTTTGTGAATGTTCTTTTATATTTTTTACCAGTGTAATACTGACTTGCTTGTATTCACGTAGCTAAGTAAATACAAAAAAAGTTATCAATAGCATTTTCCCTCAGAAAATAAGTGATAGGGAAGATTTCTAAATATCAGGATGATTATTATTATTTGTGACTTTTAGTATTTGTTTCATGAAATATATAAAGCGGACATTGACGTTTGATAAAGTAGAAATATTTTATTTATTGCAAACTAACGGTCCATTGAATGAAAATGTATTAGATAATGTAAACACAGCATGATAAACATTTTCGAAGTTATTTATAGAATTTTTGCAACTAAACAATCGGTTTTGTTGTAGAATAAGTTTACAGGCATAACAATGAAGGGATTCTTTTTAAATAACACAAAAATACTCTCTGTCACTAATACTGAAAAATAGGAGAAAAACGTAATAAAAATAATAAGTTAATAGTTAAATTGTAGTTGACACACTAAAAAGCCGTCAAAGTAAAAATACAAAAATAACAGTTATTATAAAATTAGTTTTGCGATTTGCAATGTCTTTGTCAAGTCTTTCTCAGGTCACTCTATATATTATAAATAAAAGTATACTCGTGTATTTTCATTATTTATAAAGAATTTTTTACTTCATTAACATCAAATTAATAAAATTAAAGTGTTTTAATGAGCTCGTAAACTACTGCATTTTTTGTTTCTGTTTTTATATATGAATTTTTATCACATAAATATGATGCCAAAAATGAAGTGAAAAGCCGCTAAACTTAAAACCTTAGCAGGGTATAAGATTCCTTTCTTCCTTCCAAGTTATCGAAATTTTCAATACAAATATTTAAATGTGATAAATGCCCTTAAAACAGTGTTTTTATATCTTGAAGAAGGTCAAGCACCTTTCCTCGGCAACATTGCAAACTGTATTAAATTAATGATTCACCAAATAATGATAATGCAAACTTTTTTCGTCGAGAAATGTGCGAGCGTAATTTATTATACAGCGTGGGCCACAGAAAACAGTCCACCCTGATATTTGGCAGTATTCCTTAGATTTTAAGGAAATTAGGAAACACGTCGATTTTTATTCTAAGGGGGAAACATTTTTACGATACAGGCATCTGTCATTTGTCAACCTCCTCCCTTCCACTTCACTAACCCCTTATTTTTAAATAGGGAATATACCATATGCGGCACGTCATTAGAAAGGCATTAGATGGAGTATTTATTTAGACATAATGATCGTCCACGATTTTTTTCGATATTTACACCATCTTTGCAGAAAAAAGTCTTAATGAATTTAAAGTACACCTGTTAAAAATGAAAAGCAACGCCTATGGTTTGCTAATGTGTCATTTTTTCTGCCACGTCACATCAAAAGTAAATGTCTGAATACTCCATCTAAATGCCTTTCCAGGGCGTCGACCCAGGTATTTTCCCTATTTAAAAAAAAGGGGTTGGTGAAGTCGAAGGGAGGGGGTTGACAAATGACAGATGCCTTTATCGGAAAAATGTGTCCCCCTTAGAACAAAAATCGACGTGTTTCCTAATTTCCTTAAAATCTAAGGAATACTGACTGTTTTCTGTGGCCCACTCTGTATTAAAAGTATGTACTTTAACGATAATATTTATTTAAAGATATTAATAAAATGGGAAATAAAAGATTTTTTTTAAATAGTAACGGAGGTCTTAGTCTTCAATATTTACATTCATCTAAAAACTACGGGATACTTTAAACATTCCACCAACTTTTGTTTAGAACGGTGATACATCCAACACATTAAACTAGATTCAATATAGAGCTGTCGTCACGAAAAACTAAAAATTATTACAAGCAACATTTTTACTTCTACTTTACGTCCACAGCAGATTTATTCGTCATGAAGAAAATTGTTTAATTGATCCGTCGGATCGTTCAAATTATTATATTATTCATTTATGGACTGTAAAATCTGGCAGTCGGGTCTATAACCTTGTAAGTATTTTCCACTCGTTCCTTATTCCTTTTGCAGCTACTTCTTCCATTACTTATTTCTTCACCTTTCTTTTCGCTTCTTTCCTTCTACCACCTGGTGGCGTGGAGACCTACCAGGCGCGTCCCCAGGTGGCGGATAGGGGAACGGTCAGGAGCCAACGCTCTTGATCAGTGGCAGCCATAAGTAGGGTGAGAGGACGTAAAACTCCTCAAAAGCCTTTGCAAAAGCTGTCACCGTGGACCAACTCCCCCAAGTGAAGGTGTGAAGGTACCGTGCCGATATACTGGATGGTTACAGGGAATGTGGCCTCGAACGGTTCCCTGGGGGCACCAGGCGAAACCCCCTTGTATCCCAGCCTTACCTCCTCGTGCGGGGCTCTGAGGAGGTGGACAAAAATAAATCTAAATAAAACCAAAAAACCAAGCGCCCAGGAGACGACTAGCAACGACAAGGCTGAAGGAGCCGCCGTGGCTAGCACGTCTTCGGAGGCGAAAAAAGAAAAGAAAGGCGGTCACCAGAAAGCGAGCTTTAAAACGAACTCGCTGGAAGAGGTGGACCGTATGTCGGAGGAGGATCTCCGCGGCGCCAGACTGGCGGGAGCCTCGAGGAAAAGGATGCAGACTCTGTTGAAAGGGGGCCTGGATTACATTGAAGCCAAAAAGGCGGTAATCAAGGAGAACCTCGCAAAGTCGCTTCTACCAAAGAACAAACGAGAAGAGGTAGGCGAGCACCCTACCAAAGCTAAAGTAGAGGCGAGGAAGCGCCCTACGGTAGCTACGGAAGAGGTGAAGAAGCGCCCCAGGTCACAAGGAACAACCCCTCCACAGGCAAGACCCGTGACGAAAAGGCCCAGAAGGGAGGATAAACCGTCCTTCCGGGATGCGGCCTCGTCGGAGAGGGTAGCCATAGTGGAGGAAGGATATCCTAGTTGTCAGATGGAGTCGGATAGGCTTAAAGCTCTCCATCATGAAGGCATACGAGGGGGTGGCAGATGACGGACCTCAGGTGAGATTTGTCAAATGCACCCATAAACCCGGATACCTTCTAATCACTTGCGCGGACGTGGCGAGTGCTGAATGGTTGGATGGGTTGGATGGGCCTACCGAGACCTGCAGCTGCTTGCTACGTCTTTGTCCCTGACGAGGATGGCGAGAGATTGGAGGGTAAACGAATCCTAAGCAGGCTGAAGGTGAGCAACCGGAAGCTAAGGACATGGGGAAAGACCCCGATATGCAGATCCAATACTGGGAATGCCAATGGATCAGATTGCCCCACAATATAGTTTTAAAAATGAATACACAGTAATCATTCCAGAGAGAAAGGACTGGGATACAGGGCCTCCTATAATAGCGAATCTCAACTGGTACACTGATGGCTCTAAAACAGACTCTGGAGTAGGAGCCGGAATATATGGGGTACAAGAGAAGATCACGATCTCTCTAAGCCTTGGGAAACCTGCCACTGTCTTTCAGGCAGAGGTAATGGCGGTGCAGTGCTGTGCAGAAGAGTTAATGAGACGGGAGGTAGATAGCCAAAGAATCGTCATCTACTCCGATAGCCAAGCAACACTAAAAGCGATAAGCTCATATCGGACGACGTCAAATCTGGTGTGGGTGTCGCAAGGCCCTCAACAGACTAGGTAGTCATAATAGAGTGACCCTAGCCTGGGTGCCAGGCCATCAAGGAATAAAAGGCAATGAAAAGGTCGATGAATTAGCCAAGCAGGGAGCGACGGAGGTCATGATAGGGCCAGAACCTTCCTGCGGAATTGCTAAATGCTTCACCAAGGAGAGCATCCACCAATGGATAAACAACCAGGCGTTGCGCTGGTGGCATGAAACTCCGGGGCAAAGGCACGCTAAGCTATTCCTTAAAAGCCCTTCGGTCAGACTGTCACGCGACCTACTATATCAAAGTCGAGAAACGACGAGGATGATGGTAGGAATGCTGACAGGGCATTGTAGGCTAAGGAAGCATATGCATACAATTGGCCTAGCAGATGACAGCCTATGTAGGTTATGACAGGAAGAAGACGAAACCGCGGAGCACTTACTCTGCGAGTGCGAAGGCCTAGCAAGGGTGCGGTTTCACCTATTCGGAGAAGAAAAACCGAGGGCAGAGAGCTACGCAAAGGAGGCAGTATCCAGGCTAATAGGTCTAATAAAAAGAATAAAGCTAGATATCGAGCTCTAAATATGGCGGAGGACCACAATAGATCTGCAAAGGTCGCAGTGGGATAGGACAAAGAGCCACTCCAATTCTAATCTAATCTAATCTACCTCCTTGACGTTCCTTGTCTGATCCATTCGTTCAAGATGGCCTAGTCACTGACCTTTTTGAAATTACATCACAAATTTCATTGTTTGTGCGCCGCTCCCATCCTTCGGTTTCCCCACCATAGATTCTTCTTAATATTTTTCTCTCCTAAATTTCAAATTTAATCTGTTTTTTTAGTCATAGTTAACGTGACCATACGTCCCCTTTTGGGCGGGACCCGTTTTCATGCTGTCTGTCCCACTGTCCCCAGCCAGAGCAATAATGTCCAGCTTTTACAAACAGACAAACGATAATTTGTCACATGTACCTTCCTATATTAATTTATTGCATTCGAAACTAAAAATCAAGCTGGAACACTAATAATGTTTTTACTGAAGAGTGTTGGGTGAAGTACTTCAATCCTGTTTTTTAATAAATGGGATCCAAATACGATTACCAGACTTGGAAACACAGACAGCTCAAAAGCAATAGAAGGAACTGGGATAGGAGTGTACGGGCCAGGAACCAAATACTTGAGAAAAATCCCAAGTACCTTTCAAGCGGAAATTCACGCCATAAGAAAGTGTGCCCAGTTCAATATTGATAAAGGATATATAGAAGGCAAAGGATTATCATAATGTCGGATAGTCAAGCAGCCATTAAAGCACTGAGCACTTTAATCAGTTCCAAAATGGTGTGGGAATGCGTAGGCAAATTCAATTCCAGGACACACTGGAATAGAAGGAAATGAACTAGCAAACAGGGGGACTGAAACACCCTTTTGGGGGCCGGAACCCTTTTGCGGTATCAGCTCCAATGTAATATTGGAAGAAATAGGCAAAGCCGAAAAAAGAGAAAAGCTGACCATTGGAAAGATCTAGTAGGACTTAGATAACCATAGATATGACTTCAACCCGTTGAGATCAAATGAATCCATGTCAAAGTAAAACTGTACTAAGAGTTTTAACAGGGTTCCTAACAGGACATTGTCGCCTGAATGGGCACCTGAAAAAGCTCAAAATAGTGGAGGAAGAAGAATGTAGATTCTGTGGTATGGAAGAAGAAACCTGCTCCATCTTCATACTTGCGAATTGCACAACAATTCAGAATCCTAGGGCACAAGGAGAAATAGGATTAAAGGAGCTACTAGTCTCTGAGACTTTCCTCAGGAACTAAGTAGAATTAAGGGGGCACAATAGATCTTTTAGGTCCCAGTGATATACATACATACATACATAATATAAGTTTTTTTTACTAAATTTCGCGGGCGTACCACTCTGACAATAAAAATAAATGGTCACGTTAGTCATAGTCCAGGTTTCACTTCCATACAGTACTGTAGGTCTTAATATTGTTTGTAACTACAGCGAAGACTGGCGAAATCCAAACTAGACTAATACTTCAGTACATCCTTTGAAAAATTATATTACACGTTATGTCAATGATTTTTGTAAATTTGTACATACTGGTCCTTTTTTCAAATATTCAGGAACAAAAGTAACCAAGAAACTTTCTGATTATCCATTTTTGGGTAGTGAAATTTCCGAGTTGCAATAATAATACCGATTAAAACCAAATAGATCAAAATTATTTTAACCAGTAACTTAAATTGGTGATCATGAAGACGTTTGAAAATGAATTGACAATAAAAATATTGTTCACTTTTTTATCAGGGACATTCCAGGAAATGCTGTATTTATTACCTTGCTAACTGATATTTGAAAAAAAATACATAATATAAAAAGTAAATATAGATAGCATGTATATTTACTGAAATAATTTCAACAATTCACATGCTTAGATAAACTGTATTACATAACTTATTCCCGCTTTATTCCAAGAACAGTCATAGAATAAAAATATTTGAATTTATTTTTTTACTGTGTATTTCATTTATTAACAGACATAATGTAAGAGTCACTTCCTGTGGAAGACGCCAATATTCAGTAAGAATGCATCATTGACTTGTCCTGACAAGTCAACAACTTCATAAGGCTAAAATTACAAGAAACAGTGTTGCCATTATTCAATTCATTCGCTTTTATTCAAGTCGACTCTGAAAATGTACATACTTTGGAGTTATGAAGAAAAGAAAAAAAAATCACATGATATCACATCTGGGGTATGAGGGGCTCTGTTTCATCACCGCATTCCTTTAACCCTTGACGTAAATAAGAACTTAAATATTCTTGCATCTTATCAGTTTCTCAAAGCATTTTTTCCATTACAATCACATGTTCGACAATTTCCCCTAATTTTCTAATAAGTATTTAATGTCTACAACTTCATCTGATATGTTCCTTTTTCGTATGGTTATTAATTACATGTTTGTTAATGTTTTATTGAACAATATTAATTATAGTAAAACGTGTTTGGAATTAGTATTTTACTCTACAATGGCAGAAAGTTTGAGATTCCTGCACTGCACCAAAGATTACAAAATATATATAAGATTGTTCACTCGTACGAATTCTATCGATCAAAGGATCTCTTCAATAGCAAAACTTATAAAATAAATATTTTGTGATATTTGTTAATAGTCTTAGTTGTATACATAATAAATGGTAGTTTATCACTTTCCCACGAATTCTGAATGCAGTCTTGATTTTAAGTACTTATAATGTAAACAATGATAAAAATATAGAGAAGCAATTAAGGGCCAGAAATGTGCCTACAATCTCTAGAAACTTTGTAGAAGTATTTCATTTAGTTTTTCGGGAAACGTTCCGGAAGTAAAATTTCTTGTCGCATTATTTTAACTCCTGTCTTCCAAAAGTAACATTAATAATATTATAATTGTGGTTTTAAAATGCCTGTGTGTTGTGCTGTGATCGGTTGTTCCAGCAAGGTGGGAAAACCAGAAATATCCTTTTATTGTTGTCCCAAAGACGTTGAGAGGTGGGTATTAAATTAGTTATTATCAAATACGGAATTCAACTTTTTTAAACTATTGTAACAAAGATATTTGATAATAATAAATTAGTTAGTTATTTAGTACTTATAGATACTGGGTATTCATAGAAATTTGAAAATTCACATATCTAATTTATTAATAAATATATCCTGCAGCTGCATAATATGTTTTTACTGTTTTAACCTTGTGAATCTAAAAAATACGGGGTGTCCAATTTAAAGATCAAAATTGTTTTAGTGGTCCTATTATTCTGGTGGCCAATAAGTATGTATAATTTAATTTGTGATATTCTGTATAAATAACCGCTAGATCATCAATAAGCATCACAAAATTACTAAAATGTTGAATAAAATCTGTCAATTGATTCATTTTAAAAATTTTAATGTATTTTTTTACGTATACCTAAACTTTCCTTTTCAAATTCATATCCTGAACTTTTTTCGAAATAATTAACATTTAAAAACATTATATAAAAAAAACCTTTAATAAATCATCTTATTTAAATATATATTTTTCAAGTTACCCCTGTATAGCTTGGAATAAAATATACTCTTCTAATTCCCTGGTACCTAGCGGGGTCGTTATTTACAACAAAAGGGAGCCGTAAATATGATTTATGAGTGCGGCGATCGTTTAAAACACTAAGAAGAATCAGACCGCCTTCAAGTGAACTATCTTATATTTATTTTGTAATCTTTGACTGCACGCAATGATCATCATGGCGCTCAAGTCAGGTTTCTCAAACTTTTTGCTCGAGTACTGTATACTATTTTTCTTTATATGTACGTAGTTTCGGCTGCATATAATGAAAAATAAAATGAAACAGTATAAAAAAATATCACAGAAACTTTACTACAAAAGCATGTTTCAACATACAGTAGAAATTGTCTAGAATCCCTTTATTAGAATTTATTACAATATTTAAATATTAAACAATTTAAGAGTATTTATTTGCCAGATGAATAATTGTCATCTCTCGCAATTAGAGTTTAATGTGCTATTGATAGCGTTTCTGCGTCACGTTAATGAGGTACCAGCTTCCGACTTGTTTTATATGAAGCAACAGTTAAAAAAGAGATTATGGTTTACCAGATGTTATTATGAGGAATTTTCGCACAGAAACTCGATATCAAACGGGATTTTATATAATCCCTTTTCATTTTTTTTTGTTGAAACTAAAATAATCGTGACCACATCTATTATTACAATTCCAACCATTTTTGTGTCAATTTTTTTTTAAAGTATACGCCTATTCAAAGGATCAAGATTTCGCAAAAAGCATAAAAATTTTCCCTACCATCTAATGCTCGACTTAATAAAATTTAATAAACTTCTTATACCTAACTGTAATTTGACCCGTTTCAATTTTCAAAAATGTATGTAGGTATTGTATGTAAATTTTGTAAATAAAAAAAATGTATTAGGTGCCCTAAGTGTGTCATATTTAGAATTGATTACAATTTGTGAACTAGGGCACAAAATCTAAAAAAAAAGTACCCAAAATTGATATCTAGATCAGTAAATATGTATTCCAAGCAAAGCCAGTAACTAAAAATTTTTATAATTAAAATACTGGACGAAAACAAAATCGACCTGTAAAATGTATCTAAAGCAATAAACTACAATTGTACGGAAAAATATTTGGTTTGTTTTTGATGGGAAATGAACTTTTAAACGAAAAAAAAACTCAAATTCTACAAATGAAGGTTCTTTGTATTGATACAAGTATTTTAAAGTATTATCCTTGAAATTTATTCATACAAATTTTCAAAACACAACAATAATTAAAAAAATTATGCATTTGCGCGTGATTTCCAAAAGTAGATCAAAACTATTGAATATTTAAAATTTAACATTCAAAAATAAACTAGAAACGGAACAATATTGTTCAAAGTGATATTTTTAGTCCAATTCACTTTTGGCAAATATTTAAGAGGCCGAACATAATTGTCCTAATTATATGTAGCGTTATTTAATATTTGTTTTGAGGTCTTAAGACAAAAAAGTTGAGAGTTAAAGTTGTAAATCTTGCAAAAATCTACAACTTTTGTATTGGTCACTTTTCCATATAACCTAAAATTAACGCGAAAAACGTCAAGGAATCAAAAAGGATGATTGCGATTTCCGGCCAAAGTTGAGATCTTAGACAAAAAAGTTGGGAGTAAAAGTTGTGAATCTTGAAAAAATCTACAACTTTTGTACTGGTCACTTTTCCTTATAACCTAAAATTAGTTCGAAAAATTTCAAGGATTCAAAAAGGATTATTGCGATTTCCGGCCAAAGTTGAGGTCCTAGACAAAAAAGTTGAGAGTAAAAGTTGTAAATCTTGCAAAAATCTACAACTTTTGTATTGGTCACTTTTCCATATAACCTAAAATTAGTTCGAAAAACTTCAAGGATTCAAAAAGGATTATTGCGATTTTCGACCATAGTTGAGGTCCTAGACAAAAAAGTTGAATGTAAAAGTTGTAAATCTTGGAAAAATCTACAACTTTTGTATCGTTCACTTTTCCATATAACCTAAAATTAACGCGAAAAACGTCAAGGATTCAAAAAGGATTATTGCGATTTCCGGCCAAAGTTGAGGTCTTAGACAAAAAAGTTGAATATAAAAGTTGTAAATCTTGGAAAAATCTACAACTTTTGTATTGGTCACTTTTCCTCATAACCTAAAGTTGTTGTCCTGTAAAAGCATCGTTGTTAACCTCATGTTTTTTCGATATATATAATAAAATAAAAAGAACTTCACACGCCCGGTGTACTCGATTGCATTAATTGGGTTCCGAAAAGTACCGGGACCACATGGGTAAATAGCCAATTTAGCTGAAGAATTCAACCATCCAGTTCGTTTAATCGAAAACCAGTTTGGAGATTCGGCAAAACACCAAAAAGATATTTGAACAGTGTCGTACTTGAATATGAAAATTTTATAAGTAAATCGCGAATTGTTTTTATACAATAATCCAGATTCTGAGGAAGCAGCAGCAAACCGTAAGGCGATTTAGAACTATATAGCAAACATTTAGCTAAGATCTTGTCCAAAAAGTACCAGCAAAAATACAATAAGAGGTTGCGTTGATGGCCATGTTACCTACCTCGAGGTAGGAGTGGGTCAATTGAGACTAAGCCTGCGGCGAGAAGCGCTTACTGCACTACCTCTGCTGCAGGCGGTGAGTGATGCAATTGAACCCAAGTTTGTGTTTAACAAACCCTACAAAATACAAATAAAACAGAACACAGAGTCAGATGAAAATGCAATACGGCTCAAAAACCAAAGAAGGCTCAGGACGTGGAGTTTACTTCAGATCACTCAGCCTAAGAATTAAGTGGGGAATGGGAAAAAATACCAGCGTGGTTCAAACAGAACTGGCTGGTATCTCAATTGTGACAAAAGAACTAACCAGAAAAAGAAATTCTGGCAAAAACATAACAATCTGCACTGACAGCAGACAAGCTCTATTAGCCTTCAACAGACAACATGTTACATCAGGGCTAGTATTAGATTGCCATCAGGATATAGCTAACGCCTCGGTAGATAACAATATTATCCTGAGGTGGGTTACGACAGGAGTAAAGGTAACCGCATTGCCGATTCTGTAGCCAGGGAAGCGGCTGGACTAAAACTTTTAGGACCCAGCGACACCTACGGCCTGACACCTTGGTAATTGCGAAACTGGCTAAACGCTACAACCATGCTCAATCCCTAAAGAGATGGGATGAAATCAAGGGACGCAGTCTTGCCAGGATCACCCTGGGAAGCTGGCGTCAAAATATTAGGCGATGTCCAGGAAAAACCTACGTTTAACAGTAGGATTTCTGACTGGCCACTGTCAGCCAGCTCCGTACAATGGGGCTAGTGGACACACTTCTATGCAGGAAGACGAAAGTGTTAGGCATGTCTTATGCGAGTGCCCGGAGTTATCGTCAATGAGAGAGTATGTCTTCGGTGAGTCTTGGCCTACACCTGCCGATATAAAGGAGATGTCTCCTAGTGACCTGTCCACCTTCCTGGAAAGGACAGGATGTACGATGACCTAGGAGGACAACTCCTCGGGAGTACTTACAATGGGTCACATGTGGCCTAAGTGCTGTGGGCCTAAACTCACCCTCCCTACTCTACAGATACAGTAAGCCATTCGGCAGCAGTGTTATTCGAAGACTTAGCCAGGCGAGCCCAAGAAAATAAGAAAAAAAAATCGAAAGCTGCTCGTTTCATTTGAGAGTTTATTTATAGTTAACGTGTAGATGCAATTTATTTAAGAGTTAGCTAGTTCAGGAAATTGAAGAAATAGTTCATCTGATGAATGGATTTGATAATTCTTTTTGGAATAAACAGAAAAATCGTTAGGAAGGATTTAAATTTTACAAAAATTTGAAAATATAGACAATATTAAGAGAATTTTATTTTTGTAAACTTTTTGAACATATCCAAGTCCAGCTCTGTAAATCGCCGTTGTTTAATATACGAATGCACGTTACAAAAATACCAATGGGTCGGTTTTTTTTCACTATAGTTCTTAGAATATTGCATCGGTTGTATAGCTTATTAGTATCGTGAAATTTTAATTTGGTCAGTTAAGGGGTCCACTTAAGTTGATTAAATAATTTTATCCGTCAAATATTTCTTTAAAACCATCTTACACGCGAATTTTTAAATAAATGATTATATTATTATTTTCAGGTAAACTAGTTTTTCTACAACTGCTATGAAAAGTGACGTATTTCTCATACCTTACTTAATTTCAAAACAAAATATTGCTCATACTGTGAGAAATATTATTTCTCACGGCACATACATTTATATGGAGAACCAATAAAATGGACAAAAACTTCTGTCATTTTTAAATACCTACTTAGTTGTCACAAAACTGTCAGATTAATTAATATAACGGAGAATTTAGTGAAAAGAAATGACGTTCCGGATTTGACCATACAAATTTCACCATCAACCATAATTTTAAATTATAGTCTATTTCAGAAAGGTATAGAGTAATAAAATGGGGAATTCCGTCCAGTTCGGTTCAATTTCGGTGTCGGCCATAGGCGTAGGTCTTGAAATGGTATTGTTTGTAATATTAAAATTTCAAGTAATTGCGTAAGAGAATTAGGAAAAGTATGTTTTCTGGCCTGAAGTGTCAATATCGAAATATTGTGTAGGGAGTACTTAGGTAGTAGATTATACAGTTACGTTTTGCATTTAACAGGTCAAGAGGAGATGACAGTTCCTCAGATGACGAAGAATATTATGATTTTTTATAATTTAATTTCTGTATAATGTATTTTTTGTATAATGTTCAATAAAAAATAAGTGTACTTAATACTAGGGGTGGGCAAAATAATCAATTAATCGAAAAATAATCGATTAATCGGGTGATCGATTAATCGATATATATTTTTAAAAATAATCGATAATCGAATAATCTAAAATAATCGATTAATCGAAAATAATCAAATAATCGAAAAATATCGATTAATCGAATATTCTGAAATAATCGGTTAATCGATTAATCGAAAATAATCAATTTAACGATTAAAAAATTTATTTTCTGAATAATTATTTCAACATAATTCAATATCAGAATCTTAAGTACTTCCAAATATCTTCTGTAGGTTCCGTGTGGTTGATTCATTATTTGGTTTGTTTTTATTGGGAATCAAACCACAATGTCTTCTGTATGTTCCTTGTGGTATACTCACTCTTTATCTTGTTTTTTGTAGGAATCAAACCACAATCGTTCTTTTGAAACTTTATTTCAACGTTTCGATAGCTTTTACCACCTATCGTTATCAAGAACTATTTTATTTAATTACTTTTTCCCTAACTGGTGCCTTAAGAAAATCTTGACAATTTTTCTAAGTCTTAAACTTCAAAATATTTTCGTAACTTCCAAATTGTCAATCTTTTTAGAGGCGTGAGTTAGGGAAAAAATTAGTTAAATATAATAGTTCTTGATCACGATGTTTGTTGAAACTCTATTTTTAACGTTTCGGTAGGGGACCAGCTGTCGTTATCAAGAATAATGAAAAATGATAAATTTTCGAATAATCGAAAATTGATTATTTTCGATTAATCGATAATAATCGATTATTTTATATAATCGATAATCGATTATATTTTTTGATAATCGCCCAGCCCTACTTAATACTATGTACATAATGCCTAATTTTTATTCTGTTAAAATAAAATTATTTCCTTTTTACGAGTATCCTACCGGCACGCCTTTGGCACACTATTTTCAGTGTTTGTGAATGGATAACAATAGGATAAACCCATATATTGACCCCAACCCGGGTGGTACTACCTGCACTTGATAAAAAGAAAGAATTTTACAATGAGATCAATGCCAAACTATGAAAGTGGCTTAAATATTCGTTGGGTCACTCTGTTCTACCTTTGCATACCTAATGAGGTTTTATTACTCTACACCTTTCTGAAATAAACTATAAATTATTTAACAGTATAGAGATGGGATATTTTAATGGATAGTGTTATTTTTGTTTTACTAACCATACATATAAATGTTAAGTTACTTTACTTGTATTCTTTAAATTTGTGCAGTTGTAGAAAAAGTATAGTGTGCAACATGTGGGGAAAGTACTTTTCTCACTCGTGTGTTTGCAGCACTCGCCCTTCGGGCTCGTCCCACAAACTTCCACTCTCGTGAGAAAAGTTGAACTTTCCCCCCTTGTTGCACAATATACTATTTCCTACAACCACTATGCAAAACACGCTTTTGTACACAAATTTTTATACGCAAAACTGGCCTTTTCTCAATTTCTTTGATATCTGTTGGAAAAGTAATGCGAAAAGTACACGCTACGGCACTTTTCCGCACCGAAATGTCAAACACAGCTACTTATGACCTATCAACTTTTTTGACATTTCAACATATTTATTATAGTGGATTTCCGGGTGTACAAATCTTAAATTTAAACCAAAAGTAAGTAAACTATTTATTTCAATTTATTAATTATAAAAAAAATAGCCTATTAAGCATTTTTTTAGGAATTATGAACCAAGATCAATCTTTTGTGTTGTCCAATTCCGACACTGAAAATACTCCTCCAGATATTATCGAAAAGGCTCGAAATGCAACCGAAAATTTGTTACCTGAGGTTTCGAAAGAGAAATATCAAAAATAATATAACAAATTTATGAACTGAAGAGAAATAAACAACATTAAATCATTTTCAGAAAATACCTATATAAATTACTGTTTTTCTTTGATTAATAAATGTGGTTGTAGAAAAAATATTGTGTACAACTTGTACGAGAAGGACTTTTCCCACTCGCTAGATTTGCAACTTCGTGAAACGGTCGTGAGAAAAGTGACGCTTTGCGCACTAGTTGTACAAACTACTATTTTAAGTTTCTTCTCTTTTGCATTTTTTTTTCTCCGTGTATTTCTTTTTAACCGTCGTTTGTTCCATCGAACTTATTTTCTATATTTCTGTATTATTTTTTTAAAATTGAAAATAAAGCAATGATAATTTTCAAGAACTACCGTACAAGTAAAGTTTTAAAGGACAAAAGTAAACAAATATTAATTCTGCCAAGGCTAATATAAAGAGATAAAATACCGGAAAAGTATATAATCTTATCGATTTGCAATTATTATTCGGAAATAAATGACCGAAATAGACTCCGTCCTACACCTACACTAATACATACATCATTCTCGCCTATCCTCCTAAATTTCATTAATGAAATCCTACGCGATTTGGCAATACTGCAATCGGAATGTATTCGTTCGCGCCCATTTTTATGGTGGCACCCCATAATCATAGCATAGCATAGCCAGTCTTCATACTGTGGGATTGTCGACCGCGCGATCATAGTAAATCTATGTAGTACAATAAAATGCATTATCGTAGTAGGTAGTACGTTGCATGATGCAATGAAATATGTGTGTATAAATAAGTTCGAGCGTACTTCCTGAATAGTGTTGCCGAATCATTCGAAAAATCTTAGTTTCGAAGACATTTAATTATTGCGTCTCGTAATAATAGTAGGTGTATTGAAAGAATTACTTAATCACGGTTTTTATGACACTATCAACTAAAATATAATTTTGAGTTAAATGGGTATTTGTACTTTTTCATTTTTGTTCTGTAATAAACGTATATTATTAAAACCCTTCAGTGATAACGTACGGTCTCTCAGACCGGCTCAATATGTTTTCCCACTAGTCCCCTAATTTATACACAATTGCGGTGTAGGAGACCGACGTTATCACTCACGTAATAAAATATTCTTTCAAATGGGTACTTAAGTTGTAATTTTATTTTTTGCGTTATTCACCATTATAATATTGTTTTTTTCTTCAGGAAAATGTCCTACGAGGTTGAGCAGCCTAGACTGTTCAATTTATTGAACAAAATTGATCCATACCTTACCGAATACGATAACTCTGAAGATGACTATTAAAAAACGTGTATCTTTTTATATTTTTATTTTCAAATTTTTAAATTTTATTTAAGTGAATAAAGTTTTGTCAAATATTTTATTTTTTATTTTCTTCAAAATTGACAATATTATACATCTATGGGGGTCAAAAAACTTTCGCGGTCTGTCAGACCGACATTATGTAATAGAGTTTCACGTTATTACTGAAGGGTTAAAATTGCATTAAGTTACTTGATGTTATATTAAGGCCAACAAGACAAAATATAGATCGAACATTACCTAGAGAAATAAAATAGTTAAAAAAAAGCTGTAAAACCATTTATGGAGAGATCTTGGGAATAATTCAAAGGATGAAAATAATAGAAGATTATCGTTTTAATTATATCTATCATATATCTATAAAATATTCAAAATGACAAGTGAAACATTTTGCATACATATTCCGAGCAGAGAACTTATATAGTGATTGAATTAGGAGAAAACGGTTTTGATTATGGCAACGTTGCATTCGGTCGGTATAAGTGCATTCTACCTATATAAATAAGAAATGATGCGCGCGCATTTGGCGGGATAGCCGTTGATTGTTTGAGTGCCGGCGCCTGTTACGTTGACTCTCGTAAAATCTGAAACGATTCGGTGTTCACCAGAATTGTTTTTTTATGGCCAGACGCGTTGGCCTTCCAAGAAATAAGGCGGCGGAGCCTGCTAGAAATTTATGCAATGACTAATAATACGGATGAGTAAACTCCTAGGAAAGTAGGATTTGATTGTTGTTCGGAAAATGCTTAGAGTTTGTGCTTTGCATGTAAGGATGCTGGTTGTGTAAATGAAGTTTTCTATGAATACATTCCGATTTATGCGTTTCAAGGAATTACTGGAAATAAAAACTTGATGCTGTTTTTAAGGTAGATTTGTGATATGCATTATAATAAGAACCATCGAAGATGAGGCTTCAGAGAAACTTCGATGATAACATAAAATTTGGGTTGAAATAAAATAAAAAATAAACTAAAACCAAACAAAAATTTGAGATTTGTTCTCATAGATCACACTATGAACTGCCTCTGTAGTAGGGATGGCGATCTGAAATCGATTCTTCGGACCGATAAAATCGATTTTTTAAATCGATATGTTGTATTGAATCGATTCGGTGAATCGATATTTCACCCTTGAAAATCGACTTTCGATTTCTTTTTGTGTTTTTGGTAGAGCGGTTTTTTTTCAATTGCCCCGGCAACATCGCAAGTAGTGATGAGAGCGGAATCGCTCGGATCCCAGTAGACTCAACTGTTGATTTTTTTTTTCAAAAAAGCTTATAGGGAACTCTATAAGTAGGGATGTTTAAAAAATTAAACGATTTTTATATAAATCGATTATTATTTTGTTACAATCGATTTTTCGAGTAATTACGTGTGTTTGGGGAGTGGATTTTCTGAAACGGCTCTCGTATTATTTATTGACATTTCTCAAAATTATTGACCATTTTTTAACAATTATGACAGTTTTTGACAAAAATTGTCCATTTTCAACAGTTTTTGACCATTATTGACCAATTTTGATAGTTTTTCAACAATTACTGATCATTTTTTGAAAATTATTTACCATTTTCGACAGTTTTTCAACAATTAC
This sequence comes from Lochmaea crataegi, assembly GCA_947563755.1. NCBI lineage: Eukaryota > Metazoa > Arthropoda > Insecta > Coleoptera > Chrysomelidae > Lochmaea > Lochmaea crataegi. Next base: position 50,800,493 of record OX387424.1, on the reverse strand, counting down.
TGATCATTTTTTTAAAATTATTGACCATTTTTTAACAATTATTGACCATTTTTCCAAACTTTTTTTACAATTTTTGACCATTTTTTTGAAATTATTGACCATTTTTAAAAATTATTGGCCAATTTTGACAGTTTTTCAACAATTATTGATCATTTTTTTTTAATTGTTGATCAATTTTGACAGTTTTTCAACAATAATTACTGATCATTGATTATTGACCATTTCTTAACAATTATTGACCAATTTTGACAGTTTTACAACAATTATTGACCATTTTTCCAAACTTTTGGACAATTTTTGACCATTTTTTTGAAATTATTGACCATTTTTTTAAATTATTGGCTAATGTTGACAGTTTTTCAACAATTATTGACCATTTTTGAAAAATTATTGGCCACTTTTTACAATTATTGACCAATTTTGACTGTTTTTCAACAATTATTGACCTTTTTTTTGAAATTTTTGAATTATTGACCAATTTTGACAGTTTTGCAACAATTACTGACCATTTTTCAAAATTTTAACAATTATTGACAATTTTCAACAGTTTTTGACAATAATTAGCAATAATTGGCCATTTTTTTAAAATTATTGACCAATTTTGACAGTTTTGCAACAATTACTGATTATTTTTTTAAAATTGACCATTTTTTAACAATTATTGACCAATTTTGACAGTTTTGCAACAATTATTGACCATTTTTCCAAATTGTTAACAATTATTGATAATATTTTCAAAATTATTGACCATTTTTTTACAATTATTGACCAATTTTAACAGTTTTTCAATAATTATTGACCATTTTCTACAATTATTGACTAATTTTGACAGCTTTGCAACAATCACTAACCATTCTTCCAAATTTTTCAACAATTATTGATCATTTTTTAAAAATTATTGACCATTTTTCAACAATTATTGACCAATTTTGACAGTTTTTCAACAATTATTGACCATTTTTCCAAATTTTTTGACCATTTTTGAAAAGTTTTGGTCATTTTCCAAAATTTTAACAATTATTGACAATTTTCAACAGTTTTTGACAATAATTGACCATATTTCAAAATTTTTGACAATTTTCATATAATTTTATTTGATTTTTTTTCAATCCGATAAATATAGTTAACGAATAAATCTGTTAGGTTTATTATCGGAATATATACCAAAAGCATGTCCATTTTTAAAACAATCCAAAAAAAATCAATGATCTTCATCGCAAGTAGTGATGAGAGCGGAATCGCTCGGATCCCAGTAGACTCAACTGTTGATTTTTTTTTTCAAAAAAGCTTATAGGGAACTCTATAAGTAGGGATGTTTAAAAAATTAAACGATTTTTATATAAATCGATTATTATTTTGTTACAATCGATTTTTCGAGTAATTACGTGTGTTTGAGGAGTGGATTTTCTGAAACGGCTCTCGTATTATTTATTGACATTTCTCAAAATTATTGACCATTTTTTAACAATTATGACAGTTTTTGACAAAAATTGTCCATTTTTAACAGTTTTTGACCATTATTGACCAATTTTGATAGTTTTTCAACAATTACTGATCATTTTTTGAAAATTATTTACCATTTTTGACAGTTTTTCAACAATTACTGATCATTTTTTTAAAATTATTGACCATTTTTCCAAACCTTTTTTACAATTTTTGAGCATTTTTTTGAAATTATTGACCATTTTTTTAAATTATTGGCCAATTTTGACAGTTTTTCAACAATTACTGATCATTTTTTGAAAATTATTGACCATTTTTTAACAATTATTGACCATTTTTCCAAACTTTTTTACAATTTTTGAGCATTTTTTTGAAATTATTTACCATTTTTTTAAATTATTGGCCAATTTTGACAGTTTTTCAACAATTATTGATCATTTTTTTTAAATTATTGATCAATTTTCACAGTTTTTCAACAATAATTACTGATCATTAATTATTGACCATTTCTTAACAATTATTGACCAATTTTGACAGTTTTACAACAATTATTGATCATTTTTCCAAACTTTTGGACAATTTTTGACCATTTTTTTGAAATTATTGACCATTTTTTAAAATTATTGGCCAATGTTGACAGTTTTTCAACAATTATTGACCATTTTTGAAAAATTATTGGCCACTTTTTACAATTATTGACCAATTTTGACAGTTTTTCAACAATTATTGACCTTTTTTTTGAATTTTTTGAATTATTGACCAATTTTGACAGTTTTGCAACAATTACTGACCATTTTTCAAAATTTTAACAATTATTGACAATTTTCAACAGTTTTTGACAATAATTAGCAATAATTGGCCATTTTTTAAACATTATTGACAGTTTTTGGCAAAAATTGTCCATTTTCAACAGTTTTTGACTAAATTTGACAGTTTTTCAACAATTACTGATTATTTTTTTAAAATTATTGACCAATTTTGACAGTTTTGCAACAATTACTGATTATTTTTTTAAAATTGGCCATTTTTTAACAATTATTGACCATTTTTTTTTAAATTATTGACCAATTTTGACAGTTTTGCAACAATTATTGATAATTTTTCCAAATTGTTAACAATTATTGATAATTTTTTTAAAATTATTGACCATTTTTTACAATTATTGACCAATTTTGACAATTCTTCAATGATTATTGACCATTTTCTACAATTATTGACTAATTTTGACAGCTTTGCAACAATCACTAACCATTCTTCCAAATTTTTCAACAATTATTGATCATTTTTTAAAAATTATTGACCATTTTTCAACAATTATTGACCAATTTTGACAGTTTTTCAACAATTATTGACCATTTTTCCAAATTTTTTGACCATTTTTGAAAAGTTTTGGTCATTTTTCAAAATTTTAACAATTATTGACAATTTTCAATAGTTTTTGACAATAATTGACCATATTTCAAAATTTTTGACAATTTTCATATAATTTTATTTGATTTTTTTTCAATCCGATAAATATCGTTAACAAATAAATCTCTTAGGTTTATTATCGGAATATATACGAAAAGCATGTCCATTTTTAAAACAATCAAAAAAAAATTAACGATCTTTTCGCAGAAATCGATTTATTTTTTATTGAAATCGATTTTTTCGACAAATCTATTAATTTTGAATAAAGAAAAATCGATTTTTATTTTATCGATGATTCTTTTCCATTAATCTCACACATTCCTAATCCGATACTTTGTGATAATAATATGGTAATAATAAAATAATTGTTATTATTATCGAATTCCCTGAACTTAAAAAAAATCCCCAATTTTACTGATAAGAGATCCCGGAGAGAGATTGTTTATTTAGGGGTACCTTTCTCGTTGTTTTTCAATAAAAAAGATCGATTTATATTTACATTGTAAAAAATACAAACTTGAAAAATTTTTTTGAAATCGATCTTTTACTCCTCGATTTTTTTATGTATCGATTCATCAGGTTACGATTCGAATCGATTTAAAAATCGATCTTTTTTAGAAAGAATCGCCATCCCTACTCTGTAGCAAAATAGCTTATTCCCTTCCCCTTTTTGGAAAACTTCATGTGGAATACAAATTCTTTGATATATTTTCGAGAATTGGAAGGGAAGCTATTTTGTCTGCCAATGTTTTTGTGCGGCGCTATTTTGACTTACGCTATTTTAACCTAGCGCTATTTTGACTCACGCTATTCTGCTCAGAGCCCTATGAACTACCTACACATAATTAGTGCTATAGTTTATCTAAAGTCAATGAGATTTTATTTTGATTGATGATATAGGGTGATTGCGCCAGTTTGCCGGCCACTTCCAGTTGTCGGCCGTTTTTGCCGTTTTAATGGAATAATAAGAAAAATGATAACTCTTCAACTTCGAAAACCTTGGCAAACTTTCGGCCACAGTTTTCCCGTCATTTTCCTTTAGATTTACCTGTGCTGCCAATACAATTATTCATTCCCTCTCAGTTCAGTTCACGGTGGTCGAAGTGACCGTTGCTCGGTCGTTACGCAGTTGAAATAAAATAGTGGGGAGCAACTTTTTCAACGGTAAGTTTCTGTTCAATTTTGTTAGATATACTATAAACTTTTGATATAGGAGGTATCTGAACATGTTGAACTGCAGTTCTGATGCAAGAACATTGAAAATAAATGATTTTTTCTTTTTATTAAGCGGTGGCCGGTGCTCTGGAGTCTTGAAACAACGATTTTCCATTTGTCGGCCATGATGGCCGAGAATTGGAATAATAAGCTGTCTATTCGTGCTCCCTCAATTCCAATGTCAAACGCTGTGTACACTTATCGTTCTATTCTTTTTGACGGTGCTACATAAGTTAATACTATAGCCAGTTTCCGGCCACCAAAATTTTGTATATTGAGTAATTATGATTGCTAGCTTTTTATGTGGCCGAGAATAGGTTTAATATGAGCTAGTTGTCGGCCAGCACATATTTCTATAGGATCCAGGCGGACGCCAACTAGCTTCAAAAACGCCTGTTCTCGGCCAGTACTACTTCATACAATATATCTTTAAATTACAAATATTCAGAATGGGAAAAAATAAGGCCTGGGTACCTACCTAGGTGTTTTCAATAATTCTCCAGGTTTTTTTTTATTATTTTTTTTCAGTCAAGAAAACTCCGAAAAATGGAACTCAGTTTAGATGTACTGTAAAAAGGCACCTTTTCAATTATGGTGAAGATGCATTGCAAAAGGCCCTTGATGATAATAAAGGTGCACGGTATGGGTATTCGTGAAGCCTGACGACTGAATAGTGTTCCTAGATCAACAATTCAAGATAGGATCCATTAAAGAATCTAGAGAAAAAAAGGAAAATTGGACTTAATCCCGTACTGGGAATAGAAGGGGAAGAGAAAATTTCATAATGGGTGATAAATATGGCGAAGTGTGGTTTTCCGATTCATAAGAAAGATTTGTTCGAGATTGTAGCGATCCATTCGATAAACTGATAAACATCTTAAATTTCCTGAATCTAAACCAGATACTCATAAGAAACGTTCTGATACACTTAAATTTCCTATGGCCATCTCCTCTGAGAAATGGCGTATCAACTTGGCACTCAAAGAAGAACAAAAAGAAGACGCAAGATGCGGGCTTCTTTGAAAGCAGAAAGGGAAGCAAAACTGCACGAAAATAGGCTAATCAGACGAATGAAATTTGCAGAAAGACAAGCAAAAATGAAATCAAAACAAAAACCTGAAAATCCAAAACAGAAATGTTCGTTATGTGAAGAAGAACTGATTAGCGATATAGAGGACGAGGGAGAGAAAAATGTAGATGGTACCACCTGAAGTGTACCAATCTTTCTAATCTACATTATATTGAAGCTACCGAAAAGGATTATACCTGCGAAAATTGTGAGTGATCCCAAACACAAATTTCTGGGGTCCGGACTTATTCAGTTACCTAACTATTTCCTTATTTCCCTTCAATATGTTTAAGAATAAACATTTCTTTTTGTCGTTTTCATATTTTATTTTTGTGTTTTTGTTTAAATTTTGTCTTTTGTATAAAAATTTTGAATAAATTCACAAATGCGTTATTTGGGTTGCTCATTGGAGTATTGCTAATATCGACCTTATTGATAGGGAACATAAGATTAATGGCCGAGAAAAGGCATCAATGGACGACAACTGGGAAGGTGGCCGAGAACCGGCGCCCTAGTAGGTCGAGAAGTCGGATCTTGTGGCCGAGAACTGGCAAAAGTGTCTTTTTTGTTAATATTATTTTTTCCATTAAAACGTGGAAAACTTATGAATCTCTAATATGCTCATTTATAATTCTAATGACTTGTTCTATTCTGCATAATTTTTTAAATTTATTTATATGTGATTATCCACCTATGGAGCCATGTCAAACCTATGATGTACTCTTAAGTGGCCGACTACTGGCGTAATCACCCTAACTCAATTCAATATAGTCAATATTCAAAACATTTAGTAAGAAAAAAACTTGCCGTAACATTTTTAATTCGGCAATTAAGCTGTACATATGTTTAAATAAAATAAAAATTACAATGCAAATTTAATTTGTCAAGTTCGCCATACATATTAAATTTATTTTTAAGGCGACAATACTATTTAAGATTCAAGCCGATTTGAATTTTCGATTCGCCCTTGGCACTTGGCCCCCTTTGTAGCACACATGTGTAAGGAACGACATTAACATATTTTATACCAACATTATACTCCTTCCGGATCTTAAATAATAAAAGTATCAGGTGGCTCTGTGTCACATAGACTAACCAGTGCCCCCGATCGTGTATAAAGACGACGAAGATAAATCAGAGGTTTTGAAATTGTCTACGTCTATAAAGTTAGCACAGCCAAATGAGCACAATTGATTTTAATTAGCACAACGATTTAGTGCTTTTTTTGTGCTAATTATTTGCGCAATTTTTAATTTTTGTGCTCTTACCATTTCGTTAAAATCGATGGCTGTGTCAGCTTCAAAAGAAGCTAGCACAGCCATATATGAAAAATTATTTATTTTGATTTTTTCTGGCACATCGATTTAGTGCTAATTATGTGTTTTCAGAATATGCCATAGAAAAAAATTTCGGATCACGATTGGTCAAAAAACCACCCCCAGCCCGACGAGGCGCAAGAATAAAGTCCTCGAAATTCTCAGCACAATCGAACTTAAATAGTCGATTTTAAATGCATTAATAATGGACTTTCAAAATACTTTAGTTAGAGTTTTATTGCTCGGGGTGGTTTTTTGCCATAAAGGGTTAAGCAACAAAAACTCTACATAGGTATTCCGATTATTCAAGTTCGATTGTGCTGAGAATTTCGAGGACTTTATTCTTGCGCCTTGTCGGGCTGGGGGTGGTTTTTTACCAGAAAGGGTTGAGCAATAAAACTCTACATGAGTATTTTGAAAGCCCATTATTAATGCGTCAGAAATCGATTATTCAAGTTCGATTGTGCTGAGAATTTGGAGGACTTTGCTCTTGCGCCTTGTCGGGCTGGGGGTGGTTTTTTACCAGAAGGGGTTGAGCAACAAAAACTCTACATAAGTATTTGGAAAGCCCATTATTAATGCGTCAGAAATCGATTATTCAAGTTCGATTGTGCTGAGAATTTGGAGGACTTTATTCTTGCGCCTTGTCGGGCTGGGGGTGGTTTTTTACCAGAAGGGGTTGAGCAACAAAAACTCTACATAGGTATTTTGAAAGCCCATTATTAATGCGTCAGAAATCGATTACTCAAGTTCGATTGTGCTTAGAATTTCGAGGACTCTACTCTTGCGGCTTGTCGGGCTAGCGGTGGTTTTTTACCAGAAAGGGTTGAGCAATAAAACTCTACATGAGTATTTTGAAAGCCCATTATTAATGCATTTAAAATCGATTATTCAAGTTCGATTGTGCTGAGAATTTGGAGGAGTTTGCTCTTGCGCCTTGTCGGGCTGGGGGTGGTTTTTTACCAGAAGGGGTTGAGCAACAAAAACTCTACATAAGTATTTGGAAAGCCCATTATTAATGCGTCAGAAATCGATTATTCAAGTTCGATTGTGCTGAGAATTTGGAGGACTTTGCTCTTGCGCCTTGTCGGGCTGGGGGTGGTTTTTACCAGAAAGGGTTGAGCAATAAAACTCTACATAAGTATTTTGAAAGCCCATTATTAATGCGTCAGAAATCGATTATTCAAGTTCGATTGTGCTGAGAATTTGGAGGACTTTGCTCTTGCGCCTTGTCGGGCTGGGGGTGGTTTTTTACCAGAAAGGGTTGAGCAATAAAACTCTACAAAAGTATTTTGAAAGCCCATTATTAATGCGTCAGAAATCGATTATTCAAGTTCGATTGTGCTGAGAATTTGGAGGACTTTGCTCTTGCGCCTTGTCGGGCTGGGGGTGGTTTTTTACCAGAAAGGGTTGAGCAATAAAACTCTACAAAAGTATTTTGAAAGCCCATTATTAATGCATTTAAAATCGACTATTCATGTTCGATTGTGCTGAGAATTTCGAGGACTTTATTCTTGCGCCTCGTCGGACTGGGGGTGGTTTTTTTACCAATCGTGATCCGAAATTTTTTTCTATGGCATACTCTGAAAGCACATAATTAGCACTAAATCGATGTGCCTGAAAAAATCAAAATAAATAATTTTTCATATAGGGCTGTGCTAGCTTCTTTTGAAGCTGACACAGCCATCGATTTTAACGAAATGGTAAGAGCACAAAAATTAAAAATTGCGCAAATAATTAGCACAAAAAAAGCACTAAATCGTTGTGCTAATTAAAATCGATTGTGCTCATTTGGCTGTGCTAACTTTATAGACGTAAATTGTCTGGGAATAAGAAGAAACTATAGATTTTTTTTAAATCAATTATTGTAGATAATACTGACCATAAATATATGTATTAATTCGTTTTACGATATTTATTTTCAATTTTCGAATAATAGATGGTGAAAATTTGAAATTTTTTAGTAACAAACGAGCGATTATGTAGACGATGGTATTTTGGGAATCTCGGTTCACGTGAAAATTCAACAATTTCATTGCACCACTTTAGAAGAAACCAAATTTATTATTGCTGCTATTTGGATATATGCCAGAAATTCGAGGTTCAACTCCTTTACCTTTGCAGATGTAACAAAATTTCCTGTCTCAAAATTACATAACAAGTATTTTCATAATAACCAGACAAGTCTTTAAAAAAATGTTCGATTCAATATTTAGAAAACATAAAACAAATTGCCTGTACAATTAATTCATTTTTTTGTAAGAAGTCAAAAAATTCTTAAATAAGATAAAAGTGCAGTGGCGTGACGTAACACGGGATATACTTTTTTCTAATTAAATAGGAATGGTGATATCCAAAATTGGAACGAAGAACTGAGTAAACTATTATAATATGATCATAATAATATTTTGTTTCATTTTTCAAAAGTTTTAAACAATGACGTATTAAAGATAGACCAGCCTTCACACATCATTGCCTATACAATGTTTTGGTCGCAACATAAATCAAGGCGAGTACAATGCACAGTAGCGTATCATTTCGGAAGGGTTAATTTAAAAAATTTGATAGACTAAATTAATGATGTACAATATTAATTTTTCGTTTGAATAAGTGTAAATTATATCAAAAATCGTAACTCTTGAAATTTGAAAACATACCTACGAAGGATTTTAAACTTAAAACAAGTTTTGCAATACAGATTATAAACAAATTAATATAATATTGAAAGGTTTATTTTGTTCTTAAAAAAACTAAGGAATAAACGAAAGTTCATTAAATTGATACACAATAAAATAGAAGAATTAAAACAATAATCTTAATAAATATTTATTATACAGTGTGGAAACCACTTATGGAATAAAATTCTTTGTCATTATTGAAAAAATTATAAAAAATGCCGAGACACGTCAACTTTTGAATTGAGTTGTGCGTTATGTAAACATAAATTTAAATGTACAGGGTGATTCACGCAAGTATGCCATAGTCGGTGTTGTTTTTTTTTTATGAAACACCCTGAATATTTGCATATTTTTGAAATCCCCGTAATGAACCGATTTCAACAAACTAAATAATGTATGGTCAATTATGAATTATACAGGGTGAAATTTTTATTTTTACAGTTATTAAACACATACATAAAATACCAGATGTATTTGATTTTAATACATTAAAATAAATGCTCTAAATGTTCTCCACCTAGTTGTTGGCAATAGCACAGTCTCCTATAGAACTCCTCCTTAACTTTGTTTAAAGTTTGAGGTGAAATATTCCGTATTTCTGTAGTTATCCTGTCTTTGAGGTCTACATTGCTAGTTGGTTGTGTTGCATATACTTTGTTCTTGAGATAACCCCACAGAAAAAAATCTAACGGCATAAGGTCTGGCGATCTAGCTGGCCACTCAATAGTACCTCTTCGTCCAATCCATTTATTGGGGAAGATTTCATCTAAATAAGTTCTTACCATTAAAGCATAATGGGGTGTGGCCCCGACTTGCTGGAACCAAACATTTTCATTCGGTAAGCTAGGATCTATTGTGTTGGGATATAAGTTTGCCAACGCAGGAATAACTTCATTTCTAAGTATATTTAAATATTTTTCAGCTGTCAAATTTCCATCTATAAATATAGGACCAATAATATTGTCGCCTATGATACCGGCCCAAACGTTCACCTTTTGAGGGTACTGAGTATGTGTCTCACGCATCCAATTAGGATTCTCTGCTGACCAATATCTACAGTTCTGTCGGTTTACCTCTCCATTCAATGTGAATGTTGATTCGTCAGAAAAAAGAATGGTACCAAGAGCCATCTCATTTCTGTTCAGCTTATTCATCAATCTTTCACAGAAATCCATTCTACGATCTGGATCGTCTTCTGCACTCCTGCACAAAAGTTAATTTGTAGGGATGAAGTTTTTCTTTATGAAGACATCTTAGAACAGTTGTATGACTAACGTTATTTTCACGGGCAATTTGACGTGTACTTGAAGTTGGATTCTCTTCGACACTTGACAAAATATCCACTTTCACATCATCTTCAACGAAGTGTGGTTTTCTTTTCAATGGTTTGACATGTCCAAGTTCTCTGAATTGTGCATGAATTTTAGACACAGTACTTTGTGAAATATTAGGCAATTCGGGATACCTGTGATTAAATAAGTTTGCCACTTCAACTTGACTTCTGCAGTTATCCCCGTACCCGATCATCATTAAAATCTCAATTCGGTCTCAGTTGAATATTTCATTGTTATGTCGACAAGGAAAGAGTGTTTGACAAAGATTTTACTTTTTCAGTATAAACTGTCAACACATCAACAACTGACAGAATAGAAAACAATCCACATTATTTACCGATTTTGTCTAATTATTGGCGTTTTTAGGCAATTTTTAGGTATTTATGATAAAATTCATGGGCGTAGCAGGTTTTGTTTAATATACAAATACGTCTAATAATTAGTTAGTTTAGATTTTTGATAAATCCATATTTAGCTAATTTAAAAAAGTACCAATATTTCAAGTGTAATAAATTATTAATTTTAAAATTTCACCCTGTATAATTCATAATTGACCATTCAGTTTGTTGGAATCGGTTCATTAAGAGGATTTCAAAAATATGCAAATATACAGGGTGTTTCATTAAAAATAAACAACACCGACTATGGCATACTTGCGTGAATCTCCCTGTACATTTAAATTTATGTTTACATAACGCACAACTCAATTCAAAAGTTGACGTGTCTCGGCATTTTTTATAATTTTCTAAAATAATGACATAAAGAATTTTATTCCATAAGTGGTTTCCACACTGTATATATTTCTCCAGCATATCGAATCCCTCGTCTTATACTTATAGGTACTACGCTTATGTTTATATAACCTAACTTTTGAAATGACCGACTATCTTTCCTATTCCATGTTGTATTTTTACAAACTACATCATTAATGTCTTCTAAGCACTTAAATAAACAAATTGCAATACAACACCAAATAAAAGCACAATTATAATTAACATCCTATTGACAGATCTCAAAAAGTAGTTCGGAGGTTGCCAAACTAAAAATTTATAAACTATTTTACTATTGAAAGAAAATGAAAAATCCTAACCGAAAAAAATAATGAGCTGGACTGTAGGCTGGTGAAACCTATTTTAGATGTTTTTCAATTTTTTCTTACCTTTTAAACTGTATAAACATTAATATTACGATTATTGTTATACCTACGAGATTTGGCATCATGTAAGGATAGTCTCGTCTTAAATACGTTGGGGACAACCAAAAGGTAAACAAGGTCTATCTTTAATACGTCATTGGTTTTAAATTAGATATAGGAGAGGTTGCTGTATAATTTTAAGCACAGTTTATTCAGACTGAAAATGGTAGTTACAGATTTCAGTTTCGGTACTAGGAAATAACTCGAGATGGTCAACACAGATTATTCTCAAATCATAAAATGTATTTAAAAAAATATATGCTGCGCCATATATAGTATATACTTACGTATATTACCGCTTGATCCCCCCTTTTTTTGCTTGGGGTAGTTACGAAAAATTCTTAGAATAAACTCTGATTTTAAGAACTGGCAATACCGACGTAAAAACTTATTTTTATACTTCACATTTTTCTAGACAATCAAAGTACCTATATTGATTAATTGAGAACTAAGAATTTGAAAAAGTAACTAATTTCGATGATAAGAAACCTACATACAATACCTACAATGTTAAAGTTTGTCCGAAATCAATTTCAGTAACTAAATCACGTGTTCCTGACACTTGCCGACTTTTTCCTTTGATTTTGGACAAACTTTACTTTGTTAACATTTCTATTTTCCAAAAAACGAAGTATAAACTGAAAATATTTAAACATTTATAAATGTTGATGTTACATATGAATAAAAAGTTAAATTCAACTCACCAGAATCAGAAGGAGTATTAATTCCGAACGGAGCGAACGCCATAGAACTGCATTTTCCTTTGTGATAGCTGTGGTCACTCTCGGCAGCATGAAAGGTTTTTACAGGATCTATAACAGTAGTAATATCAGGTTGTTCATCCTCTTCTTCATCATCTTCGAAATCTTTAATATCCACTTCGTCTTTAATATCTGTATCTTCAAAGTAATCGCATAGGTCACTATCTTCTTCTAAATCACATTCTTCAATAGCTTCGTTAAGTAATTTAAGCACGTTAGTAGGATTTGCTTTCATTTCTTCGTCGTCTGACATAGGGGGAGTCTGCATAACCGCGGAAGCTCTGAAATGAGATTTGAGCAAACTCTGCTGCCCATTAGAAAAGGGCTTATGGTGATTTTCCATTTTAATTGGAGCCACGGGGGATTTCATTATAGGGGCTGGAGGTGTTGGGACGAAAAGTCCTGAACATGATCGGAGTTCATCAGCTGGATGTTCTTTGCTACCACAATGACCAGCCCACATACAATCATGAATTATCTTTTTCCAATACATCGGATCAACATTTACCATATTCTCTTTAGGGTAGATATCTTCTAATAATTTAAAATCTTGTAACTTGGTATCTTGAGACTTGGTATCTGGTGAAACTTTTTCCGATCCTGGCTTTTTTGCATATTTGATCTCGAATCTCTCCCACATATCCCGAGGGAAAAGACATTCTAGAAAACTCATCTTCGATTCAAGAGCGTCGTTTTTAACAAGCATAATTTAATACAAATCTATCGTCTCTAATAACACTTATTCTAATATCACAAATGGCCCTGGCTTAAGACAGCTCTGTATAGGCAGCTGCTGAAACAAACATAAACACACAATTAAAAACTACATTTTTTTATTTAAATTTTTAGACAATGAAAAAGGTAAGATCTTCCTTAAAACTTTTATAAATATCAAACATTTCATCGTTCAACATTAATTTGACTCATGTCATGTTCATTAGTATTACATAATTTTAAAACTAGTTTCTCCGATCAATCTTAACACACTACGTATGTATTAGTATTTTTTAAATTTAATTTTTACGTGGAGGTGTCATTGATACGTTGTATTTGTCTTCCGCCTCGAGTTTAAATCCAAAAAAAAAGAGACAAGATCAATATTTACCCGAATAGCAATTAATTATTGAATAATAACATACATTTGACTATTTAAGTCTAATTTGATTATTTAGATTATATAACTCATGTTCTAATGAACCAATACAATCCTTGAATTTCCCTTAGTTACGACGTATTGATAAGTGAATATACCCCTTGACGACGTGATATAATCATTTTGGTGTTTCGCCTCCTGCCATATTGTGATCATTTCCAAAGTAACGAGCAAGCTCAATGAAATGTCAGTTAATTCTACTACAAATTCCGAAAACAACAATACATCAAATATGTATTATAATAATTGTATCTTCAATATTAATATTAATCAATAAAAAAATTAGAATATTATTCGTTATATAATCGTAACGAATACCAACTCGAGCATAGACAATATTTTTCGATTATTTACCTCTTCACTCGACGTATTTCGCGAAACACCACTCGAGCTGCGCTCTCGTGATGTTTCGCCAAATACGTCTCGTGACTCGGTGAATAATCGAATATTGTCTATGCTCTTGTGATATTATAACTGATTATTCCTCCAACTTAAATTGATTTTGTTTGGTGGACAAAGATAACCCAGGCGTTCCGCAAGGTTCTATCTTGGGACCCCTATTGTTTAATATTTTTATAAATGATATTTCTGAAGTCATCAATATAGATTTTCTTTTATATGCAGATGACTTAAAACTATACAGTTTTGTGAAATCTATCGAGGACTGTGAAAATATTTCTGCGAATTTAAATGCAGTTGTTCAACAATCTTCCTCTTAATCCAGCCAAATGCAACGTCATGTCCTTTGGCCTCAAAACTGATTTGCTTAAGTTTATGTATTGTATAAAAAACATTCCCATTCAACGTCCTGAAACCTTTACTGATCTTGGTGTTTCATTTAACAAACATATGGATACAATCATTTCATCCGCTAATCGCTTGTATGGTGCGGTGCTCACGCGATTTTAATAAAGTATCCACACTGAAAACCCTATATTTTGCTTTTATAAGCAAAATATGCATGTGTTGTGTGGAGTCCATTTTATCAATGTCACATTGAACGGATAGAAGCAGTTCAAAGGCGCTTTTTAAAACTGCCAAGTTTCAAGTGTGATGCTGTTTGGCGCAACGCACTCAGCAGTGGCGGATTTACACATTTGCCGCCACTAGGCTATTCAAATTTTGCCGCCTCTACCGACCTCTACAATTCTATACCCTCATTGGCAATCATGTTAATAATAAATTTTTTTAATGTCGATCACATTCCATCACAGCAGGTATGAAAGTTTCACAATACCATTTTGTACATTTTTTGTACAACAAAGCAAAGGCGTTTTGGTTTTCTTGGCTTAAGGTAGATCTCAGACAATTTCTCACTCGTTTCCAACAGCAAAGAAAGCTTTTCTCAACTGCTGTTGCTGGTGACCATAGAGCTATATGCGAACAGCTAAATACAAGTTAGCATAAACGTTTAGCAAATTCTGTTTCCACAGGAACGAAAATCTTTTCAATAATTCAGATAGCCCAGTTCCCGCATTTATAATGATGGAATTAAAGCATGGGAGTATAGCAAATACATATTTATGAAGACATCCGTCCAAGACAGTCTTGGTAACGGTATCGGTCTTGCTTGTCCGGACTTGGTCTTGTTAAAATACTTGTAGTCTTGGTCTAGCATATTTAGTCTTGGTCTCGGTCTTGGACTTGCTCAAATACTTGTTATCTTGGTCTTGCGTACTCACTCTTGGTCTTAGTCTTGCCAGTCTTGGTCTCGGTCTTGGACTTGCTTAAATACTTGTAATCTTGGTCTTGCGTACTCAGTATTGGTCTTGGTCTTGCTCAAATAGTTTGTAACTTACGTCGTTTTGGAACATTTTCAAGTCTTTTGATAGGTATAAATTATAAATGATCAACAATTCCTATCTAGAAATCTTAAACACACAAAATGTTTTGTTTCGACGCAAACATATATTCAAGTTAAGAAAAATATTCTCAAATATCCAATTTAAAACGAAAGAAGTTGTAATTTTTAGTTTAGTTTTGCACTTTGGTCTTGCATTCTCTGTCTTAGTTTTGGTCTTGGTCTTGCTAGTGTATGTATGATCTTGGTCTTGGTATTGCAAAATCGTAAGACCAAGACGGATTTTGCTCATCACTAGTCCGTGCCCCACGCTTCCCTACATATTGAATTGTTTGTGTGGACCTAACAGTATTTAGGTATATAAATATGATTTTCCATTTATTTTTGTGAGACATTAAAATGTTGGTTCCAAATTTGCCGCCCCTAAAATCTGCCGCCCTAGGCTCCAGCCTACTCAGCCTAGTGGTAAATCCGCCACTGGCACTCAGATTTGTTAGAGAGGCATGGTTTAGTAGGATTGGAATATAGACGCGATTATTTTGGTGTAATTATTGTATATAAGATTATAAATAATATAATTGACTGCCCAAATTTACTAGGGATGTTTAATTTTTGTGTACCTCGAATAGAGTCTAGAAATCCTATTACTTTTTATTTAAATGTAAGTCGAACCAACATTCAGAAGAATTCTCCGCTTTATTGCATTTGTAATTTATCATTGTTTTGAATATTTCGTTTTCCCTGCTCTGTAATTGGGTTTTCCCGTAGAGCAGTGTATCTATTAAGTAAATAAATTAATTAAAATAAACAGATGACAAACGTTAAAGGCAAACCTGGAGAGAGGATCTGGTATACAGACGGATCCAAGACCAAGGAAGGAACTGGTGCAGTTAGTTGAGAAATTCACAAATAAGGGTCTCACTAGGAACAAGCACTTCCGTATTCATCAACAAAAGGGAAGTGCTGAATGAATGGATTAAAAAATGCACAGGTAACCCAGCTCTTATAGGAATGCCGAAAACTCTTCTCAGAACACAACAAAATAACTTTGATAAGAGTTTTAGGATTTCTAGGGCCACAAAAAGAACACGAACTAGCCAGGAGAGGCCTCATCAACTTCATATATTGTCACTTGGATCACGATACTGAAGAACTAACTTTTTAAGATAAACAGGAATCAAATCCGAAGACTCACTAGTTACAGTCCAATGAGATGACATCTGCACAAAATTGGGCTGTACAACAGAGATCTTTCCTGCAGACAATGTAGTGAAGGAGCAGCTACAATTTATTTATAACGAAAAAACACTTACAAATACATTTTTCTACTTTTAATGAGTGTTATTATTTCCAACAACCATGTTTTATCTAGTGATAGATTAATTCTAAATTAAATTAAACTTCATCATTGTATTCCTTCCTTATGGATTTATACAATTATCTACTAACCTTGCAAGTATAAATAATCTATTAATTGTATACGGTATAATTAATTTATCGTTAATCAATATTCCACGATAAGTTATTATTGTATAAGTAAATTCAGATTAAGTTATTATTATTGTGATTATCATTAAATCTACATATTGAATAGAAAATAAATAGGAATACCAGAAAATTATATTGGCGTCGTTTCGATTTATTTTTTGCGTATTACACTAATAGTAACCTTTAAAAAAATACGGCTTGTTCAAAGATTGGCTGTCACTTTGATAAAAGAGCTAAATACGTGAGGACTTAGTTATCTCCTCCATTCCATTTCTTATCTTAATGTTGAGGGTAACATTGTCGTCGTTTCTTTTGCACATCATTATTTATACAAAGTTCTTCTTTGGTATTCTTATAGCATGTTTATCGTAAGGAATGAAAAACAAGGGAGAGTGTATCTTCCCTAATTTCGTCTGCCTTTCTCAACCTTATCTATTTTTCTAACATAATCCGAAATAGTATATCTCGTATGATATCGAATGTCGTTTCCAACTCTAGGAAGCCCATTGCAGTAGTTTTATTTTTTTATTTGCTTCTCCATTGTATTTTAGTCGACACGTGCATCAGTCAGAATGTAGAAATAACCTCGAGTATAATATTAATTTAGGTGTTTGGTAAATACTATATTATTTTTGAGAATTATCAAAAATATTTTAGTTATAACTTCCAAGTAACAAAGTAAACTTTCAATATGTTATCACTCTTTTTACGAGTTATTTTAACAACATTCTTCAACCGAGAGACATAGAATACTTCTTCCCATCATGATATAACATGGCAAATGTATTGTACTGGAAATATAGGTAACCATTCCGCGTGTCTGTTCAAATGTTGATGTTAATATTCTGTATTTATTTGCAAAATATTCAAGAAAATGCCACAAAAAAAATAATACAAAATAAGAACATTGTTAAGGTCGAAACACACCTATTAGCACCTCATAGGAACAGCGACTGATCATCACCAGCAGATTTTATTTCTTATGTGTATTTAAATGTAAGTGCGCATACTTAACAGCATCGGCACAGCACCGACAAGGCACGTCAACGCCTCAACCACAACACATTTCTCAGAGAGAACATTTTGCGAACGGCGTGCCAATACAATATCTCTGACAATGTAAAATGAAGCCTATAGTCGGGTATCGCGGCGGTGCTGATCCCGTGTCGATGCGTTAAGTGAACGCATACACAACCGTCGAGTGGTCAACTGATGATCAGTCGCTGATTCTATGAGGTGCTGATAGGTGTGTTTCGACCTTTATAGTGACAAGGAACCTCAACTTAGTTACAAAACGACACATTATTAAAAAAGTAAGTTCAAAAACTTGAACCAAACTACTGATAAGTAAAAAACAAAAAAATATTCTCATCTGAAATTGTACAGATGATAGCCGATTTGTCACTTTGCTTTAAAGCTTAAGATCGCTTACTGTTATTGTTAAAATGTATTGTTTTGTGCTGCGTGACGGCAGCACCCCCAAATTCGAATTTTGCAAAAAACCTTATGCCGTTGGATTGCCCAACGTTAGCCCACATTTGCCCAACCAATAAATTATTTCGCCCACCCTCCAAAAAAAAGTTATAGGCAAAACTAATTTTTCTAAAAAAATTAGTTCCAGCACCCCCGTCTTTGAATTTGGCAAAAAGCTTGATGCAGTTGGATTGCCCAAGTTTTGCCCCCATTTGCCCATCCAATAAATTTTTTTGCCCACCCCCCTCAAAAAAAGTTATGAACAAAACAAATTTTTCGAAAAAAAAAATTTTTTCCGAATTCCACAGAAAACTGCACGCAGTTGGATTGCCCAATGTTAGTCCATATTTGCCAACAAATAACTTTTTTTGCACACCCTCCAAGAAAGAAGTTATGGGCAAAATAAATTTTTCAGAATTGGATTTTTCTTGGTACGTCATCAAATTTTAATTTTACGGAAAATTATACGCAGTTGGATTGCCCAACTTTTTCAAATCTAACTAGGGTTGGGGTTAGGTTTTGTTAGGTTAGATTTATTTACTTTGCATAAAGGGGTTTTCGGGTACGGCCATTCCGAAAATGCAATCAGTTCCCGAAAAGGAAAACTCCTTCCCCGAGAAACTCGAAAAGAAGAAGATAAAGAAGAAGAAGAGGAGGAGGAGGAGGCAGAAAAAGAAAAGGAAGAAGAAGAAGAAGAGGAAGAAAAAAGAGGAAAAATTACGTAAAAAGTTTCTTTTTTTTTTATAATTTTTTAGGAAAATTAGTTTTGCCCATAACTTATTTTCGGAGGGTGGGAAAAATAATTTTTTGGTTGGGCAAATATGGACTAACATTGGGCAATCCAACTGCGTGCAGTTTTCTGTGGAATTCGGAAAAAAAAATTTTTTTCGAAAAATTTGTTTTGTTCATAACTTTTTTGGGGGGGGGTGGTCAAAAAAATTTATTGGATGGGCAAATGGGGGCAAAACTTGGGCAATCCAACTGCATCAAGCATTTGGCCAAATTCAAAGACGGGGGTGCTGGAACTAATTTTTTTAGAAAAATTAGTTTTGCCTATAACTTTTTTTTGGAGGGTGGGCAAAATAATTTATTGGTTGGGCAAATGTGGGCTAACGTTGGGCAATCCAACGGCATAAGGTTTTTTGAAAAATTCGAATTTGGGGGGTGCTGCCGTCACGCACCTATTGTTTTGTTAGGGAAGGTGGCTTCCGACCAAGGCTACCCTCTGAACATTTATGTGAATATGTATTAAATACATTAAAATTATTAAGTGTAAGTTGTTTATATTATAGATGATAAATAATTAATAGTTTGTACATAGCAATTTTAAATGAGAATATTTTTTGGAGGATACCTCATTTGTCAAAGTATGATAAGTAGTTTAGAGGTTGTGAAACACCTCACCAAAATCATCATCGAGTAAAAAAATTAATAACATTTAAAACGATAGGTTGCTACTGAATATTCAACAAGTAGATTTTTAAACTTTTTACATATTTGTAAACTTTGCGGTCGAAGTTTCAGTTATTAACATGTAATACCTCGGAATCCCCATATTTAAAACTTGTATAATATGTATAAGAATTGTGGTAATTGTTAGTAACAAACATGATTTCATAAACTTCTATAAATATTTAAAACATTTAAATCCGATCAAATTGATAAAAAATACCACATTCTATGGAAAAAATAGAATCAATACCAAGAAATTACAGTTATACTATCATGTGAGGCATTTTTAAAGTTTAAATAGTTAACAAAATTTGTCAAATGCGTATCTATATCTTATTGAATTATCTGGATAGTACTTGGATGGTTGGTTGGCCGACCACACAGGCTTTATGTCAAGTTTAAAATTCCCACTATTGGAAATAAAAAAAAACAGGTATATTATTGGTTGTTAAATATAAAGTTAAGGTTATCAGATAGTAAACTTTTTTGAAAGGGAAAATATTCAGATCAAGTGAGTGCGTTTTCGTCAACTATACATATAGTAGAAACCATAGAGATAGATAAGAAGCACGAACCCCATGTATGCAAATAAGTTCTAGAAACAAGAGGTCGTTAGTGTTCAATTTGTACCAAACTTATAAATATACTGTGTTTCTGTGATATTTTATTGGTCGGCTAGTTCTTTTGACAAATCGCGTGCGAGTTGTTTGCTGTCTTACTCACTTCATGAATTTATATGAAACTAGATGTCAAAGGTAATAGTTTCAAGCTATTATAACGCATTACAAAGTTTTTGAAAAATATTTCTCAAAGAACCATTCACTAAGAAGCAACAACTACTTCTCGGGCTATATGTCCCGACAGACATTTAATTGCACTTCTAAGTTAAACGGGGTTCCATTCTGGTTTGAATTTAGAAGGTTTCGGTATATTTGCGCCACATCAGTACAAGGTGGATGCCATCCGTCCAGAAGTCCTGAGAGTATAATCCTGGACTGGAGACAACGTTGAAACCACATGAATACATTAACCTCAGTACAGGAAATGCTAAGAATGCGTCATCCCCACATCTAACCACAAACCAAAACTCTATATTGATATCACCCTTTACTAAAATATGACAATTTTTTACAGGTAACTGTAATTAAGTAAATTATATATATATATATATATATATATATATATATATATATATATATAATCATATACCCTTATACCCTTAGGTGTCGGGTTTGCATTTAATTCTCGTATATAAATTTTTTCCATTCTTTCCTGTTTCTTGTCAATGTTCTCGCCTCTTCCCATGATTTACCTCTCTCTCTTAGTATATTACCCACTATTGTATTCCATGTTTGTCTTGGTCTTCCTTTTTTTCTTTTTATTTGTATTTTTGCCTCATATGTCCTTTTAACTTGTCTATTGTTATTCATTCTCTGAATATGTCCCCACCAGCTGAATTGTCTTTGTTCTATAAATTTTAGTACGGGCTGGACACCTAATTCATCTCTTATTTTTGTGTTCCTGATTTTGTCCTTTCTTGTTGCTCCAAATGTTCTTCTCAAATATTTCATTTCTGCTGCCTGTATTTTGATTTTTTGTTTACTTGTACGAGTCCAAGATTCGCATCCATAAGTTAAAACTGGTCGATATATTGTATTATACACTTTTACTTTTGTCTCTTTGGTGATTTCTTTTTTGTTTATAAATTTTTGGTTCATGGCATAGTATAGCTTAATTGTTTTCTCTATTCTTTCATTTATCTCTGCATCTTGTTTTCCTGTTTCGTCAAAAGGTATTCCTAAGTATTTGAATTCTTTTACTTGTTCTATTTGTACATTATCTATTTTAATTTCTATGTTGATCTTCTGTTTTCCTATTACAAGTATTTTGGTTTTATTTTTGTTGATTTTCATGCCTTCTTCTTCCATAACATCTTTCCATATGTTCAGGTTTTCTTGTAATCGGTTTTCGCTTCCTGCCATTAGCACCACATCATCTGCAAATACTCCTTCGGCTATCTCTACTCTTTCTAAATTTTTATACCCAACGAACATTTTCTTCACCTTCTGTTCGCTTTTTTTAATAATACTGTCCATATGTATATTAAATTGTGTAGGGCTCAGTCCCCCTCCTTGTCTTAATCCTATGTTGGTTCTAAGTCCTGCTGATTTCATGTTGTTTTTTATGATAAAATTTATGTTTGTTTCATATATATCTTGAATGTTTCCGATTATTTTTTTCTTTCAGTCCCATCCATACTTTTTCCCTAGGTACAGTATCAAATGCTTTTTCGAGATCTATGAACGCTAGATATGTGTTTCTATTTTCTATATGTCTCTTCTCTTCTAATTGTTTTATTGTGAAGATGTGATCCTGCGTACTTCTTCCTGGTCTGAATCCACTTTGTGCTTCTGAAAGTTGATTTTCCAGAGTTGGTTTAATTCTGTTGTTTATAAGCTGTTTATATATCTTTATAATGGTATTTAGCAAGGTTATTCCTCTATAGTTTTGACATTGTTTCTGGTCTCCTTTCTTGTGTATAGGTGTGATTAAGGCTACTCCCCATTCTTCTGGGATTTTTCCATCACACCAAGCTTTGTTGATAATTTCTAATAGCACTTCCAGTCCTATATTTCCTAGATTCTTAATCATTTCCGCTGTAATTCTATCGTCACCCGGCGCTTTCCCATTTTTCAATTTTATAACAACTCTTTTTAGCTCTTCCAATTTTATACTCTGTATTTCGGCTTCTTCGTTTTGATTTGTTCGTTCGACTTCATCGTTTTGGTTTTCTTTTTCTTGTTCGTTATTTGGGTTTCTTTGAGTTTGTTGGTCTAACATCTCTTGAAAATACTCTCTCCATCTTTCTATAATGTCTGCTTCATTTGTTAGTATCTCTTGATTTTTATCTTTTATGTACTGTTCTTTTCCCTGCTTTTCTGTTCTTAGCGATTTTAGAACTTTATAAAATAGTTTTTGATTCCCCGTACTATCTTTTTCCATTTTGTTGCCAAAATCTATCCAGGCATTTTGTTTTGCTTTTATTACTAGAACTTTGACTTTCTCTCTTTGGTTTTTGTATCTTTCATATTGTTCTTGTGTGTTGTTTTTTAAATATTTTTTCCATTCTTCCTTCTTCTTTTTAACCTCTTCTTTAATTTCATTGTTCCACCATGCTGTTTGTTTTTTCCTATTATCTGTTTTGTAAGTCCCGCATAGTTCAGTGGCAGTGTTAATGACTACGTTTTTAAATATGTTCCAGCCCTGTTCTGTGTTAAGTTTTTTTATGTCAGATGATTTTTCTTTTAGTTTTTCTTCTGTTTTTAGTTGATATTTTATTGCAACCGTTTTGTTTCTTAGTTTGTATGTTTTTATTGATATGTGGCTTTCTTTCTTTACTGTTATTTGTTCAGTTTGTGTACTGTCACCTTTAATTTTTGCTTCCAGTAAATAGTGGTCACTGTTAATTTCCGCTCCTCTTTTAACTTTAACGTTAAGTATATTTTTTCTTTCTTCTTTTTGCGTTAAAACATAATCGATAATTGATTTTTCTCCTCTGCTATGTTGTACCCTCGTGTATTTATGGATATCTTTGTGTTGGTATGAGGTGTTACATATTATCAAATTTTGTAATAGACAGAAGTCTAACAGTCTTTTCCCGTTGTTATTTCTTGTTTTTTCTCCATATTTTCCTAGTAAATTCTTGTATTTGTTGTCCTGTTCACCTACTCTACTGTTAAAATCTCCTGCAATATATATAATTCCCTTTGATTCTTCTACCGTACTTGTTAAATCTTCCCAGAATTTTTCTTTTTCTTCTGCTTTACCATTTTCATCCCGTCCATATACTGTTATGATCGTTCTAACTTTTTGTTTTCCGTTTCTTAGCTCTACAAGTAGTATTCTTTCAGATATCGCTCTATACCTTACAATTTGTTTTGTTAGTTTTTCATGTATTATACATCCTACTTCTGCCGCTGCTCTCTGATTAAAGTTTACTCCGCTATATATTAGAATGTGGTCGTTTTGCATTCGAATTTGTCCTTGCCCTTTCTTTTTTGTTTCGCTTATTGTTAGTATCTGTAAATTTGTTTTTTCAAATTCATCTATTAATTCCACTTCCTTCCCCTGTAGGCTTCTAACATTCCAAGTCCCTAGTCTCCATGTTGTTGATTCATTTCCAGCTTGTTTTCCTTTCATTTTTCCCTTTCTCCTGTCCGTTTTCATGGCATTTTTGTTTTGTTCTTTTCGTTCCTTATCTGTCTCTATCTGTCTGTAAATTACACGAAACTATATTTAGAGCAGTACAAAATGAATATTAGAGACGAAAAGAAAAATACACGATTTTTTGAGCAGATTCTAACAATTTTCCCGTTTGAGTTCATGCTCCCTAACTATACTCTGTTAAAATTTCAGCTACGCCCCGTCAAAACAATATTGATACCTGATAACAGCTATAGCAGCAGACGCTTTGCGTTTCTATTGGTGGAAGGGCCATTCATCTTTGAACACTATTTCTAACAGGGTCGAACTTGGTTTTCGCCAGACTTCGCTGTAATTGATTCATTTGCATCAAATTACAAACGACGTTTTGTTTAAGCAGGACACGCACTGAATCGATACGTCTTAATAAAACGAAAAGATATTAAAAAATGGATATAAGAAAAAAAAATTGATAATAAACCACGGTAAAGATTCAGCGATACTACTGTATAAATGTTGCAGGAGCCATTCCCCATTTTTGAATATTACACTAAAACTTCCGTTCTTAATATGTGCTAATATGTTTAATATGTGATAATAATCGTAAAGCCCGCCAATGGTCAAATCGACTGGAAAAATATCTCTTTACTATTTTTAAAATAGTGCCCCATATGCGGGTACATGTGCCTGATGATAATGAAAAAAAAGTCAAATGTATTCTTTTTTTGTCTTGGAATAGTTCAATGTGCGTTGGTCGATGAACTGAATTTTTTAAAAATCGGTGTGGTGTTCCAAAAGTAATTAGCCCGGAACAGTTTGACGGTTGTGAATATATTTTAAGAAGCTTAACTTTTTTCTATTAACGACATGATATGAAAAAAGTTTGTCCGTTGGTTGTCATTCCTAGAAACTCGCGTAATTATTATATAGTTTTGCTGTTAATGCTCTTAATTATTACATGATTGGGATTTAAACAGTACAAGACCATATGGACATATTTTTTATAATCCTAAACGCGACTGAAATTAAGGTCCTACCGCCAGATCGACGAACATCAGAACTACTCTCTGGGCCATTCGCGAATTGTTTACATTGTTTGGGAGTGATTATTAAAACTTATTTCGTATTGAGT
Organism: Lochmaea crataegi; assembly: GCA_947563755.1. Lineage (NCBI taxonomy): Eukaryota > Metazoa > Arthropoda > Insecta > Coleoptera > Chrysomelidae > Lochmaea > Lochmaea crataegi. The sequence goes on along the minus strand of OX387424.1, from coordinate 50,775,370 downwards.
TTTCTGTGTTTGAGTAGACGTTGATGATTTTTGTATTTTAAAGTGGTTAAATAAATGTAAACCAAGCATTCTATGTTCTAGTTATATTCGTCAACGGTAGGGGGCGTACTGCTTATCTACGTTCACGTTTAAGAGCAAGAAATAACGAAAGTTGCAAAAAGAGAAAAATTCGTTTTTGGGTGCATAAAATGCTAGAGACGAAACGAAGAAGGGGAATTCGCAACGTTGCACCCAGAACTTCTAGATGACCAGACAAAATTTTTCAAGTATTATCGAATGTCACTGGACGAGTATATTATTAATTTATTTAATTTTCCTCCTTGTACCTCTTTAAAATACAAACTTCTTTATCTTAGTTTGGTTTGTGTTAACGAATCAAAGCATAAAAGTAATCCAACTGTTTCCGAATTCGATTCGGACGAGAAAAATGACACCCTTTTTCTAAATCTTCCGTACCTGACGCTGCTTCTTGAAGATAGATGATATAATAATTGAGAAAAGCAGCTGCCGTCTGTCTTCTTTTAATGCTAATTTCTTTTTCGGCAGCTGCTATATCGAGGCAGCAGGCTGACGACTTGGGTCAGATATGGATTGTACTCGTAGATGGATGCGGAACAATGGGACTATACAGAGTTAAAAAAAAATTCAGCACCCAACAGTATATATTTTTCATTTTTCGTTAATTATTTATTTACTAACCACTTTAGGAATATTTTCTTGTAAACATCCCTATTTACTTTTTTCAAAATTTTTGAGTTTTTGTCTCTCTCGCACATGACTGTAAATCGTGAAGTAAACTTATCAGCGACAAATGTATCGCTTAAAAGCTGCGAAGTATAAGAAGTATAAATATAAATTTCAAAGTATTTATTATTTTTTACATCTTTGACTGAACTATAACTACTTATCTTTGAAAGGGGTTGATTTTTAGGATCGCCACACGAGTTGACTCATTAGTTGGTAGTCTGACATCAAGAAAGAGTGTAGTGTTTTTCTGATGAAATTGTAAGTATACCTGCATATTTATATATATTTATACAAAAAAGGGCTCAGTTCACGTCTGGTATCCCGTTTAAACCGAACGCCTTTTCAACAATTACGTAACATCAACTACAATATAGAATTATGTTTGGTAAGTAGACAATAATAATATTAATACCTTTCAGAGTTTAGCTCCGCAGCATAACTTAAAGGGGATATACGATTAGATCTCTGCACTAAAAGTATTACGTCAACTATACGAGCATGTGCATCAAAAAGAGACGTAAGTAGTATCTTATTTGAGGCAAACGCCAAGATCGGTGAAAATCACTGTACGTAATTATATATTATCTCACCAGTCTTCGTACAAACTCCTGGAACATATGTGTTTTCTCGATTCGAATTAATTAACAGTTTCCCTGACTATTACGTACACATTGGCCTTTTCAGCTAAGACAGAATGTGTTGTTTTGGCATTGACATTGGATGCTGAATACACTCTTAAATCTATTTATGCAATTTTTAAAATCATCTCAAAATAGTAAAATTTTTAAATTGGTCCTTTTAGCACCAAGCAACATGAGAGAAAAATTTGATAACACGGAGTGTTAATAGATTACTGCGACCTATATGATCTTTTGTGTATACCCTACATCTATATTTTAGTCCAAGAGATCTAGGCTTCTGAGAAAGCATATAATCCGTTTTAGAGCTAGATCTGTAACCTCATCAGGCTCTAAGTAGACCTGTTCCAGGTATTTAAGGCGTTATCGGGCAATTTCCCTGCAACTGCAGATAATGTGTTTGTTCCACCGTCTCATCTGCATAATCGCAGAATCTCCATGTTCCACTGTCCAGCATGTCCAGCGAGAATTCCTGTGATTACGCCGAGATCAGATTTCTGAAGCTCCAAGAGCAATTTAGAATATTGAGCAGAAGGTCGTAAAAACCTTTTTGTTCGTCTTTTAATTTGCTTCTTATGGTTGTGATGGTGTAAGGCTCAAAATCGCCGAAAAGAGCTATAGTACTGTACATATTTTTTATTAAACACACCACAAAAGTTTCTAATTCTGCAAATGAGATCTTCGCTCTTTCCTATACAATTGTATTTGCTGCTTCATATCCTTCATTTTCCATGACTTGGCACTCGTGATATTTTTGAATTTCTAGGTGGTTCTGAGTCAAAAGTTGGATGTATGTTAAAAGGTAGTTATTCTAGCCTTTATCATTTTTCTAATAACTTTTCCAAGTTCCAAAATTTAAATAAATTTTTGCTGTGATCTGGTATTTTTATTATTGAAAGAATATTGTTTCCCATGAGAAATGCAAGGATATAATTCTTATTGTTTAATACCTAAATTTTTCCATTTGTACCTACTCCATTTCCTAATTTTTATAAATCTATTATAAAATAATCGACTTATTTTAAAAAGTAAGTTTATCGTATGATAACAAAAAACCTTAATCATATGACTGATATATTTAAGCCTTGTGATGAAGACGAGTAGATAACTGTTACGTAACTAACAAGGAAACAATATTTCAGATATTTTAATAACGATCATTTATTAGAAAATTGATAAGCCTACTCAAGGTTTTAGATGATAATGAAATGACAATAATTTAGAGATGTTTTCGAGAATCCTTATACTTATCTATCTATAGAAGCCGGAGACTTTAAAAATATTAAAATCAAAATTTTGTGGAAATGTTGGTAAATAGACGATCTCTATTTTCCAAATATAAATAGTGTACATTTTTTAGAAGTCCGAGTATTTAAATTTATATTACTATATGAAATAAAAATTTACCTCGAAAAAAGGTATTATTTTCAGATAATTCAAACAAACAATGTATTTAATTATGTATAAAATGAACATTACTACATTAAAATATATAATCGATCTAATTTAAACAAATCACACCCTAGTCGCCTTAATTCGTGATAACATTGATGCATTCTGGATTTATGATTTTATCTAAGGCGCCGAGATAACAGCTTCGTACAGTTTTATTATCAGTTGTGGTGCCAAATTTTATAATCCACTTTGACCTATTTGAATCAACTATATTAAACTTGATATTATTTTTGATAACAGTGTTCAAAGAGTAAAGGTTTTATCTCATTTATGTAATAAAAAAAGACATACACTGTACAACCTATATAATAGGACAACTTATTTTGGTATTTTGTGACTTTAAAGAAATTGTTTTATTACTCAGAAACTGTTAAAAATAGATTTCTAGAACGATACTTTTTTGCTGTATTAGCGGTGCCTTTGAGGTACCACTAAGTACGAACAATATTAATTGCTAAGATATAATTATAACAGTCTAGCTTTCTCTCAATATGACATACTAACTTTGCCATACTAAGAAATCCAGAGACAATCTCTTGATGGCGAGGTACCAACGAGTACTCGATTGCCCGTCGTATAAAAAATCGACTGAGTCAGTAGTACGTTCTCTGAATATTTAACGTATTTGTAATACCCAGTACTATTAATAACAGTACATTCTAAATGCAAATATTTCTTGGTAGGTACTAAGATTACGCCAATGGTACTTCTCGGAACTAGAGAAATTGGTATTTCCTCTGGGTAAATTTATATATGCATTCAAATATTGACTTAAATGCATTTTTAATCAACATTTGATGCACTGGAAATTGTTTAAAAAAAATTCTATAAATTCGGTCCTCAGATTTAAACGTTCATTATTAGTAAGTACTAGGTGGAAGGAAAACATTAGTGATCCTTTATCCTCAACCAGAAGCCTAATTTTTGGAGTGAAGTTAATGATCTACTGATTTATAGTTATCAAACGAATTTTTTTAAAATTTGTTTCCTATAAAATTATTTAATAACCTTTATCTATGAAACAATATGTGTGTGTGTCTGATGGTAGCAATAGCATCAGCTCTCGCTATTTGACACATACTATCTGATTTGGATGTTAAAACTAGATATCAAATATCAATATTAGTTGTCTTGACAAATTTTACTATTAAATCAAAAATATATTTTTCTACACCCACATGTATATTATCCATTTTCTGCACAATTTACAGAATGTAAATGTAGGCCATTCCGGTTAACTGAACGGATATGATTTCATATACATCCTAGAACGTATATGAAATCCACCAATCAGCATTTGCGTTTAGTACCCGCCAACTAATATTTTTTCAATTTCATAGAAACGTCAAAATAACTTGTCAAAATATTTCTATAGTTTTTAAGAAAAATATTAGTAAAAATGATGAATCAATAAATAATTTTCCACCAGATATTCGCTTAGCCGCAAAGGAGACGTATGACGTATAGAAACAGAATAAATTGAATATTTAAGGGTACTCCTGACAAACGTCAGTTTTTATGTAATACATTTGACGTTAAAGATAGATGATTAGTATATTCATCGGTAGTCCAGTGGTAAGTATCCCAGCCTCTCACGCGGTAGACCAAAGTTCGATTCCCCGTTGGGAAATTTTTTTTAAATTTTAATTTTATTTCTAAATAATAATAAAATAATAATAATAGTAAAATTATTAAAAATTTTTAATTTGAAGTTATATTATAGTTTAATAAAATGTTTATTTTCTAGATTTTTTTCTTAAGTGGGTCGTAGAAAAAATATACTGTTCGAATCGTGTGGATTGTCCATATCCACACTAGTTGCACAAACTACTATTCCTGTACCTAACAGAGATGTGGTACAAGTTGGTAGCTGTATATTATATTGAAGTAGATCTTGTAGGACAAGGTCTGTCGCCTGTTTAATATTTTTACAACCAAAAAACAAATGGTTTGTATCTGCTATCTCATCATTATCACAATACCTGCAATAGGGAGATCTCACCACACCAATTTTGTGAAGATGAGCCGGGAATCGGCCATGGTTCAATTTTAATCTAATTATAATACAAGTGTAAGCTTTGCAGACATAAGGGAAAGGCTTTTCTGGCAATGCATAAGCCCAACAATCACCCATGGAACAATAGTCTGGTGGAGGAGGACAGAAGTGTCCTCTGCAGTTAATATATTAACTGCAATCCAAAGACAAGCCCTTCTTGGTATTACCGGGGCAATGAACAGCACGGGGACGGCATCAATGGAAGCCCTTATTGGACTTCCTCCTTTAGAACTTTTTATAAGGGCAGAGGCAATGATGGAAATTCTTAGGCTGACATCGGGAGACTTATGGTCCCCAAACAATGTTCGAGAAGGACACACTGATACAACTGGGACATTACTAGACTAACCCATATTTCACATGAGTTTTGATAGCATGACACAAGAGAATATATTCACAGAGCGAGTGAATATCATCATCCCTTCTAGGGAACAGGTGATGCACCCAGGTAATTCTGGAGAAATCATCTGCTTCACCGATGGCTCCAAAACAAACCATGGCACTGGGACTGGTATAAAAGGGCCTAGAAAGAGAATGTTCTTTAGCCTTGGTCGATATACGACTGTGTTTCAAGCAGAGACGATTGCCGCTATTGCTTGTAGTGATGAAAACATCAGAAGAGGATATACCGGACTTAGAATATTCACTGACAGCCAGGCTCTGCTTAAAGCTATCAGTAATCCAACAAGTAGGTCTAGACTGGTGAAAAACTGCAAAGAATCCCTCAACAGGCTGGTAAGAGGCAACAAAAGTGTCTCTAATATGGGTGCCGGCACATGAGGGAATTGCAGGTAATGAAATGGCGGACCAGTTAGCTAAAGAAGGCTCTAAAGGAGACTTCGTACGTCCGGGACCGTTTTGTGGAACCACAAAAGATTGCATAAGAGGGGAAATCGGGAACTGCCTAGATAGGGAACACAAATTCAAATGGAGGTTGACACAAGGGCACCTTCATTCAAAGAGTTTACTGAACAAGGTAGACAAGGAACTCTCAACCAGGCTACTGAAACTGGGTAAGAGACATTCGGAGACAGTGGTGACTGGACACTGCACCTTGAGGAAACATCTGTACAAAATGGGCAAAGTTACTGAACCTCACATACTCTTCTTCTGCGAGAACTTACAAGTACTTAGACGAAAGCACTTTGGAGAGGAATTAATACAACCATCTCAATTACTGAAAATCCCCCCAGTCAAACTAGTGGCCTTCATAGAAGACACGAAGCTTCTGGAATGGAAGTAGATAATATGGGAAATGGTACAAAGATTCAGTTTAAGTGCCTGGGCTGATGAGCGCAACCCAAATATATGAATGAATGATAAGGGAAAGAGTAATGAGAAATAATATTAGGTAAAGACTGATGGATTTTAAAGTAATAATTATTAGATCCTGTTGCCGCTTTTGTATCGACCGTGTTCCATTCCTTCCGAAGGAATTTCCTTCATTCGTTAGTAACAACGTGAAATGGTACTAGCGGTGCATTGATATTGTCAATTCTGCAAGCTTTTTTCGCTTCGTTATTTACCCTTTCATTGCCTATGACACCAACGTGTGCCTTTGTCCAAATAAATTGTATTTTCACATTTTTGGTGTATAGAGATGCAAAAGCAGTTTTTTCATACTGGAAATCATTTAATTTTTAAATTGTTTTGTTGGTGAGCTATTCAAAGCCTCTAGAACAGACTTGGAGTCGCTAAACAATAAATCTATTTCCAAATATTCATATCACTATGGAAGAATAAAATTGTTTCCTGTATCAGTTCAGTATTCGGTAAAATATTTATATCGTGAGTTATTTTATTTGTATATATCTATCTAGTTTGTAATAAGCAAATAAAAAGTGTGGAAGACGCAGAAAATCATAAAAGTACTATTTAGAAAATAAATGAGCCGTAGAGACATGGACTGTTTATAGACATTCAATGTCCGCTGTTTCTCTTTAATTTTATGTGCTTTTTACGTCCAAGGTATACAAAAACACATACTTTCAAAAGAATCGACGAGAAGCTAGCTCCCAGCTCCAAACGAGTAAAATTGATCTGGCAACACCGCTCGACCGCTCAGCCGCTGAGAGTCGAACGTATTTACGAGGGGCATACGTTATCGAACCTATGGTTTGATATTTTGCATATGAATTAATAACTTTTCTCTGCTTTATTCAAAGGGAAAATTACGAACAAAAGTAACTAGAGCTAGGGAATACAGAAAAAACTAATTTCAGGCAATTAATGACGTATTGTTAATTTGTCCTACCATACTAGAGTGACTCCAAAAAAATGATTTGGGTTACTAAGTACATATATCGATGTCCGTTGAAAAAAAAAATAGAAATAGATTGAAAAATCGATAGTCTTTAGCATGTCATATTCAAAAATCACTGACAAACGTTCCAAGGGTGAGAAAAAAAATAAAAATCAGTTTTCTTGAAAAAAAATTTTTACTTTATTTTCTCTCCTGTATCTACATATATCGATGTCCGTTGAAAAAAAAATAGAAATAGATTGAAAAATCAATAGTCTTTAGCATGTCGTCTTCAAAAATCACTGACAAACGTTCCAAGGGTGAGAAAAAAAATGAAAATCAGTTTTCTTGAAAAAAAATTTTTACTTTATTTTCTCTCCTGTATCTACATATATCGATGTCCGTTGAAAAAAAAAATAGAAATAGATTGAAAAATCAATAGTCTTTAGCATGTCGTCTTCAAAAATCACTGACAAACGTTCCAAGGGTGAGAAAAAAAATAAAAATCAATTTTCTTGAAAAAACTTTTTTACTTTATTTTCTCTCCTGTATCTACATATATCGATGTCCGTTGAAAAAAAAAATAGAAATAGATTGATAAATCGATAGTCTTTAGCATGTCATATTCAAAAATCACTGACAAACGTTCCAAGGGTGAGAAAAAAAATAAAAATCAGTTTTCTTGAAAAAAAATTTTTACTTTATTTTCTCTCCTGTATCTACATATATCGATGTCCGTTGAAAAAAAAAAATAGAAATAGATTGAAAAATCAATAGTCTTTAGCATGTCGTCTTCAAAAATCACTGACAAACGTTCCAAGGGTGAGAAAAAAAATAAAAATCAATTTTCTTGAAAAAAAATGTTTACTTTATTTTCTCTCCTGTATCTACATATATCGATGTCCGTTGAAAAAAAAAATAGAAATAGATTGAAAAATCAATAGTCTTTAGCATGTCGTCTTCAAAAATCACTGACAAACGTTCCAAGGGTGAGAAAAAAAATAAAAATCAGTTTTCTTGAAAAAAAATGTTTACTTTATTTTCTCTCCTGTATCTACATATATCGATGTCCGTTGAAAAAAAAAATAGAAATAGATTGAAAAATCAATAGTCTTTAGCATGTCATATTCAAAAATCACTGACAAACGTTCCAAGGGTGAGAAAAAAAATAAAAATCAGTTTTCTTGAAAAAAAATGTTTACTTTATTTTCTCTCCTGTATCTACATATATCGATGTCCGTTGAAAAAAAAAATAGAAATAGATTGAAAAATCAATAGTCTTTAGCATGTCGTCTTCAAAAATCACTGACAAACGTTCCAAGGGTGAGAAAAAAAATAAAAATCAGTTTTCTTGAAAAAAAATGTTTACTTTATTTTCTCTCCTGTATCTACATATATCGATGTCCGTTGAAAAAAAAAATAGAAATAGATTGAAAAATCAATAGTCTTTAGCATGTCGTCTTCAAAAATCACTGACAAACGTTCCAAGGGTGAGAAAAAAAATAAAAATCAATTTTCTTGAAAAAACTTTTTTACTTTATTTTCTCTCCTGTATCTACATATATCGATGTCCGTTGAAAAAAAAAATAGAAATAGATTGATAAATCGATAGTCTTTAGCATGTCATATTCAAAAATCACTGACAAACGTTCCAAGGGTGAGAAAAAAAATAAAAATCAGTTTTCTTGAAAAAAAATTTTTACTTTATTTTCTCTCCTGTATCTACATATATCGATGTCCGTTGAAAAAAAAAATAGAAATAGATTGAAAAATCAATAGTCTTTAGCATGTCGTCTTCAAAAATCACTGACAAACGTTCCAAGGGTGAGAAAAAAAATTAAAATCAGTTTTCTTGAAAAAAATGTTTTACTTTATTTTCTCTCCTTTATCTACATATATCGATGTCCGTTGAAAAAAAAATAGAAATAGATTGATAAATCGATAGTCTTTAGCATGTCATATTCAAAAATCACTGACAAACGTTGCAAGGGTGAGAAAAAAAATAAAAATCAGTTTTCTTGAAAACAAATTTTTACTTTATTTTCTCTCCTGTATCTACATATGCCTGATAATTGTCCACATAAACCACAAATTAGCCGGACACATACACACTGAACAATTTCTAAAAACCTATTAATTGTCGAATATGTGGCATGTGCAGAGAGGGTTGTCTCTGATATGTATAAGGGTATCTATTCTCTTTGAGAAGGCGGAGTCAAAAGTGTACAGGGCTGGTCAGACTATATTTAATATGTAGGTAATAATGTAAACTTTTTAAATTAAACTAACTGTTTATAATTAATTTCACTATTATAAATGATATTTTAAAGTTTTCATTGGTTCTTTCAATAAATGGTGAAATTAATTATAAACAGTTAGGATAATTTATAAAAGTAATAGGTATGAGTAGATTCCACAAAGTAGGGGCCCAAACAGTAAATTCTGATAATGTAACCATTGTATAAAGATACAATGATGTAACTTTGAATTAGGGATGGCGATCTGAAATCGGTTAATCGAAGAATCGGTTCCTCGGACCAAATAAATCGATTTTTTAAATCGATATGTTGTACCGAATCGATTCAGTGAATCGATATTTCACCCTTGAAAATCTACATACGATTTTTTCTGGTTTGGTTTTGGGAACTAGGTATAAGCTATATTATCTATTTTCTTAACTTTTTAATGTAACAAATACATTTAGAAAATAAATGTCTTCTTTTATAACTGATCTGATACTTTGATATGGTAATAAAGATAATTGCTATTATCGAATTCCCTGAACTAAAAAATCCCTGATTTCACTGATAAGAGATCCCAGAGATTGTTTATTATGGTATATTTCTTGTAGTTCATAAAATGGATTTATATTTACATTGTAAATACAAACTTGAAAAAAATCGATTTTTTAGAAATCGATCTTTTAGACCTCGATTTTTTTATGAATCGATTCATCAGGTTACGATTCGAATCGATTTAAAAATCGATCTTTTTTGGAAAGAATCGCCATCCCTACTTTGAATTAAGACTTCTATGCCACATACTAATCTGACATGGGCGTTTTGTACTCTTTGAAGGTAGTTTTTATAGTTTTGTGATAAAACTGGTCCATAAATATTGTTACCATAACCACTGTTAGTATTGCCTTTTTTCATTGATTAAAAAAAATTTATTCGATGCTTTTCTATTTTCATGGCATCACCTGTTCAATTCATATCAGCCAATCAGGACTAGGATTGGGAAAAATCTCCTTAGGTAAATCCGTTGCGGTCTCACACCACCGGTACCCAGAACGGGGGGTCGTTGTTTTTCCCTTCCGCACACTACAAGGAGTAACAGAGCCGCCTTTCGGCGCCACAGTACCGATAAACAAAAAAATATCAGACGTCTGTGCGGGGAGCGGAGGGTTTGTTTTGTTTTTTCCATGCACTCTTCGACAAGTTTACATTCCTTTTGCCATGGGCGGCGTTAGGAGTAGGGGTATTGAGAAGGAATCGTTTAAAATAAACATCCCTTCCGTGTCAGAAGGTTATTCTATGACCAAACTGTTACGAGATTTGAGTTTTTAGATTGTCTACAATCTTTTTATTTTTCAATTTGAATTTAATATCTACACGTGCATTCGAAATGTAAAAGTCTTTATTTCAATGAAAACATGATGTGTCTTTAAAGATATGTCTCGTCGTAATTATTTTCAGGGATAAATTCGTACAAAACAAAATTCCAACGGTGCACGTAGATTTTATTATCGTATTATCAATCTATTTCTATTTTTTTTTCAACGGACATCGATATATGTAGATACAGGAGAGAAAATAAGGTAAAAAAATGTTTTCAAGAAAACTGATTTTTATTTTTTTTCTCACCCTTGGAACGTTTGTCAGTGATTTTTGAAGACGACATGCTAAAGACTGTCGATTTATCAATCTATTTCTATTTTTTTTTTCAAAGGACATCGATATATGTAGATACAGGAGAGAAAATAAAGTAAAAAAATTTTTTCAAGAAAACTGATTTTTATTTTTTTCTCACCCTTGGAACGTTTGTCAGTGATTTTTGAAGACGACATGCCAAGGACTATCGATTTATCAATCTATTTCTATTTTTTTTTTCAACGGACATCGATATATGTAGATACAGGAGAGAAAATAAAGTAAAAAATGTTTTTCAAGAAAACTGAATTTTATTTTTTTTCTCACCCTTGGAACGTTTGTCAGTGATTTTTGAATATGACATGCTAAAGACTATCGATTCATCAATCTATTTCTATTTTTTTTTTCAACGGACATCGATATATGTAGATACAGGAGAGAAAATAAGGTAAAAAAATGTTTTCAAGAAAACTGATTTTTATTTTTTTTCTCACCCTTGGAACGTTTGTCAGTGATTTTTGAATATGACATGCTAAAGACTATTGATTTTTCAATCTATTTCTATTTTTTTTTTTCAACGGACATCGATATATGTAGATACAGGAGAGAAAATAAAGTAAACATTTTTTTTCAAGAAAACTGATTTTTATTTTTTTTCTCACCCTTGGAACGTTTGTCAGTGATTTTTGAAGACGACATGCTAAAGACTATTGATTTTTCAATCTATTTCTATTTTTTTTTTCAACGGACATCGATATATGTAGATACAGGAGAGAAAATAAAGTAAACATTTTTTTTCAAGAAAATTGATTTTTATTTTTTTTCTCACCCTTGGAACGTTTGTCAGTGATTTTTGAAGACGACATGCTAAAGACTATTGATTTTTCAATCTATTTCTATTTTTTTTTTTCAACGGACATCGATATATGTAGATACAGGAGAGAAAATAAAGTAAAAATTTTTTTTCAAGAAAACTGATTTTTATTTTTTTTCTCACCCTTGGAACGTTTGTCAGTGATTTTTGAATATGACATGTTAAAGACTATCGATTTATCAATCTATTTCTATTTTTTTTTTCAACGGACATCGATATATGTAGATACAGGAGAGAAAATAAAGTAAAAAAGTTTTTTCAAGAAAATTGATTTTTATTTTTTTTCTCACCCTTGGAACGTTTGTCAGTGATTTTTGAAGACGACATGCTAAAGACTGTCGATTTATCAATCTATTTCTATTTTTTTTTTCAAAGGACATCGATATATGTAGATACAGGAGAGAAAATAAAGTAAAAAAATTTTTTCAAGAAAACTGATTTTTATTTTTTTCTCACCCTTGGAACGTTTGTCAGTGATTTTTGAAGACGACATGCCAAGGACTATCGATTTATCAATCTATTTCTATTTTTTTTTTCAACGGACATCGATATATGTAGATACAGGAGAGAAAATAAAGTAAAAAATGTTTTTCAAGAAAACTGATTTTTATTTTTTTTCTCACCCTTGGAACGTTTGTCAGTGATTTTTGAAGACGACATGCTAAAGACTATCGATTCATCAATCTATTTCTATTTTTTTTTTCAACGGACATCGATATATGTAGATACAGGAGAGAAAATAAAGTAAAAAATGTTTTTCAAGAAAACTGATTTTTATTTTTTTTCTCACCCTTGGAACGTTTGTCAGTGATTTTTGAATATGACATGCTAAAGACTATCGATTCATCAATCTATTTCTATTTTTTTTTTCAACGGACATCGATATATGTAGATACAGGAGAGAAAATAAAGTAAAAAATGTTTTTCAAGAAAACTGATTTTTATTTTTTTTCTCACCCTTGGAACGTTTGTCAGTGATTTTTGAATATGACATGCTAAAGACTATCGATTCATCAATCTATTTCTATTTTTTTTTTTCAACGGACATCGATATATGTAGATACAGGAGAGAAAATAAAGTAAAAAATGTTTTTCAAGAAAACTGAATTTTATTTTTTTTCTCACCCTTGGAACGTTTGTCAGTGATTTTTGAATATGACATGCTAAAGACTATCGATTCATCAATCTATTTCTATTTTTTTTTTCAACGGACATCGATATATGTAGATACAGGAGAGAAAATAAAGTAAAAAATGTTTTTCAAGAAAACTGATTTTTATTTTTTTTCTCACCCTTGGAACGTTTGTCAGTGATTTTTGAAGACGACATGCTAAAGACTATCGATTCATCAATCTATTTCTATTTTTTTTTTCAACGGACATCGATATATGTAGATACAGGAGAGAAAATAAAGTAAAAAATGTTTTTCAAGAAAACTGATTTTTATTTTTTTTCTCACCCTTGGAACGTTTGTCAGTGATTTTTGAATATGACATGCTAAAGACTATCGATTCATCAATCTATTTCTATTTTTTTTTTCAACGGACATCGATATATGTAGATACAGGAGAGAAAATAAAGTAAAAAATGTTTTTCAAGAAAACTGATTTTTATTTTTTTTCTCACCCTTGGAACGTTTGTCAGTGATTTTTGAAGACGACATGCTAAAGACTATCGATTCATCAATCTATTTCTATTTTTTTTTTCAACGGACATCGATATATGTAGATACAGGAGAGAAAATAAAGTAAAAAATTTTTTTCAAGAAAACTGATTTTCATTTTTTTTCTCACCATTGGAACGTTTGTCAGTGATTTTTGAAGACGACATGCTAAAGACTATCGATTTATCAATCTATTTCTATTTTTTTTTCAACGGACATCGATATATGTAGATACAGGAGAGAAAATAAAGTAAAAAAGTTTTTTCAAGAAAATTGATTTTTATTTTTTTTCTCACCCTTGGTACGTTTGTCAGTGATTTTTGAAGACGACATGCTAAAGACTATCGATTTATCAATCTATTTCTATTTTTTTTCCAACGGACATCGATATATGTAGATACAGGAGAGAAAATAAAGTAAAAATTTTTTTTCAAGAAAACTGATTTTTATTTTTTTTCTCCCCTTGGAACGTTTGTCAGTGATTTTTGAAGACGACATGCTAAAGACTATCGATTTATCAATCTATTTCTATTTTTTTTTTCAACGGACATCGATATATGTAGATACAGGAGAGAAAATAAAGTAAAAAATTTTTTTCAAGAAAATTGATTTTTATTTTTTTTCTCACCCTTGGAACGTTTGTCAGTGATTTTTGAAGACGACATGCTAAAGACTATCGATTTATCAATCTATTTCTATTTTTTTTTACAACGGACATCGATATATGTAGATACAGGAGAGAAAATAAAGTACAAAAATGTTTTCAAGAAAACTGATTTTTATTTTTTTTCTCACCCTCGTAACGTTTGTCAGTGAATTTTGAATATGACATGCTAAAGACTATCGATTTATCAATCTATTTCTATTTTTTATTTCAACGGACATCGATATATGTAGATACAGGAGAGAAAATAAAGTAAACATTTTTTTTCAAGAAAACTGATTTTTATTTTTTTTCTCACCCTTGGAACGTTTGTCAGTGATTTTTGAAGACGACATGCTAAAGACTATCGATTCATCAATCTATTTCTATTTTTTTTTTCAACGGACATCGATATATGTAGATACAGGAGAGAAAATAAAGTAAAAAATGTTTTTCAAGAAAACTGATTTTTATTTTTTTTCTCACCCTTGGAACGTTTGTCAGTGATTTTTGAATATGACATGCTAAAGACTATCGATTTATCAATCTATTTCTATTTTTTTTTCCAACGGACATCGATATATGTAGATACAGGAGAGAAAATGAAGTAAAAAATTTTTTTCAAGAAAACTGATTTTCATTTTTTTTCTCACCATTGGAACGTTTGTCAGTGATTTTTGAAGACGACATGCTAAAGACTATCGATTTATCAATCTATTTCTATTTTTTTTTTCAACGGACATCGATATATGTAGATACAGGAGAGAAAATAAAGTAAAAAATGTTTTTCAAGAAAACTGATTTTTATTTTTTTTCTCACCCTTGGAACGTTTGTCAGTGATTTTTGAATATGACATGCTTAATACTATCGATTTATCAATCTATTTCTATTTTTTATTTCAACGGACATCGATATATGTAGATACAGGAGAGAAAATAAAGTAAAAAATTTTTTTCAAGAAAACTGATTTTTATTTTTTTTCTCACCCTTGGAACGTTTGTCAGTGATTTTTGAAGACGACATGCTAAAGACTATCGATTCATCAATCTATTTCTATTTTTTTTTTCAACGGACATCGATATATGTAGATACAGGAGAGAAAATAAAGTAAAAAATGTTTTTCAAGAAAACTGATTTTTATTTTTTTTTTCACCCTTGGAACGTTTGTCAGTGATTTTTGAATATGACATGCTAAAGACTATCGATTTATCAATCTATTTCTATTTTTTTTTTCAACGGACATCGATATATGTAGATACAGGAGAGAAAATAAAGTAAAAAATTTTTTTCAAGAAAACTGATTTTCATTTTTTTTCTCACCATTGGAACGTTTGTCAGTGATTTTTGAAGACGACATGCTAAAGACTATCGATTTATCAATCTATTTCTATTTTTTTTTCAACGGACATCGATATATGTAGATACAGGAGAGAAAATAAAGTAAAAAATGTTTTTCAAGAAAACTGATTTTTATTTTTTTTCTCACCCTTGGAACGTTTGTCAGTGATTTTTGAATATGACATGCTAAAGACTATCGATTTATCAATCTATTTCTATTTTTTTTTCAACGGACATCGATATATGTAGATACAGGAGAGAAAATAAAGTAAAAAATTTTTTTCAAGAAAACTGATTTTCATTTTTTTTCTCACCATTGGAACGTTTGTCAGTGATTTTTGAAGACGACATGCTAAAGACTATCGATTTATCAATCTATTTCTATTTTTTTTTCAACGGACATCGATATATGTAGATACAGGAGAGAAAATAAAGTAAAAAATTTTTTTCAAGAAAACTGATTTTCATTTTTTTTCTCACCATTGGAACGTTTGTCAGTGATTTTTGAAGACGACATGCTAAAGACTATCGATTTATCAATCTATTTCTATTTTTTTTTCAACGGACATCGATATATGTAGATACAGGAGAGAAAATAAAGTAAAAAATGTTTTTCAAGAAAACTGATTTTTATTTTTTTTCTCACCCTTGGAACGTTTGTCAGTGATTTTTGAATATGACATGCTTAATACTATCGATTTATCAATCTATTTCTATTTTTTATTTCAACGGACATCGATATATGTAGATACAGGAGAGAAAATAAAGTAAAAAATTTTTTTCAAGAAAACTGATTTTCATTTTTTTTCTCACCATTGGAACGTTTGTCAGTGATTTTTGAAGACGACATGCTAAAGACTATCGATTTATCAATCTATTTCTATTTTTTTTTCAACGGACATCGATATATGTAGATACAGGAGAGAAAATAAAGTAAAAAAGTTTTTTCAAGAAAATTGATTTTTATTTTTTTTCTCACCCTTGGTACGTTTGTCAGTGATTTTTGAAGACGACATGCTAAAGACTATCGATTTATCAATCTATTTCTATTTTTTTTTCCAACGGACATCGATATATGTAGATACAGGAGAGAAAATGAAGTAAAAAATTTTTTTCAAGAAAACTGATTTTCATTTTTTTTCTCACCATTGGAACGTTTGTCAGTGATTTTTGAAGACGACATGCTAAAGACTATCGATTTATCAATCTATTTCTATTTTTTTTTTCAACGGACATCGATATATGTAGATACAGGAGAGAAAATAAAGTAAAAAATGTTTTTCAAGAAAACTGATTTTTATTTTTTTTCTCACCCTTGGAACGTTTGTCAGTGATTTTTGAATATGACATGCTTAATACTATCGATTTATCAATCTATTTCTATTTTTTATTTCAACGGACATCGATATATGTAGATACAGGAGAGAAAATAAAGTAAAAAATTTTTTTCAAGAAAACTGATTTTTATTTTTTTTCTCACCCTTGGAACGTTTGTCAGTGATTTTTGAAGACGACATGCTAAAGACTATCGATTCATCAATCTATTTCTATTTTTTTTTTCAACGGACATCGATATATGTAGATACAGGAGAGAAAATAAAGTAAAAAATGTTTTTCAAGAAAACTGATTTTTATTTTTTTTTTCACCCTTGGAACGTTTGTCAGTGATTTTTGAATATGACATGCTAAAGACTATCGATTTATCAATCTATTTCTATTTTTTTTTTCAACGGACATCGATATATGTAGATACAGGAGAGAAAATAAAGTAAAAAATTTTTTTCAAGAAAACTGATTTTCATTTTTTTTCTCACCATTGGAACGTTTGTCAGTGATTTTTGAAGACGACATGCTAAAGACTATCGATTTATCAATCTATTTCTATTTTTTTTTCAACGGACATCGATATATGTAGATACAGGAGAGAAAATAAAGTAAAAAATGTTTTTCAAGAAAACTGATTTTTATTTTTTTTCTCACCCTTGGAACGTTTGTCAGTGATTTTTGAATATGACATGCTTAATACTATCGATTTATCAATCTATTTCTATTTTTTATTTCAACGGACATCGATATATGTAGATACAGGAGAGAAAATAAAGTAAAAAATTTTTTTCAAGAAAACTGATTTTCATTTTTTTTCTCACCATTGGAACGTTTGTCAGTGATTTTTGAAGACGACATGCTAAAGACTATCGATTTATCAATCTATTTCTATTTTTTTTTCAACGGACATCGATATATGTAGATACAGGAGAGAAAATAAAGTAAAAAAGTTTTTTCAAGAAAATTGATTTTTATTTTTTTTCTCACCCTTGGTACGTTTGTCAGTGATTTTTGAAGACGACATGCTAAAGACTATCGATTTATCAATCTATTTCTATTTTTTTTCCAACGGACATCGATATATGTAGATACAGGAGAGAAAATAAAGTAAAAATTTTTTTTCAAGAAAACTGATTTTTATTTTTTTTCTCCCCTTGGAACGTTTGTCAGTGATTTTTGAAGACGACATGCTAAAGACTATCGATTTATCAATCTATTTCTATTTTTTTTTTCAACGGACATCGATATATGTAGATACAGGAGAGAAAATAAAGTAAAAAATTTTTTTCAAGAAAATTGATTTTTATTTTTTTTCTCACCCTTGGAACGTTTGTCAGTGATTTTTGAAGACGACATGCTAAAGACTATCGATTTATCAATCTATTTCTATTTTTTTTTACAACGGACATCGATATATGTAGATACAGGAGAGAAAATAAAGTACAAAAATGTTTTCAAGAAAACTGATTTTTATTTTTTTTCTCACCCTCGTAACGTTTGTCAGTGAATTTTGAATATGGAATATGAAAGACTTTTATAATATTACAAATAACTCGGTTGTTTCTCAACCAAATTTTTATACCAGATTTCAACCTCCCCCCGTATATTAGACTGGTCGAGCCAAGGCGACCGTGATAAACGGACATGATGGTGCGCTGTTGCCGGCTCATTCAATTGTCGCAGATTTGCTTTTGGAGCTAGGAGCTAGCTTCTCACCCGTTTCAAAAGACCAAAAGTTTGAAAATTTTCCCATCTGTCTACCGCACACCTGTTCAAGTACCTGTTTTCTAAAACGACCGGAAGTACCTATTAATAAATGTCAAACAAAATGATACACTTATTTTGATATAATTTAAAAGCCATGAAATGTTTTAAAAAAATCAGCTTGGGAAAGTGTCAAGAAAATCACTTCAACATTTTTTTTTCGGAAATCAATCAAATGACTTAAAGTACCATCGAAGAGCTTCTAAGATGTAAGATTCATAATTAAGATTTTTGGAGCGATACTAATGAACTCTGTAGATTTATATCAACACTAGTCTCATTTTTATTAATAAAACCAGTATTTTTGGAAGAAAAAAAATCTTATTCTGACAAAAAGTGATATTTTAATTATATTTAGTACAGGCATGCCGTTTTAATTTTACAAATTCTTTTAAAATATTGGAAATATTATATTTCAGAACAAACTTCTGTACACATACTTGTTTTCGGTAATTATTGGATTTTATAATTTTAAGGAAAACAAAAAGTGTATTGTAAACAAACAAGAATTAAAATCAGTTCTGGATCAGGTTTGTAAGTCTATAAAACAACACTGTGTTGGTATGACAAATTAATTTGCTTACTGTAGAAATGTGTAATTAAGGCATCCGGTCATGAAGATGAAAAAGAAACATGGATTTGTTTATCCGTGTTAATTTATTTATAGTTAAAAGCTAGTCTAAGCCAAGGGAATCATATGAGCAAAATTAAACTACGAATTAAGTATATTATATATTTTTTAAATTTATTAAATATGCAAAAAGGTTTGTATTAAAAAAATATTATAAAATAGTTTAAACTAATCTAAATAAGAAAAATGGTTATGCTAATATGTAGTACAATAATAATTATTATTTGTTACCTATTCGTTCACTAGAAATTCAATAATGTTTAAGAAATAATATTGAACAAGATTTTTGTGAAAAATGTTTGTGAGCTTTCCGTTGCAGTTAGTTGAGCAATATTAATATATACGGAGAAAATTGAAATCGTCAAGTAAACGAATAAGAGATTTGGTTTATAACACGTAAGTACAAGTTGAAAGACAGAAGTGATTAAAGTTAACAACAAATCCGATTTGGAATATTGAATAATTTCGTTATTTATTACTAATTAGCGAGCAACAATAAACGACCGCAATCGTTTAAAATGGTATACAAATTACAGCTACTTTACTTTCACAATATATATATATATATATATACACAAACTATCAATAAAATAAAAATGTAAGGAATGTAACATAGGAATTTCTGACGGTAATAGTAAAGCAATTACAATTGCAATAAGCCACGTCGTTCAAAACCGGCAAGAAACCGCCCAACATATTAACAAACAGAAAACATACTAGCACTACATAATAAACATATCTGTCACTTATTACTTAAATTTTTAATGTTAATAGATTTACCTTATAGCTTAGAGGTATGTCAATAAAAAAAGCACTCTTTCTCAGGTTCAACTCGAAAAAAGTTTTTTTCTAACACACGGTATGTTTAGCAGCACGGAAAATATATCAGAAGATACGACAAAAATGTTTTTAACAAAACCACTTTCCTTAGATTCTACCGAAAACTTTGTATACATTTCTTAGGAAAAAGAGTAGGATTACCGGCTATAGATCGTCAACGTCTTACAGCTTTAATAGTCAAGTTGCGACTAAACCCAAAAAGCAGATTGTAATTGAAGAAGAAACTTACGCCGGTCGAGGTTTGCCGGCAAATTCCACAAATACGGCGACAGCGTTGCCAAATCAAACGACGCCAACATTCAGACCTACAGAACCATCCAAGAAACCGAGGAAGATAAGATAAAATATATTCTTACTTGTTACTAGATGTTTAACAAATATTTTAATTGTTTACTTTTTTATAAAAAAAATTGTTATTTCAATATTTTATGTTTATTCAGAATTCAAGGATTTCAAATTGAATGTTTGTTCACTTTCTTTTCATATTTTTAAATTCGTCGAAAATTTAAATTAAAAATTTGAACATTTTTGCGGTTAAATAAGTATTTATTATTATTATTATTTATTTATTTTACAAAGTAAGGGTCCAAACAGTAAATTCAAATATTTTATATAAAATCTTTTTTAATTTTCTCAGGTTTATCCTTATGCGGTTTTTATTTATTTACTTAATAATTTCAGGAATTAACTTTTTTAAAACCTGATATGTAATCATTGTAAACAAACATTAAATAATTTCAGTTGTTTACAATATCTGTATCTACGTCCTCTACGAGTAGGTTATATCTGGAAATAGGATCAATAAAATTAGTTTCTTTGAAATTTGTTTTTTGATTTCTTTAAATTTGATAAATTTCGGTTAAATAAATAATAAAAATTGAGTAAAGATAGATAGTAAAATTGAAATTGATTAGAATAGACATGATGACTGATTGTGAATGATGTTTGCACGCAAGCAGTGATGGATTTACGCCTAGGCCTGGGCCTATGGCGGCAAAATTTTCGAAATGCCAAAATTTTTGAGGCGAAAAAAAGTAAAGACAATCAATTTCAAAAATTGGTTCAGATTAGTTTTTATAAAAAATTTTCAGTTGTAATTTAACTAGTACAATGAAAATTATCGAAAATTTTTGGGAAAGATGCTCGAATGCAAGTTAAGTTGAAAAAGAGCACGAGAGCGCTCGAGTGCCTTTTTAAGTTTAACTTGCATGAGAGCAAATTTGTCAAAAATTATCGATTCATTTTGATTGCAAGAGTTAAATTTTATAAGAAAATTTTATGAATCAATCAAATCGTATTGTGTCACTGTCAGTTGCTGTCACATTGCCGTCACCTCTGGCGACAATAATATTAGTATAGTAAATTTTATACTCATTTAGAATAAGACCATCCTTATTTATTATGAATAAATCGGTTGAAACAAAAAATTACCAACAAAAATGAACGTCGTAACTAATTTATTAGATGTCACGTTTTTGAAGTTACGTCAAATTTTGATTTCATATTTCATGTCATAACGCAAAATAAGATATAAAAATGCGATATTCTGATGAATCCAAAAAACTTATGCTTAATGTAGTAAACTATTTTCAAAACGATTTAGGATCTCGATTTAAGGCAATTCAAAAAGCGTCCGAAGCACTAAAAGTTCCAGAAAGCACATTATATAATCTTGAAAAACCAAACAGAGCTACAGATTTCGAATTTAAAAGAAATATGTCTGCAAGCGTTTCCCGGAGCAAAACCCGAATTACAAAAAATACCCTGCATTGTTTGAGGGAAGTAATTTATAAAATGTATGCGCGAAAGGATAAAATCACAGTAGAAACTATTTTACGGCAATTTATCGAAGAGTCTCCAGAAACTAAGATTTCCAAAGGTTCGTTATATTTGGGAATTAAAAAAATGGGTTTTCATTTCAAAAAACAGGATGGAAGAAAACATTTATTGGAAATGCCTGCAGTCAGATTAAAAAGAATATTATTTTTGAACAAATACCATGCTGCTAAAAGCGAAAAGCTCTTTACACCTGTTTTTCTGGATGAGACATGGGTTTTTAGTAAAAGCGGGGACAGAAGAATGTGGCAAGATGGTACTAAACACAGTGATTTAAAAATAACTGGAAGTGGGACACGATATGTAATTGTTCATGTCGGTAATAAAAAAGGTTTTGTGACAAATGCATCGCTTATTTTTAAATGCAATAAAAAAAACAGGCGATTACCATGATAACATGAACACCGAAAATTTTGAAAATTGATTTAAACAGCAACTAATTGTAAACTTGGAAGAACCATCGTTAATTATAATGGATAACGCAACGTATCACAGTCGCCTGGATGAAGAAATCCCAAGAAAAAGTTGGAGTAAAACACGCATGTTAGAATGGCTCAAAAAAAGAATATTCCTTTTCCAGATCACATTTTAAAGGATGCTGTTTGGAATATAATTGAAAAGCAAGTTTTGCCAGAAAAAAATTATCATTTAGACAAATACGCTGCCGAGCATGGTCATTGTGTTCTCAGGCTACCACCCTATCATTGCCATTTTAATGCCATCGAAATGGTATGGTTAGAAACTAAAAGGCATTATGACCAAGCTATTACGAAAACTGCAAGGTCACCTACTGAAGTCTTAAAAGTATGGAATGACGTTGTAAAAAATGTACCGGAGCAACACTGGCAGAATTACATAAATCATACAGAGAAAATTATTTCTGAAGCATGGGAAGTAGAAAACAAACTGGACCTACTAAACATCGAACCTATGGTGATCTCTGTATCCAATGAATCCGATGATGAACTATCACTTTCCGAAAGTTATTCTGATTTAGAAACTAATTAAACTTTGCCTTGAAGATCACGTTGTCATTTTTTTTAAATCTAGAATTTTTACTTAATCGAACTCTGAATTGCCATATTTTTTTAAAAAAACTATGTATTTAGTTAATAAAACAATGTTTTTAAAATTAGTGCGCTTCTTTTATATTCTTTTATTATGTCAACATCTTTAGAATTTTATGAATTTCATAAAATTAATTTGTATTATTACAAACCGCCACTGATAATATGAAATTTCAAGTCACTACGCCAATGCAATAAGAAATATGTCAAGCATTTGACATGACAAAGGTCATAACCTAATTTTTTTCATGCGGGTTCAGATGGTTCAAGAAGCCGCATACGTTAAGTTACTAAAACGGCTGGTACCTCTAAATAGGTATTAATTTTACTATAGCATCTAATGTGACTGGAATCTATAGTAAATTTTATACCCATTTAGAATAAGACCATCCTTATTTATTATTAATAAATCGGTTGAAACAAAAAATTACCAACAAAAATGAACGTCGTAACTAATTTATTAGATGTCACGTTTTTGAAGTTACGTCAAATTTTGATTTCATGTTAATGTCAGATGGTTCAAGAAGCCGCATACGTTAAGTTACTAAAACGGCTGGTACCTCTAAATAGGTATTAATTTTACTATAGTATTCTTTTTACCCAAATTAACTGAGAATAAGTAAGAATCTTAGTTAGTTAGTTGCTCAGTTTAAAATGACTATTCTTTTTACCTTCAGCAACTAAGTTTGAACTGAGATTTTAGTGAGATACTTACTTCAGCTGAGCTTGTATTTTATGAAGCTTTCAACCGAGAAAGAGCTTTTTGAGGTTAAGGTGTTTTGTTTTTAATCTATGGTCATGTCAGAAAACATCTGGCCGTGGTTTGTGGTTTGGCGAATTTGGGCTGAAGTCCATCATGTCATCAAAATATATTATTTCTACCCACGCATACAATATTGTGTTTGACGAAAGTAACGCATTGTAGGTTAGTAACTAGAGTATTTTACCTATTATACACTTTTTGAACTGTGTATTTTTTAGATGAAAAGCTTGTTTATGTACCAGAGGAGCAAGTTCTGGAAGTCTTTGGGTCAGAACCTACGTATAACATTGGCAGGGAAGATGAAGAAATAGATAGTTATGATTTAGATGAAACTGGGGTCACTGCCTCTACTTTTACATTTCCTATTCATATGGAAATAAAATATTTGGAATTGTAAGAAACTTTCTTAATTTTAGGTACCGGATGTCAGAGCATTCGAATTTGAAGAAGATTACATTACTTTAGATAATGAAGGAGTCGGTGACGAGAATAAGAGGCGTATGTGGACTTTCGAAGAGACTCTTGCTCTTATAGCTAGTGTGGAGGTTTATAAAGATCACTTGCATAATGCCACAAAACGAAAACATGTCGGGAAAAACATCAGTAATGATCTTTTAAGCCAAGGAATTGTATTTTCAGCAGAAGTTTGCAAAAAGAATTGGACAAATTTGTTGAAAACATATAAAAACTGTAAAGACCTAAAAGGGATGTCTGGCAGAGGGTCCACTCGGTTCATGTTTTTCAATAGAATGGACGAGATACTCGGCACTGATCCGAATATTTCTTCACCTCATACAATAGATGTGAGTGAAGTTTCAACACCTCCATCAATATCTGAAGACATTATGAGTGCTAATGATGAACAAGAGTCTCAGCATGAACCTGCTGACAACACACCTGAACCTACTCCAAAAAAGAAAAAAACTGTAGTAATGAGGATGAGGGAGGAGATAAAAGACATTAAGAATAAATTAGAGGAAAGGAAAACAGTTGATGAAAGAAAACTACAGCTTTTAGAAAAAAAACTCAAGTTGGATGAAAGAAAGGTGGTTGCGTTAGAAAAAATTGCAGGCATTCACCAACCTTCAGATCAAAAATAAAACATGTTGTTATTTGTCAGTACATTTATTTTGCATTGTTGTTACAGGGTATAGGTATAGTTAGTTTGTTGTTACTAAGATTTATTGTTCTAATATGCTGCTAAGTTTATCTGATTTTTAATATTAATAATGTAGCCTTAGTTTGTTTTTATTAAGTTGCTTGTAATACATATGTGTACAGTTTATCTTGTTTTTTTAGTGATGTTTTTATAAGTTTAAACTTTGAAAAACTCGATTTCGCCTTGCTATGTCCTCTGCTAAATAATTTTCTTCCCCATCGTCGTCATGATTGTCTTCAATCTCTGCTTCATTTTCAAAACCATCAAACAGCTCAATGTTTTCAACATTTTCGCCGTGTGATATACAAATATTGTGAAGTGTACATGCAGCTATGACACATTTAACCACAAAATGAATATCTTTATGCTCGAAGTGACGTAGCCTCCTAAATCTGCCTTTCAGTAAAGAAAATGCATTTTCCACCACCACTCTAGTTGCGGAATGTATGTAGTTGAAAATCTTGTGCTGCCGTGTTAAATAACCATTGTCCTTGAATGGAGTTACAAGCCAGTGCATTTCAGTAGGATATGCAGAGTCTCCTAATAAGAAACGGTTATTAAAATGTAAACTACCATCAATAGTCTTACGATACAGAGATGATCTTCTCAGTACTCTGGAGTCATGTAAGCTTCCTGGCTCTCCACAGAATACATCAATAAAATTTTTTTTGCTATCTACAACTCCTTGTAAAATAACACTATGTGTGTCCTTCCTACTACAGTATGCATGTTGATTATTGCCTGGTTTATTAATTGAAATATGGCATCCATCTAGTGCACCTATAACACCAGCAATGCCTTGTTTGTCTTTGAAATCACTTTCAATTCGAACTGCTTCCTCGTCATCTGGCCATTTTATAATAGAGGGACTTTTATCCACAAAATAGTCCACCACTTTCCGAACGAGTTTCCATGCTAAGCTTTCTGTTACACCAAAACGATCACTTAGCTGTCGGTATGTTTCCTGGTTAGCAAGATACCAGAAAGTCATTAGAAATGCCTTACATGGTGATACTTTTTCCCGACCAAAGGAATGAGATGGAAATATATTTTCACTTTCCAGTTCATCTGAAATCAAGCTCTGTAGTTTTTATATGATCAAATTATATAATATATTCACCTATACATATATTTGAAGTTGTCCTATGCAAACGAAAATGGTGTTGAAATTCATCATCGCTGTACTGATCTATCACGTCCATAAAGTTTTCAATTCTTACACGCTTGTTCCGAACTATATTAGTCAAGTCTTCAAACTTCAACTCATCTGAAGAATCAGAAAACCATTCAAAATCTGAGGAATCCTCGTTAAAAATGTTGCTCTAAAACAGTTTTACTCAATTATTTGTGATCTACATGGCAATAAAATTCACCAATATCAGCTTACTTACCACAAGTACATTTGTGAAATCTATCTGTTCATTCATTTTAATAAGAATAATAATGATAAATAAGTGTAATTTCAGCAATGAGAAAATGTAAACACTCCAGTTTATGAGGTTATGTATCTGAGTCAGAATGTTCTTTTTAGCCAGAAAATTATACCGAATTTATCTTAGATCTTAGAAGAATCTAAGCTCAGTTCGACTCAGTTGTGGCATCTTTTAGCGGCAAAAAGAATACTACTATTGTATACTTTATACTCATTGCAGGCACGTAGGAGCTGTCTGAAACAATCATTGCTACGGGCAATGAAAAATTTGTTTATAAAAAACCCATTGTAAAATTTTCTAAGTGCAATGTCGCGATTTGGAAACGCTTCTGCTGTAGATATTGATAAGAATATAGACAATCTTACGCAAACGAATACAAAAAAAGTCAAAAACGTCAGTATGGAGACAATTTCAAGAGTTTTATGCCGAAAAAAGTTACTTATTAGAACGAGGAACTTCGGTAGAAAAAATTGCCTTCATTCTAAAGGACTGGGCAAGCAACATGCGCAAGAAGGATGGATCCCTTTATAAAGAAAGTGTGGTGAAAATAATGTGGAACGTGACAGCAAAACTTGTTCAGGAAAAATATTGCGAAGATTTCGGCATTGCAATAGATCCATTTAATGATGTAAGATTTAAATCTGCTAGGGGTGCACGAGATGCTGCGCGCAAAATATTACAAATGAACCCGGAAAAGAGAAAAGAAAGCTCATCGGCTTTTACTTACAAAGAATTGCTGCAAATTTTGAAGCTTTACGATGAAAACAAGCCGGAGGGTCTGCAGGAAAAAAAATTTCTACGACAACCTCGATAAATGTTCATTTTATAACCGTAACTTCAATCATAAACAAGCACATTTTGTACAGAATTTCATTTTTGCATCGGTTGCTAGGCAAGTTGCTAAGCAACAAATGCGAAATGGAATATTTCGTGTTAGGTCTAGGTTCACTCTAAAATCACGACGATTACGGCTTGTCAAACATGTCAAATGGAAAATCAAAACATGTACCCCACTAGTGCGGCCACTGGTTTGAATCTTCAGAGGAAACAGGCTATGCAGTTTTATTGATAAGAAACGTGGTAAGTAATTTAGATGAACATATCCATAGAAATGTTAAATAATATAAAAATGTATCAGTAGGAGATTTAAATCATAATATTCTTTGAGTGCATTGAAATTAGCAACTAATGAACTTTACAATTTTCTGATTTATTTTAAATTTCCTCTTACTTCAAACATAACTAGTCTTTTAGAAAACTGATAAGTCTGTACTTGATGCCAGAGTGAATTTCATAAATAAATATAAAAAATGATCTATTTAGATATACAGGGTGGCGCATTAGAAACAGTCCACCTCAAATATTGTTGGCGGGGGAGGTTTTTACGGCAAACCCCGAGACGCGTCGATTTTGTTTTCGAGGGGGACAACTTTTGATAGTTAACTTATTGTTGTACGGTCATCCCCCTAAAAGGGGTGACTACCCCTTCTAGAATCTTTAATGGCATGGGGGGTCGAGTGATACATAATTTGGAAGGTATTTCGATTCTCTTTAAAGACATGCTAAGATTTTTGTGTTAAGTGTTGAAATTAATGACAAAAACCAGCTGGAAGTGTTAGTGAAAGAAATAAAAAAAAAGTTATCAGAAAAGTTTTAATCAAAGTAAGTGTTCAAATTGTGATCCGTTTACTTCCAAACAGTAATACAACCAAAGATTACAAAAATGATACAACCTCTGTTCAACACTGTTCCGAACATTTTGTAGCATAACAGGAGTTATTTCACCACATGCCACAGTTATCCGGTGGCGAAGATCTTCTAAAGAGTTCGGTTGCGTTTTGTAAACTACACTTTTTAAATAACCCCATAAGAAAAAGTCCAACGGTGATAGATCAGGCGATCTTGGGGGCCATTCAATGGAACCTCTTCTACCAATCCAATGTGCGGGAAAATGTTGATCTAAAAAGTCTGCATCCTGTTGAAAAAAAAATCATTTTCTGGGATCTGATCATCGTTTTCCATTATCTCCACAATTTGAGGGTAGATGAGGTCTTCGAGCAAATTAAGATAAGATTCACCCGTCAAGTTATGAGGTAGGAAAAACGGACCAACAATATTATTTCCAAAAACCCCAGCCCACACATTCAATATTTGTGGAGCCTGTGTATGCTGCTCTCTCATAATTGCAGGATTTGCATCACTCCAGTATCTGCAATTATGTTTGTTCACGTGACCATTAAGAAAGAACGTGCATTCGTCAGAAAAGCATATCAAATATAAAAAGTGGGGGTTGTCCACCTGCCTTCTAGTCATCTCCTCACAAAATTGGATACGGCGATCTGGATCGTCTTCGTTGAGCTCTTGCACGAGATAAATCTTATAAGGATGGAATTTATGATGTTTCAAGACCCTCTGAATGCTTCTACGTGGAATTCCTGTAGCTGCTGCGATTTGTCTCGTGCTTGAAGTGGGATCCAATGCAACATGTCCCAAAAGTGCAACTTGTGTAGCCTCGTGAGTAACAGGATGTTGTCTTTCATATTTTCTCTTAGAACCGTTTCCGGTCTCCATGAACTTAGATATTAAATTTATCACGTAGGGATGTCTTACATCCTTACCGGGATGACGTTCATTAAAAACTCTTGCAGCTGCTCGTGCAGACTCGTTGTTTCCAAAATAGTTTGCAACAATTTCAGTTTTCTCTGCAGTGGTGTAACCATGATAATTAGGTTCATTTACTTTGAACTAGAAAATGAAGGAATTTCACTAAAATAAAACTAGGTAAAGCATGTTCATAGATATAAGAAAGTGACTGACTGAATCCTATTAGGAAGTACCCCTTGATAAAGTATAGGATAAAGATTTTAAATGGGTACGGACCATAGCCTACCTGCTCTAAAACTACGAAAATCGGGTAATAAATTTCATGTCATTGTTAGTTAATAGCAACCCTTCAATAATCCGCTTAATTTACTTTCTTATAACTATGAACAGGCTTTACCCGTAAAATTCTACTAAAAACGATGAAATAAAACAATTTAATTTGTTTAAATCTTCATTTTTATTTTGACATGTTTTTATTTTATTTTCAAACTAGTTTGAAAAAGCTACTGTGTAGCGAAACGCGTCACTAATTTTAATTTGAACGTTGGTTCAAAATAAAAATGAAGATTTAAACAAATTAAATTGTTTTATTTCATCATTAGTATGGATCTTCATCAAGTAAAAGTCTCATCTATTCAATTTCTACTAAAAACCTACGTCCGCTTCTTCTGTAATCAGCAATTTTATATCGTTATTCTGCGACAGTCAATTTAATATTTTAGCTTTTAATCAATTATTTTTCTATGGCTAATAGAGTATGACTACCTAATGTCATTTTTCATACGCACACACACAGTTTTTAACTGTAGTTTTTGTTTTTCTTGAGATTTAGCGCTGGAAAGTTAAAATTTATAAATATGGCTTCACATGTTTCTTCAAAATGACATAAATATCCTTGTGGAGGTAAAGAAATCCGAGTTATAGAATCACATGAGAAGTAAAAAAATTAATGATATCAATTTCGTGAAAAGAAAAACAAATATTTGAATATATTTGTGAGCAAATTCAAATGCATCTTCACTCATTCAGAACGTTGCCAAATTGTGTTTATTTACCAAATATCAGAATATCAGTTTATTTCGACACTTAAAACTTTTACCTGCACACAATTTTTCTCTATTAACAATTAACCAACAGTTGAGTAGTCAGTGAAAGAAAAATATTGACGATACGCCACTGGACTAAAATAACTACATTTAAAAAGTCAAACACTTGAGTTTTATTGCCACCTTTCTTCAATCGGATCTCAATATGAATGAAGCTAAGGTAAATGATTCTTGTAAAATCTGCTGTAGGTAATAACCCAAGCGTCTACAAAAGGTAAGAAAAGAACCGACCCAAAATTTGAATGAATCAACACATTTGCCTACAGTTAATTTTCCAGGAAGGCCTTTTAGAAAATGTAATATTCTTCAAGGACATTATTCATTTATTTTTAACAATAAATTGTTTCTAGACATTAATATCTGCCCTATGACAGAAATTTTGGTTTGGTTGAAAAACAAAAACGACATTTCCAAGATATATTATTTTACCATTTGACTGAGCATGTAACCTGAAGATTTTAAGAGTAATAAAATACTTACAAAAAAAACGAGCAAGAGCAAGTTGTTGCCGGAATAGTTAAAGCAATTTTGAATACCTTACTGCCTAAAATGGAGTTGCTTGAGCAATAATACATAATATGCGTGTTCAACAACAGCATTATTTGCTTCATTATCTCGTACTATGTGGTAGCCTCGACAATAAAATTATGTAGAAAACCATCGTAGAGGTTCTGTATATCTTCTGCTAAGATAAGATAAATAAGATAAGATAAATATGGGGCTTAAGTGCTTCTGAGAGCCTCTCCACTACGACCTTTGCAGATCTATTGTGTATGCCCTCCTGTTATTCTAGAGTTCCTTGTCTAAACCCGTCCTTATTACTAGACGGATGGCGTACCTCAGGTCCTCCATATATTGGGAGGGTTGTGGTTTTTCCTCCCCTATCGTTGAAAACCTCAGCCTAGTCAGGCCTTCGCAGTAGCACAGTATGTGTACTGAGGTTTCCTCATCTTCTTGGCAAAACCTACATATGGTTGTTTCTGCCAAATCCGATGTTGTTCATGTGTTTGTTAAGTCTACAATGCCCTGTAAGGAGCCCAACCAGGATCCTGATTGTTTTCCTATTCTGACTCAGTAGATACTCCGTGAATTTTGGCGAGGGTTCCTTGATGAACTCTTTGGCCTGCCTCATTTTTGGCGCCTTGTTCCACCATTCTCGAGACTGATTTTTTATCCAAGTGCTGCTATTTGTTTTTTGCAGCGCTTTCGCTATGCCACAGAAAGGTTCTGGGCCAATGGGAGCACAACGTGCCCCTTCTCGGGCTAGTGAGTCTGCCTCTTCATTGCCCTTGTGATCTGAGTGGCCTAGTACCCACGCGACGGACAGTCTATTACGACTGCCCAGCTCTTGTAGCGTCTCCAAGCAGTCCCAAACAAGTTTGGAATTTATCTGCATGGAGCTGATTGCTTTTATAGCCGCCTGGCTGTCGGAGTATATGGCAATGGTCTTTTCCTCAAACTCTTGCCTTAATAGCTCCCCCGCACAGTGCTGTATTGCTGCAACTTCTGCCTGGAATATCGTTACATGTTTACCCAAGCTTAGTGAGACTCTTATCTTTGGCTTGGCTTCTAGTGCGGCTGTTGGGGTTGTCCTCATGGCTCCCGTGGCAGCCAGGCAAGCTTGCCTTTGGATACCACTTAGCTTTTGGATCGCCCCAGCCTGCCGAGTCTTTGGCCACCACTTCTGCTACCGCTAAAAATGCTGATTTGTCTAATTTTTTCATATTTTCTGGGTAAAGCTGCATAAGCGAAAATGTTTTCTTGTGTGTTGAAGATTTTTTATAGAATTCATTTAATTTAATTTGTGAGTCCGTTTTGCAACAATTTGAGGACGCCTCAATTCAACATTCGTTTTTCGCAAATTTTTTGAGTTTTCTTGAAGCTGTCCGGGAACTCATAGAGGCATTATTGTAGTGAGATTGCAGCACATTAGTTAATTTACTTACGTAATCGTGTATTACCTTTATATTTACATTCACTTACTATGTTGTTGTTCCAATTCCAACCATTAAATTTGCCAACAATCTTGTCTTTGAATGGTGCCTGAGTTTTTAGATTTACACTATTATGTTTTTAGAGAAACGTCAGCCCAAATGACGGGTGGAAAAGTGGCTTCGTCGGATATAAAATAATTGACCAAATATTCAGCAAAAACAGTAATATTCAAATATGCAATTATACACCCATTTAGCATGAAAATTCAGGTTTGGTGATTATTTACTTACTAATGAGTCCGTATTAATATTACAATTAATTGATACAATTTAACGTAGTCTAGGATGCACTGACATAAAATATTTGACACTCTAGATAAGAGATTATAAATTCAGTATTGAAATTTATAACTACAAATAATTTAAAATGTAAAACGTAAATAATCACCAAACCTGAATTTTCATGCTAAATGGCTGTAATTGCACATTTGAATATAGCTTTCAATTCAAAATAACTTTAATTCATAACATTCTTTTGTATTGTGAAAAATAAAGGTACTTTACTCTCGAATAAAATTTCTATTTTTTGACAAACCTCGTATATGCCTTAAAAAAATTGATATCTGATGGTGGCATTTCAGGTTTTGAACTATGCAGAACTTTTTATCAAAAATACATTTTTTTCATAAAACCAATAATAAAAAAGTTCTCCATATGGTTCCAGCTTAAGTAGACACACTGAATAACCATGTATGGTAAATAGTTGTAGATACATTTTTTTGCAGTATTGGAATAAACAATAAATATTCAATAAACCGAAATTACCAGCATCCGCCCACCCGATGTTCTTACTTAAAAAAGCCCCATGTGACGAATTTCGGACACCCTTCATATTTACCTGTGATCTTGACCTGTACCTGTAATAACATTGTGACGAATATCATGCCGGTCGTTCTTCTATAATAGTTGAACTCATTGCCCTAATTTACGAAATAGTGCACGCCAGAGAAGTCGAGCGTTTTGAAGTACTATAATTGAAAATTTACACTTTATCACCCCAGCTTCTAAGTATACAGACTATAACTCAAGCTTTCTTATTAAAAAAATATTTTACCTTAGGGGGCGTCCATTAATTACGTGAGGCATTATTGAGGATTTTATGAGCTTTTATTTCCGGTTAGGGGTAGAGTGCTCCCGGCGTCGGTGATTAGCCTAAGTTGCGCAGAAATAGACCGACGTTAAATAATCGAATAAAAAAAAAAGAATGAGCTCCCCTCCCCCTTTGGTGAGATGTAGTAAGATTTTTCTCGACCCCCTCCCCCAATCTTACATGAGATTTTTCTAAATTTGTGTTTTGGGTGTAAAAGCGTTGGATTTATTAAAAAAAAAACAATTTGCTTGATTACTTTTATTTGAGACTAGCAAATACTAGTATTTGGGAATATTATCGTAATCTAAATCACGGTGATAAAATTAGATCATAAATACACGTTTTTTATTTTAATGTAACTTAACTTTGACGCAATTTTACATCGTTTTCTCCTAGAAAAAAATTACGTGATATTTGCCAAGACCCCTCTTCACCCCCAAGAGAGATTTGGTAAGATTCGGCTCGATCCCCTCCCCCCCTGAACACTTCACGTAATTAATGGACGCCCCCTTACTACTATCTATCTCCTGTTCAACAATTTAGAATTAATATCTATGATGGTCCATCAATTTCACCAGTCTGTTAAAAGTTTAAAATGAATTATAGTCTATTTCAGAAAGGTATAGAGTAATAAAATGGGGAATTCCGTCCAGTTCGGCTCAATTTCGGTGTCGGCCATAGGCGTAGGTCTTGAAATATTGAAATTTCAAGTAATTGCGTAAGAGAATTAGGAAAAGTATGTTTTCTGGCCTGAAGTGTCAATATCGAAATATTGTGTAGGTAGTAGATTATACAGTTACGTTTTGCGTTTAACAGGTACCGTTTAACCTTCTATTAGTGCCTCTGCCTAATTCCAACCCTGTTTCAGATTCGGCTCAACCATGCGCCGCAAGGTGCCTTACCCAAAATTTTTAGACCTTTATAAGTATATTTGTTTAGCTTAACGCATCAGTATTTGCTGTTAAGCCGTAAATAGTGTTCACAGTATTATAAGATTAGTAATAAAATGGCGACATTTACACCAACTAAAAGATGTTCCAATAATTCTCCACTATCAGTGAATGAAAAATTTATTATTTTAAATGTAGACAATTGCATAAAATACGATTACCCGAAATTTACTGTACACGAAACTGTCGACCGATGTTCCCGAATGACTGGAGTTGGAAAGTCCACCGTTGTTAAATTATTGCGGGGGAGAAAGATAGCAGGCCAAGTGGAGCCTCCCAAGAAAAGTCCAGGCAGACCAGTCAAAGTCCTTGATGAAGACACCAAAAGTGTAATTTGAAGAAAAGTTCACTTTTTTTATTTAAAAAAAGAAATACCCACCCTAGATAAGATTTTAATGGAGCTTGGCCAGGATGACAGTATTCCGTTGATAACTAAAAAACTTTTATGGACCACTTTGAGAAATATGGATTTTGCCTGGGAAAAGCATAACCGTAAAGCACTTTTACTGGAAAGCGATGAAATTGTTTGCTGGCGACGAAAATACTTAAGAAGTATAAAGCAGTACAGAGCAGAGCAGAAGAAAATCTTTTATCTTGATGAGACGTGGATCAATGAAGGTTATACAGTACCAAAAATGTGGCAAGACAAAAATATAACCAGTGCTCGCCAAGCTTTCATGGAAGGTCTGTCAACGGGTATTAAAGTGCCTTCAGGTAAAGGGAAAAGACTAATAATCGTCCATATTGGAAGCGAAGAGGGATTTTTAAAAGAAGGTTTGCTAACCTTTCAGTCGTGCCATACGGGAGATTACCACGAGGACATGGATTCGGATGTTTTTGAAGACTATTTTGGTGAAATGATAAAATATCTTCCGGCTGATTCAGTAGTAGTTATGGATAACGCGAGTTATCATTCTCGAAGCATAGAGAAGACTCCAACTTCATCTTGGAGAAAACAAGAAATTATTGACTGGTTAACCACCAAAAGTATTGAATTTGAAGATAATTTGATAAAAAAAGAACTATTAGCTATAGCAAATTTACACAAACATCGTTTTATGAAATACGCCGTGGAAGATATAGCAGAAAAACATAGTGAAACTGTGCTGCGAACACCGCCATATCATTGCGAACTAAATCCTATAGAACTTGTATGGGCGCAAGTGAAAGGAATTGTAGCAAGACACAACACGACATTCAAAATGAAAGACGTTAAGCTACTGTTTGAACAAGCCATTAAGGAGGTGACACCAGAGAACTGGCGAAAAGCAGTCCAGCATGTCATTAAAGAAGAGGAGAAAATGTGGGATCTTGACTACTTGATCGATCGTCCGATCCGTTATCCCGTTAATTATAACGTCAAGAGGAGATGACAGTTCCTCAGATGACGAAGAATATTATGATTTTTTATAATTTAATTTCTGTATAATGTATTTTTTGTATAATGTTCAATAAAAAATAAGTGTACCTAATACTATGTACATAATACCTAATTTTTATTCTGTTAAAATAAAATTCTTTCCTTTTTACGAGTATCCTACCGGCACGCCATTGGCACACTATTTTCAGTGTTTGTGAATGGATAACAATAGGCTAAACCCATATATTGACCCCAACCAGGGTGGTACTTGATAAAAAGAAAGAATTTTACAATGAAATCAATGCCGAACTATGAAAGTGGCTTGAATATTCGTTGGGTTTTATTACTCTTACCTTTCTGAAATAAACTATAATATGCTGCCACGTTCACTCAACATAAACCCCAATTTCGAAATACTATATATTTAATATTTTATTCCTGTATTTATGTGGACATTTCTTAGATCAAATCCCACTTCTGATATATAAGCTAAATATTCTGAACATTGAAAAAGCGAGACCATCGGGACTCGAACCCGGAACCACTCAGTTACAAAGCCCTCACGTAACCCCCTGCGCTATACGGACAGTTCATACCCATCAATGTTCTATATATATATATATATATATATATATATATATATATATAAGCTACCATTAACTGCGACTGCGCCTTACAAATTTTTTACTTATGCCACTTTACTTTTGTGCGCAATTTGTAATTAATAAATGTTAAAATTTAATTAATTTTTGTCCGTAAAATTTAAATTTTTTTTATCATATTACAGAGAAGATTGCGTAACTTTAAAGGTCATCGTTACTCATTTATATGATAAACAGTTCGGTGATAGATTGAAAAATGGTACACGTTAAATTTTCCTATCAGAGAAAGAATATTGAATATTATATTTCAGTGTCATGCATTTTGATTCACGTAATATAGAAAAAAAAATTATCTTATATCTGAAACCACAAAAAGACTTTATAAGTTGAAGTATTTCAATATGCTAGTATAGTAGGAAAAGGGCGTACTCTTCGACGGGTGTTTGAAAAATTTACAAAAATTCCATTGACAAAGCGACACAAATTAAGAAATTAAAAAATATCAAATCCAAAACAAAAAAACTAAGTATACATAAATAATGAATAATAATACAAAAAACTCATATTTTACAACAGAATATTATAATATCATACATAATACTAATTAAAGCCAATACTTTAGAATTGCGGCGTTATGGATTGTCCTTATTATTTTGGCCCTAAATTAGGTGTTCATACGATTGGTTTTCCAGTAAGGTAGGCGAAAAAAGGATGATTCAGCTCCTCTCTTTGCTAGTTCATCTGCTATTTCATTTACTTCTATTCCAGTCCTGAAATCCTCAGTTCATTGAGTGTCCCTAGGCATTCCCATACCATTTTAGAACTGATTACGTGAGAACTCAGTGCTTTAATTGCTGCTTGAGTATCCGACATGATGCTAATCCTTTGCCTTGTATACATTTTATCAATATTGAACTGGACACACTTTCCTTTGGAGTGATTTTTCGCTTGTAATATACTTGGGATTTTTCCGA
Organism: Lochmaea crataegi; assembly: GCA_947563755.1. Lineage (NCBI taxonomy): Eukaryota > Metazoa > Arthropoda > Insecta > Coleoptera > Chrysomelidae > Lochmaea > Lochmaea crataegi. The sequence continues at coordinate 50,738,342 of OX387424.1, read as the reverse complement.
AGCTTTCGGAGTGTTTGGTTTCTGGTCCGTACACTCCTATATCCCAGTCCCTTCAATTGCTTTTGAACCGTCTGTATACGGATTGAATGGCATTATTTCCAAGTCTAGTAATGGTGTTGTGATCCCATTCCTTTTTGTTACTTTATTCCTTATCGAAGAAGAGTTAAAAGTTCGTATTTTTTTAAATAGAATTCGCAAAGCTGACTACTACTTAAAACAAATACGTAACAAGTAGCTCTTTTATAGTTTACTATACGTTTCTCAGTGGCGGATTTACCACTAGGCTGAGTAGGCTGGAGCCTAGGGCGGCAGATTTTAGGGGCGGCAAATTTGGAACCAACATTTTAATGTCTCACAAAAATAAATGAAAAATCATATTTATATACCTAAATGTTGTTAGGTCCACACAAACAATTCAATATGTAGGGAAGCGTGGACACGGTCTAGTGATGAGCAGAATCCGTCTTGGTCTTACGATTTTGCAATACCAAGACCAAGATCATACATACACTAGCAAGACCAAGACCAAGGCCGAATGAACAAGAACAAGACCAAAACTAAGACAGAGAATGCAAGACCAATACCAAAGTGCAAAACTAAACTAAAAATTACAACTTCTTTCGTTTTAAATTGGATATATGAGAATATTTTTCTTAACTTGAATATATGTTTGCGTCGAAACAAAACATTTTGTGTGTTTAAGATTTCTAGATATGAATTGTTGATCATTTATAATTTATACCTATCAAAAAACTCGAAAATGTTCCAAAACGACGTAAGTAGTAAATAACAAACTATTGGTTTTGACAATTATTGACCTTCTTTGGTCAAAACGACGTATGTAGTAAGTAACAAACTATTTGAGCAAGGTCAAGACCAATACTGAGTACGCAAGACCAAGATTACAAGTATTTAAGCAAGTCCAAGACCGAGACCAAGACTGGCAAAACCAAGACCAAGCCTGAGTTCGCAAGTCCAAGATTACAAGTATTTGAGCAAGTCCAAGACCGAGACCAAGACTGAATATGCTAGACCAAGACCAAGACTACAAGTATTTTAGCAAGACCAAGACCGGACAAGCAAGACCGATACCGTTACCAAGGCTGTCTTGGACGGATGTCTTCATAAATATGTCTTTGCTATACTCACATGCTTTACTTCCATAATTATAAATGCGGGAAGTGGGCTATCTGAACTATTGAAAAGATCTTCGTTCCTGCGGAAACAGAATTTGCTAAACGTTTATGCTAACTTGTATTCAGCTGTTCGCATATAGCTCTATGTTTACCAGCAACATCAGTTGAGAAAAGCTTTCTTTGCTGTTGAAAACGAGTGAGAAATTGTCTAAGATCTACCTTAAGCAAAGAAAGCCAAAACGCCTTAGCTTTGTTGTACAAAAAATGTACAAAATGGTATTGTGAAACTTTCATACCTGCTGTGATGGGATGTGATCGACATTAAAAAAATTTATTATTAATATGATTGCCAATGAGGGTATAGAATTGTAGAGGTCGGTAGGGGCGGCAAAATTTGAATAGCCTAGTGGCGGCAAATGTGTAAATCCGCCACTGGCGTTTCTTTTTCTCCAAGAGATTAATTGTTTTCCATTGTCTATCCTGGGCCATAAGGTTTGGGCTATGTTGCAATGGTCTCGGCTACTACAAGGCTATTCCTGTTTTTTCAATGATAGGTAGTTCCTGCCACTTTCCCTCCACATTACTGGGACTTGGTACCCAGCCTATAGTTCCTCTTTGCAGTTACGGAGTTTTGACAACGCTTCACGGCAGTGATGTCTATTGTCTATTGATGTCAAAACTGTCTTACTAGCTGATTATATGGTAACTTTAGATATGGTTCCGCTATATAACTTCCGAATATTTTAATCTTTCGGAATAAATTCCCGCTCCTCTACCAGTCTACCCATCTGATAGGACTGATACTTCGTCTTCTTTCAATATTGAATCCTTATCCCAGTCTCCTTTTGTTGGTAAATTGGTAGTTATCTTCTTCCCAAAGTATCTCCTGGTGATTAGATTATTTGCAAAGTAAAATTATTTTATACGTTCCTTTTATTGACCCATTGTTCAAGTTATTCTAGATATTCATAATCATAATACGTAATCATTTTCACATTACCATGTTGTATGGCGTTAAAAAAAGGAATAACTGCTAAAGGAAGTATATTTTCAAAGGTGTACCGTACTATTAATTTATAAACCACAGTAAATATCTTTGTTACTACCTGCTTTGATCCTAATAGGGAATTTCCGATTAAAATTCCATAAATATACAGTTTCAGCTTAAAGAATTTCCAGGATTTCGTTTAGTTTATACATTATCAAGTTAAATCTATGATGAGATTGACCCTGCAATTTTATTGCTGTGATTGTTTGTCAGGTATAATATCCGATTTACCGGTTGACAGACAACAAATCAGTTGCTAGTTTTGAGACTGTTAATCATAACAATTGGTTTGTAAGTAAAATCAATTCCCTTAAAAATCTCTGTCTTCGTGAATTATAATTTAAAGCAATACATTTATGAAGAAGTAATATTAACACATATTAATAGAATGTCAGGAATTTTGAATAGATAAATTTAGGAAAAACTATAATGAATTTTAAATATTTCCGCTAATGGCTCTGCAGATTGCACTCATCTGACATTTTATTTATCGTTTTGTCATCATGACAAACATAAACATTCAAATCGACAAGTGCATTTAGAGCAACCTAAATAACACATTTTTTGGTTTTTGCTTGATTGTAGAAAAAATAGTGTATGCAACATATGCATAAAGTGTATTTTTTCACTCATGGAATTGACGCATTTGCCTGCGGCTCATGCGTCAACTTTTCCACTCGTGAAAAAAAGCACCACTTTATGCACTTGTTGCATAAATAACTATTATATTATCTTAGGTTATAATAGGAGTGGATTATGATTTAAGATAGTGCTCTGACATTTTAGTTGTCACATTATTTATTAATATTAAATGTCAAAGTGACATTATCATGTATGTATATTCTCGTTTTTAACATTTAATAAATAGAACAGTGTAGGTGGCTTCATTACCTTGGCCATTACCAAATTTGATGAAATAAGCGAGCGAAAAAGATTCATTTTTTTGCTCTAGAGCGTAAAGTAACAATCCTCGGCATTTGTCGACTTTACGATTTCATTTGAATATAGTAATTAGTAATTTTACGCGCGACTGTAGGATTAGCCCTTTTGTTGCTTCAGCTCACAAACCAGACCAAGAACTAGCCAGCCATGATGGTAATAATACTCAAGTAATGTTTTTACCACCCAATTGTACCGCTCTGATTCAGCCTATAGATCAGAATGTGAAAGTTACATATCGGAAAAGATTGAAGCAAGAGGTACTTTTACAAGAGGATGAAAACATTGCGCAATGTTTCGCTGAAAGATGCTGTGTTTGCGTTAGCTGAATCTTGGAAGCAAGTGCCTGAAAAATTGGTGAAAAAGTCATGGTTTCAACTTCTTGTCGTCAATGACATCGATGAATGGGATGAAGAAGCTTTGATACTTTTGAGTGATTTACGAGAGGAAGGACCAGATCTAGTTGAATTATTATTGAACAGAGTGAATCGTGCTAATGATCCGATAGATAAAACAGAGGTTGCAAAATGGGCAGGAGGTGATGATGAGGAAAATTTGGATATAGAGATTTTAGAGGATGATGGAACCATTGCTAATGTCACAGGAGAAAATCCCCGAAACTCCGATAACGAAGAAAATGTCTAGTAAAGAGGCGGTCGTTTCATTTGATTCATGTCTACGTTGGGCGGAAGAAAATGAATTGCCACTGCATGAGGTGATGCTTCTAAGAAGAATTCGGCAAAAGGCAGTCGATCTAAGTGTCAAGGAATCTGTTCAGGGAACTCTTGAAAATTTTGTTCAAAGAAACAATTTTAAAAAATCGTAATTATTTTTTGAGTTACCGTATTTTTTGTAGTTGCAATACGTATGTAAAGTATCCTTAGAGGTTTGCTTTTATTTTAAAATATATATGTATTCATCCAAATACATAAATAAAGGTTTTTGTAACCATTGCGTGAACTTTTTGTGGTGGAAATGTATTTTTTGTATGGTTAAGAAAGGTATCTATAAACCGAGCTAGGTACCACTTATTATGAGTTCTAGTTCTGGGTTCTGGTAATCCGAACGGGGTCTCCCAACTTTTTGTTCGGATTATCCATACTTACATTACTGTAACAGAAAATGGAAAAAGTTCTCCTGCTTCGATTTACCTAAATTTTGTTGTGGTTCTATTCTAATACACGTTTTTAAAAGTTTTTTTTAGCAATAAAAGCGATATTGAGGTAAAATATGTGAGATATTGCTTTTTAATTAGTGTACATTAATGTAAATACAAAATAACTTTTCCCACTTAGTAAGAAATTCGATTATTATTATAAAACTGATTATTTTCGAAAGAATGTTTTGTATGTAATTGGATCCTGTAGAAAGTTAGATGTAATTAGAAATAAACAATGTAATTTTGTAGACTAATGTTTATGGTCATTTAACAGATTGCTTAAATATAATTTAATTATTATAAACAAAACACAAGTAGTGTTATTAATTTCAAAGTTGGTGTGAATTTTTCAATTTATCCGGAGCTAATTACAGAATACAAGATATTTTAATGTACCTACTACAAACTACAAGATTCACAGTTGATAGGAATTTTATAGAATACAATTAAAATATTTTTTAATAACAATTCCATTAGAATTTTTCTGAGATTTCAATCTGATCAATTTAATCAATTAATTTATAGTAGAATATGCATAATTCATTTGGTTGTAAACAGTTTTAATAGCAGATGTTTAAAACGATTGTACAGGATTTTTTAAATATCTAAATATTAGAAGACTTCGAATAAATCATAAAATGAAAATGAGAAAACCTCTGAATTTGCCTTCATATAAAAAAATAGATGAATGTAAAAACTGTAACATTATTAAAGACAAAAATATTTGTTGATGCTAGTTATTTTCTAAATAGTTTTCAATAGGAAAGACTATTATTTCTTTCATTAACATGTTGAGTTTTCATTTTTTTTCCTCTGATAATATGTTTGATAACTTTTTGCGAATTGCCCGAAAATATTTTATATTCTTCATAAATGTTAAAATAATGCTTCTTTATTTTGTTTAATTTGAAAGAAATTCTAATATCTTTCATTTAGTCATGTTTTATTCAAATTAAAAATGTTTTGGCATTCCCTACTGTTTTTGAAGGAATAGTTGGGATTACAGCAAAGTTCACAATTTTTTAAAAAGACAAATCAATATTTTTTTTTCACTATTTCGCAATATAACTCAACCAACAATAATTTTCAAAATTACTCGATTGCATTATTGCACAATCAAGTGCAATTACAAAAACATGTTATACAATGTGTATGAAAAATAAACTATATTCTAAACGCGTCATTCTCCTTCAATATTTAATTTTTTACAATACGTCTACTATCTTGAATTCATATAAAATTTCCTTAGATTATCTTCAGCTTCATTACTTTGACAACACCGCTAATATGATTAAAGGAGAGTGCGGGCGTTGTACTGCGGTAGCTTGCTAATACCATACAAAAAACTTTTAAATACCAAATACTAAAATACATATTTTTTTTCTTTAAAACATACAAATATTGTTAAACTATATCTACAAAATATTTCTGTCTAGTCGTTGTGGAGTGACGTTGTGTACTTTCAACAAAATGTTTCAATGAATTCGGAACTATTTTTTAGTCCGCGACAAATGACGCGACTGCCTACAGATAGAATTCCCGCCATTTTAGTTGAGCTTTGTATTTGCATAGGGTGATTCCTGAATGCTGGTGAAACAGGAAATGGTTAAAATAGTTTTATTCTTCGATGAGGTATCTTTTATATGTTACAATATTGATCGATTGCTGGTTTGCTAAGAAATAAATATGTACAGTAGGATGTTTTAAATTAGTTGTTTACTATAATTGGAGTTTAGGATTAACAAAAGTACCTAATTTTTCTTTTAAATCTTTTTTTTTAGGAAAAATAGTAATGTACTTGAAAAAACAATATCAAAGGGGAAGAAAAAAATATGAGATGTATTACTGAATAGTATGTTTTTAACTTATACTCATGAATATATACATATTATGTGTTGATAGGAAATAGCACAAATATATATCGTTCCTATAAAATATAATACAAAAAATACTGATATTATTCCCAGTTTCCTTATCATTATTAGACTTTAAAGTAGCAGCAAACAGTACCTATAGTTAATCAAACGATTGTTTAAATAGTACCTGATGCGTGACTGAAATAAACTTACACTTAAATGCGATAAGGACTAGAAGGTTTATTAAAAACATTTAGATATAAACATTTACTGGCACATAAAATATAAATAAGCGTATTGGGCCAAGAAAAAGGAAAGTCTAATCCTAATCATAAGTATTTTATTAACGCCCTGCAATTAATAATACATCTATATAGCAATCATTTTTTTATTTATTCAACTTTCTGTCACGTCTTTTGTAGTGGCGCAAGAGTTTTATGTAAATAATTTTTGACAGATGTGTACCCTTCAGTTGAGGTTTTGATAAGGAATACTTATTTGTATGTACAAGCCGCTTTATCATATCTGCCTTCTTGCAATTTCCTGTTGGGAATTTGTTGTGCGATACATTGTCCTGAACCACTGATTGACACGCTAGATTCTGTATCATTATTTCTTCTAGTCATTTTTCCGTAATTAATGCCTTCCATGTCGTGTTTGATAATGTTTCATCTCAAAACCAGATTTATAACTATTTTGTAACTCTCTGACAAACTCCTCTCCTCACACACACACTTTTTATTGTTGTTATACCCTGTATATTTATGTATACACTATAAACTTTTCTTTCGTCGGCCGTCGATGCATTTTTGAGTATTATTGATAAACAAAATCATTCATTAATGACTCCTCTTAATGAATAATTTTGTATTATTAAACGATTTTGGTATAGGCAACCAAACATACTCTACTATAATTAGACATATAATACTATTTTTCTACTCCTGTTTTATAATATACTTATTAAAAGACTAAAATCTGTATCATAATGATATTCATTATGATACAAATTTTCATTATGATACAGATTTTTAAGCCAATAGGAATGCGACATTCGCACAATATTTAATATAGCCATGGATACCTGGTTGACATTTCTGAAATTGCATAAAATACTATTATGCAACGATCATGTAATGATAGCCATTAAGACACGAGCATGCTGTAGGATACGAAACGAGCCGCAGGCGAGTTTCGTATATAATATGCGAGTGTATTAATGGCCATTACATGAAAGTTGCATACAATATTTTTTCTACTCCGATTAATTTCAGAAATGTCAACCAGGTATCCATGGCTATATTAAATATTGTGCGAATGTCGCATTCCTATTGGCTTAAAAATCTGTATCATAATGAATATCATTATGATACAGATTTTATTCTTTTAATAAGTATATTATAAAACAGGAGTAGAAAATAGTATATTTTGCAACGATCATGTAATGATGGTTATTAATACACAAGCATTAACCGGGTTACGAAACGAGCCGAATGCGAGTTTCGTATAGTTAATGCGAGTGTATTAATATCCATTACATGAGAGTTGCATACACTATTTTTTCTAAAAACAAGAAATTTTATTTGAATTCAACAACATTGTTTTTTTTAATTTCTTAATACTTTTTTATACAAACAATAAAAAATAAAATATGAAAGAAAAATAAGTTCTACAACTTAATTTTTATTCTTACAAAATAACCACTATAATAACTATGAACTTAATTTAACTATTAACAATAAACATAAGCGAATTCATATGTAACATTAAACAAGATAAATTATAAATTACATTTTAAACATTACTTTTAAAAAGTGGAAGGTATCTACCTTTTTGACTAACGCAAAAGATTGAAACTGTCATAAAACACGAATATCTGAGAAAATCAGTTTTATAATGAGTATCATTATGAAACTGAAAATTGGCATTTAATTAAGAACTTATAGTATAGGAGTAGAAAAAAGTTATAATCAGTTGAAATTAATTACTTTTCTTTGGGACATCCTGTACAGTCGACGGAAAAGTAGTAATAATAAGGGGGAATGGCATTCTCGAACATTATAAAATAATATCTTTTGTTGATGCACTTGTTGTTTAAATAACTATCAATACACTTCACTAAAGTGGTTATTATATTGACCGTTAATCTTTCTTATCTAGGTATATTAACTTTTTTCTAGTCATTTAACTGACTGATGATTTTAGTGTGTTTGGCTGTATTGCGTTTTCGACACAAAACAAAACAATGTAACCACAATTTCCTTAATTGTTTGAGAAGTTATCAGTGCATTAATTAGTGTTTGTTAGCAAAATTACGTTAAACATTATTTTAATTTATTTTTGGAAATCTTGTAAAAATCACTAACAGCGTGAGTGTTCAGTTTTAACTTTAACTTAACATACGATTATGAGCTAAAAAGTGTGTGGCTACACTATTATTATACTTATTATTTACGAAAAATAATATTGAAAATATTTTTTTATGCAATTGAAAGTCAGAGCACAAATAATCATTAAGCATCAATGGCTCTAATTAATCCAATTATTACGAACAATAATAATTATATCTGATTATTCAATTTCACGAAATCATTTTTCAAATATTAAATAAAATAACATATACCTACCTACTTCCGTATTTATACCAACAGCGACTCACTAATGAAAATATTGGGGCAATTTTCCACGGAAACTGCCAACATTTACTTTCAGTGATAATGCTCCTGGTATATTTATGTAAAAATTTTGACAACGTCAGCTGGAATCCTACCGAAATGTTGAAAATGATAATACTAAAATACTTTTTCCACCTTTTTTGATAAAATTAATCATTATTGTGAATCAAAGACACAGTGGCGGCTTTATGGGGGTAGACCGCACGGGGCATTTCATTCATTCATTCATAAATTTGGGTTGTGCTCATCAGCCCAGGCACTTGATCTGAATCTTTGTACCATTTCCCATGTTATCTACTTCCATTCCAGAAGCTTCGTGTCTTCTATAAAGGTCACTAGTTTGGCTGGAGGGATTTTCAGTAGTTCTGATGGTTGTATAACTTCCTCTCCAAAGTGATTCCGTCTAAGTTCTTGTAAGTCCTCGCAGAAGCAGAGTATGTGAGTAGGTGTTTCATCATCAAGTTCACATTTTATGCACATAGGTTCACTAACTTTGCCCATATTGTACAGATGTTCCCTCAAAGTGCAGTGTCCAGTCACCAGGTCGATAACTGTCTTCAAATGTCTCTTACCCAGTTTCAGTAGCCTGGTTGAGAGTTCTTTGTATACCTTGTTCAGTAAACTCTTTGTATGAAGGTGCCCTTGTGTCACCCTCCATTTGAATTGGTGTTCCCTATCTAGCCAGTTTCCGATTTCCCCTCTCATGCAATCTTTTGTGATTCCACAAAACGGTTCCGGACCTATGAAGTCTCCTTTAGAGCCTTCTTTAGCTAACTGGTCCGCCATTTCATTACCTGCAGTACCCTCATGTGCCGGCACCCATATTAGAGACACTTTGTTGTCTCTTGCCAGCCTGTTGAGGGATTCTTTGCAGTTTTTCACCAGTCTAGTCCTAGTTGTAGGATTACTGATAGCCTTAAGCAGAGCCTGGCTGTCAGTGAATATTTCATTTTTTTGTCCGGTATATCCTCTTCTGATGTTTTCATCACTACAAGCAATAGCGGCAATCGTCTCTGCTTGAAACACAGTCGTATATCGACCAAGGCTAAAGAACATTCTCTTTCTAGGTCCTTTTATACCAGCCCCAGTGCCATGGTTTGTTTTGGAGCCATCGGTGAACCAGATGATTTCTCCAGAATTACCTGGGTGTATCACCTGTTCCCTAGATGGGATGATGATATTCACTCGCTCAGTGAATATATTCTCTGGTGTCATGCTATCAAAAATCATGTGAAATATGGGTTCGTCTAGTAATGTCCCAGTTGTATCAGTGTGTCCTTCTCGAACATTGTTCGGGGACCATAAGTTTCCCGATTTCAGCCTAAGAATTGCCATCATTGCCTCCGCCCTTATAAAAAGTTCTAGAGGAGGAAGTCCAATAAGGGCTTCCATTGATGCCGTCCCCGTGCTGTTCATTGCCACGGTAATACCAAGAAGCGCTTGTCTTTGGATTGCAGTTAACATATTAACTGCAGAGGACACTTCTGTCCTCCTCCACCAGACTATTGATCCATAGGTGATCGTTGGCCTTATCACAGTTGTGTAGAGGCAGTGAAACACCTCAGGTCGTATTCCCCAGGTTTTGCCCATAACTCTTCTGCATTGCCAGAAAAGCCTATAGTCGCCCTGGTAGTAATTTTTTCCAGGTGTGCCTTCCAATTCAGTTTGGAATCAAGTGTCACTCCTAGATATTTGACTTCTTTGGATATTTCTAGTTCTTCTCCGAACAACAGTACTCTACTAGTTTGGTTTTTTTTTTATTAACTGAAAGGTCCTCCCTCTGTAAGGCACCATTCCCCCACAATTCGCAGTGCTTCCTGTAGGACATTCATAACCACCTCCGGGAATTTCCCATTGGTGACAATCACTATGTCGTCCGCAAAGCCTTGCGTCCATATGCCTTGATCATTCAACCTACAGATCAAGTCATCCACAACTAGGTTCCACAAAAGTGGTGAAAGTACTCCACCTTGAGGACATCCTTTAGTTGTCCTAACGGGGCGTCGGCGTTCATCTCTATCGATGTAAAGAAAAGAAAAACGTAGAGTCCAGTCATGGGACTGCCGACAGAAGTAAAAACACCAAAAATGAATCCCTTTTAAAAATTTTATCGTAAGTAAGAAGTTTAATTTTTTACAAATAAATTAACCCTCTTTAAAAATTCTATCGTACGCCCATGGTAGATGTAAATTTTTACAAATAAATGATTCCCGTTTAAAAAAATTCTGTACGCCTATGGTAGAAGGAAATTTTTACAATTAAATTATTAACCCCTTATAAAAAAAAGTACACATATAGCTCATGGGAAGCGTGACGATGATTTATGCAACACTATATACGCTTCATTGTTAATTGTGTTGCATAAAAGCATGACGAATGGCCAAAGTATTGTGTGTTGCATAAAAGCGTGACGATGACGAAAAATCCATGTTTTTTCTTCACCCAAAAAAGTGCTCAATGCGTCTAAAGAAGTTTTAATTTAAAAAAAAAACGTAGAGACCAGACATGGGACTGCCGACAGAAGTGAAAACACCAATAAAGGAATTCTTTTTAAAATTTGTATCGTAAGCACATCGTAAATGGAAATTTTTACAAAAAAAAGTACACATATCTCATTGAAAGCGTGACGATGATTTATGCAACACCATATACGTTTCATTGTTAATTGTGTCTTGCATAAAAGTGTGACGATGATGAAAAATCCATGTTTTTTCTTTGCCCAAAAAAGTGCTCAACGCATCTAAAGAAGTTTTCACTTCAATAATTTGTCGTAGTAGTTTGCCATTGAAGACTCCTTTGAAAGTCCACTGAGGACTCAAAGTAACCATAATAAATGTCGGAATAATTCTGGTTTGATTAATTGTTGAATATTAGTTTTAGACAAAAGTAATACTTTAATGAATACGATGAACTCACAGAGCCCATGTCGGAATTCACAAATTTTTGGGTGGTGGTGAAGGGTCGGATTGGATCCTGTGCTAACACTGTTCTATAAGCAGACCTCTAGACCCCAAACCCAAAATGTCTAATAACTAGGTATAAGAAATAAGAATAAACAGAAACAAATTCAACACTTTATTCTCTGGTAGGTTCACAATTTAAATTATAAACTTTGTTCCTTTTTGTGTTTACTTTCCAACCTCTTTTTATGTTTATGAGACTTTAAATGGATAGACCACTGAAACTGTCCAACAAAAACTCTTTCACAAACCTCACATGTAAATGTAGTATCCTCGCTGTTTGGATTGGAGTCCACTATTTGTTTTGGTAAAGGTTCATGATGACAATGGTTATTGTTTATAAAAGATCTTACTATTTGCTCGGCTTTATTGCTAACTTTATTCTCCCATTGATAAATATCTGAAGTATCCAATCCGTATATAGGTGGTACCTAAAATATATTTTTGAACAAATTTTTTGATGTGCACCAAATTAACATTACAAAAAAATTATGTGCATACTTAACATGAAATATATTGAATTTATTTTTGTAGATTTAAAATTCAACAAGTAGATTTATAAATGAAGCTTCATTTATTATTAGCAATACAGCTCACCTGTCGATCTTGTCTACCAAGAAACCTATTAACAATCCACCTTTTTTGCTTTCTAGCATAGCGTCTTGTAACTAACTTAAGTTTTTCAATGCCTTCTTTTAATTTCTTCTCACCATCTTCAGTTCTTTTTTCTTGCTCATTTAAAATGAGGTAAGAATGAAATTCTTTGAAACCTATTGATTGAAATATGCCCTTTGTGTAATCAGGTTCTCTAAAAACCACAATCAATTTGTAAAAATTGCTTATTGGGGTGAATTCTAACCTTCATATTATGTAGTCATTTAAAATACCCACTCCTTTGTTAATAATCTTTCTTCATTGTATATTTTATGAAATTCCAAAAGTTCCATTAAAAGTCCCTGTTTTAACATATTATCTACTCTATCATCCAATCTTTCATCTAAAATTTCCTGAAATAAAGAAAATATTCAGTAAGCAATTTTTCTACAAGAGTGATTTTCCTAACTTGATCACATTGAAGCCACAAAACTAAGGAATTTGAAAATCTCAGTCCACCTCCTGACTTTGAACCATCTTTAGAAGTTTGCTGCTCTTCTAAAAACTCACTATGTCTTTTTCTTTTTTTGTACAATATTTCTAAGGATCTAAAAATATACAAAGACTTGAATTTAACAAAACATTGTAAACAAAAATAAGAGTACCGTAAAATTTTTCTCTTATTATTAGGGTGTAGTCTTTTTGCCATAACTGGATCAAGTAACTTTAATCTTGTGTGTAGTTCCTCGCTAGGTAATTCATGATCATTATTCGGCAACAGTCCTGGCGTCTTACTATATTCACAGTCGTCAATTAAAATTTTCCATAAAAGTGATTCTATATAATAATTAGTGCCCCCTACTATGATGGGAAGTTTTTGATTATTTAATAATGTTTCAATTATTCCTAAAGCTCGTTTCTTGTATTCTACAACTGTAAACATTTCGTGAGGATTTAGGATATCTATTAAATGATGTGGGGCAGCAGATTGTTCTTCTTTGGTTGCTTTCGCAGTAATAATGTCTAAACCTTTATAAACCTACAATCATAGCTATTATGATCAGCAGTGTAAGATTTCATAAATATGGTTACCTGCATGGAATCTGCTCCAATTATTTCTCCACTAAACATTTTAGCTAGTTCCAAGGACAGCTTCGTCTTACCAGAGCCAGTGGCACCCAATATAATGACCAAGGGTAAACGTGAATTCATATTTCAATTTATCATTTCCAATACTGGTTTTCTAATTCTCAACTCCAGTTGTTGTTTCAAATGCTAATAACTCTAAAAAGCATGGTTTGTACTGTTTGTTGTGTGTGTATTTTTTTAAATTCATGGTTCTTCGTTTCTTCTTCCTTGAGATATTGTGTATTGGGCCTAACCATTATCCATCCAGATCTTCGTTTCTTGTTATATCCTTATTTCCTTATACCTGCTTATACCAATTCTTTGCCTTAATAAATATAGGCAACATTATTATCTCATCCAATGCTGGTGATTATAAGTTAGATTATCAGATGGCCCAGGAAGACACAAAAATATTTTCGTTATTCCGTGGTTCAACTTTTGGTGTTCTACGATTCTGATGGGTGACGTATGGTGACAATACGGTAACTGATAACTTCTTTTTTAATTATATATGGATAACCCTGTGTACCTTATCTCTGTGGATAACTTCACGCTTGTTTTCATTTTTTATATTAGCATAGCCTCCATGTTATTAGCTATAAATTGCTATTTGAATTATTGAATTTTATAATAATGTCGGATTTTCTAGCAGAAAATAATTCTTGTGGTCAATTTATTTTGAATTTAGTTTCTAGAGGCAATGCAATTGTAGCTGAATTACTTAGGCTTAAAGATTACATTCCAAAAGTTTACAGGTATAATCAAAAACTCAAAATTTGCTTCAAAATAATATATTTAATATAAACTTCTAGGTTGGATTCAAAGCAAGATATTCAAAAGTACTGTGATATAATACTGGATTTCAGTTATTTTAAAATATCTGAAATTCACGAAGAAAAGATAGAAAATAATGAAGTTTGTTTTTACCATTCAAAATATTACACCTACTTTATAAATTCCATAATTTCAGGCACTTAGAGATTTTGATGAAGAATTTCGTGATAACCATATAGAGATTATTAAAAGATTTTACTTGGTATTTGAAAGTATTCATGCCTATATTACAGACCTGAATCATTATGTTGAAGAACTCAATGAAGGAATATACATTCATCAAACATTAGAAAATGTTTTTACTGACATTGAAGGGAAACAAGTGATGGTAATTTTTATGTTTTTCTCTTGCCTTTAAAATCAAGTCAGGACAGTTCTTTAATTCTTTTGGCAAATAATAGACAAAGGTACAGTGTACCTGGGGAATTACATTTTAAATTATTTTTACATTGAGGAATGTGAAAATCCGATTTATTTAGATTTTTGGAAACTAGTAAATACGTAGGTTCGAAAATATACAGACCAGGCCAAGTCAGTATAAAAAAGTTCTTGAAAAAAGGTCTGCAGCTAGTAATGTGAGAAACTCCTCCAATACTTCTAATGATCTAAAGAAGATGAAACTACCCATACCAAATACTTGAACATTTGTAAATATTTTTAGTGCGAAGCTTTATATCTCTATGGATTAATGCTGTTAATAGTTGATGCATTTATAGATGGGACAATTCGAGAACGTTTGTTAGTTTCTTATTATAGATATGCTCCACAAAGACAAGATACAAAAAGTTGTATAGATGAAGTGTGCAAGTTATTACGTGATACTGGATATACTCCTACAAAAAAACCTTCCACATACCCAGAAGACTATTTTAAGTAAGAACCAGTTTATGCAGTATATGTATTGTTTGTGACATGTTTAACAATCTGGGTTTAGCTAGAATGCATAAATTACAAACATTTGCTTAAACATTTATTTCTTTTTAGGCGAATTAAAATAAATTCCACATATATAGATTATGTGATAGGCCGATTAAGATCAGATGACATCTATGGTCAAGTGTCTGTGTATCCTCTTCCAAAGCATAGAAGCACTGCACTGGCTAATCAAGCCTCCATGCTGTTTATATGTTTATTTTTTTCCACTGATATTTTGCATTCCCAAACTGCAATCATGAGGGAAATAGTTGATAAGTATTTTCCAGATAATTGGACTATTTCTCTATATATGGGATTGATTGTTAATTTAGTAGAAACATGGGATGCATTCAAAGCTGCTAAGTCAGCTTTAAATAATACTTTGGAAACAGTAAATGTGAAAGGGCAAGTAATGACTTTAATATTACCTAGTATGCTCAATAATTCATATGGTATTTTTTTTTCGGGCCGAGATGGGAAACTCATGTTCGAATGGGTCCAGGATCTCAAACAGTGTTAGACTCATCCCCAAGGGGATGCCTACCAACAAAACCCACCTTAAACTCGCCGTTACCCCCGCCTCGTAATCACTACTATAGCATACTTCGAGACGGGCGGCGGTCCCTCGAACACACTCCGCTCACACCGTCGTCTTCTCCCTACTATCACTCCTACCTCTCATGCCATATTGAGTCCTTCTCTCCCCCTAACCATGCTCTCTACTACTCCACTACCCTCCATCCATTCCTCCTCCCCCCTCAACATTATCTCCACCATGTTCTCCCAGTACACCGCCTCCCCTAGTTTCCTCTCCAACTTCTTCAGCACTTCCTCGATCCTCCAGCATCTAAACACATGCCCCACATCATCCTCCACTTCACACCTCTCGCACACTCCAGTCTCTCTTTTCCCAATCTTGTGGAGGTACCTTACTCTCGACCCATGTCCAGTGAACAGCTGTGTCAAGAAGTCCATCCAATCTCTCCTATTCCCAATCGCTCCTTTTAGCGCGCCCTCATACTCCTCCCACCTTCTCTCCATTTCCTCCTCCATCCATTCCTGTATTTCCCCTCTGGTCGCACCCCTCTAGCGTTTGTTCCTAGCTCTAGCCATCACGTCCAATGGGTAGGACCTTGCTAGCACCGCTGCTGCCAGTCCTGTATCCCTATACCACCCTCAGCAGTATCCCTCTCTGCACCCGCAGGAGTGGGCTAACCCACGCATTCACCCCCGCTCTTTCACCCCACACCTCCGCACCGTACAGCATACTCTGCTCTACCGTCCTAGCAATTACCCTCCTCTTCCACTCTCCCGGCCCTTTCACATTACACAACAATCTCCCCAGCCATGCTGCCCTCACTTTAACATATGAGTTTTGAAGGATAATTGACTATCCAACCACACCCCTAGGTATTTCACAGACTCCTCCATACGAATTCTCCTTCCCTTAACCATCACCCCCACTTCCCTCGTCCTGCTCATTCATATGGTATTAGAAATTTCTTACACACTGAAAGATATTAGAATTAAAAGTGTATAATAGAATTCCAATAATTACTAACATATCAATTTATTTTAAGCTATGCTACATTCCATGGTACAAACATTCCAAATCTCTTAAAAACAACCAATCTCTTGTTGAAAGAAGGCAACATTACCAATGAAAATCTACTAAAAGACATAAACAATATTATAACAACATTAAGGGAATGTAATGTTACAATACGATGGTTAATGCTTCATACAGTTTTAAAACGAGGCCAAATTGATAAAGTTAAAAGGTCAAAACAGCTACGAGATTTAGTACTAACAGAATCAAAATGTAATCCAGAATTGTTATTCAAATTGTTATTGAACACAGCACAATTGGAGTTAGTTGTTAGAGAGCTTTATAAACAGTTAATGTCCAATAAAGAGGAGCAGTGGAATGAGCTTAAGACTGAAACTAATACACGTTTGTTAGAGCTATCAGAGGTGTTCAGTGGAGCAAAACCCTTGACTAGGATACAAAAGAATGAAAATTTGCAGTTGTGGTTTGTTGAAATTTCAAAGCAAGTTCATTCTTTATCTCAGGTGAGATAACTGCATACCAGTCAGTCATTTATACATTTATATTATTTTATCTGGTAGTAAAGGAGCACACACCCTTATGCCTACTAGTTGTTTTAATTGCTTTTGTTTTCATTACCATAGGAAAGTAGTTCCTCTCGAAAAATCGTACAGTTGATACAAGCTTTAGAAGAAGTACAAGAATTTCACCAACTGGATAATAACATGCAGGTGATACAATTTCTTGCAGAAACTAGAAAATATTTGGATCATATGTTGAGAACGATGAGCATAAAAGAAGATATTTTGATTAATTTACAAATCATTGGTGATATTAGCTATGCTTGGGAACTCATTGATTATTATACAAACATAATGCAATTAGGTACGTTTTTTTGCTAGGTTTAAATTGAATTTCAAGTTAACTTTTTAAGGTGAAACTTGAGGATACCTGATCAAAAGTTAGCATTGTCGCAACTTTCGATCTTTTACGTCTTTTGTAGATGAACTTTTCTACTTTTATTTTCTGCACTATTTGAACAGTTGATTCAAAATCTCTCGGAAAGCAATTTACACAAATTTAGAGTTTATGTAAATAAAGTCGAATTTGATTTGTAGGTATAAGAAAAGAACCGACATTGGTAATCAAACTCCGAGCAGTTTTTCTAAAACTCTCTTCTGCACTAGAAATTCCTTTACTACGAATAAACCAAGCACACAGTGATGACTTCATATCTGTATCACAATATTATAGTAAAGAACTTGAAATATATGTTAGAAAAGTGTTGCATATAATACCAAGTATGATGTTTGAAAAATTAGCAAAAATCATCGAGATGCAAACTAAAGTTTTAAAGGAACTGCCTACCAGGATTGATAAAGATAAAATCAAGGAATATACTCAATTGGACGAAAGATTCGAGTTCGCAGAACTCACAAATTCAATATCTGTTTTTAGTCAAGGTAAATAATATTGGTAGTAGACTAAGGTAAATGGTAATTAGGATTTTAACCTAGAACATATAAATTTTGATATTTATTATGAGTGCACATGAATATCTCTTATTTGTGTTTGTTCAAATTGATTTTTTGGGGTTTAAAAATAAAATTATTTGGAACGTTTTAATGGAATAAATTGCTAAACAAAACAATATGTACTACAGTCGACAGAAGCAAAAAAGTGCCCCGGAAAATATGGGAACTAAAAGAAAGGTCATCGCAACCAGCCAGATAGGTACCTAATTATTAAGAAAAATAAGCAAGTTGACTTTGTTGTTTTTTATGATTCCCAATTCCAAGAAAAGTTATATTACTTTTTTAAATGAAACTAAGTGTTTCTAATTAATTCCACTATTTAATGAAAAAATTATGAAAACTATAAGATATTGATAATTATTTCGATATTGATATATCATCGTCAGAATGACAGAAGTTACATTTTATGTGATGCCTACTTCTGTCATTCTGACGATGATATATCAATATCTTAGAGTTTTCATAATTTTTTCATTAAATAGTGGAATTAATTAGAAACACTTAGTTTCATTTAAAAAAGTAATATGAGTAGATTCCACAAAGTAAGGGTCCAAACAGTAAAAGTTATATTACTGATGAAATAAAACAAATTAATTTGTTTAAATCTTCATTATTTATTTTGAACTGACGTTCAAATTAAAATTAGTGACGCGTTTCGCTACACAGTAGCTTTTTCAAACTAGTGAAGCTACAATGAAAAACTTTTAATTTATATAGTGCCTTAATACGGAATTCTAAGATATTGACAAAAGTATTAAAAATGGGGATAAGTACAAAAAGTGCCTAAATACGGAATTCTAAGATATTGACAAAAGTATTATAATATATTTAAATAGGTGTAAGTACAAAAAGTGTACGGGATTCTAAGAAAGTTACAAAGGTATTGAAAAAAAGGTACCTGGGAAATTGATCAACAACTATCACATTTTCTAGGTAAAAAGGTTTAATAAGGGAGAATGATTGATATCTATTTGGTCGTTAAGCAGATTACCGGAATATTTGTTTTTGTTAATCTCGAGGGCTTCTAAAAGATTTAATTTAAAGGATTTGGGTTCTACATGCAAAATTTCAAAATTTGAGTCGAAAGTGTGTTGGTTTGTTAATAGATGATTTGAATAGTTGGAATCTAATTTGTTGTTGTCATAGCTGCGTTTGTGTTCTGAAATTCTAGTTTTAAAGTTCCTAAAAGTTCTACCGATATACATTTTGTCACAGTTGTCGTTACCACATTTTAATTTATAAACACCTGACTTGTTTAATTTTGAGGATTTAGATTTGTTATTTTTAATGAATTTAGATAAATTGTAGTCAGTTTTAAAGCAAATATTCATATTTAAAGATTCTAAAAATGATTTGATTTTTAAGGATGGCGTTCCAAAGTATGTTAAGCTTTTAAATTGATTATTTTTATCTGAAGGATATACTTGTTCTAAAGTGCGTTTCTTTATCTTTTTATTTATGATATTGTCAATTAAGTTTGGATCGTAATTATTATTAACTGCTATTTGTTTAATGATATTTAGTTCTTTGTTGAAATTATTATTGTTTAATGGGACTGTTAAAAGTCTGTGAATCATACTATTGAAAGCTGCTAATTTATGACTAAATGGGTGGACCGAACTATTATGAATTGTAATGTCTGTATGTGATGGTTTGCGAAATATAGAAAAATCATGTTTATTGTTTATATTTGAAATTGTAAGGTCTAAAAAGTTTATAGACTTATTTTCTTCATGTTCTACGGTAAATTTTATATTGCTATGAATTGAGTTAATATAAGTAATGAAGCTATCTAGTTGTCTAGTAGTGCCAGTGAAGCTCGCTAAAATGTCATCTACATAACGGTGCCAGTATATAAATTTTTTACTAAGGGGGTGTTTATGAATTATTACAATTTATCTAAATTCATTAAAAATAACAAATCTAAATCCTCAAAATTAAACAAGTCAGGTGTTTATAAATTAAAATGTGGTAACGACAACTGTGACAAAATGTATATCGGTAGAACTTTTAGGAACTTTAAAACTAGAATTTCAGAACACAAACGCAGCTATGACAATAACAAATTAGATTCCAACTATTCAAATCATCTATTAACAAACCAACACACTTTCGACTCAAATTTTGAAATTTTGCATGTAGAACCCAAATCCTTTAAATTAAATCTTTTAGAAGCCCTCGAGATTAACAAAAACAAATATTCCGGTAATCTGCTTAACGACCAAATAGATATCAATCATTCTCCCTTATTAAACCTTTTTACCTAGAAAATGTGATAGTTGTTGATCAATTTCCCAGGTACCTTTTTTTCAATACCTTTGTAACTTTCTTAGAATCCCGTATTTAGACACTTTTTGTACTTATACCTATTTAAATATATTATAATACTTTTGTCAATATCTTAGAATTCCGTATTTAGAGGCACTTTTTGTACTTATCCCCATTTTTAATACTTTTGTCAATATCTTAGAATTCCGTATTAAGGCACTATATAAATTAAAAGTTTTTCATTGTATCTTCACTAGTTTGAAAAAGCTACTGTGTAGCGAAACGCGTCACTAATTTTAATTTGAACGTCAGTTCAAAATAAATAATGAAGATTTAAACAAATTAATTTGTTTTATTTCATCAGTAGTATGGATCTTCATCAAGTAAAAGCCTCATCTATTCAATTTTTAAAAGTTATATTATTTATATTTTAAATATAATTTAAGCATAACTCGTTCGTATTTCGTATACTTTTCAATAGCAATAATCAAGGTAATCATAGTAACGAATATTACAAATTATTACTTTATACCAAAGTACCGATTCGTAACGAATACTCAAAAATAACGAAAACCAACATCTTTAGTTGACAGTTGACACGTATGGTTTCGATTCAAAATATCGATTGTTTCTACAAAATAGCAACTACAGCGACATGGACACGCCCACCCAGGGCTCTTGTTTGCTTCTGTCGATTTTATATAATTACAATCTCCACTTCGGGGGCTAGCAAGGTTCTATAGCTTAATATGTAAAAACATTAATCTCTTAGGATTATAACTATATTCTATGAATATTTTAATACCTATTTAGGTTATTCTTATTCTATTTTATTTGTTATCTTCTAATATAATCTCAGGTATGAGAATGATGAAGAGCACCTTAGTTGGAGTTATATGTTTGGATCCAAAGCAGTTGCTTGAAGATGGTATAAGAAAGGAATTGGTTCTTCATATATCTAAAGCTTTACACAATGAACTAACATTCAGTTTGAAACCGAAACATGACGAACTCGAACAGAAACTAAGAACATTAGTTAGTGTGATGGATGGTTACAAACGATCTTTCGAATATATTCAGGTAAGTCGCTATTTCAAAACTGTCTTCACAGTCAATTTTGAAAACTTGAGCTTTTTTAGGATTATATAAATGTAAATGGTTTGAAAATTTGGCAAGAAGAAGTTACTAGAATAATTAACTACAACGTGGAACAAGAATGTAACGGTTTTTTGCGTTACAAAATTCAACCGTGGCAAAGCGTTTATCAAAGCAGATATGTACCCATTCCGATTTATCCCACTATAGATAATAGTGTTAACTTTATCGGTAGACTAGCTAGAGAAGTGATAAGACTAACAGATCCAAGGTAAGTTTTTTCGTGGCTGTCTTCTCTTTTATATAGTCAAGGTGCAATTATTGTTAGTGAGAAAACATATTTTTTTAGGACTTCTGTTTATTTGGATAGCACTGTAACATGGTACGATAATAAGACTCGCAAGGAACTTATTAATAAACAAACCATAACCTCTATAGCTTCTGCTATAGAAATAGCTGGTTTAGTAGGTTTAGATAGGCTTTTCTCGTTTATGATCGTTAACGGACTACAAAAAGTAACAGGTGAGATTATTCAAATTGTCACTATTTTATCCAACACAGTTACATATGGGCTCTAATTTTTTCTCGACGGAGGTTAAACAGAAATTAGCATTAATATTAGAAAAAAATTAATTGTTCTAGGTTATTTAGAAAACAGAAATGTTAAAAACGTTTCTTGGACTAACATAATAACTTCGATACACAAAGAAATGAAAGAATTCGAAGAATTTTCGTATCCACTTAAAGTTTATCAGACCTACATCAATCGTTGTACTAAAATTTGGGCGGAATTTTTGGAAAATATTTTGTTAGTTGGACAGTTACAATTATTAAGAAATCTTATTGCATTTTATTTAAACACGTCGTGTAAATTTAATGCAAAAACTTTAGAAACATCTCTACGGGCTATAAACAAGTAAGTATAATCCTGATACAACGGAGGTAGGTCAACATTTTTAATAAGTTTTGTATTTGTTGTGTCCCTTTATTTGGTTTTGTTTACGCTAGTACTACTTTTAGTACTAGTTTTAAAAATTTATAAATTCAATTTCCAAGACATCCCTTATTTTAAATAAAGATGTGGCTTTATTTATAAGTCATAATATTATTTTTAATATGATTTCAAAAGATCTTGAATGTAAAGTATTGATGAAAATTTCGAACAGAATTCGATCCTATTTATATTCCATAATTGTAATTGTATGTATTAGTGCGAGAGAAAACACACATAGTTTTCTTGGGTTCACACTTAAAGAAACAACCTCCAAAATTCGGCACGTTTCACACTCTGATAAAGGAGCTGGAACTTGATAGGAATAGGATATATCTACCATGAATATGTTCTTTCGAACGCACAAAGAATATTTGATTATTCATTTTCATAACGCAACAAACTTTAATCTAATTCTTCAATACTATTATTTGTGTGTTTTTTTATCTTTGAGGCTGCCCTGCAGCTGGTCAATTTTTTGGACAGACTTCAGACATTCTGTTTATGTAATTTTGATTTTAGGGCACTTCTCATCGATATAGATATCGATAGGCATCAACCTAGTGAAAATGTTTTACAATCGTTATCAACTTATTTCGACTATGCTGGTTTGAATCAACCCTTTAATAAAATATATACGACGACAAATAACAATCAAGATCATGCAATAACTGTATTTGTATTTGTTATATGCCATTTACATAAACTATTTTTACCCCAAATTGCAGGTAGGTCTCTTGTCTATTTACAGAATTTCATTGCTAAACAATATACAAGTATGTTGGATTAATTTAAAATTTTGCACATATGACAATACAATAAATTCATACATTTTGGATTTCCGTGGCGTAGTTTCTCGAGTCTCTCGCCCAAAAGGTCGCAGAAGAGGTACAACTTGTGTAATATATTCCGGGGATATGGGAATGGTCAGCGGGATAGGATAATATAGATTTATTATACAGGGGTTATGGGTATTGTTTAAGGATATGAAAAGGTCCTGCCGTTTGAAATATACTGGCTACACCTGACCACACTGAACTTTCGGCCTGAATACCACTATACTATACATAATTATAATTTCTACTGTTTATCTACTTTTTACTTTTTAGGAAATATGAATAAAAGAAGCCAAGATCAAATAGATGGTATAAGTTTCTCAGCTGGCGTTCATACGATTTTGAAACAGTTCCATTCGAATGTAAATCGTGAATTTATAAAACTCATAAGCAATTATATTTTGCAACTAACGAAACACAGTAATAGGTAAAATTCCTTTTTCTGTAGAACTACACACATTCATTTCACTAATTTTTCATCCATATTTCTGGATATTTATTTTCTTTTTCCTTGAGTAATTTTTTACTTCTAACCAGTGGCGTAGCGTGGGTTTTCGCCACCCGGGTACGACTGGAAATTCGCTGTCCCCTCACATTATTTATTAGTTTAAAGTTTAAATATTTTATTCAACGGACCTATTGTACATCATAAAAGTTATTGAAAGTCAAGATAACCTACCACTGCTTTGGAAGGAACCTACATCTATGGGAAGAAATGGCGTAAGGAACCTACAGGATGTTGAGAAAATAACAAGTGTTATTGTTTTGTTTGAATAACAGAGTGCTCGCTGACGTTTGTTAGTTCGTTCGCTTTCAGGAAAACTCGGTGCCGCACCGGCCGGGCTAGGCAGTTGTTACTGGCTCTGTAGCAGAATATCAAAATAGCGTTAGCTTAAAATAGCGTCAGTCAAAATAGCTTATTCCCTTCCCCTTTTTGGAAAACTTTATGTGGAATACAAATTCTTTGATATATTTTCGAGAAGGGGAAGGGAATAAGCTATTTTGTCTGCTGCTGTTTTTGTTCTGCGTTATTTTTGTGCGGCGCTATTTTGACTGACGCTAGTTTAACCTAGCGCTTTTTTATCCAGCGCTATTTTGACTGACGCTATTCGGCTACAGAGCCGTTGTTACTAGCACTTCGACAGCACGCTCGCCTCCCCTCTTTCGCACCCTTGCGGTTACGCTTGGCAAATAACATTGTGGTCGTGATTTGGAGTTAATATTTTTTGTTATTTCCAATTGAAAAAATCGTGGCGTTTCACGCCGCCCCTTTCGTATGCTGCCCCCTCCACGCTACGCCACTGCTTCTAATCTTCCCCATCACATGACCCTAAATAATGCACCCTCCTTTTTTCATAGTAGTTTCATAGTCTTTCTGTTATGAAATATTTATATTTTTCAGTTCGAAAACTACAGAGCTTTTACCGGAGGTAAACATAGCTATTAAATTTATGGAAAGTTATACAAACTATTCGGAAGAAACTAGGAAATTTTACAGAGAATTTTTGCCACCTGAAATTCTTCACATTCAACAAACTTTGTGTCCTGGCTCGGTATATTGAATAACTAAATATTTAAGATATTGTTGATATTATATCTACGTACTATATATTTTATTAAAATAAATGAATTGTTATTTTCAACTACAAAAAAACCCAAAAGGTAAGTATAACACTTCACACTATCTTAAGCGCGTTTCGATAACCAAGTTATTTTCTTCAGAGACTGAAGGAAGGAACTTTACTAGAATCTACACATATTCATTCTCATATGTATATCCAATGTCAATAAGTAAAAATAATCCCTTTGCCGACCTTGCGATCTTGAGTGGCTCACTCTGTATGTACATCTACACAAATACTATTAACAGTTTTCACTAGAGATTCGCCCCAGTTTCGCTCGGTGACAAGAACTTTTTTGTGGGCAATGATAAGTAGGTACTATAAACATGTACTACATTATTTTATGTATCATTAACAGTTTTTTGATACTTTGGGATACATTATTGTAATTTGAGTCGCAAAATATGTTAATTTTCTGAAGCAATTTGAAACGATTCAACCAACGAATATAGACGCTTATAGAAGGGCAGGTCTTATGGGAGTTCAGTTGAGGGGCTGGCTAACAGATCCTTTAGATTCTGTTAGCCAGCCACTGGATGGCGCCACCGTCGCTGACTAACAAACTCAAAATCCGAGTTGAGGACTCGCCGATCCCACGTGCCCTGCCCCAGCCACGCGATTTCTCTTTTCACTCCCCCGAAAACAAAACGTCTTTCTCGTCCATCTGGTGAAACCTCTCGGTCTTACACATTGGCCTGCCCTTCAATATTCGTTGATTCAACTTGGGAAATATTTATTATTCGTTTAAATTGTATTTAGAAAATAGTGATTTGTTGTGGAGTGCCAAAGAAAATACAAAAGTGGTGTTTACAACATAGAGAAACTACAGATAGAGGCAACAAGCCATAGAGGCCGCTGTGTAAGTGGGAATGTCCGTCTGAACTCCGGAGAGTGAGAAAAAGACAAACGTCAGAGGTTTTTCTGTCTTCTGTCTCTCGTCTATAGCATGCGTGCCATTAGAGAAAGACAGCTTGAATCTCCGATTTTCTCTGTCTCTCTCTCTCTTATATGCTGACGGGTTCCGAGCTGGATTGTTGCCTCTATCTGTAATATCTCTATGGTTTACAATAAATCGTTTCACAGGTAAACAAGATCAGGAACAGTTCTGAACTCCGAGATGTTGACTTCAAAACAAAGAGTGTTGTTATCCATCTAGTCATGCTTCACCATCGAAGAGTATAGATATGGATAAAAACAGCGATATTTATTGTTTTTATTTATTTTAAAACAATAACAAATAAGTAAAAATTAAAACCCGCTAATAATCAGCTACTACATTACATAGTTATTCTTATTCTTGAGTCGAAGTTAGTTAATCAGTAATTTGTGTGAGTAGGGCTGTGCCTTTTAGTATCCAATACTCTTGTTGTTGCTTGGTTGGTAGTAAAACTGCTATGACAAAATTAGTACTATGACCTGTCGTTGAAAGGACTCCGGCACGAACTGACGTTTTGTACAACGGTGCCACGTATCTGGGGTCTTTTGCAGGAAACGTTCTTGAAGGTTTCAACCACATTAATGGCAAAGGTGGATTAATTTCTCCTAAAAAGAAACTTGTTTAAATAAATTCCGATTTGAAAGGAAAACTATTAATTCTTTTAACACTAGCTGAAAATTTAATGTTGCTCCTTTGTTGTAATAAATGAAGCAATACTTTTATAGGTTATCTATACGCAGACAAAAACCTCGATGGTTGCCTAGTGTTGAGGAACTTCGGTAGTCGTAAACGATATAGTAATAGAAAAATTGGGTTGGATGGAGCCTTACCCAACAGAAGTGGCTAGACTAAATTGAATAAAACTTTTTGTCCACGACTATTTGATAATATTTACATTTTACGTGTGCTTCTTCAAGTATAATGACGTACATTACTCACCAATGAATAATGGGTGTGGATAATGAACAGGTCACATGACACGGATAAATAGGACCTATATTGAAGGTTATTTATATACAAATGTCACAATATAATAAATAAAAATTATCACCGCGACCAGGATTCGAACCCTATGCCTACATTTCTTCATTTCACGCAATCAGACTGTCATACACCTCTAAACTATTCCGCTTCTGAGACATATATAATAATGTATCAAGCTGTTGTATAGAGCGTTTTAAATAATTTATAGCTGATTGCAAGAATTTTTATTATACTAAATTGAAATTACTAGAAATTATAATATGGAAAGCGAATTAGACACTGAAATGAATGTTACCCTGCCAAAATTAAGAGAAGCAGAATAAATAGGATCCTTAAATTTATTGCCAGAAAAGTCGAAAAATTATGTATGAAAGCCTATAATCCCTTCCTAAATTGGAGAAAAGAGAAAAAAATTAATTCATTTATAAACAAGTAATTAATAGTGGTGGACAAAATATAGTATTCTACTCGCATATAATGGCTAATATTCACGTGTTTATGTCACTCGCATAAACGCTCCTTTGTGAATAATATAGCCATCATTATATGCTTGTTGAATAATATACTATTATCCACAATAGACTGTTTCAAAAAAATCGATTACTTTTTTTTACTTTAAATATACTGAAAATATTGTTGGACACGACGAAAATAAAATATTGTAAAAGTTTCAACTCTTAATATTTATTGATAATTTCTATTTTTCATTTAAATAACATATGGAAACAAAATTGTTTTGTGCTTTGGAATTTTACAGCTCACATAGGGAGAAATACTTCGGAATGACTAAGATATATTCTTGTAGGAAATTTGACGCACTACAAAAAAGGTCTCTTATAGTTTTTAAAATTTTTACTTCTTTCAAAGTTATTCAAGGTTAAAGTTAACTTAATAATAAATTTTGACATTTTTTCAATCTTTCGACGCTACAATCAAGTTTGTAAAAAATTTTATAGAATATTTTTTGTATAGCGTTTTATTGGCAATAATTTATCTTTATAAATTTTTTTTATATCTCATGGGTCGTAAGTTATTCGCATTATTAATTATATGTTTATTAATTGCAATTGTTGAACTAAAAGATTTTTATTACAATTAGGAAATTTCTTCCTGTATTGACTTATATTACTTAATGCAGTTTAATGCGAATAACTTACGACCCATTGAAAATATAAGAAAATTTTAGAAAGATAAATTATAGCGAATAAAACGCGCTACAAAAAATACCCCATAAATTTTTTTCATAAACTCGATTGTAGCGTCGAAAAATTGTCAAAATGAATTACTAATTTATCTTTAACCTTGAATAACTTTGAAAGGAGTGAAAATATAAAAACATTATAGACCTTTTTTGTAGAGCCTCAAATTTCCTACAAGAATACATCTTAGTCATTCCGAAGTATATTGCTCCCTATGCGAGCTATAAAATTCCAAAGCACAAGAGAATTTTGTTTCCATTTTATTTAAATGGAAAAAATAAATTATCAATGCGGCACCTCTTATTATAGGTAATTATTAAGAGTTCAAACTTTTACAGTATTTTATTTTCGTCATTTCCAACAATATTTTCGCAGTACATTTAAGGAAAAAAAAAATGATGTTTTTGAAACAGTCTAATCCACAATCACATTATAATTGGAGTTTTATCCACACTTGTGAAACATATGAAAGTACCACTTTATCCACTATAGTGGAGTAATGAAAACTACAATCTTAAATCAATTACATTTTTGACGTTACAGCTGCCGTCAGAGCGAAATGTCAAATCACTTTTTGATGAAATCTGATTCTAAATGACTGTAATTGTGGATAGAACATTGTATTGCATTCTTGTTTTAGTTGCTACTTAAGAAAATTAAAACCTCAAGCTTCGCTATCGGGTTTAAACTTTCTTGCGTGGATAAAACACTTATATAATAAATAGGTAACTATTAATTGTTTTAAAGCTACCTCTATTTTTATCAATTCTGTTTTACTGGCAGTAAAAGTTGAAAAATTCGTAATTTGTTGTTCGCTAACAAAAGTAACTAAAAAAAACCGTGAACACCATCAGTAATCTAAGATATTAACATTTATACCTGGTTTGGCGTCTATCAATTCCTCATTTTTAAAATCCCATCTACCGGCATCGACAAAAAGACCGTGTATAATAACCCCATCTATTGGTTGCTCGTATAAATTATACACTTCATAAACCTAAAATAAATGTGAGTTGAAGCGTTTTCTTTTTATAGACAATAGTAGAAGTAATAATAAAACGAAAATTTGTAGAAAAGGTACCTCCTTTTCTTCAGTAATATGAACTCGATATACATCTTCTTGATCAAGTACAAAGTTATGCAGAATGAAATCATATTTCAATTCATCGATTGGTAAGTTATATTTTCTAGCATGCGTTTGGAGGGTACCGGTGAGAAAACCTTGCGGAAAATAAAAACCAGATATCCAGTATGATGTAGGAGGACCATAACGGACCCAAACCTAAAAGTTGCATTTTTGTATTATGTTATTTGAGCCGACTACGTATCTTCCCTTCTATATTCCGAGCTTTGAGTTTGTATAAGAATTTAAAAATACGCTTAAAATTGAATCATCACACAATATCTTACGCTAATAAAGTCCAGTCTCAAGATTAAATCTCTACTCCAACTTCCCAAACTTTTAAGGGAATTGTAGGCGATTTTGTTCCACATTCCAGGCACCTAAAAAATAAGTTTAATATTTTCTTCCAACTATAGGTTGATGAAAAAAACACACACGAGCTCTATAGTTTAAGTTTATTAAGGACATTTTGTTTGTTTAAATCCTGTTTGGATATAGAATTCGGTACAATTACCTGATTGTTCATAAACGCGGTAAAAACTTCTTCCAAGGCATCTGACATGACAACCAAGCCTTTAATAGCCTTTTGCAATTGCTTCATTGAACTATGAATCAATTTTAATAACTTGTCGTATCTATCAATTTCTTGTGTCAATACTGTCGTTAATGAAGAAACTCTACCTTTTTTGTCTTTCTGAAATATTATTTAAGTAGGTACAAATTAAAATTTCATCGCTTTGGAAAATAATGAACCAAATGTTAAAATGAATCTCTACATTGTGCCCAAGCCAAAGATCATGATTATCATTAAAGATAACATGGAATTTAGAGCTAAGATGTAAAGTAGGATCAGAGATCTAAGAAGGTCGTAAATCAATATAAGCCGACGACCCTCATTATTACCTATTGTTCGAAATATAGATGAGCAATAAAAGTGTGTGTCTTTTAAAAGATTCCCAGGTCCGGATTAAAAGATCTCATGAAGTAGTTTGGCATTTTAATAATAGTAGGCTCTCAATTATTTGGTAAACTGGTATCCAGTGTTGCAAAGAGACTTTAAGAAAGTCTCTTTTACAAAACGGATTTAAATTTAAAAAACTCACTAGTAGCAGAAAAATCATAATGGAATCTGTGCTCCTTAAGAAGTGGAGATTTGAATATTTATTGGCAATAAACGAATTTAGAGGATATGGTAGAGCAGTAGTGTATATAGATGAAACTTGGTTCGATACAGACGATATTCCAAACAAAAGTTGGATATCTGACTTGTGCCAAACTAATGCGTCGTCTAATAAAGGAAAACGCATTACGATAATTCACGCAGGAACCGAAAATAACAAAAATATTTTTGTGATTCATTGGCTGAAAGCTTGGGACATGCGGTGCTCAAACTTCCTGCTTATCACTGTATGTTTAACCCAATTGAACATATATGGCATCAGAAGTCAGCAGTTCGAAGAAATAATACTTTTCCAACCTTAAGTTCAACTTTGGTAGCTCTTATTTAAACAAAAACTGCAAACATTCCTGATAGCAGCTGGGCCAAGTGTGTTTCCCATATTAAAAGGGTGGAAAAGAAATATATGGATATAGAAAAAATTCCCAAAGAAAAGTTTATTATCAATTTGGATGACGATAGTGAAAAATCTTCGTGAGTAATTTTGGTTATAAATGCCTTTAACTTATATACATATACTTATCTGCAAAAAACAGCAACTTTACGAGTGTGTGTATATTAAATTTACTTCTAAACAACTTTCTTTCTGAACTATAATCAAACAATTCTCAATTATAATCGAGCGATTTTTCTTAATAATTATCTTAACCCAATATCATCATCATAAAACAAAATGTAATGGCTAGGGTAGGTACAACTCTGCGTTGAATCGACCACCTGGTGATAACTCAAGTGGTTGGTGATTTATGACCTTCTTATATTTCTGGTCGTACTTTATATCTAATAATATAAAATAAGCTTAAGCTGGCAGGTATCAAATTGCTGCAAGCCAATATATTAGGGTAGTAAAAATATGTCATTTGGTTCTTATTTTTTGAAAACTAAATATGATTACCTTATACATGTGCACGTTTACATCATCTGTTGGTATTTTTGGTATAACTGTACCTAGAATTCCTTCTGCCAATTCATACACAATATCATCACTAGACCTACCTTCAGCACCTGCACTTGCTCGTGGTTGACATTCTACTATAGTACGAATGACTGAATTTGTTTCTTTAACCTGTAAGAGTTTTTACCGAAGATAAAATTAAAAACTAGAAGGCAACCCGTCCGTCGAATCCGAAGATGCATTCAGAATAGATAGATTGAAAACCCCAATAGGCGTTAAAAAAATTGGTGTGAGTGTATGAAAAAGTGTATTACTCTCCAAGGAGTACATTTAAAAAACCATAATCGATTATAATCTAGAAAAATATCTACCTGATAAGCAATATTTGCATTTTCATGCATACCAAAGATTTCTGGTTCTTCTATAATTGGTAAATTATCAACAAATATTCGGTAATCGTCAATATTTGAATATATTGGACAATAATATGTCCCCGAAGAAGAATAAACATAATCAGGTTTAAGAATTTGTGGAGAGAAAAAAATCTTCAAAATGGTTTTCAGACATCGCAGATCCCAGTAGTCAGTTACCCTTCCGCCGTAAGTTATTTCGCCTAAAAGCAATTAGTTTTACAGACAAATAGTACAACTAATTTTCGATATACTGTTTGCTTACTACACTAATATAATATCAAGAGATAAATATAGGTCGACCAGAACAGCTAGAGTGTTGAGAATTGTATGCGCGACAGCAAACTTCTTTTTACGCTGAGCACAGTCGGTAAAAGTTTGTCAGACAACGCACTGCATTTCGACAAATTTGCAGTGGCGTAGTTACATTTTTAGTATTCTTTTTAGTTAATTGATTCATTAGTATTTACAACTTCAAGTTTCGATTTACTTAGGTATTAGTTTTACATTTTTAATATTCTGTTTAATTAATTATTAGGTTTAGTGTTTTAACAGTATTTACAATGACATTTAAGAGTAAAGTGAAAATCAGAGTTTTAAGTGACCATAGTCGTGAACTTGTCGGAAATATGATACAATTTATACAGGAAGAAGCGAAGCAGGGAACTCCCATTATACATTTTTTGAAGATAAGATTCTTCTACCAAACATTTATTAAAATAATTATTGTAATCCTCATTTCTTAATTTAAAGAAGAAAGAGAGAAAATGTTTAAACCTAGTTTTATTATTCAGTTTAAGTTGATTATTTAATAATAAACCTGATTTTTTTATAATATATTCATGAACATTTTAAATTTTTTTTATAAATATAAGATCTCCTAGGGCACAACACCTAAAATTCCTCCAGAAAATAGGTCTGAAGGAACTACTAGTCTTTGATACTTTCCTCATGAACTAAGTAGAAAAAAGTACTAAAGTTTCTTACTTACATAAAAAAATATAAAATACTTTTTGTTCCAGGTTTACGAACGGGTGTCTTCTGCTTTAGGCATAAGTTTAGATTCTGTAGCCCGCATGGCCAAGGAGAAAAAAATGCTGGAAAAAGGTGAGACCGAATCTTTCACAACCCCTCAAAAAAAGGCATAGTAAAAAAAAAGAATTCCACTAGATGATTTGGAGAAAAACAATATTAGAGTTTCACGTCTCTGAACAAAGAATACCTACTTTAAATCAGGTTCACGCAAAATTTCATTCCGAATATGATTATGAAGGAGGAAAGAAGTCCCTGCGACAAGAAATACGAGCACTGGGATTTCGCTGGAGAAATACTGAAAGCGATAGAGCAATAGTAGAGCGTAATTCAATCCGGCATTTGAGATTGGCATTTTTAATAAAAATGAAAACATTTAGAGAAGAAAAAAGGCCGATTGTTTATACTGATGAAGCCTATATTCACTCTACTCACGCACATGAGAAAGGTTGGAGTAAAATCGGTGAATTAGGTTTTAGGAAACCTATTAGTGAAGGAGCTCGTATGATCATCGTACACGCAGGTAGCGAAGATGGATTTGGTCCTAATGCTTACCTTCGTTGAAAAGCAGAGTGTAAAACAGCTCTGATTATCACGATCAAATGAATTACCATAATTACGAAAAATGGATCAAGGAAAGAGTTGTACCAAATTTACCGAATCGAAGTGTTGTGGTATTAGATAATGCATCGTATCACAATAAATTGGTGGAGGAGATGCAAACTTCGTCCACAAAAAAGAAGGATGTGTAAGATTGGTTGAAAAAAAGAAATGTTGCATTCAATAATAATTTTTGTTAGCCAGAATTATATGCAATAATCAAAGATCGTGAACCAACATATCAACTATATGCCATCGATGACATTTTAATTTCCAATAGTTTTGAGGTTGTAAGATTACCTCCTTATCATCCCGAACTGAATCCTATAGAATTATTTTGGGGTGCGATGAAAAAATATGTTGCTGACAGGAATGTAACGTTTAAATTTGACAGAGTTTTGAGATGAATTCTTCCAAAACTTTTCTGTAGAGGATTGGAGGTCCAGATGCAAGATGCTTTGTGTTTTGAAAATGAGTATATGCAGAAAGAGCCTATATGATTGATCGGATCGTCGAAAAATGTATAATAAATTTAGCAGATGCTTCCAGCGAAGGAAACGATCATTCGGATTCGGAGAAGGAATATGACAATCAGCATTACGAAACCACCAAATGAATTTTAAATTTTGAAGAAACTGGGGGTATTTCAGACATCCTGAAAAATATTGAAGATATACGCGCCGGTCCTTCACCATCAGAAATAAACTACACAGATTTGTTAATATATAAAATAAAACTTTTGATTATTTAAAAATGTTACTAATTATTTCATTTTATAATAAATATAGAATAAATATTTCACATTTAAATACATTATTGATTGTATTTAGATTAGTTGCATTATCAGTATTATCCGATTTTAGGAAACATTTCTTCCTATTTAGATAAGAGCAAATATTTTTCTCATTATAGGTAGAAACTTATAGCACATTAAACATGTTTAGCGTATTGTATGATTTCTTACCCGATTAGGTATTTTCTAGAATTAATGATCATTCTAGGAAGGATATTAACTATTAGGCCGTCGAAAATATTAGGTAACATTTGCATTTATAAATATTTTTCAGAATTAATAATAGGTACTTATTTTATTAATTTAAATTTCAATATCAACACCAGTTCTTGTGATGAGATATATTCTCAGAATAAAAAGAATAATAGATTAATTTTGAATTAGAAGAGGGTATATGTACCTAACTACTATTTGTATTTGATTATTTTGTTGGTACGCTACTTTTGCAGCGAGCAAACGCATTAATGTTCTATCTTTCATTTCTGCATCTTTCACTCTATTTCTTCGCGCACATCCAACACTCTAGCTGTTCTGGTCGTATTATAACAATTTTTATTTTTACCTGTAAGGTACTCTAAAGCGTCCCAAGGTATGAATCCTTCCGCGCAAAACATCTTTAAAGTATTAAACGCAAAATCTCTGTCGCTGTCGTTGAATTCGTAGATGATATTCCATCCCAATGGACCGAATTTTTTTCTTTCTTGAACTACTGCATGGAACGTGCACAAGCCGAACAGCATTGCCTTCCATTGATGGTCCAATGCTAAACAAATTTATTTATATGACGAGACAAAATATGGGGTAGGTCAACGGCATGCGTTAACCCGCAGCGTCTTTACCAACAAACTAATTTCGACTACACCAATGCCAAACTGGTTTGGGCAGTTCGTTCCTGGTCTTTGCCGAGATTGTTTGACAATGATGATGGCTATATTAATTACAGAATGAGTAGAGGAAGGAGGATGTCAGAAGAATTATTTGGAGTATTGCTTCCAGTTGTTAATGTATTTAGAAAGCCTTGGTTAGTTCAAGAAATGCTGCTACTATTATACTATATGTACCTGGTTCAAAAACAAAAATACGAACGTATACAGTACTCCACAACCACACATAACCAAATATTTTGAATAAAAGTGTGTTTTGTATGAAACTACTCACGCTACCCGCGAAGATTAATTTGGATGTACATTTTTATTTTCGATTTCTCGGTGGTCTATAATAACGGCACTGCTGCCGGCCTAGCCCAGTTTGGTGAAGCTCAAACTTCGGTCTGCAGTGGTTGACAATTTATAACCCCTTTTTGGTAGGAATCAAAGTAAGGACAGATACAATTCTTAATTTTAAAGATTTCTAGGTGTTCCCACATTTACGAATCACGGTACTCATGCTGATAGAAAGGAAAACAAAACATTTTGGGGATTTTACTTTTGAAGTTTGTTGTACTTAAAAAACTGTCAATTTATTGTCACATTTATAATAAGTTTGTTCCAACTGGCGATAGAACCGTTCTAGAGGTATCGTTCGAGTAGGTAAGTCATGGAGAGGTAAGTGCTGGATTTCTTTGGGTTCCATCTGATTATAGGTTTGTTCCAGCACGCGATGAAACTAATTCGGAATTGTACTGCGTATGCGCCGTGGCAATTTAGTGTTCCAAGGCCTATTTTTGAAAACTAGTAGTTACGCTGAACAACTAATTCGACGTTCCAGCAATTTATCAATCGTTCTAGAACAGTTCGATCATTCTTGCTCTTGCACAGGTATTTCAAATTCTCTCTTATTTCACGCAAGCGCAGCGCATGTTTAAGTTTTGTTTTGAGGTTAATTTATAAAAAAACTTTCATACGAACGCACACGATCTTTTATAAAAATATTCTGTGATTATATGTAAATATAAGGTAGGGGAATGAGTTTTTTCTTTTTTGTATATTTACTTCAAATATAATCAATTATAAAAAGGTTCAGTAGGTAGGTACTTCCTTAATGTTAGAATTTCTGAGTTGTAATATTTACATTTGAATTTTTTTAGCATGTCTGATATTTCAATATCAAGCTGAAGCTCTAGTGAAATATCATCTGACGATGATGAACAGCTTTTGAAATCTATTGATCATTAATATGCAAAGGAATAAACGGCCAATAAATGAAGGTTACGTCGAAGAAACTGTTCCACAATACCTGATGAAGTATTCAAAGAACACTTTAGAGTGTCTCGTCTAGTTTTTAATAATTTGGTGGAGAAATATAACATTCAGTAGGTACCTAACATAGAGATAGATTTCTAGATAGAGATTTCTATCTCTATGGTACCTAACCTTGGAAATTGCGTTTCAGCACCAACAAATTCCAAACTAGTTCGACTTATTATTTGAATTGTCATGCGGAGTAAATCAGCTCAAATTATGTGTTAGATCTATCCTACAACTCATTGCTGGAATAAACCTAATGGATCGTTCTTGGGTCTGTACAAAAACGGTACCAACTGGAAGGCGGTGATAATAGACGAGTCCTTGCTTGGCACTAGAATTGACGGAACTGTCATGCGCATATCGTCGAAAATGTTGATATGTTAGTTCAAGAACCATCCCTAATTCGAGTTTGCGCACTGTACAGTACTCGATACATTACCAGAACGGTTCATACATGCCAGTTTGAACAATCCTTATGTTTTATGCTTAATTTTGTTTTTTCAGGTTTTAAGATCTCAGCTCTTAGGGCTATTGTAGACTGATTTATGATATCGAATATGTGAAATGAAAAGTATCGTACAAGCAGCAAAGGTGAAAGTGGCAAACTCTACGTTCTGAATAAGATTAAGAAAATGTCAGTCGTTTTGAAGCCGTATATTTTGTACCAGAAAAATCTGATTGGGCTATTGGAATCGTCAATATATCAGATTTTTTTTTATAATATTGAATTCACTTACAATGGTCTTCAAAGAAGGATCTATCCATTTCAGAGAAAGCTCTTTTAATATTAGCCCTTAGACCTTTAGGCGGCTCGTTTGTAACTTTTACGGAATTTTGTAAAACGGACACAGGAAACGCTTTAGAAGGCATTGAGCTCATGTACAATCTGAACTGCTTATGAACCTTGTTGGTATCCCTAGCAATGGCTAGAACGATTCTTTCCATTGATAACATCCACGATGTGGCCAAATGACAATTCTAAAAAATAAATTTTGCTTAATATTTGGTAAATAAGCCGAAGAAGGGCTTTTTATTATTTTTATGGGGTTTCATGGTTTCCTCCACCATAATATTACTTGTGATTTCATTTGTTAAAACGATGCATCAAAAAATTATATATAGGATCCGAGAACTTTATTAAAATTATTAATTACTTGTAAAAACACCCAGTCTCCTGTTTCAATGGCGTCTTGAATGAGTTTTTCAGCAACAGGACCTTGTCCTTGACCCAAGGAAATCGATTTAACTCTGCTACCATATTCCATTTCAGCTGCAAATCTTTGGAAAGCTCCAAATGGATCAGAACCTGTGCTCAGGATAAATATAAGGGGTACACCGTTGTTAGTGTCTTGATATCTAAAATAATTTTATAGAATTGATGTAAAAAACGTCAAATTATAATGATTCAGTGCTTACAGAACAGGTAGCGATGCTTGGGGACTTTCGATGAATATTTTTCCTAATTTAATTTTGACGTATTCTGTTATAGCGAAAATTAGCTTTTCTTCGGCGACGGATTTTATAAGCATCAATTTGTCAAAATCGTCAAGACGATCATTCCAATCCACTTTGCTGTGTTTTGAATGACTTTCTACTAATTGGATCTCCTAAGCGAAACAAAAACATTTCAAAATTACATTCAAAGCAAAAGATCTAACTTGAGATAACTACATTTTTGAAAACAATCTTTTATTTAAATGCTCCAAAAAGAATAAGTTTAAATTGAATAAAACCAATCAATTTTATTACATTGTACAATTTATATGATAGATACTATCGGACCCGTCAGACCTTTTGTCATGTCCGAACCTTGGCTTGTCTGCTATTCGGTCAGTGTGAACTCGATTCCAGTT
This sequence comes from Lochmaea crataegi, assembly GCA_947563755.1. Taxonomy (NCBI): domain Eukaryota; kingdom Metazoa; phylum Arthropoda; class Insecta; order Coleoptera; family Chrysomelidae; genus Lochmaea; species Lochmaea crataegi. The sequence goes on along the minus strand of OX387424.1, from coordinate 50,700,013 downwards.
CCACCTAACCACCAGTGGCGTAGTCAAAGATAAAAGGCAGAAAGGGCGACATCCTACAAGGGCGCATTTTTTTACTATCGAAATTCGCCTCCTTGTGACTACGCCACTGCTGGAAGCGATGGCTAGAGCCAAGAATAAACGCTGGAGGGGTACGACCAGAGAGGAAGTACAGGAATGGATGGAGGAATAAATGGAGAGAAGGTGGGAGGAGTATGAGGGCGCGCTAAAAGGAGCAATTGAGAGTAGGAGAGATTGGATGGACCGGAAATTCGGGGAGGTGAACTACTTCTTGACACAGGTGTTCACTGGACATGGGTGTGCGAGTGTGCGAGAGGTGTGAAGTGGAGGATGATGTGGGGCATGTATTTAGATGCTGGAGAAACGAGGAAGTGCTGAAGAAGTTGGAGAATAAACTAGGGGAGGCGGTGTATTGGGAGAACATGGTGGAGATACTGTTGAGGGGGAGGAGGAATAGATGGAGGCGAGTGGAGTAATTAGGGGGAGAGAAGGTCTCGATATGGCATGAGAGGTAGGAGTGATAGTAGGGAGAAGACGACGGTGTGAGCGGAGAGTGTGCGAGGGACCGCCGCCGAGGCGGGGGTAAAAGCGGGTTTGAGCTGGGTTTGGTTGGTAGGCCTCCCCTTGGGGATGAGTCCAACACTGTTTGGGACCTGGACCCATTCGAACATGAGTTTCCCATCTCGACCCAAAAAAAATGTAAAGTATAAAGTAAAGTATATGTCACTGCAAATAAATTTTTTACAGAACTATTTATAAATTTGAAGGTAAATTTGGGGGATTGAAAAAATTTGAATATAATAAATGTTTACATTAAGCACTTACTAATCTGTAATCTCCTATTTGAACTGTTATGATTCTTAAAAGATCATTTTGTAAACCTTCAAAATGTTCGTAAGTGTAAGACAAATAATTTGCAGCAGTCCATATGGCATCCGTTATTGTTGGATAATCTGGTTTTTTCGATAAAGTGGCTGAAAATAATAAATACTTGATTTAAAAAAAAACATCTGAAAAATGTCTCCACTTTACATTCGAATAAGAGAGAGGGAAAATATTGTGACATTTGTCAATCAACGTTTCAACAATTTAGCCACAAATTTTTCCAACCTTGACTTATTGCCGATAAATAGATTTTACCTTTGGTTCCTACAGGACCTCTTAACAGAAAATTCCATTGCAAATCTGTTATTAATCCATTTTGTTGTAGCACGGCAATGCAGAGCATAAAACTATAAACAAGTTTATGTCTTTCGAACAGACCTCGTGATATGATAGTATACACGGCTATAGTTATCTCCCTTAACAAAATCGTCAATCTCTGTCCTAATATTTCATGCTTTTCACTTACTTCAATTACATTATTAAAAACCTAGAAATTTGTTAAATGAAAAACAAAAAAAAAATAAAATAAATAATGTATTATAAACATGATTTTTGGGTTTTCGTTGAAAAAGTAGGGTTTGGAATTTAGTAAATTTTCTTAAAACTACAAATTCAAATTGCATTTTTCGAAATTAAAATAAAACGTAGAATTGAGTGACTATGTCCTAGTCACTTTTGTTGGGGAAACTAAAATACATCTGACAACAGTGGAACCGATGAATCGCCGTTTATGCTTATTTCCTTGCTTTAGTCCCGGTATAGTGTAACTAAACTCACTGTAATGACATTAAAATAAATATTGTTGTCAGATATATTTTATAAAATTGTTAGGCTTACTACACAAATGTTCTCCTTACTTCAGTAAACTGTTAGTTCGTGATGTTCTTAGAAAGCTAGTTTGGAAATATTTAAAAAAAATACATATAAATTTATTAGTAAGCATTGAAATACGTCGCTGGAAAAAGAAAAATTAATTAAAACCACTTTATGTATGTTTTACTATATTTAAGAAATATTTGAATAGCTGATGGCAACGTAGCAACAGTGCAATGGGGATTCTAATAATCCAACTCTAGAATTTGGCATAATATAACGAAGTAACCGGTCAGTTATTAATGCGGACAATTGCGGTGAATTGTTTTGTAGAGAAATATTATCAATATAATATCTATTTGTTGGTTGAGTGAGTTTAGTTCTAAGTTGTAGAAAAGTTTAGTTAATCTAGGGTAGAAAAGTATTATTAATAAAGACTTTTAGCTTGTCTTAAATTTCTCTCGTATCCGTAACGAACTGCGCATGTGTAGACCCGTTACGTCTCAGCCGATACGATGCGTTGAACGTATTGTTACGTCCCCTACTCCGTATACGTAAACGTATCCGTATCCCGACCAAAATCAGTATTCTGTGCGGTCTTCTTCTTCTTTATTAGGTATTAGGTACAAATTTTATCAGTTTTGCATGCAGGTTAATTTTAATCTACTATATTAATTTGAATGAAAAAAATTATTTCACAATTTTCGAATTCATAAAAAATTTATATGCACGCCATTGGGCGGCATTTGCCATCAATGGGATTAAAAATATGGGTCATTACAATAGGGTTAGAAACACTATACACACATGCGGGTTTCCCCTATGCGGCGACGCTACGGGAACGCAACAAAAATCAGTGAGGAGTTGTGGAATTCTAAGTTGTCTTAAGTCATATTTTTTCTATCCCTGAAATGAATCAGCGGAGCGGATTCGCAAGTATGGACACGATTTGTTTGGAATGAATCCATTCTTTGACTGATTGCTCATCTCATCTCTATGTACGTACACTACGGCACAAAATGCCCGTTAATAGGGCACGCAAGATTGCCGCGGCTCCGCAGACATGTGTGCAGTACCTGATTGAAATTCTAGTATAGTAGCAGCAATAGATATAGTAACGCAAACGGTTGCCAACAAGATCTTCTGTATGTTATTATTAACGTATTGGAAAGCGAGAACGAATTTAGGAGTATGTACAACGAACATGTGTCTGCAGCTCTCTTTTCAGAGTGGATCCCTCTTGCTTCACTGTGCGTTTTAATAACAGACGGAACCTTTGGCGGCACAGTTTGTGTCATTGTATCTATTGCTGCTACTATTAACTTTTCACCGCAATTGCGATCCCGCATGTGTGCACACACTTTAGCATAACAAACGTGCTTCGCACTATTGAACCACGCTCCTGTATCACAGAGGAGGACGGATATTAAAAACTAGAAGATTATTTTAGGCATACGCCAAGATAAGTGAAGATAACTAAATTGATAGATGTCAAATTGCTGTTATATTAGGTTTACACTGTACGTTTGTAAATTCGATGTACACTTAAGGTGGATTTCCACAGATCCATCATCCGACGATACGATCACCGAAAAGTTTCGTAATTGGTGGAAAAATTCAAAATTTACCTACCAAATATTTACCCGAAAGTTTTAACTTACGTCCGTTTGTTATGAGGCGTTATTTGTTGTATTATTTTTGTGATGTGTTGGTGGGATTAGCAATTCCATTGGTTAATTTATCGAGAAAGGCAAGGAAAATGATTGAAGAAGCTATACAGTGTTGAAAAAATGGCTTCTCCAATCATTTTCCTTGCCTTTCTGGACAAATCAATCAATGATCCGTTTTAACCAAAACATAAATTCTAAATAGTGGGGGTGCCGGTTGAGAGAATAAGCTCTCGTCTATACGACACGAGAGGCTATTTTCCCCCCACTATTTAGAATTTATCAATTTTTTCAAAATCATAGGGCGCGTTCAGCTAGCGCTAGGTAAGCGCTGAGTAATCGGAGGACGAATTTGACCGCTAACTGAGAGCGCTAGAATAGCAGTCGCCATTTTTTCCAGCGAATTTATTTTCCGCTAAGCTGGTCATCGGTTCGTTATGTCAACAACAATTCTAACCTCTAAGTTAAAATTTCTGTGTTATTTAGTTTTTATTAGTGAATTACTTTCTCGAAATAATTTAAATTTCTTATAGGATTTTCTGCTTCTCCTAATGCTAATATTTCTACATATTCTTCTTGTCTTTCAATTACAGGTGAAATCAATTCCACAATATTATTTTCATTCACAAGTTCTTCCAAGATTAAGTAATAGGGCATGTCCACTAACTGACAAGTTGACACTAATGACAGCCGTCCTGATGATAAACAATCATTTGGATAGATTTTAGATTTGTAATTTGGTTGTTTTGTATTGATTTAATGATCCTCTTTATTTTAAACAACCAGATATAGCTTTTAAAATATCTAAGCAATTGAAACAATGTCGAAGAAAGCACCAACTCAAAATTAAATTAACTCAAAAACGATCAAAATAAATATAAGAACCACGTGTTGTGCATAGAACGCTTGCTTAACTTCAGATTCATCAGGGCGTGACGTCACGTCGACTTTCCCTATTTATAAGGTTTTCCATTAAAGGCGCCTTATATTTAGAAAATAAATTTAAAGGTTATGTGATGTGTTTATATGTTTGTCACCGAGCATCAAAGCATAGAGCTTCAGCCACCTTCAAGCGCTTTCACAGAGCGCCACTACTAGCGTTAACTTTGCGCTAGCGTGGCTTAACGCGCCCATTACCTTATTTTTTCTTGGTTAAAGAGATCATTGGTTAATTTTATCGAGAAGGGCAAGGAAAATCATTGAAGAAGCTATGCCAGTGTTGAAAAATTAGCTTCTGGTTTTAATGGTTTTAAGACAGGAATTTTAAATAGTGGGGGGAGCAGGTATATATATAAAAAATAATAAAATAAAAAGCTCAACATAAACGAAAGAATTATACTTGCTTGATTAAAATATTTCAAAGAATACTGGTACATCGGGTCTATATCAGCCAATTCAGCAACAACAAAATACAAAACGGATCCTCTAATAGCTACTAAGCGGTATTTTTCTCGAGCTATAGATATTTTTTCTTCGGTAGCTTCTGTTTCAATTAAGCGAGCTTCTATAATGGCAGACGTTTCCTAATAAAAAAATAATAATTCCAAGACATTAAAAATCCCAAGTTTTTATTAGGAAGTGAATTATTATACCTTACTCTCGTTTAAAGTTTCTATTAGTTCCTCGTCATCCAAAATGTTACCTTCGGAATGATATAACAGATACAGAATCTTGTCTTCGATACTTTTTAATTGAGCTTTGTCGGAATTAATTCTAACAATCAACTCGGTTCTTTGTGTTTCCAAGTCTGGTCGTTCTAGTCTCACAACATCTCTATAAAAATCAAGACTGAAGTATGGAGGTAAAAGCGACTTTTCCATAAAATATTTCTTAATATGCGTGTTATTATTTTATAGTCAAAAGTCTCTTAAAATCATGAGGTTATTTTAAAGAGTAGAAATAAAGAGCTCGATATTTAAAACACTGATAATACTGAATATATGCTGCTTACGCTAATAACTGATCTTCTAAACCAGACAGAGTGACTGTAAAGTTGACAATTGTAACTTGGATACAAATTTCCGGTAGATAATGGGGATTCGCTAATTTTGTCGTTATATAAAATCGGAAATTTTCGCTGTATTCAACATCACTTTCTCCTAAACGAATTAAAGTTCGGCCCCCCTAAAACAATAAGATATACTTACATAATATCCCTACCAACTTAAACATTAAAAATATGTGGAAACCAGCCCCATCTCGTTTTATCATTTAAAACATATTTCATCAACCTCCACTAATGTTTCTTTACAATACATATTATTTTGAAGAAAATATCAGTTTGGGAATATTTCTCACCTGTGAAAAAGTCTGTTTTAACAAAATAGGACCTAGGGTTGGATCCAAAGTTTCTCCGACTTCTTCCAGTAGTACTGGCATTCCTATAGTAACCGCCGTTTCCAATATCCTCATAAAATTAGAATCTGTCAGTTTGATAATTTTAAGGCTCTTATCTGCTTCCATTTGACGGATCCACCTGTTAGCTTGCTCTTGGGGATCTATCATCAGTGGCCACCGTCCAGCTTGAGTGACAAGAATGGCGTTCTCCGTAGAGACGCTGTCTCTTGGTAATCCACAGGAGTTCCATACGCGAATGTCGTATGGATCGGCTAATACTGCTATTAAACTGAAATCAAAGCAAATGTGGGTAATTGAATGCAGATAAAATCGAGACAAAAGTTGAAAACTTCATTGCAAGCAGTAGTTAACTTTAACAAACATACCGACCGTCCTTGAAAAGTTATTCAAATGAAACACTTTTCTTTATTATTTTTCATTTCATTTTTATTATTTCAATAGGATTTAAATTAGCATAGGTACTAAGATGAGAGTAATCACATCGTCTCCCATCTGCACAAACAGGGACTATATCCTATGGATATAGCATAGGTACACGCTAATATGAAGTCTGACGGTAGAATAACTCCTGTGTTGCTTGATTGATTTCGGAATAAAGTGAAAAGGATACGATGACATACTGTCATAACAAAGTCGTCTGAGGAAAATTTGAGAAAATACCCTTTGTGGTATTGTACAGGGTGATTCATTAAGGGTGGCGACCGGCCGTATCTCGGAAATCGTATGTCCTAGAATTTGGGGAAAAACATTCCTCTGAGCCCTAAAAAAATTATCCAAAATGTTTTTGAGTCCATAGGTTTTCGCTAGGTGGCGCAATCTATGACTTACAAAATAGAATTGGATTTTTTACAAAATATTCCCCAATTTAGGTTGGAAAAAAATAATAACTTTAGAAACTACTGTCCTTATTCTACAACTTTTGTTAAAGCTATTTTTCTGTATCATCCATTCTAAAGTGGTGGGGGAAGTGTTCTTTCGTTGACATGAAAAAGACTGTAACTTCCATACGCTTTACCGAGCAAGAGGTGGAGTGGTTACGCTCTTGGCTTGCATTCGGAAGGACCGGGGTTCAAATCCCAGGTCCGCCTGACCTCTATGAGTTTTTTCAGAGGTTTTCTCGTAGCAATAGGCGAATGCTGGGTCAGTGCATACCTCTCAGGCACCTACCACCGTTACCTCCCTCCACTCCCATACCCTGAACCAAACGATCTTTATTCCTTCCAATGTTGGCTGAAGAGGCTTCGGAAAGCCTATAGCGGCCCGCTCCCCTCGAGAGGGGGGAGAATTAAAAACTATCCTTCCTTTTTTTCCATACGCTTCCATTTATGCCTGAACCGATTTTCAAAAATGTGGACTCCATGCGTAGACCATTAAAGTTAGATTCCAGAAACAAATAACAATAACACTTTTAATATTTTAATCGGAGACTAGAGGGCATTATGTAACCCCTAGCTCTATTTATGATTTTTTTCTGAGAAATTTCATATGAAATGATATAATTCTAACCAGCTTACAAAAAGGCAAATAAGATGACTTATTCTGTCAAAACCGCGAACTGATATCTCTTGTCATTCCTAAGATATTGGCATTTTTTGGCGAGTGTTGATGATTGTCGGCTCACCCAGTAAATTGTAAGAGAAACTATGTTGCTAAAATTGTTTTGAAAATAAAAAAACAAGAAAAAACGAATCACAAAAAATGTATTATCATATATGATGAAACAAAACTAAGGGAGCTAAATTTAGTAAACGCACCTAATACATAATTAAGTATTTTAATACTCAAAATGCTTGCCATCATTTGCTATGCACAATGTCAGAGAGTAAAAATTTAATCCCAAATCGCTTTAAAAGGTCTCTAATAGTTTTGTGTATTTTCCATGGCCAGCAAGGTCACCAGATACCTCACGGTTTTGGATTTTTACTTAGATTTAGTTTTTAAAACTCGTCCAACTACACGTGAGGATATGAAAAATAGGATTCGGGAAGCAGTTGGAAGTATTTCCCTTGCTGAATTTTAGACCAGTGTTAATTCCACTAAAGAAAGTCTGGCTCCAACTATAGGTACCTACTATTAGCTGCTGAAGAAAGGTGGGACTAAATATCCTCACCCTAATAGTATAAGAAAAGAAACCCAACCTCAAACCCGTTAAACTTGATAGAATAGAGACAAGAAGTCAAGTACATATCTAGGTCCGATAGTAAACTGCTGTTGAACAAACACGAAATGGAGATACTACAAAAAGCAAAAATGGCTCTAATCAATAATAATCCCCCCCCTGAGGGGGATATACACACAGAAATAGGCCAACTAACACTTATGGATTAGTAGGACTAGCTTGTTGCCGACGACAGTCAACTTCTCCAGAATTCAAAGATTATTAGCATGTATAGTAATATGCAATAAAGAAGCAATGAAAACATGCCCACCGGCAGCTATGGAAGCGGTTTTTAGCTTCATGTGGTGGTAAGTGGAGCAAGAAGAATGTAGATCCTGTGGTATGAAAGAAGAAACCTCCATTCACATACTTGCAGAATTCGTAACAAAACACCTTGGAGTCCGCTGTATAGAAGAGGAATACCTACCTTAGCAGAAGCTTGTGATATCCTATAATTCCTCCATGGAAATGGTTTTTTTAAAGCGGAAGAACTAATGTTTTTTATTTCAATGGCTGCAATAAATTGTCATTTAGAACAGAGGTACTTGTACCTGCTGTACTCTTTAATTTGGTAGGTAGGTACTTGTAATATGGCTTTTTAACAGCCTGGATGAAACAGTAATCTGTAATGACCTATCCTTACTGTAAAGTATGGTTTAGATATTTCTTACAATGCTACTTTTCCCTATAATTCCATCTTAACATGAATTTCTTAAATATTTTGGTGGGGAAAAATAAACGGCGCTGACAGCAAAATAGGGAATGGTAAGGTATATTAAATGTTTTAATAATAAAAATAATTTATTTATTAACAATATACATTTTACAAATTAGAAGACTAAAGCTATTCTTAATTTTGTGATTTTTATACCGATACAAAGTAACGTGCCATCCTCAACATATTTAATATGCTACGTAACTTTTGAAAAATAATCAGATATCTTTCGCTTAGAGGTGGTAGATACAACGTCAACCTCCATTTTTTCGCTAGAATCAACTACACTGGGCTCATATTTTCTAGAATTCCTGGACAATTTATCAATTTGCGTTAAAAGCGAATCTTCCGCATATTCTTGATTTTTGTTTTTTCCATGTCCATCCATTTCATCTATTAAATCACCTATATCAGTTTTGGGCATTTTATCTTCAATTCTGGCCTGGTGGAGCCTTGGTAAAGATTCTCTAACTTTATCTTTGGAAAATTTATCTACTTTTTTAATTTCAATCGGGATGTTTTCCGTCATTTCTTCATCAAATAAATGATCTATGCTATTAGTAGTACTCGACAAGATATCTAATTCTGTAACATTACTGCTATTAAATTTTTTGGTACTTGGATAAAATTTTTTAACCCTTCTTGAATTGGAAGGTCCTCCTTCTTCTTCTGTTTTGAAAAACGTTTCAATACTAGGTTGCTTTTTACTATCAAAGTAGGCTTGTTGAATATAAGGATACAGTTTTTCTTCTGATTTAGATGATAAACAAAAACTGCACATAATTTTCCAAAGTTGATCTATTTTAACATTATTTGCGGCTAAAAAGATGTACATGTTATAAAAGTCATCTCTAAATTGATCGTTTCCAAAAGTATAATAGACCAAATTTCTACCAGATCCATTGCAAGCCATTAACTGTAACAGCGACTTCAAATATAGACTACCATTGAATGCTCCGCATCCCCAGTTTCCCGTAGCTACAGGTGATAAATTTGCTTTATCTCTGCTACCAAAGCCCACATAAGCCTTGTTCAACTCTCTTAACATTGCTGAGGGATAAAATTGTTGCGATGGTTTGGTATATTGAGTTGCGTCAATGATGCAAATACTTGTTCGTCTTCTACCATATTCATCATAAGGTGTTAGGTCATTGTGCGGTCCTTCCCATGTAAATGTATCACCATATCCAGAGTAATTACTAAAACGCTGAATACCTAAAAAAATACGATTTTTATATACTATTTTCGACAATTATATATAGTTAGATTATTTTCTAAAAATAGCTTAGTGATTCTTAATGTAGTTGACTTAAAAAAAATCACAATTAGAACGAGATGTTGTAGATAAACACGTAACAAAATTTGAGCTATTTGTTGTTCTGAGTACCAAACCTAAAAATTTCTCGTTAATAGACATGTTTTAAGTTCTACATATTTGTAACAAGAAACAAGAAGTCACCATCAATTTAAAACTTTGTTTGGAGGGTAGAAGGAAGGAGCACCATCTGAATGTATTAAAAAGTGTCCATCAAAAGGAAGCAAATTAAGGTGGCGCCATAGTAGCAAGTGGAAGGATTTTAAAAACAGCACCATGAATTATTAGAGTAAGATACAAAATTAAAAAAGGAAATACTACGTAAATAATTGAGATTTTAAATACTGTACATTTCTCAATTACACAAGTCACGAAAAATACTACATTTTTCAACCCATCACACTTAACTCAGTTTATAACCCTAAATTCACATCATTTCCATTAGCTACACGAGCGCTATTTCGGTGAATCTTCGAATTATAATTTGCTGTTTACAGGTGGACACTTTTTCAACTTGTCACCCATATAAGATGGTGCTCCTTCCTTCTACCCTCCATAAAACTTTAATATAATCAATGTTCAGTACCAAAAAGCAAAAAACTTATGACTGTAACATTTCAAAATGTATTTTTTATAAATGCAGCAAAATTTCAATTTTTTTCCAAACCAATATATTCTTTGATTTATCATGTTCTACATTTGTAACTGATCTTATTTCTTGTATATTCTTGTTGAGCGCTAATAATCCTAGGGATTGATGCGCATTATATATATAATAAAAAAAAATATATATATACTTCTATAAATATTTATATCAAACTAGTAAACTAATGAATATTAATCTATACTATAAAAAAATGTTGCCAACTATTTACCTGTAACTACTACTGCCTCAAGATCTGTAAGTCGTTCAATAAACAATCTTGCAACAATCAATTCTGGACATATTACAAACCTAATTTCTTCTTGAACACAACCATATCGTAATACACCACCACCTACATTCTTATTGGCAAAATCAACTTGCAAAAATCCAAGACCATTGTCTTCTATAGTACCCGAGCTGTCAATATGTATTTTTGTATGACTTACATTGTTATCTAAATTGTCCCATCTGAAAATTTAAACACAAATTTGTGATGTTAATTAAAAGGATGGTGAAACATCTTAAAAATAATATTGAGATAGAGTACTCTTTGACTTTTACTTGAATTCAACTTTCAATCACATTAGTTTTTTAAATATATCTCTAAAACTAAGCAATTTTGAAGTTTCATCAGCTAAAATGAAATATTAACTAAATATTAATTAATTTTTTATTATCGACTCTACAAAATTTTAGACTTACCTTGGTATAACAGATTTAGGCACATGTTTTCTTTCAAATGTTATTACACCCGAAGGTGGTGATGATGTCACCATTCTAAAGTAATTAAAAATACATTTGAATTTTTCGAAAATACAATTTTGCCTTTTTGGTCTTTTGTCTGCTATAAATAAACTAACAAAGTTTACTCCAGGGAATGTAGTAGCTGTAGTCTTTCTCCAAGGAAATGTGCATAAAAATCCATTTGCTAATAAAGAAGCTACTTGATATTGTGATAAACTCACTGATCTATTATGATGTTGTTTCAATAGTGGTAAATTACCAGGCAATATTTGAGGTAAATTTAAGGCTAGAGATATAATTTTGGGTAATAATCCTTTGAAAAAGTGATCACAATCTTCTTCTTCCATATCTTCAAAATATTGATGTAGTGCAGTAAAACTAGGCAAAGATGAATTGTATGTATGTATAGCTTCCTCTAAATCGTTACTATTATTTATTTCTTTATTTTGTAGAGTATTTTTTATCAATTTCCACCGTAGTTTAACAACATCAATACCGTTTTCAGTAACTGGAAACAAACTTTTGTCAGAATAAGGCATTCGAACATGATCATCATCCCAATGTTTTGGTTCAGAACTCTTGAATGGATCCGGGGGTTCTTTTAACGTAACCGGTAATTTAAATAATATAGCATGATACTGTGAAATGTTGATAGGGTTAACATTAAAACTCCAAATATCTTTGTTGTTGCATATTTCTTCAATACAACTTCCTACCCAAGAATTTTTATTTTGCTCATTGTAAGTCATGCTTAATGTGTTTTATTGAGAAAATCAATTTGTAGAATATAAAGAACTTTTATAAAACAGCATCACTTCATAATAATAAACAATAAATTTACTTGTCTAAGCAATAAATACTAAAACATAGATTTATACTAAAATAAGCTATAAGAGGTTAGATTTAGATTCTTGAAGTTTTATACTACTTCTCTTTTATAAATTACTGGCCTTTTACCTGTGGTATCAAGCCAGTTGTGTACTATTCAAGCAAATAAAAAAAAATAAACAAGGGCATTTACAGATACATCAAATCCATGCTTTGCATTAAAATAATGCGATATTTTTACCTAAAAATGGTGCTTAATTATAATAGAGAAATAATGTTATTTTTGAAGAAACATTTCAAGCTTATTCAATATTGTCAATATTTCATAAATGTTTTCCTACAGCCCTTGATGGCTGAGTAAATCCAGTGGAAAAACATTTATACAGGGTTAGTTCAAAGTATGGAAACATCTGAATATCTCACAAACGGAACACGACAAAAAGAAGATTTTAACGCATGTTGTAAGGTTGCCACAGGAGCATATTTTCACTTTGCGACAAAACTTACCTGAAAAGCGTAGTGACTGCAATGAATGATTTTTTAAATGGAACTCCCTGTATATTATATCAGTTTATGAATCCTTTCGACTTCTAGATTAACTTTGTTATAAAGTTCCCGTTTGTGAGATATTCAGATGTTTCTATACTTTAAACTTACCCTGTATAATATGTATAATTATACCTATTATAAAAAATTGATCTTTATACCTAAAATTTTCAGACGCCGGTATTTTTTCTTCTTGACATTTCTTTTCCCACGACAAAACTAATTCAATTCTATAGTTACTGGTAAATGCACCTAAATATGCCACACAAGCAGCTGCCATTAGAACATCTCCTATTGCGTTATCGAGTTCAATACCAAGTCTCTAAAATTAGACGAATCGTAATTTTAAAAACTCTAAAGTGTACTGCGATAAATGTGTGCATACCTCTACACTCTCTTCCCATCTAGTCTGTTCATCACCAAGAGCAACATTAAGACGACCCGCTCTATTCAATCTTGCAGCAGTCAATTCCATATTATCTTCAAGAGCCTGTTTTTCGGCAACAGTTGCATTAAATTTTGCTTCTAATGCAGCTATTTGACCTTCTACTTCGGCTAGCTTCATTTGTTTGTCTCGAAGTAACCCCATTACTTGTCCCAATTCTTTTTCAGCTTGTTGGAGTCTACAGACAAATATTTTTCTCAGTTATTAGAAACAATAAGAGCAAGAAAGAAAGAAACTGAAGAAGCTACGAAAATAAAATACTTGGGAACATAATTGAGGCCTAGAATTTATTTATAGAAAATGTCGCATCTTAATACTTATAACTTGCTATACTGATGTTGATTTTTCAATGTGAAATATAGACTTTATAACTACAACCTCGGCAAGACCTTTTTCATTCCTAGCCTAACAACCTAAAAAATCGATTGTGGCAGAATGATAGACACGATGATCTTCAACAGAATCTGGTGAATTTTATTAGAGTTAAAATTTAAATATCATTGGAGACATGTGCTGTTTATATTTCCTTTCGTAAAGAGCTTTCCAGTATCGTAAATAAAACTTATCATTTATCTTTACATGGAACAACAAATTTCTTGACCCAACTTACTTTTTTCTTTTAGGTTCTACAATTCTATAAACTTTTGCATACATGTCGATAGCACGCACCCATAAACAAAGGCTTTTGCATGCTTTAGACACTTTTTGAACTTTATCGGGTACAAAATCCGGATTTTCGATATATGCTTTTAATTTTTTCATTATCAAGTCGGTCACGTGATCCTTATCGTACTCTTGTAATTTTTTCAAAAAATTTGCATCGCCAAGAACAATTTTTGCCGATGCCCAATCTGGCCTAAAAAATTATGTAACATTAAATAATTTTGAAGAAAGTAAAATATAGAATTTTGTTTTTTTCTATCTATATTTACAACTTTTTCCAATCGAATAAACTGTCTTATATGTCTTTGGATCACCAAAAAAATATTAACCCAACTTCATCTAGAAAACAATGGTTTAGTTCCAAAGATTCTTTAAAAAAAATACTCATTTCTAACGTTGAAAAACACTCACTTAGCTCCTAGTAGAATACAAACTGATTCCATAACAACTTGTACCAATTTTGGTGGTTTTTGAAAGACTTTCACTTCATTGATATCATTTTTATTAAGCGATTCTAATGCCTTAGTAGCCGCTTCTAACGCAGGAAGGGCTGTGTCTAAATCTCTTTGGGCATCGTCGGCTATGGATTGTGTTTCGTCAGCTTTAACCTAAGCAGCGAACCATTTGATAATAACAAAATAATTGCGCGAGCAGTCCAATAAAAGCGATTAAAGTGAAACTTCTTAAAAAAAATTATTCATTCATAAAATACCGATAATCATAAATTAATTGAAATTAAACATCTATTTCATTTTAAAACATAATATACCTATTTGGTATTTAAATTAAAACCTCGATAGGAACACGAATGCAACATATATTTCTAGCTGAATCAATTTTTACCAAAAAGAAAAAAATAACTTTAATGTGATCTGCTTAGTAAGCCCACTTACCGATTTTATCAAATCCCCACCCAAGAAGTTTCACTTGAAAAAACAGAATGAAACATCTGCCAGAATATAAAATAAATAAGTATAGGATAGTACACAATAAAATCATATTTTATGTTTTAATAAGCTTACTTTTGCTACTTCTTCGTCTGCTTTTACGATAACACGGACTTTATCAGCTTGTGCTTGTTCCTTACCAAGATATACCATCAATTCTTCTACAGCTACAGATTTTTGTGCCAGAACAGGTTCTAAAGCTGTTAACATTTCCTTCATACTGTCAATTACATCGTTAGTTTCATACAATTTCTAAAACAAATCGAATATTTATTTTGGGTAATAGTGAGAGCCAAATTAGGTCTTTGCATTCCCTTCTGTATTCAGTTAAAGCCCATTCTCTAATCCTATTCCTTCTATAAAATGCTGGACCTGTTAAGGTTACATTAAGGGGACATGTCCTTCTTTTACTTGGAGTTTGCTTAGGAGTAGAAGTCTTTTCACCAGCACGACTTGGTATCAACAGCAAGGTGACTGTCTTATTTTCTCCTAGTTCAGTTGAAACTTACTTTAAGTCCATTGGCGATCCTATCTCTAGTTTTAGTGATCTTATCTTTTTTAATCCCCAACATAGATTTGTACAATTTGATCAGTTCTAAATAACTACTAGGCGTAGTATAATAATATCTTTTCATTTCGTTGTAAAATCTCTCCGTCATTTTTTCAACACTCTAAAACAGATGGAACGAATTTGTTTTTACCATTGACTGTTTTGTGACACAAAACATTTAGAATAATTAAATATATATCCATATATTGTTACCTCGTGCATATTGACGCACACATGGGCTAAGTGAAGACATATCTCTTTACCAAGACTCTTCATTTCATTTTCGGCTACTGACAATAAAGCTTCTTGTGGCCATTTTTCGAACCAGTCGATAGTACAACAATTGACTAGTGATGGGAACATTCTGCAACGGCGTCTATAAAGAGGTTTATTAAAATTTATAACAAAATCAAATTATAGAGTGCCCCTTTTGGACCTTACATCTGTTCATAAACTTTAGATCTTTATTTACAATAAACCAACAAACATGAATTCCTGTCCTACAGCTGCCATGGAAGTGATACTATAACTCCTCACACCCATTCACCTAGTGATAGAGATAGCAGCTCAAAGAGCGCAGATCAAAATGAGTAGGGAAGAAAAATCCTGGGACAAACAATGTGTACACCTTTATCCTCA
The DNA here is from genome assembly GCA_947563755.1 of Lochmaea crataegi. Classification (NCBI taxonomy): domain Eukaryota; kingdom Metazoa; phylum Arthropoda; class Insecta; order Coleoptera; family Chrysomelidae; genus Lochmaea; species Lochmaea crataegi. The sequence continues at coordinate 50,684,076 of OX387424.1, read as the reverse complement.
TGGCAACCTCCCAACTATATAGTAAAGAATGCATGAATTGAGCACAAAAAAAGAATGGAGTAGCGAATCCACCAATTGTTATTTCATTAATTTACTGCCCCAGACGTCGATATGCTATGCCAGTGAAAAACTGACCCAAAATCTTTCAAGCGGAAATTCACGCAATAGAAAGATGTGGACAATTCAATTTGGATGAGAACCATCGTGAACAGAATATCGGAGCCCTTAGATAGTCCATCAGCTATCAAGACGTTGGACTCATTGTATAAGTTACCTACTGATAATTTTTTTCCATAGTATAGGAAAGATCCAAATGATAAACCAACTTTCAATATCAGTACTGTTAAGTTTCATTGACAAATGTTTTATTTCAGTACTACCGTTGTTGAAGTATATAGTCAGATGACTCCAAAGATCAGGGCCCTTATAATAGAATAACCAAAGTTAGTAGAAAAGATAAGTGAGGAGAATAAAATTATGAAAAGGCAAAAGTTCAAGCAATAATATGACAGGTTTAATAGAACGGAATCTTTCAAAATAAATAACTTCAGATACTTAAAAGTTAGGTGAAAGATTAAAATGGATACGAAATATTGAAATCAACATAATTTTACAAAATTACATCTAACAAATATTCTAATCACCTGAAAGCGTCGCCAACGGGACTCATACAAATAACCAAATGCAATTTATCTCTCACTCTGCTGATAAAGTAATCGTAAATGCCATCACGATTTGCTTCATCTATACCAGCTTCTTTTGCTACAGGTCGTACTCCTATGATAACTTTTTCATATTCGTCAGTTTCGAATAAATTGGGGACTTCACCTAAAAGAGTCAAAGCTATTTACATCATAATTTTAAACTCTTATTCATGTAGGGGAGGCTCTGGCAACACCGATCTACTGGGCAATAACGATCAGTAAAATACTTTTAACACGGATAGAAATGAGATCTTGCAACATTGCTAGTTCAAAACTGGTGCTCTTAAACCGTTAAACGCAGATAAATTCTTTCCGAAAAGGTAAGTTGTATGAATTTATTTATTCAAACATATAAATGCATAATGTAAAATACTTGGTAAGCTTCCACGTTAATGAAGAATTTTTGTTAAAATATTTTATTTCGCATAAAAATTTTTGGTTTACTTGAAAGATTATTGTTTTCTTGTATTCACAACATCAAAAAATTTCCAGTGCAAAACCATGCTGCCATGTATTAACTAAATATAAAATTTAGTATATTGACCATGACCATGTCTGAACTCCTAGAAGTACCAGAAGTACCGCTTCTAAAGATAATAAAAAAGTGGATTCAATGGAAACTCCTAGAAATACAACATCTTTAACACCAGATTTTGCTGGACCATCCGGAGTTACCAAAGACAAATTGGTTCAATATAAAGAGGGATTAAAAATTAATAAAACTGTAGAGGAAAAACTTGCTAATCCAACAACCATAAATCAAGAAAACGTTACACCACCAGAAAAAAAGATCAATGTGATTTCCAATTTATTGATTTTACCAAAAGTTGATTTAAAAGAGAACAACCGAAAAAGAAAATCACAAAAGTCGGAAATTTTAACATCTACTCCGGTAAAAGAAGAAATTGCTCAGAAAGACTGTTACAAAAAAATTGAAAATAGACCAATACAAAATTAATTTATCCAAAGCCTCCTGTAGAAGAATCTCCAGGAGAAGATGTTAAATGTTTAGAATGCGAGGGAGTCTTCTCCAAGAGAAGTTTGGATCCAGTGCAATATCTGCAGGAAATGGGCACATAAATTATGCACCTATTACAAAAGTGGTGTTTTCTTTTGTGACGAGTGCAAATATGATATAGTAGAATCAAATAGGCGAAGTGTTTCTAAAAAATGATTTATAATTTATTAGATACCAAAGTTTATGTTTTCGTTAACAATTTTTTTGAAAATTAGATTAGATATAAAAAGTTTAGAAGGTTACCAGAGTTTGTTTTTTCGTTAATATATTTTTTAAGTATTTCTGAATAATTAACGTACTAATAGATATAAAAAACTACTATTACATTTAAGTTTTTTTGTTAATAAATTTTTTGAAGTTTATTTCTGGTTTTATTTATAGAAAAAATATTTTAAATTATTAAGCAAATCCTGATCGATTTTGCCCTAACCCTTAATCGGTTTTACCCAGGGGTACTGGGCAAAACCGATCTTTTGCAAGTTGGGCTTTTTAAATTTTTTGCGGCTTTAATTGTCATTATTTGAAGTTCACCTTTCTAAATACCTACGAGTAATATGTGAATTTAACTGTACATAAAAAATCAACCGCATCCAATTAGATTTAAAGTGTTTCATAATAACTTAAATTTAGGTGATCGGCTGCCTATCTTTGATAGGAGTTTACTAATAATCCCATTATTGAGTCATAACAATTTCATTTCAGCTTCTTACTAAATTTTGTAGGTTTCTCAAATGTTCAAGAAGCTTGTTGCAGTGTTTCTCGATGCCCTGATCAGTTTTCTCGCAAATATGTCATAATTTAAATTGTAACTGCTAAAAATTCACCTGAATTTAGTAAGTTGTTTATATCTTCCAAAAATTCTTCTTGAACGATTTGCGTGTCCGTAAATAAGAAGACGCTATCTTCAAATTCCACTCCGGCATGAAAACACATTTTGCGCAAATCTTCAAAAAATGAAGCGTGGTCGTAATTCCTGGTCAATTCAATTTGATAACATCTAAAAATTATTTGTTTTAAGCGAATATAACAACTATGGTTGTTTTTATATTTTAAGCCGTTGACGATTTTTCATTCCGTTTAGAATTTTTACTGTTTTAAACGCACAATGCTTACTTATAAACGTTCAAATGTGACGCTAGTTTTGTCAGACTCTGTTTGCCCATGCCACCTACTCCAACTAATAGAGAATTGCCACGTTCTGATCTCAAAACTCTTGCAATGCGCAGACAATGTTCTATAGCCATCATGAAGAATATCAAATTCATTTCTTTGGATGTTGAAAGATTGAAGTCATCTAAATAATCCTAGAAGTTTGTTTATTGCAAACATAATAAGCAGATTCATTTGGAAAACAAATAGTGAAGTTAGCCTACCTGTAACACATTTTTAACTTTATCAATATTTTTCAATTCTTCATAAACCCTGTTAGCTTTGTCGGCGCCCATTTGCATGAAATCGCCAAAAAGTAGCACAGGAGGATTTTCGATAATCGTACCCTCCGGAAGCTCCAAAACCGGGCTACCGAAATTCCGGCTGCATATATCCTTCATCAACAAATAAAAATATGACTTATCTTCAATGTTAATCAATCTGTCGTGAAATACTCTTAAGCATTCGTGGTAATATAATCTTAACATGGTCACTTCAGTTCTCACACTGCCTGGATCCGCCTGAGTGACTCCTTGTATACATTTTGATAAATCTCTGAGGTTGAATACATAATGTGATTTAGCAGGAGTTGGTAGGAGGTCACTTTCTATTCTTTGGTAGATGTCTACGGCTGCGTTTACCATGTACTCTGCCAAGGCTTGCACTTCGTTAGTGAAAGGTACCAAAAAACCTTTAAGTATCGACTAAAGCAGGAAATAGAAATAAAGACCGAAAAAATGATTAAAATAGAAATTATGATAGAACAGTAGTTAACTATTAATCTTACGTACCTTGAAAATAACTTTTAGAGCAACTTCACTGGGGGATGGTATTAATAGCATACCAAAATGTCTAACGAAACGAGGAGTTAACGGATTCCTACCTCCGCCTGGAGGTGCACAAGCTACTGTTATGATAACGTCTTTAATGTCTTTCCAAAACAATTTTTCCCTGTCGTATAGTCCACCAAAATCCAAAAATTGCCTGGAATCGAATAAATAAAATGATACGCCAGTCCGTTTTTTTAAGGACTGGCTTAAACACACCAGCAAGAATTAAAATAAGATGTCTAGAATTACTATCCTGTAATAATTCAGATTTAGGGGGGTCCAGGCCCAAAGGGGGCCCGAAAGAGCCTATCGCTAGGGATCGGAAGGGGCCGAAATCCTGGCCTGTAGAGGCCAACGCCCCAGGGGCTCAGACTCGATGTGTGTCTGTACATATTCCAGCGATCTGTCTGCGACTTTTCCTTTAGAGATAGTTGCCTTGTGTATGCCATTAAAGGAAAAAATTGCTTCCCTTCAAAATATTAAAGACTTTGCTGTGTTTTTAATTGTGGAAAATAACACTTTATCGTCAAATTTTCCAGAGGTAACAACAGCCTTATCATTATTTTTAACTCTTCCAGTAAGTGTTGCTACAGCTGAAAGATCATTTTCCAAATTATTTACGAAATAGTTCCTCTCATACAAGGTTAACTAACTTGGCTATACTGTCCATAGAGGCACAAGAGGCGGCCAAAATGGATAATAACCATCTAATAAAAAATGTTGCGGAGGCAGAAGCTAGAAAAAAACAATTTACCACCTTAAAGCAATAATGAGATAATGGCTATAATAATTGTACTAAAATAATTTTACAGCATAATTAGGTCAGGCAATTGCCTCGCAAAAACTATTGAAATATTCAAGTTTTGATCGGTTAATTTAAAATATTTTTGTATTTATCTCACTGTTGCTTTCAAGTATTTAGTATCGCCACCTTAGCTACCTAAAGAAATTTTTAGTTTTTGTCCCTTTTAGTTTTAAAGAATATTTTTTATTTGCTTGTTCCTTGTTCAATAGTTATGTTTATTGTAACGTTCTTTACATATTGTGTATTGTATTTTCTTGACTGTTTTTATAGGCTTGTAATTTAAATTTTATATTGGGTGAGTAGTTTAAATAATAAACAGTATTACCTAATTTTGTTTGGTAATACAAACTTTATATATAGTAAATTTTATACCCATTTAGAATAAGACCATCCTTATTTATTATTAATAAATCGGTTGAAACAAAAAATTACCAACAAAAATGAACGTCGTAACTAATTTATTAGATGTCACGTTTTTGAAGTTACGTCAAATTTTGATTTCATGTTAATGTCATAACGCAAAATAAGATATAAAAATGCGATATTCTGATGAATCCAAAAAACTTATGCTTAATGTAGTAAACTATTTTCAAAACGATTTAGGATCTCGATTTAAGGCAATTCAAAAAGCGTCCGAAGCACTAAAAGTTCCAGAAAGCACATTATATAATCTTGAAAAACCAAACAGAGCTACAGATTTCGAATTTAGAAGAAATATGTATGCAAGCGTTTCCCGGAGCAAAACCCAAATTACAAAAAATACCCTGCATTGTTTGAGGGAAGTAATTTATAAAATGTATGCGCGAAAGGATAAAATCACAGTAGAAACTATTTTACGGCAATTTATCGAATAGTCTCCAGAAACTAAGATTTCCAAAGGTTCGTTATATTTGGGAATTAAAAAAATGGGTTTTCATTTCAAAAAACAGGATGGAAGAAAACATTTATTGGAAATGCCTGCAGTCAGATTAAAAAGAATATTATTTTTGAACAAATACCATGCTGCTAAAAGCGAAAAGCTCTTTACACCTGTTTTTCTGGATGAGACATGGGTTTTTAGTAAAAGCGGTGACAGAAGAATGTGGCAAGATGGTACTAAACACAGTGATTTAAAAATAACTGGAAGTGGGACACGATATGTAATTGTTCATGCCGGTAATAAAAAAGGTTTTGTGGCAAATGCATCGCTTATTTTTAAATGCAATAAAAAAAAAACAGGCGATTACCATGATAACATGAACACCGAAAATTTTGAAAATTGGTTTAAACATCAACTAATTGTAAACTTGGAAGAACCATCGTTAATTATAATGGATAACGCAACGTATCACAGTCGCCTGGATGAAGAAATCCCAAGAAAAAGTTGGAGTAAAACACGCATGTTAGAATGGCTCAAAAAAAAGAATATTCCTTTTCCAGATCACATTTTAAATGATGCTGTTTGGAATATAATTGAACAGCAAGTTTTGCCAGAAAAAAATTATCATTTAGACAAATACGCTGCCGAGCATGGTCATTGTGTTCTCAGGCTACCACCCTATCATTGCCATTTTAATGCCATCGAAATGGTATGGTTAGAAACTAAAAGGCATTATGACCAAGCTATTACGAAAACTGCAAGGTCACCTACTGAAGTCTTAAAAGTATGGAATGACGTTGTAAAAAATGGACCGGAGCAACACTGGCAGAATTACATAAATCATACAGAGAAAATTATTTCTGAAGCATGGGAAGTAGAAAACAAACTGGACCTACTAAACATCGAACCTATGGTGATCTCTGTATCCAATGAATCCGATGATGAACTATCACTTTCCGAAAGTTATTCTGATTTAGAAACTAATTAAACTTTGCCTTGAAGATCACGTTGTCATTTTTTTAAAATCTAGAATTTGTACTTAATCGAACTCTGAATTGCCATATTTTTTTAAAAAAACTATGTATCTAGTTAATAAAACAATGTTTTTAAAATTAGTGCGCTTCTTTTATACTCTTTTATTATGTCAACATCTTTAGAATTTTATGAATTTCATAAAATTAATTTGTATTATTACAAACCGCCACTGATAATATGAAATTCCAAGTCACTACGCCAATGCAATAAGAAATATGTCAAGCATTTGACATGACAAAGGTCATAACCTAATTTTTTTCATGCGGGTTCAGATGGTTCAAGAAGCCGCATCCGTTAAGTTACTAAAACGGCTGGTACCTGTAAATAGGTATTAATTTTACTATACCTATTACATTCTTAATATAGGCATGTGTAAGAGGTGGATGTCGAAAGACCTTTAGACATCTGCAAGAGCGTAAAAGATGTAACAAAGGACGAGCTAAGCATGAGAACAGATTACATAACCAGACAGCAAGGAATGGACTGACAAAGAACTCAGTACCGTTAGACAGGGGCAGACATGGTACACTGTTTAGTTTGAAACTGCAATTGGCACTGGGACAGGGGTATTCACTAAACATCAGGTGACAGTTATAGCTACGCACAGGCAAATCACTCATTAGTATTCCAGGAGGAGGTTTACGCAATCTTGCAATGCGCGAGAAAAAACAACAAGAGAGCTGTCGAGAGCAAGCAGATTCATATCATGTCAGACAGATAGGCGGAAATCAAGGCAATCTTGAGCCAGAAACAGTATCGAAGAAGCGAAGAGATTAGGCGAACGGAATAACGTGAAGCTGACCTGGGTACCAGATCACCAGGGTATCGAGGGCAATGAAAAACTGATTTTTGGTATACTTGAATCCATAATACGAGGATCTTTAGAAAACTGAATCAGAGACCAACATAAAAATTACTGGATAAACATCGAAAGACAAATGCCTTAGAAAACCGTTATAAAGGAACCAAGCCTGTAATGTAGAGCGGAACTGCTCACACTTTACAGGAAAGAGCTGATCATTCATAATACATACGAGAAACTTGATCGTAAAAAGCTGTCACTATTTGGCCAACCACAAGGTGTCGCAGAACTATATAGCTCACCCCTAGCTAAGTACTTGTACAAACTGGTGCAGGGGAAAAAAGTGCTGGACTGTAAGCTAAGAAAAAGCAAGTGCAAAAATACACTAGTAGCTTACTGGCTGCGCTGTTATCGGAGACATTGTTAGATGGGTTCTAGGAAAAAAAAATCTTATAATGATATATATATCAAGCAGAATCGTCGGGAGATGGGACCCATAGATTCGCAACTAATTGTTAATAAAAAAAATTATATTTAAATTTAGCAAAGGAAAAAATGTGAACAAGAATTTACCTTAGCAGTTCGACAGGTGGTTGTGCGCCGTACGTTTCCAGTTTGGGCATATTAACGTCATCAACAAAAATTACTACTTTCTTTCCGACGGGCGCTCCTAGTAAAGTTTTCTTTTTCTTTTCTAATTTCAATTCGATAATTTCTTGGGTTCTGAAGCTGCTTGTTTGGGCAGAAAAATTCATTGTAGCTGGTACGAACTTGTGAGTCAAAAATAATCTGTGCAAACAATCTTTTGCCACTACGGATTTCCCAACACCTAGAAGGTTAATGAAACGTATCAAGAAAGAAGTTGTTTGTATTCCACAACACCCAGAGGCTGTGTGTATAAAATAAGGTAGCTAATATGACATAGGTACCTGTATCCCCAGTTATAAATACAGGATTATCAATATAAATCAGTCTTTCCATTATGTATCCAAATCTTACAGTATCCATAGTTGGTACTAGCGTTTCAAAATACGATATTTCCGAATTGTACTGGAAAACTGGTATTATTTTCGCCCAGGGCTCTAGCTTATGGAGAACTACGTCCATGTATAGATCCCAAAGATCAAAACCTGCTTGTATTCTACAATAAGAAGACACGACAAAATAAATATATATAGCAGTTTCATTCTAGAAAAAAGATATTGCAAGAAATAAGTCGATAACTGATATACTTGAAGAAACAAATGTTTTGTCTAAATGAATACACACCTACTTATTTCAAATGAATTAGTGAATAAAAATAAACGTACTTGGAATCTGGATGCTCATCAAATTGTTCTCTGATCTTAATTTCGAATTTTTCTCGACTTTCATCTAGCAAGTTGCCACCAATACCCCATAGATACGAAAATATGAACGTTTGACATATAAAACATCGCACTTTGCTTTTTTCGCCAATTTTTTCCATTGCTCCAGGCATTTTTATACAACTTTCGATGAGCGCACAAATCATCTTCGCTTTGCTAACATCAACCTAAAATAGTTCGTTAGTGTATCTAGCTAGAATAAAAATTTGTATCTGTAAACAAAAATATGTTTATAACTAAGTACATAATTTGAGGCAAGAACTTGAAATTTCAGGTTTGCTTTGTTTACGTTGGCTGTTTTTATATTTCTGCAATAAAGAACAAAAGCAGATGTTCATCATCGTTTATGACATAATTTAGATCTTCGTCTGCGTACATTTTAATTTTATTTGGCTTTATAAGGGTTTTCGACTATAATAAAATAACTAATCATACGTCTTTTTCATCAATATCATTATTTTCAACGATTTCTTTTTACCTGATGGATAGAATAATGACAATGTTTTCTGACATATCGGAATCCGTTCTCAACAGCGTATTCAAACAATTGTAGGATATAATCTTTCATTTCTTGCGACAGAAGGATATCACTAATCCTATTTATCCAAGATTTTACGTAAGGGAACCATTTTATTTCTTCTGAATCTACGTACACCATACCACATCTACAATGGTTCAAGTAAAGTAAATTTAGCTGTAGAATATATCAGATATAATACAGGTTAGGTTAATATAAGTAATCATAGTTGGTGACAAAAGCGGAAAACAAGAAACAATTTACTTCCACAAGAGTAATATACATTAATTGTTATACTCTTTCTTTTATAAATTCTGCTTTATTTCTGTTGGGCTGATCCTACCGCTTACAGTTAACGTCCTGTTATCTCCAGCTTGAAGTTAGTTCTAAATTCATTCCTAAAGCCTCTTTGTAAATCCAAGCTTCTAGCTAAAATGCGACTAACCGTGACCGGTAGCATTTCCTACGGATAAACTTGAAACTGGAAATAAAACAAATTAATTTGTTTAAATCTTCATTATTTATTTTGAACTGACGTTCAAATTAAAATTAGTGACGCGTTTCGCTACACAGTAGCTTTTTCAAACTACTGTGTAGCGAAACGCGTCACTAATTTTAATTTGAACGTCAGTTCAAAATAAATAATGAAGATTTAAACAAATTAATTTGTTTTATTTCATCAGTAGTATGGATCTTCATCAAGTAAAAGCCTCATCTATTCAATTTTTGAAACTGGAAGTTTAGAAATTTTTGACAGGTACCTAGCTTTTAATATGGTCGCAATCAGCTGTTTTTGTTTGCAATTGCATTGCGTTTTCCATGTTGTTAAATTTCATTTCCTCTCCACAATCAAATCCATCGAGACTTTTATTTCTTTTGGGTTAAGATTAGTTGTATGTCGTTTTTTAGACATTTCGATCAACAATAACCAATCGAAAACGAAGCAAAACAATACGCGTGGGTTATATCACGTTGTCATTTTAACAGAGCAACATGACGTCTTTCAGTAATACCAAAAAACTATTATATATAACTAAATAGGAGGCGGTAGGAGATGTAGGTAACTGTTAAAATAGAAATGCAGTTAGCAGCTAGAGCTCAGTTGCCAGTTTGAAATCCAAGCTTAGCTAGTATATGTTTATTTTTTATCATTTATTTCTAGGAAAAACCCAAAATGTATAATTGACGTTTATTAAAATATACCTGCTAACTGTAGCTGGCGATGCCTGTGCTAGATCTTGGACTTCGAAAACCATATGTACCCATGGTGTTAACTTAATTCTTTCAGAATTTGCGAGACATAACATTTTATTATCATCTAATACTGTATTTAAATTTTCTATCCATACAGCATCTACAGGTCCGTCACAAATGATCCACTGATGTTCTTCGGTAGTAAACTGAAAAGTTGAAAATATAATGCTTCAAAAGCTACGGAGACTAAGTATCAGATAATTTTGCTGCAGAAAATTATAAGCTGGAAAGCCCCTTTTCCGTATTCCCTATAGGATGACTTCTACGACATCCAGGGAACGAAAATTCAAATTGGAAGAACGACCCACACAACTAGAAAATCACTTAACACTAGTGTTAAAATTTCCTTGAATTGGTGTCCAGTTAAAGTGTAATGTTAGCAATAGTTTGAAGAAAATTTCACAGTACTGGTAGTGTGTTGTGTCAGCGCAAAAGCTCTTCCGGGCGCTAAAGAACAGAAGTCACTAATGATAATGCAGGTGGCGATTTTGACCTGGTTTTATAATCTTCAAAAAGAAACCTTTGACAAATTGCGCATAAGCTGAATCATCCACCCCTAAGTAAGCTGTTCTAGTCTATTAGTGACTATCATTACCGCATTCAATTCGGGCAGCTACTGAAAGCGGCGGACGAACGTCTTCTGAAAATATACTGTGGAGGAATGTTGAACCTTTCGTACGAAGATCCCAGTTTTTAAAGAAACTTGTGGCTTTCGGACCAAAGTCACATTCACCTTGACGGTTATATCAATCGACAAACAACACGATTTCTTGGGTTTGAACGCCCAGAAGTCATTGTTCAGAAACCACTTAACAAAGCTCGAGTTACAATTTGATGGGCTTGAGATTATTAGTCCTTGTTTTGTTGAAGGCGAGGACGAAAATCCAATCACTGTTAACCAATAGCGCTACAGAATTATTACACACTTCGTGATAGACTTAAGAACCTTTTGCTTCGTACGAAATCTGAATACAAGCAATGGTTTCAATATGATTGCGTAACGACGTTCCCTTGCTTTAGTTCAGGAACATTTTCATAACAAAGTAACTTCTCTATTCACCTGATTTGACGCCACCGAATGCATACATTCAGAACACACCTTAATAAGTCAATATTTAATTCAAATAATCCACCAGCAAATATTTCGGACCTAGGGCAAAAAATAGTAACCCACTTTTAATGTAGCAACAATCGCTATGAGTTTATTTCGGAGAGATCAGTGTGAAGAGCTATAACATAGTTGACAGCGACATAAAGAAAAAGAGATAAAGGGAATAAAAAGGTTTAGATTTTGGGAAGACAATGTTAGTTGAATGAAATATTAAAGATTTTTCTTTTTTTATATCCTTGACCAACTTACACTAACTGCTGTTCTCATCATAATACCCATTAAGCCATCCTTCCATTCTAGAGTAAATTGATTAACTTCACCATACAATTCACCTGCTGTTACAGCTTTCGGATTCATTTTGTATGTACGTACAGGACGAAATTGTGAACCTTCTATACCATATTCGTGCATTTTTGTCAAAGTTCTATTTAGCGTCTGAAAATATGAATACTTCATTGAATTATAATATACAGTGTCAGGTATTGATACATTTTTAATGATAAAATTTCTTATTGTGTGAAAATATAAAGATAGAATGACAATACTTTGAAAAACTAACAAATGTGGGTTAACTAGAATGTTAGCAACCACTACCCACAGTTACCACATCATTCCCAATTTTTCAATTAACTTACATTAAGAATTTCAGTTTTTCCTCCACCTGTGGGTCCAACCAACATAACTCCCCAACGGACGATCATCGTTTCATAAAGTTGAATAACTTTGTGAATCATACAATGCTCAGCTTGTAGATTATTTTCCACCATTACTTCAATAATAGTATTTTGGAAAATACCATAATCTGGTACTGGCAATTCTACACCAGGGAATAAATCTCCCAATATACCCTGAAAATTTTGAAAGTAAAAAACGCAAAAGAAAAATAAGACGCAGATTTTATCTGCCTTATAGATGAGAAGCTCGTCTCTTCTGTTTTAAGAACATTCCTTGCTACTCTTAGTTACATTTGTTAAGATTATTTGTATAACTTTAAGGCATACATCCGTATCATTTTTACTTACTGTGAATAAAATGGCGTCGTCTGATAAAAACTTTGGCAAGTTACTATCTCTTAGAGCACATATTAGTACCACGTTTTCTTCTCTGTCCGGCGCAGCTCGCTTTAAAGAGCCTGCCATTACTAAAACGCTTTTTACAGCTCGCATCCCAAAATCGTAGTGATCTTGCTGAGAAAGCTGTTCGCTGCAAAGCTTATACATCTGTACCATCTTCTGTGAAAGATTCTTTGAAGATTCAAAGCCTTCGGAATACAAAATCACTTCTGCTATTAGGGCTGAAATAAATATTACTCAGTATATTATTTTTTAATAAGAGCGGTTATGAAAAGGGAGGAATTAGGAGCAGATAATAAGGAAGTTACGAGGCAAAACCTTCCAACTTAATAACCAAATATATTTCGTACGTTATGAATTTAAAAAAAATTACATTGTTTAAAATTTAATGCAAAGCAACCATTTTGAATGATCTTTATTATGAAAAAATAACTTATTATGTAAAATACATAATGGAATGTTAACTTACCATAATCTGGTACCATCATGGAAATAGGCCTAAACAGTGCTTTCAAATTATCGGGCAATTCAGTTCTACCAGCATACCCTGGATTCATAGTGATAAATGCAGCACATTTTTGTACCAGCTTGATTTCTCTTCCTTCAAACATAAATCTAAAATTTACAGAATTATTAATGACCCGTGCCCAAATTCAGTATAAAATGGTAAAAGAATACAGTTTCTGATAAATACATAAATAATTAAGAATAAAAGATCACGGATAATTAAAAATACACAAATAATCCTAACAAGCAAAATAAAATCTAAACACATAGACATGTAACTATGCATTCAACAAGTTATCAATATAAATATTCAATTGCCTGATAAAGTAAGCTCTCACTGCAAAAACATCTACTTCTGCACTTCATTAACTAGTCTTAAGACTCTTGGTAGAAAATTATGTGTACCATAGTTTGTCCTATGAAAGAGAACAAAGAAAGATGTAGTATAATGGGCCAACCTAGGGCAATTCCGTCCCATTACAATTGCACTAGCTCACTAACTAACTGTTAGAGTCTACTTGAAACTTGGTACAATCACCCAGACTATTTATTGCAAAGAAAAATTTCATATCATCATCAAATAAAAAATATTGACTAGTCTTAAAACATTTGGATATGTCATTGATACATATAATAAACAAGAGTGGACCCAAACGAGATCCTTGGGGGACCCCAAAAGAAACTTGAATCTCACGATTTATATATTTGAGAGGTCGTTATAATAGCTGCAACAGCCTAATATGGCAGTAGGGAGCGTAAGAGTTTGATTCAGGATCTAAATCACCCAAAACAACATACAAATAAAAAACAACAATCTTTCCAGTGAAACCGCTTAACATTTGGAAGCATATTTCTTATTAAACGGAAAAATTTCCCATTAGGAAGCTTCTTACTATATTTTTACCTTTGTGCTTTGGCAGCTTTAGCATTTCTTATAGTGATTAACTGTTGAGCTATTACGGACAAGACTTCTATATCGATTCTGTTGAATTCGTCAAAACAACACCAAGCACCCGATTGAGCCAATCCCGAGAAAAATCTACCCATCATTTTGTAGTCTAGCCCTTCCGAGCAATTGAATACAACGCATTGTATTGCTAGTGCTTTCGCCAAGTCCTTGGTTGTTTCAGTTTTTCCCGTACCCGCTGGACCTGCAGGAGCTCCACCTAGAAACATAATAAAATAACTTATTTTAAATTATACATCGTACGAAATCCTATGAGAAGAAAAATATCTCTGTAAAAGCTGTAATCGTTGAGTGATATTTATTACTCAACGTTGTAATGTAAATACTTTTCCGCTTACGGGAAGAGAGAGATAGAAATGCTGCTGAGCCATATTTAGGTACACAGGGAACGACGTGTACCCAAAATAATATTTCTAATGCCTTCTGCAGCCCCAAAAAAATATATATTTCAAGATCATAAAATTCATAACAAACTTATCTCTCTCATATTTTGCACACGACTCAAATAATAATAATTTCGTTCTTCAAAATTCCTCACGATTCAAAACAAGTCTTTACTATCAGCACAGAATAACCCACTGGTATGGGAACGCCTAGGAAAACTCAATGAAGTAGGTAAAAACAACAACGTCACATACTTTGGGTTCCAGCACTCACTGAAATAGATGGAAGCGAAATAAGAGATGAGCTAGCAAATATGCGATATCAGAACCAATATAATATTGGAAGAAATAAGTAAAGTCGAGAAAACGAGTAGATCAGACTATTGGAAAGCTCTAGTAGGGCAAAGTAAAGTCAAAGATACTCCTTGGAAGCTACGAACAAGTGAGATCAAAAAAGTGTCTAAGCCAAAACAAGATTGCACTAAGTAAGGGTCCTTGCATCACACTACCACCTGAACCTCAAAAATGTAACGGAAGAAGAAACCTAAGTTTACATACTCGAGGATTGCAAGGTACCATGGATCCCATAACGCAATATCTGGAAGACTCCTCGATAGAAGAGGAAGAGGAAGACTTCTCTAAGCCGAAGCCTACGAAAATCCTAAAATGCCTTCAAGGTCTAATGGAACTACTAGGCTCTGAGACTTTCTCCGGCAAGTGAGTAGAAGAAAGAGCCAGAATAGATCTTTCAGTGTATGTTCACCTCAATTTATTCATACATACATACATACAATGGTAATCTTAAAAATTAAGGGGTATTCTATTCACCAATATATTTGCACAGGAACAAAAAACAACTAAATTGTAACATTATTTTAAGAAAAAGACTTCATAATGAGTTGATTTATCAGTATAAAACTTTTTGCTTAAAATATATTGGGGTTTGAAGGATACAGGAATAAACAAACCTAAATCTAACTGCAAGGCTCCCATCAAGCAAAGATAACATTTATCAGTCAAAGGTGTTATAACTAGAACACCAGCCGCTCCTAAATATTCGTATCCGTAAATATAAAAAGCACTGGACATTCTGGCAATGCAGTCGTCTATAGCGTCGTCCCAATAATATCTCAACACTTTTAGCCATTCAAAATTCAAACTGAAATAAAAAACAAAACTTTGGTTATAATATAAGTGATATTGGAAAAAACCCTACATAATATATCCAATAAATTTAATTATTACTTGTAAATATACTGAATTAAAATGGAGGATCTCCCTGTGCAGTATTTAGATATACCTACAGAAATATTCTTACCTGTTTGCAATTTTACTTGTTACAATATTGCTTATAGTATCTCTGGCGTGTACGTCAATGGTGATTAAAGCTACAAGAATTTTCCTTGTAACTGATGACAAATTTTGTCTAACCAGAACGGCTAAGTTGTTTAAATCCTAAAATAAATTATCATTGCATCAGGAAGATATTTTTTGTTGAATTATTTACTTCCTCGAATGTGGTTAATAGGTACATATCGTCACCAACGTGACCTTACGTCCTTTAAAACCATTAAGGTCCATCAATTAGTTTCAATCCGGTTTCGTTTTTTAAAATAATATGACCGTCGCGGTGCAAGATATAAAACACTTGAAAAAAACCACTCCCTATTTTTGTGTTTATTATCTTGGAAATCAATTACTTCCATCTGAAGAGTAGCTTTATTATACCCCAAAGCACTTGAAGCATCTTTGCTCCGTTCGCCATCAGGATGCAGACAGTAAATAGTGCTGAGGATTTCAACAACATTCTTGATTTTCTTAAAATCTGGCGAATCTGTCTTCAAATTCTAATTTAAGATCCTTAAAGAACGAATTTTAAATGGGGGAAGTTCATTATTAAGAACGCTATTAAAAAGATATAAGTGAACGGTCCGTGATCGGTTCGTAATTCTCCCCTGGTCTAAATACTACTTTTTCCATTTTTGAGCCTCCTTGGTAGGTAAAATCGTAGTCACAATGATTGTATCAAAGATAAAACCTCTTTCGAGGTAAACATTCCGAGTGTTGAAGCTAAAATAAGTAAGTTCTATTTTTGAGCCTCCCTGGTAGTTAAAATCGTAGTCACAATGATTGTATCAAAGATAAAACCTCTTTCGAGGTAAACAGTCCGAGTGATGAAGCTAAAATTAGTAAAGATGAGAGAAAATTTGTGAAAAGAAATCAAATATTATTAAAAAGTATTGAATAGAACAATTTTTAAAAATTAAATTTTTTTCCGAATAATTGTTTTAAGACCTTCTCGCTGATACTTTATTCACCCCGAACAACCTTGTAGAAAAAAATTTCAATAATTTATGTATTTAACTGATTTAATTCTAATATAAGTTCTCGTATGTACTTTTCACAATAAAACAACCGGTATTTGAAACTTACATGTATACACTTATGTTCGTACTGTTCCATTCTTTTGATTTTATTAACTGAAGCAGGCGCGTCTAGAATTTCGTGTACTCCTGTAGCCCACATGATTTGAGACACAGTCAAAATTATTTGACTGGCATGACCTAAGACCCATTCCGTTCTAGGATGGCTCTGATAGTGCACCAAAGATGCTTTCATCAATTTCTTTAGTGACATCACCATGGATTCTTCTACTTTTCCTAACCAGTCTTCTACATTACCACGAGCCTTTAAAAAAATACAAACTCTGTAGAAAATAAATAAATGAAGCGAATTTTTGCTCTACCTTCAAACCTTTTCCCAAAACTACCCTCTCTCCTTCAGGACTTATCATAGCTATAATATCAGTCGTTAAAACCACTTCTTCGGGCTGATCCTTTTGATCTTTCTTTTTCTCAGTGGTCTCTTCGGGTTCGTCTGGTACTTTTATACCGAATTCTAGTTTCGCTATAGCATCGAAGCATTTTCTCAAATGTGGTTGTACAGCGTGAGGGTTCCTTGTTTGTGCCAAAATATCTAAAAGTTCGTCATTGGACAAAAAGTAGAATCTGGGGAATGCTACACGTTTGGTTTCCAGGTACGATTCTAAGCATTTCATTATCTGTTCTAATAAAGCGTTATTCCTCTGAAATGCCTCCAAGGTACCCGGATATAGACCGGACTCCATTGCCAAAGGCATCTAAACACCAGAAAAAATGTTAGATAAGCAATAGAAACTCAAATAGAAAGGTTGCACTAAATACTTTGACATCAATAAGAGAAGCGGTGAAGAACTGCCTTGAAGCATTATCAAAACTTTGTGACTGCAAAGGGGAACTATGCTGGATCCCTTTGACTAGATAAGAGGGAGGATAGATAATATTAAATTTGGTGTCCGCTAGTTTGCTTGAAAGGCATGCTTGCTGTTACCAGTCCTCCCTCTTATCCAGACAAAACTAGGTCCCAAGTCTCAGTAATGTGAAAGGAAACGATGAAGCAGATATACTCGGAAAGCAACGGATGGCAGTACACATAGTAACGCCAGTAACACTACTACCGATTCACTTAAAAATGGCATTGATGAAATATTCTTGAGCAGGAAGAGTGATGGAGAAATCTAGACGATAGCTACATATCCTGAACCCAGATTAGACAAAGGAAAAACAAAGAAACTCTTGGAGAAAAAGAAATCTGTAGTAAACTTAATATCTGGTATTTTTCCGGGCATAGGTACAGTAGGTGTGAATATCCGGAAAGAAATTTTTAAATGATGCCTACTACAAAGAATGTGGTGAAGAAGAAGCAACCATTAAATACTTACAATGTCACTGTCAAGCACTAAAAGGAATCCGTTCAAAAATCTTTGGACAAGACTTCACAAAAAAACTTAAAGAAGTGAATCACTAAGAGATAGATAAGATTACGAGCTTCGCAAGATACTGGAAGTGTCTCAAAACGCGGAAATGGAGAGTCCTCATAACCTAAACTAAACAAAGATGAAAAACAAGAAGTGAAGGCAGTAACTACACTACTACCGATCAAGTCACTTGAAAAAGTCATTGATGAAATATTCTTGAACAGGAAGAGTTTTCTCTTGGAGAAAAAGAAATCTGTAGTAAACTTAATATCTGGTATTTTTCCGGACATGTAGTAGGTGTGAATATCCGGAAAGAAAATTTTAAATGATGATTTCTACAAAGATTGTGATGAGGAAGAAGCCACCATTAAATACTTACAATGTCTTGTCAAGCACTAAAAGGAATCCGTTCAAAAATACTTCACAAAAAAACTTAAAAAGAAGTGATATCGATAAGATTACGAACTGCGCAAGATACTGGAAGTGTCTCAAAACGTGGAAATGAAGAGTCCTCATAACCTAACCTAAACGAAGATGAAAAAAAAACAAGAAATAAAGGCAGGTCTAAAAAATTTTTAAGTAGAACAGCAATTAAAAATAGCTTCCCATAACCATAGCAGCTAAGCAATGTCCAAAAAAACTTCGTAATCTAAAAAGGGATATCGGAAGAAGAAATAAAAAGAAAAGGCTATTGAGATATTATTAATTATGTTTTTTCATCC
The DNA here is from genome assembly GCA_947563755.1 of Lochmaea crataegi. Lineage (NCBI taxonomy): Eukaryota > Metazoa > Arthropoda > Insecta > Coleoptera > Chrysomelidae > Lochmaea > Lochmaea crataegi. The sequence goes on along the minus strand of OX387424.1, from coordinate 50,665,177 downwards.
TGGCCAATCACTTACTTTTGCAGTTCTCCTCATGATTTCTTTCCAGGATTTATCAACAATTATAAAAAGTTTAGCCTCGTTTGGTAATTGCCGTTGAATATCAGGCGCTGAAAATATTACTTCTAAATATACCCAACTTTGCTGGCACATCGTCCACTCGTCCTAAGAAAATATATGAATTTAAAAACTTATTTTAAAAAATGCTTATTTTCCCAACAATTAGTAAAATCTATATGTGATAAAGCTATTGGATTTTTTGGAATTAATTTTACGCAAAATAAACGGGAAACAAGATGGACATTATTTGAAATTGATTGAGTTTACAATAATAAGGAAGACGTCGAACGTAAGTGCCGATTTATTGGACTAATACGCAGAGAACGTAATAGAAATTATTACCAGTGTACGTGAAAACAAATCCAAATTTTTACTCCATTCATCCACCCTTGGTTTAATTGGACCAACATGCTTAGAGCTTACTATTGTAGCCATGTTAATGTTACTTTCGTCTAAAGCAGCTTGAACTTCTTCCAGAGATCCGAATATATAGACGTCTTTGGAGTCTTTGTGTGGAATAACTGGGAATTCGAGAGCTTTCCAGGCCTCTTCTACCTAGGATATGAGAGAAATAAAAAATAATAACTTTTGACCTTTTAGTCTATCATTGTAACAGCTTGTGCCGAATATAGTTAACTGCAGATATAAAATACAATTAGTGTTAAGTAAACTAATTTCAATTATACCATAAACCAAAGATAATAAAATATGTTATGCACCTTCTTTAGTAAAGCTTCTAATCCAGCTTCGCTACTTGCTTGTCCTGATATTTCCATCAATTCAGTTGGATAGTTGAATACTCCTAAATTTTCTAATAATTCTAGAGTCATTTTTTCATCTGGCTTAAATTTATGATTAAGTTGGTTTTCTACTTTCATCCAATGACGATTTTTCATTGCAGGATTTCTCAAATAACAAATTACTGGAAGCTACAAATTAAAACAAAAATTAAACAACCCAAGCTGGTTTAAATGAAGGAAAAAGAGTGCAGTTCTTAGAACTAGCATACCCTATTCAGTCTACTAGCACCAATATAATATTTGAAGAAAAAGGTAAAACAGAAAAAACGAGAACGTCGGACCAATGAAAGTATCTAGTAGGGTTAAGGTAGTTAAAGATACTCATGGGAAGCTACGACCAGGTGGGATAAAAAATATTCATAAACCAGAGTAAGACTGCACTAAGAGTTTTGACGTGTGTCCCAACAGGATACTAATGCCTGAATGGTTATCTCAAAAAACTCAAGCTAGTGAGGAATTAAGGATGTGGATCTTGTTAAAAAACTTGCATAGCACTACAAAATGCCAGGATACCATACCTGAATAGAAGAAACATTTTTTCTAAACTGAAGTCTACCGATATCCTAAAGTTTCTCCAGGGAATACTTATCAAAATACATGCAACACCTGGTATAATCACCACACATAAACACAATGATAAAACTTCTTCTTTTAATAGCAGCCCACTATTACAAGTATTTTTACCTTATCTTTCATTAGTTCTACTTCGTCTCTAAATTTTGGTACAATTAAATTGGACGGCAGACCTTTTTCCAGTTGAGCAATATACTTTAGATTTTTAGCAATGAACATGTTCATATCATCAACGTTGATAGTGTCAAAAGCAGCATGGTACCATTCATCGACAGTCTTCGCCCATGAATCTACGCTTTCCCATAATAGAATTCGAAGTTTTACGTCGTTCATTACCTCGTCCAGGACGTCAAATCTTGTAACTTCCAGCTTGTAAAAAAATAAAGATTAATTTATTGTACGCAACGCCGAAAAAATATGGGATCTATTTTCTTCTTACCCTAAATTGTTTCTGGTAATCTTTAAATTCATTTGCACGTTTCTGTGCGTCTATTAATCTTTCAAACAGTTCTGACAAAAATTCCATCACTTCAGCAAAGTTTGAATTGATGTCATACAACCATGGTTGCTGTAAATTACAATTCAATCATTATTTTAGTTCTAAAATCATACCGGCTGTCTTAAATGGACCATTTAATAAAAGAAATAGTTGTTTATGTACCAAGGACGAAAAACTGTCTATTATATAGTGAAGCCTGCAAATTGCAATCAGGCGAGACACAAGACAGTTCTTCGCCGAGGTGCCTATTACATTTTTTCATCGACCTATACAAAAAATTACTAATTTCCGAATGAAAAATCGACTATTTTTTGAAGGCAAGTACTTTTCGTACGCTGTGAAATAGATACGTTTCATCTGGGGCATCACGAAGAAATCTGTTTATTTTATCTCTGCACACGGAGTCCTGCAGCAAACATTCCTATACGCCTAGATGACCGTACACTGGGAACATACACCAAACGTACGGGTATCGTATGATTCAAATTAGATGTCCGTTAAAGCAATGTCTAGAATATCTACTGCTCCTCTGGTACCTACGTCGTTGGAATTAAAGGGAAAATATAAGATTCTGGGTGCACTCCTATATCCAAAGAAATCGTATCAGAAGATTAGCCATTGCAGCTAAGGAGTTATTTGAAGATGACTATAAATTCCGAACACTCTGTAGAATGACATCCTTTCTGGAATAGTCTGGCAATGTAGATCAAACACTGATTATTTCCAATTAATTACACAAATTTCATTTATATGTAAAAATATTACCCTCCAATCACAGCCGACGATTTACAGATTGCCTGCTTTGACGAATCCCCACCACTGAATCTTCGTTTACAGTTCTCTATAACAACACAAGTGAGAAGCACTAAAGCGGATACCGAGCAAATGGTGGAGTGGTAGATAAAGCTCTCGGTTTGCATTCGGAAGGACCGGGGTGCAAGTCCCTATGTGTTTTTTCGGAGGTTTTCTCGAAGCAATAAGCGAATGCTGGATCAGTACAAACCTCTCAGGCTCCTACCACCGTTCTCTCCAGTCTCATACCCTGAACCCAGAAATTCTTACTCCTTCCAATGTAGGCTGAAGAGGCTTTGGCATACCCATTGCGTCTCGCTTCCCTTTGGGACTATAGCTTAAGTTGTTTGCACTAAAGCGTATTTTTTCCGTACGTCACATGTAGCATGCTCCTATGCCGATAAGTTCCGTGTGCAGAGTACCATACTGTACAAATTGTCTAAAGCCACACATTAAAATCCAGATTTGTAATTTTTTTTATTTTAATTGAGTTTAATGATAGAAGTTGGATACGGCCTCCTATTATTTATAATCAAACTACACCACCAAACTTTATTACATCTAAAATATTATTTACCATACACTCGTCTTTGATAGTTCCGACTTGAGAAATCAACGCGCTGATATCTTTATTTAGATTATCGCTGAATAATTTTATCAATCTAGCTGTATCTTCCATTTTTTTGTCTACAAGATTTCTCAACGAACCAAGAGTAACACTCAAATTAAGATAAGCATTGACTTCTTCAATCGCCACATCGATGCGGAATTCTTCAATAATATCATACAAATCTTTACAATAGTCCAACGTTTCCTCCATTCTATCCACTCGACCATTAGATTCTTCTATATAATCCAAATATTTTACATAATCTGCCGTTAAAACAGGTTCTTTGGCTAAATAGCCTTCTATTTCGGTCGCTTCGTCAATCATTTCATCGACCTTTGTTTTACCAATCCTTAAAAAGATTGCTTTTGTCAAAAAAATGAAAATAGTTGATAAGAAAAATTATTTTTACCATTTCTTATTACCTACTCGTAAAAGTACGTTTGATGAGTACTAAAGATTGGAAAAAATAGTTAATTACATACTCAAGTGCAAAGCGTCTCTTTTCTGTGTGGATTTTATATTAAAAAAAATTGACTTACCAGGGTATCGTTTGTTCTAAAAAGCTCAACAGTTTTATAGAAACTGGAAGACAGGTTTCATTGAAACCATCTAATTGAATGTAGAGCACACCCATCTCCTGGGATGGTTTTATACTTTCGATTGTTGCTATTTCTTTATGGTATCTAGCACACAACTGTCTGAATGTTTCCAAATCTAAGAAGGTGTAAGACAATGGAGGTCGTTTGAAATGATTTTAAATAGCGCGAAACTTCAATATATGTATATATATATATATATATATATATATATATATATATATATATATATATATATATATATATATACTTACCAAGTTATTATTAATTAAAAAAAATTTGGAGATTAGGTAACTTAATGATATTATCCATTGATAAAAATTGGAAAGTTCCCTATTGTGGATAAATGCGCAGTACGAAACGAGAAAATTATAAAAAAGCAGCAGAAATCTTTAATAATCTACACTCTACACCATTGATTCCCAAGGTGGACCCCCAGGGGTCTACGGGAGACTCGACGGGGATCAAATCAAATAGCGCGCGCTTCACTGGCTTCCTGTTACTCACTTCCGTCCCATTTTACGAAATCACTGCCACAAATTGCAGGGAACCGAACGGAAAGATGTTGCACATCAATAAGTAAATCACTAATCTACAAGTGTACATAATTTTTTGTTACTTAATAACAATTTCATGAATTAATGATCATTCTGTTCTCCACTAAAACCCACTCTAAATCATCATTTTTCATTTTCCCTTTATTCCAGCCAATGTTTTTAACATTTTTTACTTGATTACGGATCTAGAAGTCATGCGGAGCTTTATCAGAATATTTTTTTTGTGAAATGTAAAATAAACTTTTACTCCATTTGTATAAAACTTTTGCGACACACTGTATATTATTATAATGTTCAACTAATAAAACCAACAAATATTAACAAAGATAAGGAGGATGGAACACAGACGAGTTAATAAAATGTATAAAAGTAACAGGAGATTGGAGAAGAAGATCCAGGAACCGAAAGCGAAAACTCTTTTCAAAAGAAATATGGCTGATGAGAGGAATATTTTCTTACCTCTTTCATTTTCAATCTCTTCTTTTTGTATTAAAATATCTTCGGCATAAAATTGTCTTATTGGATCGAATCTCCGTAGATAATGGAAAGCAGTCTCATAATTTTTCTTGAAACAATTACGAAGTTCTACTTTTTTTGCAGCGAGGTGTTCATCTTTACTTAAGTAGAATTCCAGAGTTGGTCCCCAACCGCAAATTCTATCTTCCACTTTTTCATTAATTATAGGACTATAAATTATAATTTTTACGTCAAATCGTTCTCATATTATGTCGTCAAAATTTCCGTCCATCAAAATAAATAGAAAATTTTTAATGCATTTCTGGATATTCCTATATTTACATAACTTGTAAATCTTGTAAACAGATATCAAAGAATAATATATTATTCTACGCTTAACAACTAAGTTTTGAAAAATATTTTTCAAAAATTTCAGTGACCGTTCAACGAAGAAGAAACATTAATGTTATAAATGAAACTAACTGTTTCTAATTAATTCCACCATTTAATTAAAAAAAAATTATGAAAATTATTAAAGGATATGATAATTATTTCGATGATATGATATGATATGATATGATATGTCAATATCGAAATAATTATCATATCCTTTAATGATGTTCATAATACATTTTTTTAATTAAATAGTGGAATTAATTAGAAACAGTTTGTTTCATTTATAACATTAATATGAGTAGATTCCACAAAGTAAGGGTCCAAACAGTAAATTCGAAGAAGAAACAACTACTTCCCGGGCTACATGCCCCGACAGACATTGAATTACACTTCTAAGTCAAACGAGGTTGGTAAATCTACAAGATTTTAGAACTTAGTTGTAAAGCGTAAAATAATATATTATTCTTTGATATCTGTTGGTAACACGCTTTACTAAATACGACAATTTTACAGGAAACTGTAATAATTCTTAATCTTGTAAATGCTGAAATGATCAATTTAAGGATAGTAGTCCTGCGTAATTCTGTACCAAATTTCGACACGGATTTCTGTGTAAGAGCGGAAAATCTTGACGACAGATTTCTAATTTATTGATTACTTCCAATTTTTTCAAATTTTACTTTTAGACTTACTTTGTGAAAACAGAGTAATAAGAATCACCTATAAACGACTTGATAATTTTCGTTTTTTCTTCCCATAAGCTCATCATCTGGTTGAACATATCTAGAGTGATTACCAGTGAAGGATCCAATAGGATTTCTTCAGGAATTATTTTAGCATGTACTATGAAGAAAGGTAACTAAAATTATTCGAAAAAACATGATTATTTACACTGTAATGGGATGCGTATGTTGTTCGGCATTTATTTGAATGTATTCCTTGGATATTTTTGTTTCATGAATAATAAAAACTGACACTCCTGAAAATATGTTACTGATACATAACAGCAGCTGGGAAATCTAATTGTTCTTCAATCATACCGACCAAAGGAATTTAGTGAATCAAAGAATATGAGAAAAATGTTTAGTTTCAGTCATGAAAATATTCTAAACCATTAAGTATCTTCATTAAATTTACAAAAGGTGTTGACTGACCTTTGGTGCATCTTCTGTTCTTGGTAAATATATATCCAGCGGTTCGAATACTTCTAATAGTTCTTCTGTGGGAAGAAAACACGTATGCTTTTCTAGGATTCTTAATAATTCATTTACAGAATTCGTAATTAAGCGATGCAGCATGTTTATAGTTATATAATCCACTAGTATTATAAAACTAAAATTAAAACAAAATTATATAAGCAATAATATTCCTATAAAATATGCAACCAAGAACACCATCAGCATACCGCTGTAAGCAATATCCCAGTCACGACAATCTAATTCTGTAAAGGCTAGTAAAAGACTTCGTTTGAGCTTGCATTTAATTTACACGGATATTGTTGCTTTCAAATATCCTTTTTGAATTTTTAATCAACCTTTAGACTTAATATACTATTTTTCTGCAATTTGTTGTAGTAAACCTACACATGCTAAATTTTCAACGTCTTTGCAGCTTGCGCACCGCAAGCGTCTTAAACGCACAAAATGCGAGTATGTGTGTGTATGCTGAGCATATGCTCCCGCCGCCTCGCTGGCGATCCGCTGGTGACATGAAAACGCCGGCAGCCGAAATCAGTCATGTTTGATATTTTTGCGTCCAAATTAAAACGCTTGTATGTGTGTGTGCGTGAGGGTGTGCGCGCGCATGCGTGTGTGTGACAATGGCGGAAAGTCGTCGTTTTGCACAATCTGAAGAATTTGTTTCTATTTTTATTGAATTCTTTAATCAGAAAAAGTGTTTGTGGATGATTTAAAGCAAAGAATACTCCAACAGAATTTTTAAATTTGTGAATGGAGTTCGTTGAAAAAAGGCTTCGAGAAGTAAAAAAAAGGTCCGATATTCAGAAAAGTCGGGTGCAAGTACTGAAGACCTCTATGTACCAAGTCGACGTTTTTTGGATTAACTCTTTCCGCAATTATGGTTAGTTTACTTGCTATTTTTTAGTTTTTAAGAGATTGTATCCTTTTACGTCGGCGATGAATCGCAAAATACTAAAAACGCTTGTGTGTGGTTAAAAGCGCATAAGCGTCCAAGACGCTTGCGACAACAGCTGCCATAAAGTTGAAAAAGTAGCATGTGTGTGCATAGGCGTAACGAGGGGGGGTTATTGGGGACGTAACCCCCCCCCCATTGATTAGAAGAAAATAAAAAAAAATTGTAAGTACCAATGTAAAAAAAAATAAAAAACTGAAAGATTTTGATTTTTCAAAGTTATAAACATCCAAGCAAGATTCGAAATTCCCTCTCTTACCAGCGATCTTTCCTACTTTTGCGAGTGGAATCGGTGTCTATTCACTAACAGTGGGAGCTCCTAGGAGAGTAAACGCTTATAAAGTGCGCAGGAAGAAAGTTTGAAGAAACTTCTGAATTTCTATTAGGAAAATATACAAATTCAAATTGGTGATGTTTCTGCCATTGGAGAACTTCATATGTGGTTCAAGAGGGTGAAAGATTTGAAGATCAGTCCAAGAAAGGCAATTAATTACTGCCTGCCACAAGGATGTTTTCCCCACTATTAACACCCTTCTGAAAATTCTTGCCACTCTTCCAGTGTCCACAAGCACTAGTGAAAGGTCCTTTTCGTCTCTACGAAGACTGAAAACTTACTTAAGGAACACAACTGGCCAGCAAAGGTTAAACGGGCTTGCTATGCTTAATATCCACAGAGAGCTAGATATCACTGCTAGTGAAGTATTGGACGAATTAGCAAAAACACCTCGCCGACTTGAATTTAGATTGTCTTGAGTGATTGCATATAAACTTCTGTAGAGTACGGAACGATCGCAATTTTATACTTATATATTTTATATTTCAGAATATTTTTCATTTTCTTTGATAATGCAATTTCATTTTATTTTTATGATGGGTTCTTAGCCTTAATTCATTGTTTATTAAAGTGTAGTGAGTTTAAGTTATTGTAATCAATAAATAGTATTACTTGTATTTAAAAGTTATTTCTCGATTGCCCTTCCAAAAATAACATTTATAACAAAAATATCATTTATAACTTCCGAAATAACAATATTACAATAAAAAATTGTAATCTACTTATTTAATCTGAAGCTATATGTTTATAGTATAATATATATTATACCCGTATTATGAGAAATCTTTTTTTTGAAGGGAGTAATATATTGGAGGTTGACTGGTGGGGGGTAAGCCCCCCCCTGGGTCAACTCTAGTTACGCCACTGTGTGTGTGGGGCTCTTAAGATCATTGATTTGTTTCGTCAAGCAAACAATAGTTCATTTTACAGACTATAATAAGTAACTATTGAACTTTAAAAGAATGACTAACCTTGTAAGGCGTTCGCAAAATTTCTTCTTGGCAGCTTGTTCTATGTAAGAAGCTTTGTGAGCTCTTTTTCGACGATCTGTTAAAAAATTATATTATAGACAGATTTACAAAATTGATGTATTAAAAAAACAGATGTTAATTATTGAAAATGCTAATTTTTTTTCAAAATACACTTTAGTATGAGGTTTAAGCACTTTTTCCAGGCCGAATGAGGTACTTCCTGAACATAGGATTAAATGATTTTTATTAATAACTAGCGAACGCGACAGACGTTGTCTTGTCCGAACATTGGCTTATCGACTATTCGATTGGGTTTACAATAATACTATGTGATCATTACTGTTACAAATTCACAAAGAATCATACATTTGACAGCAAATACTACAAATTCCGTATGTTGAACTGAAATTTTAGGAGAGTACTCTCAAAAGACCAATCTACTGGGGAAAAAGTTCACAATACCATAACCTGAAGAGTTTCTGTTTTATAAATTGTCAAAATCAAACCCAAAGAGCCAAATTCTGGAACATAAAATAACGCGGATCTCCTACAAATCAACAGTTAAAACGTTGTAATAATCATCAATCGATTCTGGGGAAAATTTTACATATATAAGTGGATTTTCACACGTAATTTCCAAGCATTAAGAGACAACGGAGAAAATATCAAATCGCGAAATATTTCCATGCCTACACATTCGTTCAAAATGTATAACAAATGAAAAATGCTGAGAATTATATTGCATTAGTTGCTTTAAACCTGTGTTTTTGCTTAAATAATGCAGATATCGGGATGAATCAGAAAACAAATTGTTCAGAGGAGATGGGGCTTAAAATCATTATTTCAGTTATTAACTTTTTCCACGGGATGTTCAGAAGTTAAGCGTAAATGCACTTTTTTGTGCCACCCTGTATATCACCATATCCATTTGAACTTTTTGCAAACACGATAGAGGATAATAAGGAAAAAACATTAAAATTAAATTTTAACATTTTTTTGTCTGTCCGGTTAAAATTTAGTGCATTTCTAGACAAACAGAGCAAACTATAAAAAATGTTCCTTAAACACAATATCTCACAATTTTCAAATTCTAGTTTCTATTAACTGTAGGTGAATCCATTATAGCGTTTAATTTAAAGTTAAATACCTCTTATGGATTCATCAACGATTCTTTCATCAACCACAAATCCTTTCGCCAATAGAGCTCCGTGGCACGCGTTTCCTACAACTTCCTTGGCAACGTGGTAGTATTCCTCTACTTTAAGCATAATTTGGTGGAATTTTTCCATCTGTAAAATAAATTATTTAAGCTAAAGTGTGAGTTCTCGCTTTGTCATTGTGAAGAATGATTCAACCAAATACTTTCGGCCAACCATTTTATACTGCTTTAGCGGTATAGTTGATACATAATACAGACATTTTAACATTGTCGTGTTTGTATATTTTTGAGTTGTGTGTGTTTTTTTATACTAAAATAAAATATTGTAACGTGCCTACCTTCTTACACGTGGCTTCTGCCACAAGAACACGTCACTATGGACTCCCTTGATGCAAAGTTCGGGTTTTAAATTTCGGGCGCCAGATTATTAACGTGGTTTGCTCCACGGTCCCTTGACCCTTAGCGTCAAGAGTTCCAGATAGCCTCAGATGGAGGTTACGGAAAATTCCAGGGGTCTTGTTGAATTAACTTTATTTACCTAATTACAATCAAATATGGATTCTCCGATTTATAAATCACGGGTTAATGAAGGAAACAGGGGTTCAGCAGAATTGTATACTATCTACGGTTTAGGGTATACCTACCACCACACAATAGGTCGGTATATAACAAAATAATCAAAAAGAAACTTTTAGTGTATTAATACTCTGTGGTCTATTTTACGAATAATTCTTTAGTGACAAGCAAATTAACAGGGAAAAGAAAATAAGCTATCTTTACCATATACTTGGTACTTTGACGGACATAACGGTCAGGTTATCAAATACGGTTCAAATCTACCGGGTTTAACGGGGTCCCTAATGCACGATTTAGATCTGCCGGGTAATCAGACAAATTGTGGCTAAGCCTCTTCCAAGTCTGATTAACCCTTGAATCCAAATGAAACCGGCAACTATTATTCCGACAATTAGAAAAAAACAAAATATAAATAATGATTCTACGAAACGGGAAAAGAACGATTGAGATATGCCGGGAAATCAAACAAATTGTGGCTAAGCCTCTTCCAAGTCTGATTAACCCTTGAATCCAAATGAAACCGGCAACTATTATTCCGAAAAAAAATAAAATTCGAGAACGAATTAGATCTGCCGGGAAATCAAACAAATTGTGGCTCAGCCTCTTCCAAGTCTGATTAACCCTTGAATCTAAATAAAGCCGGTAACTATTATTCCAACAAAAAAATTTTTTTCCCACGAGTTAAACGGTACCCAGCTATCGACACACAGAGTAAAAATATTTGTACTAGCATAAAATTAAAATAAATCCACTTGGATATCAATTTAATATAAAACTACTGAGAACCGAAAGCATAAAATAATTCGAGAATCCACTAATAATTTATATCAGTTAATTACTATTTAATAAACGCTGTAAATAAAATTCGAAATCAAATTACAGTTCACAAATCTTTATTTCGATATAAAAGAAACAAATAAAAAAAAACCCAATTTCAATTCATCAACAAAAGAGAAAAAAATAGCCGGTGGGAAAATTTTCAAAACCATACATTTAACAATTTAATATTAAGCGGCGGTACGGAAAGTTTCGAATACACAGTTTATTTGTAAAAATGATTTACCTTATAAAATACAGCTTACACACACAATCGGAATACACTAAATTTTCACAATACTTTTCGGTTTATCGGTTATCGGAAGAAAGTTGAGAAAAGAGACACGAACGGAATGAATCAGCGCGAATGATTTATTCAAAGCGAAAAAATGAATGCTGAGCGAAAGATTGAGAGCTAATTTATATCCAAAATTTTAGTTACATTTTTCGGCCGTAGTTGTGGTGAGGGAATTAAACGTGAAATTTATCTACTTACAACAAAAAGATGTACCTGTACTGAAAGCTTCGGTTTTAATTAAAATGGTGTATATACCGGGCGTCCCTTCATTTGAAAAATTTAAATATCGGAAATGAATAAATTGTGTATGGTAGAATTTGGATTTGCGTAACTCGGACTTATACTAAAATATACAACGGTAATAACGAAAAAAAAATTCAATGAGGTAGTAGAAAGGGTTGTAAAGTAACGAGTTATATACACCCTAGTGGTAAAATAAAATATATTACTGAAAAAAAAATACAAATTAAACTTGCAAAAAAAAATAACTCGTTACAATATCTTAAGACCAATGAACAAGTCCATAGATTTAATACAAGACATTGTAATGATCTACATGTACCTTTATCTAAGGGAAATATTCATTTTAAATCTCCGGCTATATAAGGGCAACGGTTTTATAATAAATTACCTTTAATCATCAGAAACTGTACTACACTAATAGAATTCAAAAAAGTTTTAAAATCAATTTTAATTGAACGTTGTTTTTACTCCACAGAAGAATTTTTAAACTCATGAATGTTGTACGAATAATTATTTATTTGTTTGTTCGTATTATGATTTGAAATTTTATCAGATATTGTTTAGTTATAATTTGCCTGACAATTTTAGATTAGGATTAAGTTTTCATTGTGACTAATTCTATGCAAATTTTGTTGTTTGTCAGAAATAAAATAAATAATCATTATTATTATTATATACAATTATGTCGTAGACCACTCCAAACTTTAGTTGGCTGCTACTTGAGTGCGCAGTGGGTTATTTTCAGAAGTTGCAATAGAAACAGTAGTCGTCAGGTGCGAAGGTCTGATGTGATACACTGATTAAACAATACTTATTTGTTTGGTGTACATACGGCGATTTGAGAGAGCTCTTGTTTAAATTTTTTATTTATTATTTGTGTGTTGATTATCGGTAGTGTGACTCGGAGTAACAATTGTTTGGTCATTTTCCAAAATTTGTATAAGTATTCTAATACATTTAAGCACTTTGAAATGAAAAACATAAATAATGCCTTTTTTCACAAAAAAAATAATACAGATCGTTTAGTGATAAAATACATTTACTCCTTATTTCTACATTCATTCTACATTTTCGATTTAGTTTCTTACCGCCAGCCACTGTCCTATAAACGCCTCCTTTAAGCGCGAACTTGCACCCTTCGATCCCAAACAAAAGTTTGGAATAGAATAGAATAGAAATATAAGACCAATATTAGATTTCTGACACACACTATATAAATTTTGTAATTCTGTTAGCCCATACCACATGTAGGCTTCATTATTTCGAATGAATTCCGTTTTCACCATCGAGTTTCATGTGAAAAACAAGTAGTTAAATAAGTTCTTAATTATAACTTTTACCAAAGATTACAAAATATATATAAGATTGTTCACTCGTACGAATTCTATCGATCAAAGGATTCATACCGCTGGTTACTGTCTGGTGACTTAGCGGTTGGCGCCATGCTACAGTATGTCGCTAAATCCTTACTTGCATTTAATTTTGCATATTATACGGGTCGTCGCCTATCGAGCGCTGGTATTTTAGAATTCGTTGTTCGTGTTTATGTTTTATAGATATTTTAAATTTATTAATTAATTATTGCAATAAGGAAAAAATAATATTCATATTTTCCTCTTCAATAGCAAAACTTATAAAATAAATATTTTGTGATATTTGTTAATAGTCTTAGTTGTATACATAATAAATCGTATAGTTTATCACTTTCCCACGAATTCTGAATGCAGTCTTGGTATAAAGATAAAAATATAGAGAAGCAATTAAGGGCCAGAAATGTGCCTACAATCTCTAGAAACTTTGTAGAAGTATTTCATTTAGTTTTTCGGGAAACGTTCCGGAAGTAAAATTTCTTCGCATTATTTTAACTCCTGTCTTCCAAAAGTAACATTAATAATATTATAATTGCGGTTTTAAAATGCCTGTGTGTTGTGCTGTGATGGGTTGTTCCAGCAAGGTGGGAAAACCAGAAATATCCTTTTATCGTTGTCCCAAAGTCGATGAGAGGTGGGTATTAAATTAGTTATTATCAAATACGGAATTCAACTTTTTTAAACTATTGTAACAAAGATATTTGATAATAATAAATTAGTTAGTTATTTAGTACTTATGGATACTGGGTATTCATAGAAATTTGAAAATTAACATATCTAATTTATTAATAAATATATCCTGCAGCTGCATAATATGTTTTTACTGTTTTAACCTTGTGAATCTAAAAAATACGGAGTGTCTAATTTAAAGATCAAAATTGTTTTAGTGGCCCTATTATTCTGGTGGCCAATAAGTATGTATAATTTAATTTGTGATATTCTGTATAAATAACCGCTAGATCATCAATAAGCATCACAAAATTACTAACATGTTGAATAAAATCTGTCAATTGATTCATTTTAAAAATTTTAATGTATTTTTTTACTTATACCTAAACTTTCCTTTTCAAATTCATATCCTGAACTTTTTTCGAAATAATTAACATTTAAAAACATTATATAAAAAAAACCTTTAATAAATCATCCTATTTGAATATATATTTCTCAAGTTACCCCTGTATAGCTTGGAATAAAATATACTCTTCTAATTCCCTGGTACCTAGCGGGGTCGTTATTGACAACAAAAGGGAGCCGTAAATATGATTTATGAGTGCGGCGATCGTTTAAAACACTAAGAAGAATCTTCAATCTTCAAGTGAACTACCTTATATATATTTTGTAATCTTTGCTTTTACCTTCGGCCAAAGATTACAAAATAAATATAAGATAGTTCACTTGAAGGCGGTCTGATTCTTCTTAGTGTTTTAAACGATCGTCGCACTCATAAATCATATTTACGGCTCGCTTTTGTTGTAAATAACGACACCGCTAGGTACCAAGGCATTAGAAAAGTATATTTTATTCCAAGCTATACAGGGGTAACTTGAGAAATATATATTCAAAGTAATAGGATGATATATTAAAGGTTTTTTTTATATAACGTTTTTAAATGTTAATTATTTCGAAAAATGTTCAGGATATGAATTTGAAAAGGAAAGTTTAGGTATAAGTAAAAAATACATCAAAATTTTTAAAATGAATCAATTGACAGATTTTATTCAACATTTTAGTAATAGATGATCTAGCGGTTATGTATACAGAATATCACAAATTCAATTATATATACTCACTGGCCACCAGAATAATAGGACCACTAAAACAATTTTGATCTTTAAATTGGACACCCCGTATTTTTTGGATTCACAAGGTTAAAACATATTATGCAGCTGCAGGATATATTTATTAATAAATTAGATATGTTAATTTTCAAATTTCTATGAATACCCAGTACCTATAAGTACTAAATAACTAACTAATTTTTTATTATCAAATATCTTTGTTACAATAGTTTTGAAAAAGTTGAATTCCGTATTTGATAATAACTAATTTAATACCCACCTCTCAACGTCTTTGGGACAACGATAAAAGGATATTTCTGGTTTTCCCACCTTGCTGGAACAACCCATCACAGCACAACACACAGGCATTTTAAAACCACAATTATAATATTATTAATGTTACTTTTGGAAGACAGGAGTTAAAATAATGCGAACAAGAAATTTTACTTCCGGAACGTTTCCCCAAAGACTAAATGAAATACTTATACAAAGTTCCTAAAGATTGTAGGCACATTTCTGGCCCTTAATTGCTTCTCTATATTTTTATCTTTGTTTACATTATAAGAACTTAATACCAAGACTGCATTCAGAATTCGTGGGAAAGTGATAAACTCTACGATTTATTATGTATACAACTAAGACTATTAACAAATATAGCAAAATGTTTATTTTATAAGTTTTGCTATTGAAGAGAAAAATATTAATATTATTTTTTCCTTATTGCAATAATTAATTAATAAATTTAAAATATCTATTGAACATAAACATAAAACACGAACAACGAATTCTAAAATACCAGCGCTCGATAGGCGACGACCCGTATAATATGCAAAATTAAATGCAAGTAAGGATTTAGCGACATACTGTAGCAAGGCGCCAACCGCTAAGTCACCAGACAGTAACCAGCGGTATGAATCCTTTGATCGATAGAATTCGTACGAGTCAACAATCTTATATATTTTTTGTAATCTTTGCTTCGGCATACATAAGTTAACTGTTTTTTTTTCATTTTTTTATCAATTTTTAACCCGCGCTTATCAACCCTTAGTATCACTTGGATTTGTATGCTATGTTTTTGGATGAAAAGTAGTACCCAAGGAATGCATCCAAGTAGACGGCATCCATTAGTAAATTGTTCTATTTTCGTGAAAATTCTAAGATTTTCAATGTTCACATCCATTCGAAATAATTAAACCTGCATGTGTCATGGGCTACCGGTCTATCAACATCAATAGTAACCCTTTTTAATAAAATCCGATATTTAAGAGACTTACCTGATTTTCAATGAAATAAAACAACCATGTATTATCGATTTCCGAAACATCGGTAAATGTGACATCTATCATCTTGAAGCACATTTCTTGTACATCCAACATTCCTTGTCGCAAAATAGGATTCAGACTAAGCATGTTTTCCTCCAAATTTCTTTTAGCGTTATAGATCTTTTTACGTTTTACGTTTATCCTCCAGACGTAAAATCCTTTCCATTTTCTAAAGTAGTGAAACAGTCTGATCTCCATTAGACGACAATACATTTTGTATTCGTTTTCCCATTTATCAAGAGTTGTGAAAATTATTTCGCTACCAACGTGCTGCATAACGCCTTTAGAGCTCATCGTGAAAAAATTGGATTTGTCCACTTGTTTGTATGGTACTATACTATAAAAAGAAATTGTTTAAGAGTATAAGATTTAATAACGCGTTGACTAAGTATCCATCCACTCTGCGATACAACTTAGGAAATAAGAAAAAATGAGATTCAATTCAAAATAAAAATGTTAACTACACTAATACAATATTGAATGAGTGCTGATGTAACTCAAAAATTACATTATACATTTCTACCACTGATCAGTATGGTCTTTCATGAAGAAATCAATCTTCGGAATTTATTGAATGTATTCGCCAGTTTTAATTCTAACGGTAGATGATTGTAATTTTTTCCAATTAAATTGTGAAAGTGTTTTCGAACCAAACAGACGGATTCCAAAATAAATAGAGCAGGAAGAGTTAAACTTTTGTATCTTTTAAAATAGAATTTGCAAAGCGTCCTACTAGTTTCACCGAACCAAATACGTAACGAATAGTTCTTCTTTGTAATTTGAAAATAGATTCGACGGAATACAAACTACAAGACCTCCAGATGGGCAGACGAAGATGCGATTCAAACAGAGAGAAGTTATCAATGAAATAGAAGAATTAAGTTGTTTAGAAAAATATTTATCGGGAAATATATAGATACCAGTATTATTACTACATCAGGAATATTAAAAAATATCTTAGCAGAAAAACCATCTATGTCAAAGGAAGATTTGTTTTGAATGCTGAGTATAGTTTTTCTTATTAGTTTGGAATTGTAAGTGGAGGTGGCGCAAATGCAGCATATCAAAACAAGTCCAGTTTCTACGTAAATAATCAGAAAGATTCGATGTTTAACAGTGTGGGAGATTGTTATTATAAATTGAACCATCACTGTTACTCTTGAGATACATATGAGAATAAATACCTTAACGCGTAGGGATAGAATAGCTCGTGAGAATTGGGTACAGCATAAGTCATATACACAAATGAACCATCTGTGGTTTCTCTAAATTTGTCGATCCATTCAGTTTGATTCATAATATTGTCAACTTTCACAGTTTGTCTTGTGTACTTCTGCTCTTTAAATTTAATACCAGGCCTTGAGGCTAAAAAGCAAAATCAGCAAGTGAAATTTCATTATATCAACTAGCTTATTTACAGTATTTAAAAAAATTAGTTTGTGAAAATATTTAGTTTTTAAAATTATATGCCTGCTTCATAGAATACGAAAAAATTATATTGCTTTGATTTTACCAAAAAATGGGATTAGACAAACCAGATAGAATCTATTAAGATATAAAACAAATAGAAATTATTAATGCTACCAGAACTTGTACTTGTACTTGAAAAAAAGTTATTGTACTGAATCCTTACCAATAAAAATATGAACAATGAGATTTTTTTTTAGTAATAATAGAAAGTACATATTTTTATTGAGGTTTTCGTGATGTAAAAATACTTACCAAAGTTAATAAAACAAGAAATTTGGCAAAATTTTGATTTTATTTTACGTACATTAAATTCATTTTACAGTATTTTCTATAGAAACTTTTCTAATACCGTACCTTTCTTAGGATGTTTTGAAATGTTTGATGTTTCGTCTAAAATAGATCGTTTTTTGCTTTGGATGGTGCTTTGTTGAAATTGTTGGAAACCAGTCTAAAAAAAATGTAAAACTAAATATTTTTAAGAAAACTGTAAAGATATAAGTGAATTATCCATAATAAACGGATAAAACCTCCTGTACTTCGGTAAGAATGAAACAATTGAATTTATAATGAGTCTAAACAGGAGTTGAAGGAAGAGTACCCAAGATACATTGGAAGGGATCACTTCAAATTCAAGCATTCGATGGTAGAGATAAACGAAAGCAGCGAAAGAGATATAATAAATATATTCAAGATAAAAACAAAATTCTTTGGAAACTGATAGGTAGAAATAGTCAAACTAAAATTCGAACTAGTAATTCACCTAAGAGGTCAATCTCGGAATCAAAGAAAAGCGATTCACTGTACAAATAAAATTAATAGTTCCGGCAAGGAATGCTGTAGATTTTCCTCCATTCATCATAAAGAATGTAGTAAGTGATATATTTTACTCACCAAAGGTTCAGGCATCACCCTTCTGTATTCAATCTTTTCCAATAACTTTTTATGCGGTATATGAAAAGGGATAACTCCCGGCTCCCTAAAATAATTTTTAGCAAGTGTTATTGTAGATTTATTGCTTCTCAACTTAATATAAATCAGTTCTTTCAATCATTAAATCCTGAAGGTTGGGTATAACTTAGTACTTAGAACAATGCAAACTTTTGTCCAGAAACCCCTAAATTGACCCCGAATTTATTTCCATTTTAAGGACCACTGACCTAAGCTTATAGCCAGCATTTTTTTTAAAGAATCCAGAATACACCAAGCAGCAAGTGGTGTGAAATGTCCTGCTTAGACTTTTCCTCCGTTATCTCCACAGCGCTTGACTTGGTATTCTAAATTTTTATATTATGGTGGCTAATGAGGCTATGAAAGCCTATAGAGGGGCGAATAAGAATTTAATGAAGCCGCAATTCTCGTTTTCTCAGTCAACACTTTTTGCTCTTAATCTATACTAATATTATAACGAGAAATAATGAGTAAGTTTGTTTGTAATCGATAAACTCAAAAACTACTTAACCGATTTCAAAAATTTTCCCAAGGAAAGCTACATTATCAACAAGTAACATTGCTGAATTCTATTATCAAAAACATTAGAGATTCCAGCAAGCATTCTCCGTGTAATATAGTTGTTACACTAACCATTTTGTTCAAATTAGTAAATCAAAACACGGATAGAATCGAAAGATGGTGACATTAATAATATTAATCCTTAACCAACAAAATGGTTTATTATATAAAGTACATTTCACAATATTTCTTTGACTTGGTATCTGATCTTGAGGATTTAATAATAAAACTGTATAATTCCCTCATTGTACAGTAAACATAACAGATCCGTAGTCGGTAAAATTTAGATACTAAAACTAACTATTATTTTACCAGCCAAACATTTCAGTTGTAAAATAATTATACTATTAGGCATTACCTTTTAGAAGAAACGAGTACGATACGATAATCTGCTATTGTTATACGATTAACGACTACCTGCTGTGGGTTTTTCTATTGAATCAATCATGCTGGTGTAAAATTAAAACGAAATATCTTGGAATGGAGTGTACATCTAAATTTTTAGATACCTATATCCTAGGAAGTATATCTGTTTCATATAAAAATGACACGTGACTTCATACGAGCGGGCGTTTACGAACGAAGCCAAGCGGATCTATAGTACAGCTAGTCTATATTTTTAGGTAATATTGAATAAAGATGCGTAACAAGTGATCCAAATTGTTTTTATTGACTATCCATTTAAAATTACCTTGCAAAAGATTTTGGTGGTTCACAGCCAATGGGTTTACCAGCATCATAAGATCTTCTTCGAACTTGTTCAAAAGACGTGTTATCTTGTAAGTCTCCTTTCTCATCAGAAATGATTTTAGAAAATCCTGTCAATAAATATCGGTTATTGATTAGAACCAAAAAAATAATTTTATGCATAAAGTGTAATTTTCATAAAATCAATGTTTGTTTTGGTTGCATTCTGTATGATTTTGTTTGTTATTGATAATGACAAGAAAAATAAAACAGTTCTCTTAAGTGATCTGCAAAACAGTGGAAGGTATCAAAGTTACATTTTTTAAATAATAACTGATATGAAATTTAAATAAAATCGAAAAGGAGCAAAGTGAATAGTACATGAACTATGACTGTAAATAAAAAAACTGGCAGTAAATAGAGAAAAAAAATGTTTATTGTTTACGTCAATATACCTACTTACAACTGATGAACTAATTCTATATTATTTACAACTAAGTATTTAACCCAAACCTAGTTCAGTATCACTATCCTCTTCATTTAAATTAATAACTAACGGTGCTACAGTGACATTAGCAATTCGATAGGTACCTTCAACCTTAATAATATGCTGAATCGAATTTTTCCAGCTAGGAATATTACTTGTCACATTTCCAATATCTTGTAACGAAATATACATTCAACATTGGTAATTGACGCTAGAGAACGCTATTCATGTTGTCAACTCGATGTTGCATATGCAGAAGGCTCGGACAGGGCTCGGAACATGCCCGGTTCGTACACGGTCTGGTGAACCGTGAATCATCCTTAAGAAAATATTTTTATCGCGTTAGTCCTAGCTCGGTGCGGTTTTAGTACGGTGATGTTTGAACTATTGTTATTATAGTATCAGCAATAGGTATAGTGATGTAAGCTTTGGCCGAGAAAATCCGTTTGTTGCTGGAAAGCTATAGAACAAATTTAGCCGGGCGTGCAACAGGTTTCTGCGGTTCTCCTGTCAGAATAGATCCTTCTTGTTTTAATGCACGTTTTAATGAGAGATGGAACCTTTGGCGGCACCGTTTGTGTCATTATATTTATTGCTGCTATTATACAAAGCATCTAATCTTCCACCAAGTGATGATCAACACTCGGCCGATACTAGGATCAGGTACGGTGCGGTTATGTGTGTCCTGACCTTAACTGATAGTTTTTATAACCAAGGTAGTGGATTTTAGAGGCCAAAAGTAGTTTCAAATGTCACTGAAAAGTCTCAAAGATATCACTAGTACATTTAACGGTGGGCTCTGAGCCCTGTGTTATCAGTTCCAAAATGGAGTGGGAATGCCTAGGCAAACTCAATTAACTAGGCGAGAACAATATAGTCATCTTACTGTGGATTCCAGGACACACTGGAATAGAAGGAAATGAAATAGCAGATGAACTAACAAAGAGGGGAGCTGAAACACCCTTTTGGGGGCCAGAACCCTTTTGCGGTATCAGCTCCAAGGTAATATTGGAAGAAATAGGCAAAGCCGAAAAAAAGATAAGATCTGACCATTGAAAAGATCTAGTAGGACTTAGACAATCAAAGATTCTTCTGGGTGACTACAACGTGTTGAGATCACATGAATGCATAAGTCAAAATAAAACTGCACTAAGAGTTTTAACAGGGATCCTAACGGGACATTGCCGCCTGAATGGGCACCCGAAAAAGCTAAAAATAGTGGAGGAAGAAGAATATAGATTCTGTGGCATGGAAGAAAAAACCTCAATCCCCATACTTGCGAATTGTACAGCAATTCAGAATACTAGGGCACAACACCTAGGAGATTACTGGATAAAAGAGGGACATTTACCTAAGTTAAAGCCTGATGCAGCCTAAAATTCCTCCGGGAAATACGACTAAAGGAGCTACTAGTCTCTGAGACTATTTTAAATATTCCAAGTAGCGTGACTCGTTTGTAAAAATATACATCCCCAATACAATTTGTCTATACAAATAGGCTCCACAATAACTTTATATACAGATCTAATATCACTTACCTGTTCCAGTTGTACCTGTAGATGCTGTGGACACTCCTGAAAGTATTGAGAATCTATAGTCAAATGGATCTAATTTATTTTCCATTTTTAAAAACAGAAATCAAAAATGTTTTGCTATAAAACGAGTGACATTGTCACTTTTATTTTGTTACTATGGTAACGAAACTTGTAACTATGGCATTTTTAGACACGGTCGCAAAAATACAGCTGATCGAAACATGATATCAGAGAAACGGTTAGAACACGTCATTGAGTTTTTTTAAAAGTCGTTAATTTCCTACTATCACAAATCATGTCGCTTTCCTTTAGGTAGGTGTGGCAAAATTAAACAAACTAAATAAGATATTTAGTTTTAATTAACTTCAATCCGACTTAATATAAATTACACATGACACGACTTGTCAATCAATGTAAAGAATAATCATAGACATTAATAGTCGGTGACAAGGAGGTTTATACGTCATTCTCCCCGTCTATGTTTTCTCCTCCTACCACAAAGTCGTGTAGATGAGAAGGTAGCCGGCGATTCCTCTTGGGTCTTTCGTTGGCAGGTGTTTCTCCCCTAACTTCTTGTGAAGTGCCCGAAAGATTCACGTCTTGAGGATCTGGAGTGGGGCCGTCTGCGTTCACTGAATGAAAGGATTCATCAAAGGAATCATCTTCAAATGACTCTTCAATTGAAGAGCGAGAATCGTTCGGAAGCGGGGCTAAATGCCTATTCGACACTGTACTCTCCGTGCCGTTCGACCTTCGAATTACGGAATAGTGTGGATTATAGTCAAGCAGTTCAGCTTCTTCCACCAAGGGATCGTTTTTTGAGCGAACGTGATTTTTAACGAGAACCGGTCCTGGCGCTAGCCATGTAGGTATTGATTCTCCATTGGGCGACCTCCGCGGATGTTTGAAAAGTCTCTCGTGAGGCGTCTCATTGGTAGATGTGCAGAGAAGTGATCGAATGGAGTGAAGAGCGTTCTTCAAGACTCGTTCCCAGTGTTCTACTGTTATGTTGTTGGAACGCAAGCTGAGTTGTACTGCACGCCACAGAGTACCATTAAGGCGTTCTACTTGGACATTTCCTCGTGGATTGTACGGAGTAGTTCGGGAAGAGGCAACACTGTTAGCTCTCAAGAAAGTTTTAAGTTCTTCTGACATAAAGGAGCTTCCTCTGTCGCTATGGATGTACAGCGGATGTCCAAACGTACTAAAAAGGTCTTGTAAGCATTTGATGATCGTTGCAGATGACATGTCTTTGCAAGGGTAAGCCCATGGAAATCGGCTATACTCGTCAATTATGGTGAGTAAATATTTATTCTCCGATTTTGATGGAAGGGGCCCTTTGAAGTCCAAATTCAGCCTTTCAAAGGGAGCCAACGCGTTTATTAGTTGTCCTTTTGTTGTCATGAAGCGTGGTTTAAGTTCAGCACATACTCTACAAGAGGTCGTCATAGTCTTTATGTTATTGATCGAGTACGGGAGGTTCTTTGAGCGTACCCAGTGGTACATCCTCGTTATGCCAGGGTGACATAGTAGAGCATGTAACTCATATAATTTATTATTATCCATGAGTGCGCAGACTCTGGATAGTGCATCTGCTGCAGTGTTTTGGTAGCCAGGTCGATAGATGATATCGTATTTAAAACAGGAGAGCTCAAGACGCCAGCGTTGAATTTTTTCATTTTTAATTTTACTAGAGTGGTTTTGGTTGAACATGAAACACACGGATTGTTGATCCGTTATCAACATGAAGTATTTCCCCATCAGGAAATGCCGCCACTTTCTTAGGCTTTCCACAATAGCGTATGCTTCTTTTTCTACCGATGGGTGTCTACGTTCAGCATTCGATAGTGTCCTGGAGAAGAATGCCACTGGTCGGCCTTTTTGAGAGGGCGTGGCAGCTATCGCATACTCTGACGCGTCAGTTTCAACAGTCAGTATCTCATCTCCATCAATTGCTACCAGTGAAGCTTTACAAATATCTGACTTTAATTGCTCAAACTGGATAACGGCACTTTCAGGTAACGGGAAACTGCTTACGTTCGTTAAAGGCTGTAGTTTAGTCGAAAAATCTTTCACCCATTTTGCGTAATGGGCAAACAGCCCTAGAGCGCGTTTCAGCTCAGCAGTGTTCGTGGGGACTGGTAGCTGTAGTGGTTGAAGACGCTCTTTGTCTGGTTCAATGGTATTATTTTTGATCGTGTAGCCCAACAAACTTATGGTCAGCTGACGAAATTTACATTTTTGATCATTCAAAGTTAGGTTGTACCTTTTTGCAGCA
Source organism: Lochmaea crataegi (assembly GCA_947563755.1). NCBI lineage: Eukaryota > Metazoa > Arthropoda > Insecta > Coleoptera > Chrysomelidae > Lochmaea > Lochmaea crataegi. Next base: position 50,640,857 of record OX387424.1, on the reverse strand, counting down.
GCTTGAAAGTTCAGTAGGTTCTGATCGTGATCGCTGTCATCTTTTCCGCATACGGTGACATCGTCGAGGTAAGTAAAAGTCTCTTTAAGCTTTTCCTTTTCTATTATATATTCGAGCGTACGCTGAAATGCTGCGACATCGTTGGTGACTCCGAATGGGATTCTCGTAAATTGATAGAGTTTCCCTGCAGCCTCAAATGCCGTGTACGGTTTTTCATTCTCTTTAATAGGCACTTGGTGATAGGCGCTCTTTAAGTCTATCTGACTGAAGACACTGAATTTCGCAACCTTCGACACAATGGTCTCGATATGAGGTAACGGGTATGCGTCCAATTCTGTAAACTTGTTTACGGTCAAGGAGTAGTCGATCACGAGCCTTTTTCGGTATGCCCCTCCTCCTGCTTCTAAGACCTGCGCACGCCAAGGAGATATGCTCGGTTCTATTACGCCGTCTTCCAGTAGCTTCGAGACTTCTTCCGTGATGAATTTTTCGTCTTGTTCACTATAATGTCTGGATTTCACGGCTATAGGTTTGATATACGGAGAGAGGTAAGTAAATATTGAGGCGGGGGGCACTGAAGCTTGCATTACATTGCAGACCAAAGGTTCTTTAGATCCTCCGAAGTTGAATTGGAGACTGGAGTGTTCTTTAAGTATATCATGGCCTATGATAACATCAGCACAAAGGTTGCTGACGACGAGAAATGGCCTGTGTTTGTGTGAGCATTCGTTCATAGTTACAGTTGCAAAGCAAACACTTCTTACGAAAGATATGTTATTTTGAGGGTCGTAGGTACCTTGCCACATTGGGCGGGAGTTTCGTATCAGTGTCGGTCATATTAAGTTAATTAAATTGTGGCAAAATTAAACAAACTAAATAAGATATTTAGCTTTAATTAACTTCAATCCGACTTAATATAAAATACACATGACATGACTTGTCAATCAATGTAAAGAATAATCATAGACATTAATAGTCGGTGACAAGGAATACGGTGACAAGGAATACGGTGAATACGTCAGTAGGTATAGGCAGATAAATAAAACTACATTATTTAATTTCATACATTGCTTATATTTTTGAAAAAAATTACAGTTTCTTTGATAACATTATATTTTTAAATTTTTACAGTTCATCCAAACGGCCAATCCAACAAGGTATATTTTGAAACTTATTTCATATTTTTCATACAATTATTTCACAATAAATAAAGTACAAACTTGATCCAGTTACATAAACTAAATATTTCCTTCATCTCGAAGATTATCAAACGATCCTATATCTATGTCCATTTAAATATTTAATTTACAATCACGTTTACTTAAAAAATGTTACCAATAGAAACTTAGAATCATAAAGCCCTTGTCCATTGCCTTGTCGGTACCATGATAGACATTCATTTTTAATTATTTGGCACTAAAAAGTTTTATCGGAACTTAGTGTCTGCATTTTAAGTTGAAAAACTTATGCTGTTATAGTAGACTGTTGAGCTGTGGCTTCTGTTGCTGTTGACTGTGTATCAGAAGGTTCGGTAACTCCCAGCCAGGGAAGTCGTTTTTGTAACTCTTGCCTTAACAAAAAGAAAACAGAAAAAACCGTTAGATGTATTGAAAGTAAACAAACGATGTTCCTAACGAGTATTATAAATATTTAAGTAAAACTAATTGGGTTATAAAAAAACCTCCTGTTTATTATAAACTTTAACATAAATATGTTTGTATAAAACAGTCTACCCAGTATTTATTAGATAGAAAAAGTATAGTCCGCCTAGAAAGTATCCGGAATTTAATCTTTCTCCTAATTTTAACATATTTCTTTTTTGTAACATCCTAAGCCGAAAGTAATGCATCAAGTAGATTGTGCCGATTGTAGGCGATGGCCAAAATTACATGACAATACCATCTGTCACATATTGTTGATTGAAAGAAGGCTTATGTTTTGTGTAATAATGTCACAACTAGAAAAAAAGAAATTGGTGGAATATTTGTATAGAAAAGGTATTGAAAACGTTAAAGAATTAGTGGTATTGATCGAACTAGGAAAAAGTGCAGTATATGAGACAATAAAGAGGATAAAAAATGGGAGAGATATGAGGCATGGACCAGTTTCGGGAAGACCGCGTAAGATTAGCGGAAACAATTTAAACGCTTTAGTGTCCTTAGGACAGATTTAAAATAACGTGTGTCTAGAAACTGTCCTCAAGTCACTGAAAGGACAAGGCTACATATCAAGGCAACCAAATAAAGTCCCTGCAGCGAAGAATATATGTCATTGTTTTCGAGAACGAAAGTTGTTTTCAACTTGGTACAAATCACCTAAAAATCCTATCAAGAAAACAAGTTACTGTTCAAATTTCCCACTAAAATAATGGTTTGGGGAGCAATATCTGTGCGTGGTGCTACACCTCTTTGTATAGTTGATGGTACCGTTAATAGTGAAAAATATTGTGAAATTCTAAATGGTTTCATTCTTGAAACGGCTTATGCTTTATATCCAGAGTGCTGGCGGTTACAGCAGGATAATGCAAGCTGCCATACTTCTGCATATACTGCAGGTTGGATGCAAGTACAAAACTTGACAACAATTCCATGGCCAGCAGCTTCATCAGATCTTAGTCCCATTGAAAACATATGGGGACTAATGAAGATTGAAGTGGAAAGAGCAGCGCCACGATATAAAAAAGATTTGATTCGGTCAGTTTCACAGACATGGACCACCATCATCGAACATTATATCGTTGACCTAGTTTCGGGTTTGCCTGAAAGTTTAATTAAGTGTTTAGAGTTAAATGGAGGTTGTATAAGTAAATGATTATCGGTTATAATTGTATTAATCTAAGTAATAAAAATATATACCGAAAAATTATAATTGTGCTTTCTGTTTTCCGGATACTTTCTAGACGGACTATAGATTTGGATTACTATTTACTGATATCTCGTTCCACATATTTTTGCACCTCATTAAGTAGTACTAAATTTCCCTTATATACAGTGGCCATCGCATAAAAAAATTTGAGGTTAGGTATTTTGAAATGTTCATTCAATTAAGCTGCATTGCCACTACTACCAAAAATAAGGCAATTTATGGAATTCTTATAACTGAACTAAATTTGTAGCTAAAATTATTCATTTGCCCAATATCCTCTTTACCTTCTCAAGATAATTAGCAATTCGAAAAGAACCGAAATTTATAACAGACGTACTTCAATTCATTAACAGTTTAGGTAGCAGAAATAATCGAATCGTTATTCATATTATCTGGTTCTTATAGGTACCCCAAGCGAAATAATAACAGCTTGAATATCTTGAAAACTAAAGTTTTCCATGTATTTTGCCCAATTGGTAGGTATTAGTTCGTCGGTTCAAAGAGCCTCGGACCATAAGTTCGGTTGTTATCGCAGTAGACAGAACTTATGTTCCTATTGTAATAATAATTCAATAAAACTCCCATGCCAACTAAATAGGATGAACATGAACATTTCAAAATTTAACCCAAAATACAGAGCTATTTTTTCTAAGTACCTGTGCCTTCTGTTGAGTAGGCATGATGACAGTCACTAAGAATAACTGAAATAATCGTTTGAAATAATTGTATAGATTACAAAGATTCTAAAGCGATCACTTAGCTAAAACATCAATTACAAACGTGTGACGTCAACCTTTTGTATGTCGTTCGAACTTTTACTCGTTATATAATTCACGACTATCGCACAAAATAATTCAAATCAGTCATCAAAATAAATTTTTAATTTGCAAACTGTGAAGTGTTTACAGATGTGTGATGTCATAGAAACGCCATTACTATTCATTACTATTCTCGCGCTTTGGTGCGAAATTTTGTATGGAGTTAAAAATAGTTTTCTGATTAACTAATATTACCCACCTGTATCTAGGATGACTAATAGCATATATGTAAGGATCTATGCATGCCACCAATTTACAAGTACAAGCCGGTATCATCGATACACCTGGAGTTAATAACGATTGGTCTCCAAAAGCTCCTATAAGCGCCAAAACGGCGTACGGTGTCCACGATGCAACGAAAAGGAAGCAAACTGTTAAAGCCGCCTTAGCTATTCTTAACTCTGCGGATTCACTGTTTTGTTGATTCGCTCGAAGTGACTCTACATTCATTTTTTTAGCCTGGAAAGCAAGTATTTTAAGTTCAATAATCGTTTGTAAGGTTACTTAAGAGGTATGAAAATACTATAATTACCTGTTCTCTTAATGCCTTTTCATGGGTAAATACTTTGCTAACAATTTGACTGTAGAAATAGATTATCATCATCATTGGAAAAACGTAAGAAAAAGTAAAAATGGTTCCAACAAATACGCGATTATTGAATGTTCTTGTCAAATAATCAAAGCTACATGTTGTCAAAAACCCTTCTGGAAATAAAAGAAAAGTTTGTCTTATAAGCTGATTCAGATCCGAATGATGTAAAGTTTGTCCAAAATCTATTACATATGCTGGTCAAAAGGAAAAGTCAGCTATGGCTATGAACATGAGTTCGTCGCTTCTGCAAATGATTTTGGACCAACTTAACCTACTCACCTGGTGCATACCTTCCCCATATCTCCAACAACGGAAATATAGTCCATGGCAATGTGTAAACCCAAACGATAACAATCATAACAAACGCCTTCATTTTGGAAATTTTTCCATCGAAAGGTCTGGTAATTGTGGTATATCTGTCGTAAGCAATACAGGCATTTGTCATACTTGCTCCGATTCCAGAAAGGGAGCCCATTGCTGCGAAAATTTGACAGCCCAGAAAGCCCATTGCAAAGCCGTGGTGGAATGTGTTGTAGAGAAATATTGGTGCTTTCAACATCATCACAAAATCACAGAAAGCTAAGTTTACAACAAACATATTTGATGCTGTGCGGAGAGATTTTGCTCTGAAAGATAAAGAAGCGTCGCTTTCAAAACAGTTAATAATTAATCGTTTCTAATTGTTTGAACAGTATTATAAGATTCATTTGATAAGTTACTGCTGCTACTACCCGCAAGAAGAATACATTTTCAATTATACTCACGAAGAAAAAATCCACAGCACCATTCCATTGCCTACCATAGCCGCTATGAAGAAGAAGAAGTAAACTATCCCAAGCATGAAATGGAGGCTTTTGTCGACATCTGGAAAGGTTAGCCAATGTTCTGGGATGTGAATTAGATCTCCACTAGGGACATTCCATCCTAAATGCTGAAGTATTCTTCCTTCCAGGGGATCCATTACCCTAACAAATCGAAACATTTCTTAGTTAACATTAAACAAGAAAGTATCAATTTTTTACACACGTTTAAGGTAATATTGTATACACCAAAATAGTGCAAAGCAGTGGCGTAGCGTGTGTTGTCGCCGCCCGGGGACGACCAGAAATTCGCCGCCCCCTCTTATTTTAATTATTAGTTTAAAGTTTAAATATTTCATTCAACGGAGCTAAATGTAGATCGTACAAGTTATTGAAAGTCAAGATAAACTACCACTGCTTTGGAAGGTACATACATCTATGGGAAGAATTGGCGTAAGGAACCCACAGGAAGTTAGGAAAATAAGAAGACAATACACGCTTGGCAAATAACATTGCGGGCGCGATTTGGAGTTATTTTTTATTTATTTCCAATTGAAAAAATCTCTCTCTCTATCTCTTCTATCTTTTTTCTTGAATTTATTAAATTAAAATTGACAAATTTAGATATCTTCACTTACCTGGCGTTGCTGGAAGACATGGTCCAGTTGAAAAACCCCATCTTGGTAGCACCCCATGAGATTTGTATCGAACTGACAAAGAACCGTGCTTTAAATCTCTATATTTATAATTTATTTCTAATCGAATTAATATTTAATCCCATCAATCCTATTAACCCTCAGATTTAATGTAGTTAAAAGATTTCTTTGAATAAATCAATAACTTATGTATCTGATTCGCATTGACCTGAACTAAATAAATTTAACATACGAGGACCATTTTTAATTTTTATTATTTTACTAGCGTACCCAGCCCGCTTTGCCGGGCTTTATTATTTAAAGCTGGATTTATAAATTCTGTTGTTCCCGTTGTTCGTTGTGATTTTCACGTTGCGACGATTCGTTATTCACAGCTGTTCCCGAGTGGACTAATCGCTGTTGGCGATGTTAAAATTTGGCGGTGACGCATGTCATACGACAGAAAAATTGACTTGACATATTATTAATGTTTTGTTATTATTTCTCGTCAGTATTAAAAAAATGTTAATTTTCAAATTGACAATTCCAAAAAAATATGCTCCGATCACCACTAAACTTTGCGGGATTACTCGCTGGGCCAATCTGAAGATTGTCTGAAAGTTTTATTGAAATCGGTCCAGCCGTTTCGGAGTCTATAAGGAACATACATACAACCTTTCTCTTTGACGGTACAGAAAAATTGACTTGACATATTATTAATGTTTTGTTATTATTCCTCGTCAGTATTAAAAAATGTCAATTTTCAAATTTACAATTTAAAAAAAGCTCAGATCACCACTAAACTTTGCAGGATTACTCGCTGGGCCAATGTGAAGATTGTCTGAAAGTTTCATTGAAATCGGTCCAGCCGTTTCGGAGTCTATAAGGAACGTACATACAACCTTTCTCTTTTATATATATATATATATATATAGATTAAACACTATGCCCGGATTTTTAAACATGAGTTGAGATTGAATACTGGAAGAAGTGTCAAAAATAAGTGATCAAGGCCGTCCTCGGCCGTGAGTCTTGTTTATAAATACGGCCTGTGAATGTGAATCTTCGCTATTAACAAAACTTTGTCCAAGTTCCGGAACAACTATTTTTTTTCGATTTATCTAATAAGTATCTAGTTTCCACCATAGATGTTTCCACTGCCTCAACGTATTTTTTATTTTATTTTTTTTTATTCGGTTATTCAACGTCGGTCTATTTCTAGTCTCATCCGAAAGACGGTATATCTACATTATACCTCGTGCTCATTGGTATAATGCCTGCGAGCTGTGATATGCTACTCACCCTAGTAATCTAATCTAATCTAATCTAATCACCTATAGTAGTCTAAAGTGTTTCGCTGCAGGCTGTACGACGGTGCTTCCCCAGCGGTCATCCATCCAAGTTCTAACCTCGCTCGACTCTGCTTGGCTGTAATTATCACATCAGAGGCGTTCCTCTACAGAGCTGGGTCGACTCCCTATCTCTACGTATTATAAATACACCCGGGTAACAGATGAGGTTTGTTGCTATATAGTTTCTATTAAAATTGATTAAATCTTTCATGTGAATTATTATTTCGTTTCAACACTTGAATTGGGGAATATACCCATTTCAAAATTGAAAAATAAAACTCATATTATGTTGCTCATATTTAATTTTTTTCAACGTACTGACAAAATATTTAATATAGTCAAATACTTTGGTTACTCAGAGACTGCTTGGACTATAAAAAAAATCTGAATAGTAAAAAATTACGTCTTTACTAGGTTTATAGGGAAAAAACCTAATTTTATATTTATGTTCAATCATACTGGTCTATGAGTAACTATATCTTACTATGTTCAGCACCGTATTCTTTATCCAGGGACGTCGCATTGTCGTCATCAAAATTATTCGAAAATGTATATAAAGTATCTATAGTTCAAAATATTCTACTTTTCAACAATAATTTTAATATTTTGCATCATTAATGTGAGAAAACAATCAATTCAGATTAATTAGACAACAAACATTGCACGGGAGTGCACTGGTCGGGAAGTAGGTAATAATCGAATATTTATTGAATAGGCGAAAGGTGCACTCATAGTTTCGGTAACGTAAGCTGTTAAATTTATGCGGTAGTTAAAACGTAAAAGTTAAGAAGTAACGACAAATTATTTCATAGTCATGATTGTTAGGTTAGGTTTATATTTGTCGTTTAGTTTTTTTTTATTTAAATATTTCTTATAAGTACTTAAAAGTATTTAATTATCAAGAGATTGATTTCAGAAGATGTATCATACAAAAGCGGATAATACTAACAACTGTTATGGCTCGAAATCAATCATTTTTTAAATATAAACTAAATAAAACAAATATTGTTCGTAAACTGCTCAGGATAAAAAATAAAGACGATCCGAAAACTTGGTTAGGTTGTCCACAGCGTCATCATGAGATAGGGTATTTTTATTATGAGTACGAACGATACCTACCGAATTCGTAAGCGGTATCGTAAGAAATGGAATTGAACCATTAATTTACGACTTAGGTTACGAGCTTACTGCTTACGACTTAACTGTAGGTACTATGAATGCGTTTATCACTTAGCACAGGTTTATCTTTCTTACGGTTTAACGTTACTTCTTAAAGATTATATTACGGAAACTCTGAATCCAGCTTAAGGCATCTTTAAAATTAATAAGTAAACTGGGCGAGATTTTAATCCTAATCCAAATGTGATAAAATACAATAAATTAGAGTTGAGTGCATTTTTCGTTCCCTTCTTACATTATATTTTTTGAACACTTTTAAATTAAGGACGGGCAGCGTGAATACAAATTTAAATTAAGCTTTTTATCTCGATAATAGGTTAAATTAAGGTACACTAAAATGTATTTTGCAAATATGTTTCAAGAAGGGGAAGGGTGAACTACATGATTTTTATATATTTGGTTCAATCCATGAAAATGTGGCAATTCCCCAACCTTGAGGACCCTTATTCAGACATCAGGGTCATTTTTTTGCCGTCCAATTTACCACCACCGCAAACTTCACAAACACAAACGTATATAACTTTTAATCTAAATAAATTCTATTGATGCCATTTTAAATAAAAATGTTTTCATATAATTTAAATATTAAATTAGAACAAATTTAGCATTTTAAAATCGAGATAAATATTTTAGATTTTCTTTTTGCATACAAACTTTTTTGTACAGTAGACCAGCCAGATAAATATACTGTTAATGAAAAAACTGAAATTTTGATCTGAAAAAGTTGAGTTAAATAATAAAATCTTGAAAGTAGACACCATAATAGGTGATTTATATTTAACGATAACTAATTGATTGTCAAATATCCAATTGTTTTTCATAGCTATAATTAAAAGTTTTAAATTTTTTGGAAAAATGTATGTAATTATAGTTGCCTTGAATTATATGTCATGTTATGGTGTTGGTAGTGGAGGAGAAGACGTTTCTGTTACTGTTGATTGATTATCAACATCTTCTTTGATGGCCAGCCATGGTAATCGTTTTTGAAGTTCAATTCTTAAAATAAAAATGTTCAATTTAGAATTTAGCTTGAAACTGCTTACCATTAATTACTTGCCTGTATCTAGGATGACTGATGGCGTAGACGTAAGGATCCAGACATGCCACTAATTTACAAGTCAACGCTGGTATCATAGAAACACCGGGAGATAATAAAGCTTGATTTCCGAAAGCCCCCATAAGAGACAAAACTGCGTAAGGAGTCCAAGACGCAACGAAGAGAAAGCAAACGGTTATAGCCGCTTTGGCTATCCTTACTTCAGCTGTTTCACTTTTATGTTGTGGGTTCGATCTTAGAGAATCAACGTTCATTTTCTTAGCCTGCAGAAAATGTCAGAATACATACTCACCCTCTTTTTTATTAAAAGAGGTTAAAGAGAATTTCATAAAAAACACTAGTTTTGGAAAGAAATTTCAAGGCTTTTAGTTATTTTCAACTTTAATTAAATTATTCACCTGATCTCTTAAGGTTTTTTCATGATCAAATACTTTGCTCACTATTTGACTGTAGTAGAAAATTATAGCTGTCATGGGAAACACATAGGAACAAACGAATATTGTCCCTACAAAAAGTTTGTTGTCAAACGACGTTGTTAAATAGTCAAAGGAGCAAGCCGTTAGATATCCCTCTGAAAATAAAATAAAAATCTAAATAGGGAAAACTGCCAAGTGAAAACACAAATGAATTAATCCCTCATGGAAATTGTATCGTGCTCCCATGATAAATAGAAAGTTTTGCAAATGTAGAACATAAAAAAAAGGTTGTGGTTTAATTTCGCAAAAATAATACCTAAAACAAATTAATAAATTAATCCCTTATAAAACTTCGTACGCCTGTGATAAAAGGAAAATTTAAAAAAAAATAATAACCCCCTATTAAAATTCTATCGTACATAATCCCCTTTAAAACTTTTTTCATCGTACGCCCATGGCGAATGGTCATTTTTACAAATACATTAATCCTCTTTAAAAATGTTATCGTATGCCCATGGTAGATCGATTTTTTTGCAAATGTATTACCCCATTTTAAAAATTTCGCCATAAGTAAAAGGAAATTTTTATAATTTAATTAACCCTCTTTAAATATTTTATCGTATGCCCATGGTATAAACATTTTTACAAATAAATTAATCCATCATAAAAATTTTATCATTACTCAATGTAGCTCAAGCTCAAAGTAGCTAAAAAAGTTTTCGAAAATGTATAATGGCTTCACGCTTAAACATTTAACTTTTTTGGTTCTTTAAAGCATTAATTTTCCAAAATGTAATTGTTGTATGTTGTATTACAAGCACTCGAAATTAGGAAAAGATAAATCCAGAATTTAAACCATTTAACTAAAGTGGTTTTTGGATGGCAGGACCGTACCCGGACTTTCTAGCCACTTTATAAAAAATAATCATTATGATTTTTAATTTACCTGGCATATATCTTCCCCATATTTCGAACATCGGAAGAAGCGCCCAAGGTAACGTGTAGATCCAAACAAAGATAACCATAAGGACAGCTTTGGTTTTAGATATTTTCCCATCAAATGGTCGAGTTATGGTAGAGTACCTATGAGAAAGAGAAGCTAAACAAAATTATTGAATAGAGATTTACCAGACTTTTTAAATGAGGTATGACTTGATACTAACGACATTTGGAAAAATTTAATGGGTATCTACAGTAGGGAGGGGGTGAATCGGGCGTTTATGACATTAGCGCTAAAAAGTGTCCCCCTCAAGATGAAAGTTGACGTGTTTCGGCATTTCTTTCTAAAATGTCGCATTTCTGAAATATTAAGGGTGGGACCTTTTCAAATGAACACAGTGTTTATAAAATTTTGTTATAAATTTAGATGTTCAAACTACTTACCTATCATAAGCGATACAGGCATTGGTCATACCTTGTGCGATCCCACTTAAGGACCCTATTAATGCATATACTTGACAAGAAACCCATCCAGCGGCAAATCCTCCATTAAACGAATTATAGATGAAAATTGGAATACTGGTAAACATTAAAAAGTCACTGAAGGCCAAGTTTACAACAAAAATATTAGAAGCCGTTCGAAGACTTTTTGCACTAGAATATAATTCACGTTATTAGTGTGCTACTCGTCGGGACATCAGGAGTTTATATGAGCATAATAAAAATTGTACTTACGTTGTAAATATCCATAACACTAGTCCATTCCCAATCATAGCCGCAAACCAAAGAAATACATAAATCATTCCTAAAAGAAAATGTAATGATTTTTCAGGAGCAGGATAGAGTTGCCAGTGCTTAGGAATGTGAATTAGATCTTCCGAATCAACGTTCCATCCTATAGGCTGGATAATAATTTCATCAATATCATTCGACAGCCTAGAACAATTTTTAGTGAAAAAATATTAAAAATCCTTAATTTTTTGTTTTTTATTTTAATTTTATGAGTGGTAAAAATATGCTACACACACTCTTTAAAAAATTTTGATTTTATAAATTTTTTATTTTATCTGATTTTAATGAAACTTTAAAATAAATATAGTTCTCAGATATCGTGAGATTGTCGAATAGTTATTTACGTGTCAAGCTCGGAAAGTGATACTTTACAGGGCGAGCATGCAAGTTCCAGGGCGACGCCGAAGGCGGAGTCATGAAAGCATGCGAAAGCATGTGAAATACACTTTCTGAGTGTGGCGCGTACAATATTTTTTGTGCAGCCACCAATAATTTGACAATAATATAGGAACAGAATATTTGTTGCTCAAAATGTATAACAAAACTTAACTCATTTATTATTAATATTTATGTTGAATGTGCAGTTATGCAAAGTACAATTATTAAACGGTCAAATTAGGAATCATAATATTTGTGTTATCAATAATATTGGATTCTATTCTTGAAGTTCCAGGTGACTTTTGTTTATTTTCTACGTTAAGAATTTTATTTGCTGTTTTTAATTTGTTCTGAATTGAATCTTCGATTTAACCTTCTGCCGAAGATTTCCATCCTTCGAAACTTCTCTCTGGCTAGATGCTGGTATTTTATCTTTAATGAAAACTTTGACATAAGAGCTCTGGAAAGTAGGTGCTTTGCCGAGCAGTTCTGTCACTTTACCGAGCAGTTAAGTCAATTTCGGCCGGCAACGACGCATTTCCCGAGTTAAAAAATGATCGGAAAAACGCATTTTCTAAAGTGGAAGCATAAAACAGTTATTTATGCAACAAGTGCATAAAGTGGTGCTTTTTTTCACGAGTGGAAGTCAATTCCATAAGTGAAAAAAGACACTTTATGCATGTGTTGCATACACTATTTTTTCTACAATCAAGCAAATGGACTAAAAATGGCGTCGATTTGAATGTTTATGTTTGTCATGATGACAAAACGCTAAGTAAAATGTCAGATGAGTGCAATCTGCAGAGCCATTAGCGGACATATTTAAAATCAACGTTAAAAAAACTACTTTATCTCACCCTAATGTCACTTTATCTCACCCTAATGTCAGTTTATCTCACTCTAATGTCACTTTTTTAAACTGTTTAACAAATACATATTTTAAGTACGAAAATCGATTAAAAAAAGAAAAAGAAAAAATAGTTTTTTGATGTGTAACATCTTTGTCAGCAACGAATTTACCAAGAGGTCGGTATTGTCAGCCAACAGTGTATGCATCAGCTGTGAACTTAAGCTACAGTGTTGTGTATAAAGTTTGTTGTTATATGAACTAATTTATATGCGTAAACTATTTTAATAATTTTATTTACCGTTTTTAATATGTGTTTGAAAAAAGTGCATATTCATAAAAAATGCAAGTGAGTAATAATGAATAATTAATAATTATTCGAATAAATATGTCATTATTTAGCTTTATTAAATTTTGAGGTTAATTTTTGTCACTGTTTATGGGAGAGGATTCCTCATTTTTTTAAATGGATCGAAATGTTTCAACAACTAGCAGTGGTATTGTTATGACGGAGTTTTTCAACGTTTTTTAAATACTTTGAAATCACAAGTAGCGTTACGTCTCATATTTTAGTTATCATAAGTCTATTGTCTCCGCTCTCCCCCCAAATTACAAACAAAAATAAAAAATGTATTTAATAAAAATTTTCATTACACCTAGATTTTATTAAATAAAATACAATTTCCATTAAAAAATGATTCTTCGTTATTAAAAATTATTTCAAATAATACCTGAATCATTTTTTTCAAGATTTGATTTTAATGTTGCTTATTACCAAGGTTAGATGTCAAATGTTACACATCATATGCGAGTACTTTAAGGCTCGCTCGCTTTTTTTTATTTAATACTCCAGTTGTCAGAAAAAGGACTACTTGGTTCCGACTATCCTTCCTAATAATATTTTTAATCACAATCCTAAAACATTGATTATTTCAGTACATTCAGTCGAGGCTTCGAATTCTCGGCACCTCAGCCTTTAGGCTTTTGGTTGTACCGGCTTCTCTAAGCGAGGAGTCAAAGCAATTGAACCTCCCCTGCACCACAGGTGAAAGTTTTAAGGACACGCGTTCTCTGGGCACTTCCGAATTTCAATAAAAATTAAACTACATATAAATGAACACATGAATGGATAAAGGGCATATGTACAAAAAAGTTAGTTTCGAGAAAAACGACGTCAAACTTTTTCATCTGTTGTTACAATGAAACTATTGGAAATAAAACAAAAATATTATTTCCTATTTAGTTTTTCTTCGATATTGTGAAGAGATCGGTTTTTCAATATTCTCACTTTACTTTTCGAAAATATCTTCATAAAAATATTTAAACTCGCCATGAATAAATTCCAACTGATCTCTAAGGTTTTCTAGCTTTTTATGCGAGACGGTATTTGATTTGTTGCGTATAGAATAAAACGTAACATTATGAGATTCTACAGGCCTACAGATCCTTGTTTTTAAAATCGGTACCTTATGAAATGGAGTGTAGTTATTCAAACTCTCTTTGTACAGGTAGTTTCTATATTCTTCAACACGAATCCACCTTAAGCCATCCTGAAAATGTACTGTTTCACCTAGAAGGTTAATTCGTTTTTTAGAAAGATTAAGCGTTTTTGGCAGACTTCCAATATCTTCAAAATGGTTATTCATATTAACTATTATGGCAGCTTTAGTCCTCGATGACCTTATAATATCCCGATATTGATCTGGAGTAAAAACTTTTTCAGTTTCACGTCTATTTTTCTCAATACGACCAAAGTCTCTGTCCGAATCTAAGTACGAAAGTCCCACTTCTGGAAACTTAGGCCCTTAATCCACAATAGTATATTACGTAACAAGTCCGGAAAATACTGTTTTTTTGGACGAGTAGACAAGATTCTAGGACGAGCCGTTAGCGAGTCCTGGAAGTCTGCGAGTCCGAAAAAACAGTTTCCGGGCGTGTTGCGTACATTGTTTTTTCGGCAATCGTGTGGTATGTAACAAATCAATAAAACACATTTATTTAGATATTTATTTTTAGAATAAAATTAGGAAATTCTAATTCTTGTTTATATTAATATTTATATTGAAATTCGAATTAAAGGGATTCAATTTGTTTGAATGACAACAACGATGTAATTCTTCCCGGCCTAGTCCGGGAAATACGTACTTTCCGGATTAGGCCGGAAAAGTGCTACTTTCTCACAGAAAAAGCGCCCGGGAGGTGGGTACTTTCCGGGAGGTTGCCGAAAATAGTATATTGTATACCTAGGCGGAACCGTGGCATTTTTCAGGCGAAAGAAGATATGAACGAGTGGCGAGGCGCAGCCGAGCCTGGCCACTTCTTGAGGCCTGAAAATAGTATATTACGGACCAAGGCCAGTAAAGTAAGAAATGTCTCAGATCACATGTAATTGTAATGACCGAAGCGAAGCTGAGGTCGACAAACATGTGATCTGAGGCTTTCTTACTTACTGGACGAGGTGTGTATACTATTTTTCTGTTCGACGGAGCCGGAAAGCGACAGCTTCGTTTAGCGCGGAGGCCCGAAATTTGATGCTTTCCGGCCGGAGGACAGAAAAAGCACTTACTGCCGTGGTTTACACATAATTTTTTATCCTACACAATAAATGTTGGTAATATTTTTTCTATGAAAATTTTATTTTATAATTCGGACAAATACGTTAAAATTACATTTTCGCTATTTTTTTTACTTGCTTGGAGGCACACCAGTCCATAAATAGCTTGTATTGGAGGTTGTATTTCGCTTTCGACTTTTCCGGTAATAAGTCAAGCGTGACCTGGTTAACTTTATCTGTTATTTCAGGCGGAGTGAGATACATTATTTCATCTGATTCAGGCTCCATAACTGACAAGTTAACTTCAAACATCAAAATACGACAACTTATGATTGAATTTGCAGACATTGACAACTGCTAACAATTTATTTTTATATTGACGTTTAATGGTGTTTATTTGCCAATTGGGGCGCCATCTAGAGTGGAAACGTAAAATTTATTTTCTCGGCTAGCCGTATTTACGTTGTCGGTTACAAACTGGATATTATATAAGTAATCTTTTATACGCTAAAAGCCGTGTAGCACCACTGAAACAAATAAGTCTTCCCATATTGGAACTTTGTGCTGCGCAGCTTCTAGCTAATCTTTCAAATAAAGTGTCAAATAGTATTCATATTAAATTTAGTAAATATTATTTTTGATCTGATTCAAATGTTACTTTGTGTAGGATTCGAGGTGAAGCATCATCTTGGAAGACTTTCGTAGCTAATAGGGTCAGTGATATTCAATCAATTACAAATAAAGAGGATTGGAATTATGTTCCATCTGCTGAAAACCCAGCGGATTTACTTTCGCGCGGTGCAAACCCTGAAGCTCTTATAAATAATAATTTATGGTGGCACGGTCCAAATCAGCTTTTAACAGACAACTGCCATTGGAACATTTCAGAATATCAGCAAAATAAAGACATACCAGAACAAAAAACAGTATCTTGAGTTACGCATAGTGTTAACAATAAAAATTTAATTTACAAATTATCTAATTGTTCCAATATAACGGAAATGGTACATATCCTATCGTATGCTTATCGATTCTTAAAATATATAAAAAATAAAAATAAATGCGAGATAGTACTCGAGTCATTACTACCCGAAGAATCAGATCGAGCTTTAAGATTGTTAATCATGGGGGCTCAAAAAGAAATATTTCCAGTTGAGTTCGATAATTTATTATCAGGAAAACCAGTTCCTGCAAAAAGTAAAATATTAAATTTAAATCCAATATTAAGGAATAATTTGATTTGTGTAGGCGTTAGGTTGAAAAATGCTGACCAAAGAAATAAAGTAAAGTACCCAATCATTTTACCTAACAACAATGTTTTAACAAAATATATTTTAGAAAATTAGCATAAGCGCCTTTTGCATTGTGGAGCTCAAGCTCTTTTGTATTCTATCCGTGAAAAATATTGGCCAGTATCGGGTCGTAGCTTATGTAGAAATATTTTAAATGAATGTTTAAAATGTTTTAAGGCAAAACCCAAGAACATTAATTATCTTATGGGTGATTTGCCAGAAGTACGAGTAAATACTTTTGGAATATTTGAAAATGTTGGCACGGATTATGGTGGACCATTTCATATTAAACTTTAAAAGGGTCGCGGAGCTACGAGCTGTAAGTGTTCCATTTGTTTATTTGTGTGTATGAGTACAAAGGCGGTACATATTGAGCTTGTGTCAGACTTGACTAGTAAATGTTTCTTAGCAGCTCTAAACAGCTTTACCTATCGGCGTGGTAAACCTAAAAATATATATTCTGATAATGGTCTTAATTATGTGGGTGCTAATAGGGAGATAAGCCAGGTTTACAATTTTTTAAACGAGGATTCCGCGTATATTGGTACTAAACTTGCCGATGAAAATATATCATGGCACTTCATTCCTGCAAATTCTCCAAATTTCGGAGGACTCTGGGAAGCAGGAATAACGAGCACAAAAGAATTCGGAACATTTTTGGTTCAGATAGAAGGTATTTTAAACTCTCGTCCTCTGTGCCCATTAACCGAAGATCCAGACGACTATTCAGCACTAAGCCCGGCCCATTTATTAATTGGCCGAACCATCACCTCAGTTCCGGAATACAATTTAACTGATGTAGCCCAAAATCGATTGTCCAGATGGCAACACATTCAGGCAATGGTACAACATTATTGGCAAAGGTGGCAAAACGAATACTTGGGAGAGCTTCAAACCCGGACCAAGTGGCGAACACGATATGAAGAAATCATAAAGATTGGGTCCTTGGTTATTATCAAAGATGACAATGCACCGGTCCTACAGTGGCAGTTGGGACGTATCATAGAACTGCATAGTGGTAGTGATGGTATTGTCAGGGTGGTCAGTATAAAGGGACGTTCTGGACTGTTAAAAAGAGCAATCAATCGCGTATGTGACCTTCCCATATACATAGAACAATAAAATAAACAAAATAGTTCCTTTTGAACACTGAGATGCGTTTTTGTGACTTTTTAGGTTGTTATTATATTCTATAGATTATGAGTGTTAATGTTAGTTGACAGCAAAGCAATTTAAATTTTTTTTTGTAACCACAGTATTATGTGTTTTGTTGTTCGTTAGAATTAAGTTTCTTTTGTAAAGTTATTGATCTAGCCTACATGGATTTTTTTATGTTGAATTAGTTTTTCGTTTTGAAAGTTCATACACCATCTCCTTTCAAGGCGGCCGGTATGTCAACGCGTAGTACTTATAAATATATTTTTTTTATCGATGACAACGATATAATCAATCCCAACATGGCTGGCAGAGAAAAATGTCAAAATAAATAAAATCCATGTGTAATTAAAAAAGTTATTTACAGTCCACTTCAAAGTTTTTATCAATGCCTAAAACAGTCTCGTCTCCGTAAAGCTGGTACAATTCAACTTTCTCATAGTGTAGGATAAATAGTATATTAAAGTATAAGTGGATATTAAGGTCTTTAAAACACGCACGATTTTTCGAGCCGGAGTGCTCAAAATAGAGTAAGTGTTTTAGAGACCAGTTATCCACGAATACTTTACGCTATTTTTTTTATTGGTACACTTTGAAATTATAAATACTGGTATCTATTACTCAACAAGAAATGGAAATAAGAACTAATAATGTAAAATGGTTGAATTCGTGATGCTACATCAGTATACCTTGCGTTGACATGGAAATGAGAAAAACATAAACTAATTTGCATTTTGTCTTTAAGATTTATTGTTGTCACCGTAGTGCATAAAAATGAATTCTAATAGTATTAATTTAAATACCATTTCCTCCGATTTGAAAAATCGAAATATTAATATCTCAAACAGTACCAACTGTATTTTCCATTTTCATTTATAAAATTGAAATTATTAAATATTGTTCGAATAAAGGTTTTGACGTTACAAAGTACTCCTGTCAGATCAATATTAAAAAAATTGTCATTTAGACTTCGTTCCTCGAGTTGATGTTGGTGACTTTAAAAAACGCGCGTTTTTTAAAGTTCGATTTAAACACGTTGAGGCGTGCTTTAAATAGGTAAAATGGTTCACCAATAAAAGAAAAATGTGACATAGGCCCTTCATCCACTCATGTCTTAATAATAAAGACTTTTATTGACTGCACATAATACAAAAAACAAATCGTACAACCATAGGGGCAACGAAAAGTCAGAGTTCAGATGTCTAAAGAGGACCCAATGAGTTCTCTGAAGGATCTGCTCTTCCACTCAACCCGTTTAATTATGTAAAGTATATTCTAGATAACATATATTCTATAATAAAGTAAAGAAAATTAAAGAAAAACTACTTAATGCTAGAAAGTAAAATGTAGATTTGAAGCAGTAGTAAATTAGAACTTGTGTTTTATAATGCCGCTCATTAACAACTCTTTCAGTTCTTGTTTAAACTTATCAAAGGTAAGCTTTTTAATTTATGTGGGATGATATTATATAGTTTCGCTATATTATACGGAAAACTGGCTCGAAACAATGTTAGTTTATGTCTGGGTAAAGTGATATTAGTTTTAAATCTAGCGTTAATATTGTGGATTTCAGATCTTTTTTAATTTTTTCATATAAGTAAGAAGGCTTTTTGCTGATAATAATTTTATGGAAACAAACACAAGCATGCATCAGTCTCCTATTATTTAACTTCAACCAGCCAATATATTCGCCATATCTTGTGATGTTGGATTTCGTCGCTTTAGACCACAAATTAGACGGTCACATGAATTTTGCATTCGTTGAAGACGTTTTTTATGAGATTTGGTTAAGGCTGGTCCAAAAATTACATCACCGTAGTTAAGTTGAGAAAGAACTAAGCCTTCACATAGCTGCATTTTTGTTTGTTTATTAAATAACTTTCGATGGGAATATATAAGTTTAAGGTTGGAGATGCCGTTTTTTCACAAGACGAAAAATAAATTTGCTCATCTTCAAATATAAAAAAAATCAACTAGCACAAAGTATTATTTAAAAAAAATAAACACTACCCTACCAGATTCTTAAATCTTCACATTAGAGAGTGATTAGTTTCTCTTATCAAGCTTTAAAAAAATATGTTAACGAAAGCGAAAATATTAATTTTAAAATTAGCCACTAGCTATAGTGTCTCCTTCAGGTGGAGAGCCATCAAAACGTTAAAAAATTAGTACTACTATAACGAATTTACTTTAATATCTAAAAATATTCTAGCTACTCGTTTCGGATAACTCACATAAAAAACTCAAATATTTTGATTTTTAATAATATATTGTAGAGGTAATTATTAACTAACGATAAATTTATTAATAATTGGACAATATCTAAGCATTTTAGGTGAATATATTTTATTTTTTAAATTTTATTCATTACCTGGCTTGGACTTGAAGTGGATTTGTCCAGTTGGCGATAGTCATCTTGTTACCCTTCTTCTACATGAGATGTTTTATAAACTGGCAAAAGCACTTCTCAAAACTCTGATTTTATATACCTTTACATAAGAAGCGCACTTGTAAATAAATTTGATTTGTGTAATCCTTTTTTAATTCCATTAGAACAAGGGATTCAGATTGTTTTCAATTATAAAACAGATTATTTCGATTTAGACTTCAGTAGCGTAGATGTAAAAATGATCTCCAATATAGGTATGAATTTATTATTTTAATGCCGTATTGTTAATACAAACGAAAAAGTTTATTCGTCAACTTTAATAGTTCTTTTTGCCTTTAATATCATAAAATACAAGAAAAATTAATACATAAATTACTTTTTTAAATGAAACTAAGTGTTTCTAATTAGTTCCACTATTTAATGAAAAAATTATGAAAACTCTAAGATATGATAATTATTTCGAAATTGATATATTATCGTCAGAATGATAGGAGGGGGAAATCTAGAACTGGCTAGATAGGGAACACCAACTCAAATGAAAGTTGGCTCAAGGGCAAACAAAGAGTTTACTAAACAAGGTAGACAAGGAACTCTCAACCAGGCTATTGAAACTGGGTAAGAGACATTTGAAGACAGTTACCGACCTAGTGACTGGACACTGCACCCTGAGGAAACATCTGCACAAAATGGGCAAAGTTAGTGAACCTATGTGCAGAAAATTTGAACTTGATGATGAGACACCTACTCACATACTCTGCTTCTGCGAGAACTTCCAAGTACTTAGACGGAGGCACTTTGGAGAGGAATTAATATACGACCATTACAACTACTAAAAGTCCCTCCAGTCAAACTAGTGGCCTTTATAGAAGACACGAAGCTTCTGGAGTGGAAGTAGATAACATGGGAAATGGTACAAAGATTCAGTTCAAGTGCCTGGGTTGTTGAGTACAACCCAAATGAATGAATGAATGGGGCCCCCTCAGTGAATCACAACATAAAACTTGGCGTGTGTGTTCTCGACATTTTAACGAAGGTTAGTTAGTGCTTTAGAAACGTGCATCCTGACTGGATTACTACCCAAAATATGGGCTACACCACTAGTAGGAAACCAGAAAACGGAAAAAAGTTACAATAGAGGTAGGTATTAAGTATATTTAAAAATAAGGGTTTGCACCTGAATCTGTTGCCCTTGACTTTCGTTGGAATCACATAACTCCTCTGTTGATTGCTTTTTTCGTCGTCTCGAATTGCAAGTAAAAGTGTCATCTGTTGCGAAGATATGACTTTAATTGGCGTAAGGTGGAGAAATATTGCTCGGCAGCTAGTAGTCACTGGAAACGTGCACAGCAATTGACAAAGAGTTCTAATATTTGGCAGCACCGTTGCTCTTTAGTAGACATCTGTTGCCAAATTTTTAGCTCTTCCTTAAAAGCTAACACACAAGGAAGGTCTTTTTAATATACTTCAGCGCCTAGCAAAACATCCTCTACATCTTTGTCGCTGAAGTTATGGGGCAGCCACTTTTGGAACTGTCCGATTCTTTGCATGGGAGCGCTAGGGAACCGCAATTCCAGCCAAAAATAGTCAAGTGTTTCACTCATGTATGTATGTATGTAAATTGGGGTGACATTCACTGAGACCTAAAAGATCTATTGTGCCCCTTTACTTCTACTTAGTTCCTGAGGAAAGTCTCAGAGACTAGTAGCTCCTTTAGTCCTATTTCCCGCAGGAATTTTAGGATTTCTGCAGGCTTTAACTTAGGTAAATGTCCCTCTTCTATCCAGTAATCTCCAAGGTGTTGTGCCCTAGGATTCTGAATTCATGTATGTTCTTTCTGTTATTTTATTCATATATTTCAACAACTCTGATAATTTGATTTGCTTCTAAGTATGTACTGAGATGGAATCTCCACAGTACACCAAAAAACAGTCTGGGGGGGGGAGGCACGTCCCCCGTGCCCTCCCCTTAAATCCGCCCTTGCCTGAGTTCACAAGGGTAGTGCATATTTGTTTAAAACGCCAGCAAGTGTTTATTTCCCATGTCTATTATTATTAATTATAAATAAAAAACCAATTTTTAATTTCTAACTTTAGAGGCCTATAGTTTTTTAACGAAGGGAGTTAACGCACCAATTTTAGATGAAGTACTATCATTATGTTTAACCCCTCTATCATCTTTGGTACGAACTCCTGGGACTATTTTATATAATTTTGACATTCATATGATTCAGTCGGTTTTAGATTATTTACATGTGCTCCCAAAAAGTGAAATTATCCTCAATAGGGATTCCGATTGTACACATTACATCGTTTTTTAGGTTTAAGGGTTGAAATAAAAAGAAATACTAGCTAAAATCTCAACATATTTATTAACAAATTATAAAATAAATAATTTCAACACAATATTTTTTACATAGCGTGAAAAAGACCAGTTTACCGTGCAAAAACGCCTGTAAACTATGAACTTTTAATATAAAGTACAGTATAGTTATTTACGCAACTATATAGTTATGAAAAGAGCGATATTGTTCAACAAGCGTAATATTTGCCAAAACGAGCGCTAGCGAGTTTTGCAAATTACGCGAGTTGAACAATATCGCGTTTTCACAACGTGTTTACCTACAACGTTTTATCTAATTCCGCGCTTTTATAATATTCAATAGAATCTTCAATTACAATGAAAATATTAATGTGGAATCAAATGGTGTTAGAAGTATTGTCACTATGGAAGCAGGTCTTGAAGTATTGTTACTATGGAAGCAAACAACGGTTTTTCAAAATAAGTCAGAAGTAATTACTTGAAATGTCTTCAGATAGCGAATCAGACATTCCATTTGAAGTAAGAGAGTCTGCAAATGCTGCAGTGGGTAGTTTAGTACCTGAAAAATCAAGAAGTAGATACCTGGCCTACCAAAAATATGAAAAAAGGTGCGTCTTAATTTACGATATGTGTATAATTTATTATCAAATAAATCTGTTCCTTAGGTCGCAATGATAATAGGGATTGCGGGAGCCTGCAGGAAGGCCGAACTGACGTTCCTACGAGAAGGAGACGTATTTGATGAAGGCACCTTTTTTACAATTACAATTCCAGAAAGCAAAACACACGTTATTCGCAAATTTGTAGTAACTGCTGGATATATTGCTGGTGTCAATCTTGTTGACCTCCTCAAAAAGTATAGAAATATTAGACCTCCTGCTGTAAAGCACGACATATTTTTTGTGCGATATTATAATGGAAAATGTGGCATACAACCCGTGGGCATAAATACCATTGGAAAATTACCAGCAAAGATTGCTCAGTACCTGGGTCTACCTAATGTTAAAGGATATACAGGACATTGTTTCAGACGCTCGTCAACGTCTCTCCTGGCAGACTCAGGAGCGGACATTCTGAAAATAAAGCAACGCGGAGGATGGAAATCCAGCAGTGTATTTCGGATACGGCTATGTTGAGAGTTCATTAGAAAATAAGAAAATAATTTCAGAAAACATATTGGGCCAAGCCCCTGACACACACATGTAGATATCGCTGCTTCAAAAGAAATTAACATTAGACAAGAAGTTCAAGAGAATATTCACCCAGACTTACTTTAAATAACTGTCTTTAATAATGTTGTTTTCAATGTTTATAAATCTTAAAATACTATTGAATTAAAATAATGAGTTAATTGTCAGTTTCAATAATGAAATAATTGTCAGTTTTTACAGTAATCAATAAATTATTCTTTGAAACTTAAACAGTTACGTAAAGTTTTTACATAACTATTTTTCATAGCTGATATATGAAGGTTATGAAAAATGTGACGTTTCCTAATGTCAAGGAGTGACTTAAAGTGTCACATTTGATAGCGGAATTAGATAAAAAATATTTCAACATTTTTTTCTAACAATATTTTTCATTTAAGTAAGGACGTCCAGAATTATTAATATAAATACACCAATTTTAGTGTAGAAAACCTCAGAATGTAAAGGATGAAATTGTTAGCCACCAAAGAATTTATAAAATAATGTAACAAATGTTTGTCATTGCACTACCACTACACTGACACTATCTTAAGCGCGTTTCGATGACCAAGTTATCTTCTCCAGAGACTGGAAGTAAACTGAAAACTGAAGAAGATTACTTGGTTATCGAAACGCGCGTAAGACAGTGTAGGGTTGATGTAGTGGTAGTGTAAACAGTGTTCACAGCACAGCTGTGACAGTGTTCAGTGTCAAGTATCGCCAACGGTTCCAAAATTCCCTACTTACAAATGTTTGTGTTCAAAATTATTTCTAATAGATCAAAATTTATTTTTGCTCTATGTAAAACTTTTTTTAATTAAAACATCTGTCAATAATAAAAATGAGATTTCCTATAAAAAAAAGGAATATAGTTGAAAAATATATGATGAACACGATTAAAAACGAGAATGATTTCAAGACAAAAAAAGAAATTTGTAAGAAAGAAAAAAGGCAACCTGGACTAAATCAGTTAAAATACTTACATTATTTCATGAAATGTTTTGAGATACTTAATCTTTCACTCAAAAAAGTTTACAAAAGGTACTGAAATATCAAAAATATACATTAAAAAATCTCAA
This sequence comes from Lochmaea crataegi, assembly GCA_947563755.1. Classification (NCBI taxonomy): domain Eukaryota; kingdom Metazoa; phylum Arthropoda; class Insecta; order Coleoptera; family Chrysomelidae; genus Lochmaea; species Lochmaea crataegi. Next base: position 50,616,212 of record OX387424.1, on the reverse strand, counting down.
AAATATAAAACAGTGCAAAATCTTTATATTTAAATTTCCTAGAATAAAAAAAGCTTAAGTACTAAACACTAATCATTCAACATGGAACAGTGATCCTTATTAAGACAGTATTTTGTAGATTTTTGACCATCTAAGCATGAAACTTTAATAAATAGATTGATTAACAAGTTTTCTCATTATCCCTGAAATAATCTGATATACTGGGTGTCCCAGAAGTTTCTGACCCGTTTCAACTGCAAAAATCTCGGAACTCAGAAACGATAGGGAGGTGCGGTTTTCGTTGAACAATTTCTTTTTGTATAAAGTTTTCTCAGTATAAATGTTTAATTATTGAAATCTTATATAGGGCGTTTTTAAAAAATGGTATTTTTAAATGCAAATATCGTCTATTTTTGTAATGAAACACCCTATATATTTTTATTCTATCTGAAAGCTGAACTATTCCCCTTTCTGAAAATGTATAGTTTGTTGAAGTTTAGATAAAAAATGAATAAGTTATTTGATTTTTAATGACAGGCTGTTATGTGGGCATCTAGAGGCGTATGCTTTGACATGACGATTCCAGACTTTTTTATATGGTTTTTTATCGAAGGTAGATGTGATCATCCTATTCCAGAGACTCTGGAATAACTGCAAATGTTACGCAATTCAATCAAAATGGACAACACTTGGAACATCTTGAATATTTTTATTAAATTAGATAATTTATAATAAATTTTTTCTAATCTTTGGTATTAGTTAGCAGGCAAATTTTGTAATTGTTTTTTATTTAAAACGTATGTGTCAGACACCTTTATCTAATAAACAATACCTAATCATTAAAAACCAAATAACTTACTCATTTTTCATCTAAACTTCAACAAATTATACATTTTCGGAACGGGAAAGAGTTCAGCTTTCAGATAGAATAAAAATATATTGGGTGTTTCATTAAAAAAATTGACGATATTTGCAATTAAAAAATACCATTTTTTAAAACACCCTGTATAAGATTTCACTAATTTAACATTTATACTGAAAAAACTTTATATAAAAAGAAATTGTTCAACGAAAACCGCACCTCCCTATTGTTTCCGAGTTCCGAGATTTTTGCAATTAAAATGGGTCAGAAACTTCTGGGACACCCAGTATTATAATTCCATAATAGCCTTTCAATGACAATCAAAGTGTAAAGTAAAAACCAAAAACAAGGTAGATCAACTATCCAACGTTCAATCATTAGAGTAAAACCCTGTATAAAAATAATTTCTCTAATTTATTATAATTTACTATAATTTAGTAACGACATTCCTCCCGCTTCTTTCTTCCGTTTCATTCGTCAATTTATAAGCGGGTAAGTAAACCTGTTTGTTTAGCTTGACATCAAAATAAGAAAGGTGCGGATTTCTAATCGTATTTGATGAATTTCCTATAGAAGTATATCCTAAATCGTATAGTTTACAATAAGGAATTTTGTAAAACAGCAGATAATCCCAAATATCTGAAAAATGCCAGTCTAGCAGGGGACTTACTCGTACGATTTGAGGCCAATCTGGATCTGTTATCTGAAACAAATAATGTTCTAACTAGTAACACAAAAAAAAGAATGGTTAGAAATGTAACAAATTATACCAAATATGTTTTAATCTCTCATTTACCCAGCTAACCACTATGGATAGTTTTGGTATGCAGCAGGTTATGGCATATAGACTTCAACCATGTTAGGTACAGATGAAAATAAAAAAGTCAGAGCTATTGTAAATGATCTTTTTAAATAATTTTAATAGCATTAAGTACTTTAGGTCACAGATGAAGTTGTGTTTCCAGATTTATAGTTCTATAATTCAACTAAAAATACTGGCTACATTATTCCTGAGAAATGAAACAGGTGTTTTGCGTAGTATCTGGTAGCGTGACTGTTCATGTGTGAACAAAGTTGTACTATTTCCTTGTATTTTTTTGTTTGGGAAGTTGGGAAGGTTTCTTGAGTTTTTGTGGATAGATATATTTTTCTGTCTATGGAAAGCAAGATAGATAGATAATTTATTCTTGTAAATATCACATAATTATAGTCGCCAATAATTTTAAACGCATTAAAGTAAATATCTAAACATATTAAAAGTAAATATAAACACAAAAAGTATATATAAAATTTTTTTTACGAAACCTCATAAAAATAAACAAGAAACAAACAAAAAAAACATAAAAATGGAAATGAGATAATCAACCATGAGGCACGTTTCCCAAATTGGTTTCTATTCACAAACATAGTAGACATATGTGTGAGAAACTCATTTAAAGAATAAAAGTTTTGCTATAATAGAAGTTTATGTATTTTTCGATTGAAAGTGAAGGCTGTTAGGTTTTTATATATCTTTGGTAAAGCATTGTATAGGTTCATACTCACATAGGCATCTAAATTCCGCGTTTTTGTCATTCTACATCGAGGCAAACAAATATTGGCGTCATTTCTTGTTTCATAGATATGTAAATTATTCATCCTAATGATATCATCACTTGCAACTTTATTATTAATATGCATCAAACACTCCCTAATAAAGCAACAAGGAAGAGGCAAAACACCCAATTTCTTAAAAAGAGGTTTACAGTGGCTGGTCATTAATTGAACTACCTTTTTTGTGCCATAAACACTTTCTCTTTCCAACCACTTTCTCCCCAAACTATTAAGCCATAGGTCATTATACTATGGAATAATGAAAAATAGGCTATCTTTAAATACTGAATATCAGGCTGGAATCTTAGTTGTCTGATAGCAAAAGTTACCTTTGCCAAACGCTTACACAAGTATTGGCAGTGAAAATTAAAGTTTAATTTAGGATCTAAGTATAAAAATAGATATTGAAGAATAATATATTATTCAACGCTTTACAACGAAGTTTTGAAAAATATCTATTATCTCATGCCCCCGACTCCATATCTTCCAAGTTTTTGCAGTAAAATGTCGTGATGTACCGTATCAAATGCTCTTGATAAGTCATATAATCTTCCCACGCTTATTTCTTGATTTTCAAAACCTTACAAGATTGTATCATAGAATGTTCTAATAGCCGTTATCGTTGACTTCCCACTCCAGTAGCCAAATTGACCAGAGCATAGCAAATTATACTTTTCAAAGAACTTTCTTTTAATAGAGTTTCAAGAACTTCTCCAATTACATGTATAATTGAGATCGGCATATAATTTAAAATTACGTTGTTGTCACCTTGTTAATAGTATTCAAAAAGTGACACGTCTCTAGATTTTGAATTTTTCAAATTATTGATTGATTGACATACTTCTAGTGCATTAGTTGGATAGGTAAAATGACGATCGATGTACAGGAATTTTTTCAATGTAGCTGTTTATACTTACAGACGATCTACAGTCTTGTATCAAATTATCGGGCGCATAGTAGTTCGCTCTCGCGGTCAGTTGGGCTTGTTAATCCTATACTAGTTCGCTCCAAAGGTACTATACTAGTTCGCTAAGGCTACCTGTGACGGGGATTAAAATGTGACAGTTGCCGCCACCGGTTGGAACGACCAATATGTCCATACCTAGCTGCTCCATACCTAACCTAATCTTTGACTGGCTGCATACTAGTTCGCTCTCGCGGTTAGTTGGGCTTGTTAATCCTATACTAGTTCGCTCCAAAGGTACTATACTAGTTCGCTCCGGCTACCTGCGTCGTTCTCGTGATGGGGATTAAAATGTGTCCGTTGCCGCCACCGACTGGAGCGACCAATATGTCCATACCTACCTGCTCCATACCTAACCTAACCGTTGATTAATAACATAGGTTTTCCCTTTTCACTTAACATTTCACTAACTTCTGCGGAAATCATATTTTTAAATCTTTTCAATATGATCGATATTTTCACCTTCACTCAACAACTAAAACTTTCACAATAATGAAATTAAAAGAAAATACTTAATTTCATAAGAAGATTTAAAACCTTCCAGGTATTAGTCATTATCCCAAAATCCCAACCACCCCTCATAAAATTCAGTGCGGGAGCGAACTTACCTATGATGTTTTCGGGTAGGGGATTAAAATCTGACCGCCGGAGCGAACTAGTGTGCACCGAAATTATCTATTACATTCTCAAAAAATACAGCAAAATCATCAGCTGAAATACTGTTATTGACAGGTATTGATTTTGTTCTCCGTAAGCTAGTGTTTTTGATGTCCCAAGCTGTCTTTTGTCTATTAGTGGATTCCAATATTTTGTTGTTGTTAACCCTGATTTTTTCTTTATATAACAATGTGTGATATTCTTTCCTCAATAAATTGAACAATTTAAAACTTACCTCAGTTTTAGTGACACTGAAAATTGTGTATACTGCCTCTAGTTTATTTTAAAGATAACAAATATTTTAACTATATTCTGTATTATAAATAAAGTTATGATTATCAATACCCTCTTATCTTGAAAACAGCTAAAGCATGTGGTTTACAAGGTACTTACAATAAATGAAGACTCAGATTACACAGATTCCAGTCAAATTCCCGATTAGTCATAGGTCGGCAGATAAAACTATTTTTAGGTTCTTTTCTAATTTTTTTTAATTTGAAAATAATTGCAACCTTGTACTACTAGTAGCTGTTTTGGTATCGACATGAACTTTTTCAATTAGATCATGTGAGAACATCATATTTTTAGAAAAGACAACTGTAGCTGCTCCTGTATTTTTAAAATTAAAGTCACCTATTACAATAATTTTTGAGTTATACAAAAGTTTACTTTACTATGTTCAGTTTGCATAAAAATTAACCACAAGGAATGATACTAGAATACTGAAAACTAGGAAATAACTAACTGGGATAAAACGGAGTTTATTTCAAATTATTGTTTTAAAATGTATACTGATGAAACAAAAAATGTTGCTGAAAATATATTTAAATTGAGTATATTGGAATCTATTTATTACAACAATTAGAGATAAAGAAAATTTTAATATTTGCACATATTATAAAAAAAATGTACTTAAATTATTCATAAAATTCGGTGATAAAATTTATCAACAGTTAATATAATGAAGGTTTGCTTACCATTTCTTGCAATAATGTAAACAAAAATAATTGCTGTCTGATAAAAGCACCAACAAATATAAAAGGTATCAGTTATTTGTTATTTCCTGTCATGGTTTTGAATGTTTAACCACATCATAACATATAAAGATACATATATTTAAATTAATTATTTTAATTCATTATAATATTGTAAAAAAATACTGGTGAACCTATTATTAACAAAATAAATAAAAAGAATAATGAATATAACACAAGGAACAATCAGAAGCTATTATTACCACTTATGAATACGTACATATAAATTTATAATACACTGAATTAAATTATTAAGAACATTTATACATTTGAAAAGTCTAACTTATTTTTATGTATAACTGTTTACTTGAACAAAACCACCAAGAAAAATTAACACTATTTTCCTCCTCCTTTTTATCTTAAAGAAGATACTTATAATCAAATTGAATTAAATCTCATAAAAGTACCTAGCCATAATCATTGTTTATTCTGTTGCAATTTAATATATCTAGGGTCTTCCAGGAATGAAAGACCAAAGAGAGTTGCTGGTATAAAAAAATGCCCATATAAGTACTTCAAAAACTTTTATCCACGACTGTTGTATAATGTACCCATTATACGTCTGTTTGCTCGACCTTAATAACACCCATTAATCACGGCAGTGATTAATGAATCATTAATCACTTCTATCAGATGCTTCCTTGATTTAGCTATAACATTATATTGTTTTGCTACAAACAATCGGTTTTTAAAATTTTATCGTGTAAACCACTGAATATTTTCAATTCAGTTCTGTACATATAAAATTTTTTTTAAAAGTGAATTTTCCTACACCAGATTGCTTGAAAGGCACGAAGCATCTACACTGAGCCATCAGCAACTTGGAATGTGCGTGTCGTATATTATCTTAACATACCATGTTTTTCGAAACAATTTATAAATCGAAGTAGCTTTTGAAACAAAATAAATTTGACTCAAACCTGTCAACATTATTGTTTGTGTGCATAGATTTCTCAGTGTTTTGATATTTTGTGTTATATTGTGTTAAGAAACCAACTAAAAATGGATATAGAAAATGAAAATGACTTTTCTTTAACAACACCAGAAATTAGAAAAGCTGCTAAAGTTGTCTCATTAAATGTATAACCGGAAAAGTCAAGAAAAGTATATAATAAGGCCTATGAATCTTTTTTGAACGGGCAGAAGGAAACGAAAACCACCTCATTTTCTGAATCGACTTTGTTAGTATACTTTACTGAATTATCCGCAAAATATAGATCTTCAACGCTATGGACCTATTATTCAATGCTTACAAGTACCATCACCTTACATCAAGGTATAAATTTAGAGGATTATAAAAAATTACGAGCATTATTAAAACTAAAATCAGAAGGTTTTCAGCCTAAAAAAGCGGAAACTTTTTCTAGCGAAGATATCAATAACTTTTTAACTAAAGCATCTGATGATAAATACCTAGCAACATTACATCCTGTAATTTAAGGTTGCTTTAATAATGGGAGTGATGGGTGCATGTAGAAGTAATGTTCTGTATGAAATGAAAATAACTCATTTACAAGATCTTGGATCAGCTTGTGCCAAATACCAAGACAAAAATTTGCCGAAAATTTACTGTTACAGATAACTTTTACAAAATAAGCAAGACGCCTTTGACCCAGTCACGTAACCAGTGACACATTCTTTTTAAATTACCAAAATGGTAAATGTACAACTCAGAGAATTGGAATAAACGAATTTACAAAAATGGGAAAGGATATCGCTGCTTTCCTGAAATTACCGAATCCACAACAATATAGACTAGGTACGAGCATTCAGTTGAAAAATGGTGTACAGCAATTACAGTATGGTGACTTAATAATATCGGATAAAAATGAAATTGCTAATACATTTGCTAATTTTTTTTCAAACCATTGCAAACAATTAGTTTCCAATATATATGGCAAGCCGGAATCATGCGATAATCCGATTACCATTAATAGGATCAATTCAATTTTTGTTCCCTTTGTAACTGACAATGATGTATTATCTATCATTATGCATCTAAAAAATAAAACAACTACTGGCCTTGATCGAATTTCCCCTAAATTATTAAAACACATAAGTGAATTTATTATAGTTCCTTTGACACGTTTAATCAATCTTTCTTCCACATATCATAGATAACTATAGACAAATTTCATTACTCTCAACATTTTCAAAAATTTTAGAAAGAGCAGCGAATGAAATAATTTGGATTACATACCTAAATACAACATAGTTAGTGCTGCGCAGCATCGTTTTAGAAAATCTAAAAGTACTGAAACTTCTTCAGTTAGTCTTCTTAACTTTGTGTTCAATAATTAGATAAGGGAAACATTGTTGTATCTTTGTTGTTTGATTTTAGGAAGGCTTTTGATTGAATGGATATTAGTATTGTTTGCCATAAACTAAATTCACTAGGCATTAGGGCACCAATGTTAGATTGGATCTCTTCCTACTTAAAAAATCGTTCTTTATTAGTACGAATAGAAGACCATTTATCAAAAAGTTTTAATATCTCACTAGGTGTTCCTCAGGGGTCTGTTTTGGGACCACTTATATTTTTGTTGTACATAAACGACCTCCCAAATTGTATTACTCATGTTCTTGTACCAATGTTTGCAGATGATACAACGATATATGTTGCAGCTCCTACTGGAGAAGTCCTACTCGGCCATATTAATATTATCATACAACAATTCAAGGATTGGTGTAAACTAAACAGACTTATTTGTAACGATGTAACAGAAATAATACAATTTGTAACAAGATCCCCTTCTCATCCAACAAACGTGACAACTGCGCTTTGTGGGATACTTACCTTTGACCGCTCGTTGCAGTAGTGTGATAATTAGTTCGAAAGAGAGAACACGTTGAAACCCTTTTTTTCATTTACCGGCTTTTCTGATTCCCGCGTTATTGTCAACCGCCGTTATTTTTTACCTTTTTTAACCATTCTGTATTTCTAAGTTTTTGTTAGTGAATAAAATCGTTTATAGTTATGGAATAATTTCCTATACCCCAACACCCGGACGATAAATAATTGTCCACCTGTTACACTGGCGCCCCAACTCGTGGCTAGGAAAATTCCATAGAACGTTTGTGAGAACTGCAAAAACTTTTGTTTTAGTGATACACAGTTATAAGGTTTCGGACAATAACTCGAGTATTCGGTAATTAAGAACTTTGTTACAAAAACAAGTGGTGTTTTGTGTAATATCACCATAAAGCATTTTGAAACGTGCTTTTAAGGATCTAACAGAGAGAGGACATTCATTTCAATCGTTTGAACTTTATTTATATCTACTTTTACAAAAAGCTTACGTCTCAAGTCTTATAAAATGCCGCCGAAAAAAGACGAACATAATGATGGAGCCGTCGCTTCCATTCTAATGTCTCAGCAACAATTATTGGACTTAATTAGTGCTTTAAGTAATTCAAATAAACAATCCACTCAAGAACTTTTACAAAACTTTCAGTTTTCTGGTCCTTCTAATAATAATAATCAAACGGGTAATTTTGCAAAGTGTACGACTCGTTTTAATGGTTCAAGTGAATCTAATGTGGAAGCATTTATAGACAGTATTTGTACGTATAAAGATTGTACTTCGGTCTCCGATGAAAATGCTTTACGCGGACTTCCCATGCTTTTGGAAGGCGTCGCCGCTACCTGGTGGCAAGGTGTTAAAAAGACAGTTGTTTCGTGGAACGATGCAGTGAAACTTTTAAAGGACACTTATACAAAAACTCATCCGCCGCATTTCATTTTTAGAGACATTTTTGCGAAAGAACAGGAGGTAGGAGAATCTTCTGAACTGTTCATTTGTTCTATCCGTGCTTTATTTTCTAAGTTGCCGTATGACTTGCCGTTAGCGGCACAACTCGATATGATTTACGGGCTGTTAAATCGTAAACTACGAAAACGGTTGCCGCGCAATCAATTTGACGATTTCGGAAGTCTTCTGACGCAACTCCGGGATATTGAACAATCTATGAAAGAAAGTGACCAAATTCCTTCTTATAAATCTGACCATAAGATTAATGACAAAAGAGATAAACAGTTATATTGTCGTTATTGTAAAAAAGCAGGTCACTCAAAAGAAAATTGTAAACAACTAATGAAAAAGGACAAAACAAATGACCAATATGGGCCCACTGTTTCATCATTGACGCAGGTTAAAAATCTTGCGAAAAGCGACGAAAACGCGCCAAACGCGAAACTTGTTTGTTACGGTTGCGGTGCTCCAGGTGTCATTCGGTCCAAATGCACTACGTGTCAGGGTAAAACCAAAACAGTAGTTCACTCTGTTGCTTTTGATCAAATCATAATAGAAAATTATTCTATTACAAATTCTGATTTAAACTTATATTCTGTTTCGATGTCTAGACCTTTACTACCAATCACGATTGACAAGGTTGACGGAGTCGGATTCGCCGATTCAGGCGCACAAGGTAGTATAGCAGGTGCTAGCTTGTATAGGTTGTTAAAACAAAAAAATTACGAGTTTACGAAAACTAAAATGAACATTTCTTATGCTGACGGAAATATCCAAGATAAAGATATTCTGAAAACGAACGTCGATGTTTTAATTAAAGATAAAATGGTGTCCGTTACATTTATCATTTTCCCAGAACTCGAACATAATAGAACGCTTTTGGGAGTAGATTTCCTCGAAAAAGCTAAGATTATTTTAAATATCGCCGATGATTGTTGGTATTTTTGTGAAGATCGAACGAAAGAGTTTCCGTTTGTTAAAGAAATCATTCTTGATGACTCAACGTTACAAATTTGCGAAGTGAGCGAATACTTTTTGCGTACCAACGAAGGAGAAATTTTGGACTCTTCCCAACGGGCCAAAGTTAATGAGGCTCTTGCGAAGGCTTCGGATATTTTTGCCTCCAGTGGAGACCCTACGGATTTTGCTGAACACCGTATAACCACGGACGATAGTGACCCCATTGCTGTATCTCCTTATCCTTTAAATAATTTCAAGAAACAATTTCTAAAAATTGAGATAGATAATCTTTTAGCGTCTAATATTATTGAAGAATGCGAATCTCCATGGGCCAGTCCCATCGTACTAATTCCTAAACGAAATAATCCTAATGATTTGAGGTTATGTATAGACTATCGTAGGTTAAATTCAATTATAGTTAGTGATAGTTTTCCAATGCCTCTTATAGACGATTTGTTACATTCGGCCAAACATACTCCTTTTATGTCTACTATAGATTTACAATCAGGTTACTGGCAGGTACCGGTTGCACCTCCGGACAGGGATAAAACATGCTTCGTTACACCTTTCGGCACCTATCGTTTTAATCGAATGCCATTCGGTTTAAGGAACGCACCCGCTACTTTTAACCGACTAATGGGACGTTTTTGCCGCGGACTTGGTGATCGTGCTGTTTTTACGTATTTGGACGATTTATTAATATTATCAGAAACTTTTGAAAAACATATCGATGATTTGACTGCCGTGTTTCAGAGACTTAAAATGTTCAAACTACGCGCGCGTCGAGACAAGTGCTCTTTCGTAAGAAACTCCGTACTATATCTCGGTCACGTGATTACACCACAAGGTATCGAGCCAAACCCCGCAAAGACTGCCGCCATCAAAAAGTTAAGTGAACCTAGTTGTATTAAACACGTTCATAGTTTTGTGCAAACGTGCTCGTGGTACCGTAAATTTGTGCCGAACTTTGCCGACATAGCTCGACCTTTAACGAACTTACTAAAGAAAAACGCGAAATTCCACTTCGGAGAAAAAGAAAAGTGCGCGTTTCAGACTTTAAAAGACATACTTACGTCATCTCCGGTTTTGATACAAGCTGATCAGACAAAGCCTTACATACTTCGAACCGATGCAAGTCAATATGCTCTCGGTGCGGTATTACTCCAGGGGGAGGAAAATATGGAACGACCCGTAGAATATGCAAGCCGCTTGTTAACCTCTGCTGAACGCAAATTCTCTACTACGGAGCGAGAAGCTCTTGCCATTGTGTGGAGTACCGAAAAATTTCGGGCCTATTTGGAAAATACGGAAGTAACCGTTGCTACGGATCATCAACCATTAAAATGGCTTTTTACTCTAAAAACACCTTCGGGACGTCTCGCAAGATGGGCGTTAAGACTTCAGGGACTCAATATGAACATAGTCTATACACCTGGGAAATCCAACGTGGTTGCCGATATGCTATCTCGACCTTTTTGTCCACACCCAGCCGACGAGACTTGTGGTATTTGCTTCGTCACGGTAGAAATGCCCAGATATGCGCCAGAGGACCTTCGAGCCCAACAACTTGCTGACGACGATGTTGCAAAGATTATTAAATCTCTAGAATCAGAAGATCTAGTAGACTTGACCAAATGGTCTGAACGAGGATACCAACTCGCTGATGGAGTTCTTTATCATTTCAATCCTGACAATGACTCCGAAAACCCCCAGCTGGTGATCCCTGAACCTCTACGAGAGGACATACTGAAACAATACCATGACGCTGACACTGCTGGTCATTATGGAGTTGACCACCCCTATAAGAAAATTTCCGAAAAATTCTTTTGGACTGGTATGCGAAGATACATTGCCAACCATGTCAAAAATTGCTTAGATTGTTTTGTGATTATGTTCTTTTAGACATTTATCCAAAATACTGTTGTTCTTAAAAACAAATAACATACATTCACAAGTATAAGCAGCAAATAACTTTAAACGTTTAAAGTGTCCTCTACATGTTTCTCTTAACTTTAAATTACCCAATATTCGTACTGCTCTGTTTTGGATAACGAAGACTTAATTACTGTGTGAACCACCCCAAAACATAATTCCGTAATACATCAAGGAATTGAATAAACCATAGTATGCACAAATTAGATATCTCTGATCAAACACATTTTTTATTTGTTTTAAAGCAAAACATACCTTACTAAGTTTACTGCAGAGAGAGGTTACATGCTCTATCCAATTTAGGCGTTCATCTAACATTACACCTAAGAATGTTGTTGAATTAGAATATTGTAGCAAATGGAGATATCTTCAGGATTATTCTGTTTATTACGACTATGCTTGAAGAGGATACAACTAGTTTTTGTTATGTTCAGTAGCAATGAGTTGTTACCAAACCATTTTGAGATATTTTCAATAACATTTAAGGTATCATCTTTGAGAATTTTTTAATCTTTTTTTGCTATCTATTTATCTATTCAGGGCACAGTTTCCGCAGATCTTCTGCAACAATACTGGTTGACGCAGGCGAGGATATTACTGCTCTCAAAAGACAGGGTGGATGGAAGTCCACCGCCATGGCAGAAGGCTACACAGACGACTCCATCAAAAATAAAACCGATACGGCCATCAAAATATCATCTTCAATTCAACCAAAAGTTAACCAAACGAATCAATAAAGATATAATTCAAATGTTTCGACAAGTCACCAAAACATCAGTCTTGATGTTAATTCTATCCCTGCGATTAACTTGACCAATTGTTCAAATATTACAATTATTAATAACTATAAATAAATACCATCATCTTGTAAGAATAGATAAGTAATATTTGTTAAGCTAAATACACAGATTTTTGTGTTAATTATTATGATTATGATTATTATAATTTTCGATAACTATGTACTGTGTATAAATGAACCATAATATATTGTATGAAATATTTGTTAGAATAAAATAATAGTGTTTCTAAAGATGTAAAAAAGTTTTCCAACAAATACACTACAACAAAAATATTTAGTAGTCGTGGATAAAGTATTGTATTCTACTCGCGTATAATGAGTTATTATTCCCTCGGTGATTTATGCCACTCGCTAAAATTGTGTAATATGTTTGCAATGTTTAATGATGTAAACTGAGATTTGAAACTATAAGGCACATCATAATTATATGTGAATATTCTTTTTAGGATTCAAAAAATTTCAACTGTTCTGTACTTAAACAGATATACATTATACATTTATAGTATGCTGTATCATCATTTGAAAATTACCTGAAAGTCCACTAAATTTTTAGAAAACGGATCTGTTCTTCTGGTTCCCATCAAACATGCTTTCAAATTTGGCTTAATCATTAATATATGTTTCAATGCCTCCTTAATCTCCATAGATACCACCATGATATTCAAATTATAATATGTCTGGCATTGTGAGATAAACAAATCTTGTTCTGGAAATGGTTCTAGACTTTTAACATACCAACAAAATATTGGTTTTCTATGTTGATACTTGTGTTTTAAAACCATGTTAACTAAATGTAATAGTACTGTACAATCTTTTCCTCCATTGAAACTCAAAAAAATATTATCAGGACCATACATTGAAATACATTTATCTATTACCTGAAATTAATAGTATTGAATTACTGTATTGGAAGTCTAAATAATTTCTTATCAAATATAAATGTAATGCATTTAATATAATTCAAAAAGATGTTCTAAGCAAATTGCCACTTGACACATATTAGAAAGACTAAATGGATCAGAGTAAGAGTAAGTAAAGAAATCAAACCATACCAATCATAAGGGAAATAAAAAAAACAATAGTATGGGCATATAAAAATCAAACCTATGAAACGTTTTAACACTAATGTTACTATTAGTGTTTTCCATTTGCAATTTAGTGCACACTTAGTTCGCATTTAGTTCAATTTACGTGTTCCATTTGCGCGACCTAGGGAAGGTTTGTACATTCCATTTATAAATCAAGCAATTATTTTTGCACTTAGGGCAACTTAGCACGAGCCTTTCGAGGTCGTGCCGATAATGCACTGGCGTATTTAAAGAAAATGGCGGAATCTAGTAATACTTCAAGACAAAAAGCACTAAAGGCAGTCCTTTTAGAAGTCCTAAGCAGCAGTGAAGATGATTCAGATGATGAATTAATTTTATTCGAACGGATTCATCTACCAAAAATAAAAAAATTTGTTGCAGTTACTAAAAAATTTAGTGACAGACAGGTTCCTACAATATGCTTCCAACATAAATTTTGGTGTTTTTATTTTAGTTCAAAAATTACTTTTGATTAGAAAGAGAAACGGCGAATGACCTGATAAATATGTTCAAACAACAAAAGCATAACCTAAAAAATTACAGAAAACTTTTAAATATTGCATTCCATTTGAAGTGCACTGGAGCACATATCTGGACAGAACTTGCACTGTGTCTGTGCGCACTCGGTGTCGCTCTAAACTGCAAATGGAAAACGCTATATGTAAGAATAGTGAGACTGCACGAGTGAAAGTATAAAGGCAGTTCATATTTAAAGAAATATTGCAATTAAACTCTGAAAATACAGGTTTAATCCCGCAGTTTTGTAAAGTTATGTTAAATGAATAATCTAATATTAGAGTATTAATTTTTCAATCACCCATTTTAGAGAAACCATAGTCATGCTTGAAAGAAATAGTTCAAAAAGAACTACACATATAAATTTGCAGTCAAAAGTAGGAATAAGATGAAGATAAGACATGCCTTTAGCAGTATCATTCAAAATACCTAAGCTTTTGTTAAAAAAGATATATTTACTTAATTCAGTTTTGTATTGACTCATTTAAATTTTGGTAGATGAATTCTGTTATTGATCATACATTATCTAAAATAGGTCTAAACCAACTAGTCTCCCAGACTTTCCTTAGGAACTAAGTAGAAAACAGGGTACACAATAGATCTTTTAGGTTTCGGTCACCCCAGTAAGATACAGGTCCATAAAGGTAGCGGTGGAAAATCAGCGAAATCGAAAAAGAAAACGTTTGAATTGCTAATTAGTTGCCAAAAAAAAACGATTTTGTTGCTCAAACCGATCTCGAAAAATCGATGACAATGCTAGCTAGCTATCGGGGACAGGACGAAATTAGGCGACTATCGTAAAAACAAATACGACAAAATTTGTTGCCGCAAGGATATAGTACAAAATTGTATTACGGTCTTGTTTGTAGATGTGAATATTGAATTGTTTCACAAACTGCCTAAAAATAAGTACGCAGTATAATACGGCCGACGCTGTGCGATCCGGACGATCCGATCTTTTGTTTTTATTTTGTTGCTGACAAATCACGTCTATTAGAGTATACCTGCAGGCAGCAAAAATTTTATACTCGTGTTAACCCACGAAAAACTGCAAATAAAGATAGCGGGGTCTCTGTCCAACTCAAATTTTTATAAAAAATCATAACTTTTTTTTCCTTATATTCTTTAGTGACACCTTACATCAAATTTTGTGGTATTTGTTTTTACGGTAGTCGCCTATTTTCGTCCTGTGCCCGCTAGCTTGATATAAAGCTAGCATTGTCATCGATTTTTCGAGATCGGTTTGAGCAACAAAATCGTTTTTTGGCAACTAATTAGCAACAAATTCAGACGTTTTTTTTTTCGATTTTGCTGATTTTCCACCACTACCTTTATAGACCTGTAAGATACATGCATTCACTATTTACCTGAGTTTTTGTTAAAGTTACTAGGATCACTTTATTCAATGTTCAGATTTAAATATTTTCAGTGTACATTATAACTTTATACAAATCTCCTACTAGTTAAGAAAACTAGATAACATAAAAAGTCATGTCTTTTATAAAAATCAGCTTATTATAGAATTTAGTTGTTGATCTGAAACAATGATACAGATAAATAACAAGTACCTTTTCATTTTAAAAATATTGTCCGTAATGTATATAAGTGCACTTATAATTAATTTATATTTGACTGTTCAGGTTTTGGATTTCATGCTTATCACAAAATACCACAATCAAAAATGTTTTATCATGTCAGAATGACTTGTTTAAATTTTAATATAAATATGTAATTGGGTTTCTTTCTAAAAATATTAAAAGAAAAAATTGAATATACTTACAAATGGTAAATTTGAATTATAAATATTATCAAATTAACTAACATTACTTAGATATCTTAAAAATACATGTGAACTTATTAAAGAAAATGATCGATATTTTAAATTTTTAATGTATTAGGCTATAAGATGATGAGCTGTGAAAGTCTAAATCAATTAATGTTAAGAAGAAATTAGTTATATTTCAGATATAAGTAATATTTATCGATAAAGCTTTTGGACACTAATAATCCTACTCTTATCTAGTAATTCTTAATAGTTCTGGAGAACAATTAACTGACAACTCAATCAACTAAAATTTATTAAATTGTTTACTAGGTACATACATATTTACTTACCTTTATACTATTTTGTATATATTCATTATCACTTTCAAAAATTATTTTTAAACCGTCTTCATGCTCATCTGACTGTATAAAATTGTCAAGTAATTCACGTTTCAAAATTTCTTCAGCTTCTACAATATTTTCAAAACTGTTACTACTCACAGCAAGTGTTACAATACTATTTTCTTTTTTAATATCCACATTAACATATTTTTTTATACTGTCTTCAATTTTTTTCAAGTTTCCATTTAAATTAACTTTTATATCTTTTTTAAATACTGGAGTTGTCATATATTGTTCCAAGTGAGATTTCAAAACTTCCAAGAACTGTATCTGCACATATTCTTCCTTCAGTATAAATATTCGTTGTAGGTATACCACAGGATAGGGAAGATTATCATTGGTTAAAAGTTTTGCAAATAATGGTATTTTCAATATATTTTCATCGCTGGATTTTGTTTCCTTCAATAACTTGTCAATTTTAAAGTTATTACCACAAATATTTCCCAACACATTAAAAATTATGTCATTTTTTAATTCTCCTATTACTATTATCAGATCATATTGTTTTGAGAGGGCATCTAGTTCTTTGGTCAAGACATTTTCATTTTCCACTATAATCACCAACTTTTCTATTTTAAAACTCAACAGATTAAGTTGTGTTATAAGGAATTCTTGTATCCTATTTGTATTTTCTCTAGCAACAATTCGATTAGTTACTAAAGCGATACCTATGGAGCTAAGCATTTCCACTTTTATTTATTATCACTTCAAAATAATTTTTGGTTTTTTCCTTTGTTTTGGACAATTACCTGTTAATCACCTTTACAGGTATTAAAATACACTTGCACTGCGAAAAATTCATTTGATTTCTGAAGTGAAAAAATTAGGTTATTATTATATAAGAAACGTCATCATAAACGTCAATGATGGCGCGTTCAGCCACGTTAGCGCTAGGCAAGCGCTGAGTAATCGGTCGAGGGCGAATTTGACCGCTAAGTGACAGCGCTAGCTCTAGCGGTCGCCATTTTTTCCAGCGAATTTATTTTCCGCTAAGCTGGTCAGCGGTTCGTTATGTCAACAACTACAATTCTAACCTCTAAGTTAAAAATTCTGTGTTATTTAGTTATTATTAGTGAATAACTTCCTCGAAAGAATTTAAATTTCTTACTGGATTTTCTGCTTCTCCTAATGCTAATATTTCTAAATATTATTCTTGTCTTTCAATTACAGGTGGAATCATAGCGTTTCTGAACCCGCCCTATGATTATGTCAAAGTGAAATTCATCAAGTTAGAATGGAAATTTAAAAAACTTTTGAACTGCATGTGCATTATTTTCATTCATATATAGATAGCATCCATTGGCTCTTAAGAATCATGATAGTTCTCGTTATGGGAGGATTCTGAACGTAGCTATGGAGAATCCACGCAAAGACAAGTTCTGTATTTATGAATCCATGAACGTAGCTTTCCAGGTAAGCTGGCAGCACTGATGAAGTAGTAAAATTATATTTGCAATGTTAACAACAGGAAGTAACCAAGAAACTATCGTTTTTCATCTTTCATGGTCTTTCATCTGTCACTACTGAAAAATGAAGTGTAACGTGAAAAACTTAACCCTTTTCTAACAAGATTATAAAATAATGTTCATATTTAAGGTTCTTACTGCAAATATAATGAAATTGTAATCCACTTTTATTTACAAGTATCTTTTGTCACAATGGATTCCGATGAACTTGTAAGTAAATCAATTAGTTTATTACCACATATCTGCAATGGATCATCTTACCATTGACATAATTTTATGCCTGTAGAATGTAAACTTCCTATAAATCTTTGTATCTGTCTTGTTTTCTAGCGTAATATTGAGTTCATTGATTTAAATGGCGTTGAAGAGAATGAACAGCTTAGGATAAGAAATTCACTTCAGCAATATGACCCCAGTGTAGAATTACCCTGGGTTAAAGACAAAAAAGCGTTCTTAGGTAAGTGCCTTTAATATTTATAGCATAGGTATTGGAAATAAAATATATTTACATGTGATAAATCTTCGTTAAATATTTCAAACATTTTATCAACTGTGCAGTATGAAATAGACATCATTTTAAAATTCAAAAATTAATCGATTGTTGCACATTTCTATTAATCTGTATTATATGTAAAAAGCTAACCTATGCATAAAAAGAGTATTGTTTAAATGTATATGAAGTATGGCTCATACAATTTTGGATAAATTATCTGCTTACCTATATTTCCAAACATGAAATCATGTTGGGTCTTATGCAGGCTAAAGTCAAAAATTTCATAGTTATATAAATAATAATTGGTAATTGTATACAACAACTACTTTTCGTATTTTTCTCCAATTTTTCCAGAAAACTACTTGAAATCACTGTAAAATCAATTTCCAACAAGTCCCGATAAGCGCACTTACAGGATAAGGGTGTGAATAAGGGTGCTGGGTGGGTAAACAAGAGTAACAAAATTAATCTCAAATGAAATGACGCTTTGTTGTTGTATACTCTAGTATTTTGATTAAACCTAACCAAACCAAAACACAAAAGTATACAACAGAGAAAAGTATAAGAAATAAGATTATCCTGAAAATCTGACAACATCGCAATTATAATATGACATTTTAAAACAGATCATTGGTTAATTCATCGAGAAGGGCAAGGAAAATGCTTGAAGAAGGTGTACAGTGTTGAAAAAGTGGCTGTGTAAATTGAAAAACTGCAACTTTAAATGCCAATAGTAAAGTAACAAGGAGTGTGCGCCAAAACCGGAGTTGTGTTTAGGGATCCTGAGGGTGTACAGAATAAGTGTGTACAATTTTTTTTGTGAAATCCAGAAGTAGCTGTTGTATACAAGGACCTAATAATTTAACTCCTTTATTTATCTGAGATGATTCAGCAATTATGTTTATTTTATCCAACTGGGTTGAATAGAAAATTATTGAAAATTTCACGAACTTTGTTGGAATGAAAAAATATTTATTGATATAGATTAAAAACTAGTGGATTACTGTAAATTACAGATCCTCAATTAAAAATGTATGTCAATTAAATGTTTAAATTATTAAAACTTGTAACCATACTGCGATTAAATTAACACATTATTACCAAAACTGCTTGTTTTATATCACATTTTTATTAGCTTTATCTGTATGTATGTAACAGAATCTTTAAACATTATTTCCACTAACTTCATAACAATCAATTGAATTGAAGCTTTGCGCATTTATCAAGGACAATACAATAATTTAATAAGTTTATTTCAATATCCTGATCAGGATTAACAATTAATTTAATAGGGTCTAAACACTCTCCCTGCTATACCTCATACACAAAGCATAACATACTGAGCAATGGGCATTATGGGGAAAGATGATAGCAAATTGGACTCATGGGAAGGGTCTGAGGTTCAATTATTGCTTACCCCTGATAAAAATTTGTTTTTTCAAGTATGAATACTACTGAAATTAAATATGTTTAAAGACTAAAAAAGCAAAAATAAATATGTAATAGTTTAAAAAACTAAAAAAACGCTTTTTTAGCAGATTGAACTAAAAAATCTTCCTCTACTAGTATTAGAAGACATTTATGCTGTGTTCAAGTCAAGAAGATAAATGTCTCTCCTAGAAGGAGATAATAAAAAATTAGCTCCTACTAGAAATGTATCTTCTTGACTTGGACAAGGCAAAGTAGGAGTAAACAATTGTTACAAGAAAATTTGCAGAGTGAATGAAAAATATTTGTCATAATCCTTTGATTTTTGGGATTAGTCCTGCTTTCTTACAAATTTCAAGAAGAGTGCAAACAATATCTTCATTTTTCAAATTCACAGTGCAATTTATTGTTATAATCAAATGTCAATTTAATTTAGTGAATTTTCATTCATTTGTTCTCACTGACTACTTCTTTTCAATTGAATCCTTGCAAATACCAAAGGAATCCAAAAATGATCATTGTGAAAATGATCAACTGTACTAGTAGTGGAAAAAATAATATATAAACCATGGTAGATAAGTTTCTCCTCAATCTCAAAACTTATCCCTCAATATCAATTGTAATAGATATTTTATTAGTAACTACATATCTCTTGAACCTGAATTAGTATAAAACTCCCAAGCTTATTATAATAAATTATTTTCTACTTTTCAGCTTGATTTAAAAGTTTCAATTATTTTTTAAACTTGTGAATTCTCTACAATATTCTGGAAAGAAATTTTCATGGAGCTCATGCCTTCCAAAAAAATGTTAAATTATACAAATACATAATTGAGGATCTGATCTAAATTGTAATGTTACAAGGTTGCATTTTCTGAAAAATTGCATATTTAGCCTTTTGAGTCTTGAGAACAAATTTCTTATAATCCTAAAAGTACTTTCATCAATTGAAAGATACTACTAATACCTACTCAGCCATATTAATTTTGTTTGGGTTTAGGTTAATTTTGTTAGATGAATTGAATAATTGAAACCATCATGAATTTATAGTCAAGTAAACTAAATTTTTGGTGTTGAGACATGTTTGGTTGCTAAATTTCTTCCTACTCGACTAAAATACCAGCTAAGTCTGATTTAGGCTTGTGATTAATAAACATGAAATTATATTTTTTTATTGTTTTCAGGAAAACAATTGCAAAAGAGAAAGGAGCAAGGACAATGTAGTATGCCCCAACAAATAATACCTCCATCTACACATCACAATACTTACATGCAGCATCCTATTATGACCCAACCTGTTTATTACAATCATCAGCAGCCTTCAGTGGTAGTGCAGCCTATGCTTCCTTATGCTCCAAACATTGTTTATTATGCCGCCAATGCTATGTCGCCTGTCTCCCCTCCATACCACCAGCAAGTTTTTATTCCCCATAGCACTTATTCTCCTCAGGCTCCCACTTACGCATATCCAGTGGCTGTTACTGAAAAACCTGCTGAAGATTTAACTCAAAAGGAAAATGGCATTGCTGAAGAAGAGGAAGACAATGAGCAAAAGTAAGTATAACATTTAGAAATCTCCAGCAGTTTTTTATTTCCCTTTTCTAACATTAATGTAACAATTTTAGGGCAATACAGAATGGTATTCCTGAAGATATACCCGAAGAATTGCCTGTGGTAGTTAATGGTACTGAAAATACAGAAATAACTTCCAGTCCCGCTCCGGTAAACAAATCATGGGCCAGTTTGTTTAATTCAAATAAACCTGGTGCTCTCACAACAACTACTGATGAGAATACAGATCAGAATATTTCTAAAAAGGCTGTGAATAAAGAATTCAATAATAATATGCCACTGTGTCCACTTAAACATCCAAGAAAGTCCCAACAATTTGTTGATCCTGATTGCTATAGAATGGGAGGTAAGTTCCTGATAATAATAATCCCTAATTAGTTGTTGTGTACAATCATAAGACTTGAGAAAAACTTACAATATTGGATGGTGTAAGCATCTAGTGATCAGTTTTAGTCTCTACTAAATTTATTATAATCAAATATTTTTATTCTGTAGATTAATAAGTAGTAAATTATTTTGTTTTTCAGAATACTTATCATCATATGTCCTTGATGGTAAGGCATTAAGTTTACAACCAAGAGGATTATTGAATCAGAGTAATTATTGCTATATAAATTCTATTCTACAAGCCTTGGTTGCATGTCCACCTCTTTACAATCTTCTGACTGGTCTATCATTCAATATTTCTTCAAATGAAAAGAGAAAACCAACTCCTGTTATTGACGGAATGTGAGTACACTTAATTTTAAAATTTCCTTCCTGGAATGTAAAATTTAAATAAGTACCTTTATATATTTTTGATTTTTCTTTATAATTAGGTTAAAACTTGAATTACACTAAATATTACTTTGATAAATGGGATTTAGAAATATTTCTAAATTTATGTTATTGTTCGTAGGTGTCGCTTTGTCAAGGAATTTAAAAACCTGCCTCCCAATTTGAGGACAAAAGAAACCAAGAAATCTGACAAAAATGCAAAGAAAGATCTTAATATTATGATAAATACTGACATACCATTTGAACCTTCTTGGATTTATAAAATGTTGAATGGGATTAGAACGGATCTTATCGAAGGCAGACAAGAAGATGCTGAAGAATTTCTTGGTTTCTTACTAAATGGATTAAATGATGAAATGCTTGAGGTTGTTATTGAATAATATTTTAAAACCATAAAATTGTTAATTCTTTTCCATCATTTATTTTAGCTGATAAAGTTGGTTAAAAATGATCAAGATGAACCATTGGAACCTCCAACTTTTGATGAAGATGATGTTGATAAAGAATGGAAGGTATGTTTAGTATATTCTTCAAAAGCAGCTTTTAATCGAGATCATTTTGTGAGAAAAACAAATAAAATCTCTTCTCTTGTTCTTCAGGTCATGGGTCCAAAAAATAAAGGCAGCATCACAAGAAGGACTGACTTTGATAGAACCCCGATTAGCGATATATTTGGTGGACTGCTAAAATCAAGAATTCTCAGAGCAGGGGATCTTAGTACAGAAAACATTCAGCCATTCCTTACTCTTCAATTAAATATTGAGGTAAGTTGGTTATGTAAATTTTTCTAGTCATGCAAGATTCTTTTTATAAAAAAATGTATCAAATTAAACAGAGTTCATTATAGTTCTGAGGTAAATTTTTGGATTTCAGAAAGTAAAAACTGTGAGAGAAGCTCTTGAAGCTTTAGTGAACAGACACCAATTGGAAGGACTAACTTCATTGAAAACTAATGAAGAAGTTGAAGCCTGGCAACAAGTGCTGTTGGACGAATTACCAGTTATTCTTATTCTGCACTTGAAATGTTTTGATTACAAGCAAGACAGTTGCACAAAAATCATCAAAGCTTTGGAGTTTCCAGTTGATTTAAAAATTGATCAAAGTAAGTACTAAATATTTTTACGCATATTTAAATGTATGAAAATATATTTTAATCTCCCAAACAATAAATATGATTATTTCCCTTGCCTTTTAAATTTGGATTTTTTCACCAATCACATTTTGTTGCATGATCACTGTTGGTACTAAATAGTCCGCTATTTGATCACCGTCCTCAATATTTATCGAAAGAACGTTATTCTGCAATAAAGAATTAATCCGTAAATTTCAATTTTTGCAGATAAAACAACTATTTATTTTGTTATAAAGTTACCTATACTTGAAAAATTATTGTTTTTTTAGATTTTAATACACAAAACTTACAAAATTCGTACTTTTTCTCCTGTTAAAATTTATCAAGAGCATGTTATATTACCTTTGATCATTAACACTTATCGTCCTATTTCAATTTTGTCAAATTTCTCCAAAGTTTTCGAGATGGTCATTTATAATCGTATCTATCCTTATGTTTGTAATCTCCCGCGCAACATGGTTTAATGAGCAGAAGATCAATCTACTTTTGATAACACAGTTATTATCTGAAGTTATAGATGCAGGTGGACAGATGGACGTGATATATACAGATTTCTCGAAGGAATTTGACAGAATGGATCATGGTATCTTGATTGATAAATTGAATCAGTTCGGATTTTCTCCAAATTTGCTAATGTTTTATCAGTCTTACTTGGAAAGTAGGAAAAAAATTTGTTTTTTTATAGTGGACACTCCTCTCAAAAATATATAGCTAAATCAGGTGCTCCACAGGGATCAAATATCGGACCTTTGTTATTTCTTTTATTTATATATGACATTGATCTCTCTTTAGATTCAGGTAGGCTGATTTATGCAGATAATATGAAAATATTTCTGCCCATATCAAATCTAGCTGATTGTTTAATATTGCAATCCAACTTAGAAAAAATATCTGACTGGTGTTCCATAAACAGACTCCCCTTGAATGTTTCAAAATGTAAAAAGGTATCATACTCTAAGAAAAAAATGATGGTTTCATTGTGAGGAACTGTCGAGGTCTTCATAATATTGCTGTATTAAAAACACTCTACTTCTCTTTTATTCATTCCAAAATGGAATACTGTTCAATTATTTGGTATACATTCTATAATAATCATATAACCAGAGCAGAATCTGTACAGAGGAAGTTTCTAAAATATTTAGATTTTAAAGTGAGCGGATCTTATCCATCAAGAGGAGTTGATTATCAATCTCTCTTGGACAAATTTAATTTTGAAAGTCTAGTTTTTCGTAGAGTGATGTCATCCTTATCTCTTTTATATAAGATTTTTCATGGTGTAATTATATGTCCAGAGATTCTAAGTAAGATCAGTCTTAATGTGCCTAATTACAATACTAGACAACATTTACTTTTTTATTATGAGGGATCTAGAACTAATATTTTATTTAACTCACCAGTGAATATTTCGTGTTGTAATTTTAATCATTTATGTAGTTCGTGTGACTTGTTTGTTGATAGTCTGAATTTTATTAAGAAGAAGACTTATTTTGACTTTATGGTGTAATCTATTCAATTTTATTGTAATCTTTTTTATTATTTTTGTATTTTTAGCTTCTGTGATCATTTTATATATACTTTTATTTGTTTAATTGCAAATTTCAATTGTATTTTATCATATGCTCTGTAAAGGGATTTATATCTGTTGGGCATTAAAGGCTATTATTATTATAAAAGATAAATTATCGTATTTATAAAAAGTTGCCTGAAACAATGAAATTTTTTAGCTGACAATAACTATACGGTATTTAAAATCTCTTTCAGAACTACTGTCATCAAAACCACAAAATCACAAAGAAAAACATTACAAACTGTTTGCGGTGGTGTATCATGATGGCAAAGAAGCCAGCAAAGGACATTATGTAACTGATGCCTTCCACATTGGATATAGTTGTTGGTTAAGGTACGATGATGCTTCAGTAAAGACGGTTCAGGAAGAACATGTGTTGAAACCGCAGGGAACCAGAGTTCCATATCTGTTGTTCTATCGACGTAGTGATACTATTAGAGGAAAATAGTGTGTGATGTGGCCTATTAATGCAGTTCAAAATGTTTCGGCTCACAGTTTATTTGTGTAAGTACGGTTCGCGGCTCTAAATCGTTCAACTGGGTTAATGAAATGATGGCGTACAAGTTGATTCTCGATGAGAGAGCGGAAAGATTTTCGTAAATATGTAATTTAGCATTTTAGTTTTAAGTAACAAATTTGTGGTTTGGTATTTTGGAACACATCTTATTCATTTAATAAAAAATGTAAATTGCATAGAAAATTCACTAGCAATGTTCCCTTTATAAAATATTTTTACTTATAAATAAAGTAACATTTATTTTAAGTTGGAGAGAGACATTTTTGATTTTTATTGCTATCCCAAAAAAAATATAGATATAAAATAAATATAAAAATAACATATTTTTATTGAAAATTCTACTAACTGTATGTACATAATAAGGTTTGTTCCAACCGCAATCAGAAACTTTCAAAAGATGTCAGAGAATAGTCGACCATTGCAATTAGTGAGAGGAATTACGGGAAAGTCAAATCGTTGTTTGCTATTACCAGTTATTCTCAGATCGTTTCTGACAGTTTCTGATAGTGGTTGGAACAGATCTATAATAATCACAAAAAATAATTGGTAATGACAAAAAATTCTATGCATAAATAAGTTTCACAATTTCTGATGATATTATTAGAATCGGTGATGATTTAATCTGACACAATCTGTTTAGCATAAATTGTGCCATGCTCTGTAACGTCAATAGAATGAGATATGTTCATGGAAGGAAGACTGAATTCTGCTCCAAAGTAGCATCGGTACATTAAGTTATCCATCTTATAATATTTATAAGAAAAATAACTGAGCAAAACCAGTTCTACTTCACGAGGACATAACTTCAATTTAAAAAAAAACTACACAAGTGTTTATTTCGATATTTGCCTTTGTAAGGCAGCTGGAAAAACCAACTAAATTATGTGTAGCTTTTTGATTTGTTACTTGTTATTCTAACTTTTCAAATATTGGTAAAAGAAAGGCTTGCTTGAAAAATTACTTGAAACTTATTTGGCTCCACCTAACATAACAAATATATGAAAATATATTATAGATCTGTTCCATCTGTAGTGAAAAACTTGTGGTGGATATTTCCATGGAGACTATTTAAGGAGATCGGACCCCATGTATTCCAATTTCTGGTCATGGCAGAGGGCGCCAGTTTATATGGAATACCAAAAACATATGACTGTAGAACAATAACAGCCAATCATAAGCCTTGCATACACTTTGAGTGCATGGTGTTTTATTGGTTGCTAGCTAATTTGACAGTATGTGAGGTAAGTGGGGTTAGGAAACGGAGATGAAAAATTATGTGAGTAAGATATCCGTTTTTGTTCTCGTCTTCAAAAATATCGAAAATTATGATCATTTGGTGGCAAAATATATGTCTTGCCAAAAACATTTCTTTCCTACCAACCACTATTGTAATAATTTTTAACAATGCACACCCTGCCCATTTTTTATTTTAAACAATTTTAATCTTTCCAGTTCATACTTTGAGTTTTCATTATTCATTACCATAAGTACCTAATGTTTACAATTTGACTTCTGTCATTTATAAAAACTAAGGTTAGGTGGTATTGGATTTGCAGTGGCTACGCCGCGGTGAAAAAACAAACTACTTAGATAGACGATTTTGAGGACAGGTTTTTTTCCGTATGAGTTCGATCTCCTTATCTAGCCTCCATGGATATTTCGTTATGTTTGCTATGTCTAGTTATTGTTTTATCCTTCTAGATTGTTATTACAACAAACCAAATATATAACATTAGTTTTTCTTCTATCTAAAAACGGTGTTTCATTTTATGCATTTTTTTTTTAATTATCCCTAGTGTAACATCACAGGGACCGTATTCTTGACTGAGGGAGTAGAACTTCCCGAGAGAACATACATTTTGTCTTTTACTCTGTCACTACAGTGACAAAGACAAAATATCTGTTCTCTCGGGTAGCTTCACTCCCTCAGTCAAGAATATGGCCCCAATTATTTAGCTGTCTTCCTCTCCTTGTTTTTAGTTGATTCTGGATTATCAGATATGGTTGACTCTCCGCTTGTTCTTTAATTAAACCTAGAAATGGATCCATTTCTAATTCCTTTTGTTTATGATTTTACTCAATTATACTCTCCATGTTAATTATTCAATTTTTAATTGCATTTTTCTCGGGTTAGAGGAGGTCAATTGACTTCAGTCATGTCCTTAATAAGTGTACAAAAATTTAGAATTGCCTTTCTTACACCACGACAACTACCTTAAGGATATTATGATACTATTAACATTGACATGTTCAGTCTCTAAACTGTCGGGAATTTTCAAAAAACTAACTGTTCATTTATTCTGCGTTAAAAAATTATGTAGGAGTCGGTCGCTCATTGTTAAAGTCCGTTTGTAATTATCAATGATTCATTACAAGTTTTAATCAATTTTTTAGGATCCTAAATTTAGGACACCAAACATTGAAACTATAAACTCAAATGTATGCAACACTCAAAAGTTTTAATAGTTTTTTTAGGATGTGATCATGCGCACTGCAGTTGGCGGGAGCCTCCTTAACTTTTAAATGTAGGTTAGTTAGGTATTTTTATTCTTTAAAGTCTACAGTTCTAAATATAAATATGGATGTTGAATTTTTATTATTAACAGCAGCGTTTATTTTTGCATTTATTTCGTATACTGGTCGTATAGTCGTATACTTTTTAATTCGTTTAAAATGCTTTCATAAGCAGAAGCACGCATATGCTTATTTTTATATTGTTCACTTTCTCTATAAAGGCAAGGCCTTTCTCTATAAAGTTCGATCAGTGAGACTACTTGATCATGTGAACACGACATTTTTATATGCAATATTGCTTAATTTATTTTGAACTTTTCTCTTTTTATAAAATATGGTGTGGAAATAAATAAACGAAAATCGAATAAATAAGTACTAGAGACTAGAGTTTATGTTGCAGAATCAGTGATACCTATCTCTTTGAAACTGCAAAACTAAACAACGTTAAAGTATATATTACCCTATATTTTTGTCGTTAGCTGTCAATTAATTGATAGAAAATAGGACAAGTTTTGATGATTTGATACAAAATGTGTATGTATTTATCAGTTATTTAGGATCCTAAAAAATTGACTAAAACTTGTAATGAATCATTGATAATTACAAGCGGGCTTAAGATATAACAACGCAAAGTTTAAAAAATTATGTATAACTTTTGGAAACTATTGATAGTATTTGTGCTTTTGTACATATGAGAGTAATATGGGTAGTCTGACGAAAATTATGGCGCATTTTGTTGATCTACTGTTACAACATTGTAGCACTACAACTAACTTAATTGCGTTTATCTCATTGATTTAATCTGAAATCACTATCTCAAGTATAATTTTTTTACATTTGTTTCTAATACTTTTATAAATATTCCAATTTTACCTATTTTTATCGATACATAGAAAGATCTAGCTGACCTACCCTTATTTGAGTTCAATATTTTTCAGTTGTTGAACTGCGTTCGTCTTTTTTAATCTCGCCTACCATTTTTCCTATTTTAGTTGCTATCAAAATGCTTTCTTAGTTTGTTTTCAGTGAAATGTCTTTTCATAATTTGCGGAATATCCAAACACCGTTCTGTTGGAATATGTAATCTGAATATTGCTTTTCTGGTACTGACCCATCATTAAAACTCCTCTAATTGTGTAAAACTGAGAATGTATGGTACATTAAAACTGACTGTTCTTTTAATTAATGTTGTACCGGCACAATGACAAATAGACTAAAAATATTGATAACATATACATATACAAATATACATACAGCATATTTTGTATTAAAATGTTTGCTGTTTAAAATTTAACACAAAATTCACTACTTATTCCTCGCACGCTTTTATTGTTTATTATTGTATATAGTGTTGTTCTATCACCTTATCTATCATGACAATTTTTATGCTTATACTTTTGTTATTACAATAGGTATTTAATTATTATGTTAATCTTATTGTTTATAAAACTAAAACAATTTTGAGTTGAAACATTTTAATTAAATATATTAGTCATAGGTTTGTTGATTTAAAAAGTAACAAATATTGGAATAAACTGTAAACTAAACTTTATATGTAAGTTTTAAATACAAAAATCCTGGTTGTTTGGGATAATTCAAGAAAATTGTAGCGCTAAGAATATATTGTAATTATTATCCACAGAGAAACATAATTGAAAATAAGACAATAAAAGAGAATCGAAAATAAAATTAATTATCCAGTTCTGGCTACAGACCTCTCAAATAACTAATTCCTTTACCTCACGTCCATTTCTATCCCGTGATGCCAAAAAAGCTTTACTTTTCTTTAGGATGTTCAGATTGTATGCCATTTTCCCAGAGAAATAATAATTTGTGAGGAGTCGATGTGTGCATAACATCTTGTTTTATGATGGAAGGTGTTAGTGTTTCCAGAAATATTTGAGGACCTGTCTATTAATATTTAGCTGATCACAAAGATAACATAAGTGAAACCAAATTTATCTATGTTAGATAAGATATGACTATTTTTTTTTAAATTATGTTTTCATCAAAATAATTTAAAACACCATTATCAAATCTGTGGAATTTTCAATTTGTATATTTATTCACAGCAGTTGCATTTTTTCAAAACTCTGTACTTTGAAGTAATTTGAATAGATCTCATTTAGTTGGTTGTCAGTTCTGTATACAATTTTTGTATAGACAAACATAAATATTCAGTGTTGTGAGCCGAAACATGTTTAACTGTAGTGTACCATTAGTATAATAGTATTACATTTTATATGTAAAAAGAACTTTTATAATGCTTTTTCAATATTATGGGGAAGTAGATAATGTGTATCCATTTGCCAAATCATAATAAACCTATTTTTTATTTAGACAATAACATTTTGAAATATTGTTCTGAATTTGAAGTTCTCTCAAGTGTCCATCTAAATGTAATAACTAAAAATGAAACATTCTAACTACCTTATTCTATTCGCAACATTGTCATGTGCAAATAAAAAAAAAGTCAAGCTTCTTTATCATATTGATCGAAAAAGTACAGGTATAATTTTTTACAGGAGCTAGCAGTAAACTTTGCGAATAACTGCAAATAAAACAATATAAATATAAATTTGTAATTATATCCAATATTTGCCACTGAAATATACAATTTTGTCGTTTATATATTCAAAGCTTTTGGCTTAAATGTATTCATGGTTACTATGGAGCGTCAAAATAGTATTCTGTATTTTGTTAAATCTATTCTATCCAATAAGGATTGTTATGATAAAGTAGGAATTGGATTTATGAAACATTTCTAATAATCACCTTCCCTTGACATAATAGCTAATAGTTACTGTTAACATTTGCCAAAAGTTTTGTCTGTTAATGAATATTACCGTTTTTTATATAAACATTTAATATCATTACATTAAAGGTCTTTCTGTTAATAATGTACGGGCTGATCTGGAATAAAGTGAGATGAACACCATTTTCTATTTATTTTAATTCATAGTAGAAAGTTATAGCTTTAGTCAATGGTTTGTTTTTGGTATTTTAGATCATCCTGTGAATAGTCAAGTATTTCATTTTAAAAATTGAACTTTACATAAAAGTGAGTTTGTACTGTATATATGCTAGAATGTTAATAAATACTAAATGTTAAGATGAATTTGGAAGTGACCAATAAAGTTTTTATTATAAAAATATGTGGTTCTTAATTATTCCAAAATGGTCAGATTTCTTGACTTGACCTTTTACAAATTAGGTAATACCTGTTAACAATAATTATCAAAATTAATTGTTTCATAAACTGTTTTATCAAAAGAAATTATATATAACATCTAAAGTTAAACATTAAGATATTTAAGTACTTATGGGACAAATTTTTTTCTTGTGAATACAGGATATTTTGGAACCAGGGAAAAATCAGTGCAATTTTTTTACATTAAAGAAATTCTACAATTATATTTTCTTTAAAATCAACATTTACAATGGATTGTTTTGCAAAATCCATCACACTAGCTCTTAAACACTGATTATCGGCATCTTGAATATTTATTCTATAATCTACATTTTGAAAACCTTTCTTATTACCACTGTCAACCTTATCACTTCTTCCATATATCAATAGAATATTTAAAGTTTTTATCACACTATAAATTTTTTGAAAAATGTTCAATGAATGCTGATAGTAACTTAATGTCATACAATCTAACTTAGCTATCCAATAATAACTTGTAATATTATCAATAATAATTAAACTTATATTGTCCTTTGCTAGAATGAGCCTTTCTAAGCTCATAATAGCTATATCTAGTTCTTCAGCACTATAACAGTTGAATATTGTAAGATTTTTTAAACAAGTTTCTAAAATCTCCTTGGTAGGATCTAATACATTCTTCTTTAAAAGCTGAGTTTCAATAACTTTAATAATCTTGAACAAGTTAATTTGATGCTCACATAAAATCAACACTGCTCCAGATGCCTTCCATTCTGAATCATTGTTTGGTAAAATACATTTAACAATAAAGTCTATGAACAAATTCGTTTTAGCTACTTTTGGATCACCGGTAATTTCTATAACTTGATTAGGAAGAGGTCCTCCATCGGGAAATAAATTAGGATTTATTCCTTCTAGGAACGTTTTTCTATTTACTCTCGAGAATAACTGAATACCTGATTCAATGTTGCTGCTACTCATATTTTCGTTGGAATATGTATTTACTCAAGAATACTGAACATATTTTGAACATGTTGAAAGAAACAAATAAAAATATAAGTTTTTTTAATTTGGCCTGAAACAGGGACCACAAGAATATTTGTATTTAGATTACATTACTTGCAAATTAAAAGGCTCAGCCAGAAAACCAGAAGATTCGAGTAAATTTCCAAATAATTTCAATTTCATCTAAATTTTACTTTTCTAAATAAATTATTTGTTTATAAGTTTCACTACTTCAAAAATATACAAATTTTAGGTTAATAAAAATAAGTAGTCTCTTCTCTGGAAGGGATATTCGATATACATCGATATTCGATGCATCGAAAACATCGATCTTTACGATACCAACGTGTAGGCTAACTTAGGGATGGCGATCTGAAATCGATTCATCGGACCAAATAAATCGATTTTTTAAATCGATATATTGTAATGAATCGATTCATTGAATCGATATTTCACCCTGGAAAATCGACATTCGATTTTTTCTGGTTTGGTTTTGGGAACTATTTTCTTAACTTTTTAAAGTAGCAAATACATTTAGAAAATAAATGTCCTCTTTTATATCTGATCTGATACTTTGATATGGTAATAAAAATAATTGTTATTATCGAATTCCCTGAACTAAAAAATCCCTGATTTTACTGATAAAAGATCCCAGAGATTGTTTATTATGGTATTTTTCTTGTTTTTCATAAAATGGATTTATATTTACATAGTAAATACAAACTTGAAAAAAATCGATTTTTTGGAAATCGATCTTTTAGACCTCGATTTTTTTATGAATCGATTCATCAGGTTACGATTCGAATCGATTTAAAAATCGATCTTTTTTGGAAAGAATCGCCATCCCTAGACTAACTAACAAAAGCTTTGTTCCAACTGGCGTTAGAACCATGCTATGCGCACTCGTATAGGAAATTCTTGACCACATTCCATTCGTAGTGCGTGCTCCCTGGCTTAAGAGGGCGATGTGTCGATTTTACTGGTGGCTGAGTATGCACTGCAATAAAAGACCTCTTCTTTTTCTTTTTGACCTTATCCAACTTTTCGAATAAACAACGGTAATTTTTTAGTCTGTTTTCTGTGTTACGTCCTATTTTTGATTTATAATCATGGTGTACGTGTCTAAGTATTCAGCTATCAGGAAATATTGTTTCCAAATAATTTATTCAAAAATCTTTTTATTATCTAGTTCATTGTCTATAGTAACTTTTTATTATTTACTTCAGTGTCTGCCTATAGTAGTTTGGTGTTGCAGTTAATTTGGTGTAAGTTATTTATAAAACTTTTCATTACTTACTTCATTGTCTATAGTAGTTTGGTTTTGTGGTTAGTTTAGTTTATCAATTATTCAATCAATCAATTATTCCTTGAAGGAGTACAATATTAATATTTTTTAGGATGCCCGGAGGAACAGTGTGTTGTGTCTTCGGATGTGAAGGCAAAACATCGTTTCCTCAATCCCAATAAAGATTTTGCTAGGTACCAAAAGTGGGTCCAGTTGTGTGGAAATGAAAAACTAAAGAGCAAGGATGGTGTACCGTTCCGCGAGTATGCCACAAGCACTTTGAACAAAGATATTATTCAAGTAATAATCTTTTAGTGAACTCATCTTTGCCAACATTGAATTTACCTAGGCCATTAACAGGTGAGTAATTAAAAAATGTGTATTTATAATATATCAGAATATAAAACCTTCTATTTTTATGACAATTTTTCACTTATTGATAAATAATCTATTTATTGCAGTGATTGATGAAAATTTTACCCCTGAAGGGATTCTGCCTGCATACTTGGTACACAAAGAACACAGCTATCATAAAGGTCTGCAATAACTTTCATTCATTATCAAACTACTGTCGTTGTTCTACACACTATGTTAATAACTTGAATGTAACTTTAGTTTTTGGAATCAGAACAAATATCTGTTTTCAAGATAGACCACAAGCTGAGGAAATTCATGGAAGATATTTTGAACAAGTAGGACCTTCACATGCAGAAATGGTTACAGATGTAAGACCATCTACCAAAATTCATATAGCAGATAATATTGCCATCATTACACCAAAAAGTAAGCATAATATTCAGTTAGTTCTATCTTCAATCTCCATTGATAGTCAAAAATATTAAATTAGATATATATATTATTCATAGTTTGTATTTCATATAAAACTCGCACAACAATTCTCATTGCAGGCAGAAAGACATCATTGCTTGAACTTGCCAACATAGGCGTGCGCAGACTTTTTTATTAGGGGGGGCCCTTGATTCATTTGAGTATGCCTATTAAAAATGATAATTAAGCAATAACGCTGCCTTTTCTATAATGCAAAAGTCCATTGCAGGCTCATCGGCGAAATAAAAAAACGTCGTTGCCCCATTTCTAATTGAAAGATTTAGTAATTACGCAATTGTAAGTAATATAACAAAATATATTGAATCAATTGGAGTGAAATCGCCCTCACAATTCAATAATAGTACTTCGTTCACACTTTTAAGAATGTCTGTCGTTTCTTGACTAAAACGTTGGTCTATTCTGGAGACAAGTGAATCTAAAAATGGATAAAATGTGTTTATTCTAACAAAATCTTTCATATTTCCAAATTCATGTTGATTATCACACATCTGATCTATTTTACGCAGAATTTTTCTTTTCCTAGTTTCCGGAATTGTAATACCATGTTTGTCTAATATTTTTTCAACTTCAACATACATTTTATTAAAAAAAGTTTCAGAATCCAGTCTCAATTTTTGTAAACTTGATTGTAAACTCTTCACAGCATAGATTGCGGACAGTAAATTCAAATTTTCCGTTTGTAATGCTTTGCTTACTTTGAGTATCATTACTAGAATAGGAGCAGTCATATGTAAACAAATCAAGAAATTAAATGATTTCAACTGCGCCAGTAATCCTACAGCTTTTATTTTAACATCAGATTGTTTGGAGGTTTCAATAATTTCTTGAAGAGCTAATATCAAAATTTCATAATTATCCTTTACTGCAGAAACCGCTTTAGATCTGCATGCCCATCTAGTTGTTGACAACGATTTTCAGTGTCTTGAGTGACATATTTATACTGTTAGCTATTTTCTCTAGAATTGCATGTCTTACGCAACTACCTTCGAGAAACGAATAAACACATTGAATAATTCCAAAAAAATCAAATATTAACTTGTTATTCGAGTGAGAGCAGCAAGCATCTTCCAGAGTTAAATTTAAATAGTGTGCGTAACAGTGAACATAATTATAATATATCAGGGTTATTTTGCTTGCATCGCGACTGAACACCAGAAATATTTCCAAACATGGTCGAAGCTCCGTCAAAACTACTTGTTCCCACTTCAATTTCAATGATCTTAGAACATTATCCAAAGCATTAAAAAGAAGAACGTTAAAAATTTGAAATTATAAAATGTTTTTAATATATTGATATTTTGAGGAATTAGACCGATTAGGGTGGGCCATGGCCCACCCTGCCCCCCCCCGTGGGCACGCCTATGCTTGCCAATGTCACAAGAATTCATAAACTAAGCCCAAAAGAAATGCTATTATATAAGAAAGCTTTGCAATACAAACGACTTGCACATTCCAGACTTCATGCAAAATATAGTGTGAAAAGAAAATTCAAAACAAATAAGTTTCTATAATCCTATTTATAGAAAAGCACAAGATATTTATACCAAAAAATTGAAGAGAAAATGCTGTAAATGCTGGTAGGTAGTACATTTTTTACTTTCTATAAGTGTATCTGTCTAATTTATATTGTAAATATTTACTCATTTCGATTGTTGTATATACTCTCTTCCTGTAGGTAATTTTTGCTTTTAAATGTATTATATATTTAGTTTTCTGTGACCATTGGAAATTTCAATTTTTTATGTGTGAAGTTCGTTTTTCATAACTGCTCCACTTCTTTTATTTGTTTCACAAATGATTGGTTTTTATTGATTTTCCGTTTATAATATGATATTGTTCATCATTTCCAGTGTTCTTTATTTAATAATAAAATAGGATAACCTAACACATAAAAAATAGAAATTTCATTGTTGTTTCTAATTGGCTTACTGTTATAAATAAAAAGTATGATAATCCCTATAATTTTACAATAAAACCATTTGAATAAGTAAACTTTTTTAATTCCATAATCTATACTTTTTGATAAATATGTGTGCTGTACGTTGTTTTTCGTTATCCCACCATGTAAAAATGTTGAAGTCTGGAATGACCAATTTAGCAGATTGAAAACTAAATTTTTGTTGTTAAAAAAAATAGTTTTTATTCTGTTAAATTGGACATGGAAGACCGACAATATTTTTGCGCGAGGGGGGAACAACCGTACCGTCCCGCCTAAATTTGAAATTCGCACATGCGTACTGCCAATCTTCTTTTCTCGATGTCTTTTGCATAGCATGACATACAGCCACTGGTCTTGACTGAATAAGATTCACAGTTACATATAGATTTTAATCTTCTGGTCTTGTCTCAACAAGGTTCACAGTTACAGCTATATAGTTCGGCCACCAGACCAACTGAGGGCTTGAAAAACATGGTCAGAGATTTTTACATTGAGATGCCTATCTATGTTATTTATGTTACCTATGGTTAGAACCGTTTTTGGTATCGTTCGCACAAGTGCTGTATTTCTTTCACGTTCCAACTGATTAAAGTATCGTTCTTGGGACTGCTTGGGACGGTATACAAACTGTGCCTTCTGGAAGGAGTGATAAAGTTGATGTCTCCATCCCAAATTGGAGTTTGCGCACTATACAGTACTCGAAACGATTCTAGTATGGTTCATAAATGCCAGATGGAACAAACCTAAAGAATACGGTGTATTCTTTGGTACTAATAACGAACTTAGAATCCAGTACTAATACCATAACTAGCTAATACTAAGGCCTTATGCCGAATTCAGAAATGATGTTGGCAGCACTGCCCAAGAATCAGTGACCACAGATCATATAACTACTATTCAGTGACAATAAAAAACTTTTTGTTTGTCGTGTCGGTCGGCGAGCTTCTATCATAGATTTTTTTTTTCGTATAATTTTCAACCAATTGGAACGATCAATTTAGTTAAGTTACTTTGTATAATTTCGATAATACCTGATTATACATAGAGTAGCTCCACCAATCGAAAATTTTACAATAATTTAATTACCATAGTAACCACATCGACATCAATATACAACAATACACAAACTAATATGACCGTCAAATTTTGACGTTTATCAATAACTGTTCAAAAATGAGTCGATTAGGAGATTTATTTAATAAATTGTTTATATTTACTTAATTTACTCAATAAATAATCGTGTCAAATACAATACGTACTTCAAAATAAATACGGTTATACATCTCAAACTTCCTGTATAATTACAAATCGTGTCAGTTTGACACAATAATCCTCCCGCTTCGAGGTCGGATTATTTAGACTGTCAAACTGACACTCAGTAATTATGCAACAAGTTATCGATGCATAACCTGATTATTTTGAAGTACTTATAGTATTACTACTGTTAATACAATCTATATGCCTTCTATGTTTAAAAACATTGAATTGCATTTGGTTGAAAGATTAAAAGGAGGATTAAAATCTAAACTTTAATAAAATAGTGGGTTTAGCTCTTTTCATAACTGTCATATTATACAAAAATTTTGACATCGATGTACAGTTTCGATTTGTAGAATCGAAAGAAACATCGATGTTTTTTCAAACTTGGTTATCTCTGACCAAACAATGTTTTCCCGCCTTGAAATGTAAGAGAGCCATAGAAATAAAGAAAATAGATTGGGCATGCCAGAAGCGCGAGTCTAAATAACTCCCATTACGAAAAAGAGTAAAGAGGTTTAAATAACTAAATTTAAAAACTATGTAAGCAGTTCTTTCCGAATAAAGGATTTAAAAAAACGTAGAGTCCAGTCATGGGACTGCCGACAGAAGTGAAAACACCAGTAAATGAATCCCTTTTAAAAATCTCATCGTAAGCCCATCGTAAATGGAATTTTTTACAAAAAAAAGAACACATGCACAGTATACATACATATATAGCTCATGGAAAGCGTGACGATGATTTATGCAACACTATATACGCTTCATTGTTAATTGTGTTGCATATCCAAATTTAAAATTAGTGACTAGTTTGATAAAGCTACTGTGAAGCGAAACGCGTCACTAATTTTAAATTGAACATTAGTTCAAATTATAATGGAGATTTAAACAAATTAAATTGTTTTATTTCATCGTTTATTATTTTTCACTTCACGATTTAACTCGCGGCTGATTTAGCCTAGTTCGCAAGAACAAATCCGTGATAAATAGTGATAAATCTCCTGAAAATATGAGTGATAGGTTCATTGGATTCGGAATTATGTCTAGAAAAATGTATT
The DNA here is from genome assembly GCA_947563755.1 of Lochmaea crataegi. NCBI lineage: Eukaryota > Metazoa > Arthropoda > Insecta > Coleoptera > Chrysomelidae > Lochmaea > Lochmaea crataegi. Next base: position 50,577,882 of record OX387424.1, on the reverse strand, counting down.
CGAAAGATTTTCCATCACGAAGAAAATTGCAAAAGTTATTAACAAATTAATTAAATAAAAATGCATTTAGTTTTTTTGTTAATAACTCCGAAACTATCAATATTTAAGATTTTTTGTTAATTTAAAAAGAATGTAATAAGTAAAATATTAAAATTTTTCGAACTCTTATGACGTAATCTTGTTCTTGTAAGTATATATAAGGGTTCCACGCACCGAAACATTTTTAGCCCATTTATTTAAACATTTTTTGTTGTTTTTAATTAAGACGGAAGTCGTATAAAATTTTGTTAATTGACAATTACATAACTTGTTGAAAAATCAACTTTGATATTTTTTTTCAACGGGACTTTATTCTTATGAAGATGCAAGAACATACCATAATTTTTTTGGAATTTTTAAATTAATATTCAATACGTGAAAATAATTTGTTTATGTAACGTACCTAGTACTCTCTTCAGACTTTAATTTTGATAGAATTATTACAATTTCCTGTAAAATTGTCATATTTAGTAAAGCGTGTTACCAACAGATATCAAAGAATAAAAATATATTATTTTAACGCTTTGATAAAGTTTTGAAAAATAATTTTTCCAGAAACAGTGACCGTTCAACGAAGAAGAAACAACTACTTCCCGGGCTACATGCCCCGACAGACATTGAATTACACTTCTAAGTCAAACGGGGTTGGTAAATCTACAAGATTTAAACCAACCATTCTGGTTTGCAACTAGAAGGGACAACATAACTTGTAGACCGGTTTCGGCGTATTGCGCCTCATCAGTTCAAGGTATATGTTTTCGTCCGAGAGTTAATCTCGGACTGAAATGTGACTATAATCAACAACTATACATATCTTCCAGTTACGGAAATGTTTTAGTTGCGAAAATAGCGACATCTCACCTCTAAGTCACAAACCAAAATTCGAAAATTGACAACAAGCTCGTTAGCTTGAAACATATAGAATTATTACAGTTTCCTGTAAAATTGTCGTATTTAGTAAAGCGTGTTACCAACAGATATCAAAGAATAAAAATATATTATTCTACGCTTTACAACTAGTTTTGAAAAATATTTTTTAAAAACAGTAAACGTTCAACGAAGAAGAAACAACTACTTCCCGGGCTACATGCCCCGACAGACATTGAAAAATATTTTTCAAAACTAGTTGTAAAGCGTAGAATAATATATTTTTATTCTTTGATATCTGTTGGTAACACGCTTTACTAAATACGACAATTTTAAAGGAAACTGTAATAATTCTATATGTTTCAAGCTATCGAGCTTGTTGTCAATTTTCGAATTTTGGTTTGTGACTTAGAGGTGAGATGTCGCTATTTTCGCAACTAAAACATTTCCGTAACTGGAAGATATGTATAGTTGTTGATTATAGTCACATTTCAGTCCGGGATTAACTCTCGGACGATAACATATACCTTGTACTGATGAGGCGCAATACGCCGAAACCGGTCTACATGTTATGTTGTCCTTTCTAGTTGCAAACCAGAATGGTTGGTTTAAATCTTGTAGATTTACCAACCCCGTTTGACTTAGAAGTGTAATTCAATGTCTGTCGGGGCATGTAGCCCGGGAAGTAGTTGTTTCTTCTTCGTTGAACGGTCACTGTTTTTGAAAAATATTTTTCAAAACTAGTTGTAAAGCGTAGAAAAGCGTAGAATAATATATTTTTATTCATGATATCTGTTTAATTTTGATGTATACGTTCATTAATAAAATTAAATATTTTTATGTATGTACAAGTATAGAGTATGGAGAGTAGTGCAATTGAATAAAAAAACACACAACACACAATTAAAATTTTATACCTTAAAATACCCCCAAACAATTCTTCCTCCTAAAAAATTCCCTGTAACTTAAAATGTTTTTTTAATTCTTAGAGCTAATCTCGAAAAGATTTAGAAACAAAAAAAAAAGAAATTTTGATTTATCACTTTTATTAACAAAAATTTGAGGTTATGTAAAAAAATGTATAAGAACGGTTTTGTAAATCTACTTCTTATCTAATCTTGATGTCTTATTGGAGCTGGTGGGTTATTATTCCTGTAAAAAGAAAATGAATCACCCTGAAAACAAAAAGGTAATTTCGAATTAAAAAAGGTACCTACTCCTTTATTTAGGACCACTGTGTATATATTGTTTAATGACATGCTAATATAAATAACTTATAATTCAATATTTAAGTTTAACGATCTAAGACAAACGAAAAAGCGTGCTGACGTTATTGTTTCGATTTTAAATGGCGTTCAAAGAAATATGTTTTCCCAGATGAGTCAATTTATTATGAAAAAAAGGATCAACTTTTAGGCGAGCGGCAACCACCCCTAAAATGACATGGTAGTGACCAGATCACTTCTAATCGCTAAAAACCATGTTACTATATGTTTTCGAGGGTGCTGAATACGAATATGACGTTTGTTTTTTTCTAAAATTGGGGGAACATTGTTAAAATCTACAATTACGTCGAAAAATAGAAAAAAAAAATAATCAATATTTTTTCATAAAAATTTAATCACACATATTGTTGAACTTATTTGCAAGGCATTAAAACATACCCGAAATTTCCAAAGCAATTTCCAACCGATCGGGAAATTTCGGAAAATTTTTTACTACTCTTTCTGACTTTGTGCATACTTTTGCAAAAGTTGAGTGACAAAGTTTTTAATTTTTAATTTCTACATATGTAGTCTCAAAGTGTATTATATAAGGAAGTTTTTCAGAAAATTTCAAATGTTTATTTGAAAAAGAAAAAATTTTACAGTCATTCGAAAATCCGCGCGCTTCGAGCGCGTCTAGCTCTGTGCAAGCCTGAACAGTATATTGCTCGCAGCCAAATCGGTGAGACTTGCACGTTTTGTTTAGCCGTAGAATAAAATACATTTCAAGCCTGTAATTAATTGGAAAAATGTGAAAAGGATGTAAGTATCGATTAATCAACGATTGTTGTGCTATAATTTCACACATAATTCATTAATTCTTTATAGCGCAAACAGTATCTCGAAATGGCGAAACGGCGATCTAATGACTTTGTGAACGATGCAGATAATAAAAGGGTGCGTATTTTGCAATCACCGTCATTCGATTGGTCAAGCCTGTGTTTTATGTGTGGCGAAGCAGACAACCCGAAGAAAAATATCAAGTTGACAAACGTATCTCAAGGTAAAAGTGTAGATATTAAATCAAAAATTCTCAGCGCAGCTAATGTTCGAAATGATTCCGTTGTCAAAAATTTATTGAGTAATGAAGAAGTAAATTTGTATGAAAAGAAAGCTCGATATCATTCAAAATGTTATCAAAATTATGTTAGTGAAACTGCTCTTAAATACATAATAAACACAGAGCCAACAAGGACAGAAGCTTACGATAGCATTGCAAAAAATGTGTTCCTTGCTTATAAAGATCAATTCGAGTCTGGCGAGATAGTACCGTTACCAAAACTTTGCGAAACCTTCATTCAAGCTGTTGTTGACGAAGGTATCAAAAGTTATGATGATGCTATGCATATCAAATCGAGTTTTATTAAATCGAAATTGATGAAAGTAGCCGATGAACAATTAAGATTTTACTCACATCCAGGCAAAGCTGATATTGTTGCTTCATCTCAATTTCCTCTTGTTTTAATTGTTCATAATTTACTTGATGTTGTAAATAAGAAGAACAGCGTAACTTACGAAAATATTGATTATAAAAAAGACGAAAACTCGATAGTTCATCAAGTAGCTGGATTAATTCGAAGTGAAATTGATAAGATACCTAGACCTACAGAATATTTCCTTCCAAGTGAAGTAACAATAGAGTTTTCAAAGACATTTGTTCCACAAATATTACAAAAATTAGTCTGTTGGACAATTGATAATAATTCATTTTTCAAAGGTCAGTTAGCAGTCGATGATAAGATTGTACGTCGAACACTTAGTATTTCAGAGACAATAATTTATTGTGCACGACGGAGTCACAATAATTCTCTCACTCCGCCTTTTCAATTTGGATTAACGTTATCATTGCATCATATGTTCGCAAAAAAATCACTGATTGATATTTTACATTCTCACGGTTTTTGCTGTTCCAATGACGATTTACGCCGCTTCCTTACAATCACTGCAGAAAAAGAGCTCGAAAAAAATGCGGAAATTTATGTTCCATCTGGAATTATTCATCGCGATAATGGTGGCGGATTTATTCACGAAGGTGACGACAATATCGACATAAACACTCAAACAATCGATGGCAAAAATACATATCATGCGATGGCGAGAGTTATATTTCAAAATCAACAGGTCGGAGAATCGGTATGTTTAGATCGACTACCAAAGACAAGTCTTAAAAGAGCACTCTCCGAAAATTCTAACGATTCATCTGATATTTCATTCTATCAAAAGCCATCAATCAGACCTAATCCACCTAAATTCACAGGAACTGTTTTGGCTTTAGATAATTTAAGTAAGCAACATGAAGCTTTTAATTTGACCGATCTTACATGGGCACTTTTGCGAAACGTATCTTGCCAATCTATGCAACGTTCCTATTGAAAGGGCCATCGAGATTGTTAGTAATTTTCTATCTGTGTTGTACGATTCACGTAACAAGTCTAAAGCTATTCGCACAGATATTAACTCATTAAGATATAATTTAGCTTTATTGAAAAATTCATGTATTGATAAGTTACCACCTTCTAAGCCTGCATTAGAAAAACACGTATTGAGATGCATTTGGCAAATCAACGAATGGAATCAGGCGACATTTTCCACGATTTTTACAAAAAACTTGGAAGAATATGGATGGTTGATCGACGAGGGGAATGTGTTACCTGATTTTTACAATGGATTATCAGCAATGGAATATTTACAAAATTTCTTCTGTTCTTGTGCTCAAAAATCTTCTTGCTCTACCGACGTGTGCCCTTGTAAAAAATCTAGTTTGGAATGCTGTGATTTATGTAGTTGCCGAGATTCATGTACTAATAACGTAAATGTAGTTAATGATGAATGTACAGAGTGAATAAATTTTTACATTTATACATGGTTTTCTACTATTATTTATTGTATCATTATTTATAAAAAAAATTATTAATAGAAAATTTTAGATTCATTATTCGCTCACTGCATGAAATCCAAGAGAAACGCGCCCAGTGCAAGCGTCGAGCGACTAGAACGCTGAGGTTTAAGACGCTGTATAATTTTTATTTTTGCAAATAAACATTTGAAATTTTCTGAAAAACTTCCTTATATAATACACTTTGAGACTACATATGTAGAAATTAAAAATTAAAAACTTTGTCACTCAACTTTTGCAAAAGTATGCACAAAGTCAGAAAGAGTAGTAAAAAATTTTCCGAAATTTCCCGATCGGTTGGAAATTGCTTTGGAAATTTCGGGTATGTTTTAATGCCTTGCAAATAAGTTCAAGAATGTGTGATTAAATTTTTATGAAAAAATATTGATTATTCCGTGAAAGGCAGCGAGTTGAAGTTCGAAATTCGCGAAATTTTTTTTTCTATTTTTCGACGTAATTGTAGATTTTAACAATGTTCCCCCAATTTTAGAAAAAAACAAACGTCATATTCGTATTCAGCACCCTCGAAAACATAAAGTAACATGGTTTTTAGCGATTAGAAGTGATCTGGTAACTTTTTCGTTTTCTAAACGACTTTTTGGGGGTGTGCCGCTCGCCTATTTCGTTTAGCTGAAATCAGTTATGTAGGTACAAAATATTCGTTTATTTACTATTTGGAACCTTTTCCCAACAGAAAGACTCGAATTTTTTTTGCGGAAATGCATAATTTTCATTTTTTCGACTTTAGAATAGCTGAAACCAGTTACAAGAAAATACGTTTCTGTTTTACATTTTTCTAAACATAAACACGCAAAAAACTTCTTGCGGAAATATACCATTTTCATATATTGATAAAATATTGTAGAATTTAGTATGACTCAAACTATACTCGGTAATTGGACTCAGACTCCGAAAACAGGCGTGTACAAACACGTTCGACAGGTTTTTACATGTCAATTTTTGAAGTGATGTTAAGCAGATAAGAATAGATATTATTCATTGATCTGTATTAAAGGTCGGGAAGAGGATTAAACTCAACTTTTAGTCGGGAAAATGATGCATTTCCGCAGAAATTTTTTTGTGATTTTTTGTTTGGGGTGGCATCTATATACTGAAAACTGGTTTCAGCTAAAAAAAATTTCACCCACAATTAATATAATCATATTTTGTTTCAGGATCATGTTATGATGTATCCATATAAGTGGCGAAACAAGTAGAAATGAAACAATTACTAATCCCCCTTATCCCAGGGTGACCACTATATGACCAGAATTACAGTATATAGTACAGAATTCATTGAACCTTTCATTTTGTCGCGACGTCCAATATTTTTTAAATACTTTTTCTTACAAGTGGGTAACTTTTTCAAAAGACATAGGTAAGCTAAGTAAGCTCATTTTTTCCAGCTTTTCTTTCCCAAGTTTGTTCTGTTTTTTTCTTCAATATTATCTTGATTATACCACATGTACCTACTTGGTTGATTACGATTGACTTTTCCTTCACGGAAACACGTAACCACACTGTGGGAAAGTACTCAAAGACTTAGGGTGTTGGTAAGTTCTCGCCTCCAAAACGAGCAGTCACTTATTGGGTCGAGTGCGAAAAGTGTTCGCCGGTAGGGGAAAATGTTGCCCAGTATGGGCTGTCAAAATATCGTATATCAGCATTTTCATAATTCATCCTGCATTTAATTTTGTCCAGCATCCGAGCCCAGACGTCCGCAATTGCTATTTAGATGACATCAAATATAACTGCTAACCGTAACATCGTAATTAATTTATTTTTCCAATTTATGTTTTATTCAAATTTGGTCCCCCCTCCAAGTATTGACCTGTACAACATTCACCTGGAATAAATGGTCACTCTGTCTTATCCTTAACCATATCGCGTTAAAACAAGTTGTTCGTACGAATTCCAAGGACGAGGTGAAAAAATAGTCCAAATCGTCTGCCAGGATATTAGTTTATATCTTCCTAAAGGGAGCACAAAAAAGTAAGCTTTACAAAAAATTTCATTGTTATTGTCAAATAAAAAGAATGAAGTAAATAAATTATAATCGATGAACGGAAATTTTGCATAGAAGTGTATATTTATAATAAAATGTAATCTGAATGTTTTGTGTAGGTACTTTATTCTAGTAAGTATAGAATTTTTGTGTTACTGATATAATTGTGATAATTTAGACTCGTTTACCATCATATTTACCAACAAAAAATTGGTCATTAACAAGTGCAGTATATTAGCAATAAAAAAACTTATCGAGGAAACTATTTTTATCAAAGAGTTACAATAATAAGTATATTACAATTAATATCAGTCTATTTTGTTTCAGGATCTAAAAGTAGATATACAAGTAAAAATGGAACCATCACTAATCCGTCTTATCCCAGGGTGACCACTATGACCAGACGTACAGCATTTCATTTTTCATTCCGTTAATAGCACAGCATAGCATACATTCAACATTCTCATTCAGTACCGCGCAAACCGTTTTGTAGTACGGATCTGTCGGGGTGGTGTTTTCGAAATTTTGCGAAGCATCGTGAGTGACCTTTTCGGTATTACGTGTAATGTGGTGTCGGGGTGGTGTTTTCGAAATTTTCTGAAGTGCCTGTAGTGATGTTTTCGCTATTACGTGTAGTGAAGGGCCGGGGAGTGACGTTTTCGGTATTACGTGTGATGTAGTGTAGTGTCGAAAGTGCCGTTTTCGAAATTTTGTGTAGTGTAGTGAAAGTGAGTGCCATGGATTGGATTCATATATTGAAATGGAATGAATATGGTAAGCTTTTCTTTTATTTAACGGTTTTTACTAGTAATTATAAAAGTTCCATACTATTTTTGATCCCAAAAATATTTATTTTTTATAATTTTTGCAAAGAATAATGTAACTAATTGTTTAATCGATTTTGAAATCGCTTAGAACGTTATCGAATATATTTTATCTAAAAACATAAATTTTCCGGCCTTTAAATTATATAATTTTCAATAATTACCTATTTATTTCGAACTTCTTCCGAATATCCTGGAACAATAATGAAATTTTATAATTGTTTATAATCAACTTTTGAGTCTTTTTTAACTAAAAATTTCCATATTCTACCAAAAAAGACCGGCCGGCATGACTAATTGGGACTATATAACGCATTGACTCATTACTTATGACTGAATTTTGTAGGAATTTAAACTCAAATTCACAAAATTGGAATGGATCTGGAGTTCTAGTTTATAATATTAGGTTTAGGGTAAGTATGTTTTATTATAATATTTTTTATCACGTACAAATATTTTTTTTTACTTTTGATTGAATCTTGGACACATGAATTAAGAATATTTGAATAGAAAATCGGATAATGTGAATTATTTTTTCGTTATTTTTGGACTTTTATTGATTTTTTCTTAAAATGACAATAATTTTAACAAAGTTCCATTTCTTGTGATAAACTTAGAAATATTTCAATAAAAATTTATACGATTTTCAATATATTTTTTAAAATTCTATTTACAGGGTGATTACTAGAAAACGTTTGCTTATATATTTAACATAGAACAGCTTTTATATTATATTATTTTTTATCTATACTATTTCCCATTAAATCTACTCAATTTTTTCCCATGTCTATTTGTGTCAGTTTTTGACGTTAATTTATTTTTTTTTCTGAAAATATTTCTACGTTTACTTAGAATAGACATAGACAAATATTAGATAAAATACCGGGTGTCCCAGAACTGCAAATATCTCCAAACTCACAAGTAACAGAGAGAATGAATAGAAAATGGATCAGAAACTTTTGGGATATCTGAGTCAATTTATTATGAAAAAAAAGATCAACTTTCGTTTAGCTGAAATCAGTTATGTAGGTACAAAATATTCGTTTATTTGCTATTTGGAACCTTTTCCCAACAGAAAGACTCGAATTTTTTTTGCGGAAATGCATAATTTTCATTAGCTGAAACCAGTTACAAGAAAATACGTTTCTGTTTTACATTTTAGACAATTTTCTAAACATAAACACGCAAAAAACGTCTTGCGGAAATATACCATTTTCATTTATTGATAAAATATTGTAGAATTTAGTATGACTCAAACTATACTCGGCAATTGGACTCGGACTCCGTAAACAAAAACGTTCGACAGGTTTTTACATGTCGAATTTTGAAGTGATGTTAAGCTGATAAGAATATATATTATTCATTGATCTGTGTTAAAGGTCGGGAAGAGGTTTAAACTCAACTTTTAGTCGGGAAAATATGCATTTCCGCAGAAATTTTTTTGTGATTTTTTGTTTGGGTGGCATCTATATAATGATCTATACACTGAAAATTGGTTTCAGCTAAAAAAATTTTCACCCACAATTAATATAATCATGTTTTGTTTCAGGATCATGTTATGATGTATCCATATAAGTGGCGAAACAAGTAGAAATGGAACAATTACTAATCCCCCTTATCTCAGGGTGACCACTATATGACCAGACGTACAGCATTTTAATAATTCATTGAGCCTTTCATTTTGTCGCGACGTCCAATATTTTTTAAATACTTTTTCTTACAAGTGGGTCACTTTTTCAAAAGACATAGGTAAGCTATGTCGTTCCTCATTTTTTCCAGCTTTTCCTTCCCAAGTTTGTTCTGTTGTTTTTCTTCAATATTATCTGGATTATACCACATGTACCTACTTGGTTGATTACGATTGACTTTTCCTTCACGGAAACACGTAACCACACTGTGGGAAAGTATTCAAAGACTTAGGGTGTTGGTAAGTTCTCGCCTCCAAAACGAGCAGTCACTTATTGGGTCGAGTGCGAAAAGTGTTCGCCGGTAGGGGAAAATGTTGCCCAGTATGGGCTGTCAAAATATCGTATATCAGCATTTTCATAATTCATCCTGCATTTAATTTTGTCCAGCATCCGAGCCCAGACGTCCGCAATTGCTATTTAGATGACATCAAATATAACTGCTAACCGTAACATCGTAATTAATTTATTTTTTCCAATTTATGTTTTATTCAAATTTGGTCCCCCCTCCAAGTATTGACCTGTACAACATTCACCTGGAATAAATGGTCACTCTGTCTTATCCTTAACCATATCGCGTTAAAACAAGTTGTTCGTACGAATTCCAAGGACGAGGTGAAGAAATAGTCCAAATCGTCTGCCAGGATATTAGTTTATATCTTCCTAAAGGGAGCACAAAAAAGTAAGCTTTACAAAAAATTTCATTGTTATTGTCAAATAAAAAGAATGAAGTAAATAAATTATTATCGATCAACGGAAATTTTGCATAGAAGTGTATATTTATAATTAAATCTACGCTGAATGTTTTGTGTAGGTACTTTATTCTAGTAATTATAGAATTTTTGTGTTACTGATATAATTGTGATAATTTAGACTCGTTTACCATCATATTTACCAACAAAAAGTTGGTCATTAACAAGTGCAGTATTTTAGCAATAAAAAAACTTATTGAGGAAACTATTTTTATCAAAGAGTTACAATAATAAGTATATTACAATTAATATCAGTCTATTTTGTTTCAGGATCTAAAAGTAGCTATACAAGTAAAAATGGAACCATCACTAATCCGTCTGATCCCAGGGTGACCACTTTGACCAGACGTACAGCATTTTAATAGTCCAATCAGCTTTTCATTTTTCACTCCGTTAATAGCACAGCATACATTCAACATTCTCATTCAGTACCGCGCAAACCGTTGAGTGTAGTGTCGAAAGTGCCGTTTTCGAAATTTTGTGTAGTGTAGTGAAAGTGAGTGCCATGTATTGGATTCATATATTGAAATGGAATGAATATGGTAAGCTTTTCTTTTATTTAACGGTTTTTACTAGTAATTGTAAAAGTTCCATACTATTTTTGATCCCAAAAATATTTATTTTTTATAATTTTTGCAAAGAATAATGTAACTAATTGTTTAATCGATTTTGAAATCGCTTAGGACGTTATCGAATATATTTTATCTAAAAACATAAATTTTCCGGCCTTTAAGAAATATAATTTTCAATAATTACCTATTTATTTCGAACTTCTTCCGAATATCCTGGAACAATCATGAAATTTTATAATTGTTTATAATCAACTTTTGAGTCTTTTTTAACTAAAAATTTCCATATTCTACCAAAAAAGACCGGCCGGCATGACTAATTGGGATTATATAACGCATTGACTCATTACTTATGACTGAATTTTGCAGGAATTTGAACTCAAATTCACAAAATTGGAATGGATCTGGAGTTCTAGTTTATAATATTAGGTTTAGGGTAAGTTTACGTTTTATTATAATATTTTTTATCCCGTACAAATAATTTTTTTACTTTTGATTGAATCTTGGACACATGAATTAAGAATATTTGAATAGAAAATCGGATAATGTGAATTATTTTTTCGTTATTTTTGGACTTCTATTGATTTTATCTTAAAATAACAATAATTTTAACAAAGTTCCATTTCTTGTGATAAACCAAGAAATATTTCAATAAAAATTTATACGATTTTCAATATATTTAAAAAAATTCTAGAAAACTTTTGCTTATATGTTTAACATAGAACATCTTTTATATTATATTCTTTTTTACCTATACTATTTCCCATTAAATCTACTCAATATTTTCCCATGTCTATTTGTGTCAGTTTGTGACGTTAATTTATTTTTTTTTCAGAAAATATTTCTACGTTTATTTAGAATAGATATGGAGAAATATTAGATAAAATACCGGGTGTCCCAGAACTGCAAATATCTCCAAACTCACAAGTAATAGAGAGAATGAATAGAAAATGGATCAGAAACTTTTGGGACATCTGAAATTGGTAAAGGTTAGATGATCAATGGATCGATATTTATTTAATTTTTTTGTTTAAGGTACCGGAGCGAGGAACTACCCTAAACGCGTATGTACCCATATTAATTATTCCATTCAACCAAATGTTATAAAAATGTAATTTCATATGTCTTCAAGGTCAATTATGTGCAAATTTATAACTTTTCAGGCTATATATAAAATTCCGCGCATCCCGAGTAAGTCATAGAAAATCTTATAGAATTGTGAATATTTTCGATCGGGTTTTCGGAAATCGGTGCGTCTTACAGTTTGTTTTTGTGTTTTGTATTTATTGGTGAAGCTACATTCTTCACTAAAAAAAAATTGGTATTTCCAATGATAGAAGAGCGTGACAGGTAAGATATGGTCCTATATCATAGGTATGTGTGGTATCATAGTACATATATATTATTTTAGAAATCATTTGATATTTCAACAACGGAGAGTTTTAAGGGATGAGATAGATCCTTATGAAATACCGGAAAAAAGGTAGGATGGCGCATAATTTATAATAATCTTGTATTTTTTGTTCTTTTTTTTTAAACAACTGTACACATGTAAATTCCAGGTTCAATTTTGTTTGATTTTCTGTTCCAGAATTTTTTTTATTTTTTTCCAACCGCGAGTGTATGATCCAACCTAAAGGGACATCTTCTAACCGAGAGGAATTTCATCTAGCCGAGAGAGTCGTCAACTGTACACCTGTAAATTCCAGGTGTCTCTCCTGTTTTCGCCATTTGGTTTGTAATTTGCATATATTATTTTACAGGGTTCATAGGTTCCAACAATATTTTTGTTGAATTTTTTCAATTTTATTTGATTTTCTGTTCCAGGATTTTTTTTAGATTCTTCCAACTGGGGGATGTATCATCCAACCTAGAGGGACATCTTCTAACCGAGAGGGATTTCATCCAGCCTAAGAAGACGTCTTCCAACCAAGATCAGTTTCCCCCACCTAAAGGTTTATCATCCAGCCTAGAGAATCATCTTCAAGCCAGGAGTACCGTCGACTGTACACCTGTAAATTCCAGGTGTCACTCATGTTTTCGCCATTTGGTTTGTAATTTGCATATATTTTTTTACAGGGTTCATATAGGTTCCAACGATGTTTTTGTTGAATTTTATTTGATTTTCTGTTCCAGGAATTTTTTTAGATTCTTCCAATTGGGGGATGTATCATCCAACCTATAGGGACATCTTCTAACCCAGAGGGATTTCATCCAGCCGAAGGAGAAGTCTTCCAACCTAAAGGGTTATCATCTAGCCGAGAGGGTCATCTTCAAGCCAGAAGGATCGTCAACTGCACACCTGTAAATCCCAGGTGTCTCTCTTGTTGTCGCCATTTGGTTTGTAATTTGCATTTATTTTTGTACAGGGTTCATAGGTTCCAACGATGTTCTTGAATTTTTTCAATTTTTTTGATTTTCTGTTCCAGGAATTTTTTTAGAATCTTCCAACTGGGGGATGTATCATCCAACCTAGAGGGACATCTTCTAACTGAGAGGGATTTCATCCAGCCGAGAGAGTCATCTTCCGGCCAGGAGGATCGTCAACTGTACACCTGTAAATTCCAGGAGTCTTTCCCGTTTTCGCCACTTGGTTTGTAATTTACATTATTTTTTTACAGGGTTCATAGATACAAATGATATTTTTGTTAAATTTTTCAGTTTCATTTGGTTTTTTGTTTCAGAAACCAATATTCCACATCCTCATGGGCCTTGTAGAGGATTATTATCTTTGCTGGTAAAGGTGGTGGTGGTGGTAATTTTTTGTATTGTTATTGCCTAGTAGGGGATTATTATATTTGCCGAAGGTGATAGTGGTAATTTTTTGTATTGTTGTTGCCTAGTAGGGGATTATTATATTTGCCGAAGGTGGTAGTGGTATTATTTTGGTAATATTGTTGCCTTGTAGAGTGGTTTCACCCAACAGAGAGGAACATTATCCAGCCTAGAGATAATTTTCCAACCAGAAGGGTATCATTCTGCTTACAGGGCATCTTCCAACCGAGAGGGATATCACCCAACCAAGAGGAACCTCACCGAGTCTAGAAGGCATCTTCCAACTGAAAGGGATATCATCCAGCAGAGGGATGCGAGGTATCTTCCAACCGAGAGAGACATCATCCATCCGAGAGGATCATCTTCCAGCCAGGAGGATCGTCTTCCACCGGTGAGAAACATACTTTGTCATTGGATATATTTTGTATACGTTAGAACATTTTCTACTGTTTCTGTATATCTTCCAACCGCGAGGAACATATTATTACCGCAAATGTTTTCGTCCAATTGCAATTGTTTTTATTTTTCCATATGTATTGAATTTATCGAGTTGTTTTTACTGTTTATTTTTGTTTGTAATTATTTTTATTTTTATCCACAGCAAGTCTAACTATGTTCCATTTACAGCTTCCAGCAGCGAGGGACACCTTCCAACCAAGAGGGGGATCCACCAGCCGAGAAGACGGTCCTCCGCCGCTGGGGGGCATCTCTTACCGGTTGGATATATGTTTTATCGGTAGTGACATCCTTCACCGGTTGGGGACATCTTTCAACAGCAACGGCAGCCCCAATCATTCCTTCCTCATAAAATGTTCGATGCGCTCGAACAGGTGCAAGAGTACACTTTCGATACTAATCTTTAGTCTATGGTGTGAATTAGACGGATGACATTTTATGTTGACACTTGACTTTGACATTTGACACACGAGTGGGACTCTGCACACTATACAGGGTGACAGGTTGTCCTAACGGGACATGAATGGGCACATGAAAAAGCTCAAAATAGTGGAGGAAGAAGAATGTAGATTCTGTGATATGGAAGAAGAAACCTCCATCCACATACTTGAGGATTGCACAGCAATTCAGAATAGGAGACTACTGGATAGATGAGGGACACATAGCTAAACTAAAGCCTGCAGACATCCTAAAATTAGATGTGGAGATGTCGCTGATATCGCACTCTTATCATTTCCTTTACTGAGGTTAATGTATTGGTGTGGTATCAACGTAGTCTCCAGTCCAGGATTATGCTCTCAGGGCTTCTGGACGAATAGCATCTACCTTGTACTGATGAGGCGCAAATACGGTATACAAGTGATGTTATTCCTTCTTATCGCAAACCAGAATGGTTGGTTCTATCATTGTCTGTCTTTTTTAGACAATGGTTCTATCTTACAGATATACCAACCCCGTTTACTGTAGAAGTGTAATTCAATGTATGTCGGGGCATATAGCCCGAGAAGTAGTTGTTGCTTCTTAGTGAACGGTCTGTTCTTTGAAAATTATTTTTCAAATTTGTAAAGCGTTATAATAGTATTGAATTATCATTTTTTGACGCCCACAGATAATATTCACTGAAAATCAAAGAAAATTAGATTATGTTGTTTAAAATTCAAACAAATAAAATATTTCTTCATCCGCCCTTTTGCTAAATATTCAGTATTCGCCAGCTAACTTGATGTCCCAGAAATTGCCAACGAAGAGAGACAGAGTAATAGTGCCCTGCCTACTCGGCTGCTATTGGTGGTAAAATTTTGACAAACGCCAATTGCATCGAACCTTATCAGGTGTTGAGATATTCAGTAGCGTAGCGTCACACAGTTATTGTTTCTGCTTTGTACAATAAAGTGTTTGTAAAAATGTCAGCCGTTAATGAAGAAAATCGTAAATGTACTGAAGGACAAACTCGTCAAGTGATATATAGAGTGTTTAATTATTTTAAGATATTAAAAAGTGATGAAGATACCTTAATAAACGTGAAAATTAAAACATCCCAGGCAACAGGTAAGCCAGCTAGCTAGCAAGCCATCACAAGAGTGACCATGTCATAACAATATAAGACTCATATTTTGATAGAGAACTTCAAACAGATATGTTTTATGACGTCAACCCTCTTGTGATTACTCTAGATGAAAGTGATTCCAGGAGCGGCAGTGAGTCAGATTCTTCGTAAAGATAAAAACTGTTTATACCTATTCTTAGAAATATACCTAGCTTAAATAATTTCCCATTATCTTGTGTTTCTTTTATTCTCATTACCACCTGGAAGAAATTATTTAGTTTCTAACAAATTTTAATTATAGTCCGTCCGGAAATATAAGATCCTAACTTTATAATCTTCAATTAGATAAATAACATGTTATTGTAATGGGTACCTTATTGTTAAAATACTATTTATGTACTCAGAATTCAGGTATAAAGCAGATTCGTTTCTATTAAAATCAATATACCAATAATTATAACAAAGAATTAAATATTATTTATTAAGTTAGGATCATATATTTCCGGACGGACTTTACTTTATTAATTGTACAAGTTGTGTTAATTTGTAACAGAAAGCGTATCCTCAGAACTTACACGGCACTGTTTACAGTTATCGGATGGGCGGCGTCAATAGCTCCAAAGAAAGCATTTAGGACATCGAGTTAGCTGGCGAATACTTTGTTCAAAAAAACAACCATAGGGCAAGTCCACGTGACGTCATGTGACAGTCGCCCAGATGAGAAACAAACGTTCTTTGCACAACATAATCTGGTTCTTAATAGTTATTTTGATCGTGTTCATTTAATTTTTATTTAGTGCTTCTTTCGTCGTTGTTTTAATTGCTTAGGTATCAATACAAAACAACAAAATTACAAATCTATTCAAATTATTGTTTATTCTCGAGACGACTGTCATTATAGTGTCAACTTGTCAGTTGGTGGAAATGCCCTTTTGAATATCTGAGCAGAATTTTCACTTGTATCTTGGAAGTTTTTTTATTTATTAGTTCCCCATTTCCACAAAAGAAAATAACAATATTATGCCTCATTACTCATACCTAAACAAAATAGCCACCTGGAAAAAATAGTCTCTGGAGGTTTTTTTTTGCTAGAGGCGTGAACTATCGCTTAAGACGCGGGATTTTGGAATTTTTAAACTTTCAGGTAATACTGGGTGTCCCCCAGTTTCTGACCCATTTTAACTGCAAAAATCTTGGAACGAGGGAGGTGCGGTTTTAGACGAACAATTTCTTTTTATATAAAGCTTTTTCAGTTTTTTTCAATTATTGAAATCTTATATGGGGTGTTTTGAAAAATGCTACATATTTTTATTCTCGATGAAAGCTGAACTCTTCCCCTTTCCGAAAATGTATAATTTGTTAAAGTTTAGATGAAAAATGAAGTTGATTTTTAATGATAGGCTGTTATATGCTTTGAAATTTTCACAATCTAAATAAACTGACACGAGCTGTCAAAGTAATCAATTCCGATTTGAATAGTTCTTAAACGGCTGGCTGTTGTTAATTTATTTTCAATAATGGTCCGATTTAGTTTTACCTGAAAAATCAAAAACTGTGTTATTTTATGATATGTGTATGAATCGATTGCTAATAC
The DNA here is from genome assembly GCA_947563755.1 of Lochmaea crataegi. NCBI lineage: Eukaryota > Metazoa > Arthropoda > Insecta > Coleoptera > Chrysomelidae > Lochmaea > Lochmaea crataegi. The sequence goes on along the minus strand of OX387424.1, from coordinate 50,560,609 downwards.
CAAAAGAAGATTTTGTGAGGTATTTAGGAGAAACCCACCTTCAAAAAACAGTATTAAAAAGTGGTACGCTGCATTTCTGCAAAGTGGATTATTGGAAATAAGGAAGAAATATATCAAACAGGTGATGCTGATATTTTTTTAAATGTTGGATTATCTTAATATTACCAGTCACGTCATTCTTATAGTTTGAAGTTGTATGTTATTGTTATATTTTGAAATATATTAAGATTGACATATGTTATTATAATTTTGTTAAGTCAATTTTAATTAAAATAAAAGTTATGGTTTGGTGTGCTTTGGTAAGTTTTCTATGTTTGGCATAGATGCTTTGGTGAGATATATGTCCGATCAGTTCGACGACGAGCAGCTCATCAAGTTGGTTAGACAATACCCAATAATAAGATCTAAGAAATATAATTATTGAATAGATGAGGCTTTTACTTGATGAAAATCCATACTACTGATGAAATAAAACAAATTAATTTATTTTAGACATTACAATCCATAATAGTTCGGTCCACCCATTTAGTCATAAATTAGCAGCTTTCAATAGTATGATTCACAGACTTTTAACAGTCCCATTAAACAATAATAATTTCAACAAAGAACTAAATATCATTAAACAAATAGCAGTTAATAATAATTACGATCCAAACTTAATTGACAATATCATAAATAAAAAGATAAAGAAACGCACTTTTAGAACAAGTATATCCTTCAGATGAAAATAATCAATTTAAAAGCTTAACATACTTTGGAACACCATCCTTAAAAATCAAATCATTTTTAGAATCTTTAAATATGAATATTTGCTTTAAAACCGATTACAATCTATCTAAATTCATTAAAAATAACAAATCTAAATCCTCAAAATTAAACAAGTCAGGTGTTTATAAATTAAAATGTGGTAACGACAATAAGTGACAAAATTTATATCGGTAGAACTTTTAGGAACTTTAAAACTAGAATTTCAGAACACAAACGCAGCTATGACAATAACAAATTAGATTCCAGCTATTCAAATCATCTATTAACAAACCAACACACTTTCGACTCAAATTTTGAAATTTTGCATGTAGAACCCAAATCCTTTAAATTAAATCTTTTAGAAGCCCTCGAGATTAACAAAAACAAATATTCCGGTAATCTGCTTAACGACCAAATAGATATCAATCATTCTCCCTTATTAAACCTTTTTACCTAGAAAATGTGATAGTTGTTGATAAATTTCCCAGGTACCTTTTTTCAATACCTTTGTAACTTTCTTAGAATCCCGTATTTAGACAATTTTTGTACTTATCCCTATTTAAATATATTATAATACTTTTGTCAATATCTTAGAATTCTGTATTTAGGCACTTTTTGTACTTATCCCCATTTTTAATACTTTTGTCAATATCTTAGAATTCCGTATTAAGGCACTATATAAATTAAAAGTTTTTCATTGTATCTTCACTAGTTTGAAAAAGCTACTGTGTAGCGAAACGCGTCACTAATTTTAATTTGAACGTCAGTTCAAAATAAATAATGAAGATTTAAACAAATTAATTTGTTTTATTTCATCAGCACAAATATAATTATCACTACAATTTCAGAAATTATTCATTCGACAGGTAGTTGCGTCGATCATTTTCCAAATATTTGTGTTTAGTTAAATTTCAGATGAAATGTGTGAAGTGAGATGGAATGACATAAGGCGCCGTTTTGCATTAGAGAAACAGTTTAGCCAAAAAACGGTCGCGCTCATGGCTGTTTTGTTTCTAAGAAGTTGCATTAATAAATCTAGATATAAAAAGTATAGGTAAATAGAATGTGGTTTGGTGCTCTGCAACAAGCTTTGAAAGGAATGCCCAAGGGAGAATCTTGCAACAACTACACTCATTCCCTCCACTAGAAAAAGGAAGTTTGAGAGATTAAGCCTTTTTAACGTGCAGATGTGTCTAAGTTGATAAGGGCTAGTCTCTTCATGTAAACAGTGTAAACAAGAGCACAAAAGCCTAAAGGCTGAGGTGACTTCACTGGGTGTATTAAATCAACAAATCAGTTTCATCCTTATAACTTTAACTAGAGTAGGAACTTCTCAAGTGGCTCCATGCCTACTCGTAAAGGGCTTCATTTAATGATACTAAGTTCTGGAAGTGAAAAATGGTTGGAAGTAATAAATATAAAATCCCATAGTTCTTATTTATTTACAAATATGTGTATAATAAATAATACATAATTAAATTTTACAAATAATATAATACTATTTAGTTGTATACAGATCTACATTTCTTCTCTTCAGCTTTTTTGGCATATGTGAACTATCCTTCACATCATCCACTACAGTTTTATCAATATTAATTGCAGAATCATTTTCTGAACTTTTATTTAGGTTACATTCTTGACTATCTCCATCTTGATTAATTTCTAACTCTATATCAACATCTAAACTTTCACAAGATGTTGGATTAGGAAGCATCATTTTTTTCACTGGTGTACTTTGTGAAGAACTGACTGAATCAGTTTCTAGACTATCCTCTAAAAAACTAATAGTTGAATTTAAGTCAATACTTAAATTTAGTTGATCATGAGTCCCATCTAATTTAGATACTTCTGTTAAAGGATCATCTATGAATAAGTTTTCACATAATGAAATTGTTTGAGGATTCAGTATAGGTCCTGGCTGCCTTGGTTTGTTAGCTGAAGAATTTAGACTAAATTCTGGTGCAGTTTTTGAGAAAATTTTTGGAATTACCAGGTTTCCATTGAACCTTTCCAAAATGTTAGCCTTTTCTTTGTCAGTTGGAGTAAATTCATATCTGAAACATGAATCAAAATTACGAGTTGAAATGTTTCATTGAATTGAAATCCGATTTTAACAATATAGAAATTATAAATATAGGATCTGCATTTGTCACTATCGACAATGGATAATTGGCACCATATAAATATTGACTGTTTATAAAACTTACATTAATATTATTTGGATCCTAAACTGGAGAAGAGTCTTGTTTTAAATAATTTTTTGAGTTATTGTACATAAACGCTGAAAAACATTTATTAAAAACTTACCTTTCATTACCTCCAGCTCCAGGCATATATGTGGTTGTACTTTTAACAGACAGCAAATGATTTGTTAAATACAATATTGTTAACCACTCTAAATCGTGACTTAGTTGAAATTTTGAATTTTCATGAGGGACATCCAATATTTGTAAGAATTTTCTTTTTGGAAGACATTTGTCTAAGGAGAGAAACTTAGTAACTGAATCATCTTTATGCTTGACTAGTGCTGAATATTTACAGTGAAGATGAGCTGCAAACCAGTAAGATGGTTTTAGATGATACATCAAGTCACTAGCAGGTTTGCTACCCAGTACCTCTTTATCAATATCTTCCCTAAAAATAGAGTACATCATAAGTACAACAAACTGTTTCAATTATACATTGGATTTTTTAAATCCTTGTATATCTTGAGCATAGAATTATAGCAGAAATTGGTCTTACAGTTTTGGTTTATTTCAAGCATTACTTAAGTAATGGTTAATTTCATAAACTTCAACATAAATATTTATAAAAAATTAAATATTTACTTGAAATAAGGCTTCCTTTTTAATAGTTGCTTAACATTTCCATATTTAAATACATCACTAGGCCAATCGTGAGACAACATAATATCAATTTTTCCTGAAAGTTGCTTCAATCGAAATATTTCTAAATTTCTAATATGATATACACTTCTTTTTGACTGTTCAGTATAAGGTGGTTTTTCATAATGTCCTCTCATATAATCTGCACTTTTATAAATACCAGAAAGACCAGCTATCCTTATTCCTAAAAAAATAATAAAATACTAATAGGTACAACACATTTTCCATTTAAAATTATGTACCTCCTACATTGATAACACCGGCATATCCCAAATAATAAATATTTGGAGCTACCCAACCGCCATATGGGAGTTCTTGCAAATAATTTGAAGCTTCATGATTTCCTCCTATGAATATAGTGAGCATAGGTGCTACCTTTTCTCCAGAATAATACCTATAACAAACACAACTGTGTTTAAAAAGACTTCAAAATGTTATTAATTTTCAACATACTTATAAAACGTACAAATCTGTTGATATTTAGGAGGTACTGCCATACACATAAGATCATCTTTATTTCTTGAAGATTGAAAGTCTCCACAACAAATCAGTAGATCAACTTTAATTCCTTCTTTTTGTTCTGTTACGTGAATGGTGTCGTATATGTTTTCTAAGTCTCCATGTGCACAACCTTCCACCGCAATTTTCATATTTTAAAATGTGATACCAGAGACAACTACTGTCTCAGTATGATACCCAATCAGGTATTTATATTTAAAAAAAATGCGTTAATTCTGAACAAAGGGCAAACCTGTGCTGGCAAAATAAGAATGTAATGTAAACAGTAAACATTAATCAATTGACGATTGGTAATCTGACTGATCTTCTGACCAATCAGCAGGTCCTCGAGGTAGCAGAAAAGCCAACTTAAATTTAGCTTAAAAACAAGGTAGTTTCTTCTTTTTTATACACTTGGTTATGTGGTCTTGTTTCTTGAATTGGGACACCTTATTTTAAACGATGAAATAAATAAAACAATTTAATTTGCCTTAATCTCCATTATAATTTGAACTAACGTTCAATTTAAAAGTAATTACGCGTTTCGCTACACAGTGCTTTATCAAACTAGTAGTTATGCAAATTAAATTGTTTTATTTCATCGTTTAATATGGATCTTCATCAAGTAAAAGCCTCATCTATTCAACATCTTATTTTCCTTACCTATGATGGCTTGAGATGTTTTTAGACCATCTATAAAATTTTAAGAAGATTTGACAATATTGACATATGTAACAGCTGTCTCTGGTTGACATGTTGACAACCTAGCTTAAATGTTTATTATAAGTAATAGTAAAAGTCAACTTTTTGGTATGTTTTAATCCGTATTGCTGTATTGCAAGTATCAAAAAATGTTGCCAGGGATTGGAGTTTTCGGTACAGGACCAGTAGTTAAAGTTTTAGTTCCAATTCTAGTTGAAAATGGTTTTAAAATAGAAGCTATATGGAGCCATACTAGACAAAGTGCTCAAGAGACAGCTAAAGAACTGAAAATTCCATTTTTTACAGATATTATTGATGAAGTTTTACTTCGTAAAGATGTAGATTTAATTTTTGTATTATGTCCACCAAATTTACATGCTCAAATATCTGTAAAGGCTTTGGGTATAGGAAAACATGTAGTTTGTGATAAGCCTGCAGGTTTAAATCAATCTGATGCACTTAAAATGGTCGGAGCAGGGCAGTACTATCCCTCTTTAATATCACTTATTAATCATTCTTTCAGATTTCTTCCAGCTATAACACAAATGAAAAAAGCACTTAAAGACAACTATCTGCAATCGCCTATTACATTAATTGATATTCGAATTCAAAGTGGGTGTCTTTTTAATGATTCTGATATTTTTGATTGGAAATGTGATGATCGAATGGGTGGAGGAACTTTAAATTTGATAGGTAGTCATGTAGTTGATTTAATAACATTTTTAACTGGACAAAAGGCTATCAAAGTACATGGAGTAGTTAGAACATTCACCAAAAACACATCTAATATAAATGGTATTCGCAGTATATCAGCACCAGATTTTTGTACTTTTCAAATGGAGTTGAAAAATGGTATTTTAGTTACTGCAACATTAAATAGCCATACAGTAGGTACTACTTTCAATCAAGATGTCATGATATGCAGTAGTACTGGACATTTGGTGGTTAGAGGTGGAGATCTATTTGGTAGAAAGAACAAAGGAAATGAAGAGGTACTCTATTTAGATGTAGAAGATTTACAGTGCCCAGTACCTAACTCAGTACTACCAAAAACATTTGTTAAAGGATTGTGCAAAATGGTAGCAGCATTAAGAGAAGCTTTTTTACCAAATAATGAAAAAGAAGGATGGATTAAGGAACCTGTTCAAGCAGCAGCAACATTTGAAGATGGACTGTATGTACAAGCTGTTTTGAGTGCTATTAGAGAATCTTCTCAAGCCAGACAATGGGTAAAAGTTAAAGTTTTGACCGAACAGCCAGACAAAAATGAACTGTTGAGTGCCGTTGTTAGAAGAACAGCAATTACAATTTCTTAAGCAACTATTTATTTTTTTTATGGCAAATTAATTGTATTTAACTGATTTCATATTTTTTAAATTAAATAGTAAGTTATTTTATTTTTTGTTTGTGTAAATATTTGAAAACAACTGTATTGGTGTTATTGATGTGAGCTCCATCATATCACAGATATAATGAAAATTACTGATGTCACAATGCATTGTGACATGAAAATGACAAAAGTCATTTTGGGTGACAAAATATTCATTGTGACAATCGCAAACAATTCCATTCCTGTACTTTTCTAGTAGTTTGGTTGACCTCGTCATGTCGGATAAAACTAAAGAAATTACAAAAAATTTTGGCAGAAGCCATTGTTGCAACAGAATTTCCCTTAAATATGACTGAAAACAAGTACTGGGTAGATACTTTTCAAAAACTCCTTATTTGCAGTTACCATCATGTTTTAGTCAGTCTTCTACTTCATTAGTACCTTATGTTTGGTTACAGTGTACCTATATAGTGAATAAAATGCAAACATGTGATCGCACAAAACAAGGACGAAAATGACGGTTATATGATAGTCATTATGTCACAATGTTTAAGTAACTGTCATTTTACATCCTTAATGATGAGGTGTTAGACTTATAACAAAAATATGATGTTTCCTTAAAGTTGATAGTTAGCGATGGTCAAAATCATAATGAGGAATCAATTATTTTTATGTTTTTATGTCGATTTGAAAATTCAACTTTTGTAAGATTTAAATAGTTCGCTATTTACCTATGGTGGGACGTACATTACCTAAAAAAGAAATTAGCTACATAAGGGTTGACGTAGGAAAACAATTATGTCGTCTTCATTTTTAAAATCGAGACGGTTATGCTTATTATTGAATGACAATAGAGTTCGTGCCGTATGATACAAAACAAAAATTATATGATATTGATATTTTTCTAACTTGAAAAATTGTGAGGTGTAACGAAAAATATAACTAGTAAAAATTAAAATTACCAGCTTCACAACGTCTGTTTGTAATTTCACAGTGTAATGGTTAAAACTAACTAAACTTAACTAAAAAAATATTAACACAATTATGATTATGCTCTCAGAGCTTCTGGATGAATGGCATCTACCTTGTACTGATGAGGCGCAAATACGCCGAAACCGGTCTGTTGATGTTATTCCTTCTAATCGCAAACCAGAATGGTTGGTTCTATCTTAACAGATATATACCAACCCCGTTTACTTTAGAAGTGTAATTCAATGACTGTCGGGGCTTATAACCCGAGAAGTAGTTGTTGCTTCTTAGAGAACGGTCTGTTCTTTGAAAATTATTTTTCAAATTTGTAAAGCGTTATAATAGTATTGAACTATTATTTTTTGGCGTCTATATTAACACAATGGTTTTATTTTATTATAATATTGAATCGTCAAGCTCGTATAAACGGGTTAACAAAAACAAAACAGTCATATATATTATGGACTTTGACAGTTCTTCAAATTCGAATGGCCTTTTTGTAACTGGCTATTAGCAGTAGCGGATTTAGGTTTGAAGACGCCCTAGGCCCGAGACGATATGGCGCCCTTTTTCTTTTGTAACAGTATATATATGTATATACAGGGTGTTTCTAAATTCATGCGACAAAATTCAGGAGGTGATTGCTCGTATGAAATTAAGATTGGCCTTTCCTATAACAAACTTTCCTCTGCCAACCCCTTTCCGAGATATCACCCTTAAAAGGTGGTGACTAAAATTGAGTTTTTATTTTTTTTCTAAAATTTCAGTAAAGCTAGTAACTTGAAATTCTGTAATTTTCGTGCACTCGCAAAGGACTAACCACGGGTCTTTTTTAAATATTTTCGATATTAAAAAAATTATAAATTATGGTGTTTATTTTTTTTCTCTGCAGCTATTGGTTTTGGGAAAAAATTTTTTAAACAAAACGAGGATTTTAAGTTGAATTTTATTTCATAAAACTTTATTTCGAAAAAAAGTTTTGATATGAAATAAAGTAAGGATTGCTATAATTTCATCCCCGTATAATGTAACAGGAATATTGAAAAAATACCCGTGGTTAGTCCTTTGCGAGTGCTCGAAAATTACAGAATTTCAAGTTTCTAGCTTTACTGAAATTTTATTAAAAAAATAAAAACTCAATTTTAGTCATCATCTTTTAAGGGTGATATCTCGGAAAGGGGTGGGCTGAGGAAATTTTGTTATAGAAACGACCCATCTTAATTTCATACAAGCAATCCACCACCTGAATTTTGTCGCATGAATTTAGAAACACCCTGTATATATATATAAACATATATGTTTCGATACGCAATAAAATAAACTTTAAAATTTGGTCTTACAGTTTACAGAAAACCCAATCGATTTTTAATTTGTCATCTTAAAATTTTGGCGCCCCTAAAAATTTGCCGCCCTAGGCCCGGGCCTAAGCCTAAATCCGCTACTGGCTATTAGTTCATAAAACATCTGATCAGAAGGTTGCTAACTTCATCTTTAGTTATATGACGCATTTGTAGTGAAAGTTGCGAACATTTAGGAATTCTTAATTTCCAGTTTTCTCCTAAAATATTCGGTTTAAAAAATTTTTAAATGAATTTCTGCAATGTAGTACTTCTTTTTTAGACAATGGTAGTACCTACCGGTTTAATACCTCATTGTCTTCGGGCCAAGTGGGAAAATGTTTGGTTCCGTGAAACTCATGTGTGACAACATAATCTAGGGAGTTAGAATTTGAGCCTGTAAAAATAATTTATTACATTTCATTAAATTCATCCGATTTTTCTAAAAATGTTCTAGGTTTAGTAATCAAACACCAACATAATCCTAAATGGCACTTTAATCTCACTTTCTTAAAATTCTAAACAATAAATAAAATAGACAGGAATAATTATAAACATCCCCTAGTTTTAGTAACATGCATATATTATATATAAATAATGTTATACGATTTATTCCAACTAACCGACACAGGCGACACATGAGCGTCGCGTCAAGTTATTTAAAAAGGTGACAAAATTATTTTCAAACAATTGTGCAAAAGTTAATTCAAGAACCTTAACGTCATTAAAAAAATAGTGAATGAATGAATTTTCATTCAGTTTCTACAGAGCATTTTATTCTTATCTCAATATTTTAATCTTAGCATAGAAATTTTATAATAGGTACCAAATTTTTGATTTTCATTATACATACTAGGTGAGCGGTATGCTTTTACCACAACATTTAGTATTTTATGGACAAGATCAATATATAAGTAAGTACTATATTGAAATGTTCTTTTCAACGTTATTTATTTGAAATATTTTTTTCTCATAAATCCATTCAACTATTTTGAAGTAAATTTATTCGTCTTTTGTAAAAAAATGTTTGCAGTTAGAAACACAAGCAATTTTTATAATTACATTTTAACAAAACCAAAGCCACTTGCCAACGGCTCAGTAGCAGAATATAGCGTCAGTCAAAATAGCGCTAGGTTAAAATACCGTCAGTCAAAATAGCGCCGCACAAAAATAACGCAGAACAAAAACAGCGGCAGCAGACAAAATAGCTTATTCCCTTTCCCTTCTCGGAAATATATCAAAGAATTTGTATTCCACATGAAATTTCCAAAAAGGGGAAGGGCATAAGCTATTTTGTCTGCCTTTATTTTTGTGCTACGCTATATTAACCTAGCGCTATTTTGACTGACGCTATTCTGCTACAGAGCCCATGCCAACATGAAAAATGAATATATCTCATTTCTTGAGTATTTAAGAATACAGAAAGTGTATACTAAATTGCTTATATTAGTCACTTTAGGAACTATCCAAATTTCACAGTTTTTTAAAGGTTTTTGTAAAATTTTGCATCAATTCAACAAACTAACAAGTAGATAAATGTATTTATTTTGTTTCTTGTTTGGTTCGTATTAAAACTTTTAAAAAAAATCAACGTCGCCGCCTATGTGTTGGTGTAGGTGGTTTGTATAAAAGAAAATAAATTAGACTCAGTAGTAATACGATATGTCTTTATCCCTGACGATAGACTGAATGGGGTCTTCGTTGGCCCAAACGTGTTGATCTCTGTCGTCGACTACATCTGTCGTGAAATCGGGGCATCTTTGGAAGCTGAAAGGCCAGGTCTGAAAATAAATTATGTGATAATTAGAATGATGATAGGTGGATTTTAACTGTTTCAAATTATTGATTAATTTGAATGGCATAATTTAATCATTTTCATGCATATTTTTTGAGATTATTAATTGTGGAGAAAGTAAGAAATGGGAACAAAAAGAAATACCTACCAATCTTTAGATAAGTGTGAAGAGTGTATAATTTTAAATAGGTCGTACAATTTGTCAGATAAAAGTGGCTCTTATATTAGGTTGTACGCCTAGAAATTTAATATTTTTCTGATGTTGTGTTTTTAGTAGGTGAAACTTGTGGTAAATACAGGGTGACCAAACCCGCATTTTTTATTGGCATCACAAGCGTTAAACGTGGGAGGATCAACGGGTGAATTTGGTAAAATTTTTCGTGTGAGTTTTTTGACAAATTTTACATTTACATTTACGTACCTATTGCACTTTTTATAATTTGAAAATACAAGAACACCATGGCGAAGGTGAGATTCAAACGGAGAATTAAGCTGTTTAGAGATAGACTTAATATCAAAACAGGCAGAGGATACTTTTTTGGCTGGTGCCTAAATGTACAAACCATTTAAACAAGTTGACACTAATGACAGTCGCCCTGAGGATAAACAATAATTTGGATAGATTTTAGATTTGTAATTTGGTTGTTTTGTATTGATTTAATGATTCTTTTTATTATAAACAGTCATAATACCTAAGAAATTAAAACAACGTCGAAAAAAGCACTAAATCAAATTCAAATAACTAAGAACTACTTCCCAACTAGGAAAGTTGTTTTATAATTTTTTGCATATATAACAATTTTTTTTAATGTTGATTTATTGTTGCTTTCAAGATTGCAACTTATTATATAAAAGGTTCCATAAGAGCAAGTTTAGATTTTCGTAATAAAATTGTTTTATAAATTTATCACAAAAACATTTTGGCAACAAAATTATATAATATTTATAAGGCAATTTCATAGGTACCTACGTGATATGTACCTAAGAGATTTATAAAACATTTATTGTTTATAAAATTTAGTTGTTTTATAACATTTTTTTAAAGAGATTTTGGTAGCATTTATAAATCAGGTATAAATACATTATAAAACTATTATTATAAACACTTTTAAGCAGCTTATAAAAATAATTTTATCAAAGCAGAGATGCTGCAATTTTATTGCCATTGAAAATTGTAGTTATACAGATACAGCTATAAAATAATTATATAATTATTACATTGGAAGCTGTTATGTATTTTTATAAAGTAACTAATAAATATATTAGATTTGTTGGCAGTTTTAGAAAAGCAAACCGCGTAGAAACTCTATAAAAATATCGGGATTAAGGGAGTGGAAGAAAATCAAAAGGAGTGGAGCGTTTCGGCGTAAAATAAAGAAAAACTTTGAAAGTACAAATTAAGATTAGCAATAAAAAATTTGTAATAATACGCCTGCATGTTCAGGTAGTCATCCACAAGAAGTAATCATGAATCACTCAATAATTACAAATAATGTAACCAACTCAAAGCCGGTCCTGTCCCTCGACTGTAAATTTTGGTGGCTGCGCTCCTTTCGAGAACATTCTCTTTGTTTGACTAGGGGGGCGAGCGCGGAAGGTACTGGAATTTTCTAGAGTTGAGAAGGACTATATATACGCGGGTTTTTGAGTGCGTGAATAATTATTGAAACAGTTAGTTCGAAAGAATTAGTGAAACGGACAGTAAAGAGTTAGTTCACAGAAGTTCTTAGAAATCGGACAGTGAATAAAATAGTGAAGATAAATAGTGTAATATTCAAGTGGTAAAAATAAATTAGAACTATTATACAGAGTGTAAATAAATTAGTAGACATTAAGTAAGGTGTGTATATAAATTAAGTTTAATACAGTGTGTGTTTCTTTAAATACATAAATATATAGTAATTAGCCATTGTAGTGTGTATAATTTTATACCACAAGTAAAAACTATTTAAATAAATAACAAAAACATTACAATACTATGCCAGAAAAAGAAAGCAAATATGAGAACTTATCAAATTTTAATGGGACAAGTGATAATAATGACTTGGTTAGAGAAAATTGGTTAGTACAGTTAGAACCTGACAACAAAAGTGTTCTGTTGATGTTAGATTTAAACAGAAATTCTGAATTTGGAAACAGCATCAGATCATGGGCAGTTCATTATAATATCCCACATATGGCCATATGGCCGAGTATTATTTCAAGATATCAATAAAAGGTTACCCAGTCAATTACCCAGTATACTGCCTCAAGTCCTCAAGACCCTAGAACATTGTTGAAAACTAGACAAACAATTGTGCAGAAAACGCTTGTTTATCTCAGGGCGAGTTTCAAATAACGTAACGTGGACTTGCCCATTATAAGGCACGAATTTGTAGATTTTATTGTTATTGTCTTGGTTAGGTTATGTTAAGAGGTTGTAAAGTTCCTCTGTAGGTAATATAAAACTACAGTTTTCGCAGTATTAAAACAAAGTCCATTCAAGTCAGACGAGGACTTAATAGTAACGAGTGAATAATTTCCGGAGACCAGACAATGTAATGACCATTTTTTTATTTGTTTGAATTGATTCGTTATAAAAAAACACTGCTTTCTGCTTTCTTTTGTGATTGAAACAGTACACTTCTTGTTCATGTTTTATTCAATTTCACAAACATCCCTCGTATCTTTTTATATATTTTCTTATTGCTCGTTCCGTTTGGCTCGTTTCCTACATAAATATAAGTGTGTATACGACTGCAACAGTAAAACAATGCATTTATTTGTTTATACTATATCATTTTACATCCGTAGTTAAAAGATAAAAAAGTGATATTAACGAACTTGAAGACGAGTAAAAGACCGGACATAAATTTTATTTTGGCATTCTTAAGTCGGGAATCCGTAAAATGCAACAGCTGGGTCCATTTGTGCCGGTGGCTTCTAATTATTTAAGACCCGAGATGTTCAAGATGTTTGTTTAAGCGAAGTGCTGCCACTCAAGAACCGTATGTACTTTGTAATCCAACGCCTTTATAAATCCGGAAATACACAATGCTCTTATCCGTCCTCTATCCGTTTTTTTTAAACTGACAATTATTTTAATTTTCTTAGTGTAGGTAACTGATCTCAAATATTTACATCGACATATATGTTTATGTATATTTACAAAAGTAAGTTATATTTTCATTTGAAAGAAAAAGTTCATGTTTGGCAAAGATACGATGCAGTATTTAGTAAATCGCATACTCAAAATATACAGTATCGTTTCTTGTATTGTTTACAGAGTTTGGAAAATTTTCATATACATATATAGAATTTATAAATAGACATATAATGTTTTTGAACTAAGTAAGTACTCCAGGCTTTATTTTAGCTTCAATATTACTTTCTATCCTCTATTTGCAATAATTCTACTTTAAACATAGAATTCAAAGTTAAAATGTCTTCATTTGCTGATGTTAGAAGATTAATAGGGATGTTTTGAAAATTAGTTGAACAACATTCAACAAAATATTAATTTAAGTTATTTTGAATAATTGCTTCAATTACCTACCATATACTTAGGCTTTAGCTTTAGGGTGACTATACCATTTGTACTTTTTTAGTAGTACAGTACTTTCTTTTAAAACAATGTCCTACTGTCCTTTAGAGGAAGCACTTTGGAGAGGAATTACAACTACAGAAAATCCCTCCAGGCAAACTAGTGGCCTTTATAGAAGAAACGAAGTTTCTGGAATGGAAGTAGATAACATGGGAAATGGTACAAAGATTCAGTTCAAGTGCCTGGGCAGTTGTGCAGAGCCCAAACTAATGAATGAATGAATAAATGTCCTTTAAAGGTACTTTTTTTTTAAATGAGGTTCTAATTTTTGTGTTTTAAATAAAAATCTAGTAATTGGACTATTTCACATTCGAAAGTGAAACATGGATTCTAACAAAAAAAACAGGAAGAAAAGCTGGAGCGCTGGTAGCGTAAAATTCTTTGAGCAATCTTCGGTGGAATAAAAACACCTGAAGTCTGGAGAATGAGAACGAATGAAGAAATAGACATGTTATATGGAGAATCAAAGATAACATCAAGAATAAACACATACAGGTTAAGGTGGTTGGGACACGTAGAAAGATTAAACAAAGAAAGAATGACAAAAATAGGACTCTTATTGGAAAAAGAAGAAGAGGGCGGCCTAGAAAAAGATGGTTTGAAAGTGTGATGTCTGATATAAATAAACTGAAAATACGAAACTGGAAACAGAAAGCTAAGAATAGAGAGGAGTGGAGAAAAATAACTGCCCTGGGTCTACAAGGCCTGTAGAGCATATATATATATATATATATATAATTGGACTATTTCTGATATTATATAGCTATTGCCTATTTGGATTTTACTCCACTGTGCAAACACAACGACCTTACTCTATTCAAATTTCATTTACGCCGCGCGAAAACAATATCGCTGCAACTAATTTACCAACATTAACGGAAAACGTCTCTCACTAGAGGTGTTGTCAGGTGGGGATATTGTTTAGACGAGGAGTAAAAGCAATTTGAACAGAAGGCCCACGGGCAGAAAGTACACATTCTTGTTTCAAAAAGTTGATACACAGTTGAGCACCTTGAAGAAAATACCATTGTATTTCCGAGTTGCGGGCAATGTATCCATTTATGAAATTTGCCAAAGTGATGTTTTTATTTAGATATATTATATACAGTGGTCGCAGTAATAATAAACATTTGTCAAAAAAGCATGTTTTGGCTGAAAATATAAAGTCCAACAGCAACAAATTGTACAACAAATATTAAAGCTTAGGTATTATTAGCCCTATGGGGATATCCTGGATATTTTTTCCCATTTAAGATCAGTATAACTGTGCAATGATATCGGAAACCAAGGGTCTCTTAAGTGACTTCTAATTTCTAGTTCTTCAAGGAAATCTAGTTCTTGTTTCTTATCACAAATATGTAGTACTTCTAGTTCTGTGTTAGGTGTTAATGAATGTTTTGTGTCAAGTAGATGTTTTGCCTAATGCGATTTATCTAGCTATTTTAATATGTATGCTCGTAAGTGTTCCTTGTGTTTAATTTCAAAATATCGACTGGTTTGACCAATATAGACAGCATTACATTTTGGACATTTGAGTTTATATATCCCAGATTTTTTTAATGGGGAACATTTTGTTTTTACATTTAACAAACTTTTACTTACATTGCTCTCTGTTTTAAAATGTATTGTTGTATTTGTTGCTAAAGAGATTATCTTTGAAATATTATTAGAAATATGACCAGCATATTTGATGAATTTCGTTAGTTCTTTTTCAGGAAAAATTAGTTGTAATGCCACTTTTTTATTAGTTAATTTATTTAAGAATTACAAGCAATGAATAACCGTTGCATGTGGCTATTTGTTTAATTGTATTAATTACTATATCAAAATTATATTTGTTCATAGGAACGGAAAATGCTTCATGTATCATTGAATTATATGCTGCTAATTTATGTGACATGGGATGATTGGAATTATATGGTATAGTCAGTCACATCAGTATGTGTTGGTTTTCTGTAAATTGAAAAATCAAGTATATTATTGACTCTTTGAATTTTTAAATCAAGAAAATTAATTTAGTTATTTTCTTCAAATTCTGTTAATACATATTAAGTCAGTCACAAGATAGGTCACTATTAGGTCTAGCCAAAATATTAAACATCAGGTAGGCATCACATCAAATGTACCTTCTGTCATTCTGACGATAATATGTCAATAACGAAATACATAATTATCAATAGGTATCTTAGAATTTTCATAATTTTTTCATTAAATGTGGAATTAATTAGAAACAGTTAGTTTCATTTATAAGAGTACTATATTTTCATATTAATCATTAAAAATGCTAGTTTCAATGTCTGGATCCAACCAACTTCAGGGGTCGATCAGAGCGACTACAACAAACAAGAAGACCACGGATTGACTGGGTTACACAATAGGGATAGATATACATTTATGGAAATAAACAAATATTCTAGTAAACATGCCCGAAGAGCAGCATCTGATTCAAACATCGAATCAATCTTCAAACCACTTTCGAATGATTGAAAAATTCATTATAAACAAGAGTTTATTAAAAAATGGACCTCGGATTGGAAGCAGAAGCCTTCAAAATTGAAAGAAGTTAAACCAAATTATGCACCATGGAATAACAGCCCTTCTAGTCGCTTCTCTCAAATAATCCTAACTAGAATTAGACTAGGCCACACTAGACTTACCCACGCACATCTGATCTCCAAGGAGTGATAACCATTAAGCACATAATAGCGGAGGGTCCTATTTATAGTGCAGAACGAACATTGTTCAACATACCTAACAATCTAAATGAAGTGTTTCGTTCGTGGACAACTGAAAATATTTTAATTTATTTGAAGTGTTTAAAATTTCTGCATCAATTGTAATGGTAAATTTTAATTAATGTGTTGATTACAACACTGGCCGCTAATAGCCTTCATGGCTGATGCGGTTTCTCTTTAAATAAAAAAAATATTCTAGTATTTAACAATTTAAATCTCAAGTCCACGAAATAACTCAATAACACTTCTTTCGACCATGATGTAGCTCCTTCGGATTTTTCCCAGTTAACAAATTAGTCGTAAGTACTCAGATATTTTGCTTTAGATTTTTCAGGTAGATACATAATAAATCCAAAGTTGCAGCTTTTGCTTTGTCAATAAGATGTCGTGGTGTACTTTCAATTGCTGTATCCATATTGATTGTATGCTTATTTATTGTATTCTTATTTATTTTAGTTACAAGAAAATAATATCTGTCTGGGGCCGTATTCTCGACAAGTGAACTTTTGAGGCGTATGCGCATTTCGAGAGATTCGTCCGTTTTGGTATTCTTGACTCGTGAACATTGATGCGTATACGTTTTCAAAACGAGTGATTACAGCGAGCGCTTTGTATCGTTCGTTTTATAGTTTTGTTGACGTCTATTGATAAAATTATACTAATTTGTTGTCAACTTCGAAGACAAGTGTTTTTGAATATATTATTGTACAAAATAGATTTGTGCGACTTAATCTCACCTTTCTCCAATTCTTTCAATCTCTGGATGCACCCGGCATACTATTTAGTATCAAACTTATTTCAGTCCACTTCCTTTCGGCATCTTTGAATGTAAAACTATTAGAAAATGTACCGGATTGAAGATCCGAGTTTTTTTTTCAGATACTCAATAAGGAGATTTTTCTGGCGTCATTTGACTTTTTTTATCTCGATGAGACATCCTACATAAAATTTATTTTTCCTCAATTTTCTGTAAATCACAAATGTTGACAATCTTTCACTTTGCCAGTTGTCAGTTTTTGAATTTAAGTTCACAAAACGTAAATTTACGAACCAATTTCTGTAATTAGTGAGATGTTGCAGTGTTGCCGGATGTTATGATCGCACATCATCAAGCGTATACGTTCCAAAAAACGAATGGTCGTCAAGAATACCACTTCAAAAAAGTACTCGCACATGAACCATTCGTTTTAATGCGTATACGTCAAAAAGCTCACTTGTCGAGAATACGGCCCCAGTTTAGTTAAAATGGCAGATATCGGGTTAGAATGACAAATATACAGGTTTGAAATAAACAAAAAATACTCTGAAAGGATCGAAAGTAAAGCCGCAACTTCATTGTGCGTGCAGATTCCTGCCCAGCAATAGTGGCACTGGTCTGAAATTGACTAGTTTCGGTTGGTTTTCGGCAGGTTATATGAAAAAATTGTAAAACAAACAACTCACCAGTGTTAGAGGATGTTTTGGTAAATTATAATTTTCTACAGGTTGATCCATTAGTACGGCTCTAAGGTGCGCTATGTAACTTGTAGCCAAACGAAGGGTATCTAATTTAGATAACTTTGTATCGGCTGGCACCCACGGCAGGGTTGTTTTTAGCCGACAAAATGCTTTACTTAAAACTCTCATTCGTGCTCTTTCTCGTTCGTTCGCGGCATTACGTTGTGGACGTCTCGAGTCGTCCTGTTCATCATCGGAGTCTGTTTCTGTTGAACGACGTTTACGAGGCATTCTACATCTGAAAAGAAATTATAATTTTAAAACTGTTTAGTTCTTTATAATCGTTCTTTGAATAAAACACAAGGTGTCTGATTAAATATGTACTGTGTTACTTTTTTGTTTTTGGGGCGATTTGCTTTCTTCTTACAGTAATAATAACCCAACATGTCCTCAATAATCTGCCAAGATAAGATAGGATGCATATTTACAGGACAGGGTCGCTATTTCTTGACATCCTTCGCAATTGTATGAATGAGCATGGTTACGAATGGTCAATTTGCGAACACTTTCTGAAAATGGTATTCTTGACCTGTCTTCGTAGACGTGTGCGAACATTTTCAGTCGCGTGGTGAAATGAATTTGACAACATCGCAATTTCTAGATTATTTAGTAGTTCTGTGTCATCAGATTATGGTTAGATCGTAACTTAGGTCAAGTTTCCATTATTTTGATACGATGAATCCCCTCAGACAGACGGTTGAGAAACAGCTACAAATAAACCTCTTCCAATGTCCATCTGATAACTTCCTGATGCGAAGAGTCTCAATACTACTAAAACCTTGAAATAAAATGCATTTCTATAATAATTATAATTATATATTGAAACGTACTCTGGTCGTTATAAGCTCAAATCAGTCGGTCTCCATTGGGGTCTCATAAAGGGAGTTAAGGCATCAATTAATTTAGAGAAAAAATTTTGATTAGATACCTAAATATACGCATATGCAATGCGTTTGCGATCAACAAATACCACTCGCTGTTAAACACGCATGATCGCTGGTCTTGCGAATGGTCAAGAATACCAAATACCAATGACATTCGCAAAATTTTGAGATGCGTACGACCTTGACAGGTACGAACGGTCAAGAAGTGCGCTTCTTGACTTATACATTTTTTTCTTTAACGGTACAGTTAAACTTGTTGCAAATGGAATCTTTTTTGGCTAAATTATGACCTTTTGGTCGGTGAACTATTCAGAAAACAAAATTCTCCAAATTTATAGAATTCGCGGAATATGATTTTTTAAATTTAAATAATACCATCTCTTTAACGCGTCTTTGAAATAAAGTTAAAAAAAACATTTGTGAAAATCGAAACATAAATGCTTATTAACATTTTTGTGCTATTGATTGCTTTTTCAAAAATGGATGCTGCAACAGATTCAATGCTACCTTAATTTGAACTAAAAAAGATGTTCTTATAGGGTTTCTGTCTTAAATTGTACTTCAGCATACACCCTATTATTTTGGGAGTTTTTAGTTGGCCTAAAATATAACATTGTTTTATCCGAAAACTATATTTTTCTAATATCCTCAAGAGAACGAACTAAGAATAAGATTTGTTAAATATGTTAAGAGTTTGTTTGACTTTTATAAGTGAAAATGTCAATATTACTCAGTAAGCCATTATTACTCAGACTGTCATACAATTTTTGTGAAGTTTATAAGTAGAATAAGCAAACAATCCATAATCTCAGTTTTACGCAAAGATGATAGACTTTTGATTGTGTTACCGTGAAGAATTTAATTATGGTGTAATAAATATTGTGAAAGAATTTCTTCAGAAATATTTGCACATTGGAACTATGAAAAAATTCTAAAGCAACGTGGACAACCTGCCGGAACTAGTTAAATCGCAAAAATAACTTGAATTTCGAGTACGTCAGTTCAAAATGGATTACCATCAAAAAGTCTACTATCCAAAACTTACAGTCAACGTAAGAAAGAAACTTGAAAAATATTCTAAGATAGAAAAATATGGCTTTCAGAAAAAAAAAGTTTTTTAAGGAGAATTCGTAGAATTTTTTTTTCACTGAAATCGATAGTTCACCTACAAAAGGGCATATCAGTTCAAATTTAGCAAAAACAGGTTTCATTTTCAAGGAGCTCAAATGGACCGTTGAAGAAAATAGTCCGGTTCTGTAAATCTATTCCTTATCTAATCTTGGCGTCTTACTGAAGATATGTTGGGCTAGAATTGTTGTAAATATAAAATAAATCGCCCCAAAAACAAACATGTTATATTGAATTAAAAAATGTACTTTTATTTTCGGTCACAGTGTATATATGAATGTAAAGGAATCTTTAAACGTAATTTTAAGTTCTGCTGATTTGGTGGATCACTTGAAAGTTTATTTGTTTCATTTAGTTTCATTTAGTTTCACTTTTGTGACAGTTTAAGTAAAGTGTTATAAGAAATGGTTCTGAAGCAGAATAGCGTCAGTCAAAATAGCGCTGGACAAACAGACAAAATAGCTTATTCCCTTCCCCTTCTGGAAAATATATCAAAGTATTTGTAATCCACATTAAGTTTTCCAAAAAGGGGAAGGGAATAAGCTATTTTATCTGCCGCTGTTTTTGTTCTGCGTTATTTTTGTGCTGCTCTATTTTGACTGACGCTATTTTAACCTAGTTCTATTTTGTCCAGCGCTATTTTGACTGATGCTGACAGAGCCATAAAAAATATAAGCAAAAATGTCAGAAATTATGTTTTCGTTTATGCTAAGAGAACGCGGCCAAGAACTGCTTGTCGTTAAAGACTTCAAATTCAGAAAAATAGGTCTAGTAAAATCTACAGAAGAAACGAGGTGGAGATGTTGTAACAAACAATGTACTACAACTATATACACAATCAATGGAGTATATTCGCGAATGAATAATGAACATAATCTTGTGGTTAAAATGGACGTTATAAATCGTCAAAAATTAACAATTCTGTTAAAAGGAAAGCAGTAGAAAATATCGCAGTAAAACCAGCTAAATTGATCAGAAAGTAATTGGAAATCAGAAGTGAAGTTTTGCAAAATATAACTGTAAAGGATACTAGATATATTAGAAATAATATATCATATTCAAGACTGAAAATAATGCCAAAACTACCAAAATGTAAAAACTATAAAACAAGAACAGTTTTTACTAGATAATGACATGCATTAAAGTTTTGTTATATTTTCTTGTGCAACTAATATGAAATATATGTGCCAGCAAAAAACATTGTACATGGATAGTACTTTTGAATATTGTGTAAAATATTTTTATCAACTTTTTACCATACACGCGTAGGTACAATGGAGGATTTTATGTACCTGTTGCATTTTGTCTTCTAAAAGACAAACAAAGATCTACATATTCTGCTGTATTATTAAGGTTAAAGGAAAAGTGAGAACTTCATGGTTACTCATTGAAACCGAAAGAAGTGATATTAGATTTTGAATTGGAGTGGCAATTCATGAAGGAGTTAAAGAAGTCTGGCCGACAATAAAAATTATTGGTTGTCGTTCTCACCTCGCTCAGTCATGGTGGCGAAAAATTCAAAGTTTAAGATTGTCAATCGAATATAAAAGTAGCGTTTCCGCTATTGGAAATTGGTTAAGACATGTTTTTGGATTAACATTCCTCGCTCCCGCTGAAGTAGGTGACTGTTTTGCAGATTTTAAGGCGGACAAACCAGAGGATGAAAAAATTAATAATTTTGCAGACTCTTGTGGACTCTTGTGGAAAACTACATTAATGAGAATTCATTATTTCCACCAGAAATATGGGCGAAAAATATTTCAACATTAACTAGAACAACCAATACTTGTGAATCCTTTCATTTTCAAAATTCAAATCAGAAAACTGCTCATCGCCTCCAAATATTCATTGTTTTTTAAAAATTTTAATTGACATGCAAACGGACTCTTATATGAACATAAATTCAATAATCCAAAAAGAAAATAGGAATGTTAGGAAAGAAGTTTTAAATAAACAAAAGTTTATTGAATGTAAAATTGTTCAATTAAAAAACAAACTAATTTGACATTAATTCTTTGTAAAGTGCGTTTTTTTTAATTTGGAGGTTTACATTTATCCTAGCTCTTTTTATGTTATTTTTTAAATAGTCAGAATTAAGTATAATATATTTGTATCTGCTTATGTATGTTACATGAAAATAAAACGATTATCTTACAATTTATAAAATATATTATTTCTAGCTTTGTTATGTAATTTTTTCTGACATTCATAATTATGCATATTTGTACCTTTGTATATTATAAGAAAATAAAATTATTATTTTACACTTTATTATCTTATTTATTACTATCTATTATTTTGTTTAAATATAGAACTTGCAACAAATCCTAAATTGAAATAAATATTGGCCCAATTCAGACAGATATTAGATCAAGTACAGGTAAGAAAAATACCTGGCGCAGATCAGGTACGGGATTATTTTTTTTGTAATTTGGCCCAGTTCAGTTGCACCCGTTTTAAACGCGTGTTTTTTAGTTTAATTTGCTACTGAAAAAGTTATCATTATAACAAAAATTTTTAGGAGACAAAAAATATCCTTTCCTAATTCTACAAACTCATTTAACTTCAGTTCAGTGATTTGAAATTTAGGAAGATTTATTAAAAAATGCCAAAAATATTGGTGTTGGTGGCTTTAATGCATTTGATATAACATGTTCAACATGGCAGAAGAAGGGCTACTTTGACACTACCATAATTTTTAATTTACCTAGAACCTAGATTTTGCAACTAATATCATACATAAAATAATACTGCATTGCATTTATTTACCACTAAGTGGAAAAGTAAAAATTTATACAAGTTGATTAATTTCATTTGTGATGAATACCAAATTTAGATGATAGAAAATCTATACTATACCCATAGAGAAATAATAATATTATAATATTATTTCTCTATGACTATACACCGTGTCCCAAGTAATACTGTAAAAACTGTTGTGAATGGCATCAAAATTCCTTCCTAATGACGTATCAGAAACTTTATTTCACTTAACAGTCCTTTGGCAGCCACCCCTCACTTTATATTTTCAAAGGGCACCTCCTGTATATTTTCGTTGCAAATTGCTTGTCACTCTATAACATACTTGTTGGTTTTTTACTATTAACACCAAAAAAATTAACATTTTATGATATTTTGCTTTACCCAATTATCCTTATTGCTTCCGCCACTGTTTTTAAAAACTTCACGAGATAGAAGTAGATTAATGTTTTATTTAAAAAAACTGATGCTTTTTATGTTAATAGTTAGTAGTTAATAATAATAAGTGTAGAACAACAATCATTTACGAATAGTACCTATAGGGTGTTGTAGTTAATAGACGAATTAAATTTTTATAATATCCACAAATTTGAGTTCAAAATTATTAATCTTGTAATAAGCACAATGCCATTTACATTCAGACCAGGCGAGTACATTGATATGCTATTGTTTATGGTGAATGCAGAAAAATGCAGGAAAAATGCTCGACGTATACCAAGACGTTTATACCAAGAACGTTTTCCTCAACGTCCTCAGGTGTTTCCTAAATTGGAACGGAAGATGCCCAGAAAAACCGTGCACCACACCGATATCCAGTGAGAACTGATGATAATGTTATTAATGTACTTGCGTATGTTGGTATCAATCCTCATACTTCTGTTAGAAACATAGCTGAAGAACTGGTAATAAGCAAGAGCACGATACAGAGGATTTTGAAGCAACACAAATATCACCCATTTAAACTACATTTAGTTCAAGGATGAGACCTACTGATTTCGACAGAAGAATAGAATTCATATATCTAATCGACGTTATGATTGCCAACAATTCCTTACTATTAAATCAAATATTTTGGAGTGATGAAAGCTGCTTCCACAACAATGGTGTAGTTAATACACGCAATGCCCATTATTGGTCGAACGACAATCCTCACTGGGTTCGTTCAACTCGTTTTCAAACAGTTTGGGGTATAAATGATTGGTGTGGTGTTGCGGAGTATCTCAATTAGTCTTTTCTCAGCAAATTGATACTTACGGACCTATAGCTTGGCCTCCCCGCTCGCCCGATCTAACGCCACTGGACTAGTATATCAAACACAGCCTGTAGATTTAGATGATCTTAAAGAACGCATTCGTGAGACATGTCGTAGTATTACACCATCTATGTTGTGTGCACAAGAGCGCTTTTAAGATGTTTTGAAGCTTGTACGGAAATAATTTTGAACACTTACTGTAATTTTGTCTTCATTATTTGTATTTTATTTTAATAAGGAAGTTTAGAAATTAAAAAATGTTAATTTTTTGGTGCTAATAATAAAAAACCAACAAGTACCTATGTTACATCGTTGTATTCCAAATAAAGTGACAAGTAATTTTCAACGAAAAAATACAGGGGGTGCTATTTGAAAATAGAAAGTGAGGGGTGGCTGTCAAAGGACTGTTAAGTGAAATACAGTTTCTGATACGTCATTAGAAAAGAATTTTGATGCCATTCACAACAGTTTTTACAGTATTGGATTATCTTTTAAATTGAGCGAGATATTGCCTGTAAACGATAACTATAGTTTAAAAAGTTATTAATAACAACGTTGTCATTAATTTATTCATTAGATATGTTAAGCATTGGATTATTACGTGAATCGCATTTATGGATAGTTTTAGATGGTCGGTTTAATATATAATGATGAATTAGTTTTAGCTAATAAAATGATGAGAATAGGTATATCTCCAGCGTTAAAACAACAATAAAAAAATTATGTATAGTTCACGGTCATTTCAGTTTTCAATCAGAAACAATAAACTGCGGAAATTCAAGTGTATTTTATTTTTAATATTTTGTTTTGACAGTACACGAAAGAGGATTCATCTCAAAAATATAAAAACTACATAATATCACTTACCGGAATAACAAACTATTCACTCATAAAAACACAAGACTGCATCTGTTTTTGTCCTCATTAAACACCAATTAGTAGATGACTTTTAACTAATTGGGCGTTGAATTTCGGGAACCTTGTCGGGCGTGTTTGTTTAAGAAACTCCGCCCATGACTTAAAGAATGTGTTGAAGGACCAATCGGGAACGTGGAAATTAAGTGTGTTTAAAATTGTAATAATCCTGGAATGTTGTGTATCTTGGATCAAAAGACGAGTGTAAAGATAGGTACCTATTAAAAGAAATTTTTATTTTTAATTATAGGTAAACAGACGTTTGAAGACAAGTATTCTTTTTGTAAATTATTTTAACTAAATTTACAAAATTTGGGTGAGCTTTAGACGAAATAACTATTATAGGAAATTTTTCCTTCTCATTATTAAGGTAAGCGTATACTGGCCAGCATCGCATGAACCAAACGTAACGCACGGATTGCATTATAGAATCTTCATATTACTTTTTAAATGAAGAACGTACACTTAGCAGCACTGCACATATCTCGCGCCCGCAAATCCATTCAGGATCTCGAGTCCCGAGTCAAATTAAACCTCCCTAGCAGACCTAAACAGGTTGTCCAGAAACTCTCCTGTCAAACGCAAACTATAGATATAGGCCAAGCAATAGGTAAATATTTTTGACAAAAATCCTAGTAGAAAACGGATGATGCCATCATGTAAAAGACATTACGTAGTATCATTTTGATATGTTTTGGACACGCAAATGTTTTTCAGTAATTTTTTATCAACATTTAAAACGAAAAAAACCTTCTTTTTTCAGTTTTTTTCATATAGCGTAAAACGTACTGAAGCAATCTCAATGGTATGTAAAGATAAATTGTAGATAATTGAAATACAAACAAAATGAGGGGTCGAGCGAGTCAATCGGATAATTAGGAACCGAGAAAATCAGGAATAGCCGAAAAATTAGTAATTTTTTTTTAAATTCATATCTTCGTCATTTTTCAATTGCAAGAGCTGAAACTTGGCACAAAAAAAGTTCTTCATATGTCCTTTATATGCGCGAAGAGCAGACGCCAAGCGACGGTTACTTTTATCGCAATTACAATTTTAATTTTTTCATACGATAATTTTCAACGTGTCTGGATGCGTTGTCGATTGTCCGATTTTAAATTTGAAAACGGTTTTGAAAAGTGTAAATGTAGAGCAATAAAACGTATATTCTCGATTTGAAATCAAGTGATGCGAAGTTGGCCAAAAACGCCAGGGAACATCGCCGAAAATGACCAAGAGCTGTAAAGTGGTGGAGTAGTAGGGGGAAGCAGCGAGAGAGCGGTGTCTATGCTTTGCGTTTGATTATTTTGTCAAATAATAAAGGTATTCCATTTTTATTTTTTTATTTTCAAGTACCTGGAGTCGACACACGAGTCGAATTTATCAACGAGCTTAATACATTTGAACAGAAAAAACAATTAGTGGAGCAATCGAAATTTCGACCTTCTGCACACCGTTGTCGATTTAATTGCCACGTTTTTTTTGAATTTTTTAAAGCTATGAATTTGCTAGATTCTCTCGTATACGTACGTTGACATGTTTGGTGGATCGTAATTTCTTTCAAGTTTTCCAACTTGATGTGCTTTTTATCCTTTCGCTTCAAACTTGCTTGAATAAGATTTTTTATTCCTCGTTCCTTGACGACGCAGGACTTTGTCACTTCCATGTCTTCGCCGCAAAGTAAACAGGCATCTTTAACGTCCTTCCATTGCATATCATTTTCAGGTACCTTCTCACTCTTTTCACTCACAGTTTCATGTTGCCTAGTTACAAAAAAAAATTGTGAAAATACAAACCCCGGAGATGAATATTTGTTTATCGCAGTAAATATAAAAACTGCTTTTACCTCACGCTTGTAGACGCCGATGCTTCACTGCTATTTTCATCTGACTCCATGGTGAAATGATTATGTTACACAACTATACAGACTTTATGTGCAACGAATAAAAAATGTGTTATTAATCTCAACTTTTAATCATGTAAAACAATTGTAAATATACGCTACGTTGCAGCCGCTCCGAAATCTGCTGCTATGCGAGCAACTGGAGTGCGTAGAATGGCCGTTGGTTTTGATTTTGGAAAGAGAGGGAAAGAGAGAGAGTTACTAGTCGGTTTTGTCGACTCCAGGTACTTGAAAATAAAAATAAAAATAATGGAATAGTTTTATTATTTGCCACAATTTATTGATTAGGCTAATGGAACCGTAAGGATCCGCAGTCAATATCACAACCTCACACACACACAATAATCAAACGCAAAGCATAGACACCGCTCTCTCGCCGCTTCCCCCTATACTACTCCGCCACTTTACAGCTCTTGGTCATTTTCGGCGATGTTCCCTGGCGTTTTTGGCCGACTTCGCATCACTTGATTTCAAATCGAGAATATACGTTTTATTGCTCTTCATTTACACTTTTCAAAACCGTTTTCAAATTTAAAATCGGACAATCGACAACGCATCCAGACACGTTGAAAATTATCGTATGAAAAAATTAAAATTGTAATTGCGATAAAAGTAACCGTCGCTTGGCGTCTGCTCTTCGCGCATATAAAGGACATATGAAGAACTTTTTTTGTGCCAAGTTTCAGCTCTTGCAATTGAAAAATGACGAAGATATGAATTTAAAAAAAAATTACTAATTTTTCGGCTTTTCCTGATTTTCTCGGTTCCTAATTATCCGATTGACTCGCTCGACCCCTCATTTTGTTTGTATTTCAATTATCTACAATTTATCTTTACATACCATTGAGATTGCTTCTGTACGTTTTACGCTATATGAAAAAAACTGAAAAAAGAAGGTTTTTTTCGTTTTAAATGTTGATAAAAAATTACTGAAAAACATTTGCGTGTCCAAAACATATCAAAATGATACTACGTAATGTCTTTTACATGATGGCATCATCCGTTTTCTACTAGGATTTTTGTCAAAAATTACTATACTCGCTTGCTCCGTTGCTTGGCCTAATACTAGATGTGACTTCATGTCCATCTAACTTAATTTACTTTTATCAAAAAGTTCATCCTAAGGGAGCTAGCGCCCTTTGAATATGACACTGTTAAGTCAGTTTTTTCAAGCATGTCTCAAAAACACCGCTACCTATAAACTTAGTAAAGTAAAACCAGAAATCTAAGAAGTTCGTAAATCAATGTTATTCGACGACCCTCATTATTACCTATATTGTTCGAAATATAGATAAGCAATAAAAGTGTGTGTCCCTTAAAAGATTCCCAGGTCCTTGAAATATCTCCTGAAATAGTTTGGCATTTTACCAGTTCTTTGATCTCGTAGAGGAATTGTTGCTACATGATCCGCTTTAAAAAAAATGTCGCCACCATCTTTTTGGTAAACACTTCGAGAACGGATAACTTTCGTCGGTTTTAGTTCATCTTGGAACACCTTGGAACATCTGGTTCATAAGAGTAAATCCAGGATTCATCACCACTGACAATACTGAATATATTTTTTAAGTGTCCTGCGTTAAGCCGGTTTAGAGATTTTTGACACCAATTGACTTTAATAATTGCTTTCTGTTCTTCCGTCAACAGATGCGGTATCCATCGAAACACTATTTTTTTACAGATAATGGATGAGAGAAGGTTAAAAGAAGAAGAAGAAGAGAAGGTTAAAAGGTTAATGTTTGGGCAGGGATTGCTGGAAACCGTATCATTGGTTCCTTTTTCATTGAGGGAAATTTGAATGGCGATCATTATTTGGCACTACTTCAAAATTATGTCATTCCAAGTTTGGCAAATTTATATCCTGATCTAGGAAACCCTCAAGTTCCAATGGAGCACCAGCACATTACCAACGCAATGTCCGGCAGTACCTCGATGCAATATTACCCAATCGGTGAATAGGGAGGCGAGGATCGATAGAAAGGCCAGCGCGATTACCTGATCTTACATGATTGGATTCCTTTTTATGGGGATATGTGAAGAGCATTCTGTACAAAACTAAACCTATTGATTTAAATGACTTAGAAGAACGAATAACGCTTGCGATTAGGTCGATCACGCCTGATATCTTAAATAATGTTAGAAGATTTTGAACATCTACTATGATCTACTTCATTGACATTTATAGTTATAGTTCTTTTTAGTGTTTTACATTTTATTACGTTATGCATTACATTTTTGAATAGAGAATGAAGAGACCTTTCAAACGATATATCACAAGCCTATAGGTACTTCCGATTAAAAAAATTGGGGGTTGTACCTGTCATTCGAAGGGGGTTGAAGGTAGGGATCGCATTTTCACGTTGAAGAATGTCAATTTATAATTTGAATTTGACGTGTTTCGGGATTTTTTATAAATATGTACAGTAACCGAAATAATGAATTTATTCCGTTTGGCTTTTACACACTGTATATAACTATCTATATAAAGTTTATACGTTATTATCAAACGATATCCTTTTTAGACAAAACGACTACTGACAAAATATTGTACGTAACACGATCCAACAGTTTTTACGCATTTTACTAAACAGAGATATAAGAAGTAGAAGAATTTTCCAACTCAATCTCACAGATTAGTGTAAAGATGGAAATAGTATTTGAAGAAGTAAAATTCCTTGACAAATATCCTAATACACAAATGCATATCAACAACCGAATTTATTAGAGCCCATCAAAATAAAATTCCTATTTATTTGTTTAGGATTTATTGTAATAATATCCTTTAAAATCCAAACGAGACATATTGTACGAAATTGCTTTTCACACGGGTCTTCTATTTATTTTCATAATAAAAATAATACCCGACCCGAGGCTAAGAATAGTGCCCAACAGACATAACAACCGCAACTACCACTATTTTATTGGCGCAGCTTAAATTTTGTATATACCAATAAATTTATTGCAGTTAAATTATTATTACTATAGATGCGTAGAATTATAGATAGATTTTTGTCAAGAAAAAAATCACAAAAAACTATCTATAGATTTAAACCTTGACTTTTTCTTTCAAATATTGCCGAATATGTACTGGGTGTCTCAATAAGAATGGCTCTCGGCTATATTTCAGGAGCCGTTTATAGTACAGTTTTATGACAAACATATTTATGATAAAAGTGGACTCGATAAGAAACCTTGATATTAGTTACAGACTTGTAGGTCCACCGCCAGAGGGCGTAATTAAATAATGAAAATTGAAAAAGTAAACTTTTGAAGAATTTGACTGATTAAAGGGTATCTTAAATACGATAATGAAATTGTACGAAACATTCTGCGTATTTTTCATTCCACAAGTTTTAGTCTGTCTTTTCTAATAAGATGTGGGGAGAAGTATGTTATAAAAAACGCCTGTAAGTCCGTTTCTGCCAAATCGATCTTTGCAAACTTGGTTTTGCTGAGACTAGCTTTGTTCCAACAATGTGAAGGTTTTATAATAGGTCTGTTCCAACCGCAATCTGAAACAGTCAGAAACGATCGGAGAATAACTGGTCCTAGCAACGGAACAATAAGTAATACGTTAGCGGGTGCTATTTAATTTTTTTAGAAATGTTTTAACTATATCTTTAACATTAACTTTTCTTATCCTATTGATATTACAATATTGTAATGTTTTTGTTATTTATTTAAATACGTATGGGATAAAATTATACACTCTACTATGGCTAATTACTATTTATTTATTTATAGAAACACACTGTATTAAACTTAATTTATATACACACTTTACTTAATGTCTACTAATTTATTTACACTCTGTATAATAGTTCTAATTTATTTTTACCACTTGAATATTACACTATTTATCTTCACTATTTCATTCACTCTCCGATTACTATGAACTTCTGTGAACTGTATGTGAACTAACTCTTTGTCTCTGTTTCACTAATTGTGTTTACTAACTGCCAACTCACTCAAAAACCCGCGTATATATAGTCTTTATCAATTCTGGAAAATTCTTGTATTTTCAACGCTCGTCCTATGCGTTACAAAACGTCTTTCTGGAATGTTCTCGAAAAGATCGCATTCGCCAACAATTACAGTCGAGTGACAGGGCCGGCTTTGAGTTGGTGACCTCGCAACAATATTACTAATTATCATTGTGATTTACATACGAAATAACATTTATTTGAAGATGTAGTAATGGTTTCTCTTACCTGAGTATCTAAAACATAAAATCTATAAGTGAAGGTTTATTGGGATTAGATTAGATTAGATTGGCCGGGTTGGTCTTACCATATTGCGACCAATAAGATCTTTTGTGTTCCAGGTATTTAAGGCGTTGGTGGTGTACAATTACCCTGCCTTTACAAATAATGTGTTCCGCCGTATCAACTTCATCAACGCAGAATCTGCATGTTCCACTGTCCACTTTCCCATCTTACAGAGATGGTATCTGAGCAATGTCCATTGACAACTGCTGTGATTCCTCTGAGATCAGATTTATGAAGCTCCAAGAGGCGTAGTGAGCGTAGGTCGTAATAATATTTTTGCCTTTTTTCAATCTCAGCAATCTTCTTTCCGACAATTCCTTTCTGCCCTGGCACCCTCAACAAGTTTGTTGTGTCTTAGACGGCTGCTTAAGAGATTGTTTGCAGTTCCAAACTGTTTCAGACTTCAGAGCATTTAAAGCAGCCTGGCTATCAGACGCAATAAATATTCTGGCTGAGTTTTCAAGGCACTCTTAAACACAAAAATCTATTGCTAATAGTTTCACTTGGAATATTGTTGGAGTACCTCTCAGGGGTGTTTATATGCTAAGTAGTATTAGGACCTGTAAACCTAATTCCTACTCCTCGATTTCGTATTATGTTAACTCATGCTGGTTGATAACGTCTAACGTGAGTTCGAAATCCTGTTTCGCAGACATAAAATCCGTAGGCATCTTCATGGATTGGGTTGATTCAACCCTTAGTATCTCAAGGTGTTCCGTTAGATCGACGGGTTTCAAAGAGTTAACCTGAGCTAGTGAAGTTATTGGGTTACTATTTTTTTCAATGTGTGTCGAAGTATTGATCTTCATAAAAAATAAATTCATGGACCTAACAATCCACCGTATAGTTAGGATTTGACTTCGAAGAAAAATTTAAAAAATACTTGTTAAATGAAGAGTTTTGCGTATTTTCCCTTGTATTTATTACACATTTAAGGTAAATAAAAATATAGAATTATAAAAATATATATTTTCCAACAAATTCTAATTACTTTTTGATCAATGGTCGCAATACTTATCAGCGTTTAATGTCATCATTGATTTACTAATTCTAAAAGTTGACGTTTGCTTGTCACTAAGAATTTGCGCATTAAAACTGGTGGATCTTTTTGACCGATAAGATGCCGCATCTTTTCTATGGAGTTGTTGAAGGAAATGAGGTGGTCGTTCCAAATATTGTCCCGAACTGCCCATTTCGCCATTAGTCCTTGGCTCTTCAGTTATCCTAAAATAATGTTTTATTGCAATACACATATTTTTAAATTTGTTTAAAAAGGATATAAACTTTTATTTTGTTGTACCATATCAGAGCACAAATTAGTGACCCTTCTAATTTTTAGTACGTTGAGGCAGACACAAAACTTAGGTATGTGGAGGCGAAAAATGAAATTTTCAAAGCGCTATAACTTTTCAAGGGATTTTCAGATTTGGACGTTTGATATGCCGTTGGAAAGGTCTTAATCTCTAGATCAATGTTTTTTGTATTAATTATATCGCCGAATACCGAGTAAACATTGATAACGAGTCTTAAGTCTCCTCGATGAAGGAAAACTTTTAGTTTAAAAACTTCAAAATTGCGTGTATAAATATTGAGTTCTTTTTACAACAAACTAGGTGTATTTTCAAAACATGGCGAGCACTATGCTATGCGATTTTTTTATTTAAATTTTCAATATTGTTGGTTATGTTTACAAAATGGGTGCGGCATTAGTGCGAGTAACTCCAATTACTCACTTGTCGTGAGAAATACGAAAAAAACTTTATTTAGATAAAAGTTAAGCCATATATAGGACCATATTTTGAAAATATTTTCAAATATACAGGGCCACCCATATTGGTATGGACAAAACAATGTGAATATCACCACAGTAAAGTGATCGCGTGAGTCTTAAACATTTTCTCTCATCCCAGTATAGCGATTGTAAATAATAATTGTAAATATAATATACGTACTATACCTACCACATTAACAAATTTGGTATGTGATCTGTGTAAATCTGTTGGAAACTCATTATTAAAAGAGGTATCGTTGATATCATTAATGCCATCAAAAATATACACACATGTGTTAATGTTTGATTCAATACAATTTCGTCTTTTGGACTATTTTCCTAAAACAAATGTTATGTGAGTAAAATCACTTTTTATATAACTAGTTGCAAAATGAACGTGTTTTACATCGTGTTCTATATACAAGATTTTTTATAATTCAATGATCGGAACTTTTTTTTTCATTTGGTTACTGAAAAAATAATGATAAATTTTTTTCTAACCGTCAGATGAACCCCTCCAAATAATCTTTAGATTTTGGGCTAGCACGACTGGGCATCAAGCTAAACCATTTCTATAATAATCTGGCACGCTCAAGTATTTCAATATGGCGATTTTTTTGCATTTAAAAAAATTCGCTACGAGCTTTCGTCATTTCCGAATCGTCAGTCTTTTGAATGGAAGCATTTTTAGGATTCACTTAATATCTGACGCGCTCGAATAATGTTTCTTTCCTACCCTTTCTACCCCTTCGTATGGCCACCCTCACCATGCCAGCCGGCAGATTATTATACCTCTGTTATCAAAGACACGTTGTCGATAAATGACACGCTCAAGTATTTCTATGTGATTGTTTCTTTTTACATTTTCAAAAACCGGAACTTTTTATTCTTCTTATCATCTAATCTTCAAAATCTACGACGCTCGAGTATATCCCCTTTCAGCTTCCTTGGCTCCCCTACTATTATATACCTACAAACTTGGATATAAAATAAAAGACTGCTTCCTACAATTCCTCGATATTTGTTAACCATATTAGACCGGTAGCCCATGACACATGTAGGCTTAATTATTTCGAATGGATGCCGTTTTCACCATCGAGTTTCATGTGAAAAACTAGTAGAATAATGCTATTTCCCAAGACTCAAACTGGATAATCGACGCTACAGAATTTTCACGAAACTAGGAGAATTAACTTATGGATGCCGTGTACTTGGTTGCATTCTTTGGGTACTACTTTTCATCCGAAAACAACATGGCATACAAATCCAAGGGTTACTAAGGGTCGATAAGCAAGGGTTCAAAATTGATGAAAAGGTGAAAAAAACAATTAACTTATGTCTGCCGAAGAGAGTTTAGATTTTGTTATCTTAGTAGATGTTAAAAACATTAGTGGCATACATTTTGCGGCGATACATCATTTGTTTATTATTATTTCAAATGTGATGTAAAATGAACTATCGCCGCAAAATGTATGCCATATTATAGCATTATTCTACTTGTTTTTCACATGAAACTCGATGGTGAAAACGGCTTCCATTCGAAATGATGAAGCCTACATGTGTCATGGGCTACCGGTCTATATTGACTCTCAAAATTTGACTCAAATCTGTTGAGAAATTAAGTCAATAAATTTATTTGAAATTTTTGCATAGTCTTGGCGATAAGGATTCGTCAAATATTGACAGGATTATGAATATGTGGCAATAAAATTTGAAAATATTAGAATTTTACCTATTTAGGAGATATTCTCTAACAGGAAAATTGAGCATTTTTTTCTAAAGGGATATAATTTCCTATAGGTATTATTTATAAAATATTTATATTGGAAAATATTAAAAAAAAAACACCTCTATTATTTTCTTGTTATAAATTTTTTACTTATTTTGACCACTTAAGAATTTTAGTAGTCGATGGGCCCCTTTTGGAGCTGGACCCCCCCCCGCACGGCGGGCAGTTAGAGTCCCTTATCACTGCCAGTGAATTCATCTTAAATAATCCATACATACGTATATAATTTTTTAAACAAATTTCGGTTAGGTTACCTCGACAAACTGATCCATAGAAGTAATTAAATATCTACAAAATTTTACAAATACAAGCCAAATCCTTGCAATGTAGAAATATGCCCAGTGGAACACTACATCCTAAAAATAAAATAACGGAAATAAAAATATATTGATCCTTTAAGTTAGTCATTTTGTTCGTTTTAAATCAATTAAATTCGACTGTTAAAACATTAAACTTACTTTATAAATTCCATCTCTCCATCTGTGTGATTGATGTTGATGAAAATGAACATACAATGAAACAAACGTGCAACTGAGAAATATAATGCTCGGTACACATGAATATGGATTTTTGTCTAGCTTCGAGGAAGCGATAATATCTTCGAGAAATTTGGCATGTTTTTCAGTTAAAAACATTTTAATTTTGCAAATCACTCACTTGAAATTTTGACATGTCACTTAAATAGAGGAGTTCATTTTAAGGTCAGTGTGACCAACAAAAAGTGGTTTTTATGACAAGAATGACAGTTAAGGACTACCATTCAAAACATAAGATTTTTGCAGCTTTTTTTATCATTACGAACATCTATATTGCTTTATTAAAACAATGAATACACCCCCGAAGCGTAAATCTTAAAATTTAAAATGACGTTTTAGCTGAATTCTCAACGCATCGGTGGCCAATAATTCTAGGAACTTTTGACAAGTCACCATTTCAATTCTATCATTTTTTCACTAGTATTGTCGACATGAATACGAGATAAGGCGTCTGCACCGACGTTATCCTTACCTTTGATGTATTCCATCTCTAAATCGTTATTTTCCAGATCTAGACGTTCCATCTTTGTCGGAGTGTACGGTGCTCATCCTCTTTTCAACTCATCGCTTTGTATAAAGAGCATGAATAGGTACCTCTGAAGCCCGATTCGCAATGATGATAGAAATGAAATTTAAAAAATATAAGCCTGGGATGAAATAAGTGGCTAGGTAATAGCAAAGATTACAAAATATATATAAGATAGTTCACTTGAAGGCGGTCTGATTCTTCTTAGTGTTTTAAACGATCGCCGCACTCATAAATCATATTTACGGCTCCCTTTTGTTGTAAATAACGACACCGCTAGGTACCAGGGAAGAGTATATTTTATTCCAAGCTATACAAGGGTAACTTGAGATATATATATATATTGTACTGAAATTGAGACGAACATAAATGTAATGAAATGGTTACTTTTAGGGATTGTATCATATGTACATGGGAATCTTATGTTATGTCCATCATTTTTAACAATAACGTTAAAATGATTAAATTATATACTTTCTGTTAAGATATTTTATGTACCCTGTATAAATCAGCTGATAAAGTTGATATTGGAAATGTCAGTACAAAAACATTGGTTGTTATGGACATTTTTATTTGATTAAATAATATGAACTGTCAGTAACTGGATTTCAACAAAAATTAGTAATTTCTATAATAAATAGAGAAGAAACAAAAGAATATTAGTTAGCAACGGGAAGGAAGTTTGTTAGGTGATAGGTAACTAAGGGGGAGACAAAGAAAGTAATGGACGTTACAAGTTTAAATGTACGAAAACTTTAAATAAAACGGATAAAAAAGAAATAGTGAGTTAGAAATATCTTACATAACTTACCTTCGATTTGAATGCAGTAAAGGTTGTTCAAATTCAAGATCAAGAGAGATCATCCAGCAGTAAACTATGGTAATGTAAATAATTTTATACTAAAACTTGTACCTAACAGCTGATTGTAAACCAGTTCCCAGATTCGAGACGTTTACCAGTAATCTTTCCTTTGCGCAACGCAAAGTTTCTTCGCTTCAGAGAACAAGTCGTTTTCTATTTAGACAATACAGCTACCGGCGGTGTTTCGACAAGATATTGAGAGAGTTATTTTTATTTGTGCGGAATCGTGTTAATTTTATTTTAATATAGGTTGTAATAGGCTAGGAGACCATCCACGGATTGCAATCTGGAGATAGTTATTTAATTATCATTAATTTAATTTTGACGTTGAAGGTTGTTACATTTCAAATTTTACTCCTTAAATTTAGACAACTCACTTTACCCATATCATACCCTGAGATACACGTGCATGTGATACAGTATTGAATTTTAGACATTTCAGATCAATAAATACATCTTAAAATATAAAATTTGTTTGATTTGAAGTTCTGGTTGATACTGATACTTGTGGTATATAATACTATTCAATAAAATTAAATCACCACACATTGAATTATTGTATACCATAACAATATATATATATATATATATATATATATATATATATATATATATATATATATATATATATTCAAATAGGATGATTTATTAAAGGTTTTTTTTATATAATGTTTTTAAATGTTAATTATTTCGAAAAAAGTTCAGGATATGAATTTGAAAAGGAAAGTTTAGGTATAAGTAAAAAATACATTAAAATTTTTAAAATGAATCAATTGACAGATTTTATTCAACATTTTAGTAATTTTGTGATGCTTATTGATGATCTAGCGGTTATTTATACAGAATATCACAAATTAAATTATACATACTTATTGGCCACCAGAATAATAGGACCACTAAAACAATTTTGATCTTTAAATTAGACACTCCGTATTTTTTAGATTCACAAGGTTAAAACAGTAAAAACATATTATGCAGCTGCAGGATATATTTATTAATAAATTAGATATGTGAATTTTCAAATTTCTATGAATACCCAGTATCTATAAGTACTAAATAACTAACTAATTTATTATTATCAAATATCTTTGTTACAATAGTTTAAAAAAGTTGAATTCCGTATTTGATAATAACTAATTTAATACCCACCTCTCAACGTCTTTGGGACAACGATAAAAGGATATTTCTGGTTTTCCCACCTTGCTGGAACAACCCATCACAGCACAACACACAGGCATTTTAAAACCACAATTATAATATTATTAATGTTACTTTTGGAAGACAGGAGTTAAAATAATGCGAACAAGAAATTTTACTTCCGGAACGTTTCCCGAAAAACTAAATGAAATACTTCTACGAAGTTTCTAGAGATTGTAGGCACATTTCTGGCCCTTAATTGCTTCTCTATATTTTTATCATTGTTTACATTATAAGTACTTAAAATCAAGACTGCATTCAGAATTCGTGGGAAAGTGATAAACTACCATTTATTATGTATACAACTAAGACTATTAACAAATATCACAAAATATTTATTTTATAAGTTTTGCTATTGAAGAGGAAAATATGAATATTATTTTTTCCTTATTGCAATAATTAATTAATAAATTTAAAATATCTATAAAACATAAACACGAACAACGAATTCTAAAATACCAGCGCTCGATAGGCGACAACCCGTATAATATGCAAAATTAAATGCAAGTAAGGATTCAGCGACATACTGTAGCATGGCGCCAACCGATAAGTCACCAGACAGTAACCAGCGGTATGAATCCTTTGATCGATAGAATTGAATTCGTACGAGTGAACAATCTTATATATATTTTGTAATCTTTGGTAATAGTAATTTGCTTGATTTTTGCGGCGTCCTATATATGTGTCTAATATTTTAACTCGTATATTGCAAAAATTGTAGACACCTAACAGGACAGAGCTTATCCTATAATAATATTTAAAAAAAAACATTGACATGTTCCTGTGTTTTTAGGTATAAATGTTGATACAGTTTCCGATAATGTCTAGTTTGTGTCCGCCTGACCTTCCTGTGTAGCAGGGTACTTAAAATGAATTTAATAATGTTAATTATAAAAAATAACGGACTAGGTTAACTAAATATGTATTTATTAAGCATTAATAGAATATTTTACACAGTAACGTACATTAACATAAATAATTAAATGAACAAAATATTAAACTATTGGGTAATTGTTAACAGTTTAGTTATTATCTGTAAGTTTAAGGCTGTATAACTTACAGGTAACTTTTTTACTGCTATTTCCAGTTTAGTTCAAAAACGTACCGTACATAAAAGGTAGTTTTTATTTCTACCTTTAGTTTTATTAAATAAAAAAGTTTCAATCTATCTGTAGCAAAATATTTTAAATGTTTCACGAAACATATTATATTTAACTCTAAAGGTAGGTTATTTGTTTAGCGACAATTTGACCCAATTCGACCCTGCTTCAACTTATTAAGTATTTGTCTCATTGAGCCAAAATGCCTTCAGAGTTACGCTTAATATATTTTAATAGCCCTACGTATGACCGTACTTGATTTCACGTACACTATAAAAAATATTGTTAAAATGGTTTGTTCCAACTGGCAATAGAACCGTTCTAGGTACCGTTCGCGCAGGTGCTGTATTTCGCGTTCCAACTGATTATAGTATCGTTCTTGGGACGGTGTACAAACAAAAACTGTACCAGCTGGAAGGGGGTGATAATGAAAATGTTGATCACGATTGTTGATGTGTTGCTTCAACAACCATCCCTAATTCGAGTTTGCGCACTATACAGTACTCGATACGATTCCAGAACAGTTCATAAATGCCAGTTGGAACAAACCTATATATGTATACAAAATCAGTGGTGGCGCTAGACTAAATGTAGACGTCGCGTCGGCTACATCATCCTCTTTCGTTTCCCAGTCAGAAAAAAAACGATAAAATAGAATGAGACTGATGTAGTGATGTATTAGTATATAAGTTTTATCGACAATGGAATGTTGATGTAATGTTTTTTGTTTGTTCAATAAATATTAAAACCAAACTTTGTTTAACTGCAACTTTATTGTTTCTCCAAATTGTACCAAACTATTGCGCGCGTTCTTCTCCGTTCGGTTATGCCCTTCTTCTTTTCGTCAGGGTCTACTCCTCTCGCAATATGGAACACAGATCTATAGTATATTTATGAACACTACATTTTCTCCTCTACTTTAAATAAAATAAAAGTCTTGCTAAACACAAAAATTGCAACAGGACAAAAATTAAACTTTCAAGAGAAATACTAGTCGGATTCAAAGTCCGTAAGGTAATCATCTAGATAACCAGGCTTCCTTGGATTGCGTTGCGGTCTGGACTTAACTTCATTGGATGTCTGTTCTGCTTCGGCATCTGAACTAGACGTGGTAAAATCTTCTCTTTCTTCGTCCATATCATCGTCGTGGGAAATTTGTCCATCTCGAGAGGATGATGCCTGTTCATCTTCTTCATAGTCGGGAGAGTCGTCACTAATCGGGGTCAACATATTCTCTAGGTTGGGTGTCTGCGTGAGGTTAATCTTCCACGAAGTGCTCGAAGGAAAAGGTTTAGTGGGTTGCGTTTTTAATTGTGGTTTGAGATGAATAGGTTTTGGGGATGGTATTTTCGTGGCATTGGAGTAAAAATGTTTAAAGAATGATGCATTTCTTTTTATGCTCTTTCCATCTCTTTCTGCAATGACTTGTGTGCCTTTTATTTGCTTTATTCTGTATGGATGTGGATGAAATTTTGGTGTGAGACTATTTTTACGAATCTGCTTGCATAAAACAAGGTCTCCTTCTTGGAATGTATGGGCTTTTGTATGTCTTCTTTTGTCAGCATACTCTTTCTGTTTTCTTTTATTTTCATTGTCTTTCAGCTGTATGTTATGATGTGATTTTTGTTGCATTTCCTGTATTTTGTGCATTGGCAACATGTTATTGACATTTCTTTGAGACACAAGCTCGAACGGCGTTTTCTCTGTTGTGGAGTGTGGTGTGCTGCGGTAATTCAGAAGAAATTACTGAATCTGAGAATCGAATTGCTTAGTTTCTAGGTGGGCACAGATAAGTGATTTCTTGAATGACTTAACAAAACGTTCGGCCAAACCATTGGCTTCAGGCCAATATGGAGTTACTCGCAAGTGTTTTATACCAAAGTTTTCTAAGAATAGCTTCATTTCCACACCGTTAAATGGTGGACCATTGTCGGATTTGATCTGTTTGGGAATTCCAAATGTGCTAAATGTTCTATCAAATATTGGTTTAATGCTAGAAAAATTAGTTG
Organism: Lochmaea crataegi; assembly: GCA_947563755.1. Lineage (NCBI taxonomy): Eukaryota > Metazoa > Arthropoda > Insecta > Coleoptera > Chrysomelidae > Lochmaea > Lochmaea crataegi. Next base: position 50,519,637 of record OX387424.1, on the reverse strand, counting down.
AAGGTACTACTTCGGCTAGTGGATACCTGGAATATTCGTCCACTTGAATAAATACATACTTTTTATTATTAAATGGTCCAACAAAATCTATATCAAGATGACTAAAAGGAATATCTGGAAGCTGTGATGATGTGATTGGATCTCTGCGTTTTGTATCTGTTACTGCTTGACAGGGTGTGATGAATGTTTCTGTTATTTTGTCAACGTTTGGAAACCATACTTTTGTTCGTAGTAACTGTTTTGTTTTCACCATACCCATATGTCCTTTTTGTGCTAATTCTATGGCATGTCTTTGAAGTGATCTTGGCAAAATGATGCGTGTACCTCTTAGTACAATATTATCGTTTACAGTTATCTCTGTTTTTATTTTATTGAATGGTATTAATTCTGGCTGATACCAGTTGTCCTTGTTGTTTTTTATTGCATCCATTACTGCTGTCAGTATGCTGTCATTTTTAGTAGCTTCTTGGACTTGCTCGACTGTCATGGCTTTGGGCATTGCTGTGTGTACTAAAAAATTCACATACTCTTCAACTTTAGTATGGTCAGAAGTCATTTCTACGGGACGACGAGACAAATAATCCGAAGGGTTTGATTTTCCTACTTGATGCACAACTTTGAATTCGTATGGTTGTATGCGTAATAAAAGTCTTTCGATACGTGCGCTAGGAGCAGAAAGACGGTTTCCTAAAATTTTAACTAGTGGGAGATGGTCAGTATGAAGTGTAAACTTTGAACCATATAGGTATATGTTGAAATGAAGAATAGCCCATATGCATGCCAGGGTTTCTTTTTCTATTTGACTGTATCTCTGTTCGACTGATGTAAGAGTTCTGCTTGAATATGCAATTATGTTATATCCTTGTGTTAACAAAGCACCAAGACCTTTAGGACCTGCATCTACAAAAAGATCGGTTGATTTATTAATATCAAAATATGATAGTGTGGTGGCTTGTTGTAGCTGTTTCTTCAAAGATTCAAAAGTTTTATTATGTTCCTGTGTCCATTCCCACGCAGCATCTTTGTGTGTTAGGTCTCGTAAAATTTGTGTGTTTTGGGCTAGATTGAGCAAAAATTTTGACAGGTAATTAATCATGCCAAGAAGACTTCTAACTTCTGACGAGTTTTCAGGTGGTTTCATGTTTACAATGCTGTTTACTTTTCTGGATCAGGTTGAACTCCATCTCTCGAAAATAAATAGCCAGAAAATTTTATCTTTGAGACACTAAAAATGCATTTTGTAGTATTTATTGTTAGATTTGCTTCTTGTAGTTTTCTTAACAGTGCTTCCAAGGATGAGTTGTGTTGCTCAACTGTTTTTCCGAAAACTAATATGTCATCACTGTAATTAATAACTCCTGGAATACTTGCGACCACCTGTCTCACTGCGTTTTGAAAGATTTCTGCCGCGGCGTTGATACCAAAACTCAGTCGTTTGTAGCGATAAAGTCCTGCATGTGTTGAGAAAGTAGTGATGTATCTACTTTCTTCACTTAATGTCAGTTGGTGATACCCATCTTTTAAATCAATGCTGCTGTACATTACTGAGCCATTCAATTGATTGATGATGTCATCAAGTGTTGGGGTGATGTGGCGTTATCTCAAAATTGCCTTATTAGCTGACCTCATATCAACACATAGCCTTATTGCATCTTTGTTTTGTTTTGGGACTATAACTATTGATGATAACCATGGAGTAGCACCAGTAGATTTTTCAATGATATCCTGTGCTTCTAATCTGTTCAACTCTTCTTCAACTTTTGTTCGAAGATGGTAGGGAATTCTTCTATGCTTCTGCGCAACAGGAGTTACATTTGAGTCTATGTGTAGTTTAATCTCACAGTTTCTTAACTTACCGATACCTGTACAAATTTCTGGGTAATTATTTTGGACATATTTTGTGTTGATAACTGTTTGAGTAACGTTGTTGGTGATTTTTATTAAATTTAATTTACATGATGTGTTGTAGCTCAACAACGATTGGCAGTCTCCCTCTACAACATGATTTACAGCTTCCGTTGAATTGTTTCTATGTGTTAAAATTGCTGTGAACTTTCCTACTATTTTCAATTTATTGGGAGCACAAAATGCATAAATATCTGTGCAGTTTTCAAATATAGTTTTGTTGCCGAGTTTTGAAAACGTTTTAATGCCAATCAAATTTACAGAGCTACCTGTGTCTATTATAAATTTTATAACATTATTGTCAACTTTAATATCAATAGTAGGTACGTCATTTACTCTGTTTACAACATTAACTTGAAATGAGTGTTCAGAGCTGCTATCACCGTCTATAAAGGCATTGTTGTAATTTGTTGTTTCCCTGTTTATTGTTCCATGGTTTTTTGTAAAACTTCTGTTGCTGTTTGATGTAGAAGGCTGTGAAAATTGACTTGTGTTTGATTCACTATTTTGAAACTGACCTTGTTGAACTTTTTGTTTGTTATGCAGCATTTTAAGAAATGACCTTGCTTGGAGCAAAAATGGCAAGTAGCATTTCTTGCTGGGCACTCTTGTCTTCCGCCTGCATGCCACCTATTTCCACAATTTCTACATCGGTTATTTGTGTTCGATCGACTGTTAAACTGGCCTGTACTTAGTTGTGTATTCATATCTGTTCGAGTGGGTTTATGTTGGTTGAATTTTGTTCCATTTGTTCTTCTGTACTTGTTACTTACTCTAGAAATAATTTGTTCTGAGTTTGGTTCCATCTGCTGAGCCTGTATCTCTGTCATTTCGTATGCCTTTGCTTGGGCGATCAGTTGTTCCAATGTTGGATTTTCAGCGAGTCCATAATTTCTTAATCTTGCAGATGTAGTGCATTGTATTACTTGTGATTTAATTTCTCTGTTTCTGTCGCTGAAAGCACAGTTAGTACTCAATTTCAACAATCTAGCATAATATTCTTCAATAGATTCTGAAACCATCTGTTTCGCTTGTCGAAAATTGAAAATTTCAAACTCTGTATTAATTTTAGGCACAAAATAGGTGTTGAGTTTTGCTTTGGCTGTCTCATAGCATGTTAGAGGAGGAGTGGAAGGGGAAGGATCAGGAAGAGAGCAATAAATATCAAAAACCTCCTCACCTGCACAATGCAGCAGCATCGCCTCTTTTCTTTGTTCTTCAGTTATTCCAGCAGCGATAAGAAAGTTGTCGAATCTTTTCAACCATTTCTGCCATCGGGCTCCAATGTTTTCCATGCCATTATGCATGTTAAATGTGTCTATGTTTGCGAATATGTTGTCTCCGGACATGTTTACTGCTTGTTTCGTTCTTCTCAACCACAATGTGGTACTCGTGTACTGTGTGTACTCGTCGCCAAAATGTAATGTTTTTTGTTTGTTCAATAAATATTAAAACCAAACTTTGTTTAACTGCAACTTTATTGTTTCTCCAAATTGTACCAAACTATTGCGCGCGTTCTTCTCCGTTCGGTTATGCCCTTCTTCTTTTCGTCAGGGTCTACTCCTCTCGCAATATGGAACACAGATCTATAGTATATTTATGAACACTACAGTTGACAAAAATTGAATAAACAATTACAAATTAAGAACTGTTTTTAGCATTGCTGAATTTTTTCAAGATTATGTCAAAGTTAATTGACAAAGCTGATAACGCAGATAGTCTCTCTTGGCTCATCGAGCTTCTCAAGTAAGTTTACATCAATTTTAACTTTGAATAACTTCTCTCAGCAGTACTGAATGCGCCGATTAAAACCTTCAGGGGGACTATGCGGCCGGCTTAGCCCGGTAGCTGCCCGAAAATCGTACCCATCAATTTAAAATAAAACTTGGCTAAGCAAGCATTTGGTAAACTTTGGTGTAGAGCTCACCCAAATTAATAAATTGATGAAAGTTAAAATAAATAAAAAATTGTAATAATTTTTCCAATTTCTGAACCAACACAATCCCACATCTAACCGAAATTCAATAATGGTGAAGGGGGGCCAAAGCCCTTACGGCCGATTTTGGCCCGATAAAGCCATGAACCGGTACTGTGTACTGACCGGAACTATGAACACTATTCTGATTGTTATGTAAACATTTGGATGTACTTCTCACAAATTATTTTCTAAAATGTACTTTACATCGTTGACAGATACTTGTGAATTGGATTTTAAGAGCTGGAGTCTGGATAAATACTACTCCCACTCATGCGTCACTAGTACCGAAATATATACGAACAAACTTTTAATAACATTTTTTATCTTGCGAGGGCGTTGACGGTAGCCGACGCCTAGCGCCACCTCTGTACAAAATAAATTTCGTAAATACCTACTACTAACTGTTGAGGTTCTTGCTAGATTTTTGAAACGTTGTGTCATACAAATCTTACCAATATTTGATTAGAAATAAAAATCGGGTTTCTACATTAGTCAATAAATTTGATGGAAGGAATAATTGTTTCTAATGTTGTAAATAAGTAAACATTATTTAGTTTGTTTTCAATTCTCAAAGGAAAGTATATCAAAGGAACAGATCCTCTACTTTTAATACTTTAATATTAAATAGGTAACGTTTCATTTGGTAAATTTTAAGACCGAAAAAATACTAACAAAATATGTTGTATTAAATTTATTTACGTTATAAGATATATGGTTTATTAAATGAATTATGGCTGTAATTTCATTTAATTTTCAATAATTTCTTTTTAATATTAGATAACAAATATTCCTTAATGATATTAACATACTTAGTAATTTAAATATTCGTCAAAAATTCAGAATAGTTCTTTATAAGAAATTCTTCTACAAGTATATGAAAATATTTTTACCACCAATTTGAGCTTAAGTATGGTAATTTATTGCGATTGGCACACATTTAAAAATATAAACATCAATAAAATTAGTTTATTTGTAAGAACACGAAATTTTTCCATATAAAACCATTGTGAATAATCTATACGACAGTGTAGAAAAAATATTGGGTGTTACAAAAATTAAGATAGTTGAAGAAACTAATTAAAGTTAATGATATCTTAGATATTTCAAACAGTAGGCCCTATGAGTTCAAATTATCTAATTGTATCCAAATTCAACATTTTTTAAATAAATTTTATGATTACTATTATGTAAAATTTTACTCTATATATCTTTCATTAGAGCATCTAAATTATGTCCAAAAAATCAATAACTATCTTCCAAAAACCTAATGAATTAAACATAATCTTGAATTCTAAACTGCATATTAGAGTATTTTTAAAGTATTTTATAACTTGTTGGAAAAGTGGATTTTGAAAGCTAAAAAAAAATAACAAACAAGAACGAGCTGGAAGCTTTTGTTAAGAGAAACGAAAAATTTCACACTAAAGTGAAACTCTGAAATGGGGATGATGTTTGAGAGTTGAAAGTTGTGTTTTACGATATTTGGTGAAACGTGACTTCGTGGCGAAAAATTCTTTACACGAAAGTTAGTTTCCACAACTTTTTACAACTTTCCGTCATTTTCTCGAAAATTTTGGGGTTATGTGAAAAAATAAGTCTTAAATTCTATCATTATTTTCGGCTAGACTCGTTTCACCGCAATAAACCGGTTTTACAAGATGCTAGTAGCTCCGAGTCACTAAAACCGAGTACTCACTTTTAGTATTCTCCTTTTGTGTAAATTGGTGTTCTGTATTCCAATAGATTACTCGGTGAAAGTGTCCATGCTACTGAAGTCGTTAAATAGTAAACTGTAATAGTTGATCGTTGCGTGTAGTTTTTCAAAACGGCTAAGTGGGGTGAAGATACCACTTTAAAATTTGTGGAACTGTATAGAAACATAGAATATTTATGTAATACGAGCCTGAATAATCATAAGAACAAATCGGCTCGTGAATCAGCTTTGTTAAGAATTGTAAAAGAAATGAATACCTATATCTGTTTTTGGTGTTTCGGAAGCTTTTTCCATTTGCACGATACGAGAGTGTTATTTCCAACTTTATTCTGATGGGTATACTCTCATTGTTCTATCGGTTGGTTGTATTCGAAGCGATATTTTTTCCAACGGTAAATAGAAAGAATCTGGAAACATTCGTATACAATTTCGGTATTCCGGAATGTCCTCTAAATCCAGCTCCTTCAGAAGCATACGCGCGGATCTTATAGCCAGCCATTTTTTTACCCATATTATTTTTGAAACGTTTTCTTCCGATTCGATTATTTCCATCAATTCTTCACATAACACTTTAATACACTTTTTGATCAATAACTTTTTGCATATAGTGCTCATCTTTGCAAGAGAATAAGAGAAAAAACTCGACTATTGGAAATTGCCGCTAAACTGAGTGGCGTCTACATGTTAAAAACCAATTTTAGCGTGTAGACGCCACTCTCCCTGTGAAACACTCGCATCCAGTACTCGCACCAGTGACTCGTATGAGTTACTAGCGTTTTGTAAAGCCGCCTATATCAAGCGTTTTCACTGTCGGTTCAAGTACACACTGGTAGTTTTCCTCACATTTCGAGTATCATTAGGAACAAATTTATCGATGGATATAATCATAAACTGGTATAAAACATTTAAAATCCCAATTTTCTTTACAAACAACGTCATATAAATTTTTCAATTAAATGACATTTCCTATAAATGAATAGAGAAGGCTTCTATTCACTTTCAAACACATTAATCTACGATCATTGGGTACATAGGGTACCTACAGGACTTTGTTAAAAAGGGACGGTCACAAACAACATTTAAACGAGAAGGGACATATGGATATTTATTAAATATGATAACTTTGTTAAAATTACATTCTAAAAAATAAACTATGTGTACGCTTAGGTATGCACCCTGTACCAATAGTATATATTTTTGCTTATTACGTACGATTTTTTTTCTTATAAATAAACAGATACTCTTAGCACCTATTTAGTATAGTAAGCATGAGATTGGCTGGATGACATGCTTACTTCAAGTTTATAAAGATAAATCTATACAAATATATTGTCAACTATAGCTTATCTGTATACAAAATACATTTATGATATATACTTTAAATGATTTAGAAACAAGAAGACCAAGGTGTGAAACTATAAAAATATAGTTCGTATTTTTATAACTAGGCTATAATTTCGAAAAACTGTAATGATGAGCTCCAAACTGAGAATTCAGTATTTTCATGGCATTGTTGTGGTGGAAGTGTCTTTTTGTCGTCTAGTGGAATGTGATTCCTCTGCAATATTCACAAACGGGGGGATTTCCCGAAGCCATTAGGTATCATGGTAAGTAGGGAGTGTCCCATCTTAAGCTTTCTTCTTCTTATTATTTTGTCTTACCTTGTCATGTTACGAATCTTAGGAGAATAGATTGTGTGCTGGATGATATGGAGTTTGATATTGAAACAGATCGTTTCCTGTGGTGTGTCTTGTTTTTGAGCTGTATGATGTTTGGTTTTAATTATTGCATGCTATGGAACCCACATTAATGTTACTGAAACACCATTTAAGAATAATTTGCGGCAAGTGTTATAAATGCCTTGATCCTGTGGATTTTCAGAAAATATGTTCTTTTTATTGACTGAGTTGATGCAAGTCAGTCCGAGCACAATAGTAGAGTGGAGCAGTGGAGTGGAAGTTTACTTTGAAGTGTCTTGAGGATTTCATGTAATTCTGCAGTATGGATGCTACATATTTTGGGATGATGGTATGCTGTTATAGTTGAGTGAGTTTGTGGTGAAAAACAGCACACTCAACATTTTCCTCATCTTTGGAAGCACCGGTAAAAGGTCTCTTGCCGTGCGGCCTGGATTGTATTACTTCTTGGAAAGCTTTTTTATAGTTAGAGGCTAGTGTTCACACTAGGTAGCTTTTTAACCAATGGAGAGGAATTAGAAGTGCAATCTAGAGTTGTTATTGTTAAATCAGTGCTGCTTAACTAATGGTTTAGGAAAATCTGGTAATGAATAGCTGCTCCAGGTTTGTTATCCAGATTCGACTGAGTGGGATTTAGTAACTTAAATACTGGAAATAACCAAAACATAATTATAGGTATGGTCTTCTTGATTCACTAGAAGATACTACAAAATGTACACAACATCTAACAATAAAACAAATATCAAAAAATAGATCGGAACCTCTGGACAAGATATGGCTGGTACCTTGCCCTTGTTCCCATAGAAATCATACATCACATTTAACAACATTTATCTACATATCTAGCTATTCGTTTGTTCAAGTCAATCTTTTAAATAAGATTTACAATTGAAAAATAACAATTCAAAGGTATTATTTGAAATATGTTTCTGGTCATAGAATAAAATGTAGTGTTCTAACTTTACTAAAAAACAGTCTACCTGTTGGGAACTGGGACTGTTGTTAAGTTAAGTTAAACATTTTTCACGGATTTTTTTTTATTTAAAAAACTTCCTTGTAATAAAAATTGTCAGTTCTTAATTACCATTTTGATTTTTGATATTAGTGAAAATTTTCTGCTCTAGTAGATATCCAATGAAATCAGTTAATTTGAGGTCATTTGATTGAACACAACCAATCAGAACAGCATTACACTGAAAACAGACCATGGGCAGTTTTCATTGGATTTACTCTATTAGGTACGTTGCAATGGGTACATTTTGATTTATTTCGATTTTGACGTTTCAAATATTTAATATTTCAAAATGTCACGATTTTGTCATAATACTGACGAGAACATTAATGAAATTATAGAAGCAAATATACTATGTATTTTTTTATATAATTAGCAATAAAATTTCTATTCGAATAACCCTCAATGTCCTTGGGTTATTACTACTGATAAGTCACATATTGACTTGATAATTTGCCCAGAAAATATGCCAAAATTATATCCTGTTAATATCAGTGTATAACGTCATTTAAAAGATTGCCTTATACATATATAAATGTTTTAACAAAACAAGACAGGCCATAAAAATATAATTTCACTTACGTATTATTTTATAAAAAACATCATTTTCCTGATTTCCTATAATCCCAAGTGATGCAATTCTTATCAATTATATGTTAAATCATTTTATAAAGCTTAGTATCTATCTTCATCTTGTTAATGATGTTTAAAAACCCAAAAGGTTGAAATTAAATTTTTTTGACCCGACTTTTCAAAAATTTTTTTATAATTTAAAATATGAGCAAGATTATCTACAATTTAAACTAACCATTCGATTGTGTAGGAATTGGAGATTTCGTCCGGTCACACCTCTGTACCTCCACAGTATGTCATAGTACTGTTCTCCGAAGAATGTTCGGCCTGCCAAATCATTTTCCACCTCTGCAAGATAAACTCTTAAGTGAAATCTGTTCTGGAAACGAATTTAATGCAATGACCGTAATGGCGTATACCCGTAGGAAAAAAGTGAAGAACCAGGACCTCTAAGGGTACAAGGATAATCTGGGAGTATTAATTGACTTATTACTTGGTACCAACATTTAGAAAAAGTAATAAGGAAAGCGAAAACCACACTAATAGAGGCCAGGCGCTCCTTTGGAAATAAATGAGCGCTAAAACTTGACATGCTTTATTGGCCATAGAACAAGGTGGAAAAGCCCACCATAGCATATGCTTCATCGGTAGGGACGGTGAAAACTCAGCAAAGAATGGCCATGATATAACTAAGAAATGTACAAGGGCTTGCATATTAGCAGCAATGGAAGTACTATTAGACCTACCTCCTTTGGTAAGACTAGGTATCCATAGACTGGAAAACAAGCTGATCCGGGCACATCAAAGGGAGTGCTAAGCATGATCACAGATTATACACTCATATGATATTCCTTTAAAAGGCTATTCGAGGTGTCGTTTACAGAAAGATATGAATTGACTGATAAAGAACTCAGTACCATTACACTGGTACAATAAAACTGCAAATGGTACTATAACAGGGAGTAACATAAAAATGACTGGGTCAATATCCCGAAACAAATGCATGGGATAATTACAACGGAGACCTTAATTGCAGATTCCGCCCGTTAGATGACACTATTTGACTTTGGCCAACCGCATGGGAACGCAGAACTATATAGCAAATACCCAGCTAAGAACTTGTACAAACTGGTAGAAGTTAGGGTGATACGAAAAAGCACGAACAAAATACAATAAACCATTTTGCCTGAAGTATTTTGTATAACATTAAAACATAATAAATCAGTGAATAATATCCATGGGGTATATATCTTCCATCTGTCAATGTCAATCATGAAATATTCCACATACTAGTATATTTATATCTTTTTGTGGTTTGTTAAAATATAGTTGTGTTACCTGTAAGAAATTTCCTGGAGTGATGGCGAACTTGTATATAATATAAGTAGGAATGCATACGATGGATGATGCCGTTAAAATATACCCGACTTGTATACTCCAATCTGGATAGTGATATTCAGTTCCCAACATATCTTCGTGACTTAATAAGGAGAATATAAAAATAATCTGTAAAATAAAAAACAAATGACCAGTTTTGAGCATGAAAATCTATTATTCCAATCTTACCAATATAAAAACAGGGCTTATGTACTTCCAGCATATTCTCCAGAAAATACCTGGTTTATGTCCAATCATTTTTTCGATGTCTCTGGCAAAATTATCTGTACCATATATCCAACACACACCTGCGGACTCCACGAATACTACGAACAATATGGCTAACCCTGGTCCATAAACATTTAACATGTTGACTAAATATACTCCTCCCTGAAAAAACGGTAAATTATTTATTTGCAGAACATTAAAATGACTTGAAGACAACTGAAAATGGAAAATGTTTGTTTTTGTTAAGCAATAAGAATTTGGTACTGTCATTATGTCAAATTTTCAATTTTGGAAAGAATTTTCGACAGTTTTTTTTATAACAGTCGGCAGATTATTTAAAATAAACGCCTAAGAAATGGTTTAACCATCTCACGATATAATATATACTTACGTAGGTAGTTGTTGGCAAGGCACAAATATATATACAAAAAAGTAAAACTGCAACGAAAGTTTCTCGATGTCTGCCGAGTACTTTTGGGTACTCATCGCACAACGCTGTTATCATGGCTTCCAGTCCACCGAAAGTACTATCCAGACCTAGTGTAATGAGCATCAGGAAAAATATTATTGACCAAAAAACTGAGCCACTCATTGTTGCAATAGCTTCTGGATACACTATAAACACCAGACCAGGTCCTGAAATAAAAAATGGTTTAAAAAATATCAGAAATAATAAAAACTAATTCTTTGGTCGTTCTTCAAATTGGACAAGATATGATTAACCTCCAATTGAACTGACAAGCTTTTATGTTTAGAACAGCATTTTATCCATTTATTTGGAACAGTAAGCAATGCTCGACAAAAATACTATTTCGGTAGTTATTAGAATATTTTTTATACGTAGTATATACGTCAATTAATCTAGAGTAACTATAAAGTTAATTGTGTAAATAAGTAAACTCAAGCATGTGAATATATTCATTCTTTAGTAGAAAACGACTGGATGCGAGTAGAAGCACATTCACTGACATATCGAGACTTGGATATTCTAGAATCTAGATCATTCCCGAAGAATACCGTTTTATATAAATTAGCGGATGCAATTGGCAGTGACGGATTTAGTCTTGTTGCCGCCCTAGGCCCCATTCGATGTGCCGCCCGTTTTAAAAAATGAATTTCATTTAATTTTGATCCAATATTTTTATATAAAAATAACTTTATTTATTGAAATCGAATTTTTAAATATAACTAATAAACATGACAAATAAATAAGTTATAAACTTTAGACCGATAAATAATAAATATTTTTTTTAATATTAATCAATTTGAAAATTTCTTTTTTCTACGACCGTGCGTTTTAACCCATTTTCCCGCACGCCTTTTAGTTTTGAAAGTGTCACTTTCCGGGAAAGTAAAATTATGCAAATTTTGACCTTATTAGATAGTTTTTTACTTCGGAAGTTATAACTATTGTTACAACAGGTAAATAAATATTTGCGAAATAGTCCATCAAACAAAATCTATATCTTTTCTAGCTTTTTGAAGCATTTTTAATTTTTTGAAAATATAAGATAAAGTAATTTACAGAATGCAACAAATTGTGTTTTTAATATTAATATTTATAATAATTAGTAGTTTCTAGTTAAAGTTTTGTATATGTATGTTGAAATAAAATAATTTTTGAAAAATGGGTTGGTATACTTTTCTGTATATACGGTCGTAGAAAAAATAATGTTCCTAATTCATGCGTAAAGTGTCTTTCCCGCTATTGACCTCTTGCCCGAACTCCGCTCCGCGTCGTTCGGGTCAACTGCAGTCGCGTGCGGGAAAGTATCACTTTCCGCACTTGTTAGGAAAATAACTTTCTTGGCTCTGGTCCGCGCAAAAACGTCGATTATATCGTCATAATTAATTTCTTGGACTAGTTGAGCTTCAATAGACAGTAATGCAAGAGCATTAAGTCTATCTTGGCCCATACTTGCGAGTAAATAGGTTTTTACCCTTTTTAGAGTTGAAAAAGATCTTTCTCCTGAACAATTTGTAGCCGGAAAACTCAAAAAAATACGGAGAGCAATATCCACATTATCATAACCGTTTCTCAGACTCTGTGAATGCAATACAATGAATATTTTTGGTGTACAGCGTACATCTTCCTTATTTGCTAAGGAATCTTTGAGTTGACAATGTAAATGAATACATTCATTGCCTAACGTTTCTTCCAAATCGTCAGGATACTTGCTGTTTATTGGCAAGATTTTTCAATCAATTTGTATCTATTTCAGATAAATTATCAAAAAAATTGAAATTTTCGTAAAGCTTTTCATATGCACTTTTACGCCCGGCCAATTGCACACTCAGAGTGTCTAGAATAGGGTAATAAACATTAGTGCGAAAATTTTCTTGTCCAGAAACAGGTGTTCTTTCATTTACCCGTGACTCATCTGGCTGAATTTTTCTGTTTTTTTTGCGATGAGTATCATAACGATAATAATCGTGAACTCCGGATAGTGCTTTGGCTTTTTCTTCATATTCAGAAAATTGTCTATCTCTCATGTCTTGGAGAAATAGAACAAGAGAACTATAGAAATTTTTTTATAAAAAATAATCTGAACCAATTTCTAAAATTGATTGTCTTTACTTTTTTCGCAACTAAAATTTTGGCATTTCTAAAATTTTGCCGCCCTTCAAATGATGCCGCCCTAGGCATCACGGGCCTAGGCGTAAATCCATCACTGGCAATTGGTTTAATTATTAAATAAATTATAAATTTAGATATGTGGAAAATTAAGTAAGTGACCTTAGGGTAACAAATTAAGTATTCTTCCTCTTACCTTCCAATCCTACTTGTTCGATACTTTTATGCTGAACATGAGCCATATAACCCAAAACAGAGAAAATAACAAATCCTGCTAAGAAACTAGTTAAGCAGTTAATACTACTCGTCAAAATAGCATCTCTGTAACAATTGTTATTGAATTTGTTGTAGCTGGATAAAGCCAATAATGTTCCGAAGCCAGGACCCAAAGAAAAGAATATTTGGGACGCAGCGTCTATCCACACCTAAAACAAACATAATTGAATTTGATTCAACAATATTGTACTGAGATATATTACCTTCGAGTTATATAGCTTGCCCCATTCTGGTGTAAGATAGTATCGTATTCCATCAGCTGCTCCAGGAAGTGATACTCCACGAAACAATAGAATAATAAGTACCACGTAAGGTGCTAAAGCGGTAATCCATACAGCCTAAAAACACCCGATTAATAATTAGTAATTCAAAATATGGAAAACCTGAAGACCTTGTGTGAGTTACAGACCGTTTAACTAAGAAGAAACAACAACATTCTGAGCCTTATGCCCCGGCTAACATTGAATTAAACTTCAAAGTTAAACGGGAGATATCACGAACTCTTTTGGTTTGATGGGGTCCAATTAATTGGAGACCGGCTTCGGCACAGTTGTACCTTCATCAGTGCATGGTTTACAGATGCTGATGTCATTGCTGCTGAAAATACTTCGACAGCTTCACCAGATGACTCTAATGATCAAGATGGATGATGGATGAAGAGGATGATATTTTGGTGGTTTCAAACGCAGCTGCTATTTCGATAGAGCCTACAAATTCCGACATTCTGAGACTATATTGTCGCTCGAATCATTTCAATTCAGCATATACCATTTCTCCATTTGAGTGTAATTTACAGCAAGTTGGAATTTCTTCAAGCTTTTTTAAAACGACAGCCAAGTCTTTCTGATGACGTTTCTCACTGTCTGGCGTGAAAAGATGGAGACATCTTGGTCTCCCCGAACATGTTTTTTAGCACCGTATGATATTTCTCGTGTGCCTTCTCCAATCGTGGGCGTAAGCCAAGTAACTTTTTCCTCGCTTTACAAAAATTATTTGATCCAGTCTTTCACAAGATCAAGGATAGGCAAAAAGGGAATGGAATAGGCAAAGAAATAAGGAAAGGAATAGAAAAAGGAGAACGCAAGCAGGTTCCAAAAGCCACAAAGAATGGAAAGAAAGCTAATAGTTCTAGCAGCGAGGACGAGAAGGTGTATGTGCTCGAAGATGATGATAATAGCGATTACAATGAGTTTCCTAATCCCATTTCTCCATAAGAGCGCGAGGCATCAGAGGTTAATCACGGTGAAGCTGTGTCATATGCCATTTGTGGGCTCATAACGGGTGCGCTGGGGCAGAAAAATATAAATATGTGTGTGATTTTTGCAAATACTGGACATGTTCTCAGTTATTTGAGGTATTTTTTTATTTTATCCACAATCACATTATAATTGGAATTTTATCCACACTTACGAAGCATATAAAGTACCAATAGATATCGAAGAATAAAAATATATTATTCCAACGCTTTGACAAAGTTTTGAAAAATAATTTTTCCAAAAACAGTGACCGTTCAACGAAGAGGAAACAACTACTTCCCGGGCTACATGCCCCGACAGACATTGAATTACACTTCTCAGTCAAACGGGGTTGGTAAATCTACAAGATTTAAACCAACCATTCTGGTTTGCAACTAGAAGGGACAACATAACTTGTAGACCGGTTTCGGCGTATTGCGCCTCATCAGTACAAGGTATAAGTTATCGCCCGAGAGTTAATCCCGGACTGAAATGTAACTATAATCAACAACTATACATCTCGTCCAGTTACGGAAATGTTTTAGTTGCGAAAATAGCGACATCTCACCTCTAAGTCACAAACCAAAATTCGAATGAGACAACAAGCCACGTGGGCTTGAAACAAAAATGAATTATTACAGTTTCCTGTAAAATTGTCGTATTTAGTAAAGCGTTTTACCAATAGATATCGAAGAATAAAAATGTATTATTCCAACGCTTTGACAAAGTTTTGAAAAATAATTTTTCCAAAAACAGTGACCGTTCAACGAACTTTGTCAAAGCGTTGGAATAATATATATTTATTCTTCGATATCTATTGGTAAAACGCTTTACTAAATACGACAATTTTACAGGAAACTGTAATAATTCATATAAAGTACCATTTTATCCACTAGTGGAATAATAAAAAATACAACAGCAACAATTCAACACCTCCCATATTTATTTATGCAACAAGTGCATAAAGTGGTGCTTTTTTTCATGAATGGAAAAATTGACGCATGAGCCACAGGCGAATGCGTCAATTCCATGAGTGAAAAAAAGTCACGTTATGCACTTGTTGCATACAATATTTTTTCTACGTACATGCAAAAACCAAAAAATGTGTTATTTAGGTTGCTCTAAATGGACTAAAGATGGCGTCGATTTGAATGTTTATGTTTGTCATGATGACAAAACGCTAAGTAAAATGTCAGATGAGTGCAATCTGCAGAGCCATTAGCGGACATATTCAAGATTAGCGTTAAAAATCTAATTTATCTCACTTTAATGTCACTTTTTTAAATTGCGTAACAAATACATATTTTATCTACGAAAATCGATTAAAAAAACGTCACTTTTATTAATGATTGTAGAAAAAAATTTTTTTATTTAATTTCATTAATTTTTGACGTTACAGCTGCTGTTAGAGCGAAATGTCAAATCACCTTTTTATGAAATGACTGTGACTGTGGATAAAACGTTGTATTGCATTCGTGGTTTAGTCGTGTTTTAGTTGCGTTATATCCGCTCGAGCTTCGCTCTCGGGTTTAAACTTTTTTGCGTGGATAAAACACTATCTAAAACACTTATACAGTAAATAACTATTAAATATGTTTTTCTACAATCAATAATAAAAGTGACGTTTATTTAATCGATTTTCGTACATAAAATATGTATTTTTCTACTACCGTGCGTAAAGTGCGCACTTTAGACACTTTCGAGTGCGTAAAACTTTACTTTACGCACTAGTGCGTAAAGAAAATGTTCCAATTTATATGTAGTTATACCTAGTCCTATAAAAATATAGGTAGGTATAATAAACAGATTTTTTTTAAATCAGAGATTGAAACATATTATAGAATTCAGTCAAGTACATCTAATAATTATTAGTAAATAATTATTGGGTACTGGAAAATAATAGAATAGGGTAATATAGGTACCTATAACTTGGCTGTGAGTGACTGACATTTCTTCATGCATTGAATCTGACATTTGAAATTTAAATTGAGATCTTCCGACTATACCTAGGGTAAGCAAAAGTGTGTATTGTCCCTTTTTTGACTCATGTGATCGTCGCATTCGCCTTCGGCTCATGCGACAATATTCACATTCGTCAAAAAAGGGTTTCTTTACGTACTAGTTGGATAAATAATTATTGTTAAATAGTTTAAAACAGTGACATTAGAGTGAGATAATAGTATATTACGTAACAAGAGTTGTGAGTAACCCATTACGCACGAAGTGAAAAAGTGCGTAATGGGATTACAACTCGTGTAATGTACTATACTTTTTCTACGCCCATCTCATCTATTTTCTTCTATGAAATAAAGGAAATCGCAATTATTTAAACTTCATTATAATAGTTGTTTATAACAATTGAACAATTATTGTAAGTCGTTGGTGCCTTTAGAGCAACCTAAATAACACATTTTTTGGTTTTTGTTTGATTGTAGAAAAAATATGCATGCATTGACTTTTCCATTCGTGAAAAAAAGCACCACTTTATGCACCTATTGCATAAATAACTATTTTCACACACATAATATGATGGGCATAGCTCATATTTATGGTAAATATTCAAATGACGCAAAAGTGTTCGTTTTCATCATTCACGATCCAATGAATTTATATAATTTGCTTATCATTGTGCACTTTTGACGGGCTGCAAATAGCTGCAATGTAGCTGTCGTTAAATACAACATTTTGTTTCTGTTATATATTTTCACGTTATTCAGTGAAATTCCAATATCATGCAGTCACCTTTTAAAAAAATATTCAATAAATATTTGAAAAAGGAAGCTTTTTCATTGTTTTGTCCGAATAGAAGATTAAAATTGAACTAGCTCAACAATAATACAATAAAGCTCCATCTATTATAATTTATAGCTTTGAGCAAAAGTGAATGATCATTTTTAAAATGCATCTACAAAAAAAATTGATGAGCAGATATCCTTTTACCCTAAACATAAAATAAAACTTTTATTGAAAAACCGACGGTTATAACGTATCATAAACCCTACTATCTATATGACTTCGTAAAATTATGTTTTACGAGTGAACAGAAAAATACAAAAAAAAAGGTTCATACATTTTTTACTGATGCAGAATTTTATGCGTACTATTTTTTAATATAAAGGTGACACTCATTTGTATTTAATGGAATATATAATGTGTGTTCACAATAAAATTCAAAGCTAGCGATATATTTCTATTTTTTTAAATGTTATATGTGGTAGGATAAGTTCTAAGCAATTTTCGCAGCCTCGAAAATCTTATATAACAAATAGATCCTTCAGAGTAAAGCAGGAAGATGCTTACTTAAAACGCAGGAGAGGCACAAGGCCCAATACTATATCTAATATACATTAGTGATATCCCTAAATTAGATCAGTATATACGATAACAATATTTGCTGATAATAAAGAAACAATAAATTAGACCAAACAATGGTCATTTTCACAAACTAGAATAGAAATAGAAGTAAATTTATCCATATTAGAATTAATAATACCCAAATAACATATTTATTATATTGAAACACCCTTTTGAAGCCGAAACCCTTTTGCGATATCAGCTCCAAGGTAATATTAGCAACGCTAAAAAGAGGAGAAGATCTGTCCATTGGAAAGATCTAGTAGGGCTTAGGCAATCAAATATACCCCTGGGAAACTACAACCAGATGAGAGCAAATGAATGCCTAAGCCAGAGTAAAACTGCACTAAGAGTTTTGACAGGTGTCCTTACGGGACACTCTATCCTGAATGGGCACCTTAAAAAGCTCGAAATACTGGAACAAGAAGAATGTAGATCTACTTGCGGAATGCATAGCAATACAGAATCTTAGGGCACTTAGAAGATTACTGGATAGAAGAGGGAAACTAAAGCCTACATATATCATAAAATTCCTTCGGAAAATAGGTCTAAAGGATCTACGTCTCTAAAACTTGTCTCGGGAACTAAGTGAAATATAGGGGACACAACAGATCTTTTTGGTGAATGTCACTCCAATATACATACATACATACATACAAGTTTTCTCAATGGGTTTATCACATCACAAACATATGTGGTCTAATAGTTTGCGGTTCGCAATGGGTCAAGTCTTAGACTGAATCCCAGACACACGAATCTCGCATTTAGCAAATATATACGTTCAAATGGATGGCCGGATTCTAATTTTTTTATCAGCCACTGGCGACAGAATTCGTAATCGGCCACTGCCCAACAGCTAATTTTACATTGCAAGATATGTGATCATTTACACTGGGATACTTTTACAAGCTGGAGTTTATTAGTGTGTCTGAGCCCAAAAATTGTCTTTGGATTATTTATCATCCCTATGTTTGTCATCACAATAACAAACAACAATGTTGGATGGATGTCGTTAAGAATTTTTGAAAGGGTTCTTGGAATAAAACTAACTATGGCCATAGACAAACAACTATGATGAACGAAACTAAATGCCGAACAGTCACGTGCTAACATAGTACTCCCTCGTAGGCACTTCGGGATGGAGAAGAATTAACTATTTTATGTTTTTTACCAAAAAACTGAAAATGATAGATTTTTTCTTATGTAGCGACCGATTAGTTAACATTGTTTTTTTTGTGAGTTTAAAATGTCTGAGAGTAGTTAACGAAATTTCGATAATCTTGTGGCTGACTCCTTTGACCATTACGGCGTTTGTTTTTGACCGTAAAACGAGTTTGAATACATTTATTTTTCGAAAAGAAATAAATTTTTGAAATTAATGATAGATTGTAAAGATTTTACCTTTCCTGTACTCCTCACTCCTTTCCACAAAGAAAAGTAAACTAAAGTAAATACAGCAAAAACACACAAGGCCAGCGCTGGTTTGATAGGACCCATTCTGTTGAGGCCATCGGATTTATATTGTTCCAAGACTTCTCTCCTATAAAAATAAAAATATATATATACTAAGCCCAAAATATGTTTCAAATATCAATCTTAACGTAGAAATATAAAAACAAAAAAAACGGATTTTCTGTTAATATTCATAAGTACCAATTCTGTAGGCAAATGTTAAATTTTAACGCTTGGTTAAAAATTAGACAATCTGCTAACTCCATTTTACGATTGTGTATGCTTACGTACGCTGATATCGTACTCTTAGCATTTCTTTTACTGAGGCTAATGTATTGGTGTGGTATCAACGTAGTCTCTAGTCCAGGATTATGCTCTCAGAGCTTCTGGACGAATAGCATCTGCCTTGTGCTGATGAGTTGCAAAAACGCAGAAACCGGTCTACAAGTGATGTTATTCCTTCCAATCGCAAATCAGAATGGTTGGTTCTATCTTAACAGATATACCAACCCCGTTTACTTTAGAAGTGAAATTCAATGTCCGTCGGGGCATATAGCCCGAGTAGTAGTTGTTGCTTCTTAGTGGACGTCTGCTCTGTGGAAATTATTTTTTTTTAATTTTGTAAAGCGTTTAATAGTATTGAACTATTATTTTTTGACGTAAACAGAATATTGACTATGTATAGATTAAAACATTTCTAATAGCGGAAACTTCGTCAAATATAACAGCGTGTCGTTAATTTTTAGCCACTTCTTACAGAATTGACCCAATAGTCAGAAATAAATTTTAAAATTACCTACCGAAAATATTTTAAATCAATCAATTTGTTTTTGGGACAAAGTTCAAAGAAATCTAGTAGTACTTTAAAGAAACATAAAAATCACGTTATTAATAAAAATTTAATGAATTACAAAAAAATTGAAAGTATTAAATATCCAAACTGAACAGCATTGTTTGTATCTTCACAGTATAGACAAGCCTGAGTATGTCTGGATATTCCATTAGCTAGTTTTTGCAATGTGTTTGCTCCATTGACATAAACTTTGGACTTTAAATAACACCATGGAAAGGTCGGTGATGAAATGACCCGACTAAACAGTCTCGAAAAAGTGAGTTTGATAAGGTGGTGCCATCTTGTTGAAGCCATATATTGTTTGGCAATTGTCTAACGACCGAATTAATTGTGTGTTTAAACATTGATAATACCGTCCATTCCTCCATGTCAAATTTTTCTGAACCAAGAAAAGTCCCACAACTCTATTATTTCGAATTTTAAAGATATTTGTAATATATTGGATAGACATGAATTTACTCATATTAATAATATAAATATATCTATTAACAAAAGTACTAACTCAAAGAATTCCCTGGCTGGGCTTGAAGCGGATATGTTTGGAAAAAGTTCTGTAACTGGTTTGCAAAAAGGTGTGTTCCATTCATTGTGGCAGGACGTCCAAGGTAACTCTGATTGAAAAGATGCGATGAGATAGTATAGAGCCCAGCCTATGATGGTGTTGTAGTACATTCCCATGTAGATGTCGATCAAGCAAATTGCGTAACCCACACCTAGAAAAAAATTATAAAATTTATTATTTTAACATTACAAATTTTAAATAATAATGTAGAAGGAATGTTCTACTTTGATATGTTGAGCAGGATATCTCGAAAACATAAGGAGATTTCAAAGAGTAGTTCACAAATAACAATTTACGAGCGACAAGTAACAATCTTATAAACAAATTAATTGTTTCAACCCTTACTACGTGGAATCTTTCCATAATTTTTAAATAAAATAAATAAATAACAAATTCCACAATAGAAATATAACATATTACTCTACCGGTTTCACAAATATCATTTGCATCGACAAATTTCTATAATTTACTCCAGTCGATGCACTTGCCGATAAGTCCCACCTTCTTATTAGAAATAAGTGCTTCTTTCCATCCATTTCATTTTTTCTCTGATGTAAGCAGATAAGTTAAGTGAAACTCCAGGTTAGTCTTTGTCTTGGACTTGCATATGTAGTATTGGTCTTGATCTTATAGTCTAAAAATTGTCTTGCTTCAAGTCTCTTATTTAAAGAAAATGGACCCGAGAATTATCTGCGAAATCCAAAAATGTAAAGATATACATGGTCTTTTATAGAAAAAAAATTTGTTTTACAAAATTTTTTGTTAAATGAAATAAAAATCTTGAACACCATGAATGAACTGTTCTACATCTGACAAAAGAATTAGCTAACAATTGTTTTTTAATTATAAATTTAATTGTGCATAATTCACTCATTAATAATGGTTATTTAAAAAGCAAAATATCTCGAAAACAATAAAATATTGATATAGGACTTATCAGAGAAAAATGGTAAAACCGTAAGTGCTGTCAAAATAATAGTTCAGACAGACTGGTTATGCGGAAAAAGCCCCTAATACAAAATTTCATATTTCTATCTTATGCAATTTTTGAGAAACGTCTAATGACCGGTCGTAGTGAAAAGCCCTGTGTTCGAAATTGGACTAGGACTATCCTATCAGTCCTAGAAAATAGATTTCATGGAATAAGTTCTATGCTGCTTTTATAATCACTCCATCTTTTTTAGTTTTCGAAATATTTTCAAAAAACCAGAAGTATGCGTAGCTTTACTATGCGGAAAAGATTAAATTAATAAATTTAAGAACCAAGGTAATAATTTTAAAACAAACTATCAAAACTTTCTTGTAAGATGTTTAAGTAAAATCAAAATGTATTCAAGCTCTCGCAATAAACTTATATTTACATAAAATTAATTTGAATAAAAATCGCGTGCTTAGAATTTATAAGTTTTCAGCTCCCTAAACGTTTTTATTATTTATAGAGTTTTAAACACGAATTTTCAATTTCTTTGCACAGGTTATAACCGAAAAGTATGACATTAGTATTTGAACACAAATAAAAAGCAAAAAAAAAATTGGGTATTATGAAATTATGTAGCATTATGTAAAGGATCGCACCTACTTATAGTTTTCATTTAATTACACAGATTATACTTTAATAAAATACAATTATTTACTTATTACTTGACTTGAAGACGGTTATCCACTTGTATTTAAGTCTTTGTTCTAGGATATAGAGAGAAAGAGAGAGATAAGCTTTATTGTCATGATAAATTATATACAATTTTATGGACAAAGCGACACAATTTGAGAGTAGATAAAATATAAAAATATAAAATTCACAAAATATAAAAAAATAAAAATACTGACTATACTATACTAATAATACAAAACATAATATAATAAATTTAATAAATGATAATACAATATTATAATATCGTACACCATACTAAATATTAAATTAGTAATTAATTATTCATTTCGCACTATTCTGCTTTAGTAATGGGCGAGACTAGTCTTGGTCTTGATCTTGCAAGATTTAGACTTAGTTTTGCAAGACTTTATGATCTTGTGACCGAAACCCAAATAAACCTAAAGGAACATTCAGATGCAAGTTCCAGGAACAAGCAACATAAAGACAATGTTCCTATGTGTTGTTTTCGGTGTGGACGTAGCTTAACCCATGATTAAAATAGTACAGGTTAGTCCAGTAGCGCTTGACCTTGGAACCAAAATAAAAATCTGTTGCGCAGGGGGCTAAAGGCGGCCATTTTGCTATACATTTATGTGTGTGTTTTATTTTAAAGCATGTACTGTTTGTTAAAATGTTATATATTTAATGTAAATTCTTAAGATTTAGATATATTACTGTACATTATTAAAACTGAGAAAAAAAATTACTAGTATGTAGCATGTTGACTTATTTTTTTAAATATTGTAACATTATATTTTTAAAAAATATGTTATTTTATACCACATTAAAAAGTTTTTTAATTTTAAAATAAAAAATTTTATTAATAATTTACAATTATTTTCAATTTTCATTGATCCTATCCTAAAAAACTTTTTTATACTTTTATACTTTATACTTTTTTTAAATTCCAATTTGTTAAAAAATACTTCTATTTGTAATGTATAGGTAATAAAATACATTTTTGTAAACTTTAAATTATGATAATTTTTAATACTAATAAAAGTAAATTTTTGCATTAATTATTACTTGAATATAAATATACATAAATATAAATTGTAGTTTTAAAAACTAGCGCCTCGATTGTAATTGGCTTTGCGCGACAAGATGGTTGCCTTTAAACCCCACTTCTCATTGGGCACTATATTTTTAATAAAAGCTTATGCGCGAACTGCTACTGGACTAACCTGTACTATTTTAATCATGGCTTAACCCAATCCAATGGTGGAAAATGATTTAAATATTCAACAAAATACGGTGCACCATTCAGTTGAAAAATCAAATCGTTTATTAAGAATTTATATAAATTTTAAAGAATTTTTGATATTATTATGTATTTCGCTCTATATGGGTACAAAAGTTTTAGCAATTGTATTTGTGGTCATACAATTCTTTCTTCATTTTAAGTTTATCATTTAATGGTAACCATTTTTTTACAGCTTTTTGTACCAGTTCTTTCCATGGTCTTCTATGTGTTACCATCTTCTTCCAATTCCGAATTTTCATTATTTTCAAATCCGCTTCGAATTTGTGTAACCATCTGTTTTTGGGTGTACCCCTTTTTTCTTTCCAATTGCCTTCTATTTAGGTCTAGCTTTGGTAGTCGCTCCCTACTTAATCTTTCCACGCTCTACAATCATCTAATTATTTGTCTTTATGCCTTGAGTACTGCCACTATATAGGGTTCTTTATATAGTTCCGTTAATTCTTGGTTTGTCCGTCTTCTCCACCCCTCCACGGTTCTCATTCCACCATAGATATCTCGCAGATTTTTCCGTTCCCATCTTTATATATTTCCTTCCTGTTGTGCTTTATTTAAAATCCAGATGACTCACATGCTTATGTAGCTGTAAGTTTTATAATTGTAGAATAGATTCTTTTTTTCTTCTTCTAAATAATTTTTGATGCAATCTCAGTATTAGGAACTATGACTATTTTAGTATTTAAGAAAATATATAGAATTATTTTTCACCATTACGATTTAAAATTCATTTAGGGTTACTAATTAATTATAACATCAACTCTCTTATAGATTTAATAGAAGTTAAGCTTGAAACGTAAACAAATATTGTGAAGTTTTAAAAATAGAATATTATGACAAAAGATACCTTTCAGTATGTCTCTGAAATAGCCTAAATATGTGTTCATTCATGCGTATCGGGTTTATATCGTCGATATTCATCCACATAGTGCTGAATAGAGGGTTAATATCGCCTTTTAGAACACTCGCAAATTGAATATGCGAGTAAAAAGAGAGTCAATTTGTTACAGCTAGAAGATATTTTTAATTCATTAGTCGATTATTGAAGAAAAACATATCATTTTATCTTTAGAATTGAATACAAGTATGGAGTTCAGCGAGTAGCGAATATACACTGTGCCCCTTATTTTTACCTTAGACTTCCAATTATTTTACAGGGTGAGTTACGAGGAACTGTAGGTAAATACTTCTACCATAAGTAGAGGCACGTTAGGGGATTATCAAATAACCATTAAAAAATTACTTCTTGTTTTCATTATTAATATACAGGGTGAATTATGGATCTTCACCAAAACAGTGTTTAGTCATATCTTTTCAATGATTAAGTCGATTTGTCTCATTTTTTGGTTAATGTATTGGTGTGTATTGGTGTCTGGCAACTAACTGACATATTCAGAATTAAAAAAATCCAGGACCGTCTTCATGAAAATTTGTGAGACTGCTTCATATTCAACACTTCACCCTGTATATGATTTTTCTAAAATCTGATAAAAAATTTCAGAGATCATAAATAGACAGTTAGACCTGAGTATTTAAATTTTTTGTTACACTTACCTCACATTTCCAATTAAAGATTCATTTTAGAGTCAAATTGAAAATTGGCAATAATGAAATATCTTACTGTATAATAATGTTTAGTTATTAAAAAGAAATCTTTAAAATAAACAGAAACGACACAGACTGTGCTCCAGTATGGTAAATACCATAATTTGAATTGATTTGCAGGGACGGATCTAAAAATCTGGCATATCTGGTTAATCTCAATAATTCACCCTGAGTGTAACTTTTTCCACCCGTAATAGACAAAAAACAGATAAAAAATGTTTGTAATCACCTAGTTTTCTTATTTGTTTGAGGAAAAATCATGTCTAATTATTTTAATCGGAACGAAATGAACAAGCCCAGGAAATGTTTATTCATAAATTAAAAAATAAAATAAATAACAATAACCAAACAATAAAACAGTTTTAACAATGTGAAACAATGTGGAACAAAGTAAAAAACAATTTAATAAACATATAACGATTATAGAAGATGTTCAAATTGAAATCCATCTGCCTCAATACACTTTTCTTGACGAATGTATAAATGTGTAATGTACTTTCTGATTGTCAGTTGGTCATTTATAATAATATTGCAACAGTGAATAATTCTGTCAATGAGCTGTTGCCGCATATTGATATTTTCTCTTTTAATCGACCCCAAATGTAATAATCAACAGGGTTATAGTCTGGGAATCTTGGTGCCCATGGAATAGGACCCCCGCGTCCTATCCATCGGTTTCCATAAATGGTATCTAAATGCTGGCGTACAGCAACGGCAAAATGAGGTGATGCACCATCATGCTGAAAGTAGATCCCTCGTAGGCCCACATTAGCGAGTAGATTGGGTAAGATATTCTGCAAAAAATTTAAATAAACATGTCCTGTTAGTGGACCATCAAAAAGATGGGGCCCTTTTAAATGAGAGTTGATTACTCCGATCCACACATTTACAGAGGATCTTTGTTGCGAGCGATATTCTCGAATCGCATGTGGATTTTCTTCGGCCCTTACGTGCGAATTTCGCGAATTATTTATTCCATCTTTGGTAAATTGTGCTTCATCGGTGAATAAAGTTCTGTACAATACAAGTCGGTGATTTTCAACACACCTTAAAAATGCTAGACTAATTGTATGTGGTACGGATGTAAGCTATTTTTTCTAGCAACACTCTACTCACTTTGGATTGGGAAACACCTAATTGTACTTCTACTTTTCTGGTAATTATTTCTGGATTTAGGTCCACAGTATCCAGTATATTGTTTTCTAAAACAGGATCTACATTTCGTTCTGATTTTGTTTTAGGAAAAGTACCATTGTTTTTCAAGAAATTAAAAACTGATCCGAACGTTTGATGATTGGGTATTCGGCGTTGAGGGAATCGCCTTTTATCCTCCCTTGTGGCAGCCCTACCATTACCATTGCTAAAGCCACAAACAAAAATAATATCAGCGTATTCAGCGTTTGAAAACTGATAAGGCATTTTTGAACAAAAAAGTTAAAATACCCTATGAATAATATGTTCCTTATCCGGCATCCATTAGATAATTGTTCTAAATTATAACTTTTACATCATATTTGGAAAACTATTAACCAATGAAGTATCGCCGCAAAATGTATACCACTAATGATTTTAACATCTACTAAGATAACAAAATATAAACTCTCTTCGGCATACATTAGTTAATTGTTTTTTTTTTCACCTTTTTATCAATTTTTTAACCCTCGCTTATCAACACTTAGTATCACTTGTATTTGTATGCCATGTTTTTTTTATTATAAAGTAGTACCGAAGGAATGCATCCATAATAATGCATCCTGATAATGGGAACTGATCGTACTAAAATAAGAGCTTGTATTTGCTATAGATCCGAATACAACTTGATGCCGACTATGGAACTATGCGCGGGTGACATGGTGGCAGCAAAGATTATACTCGAAAAATATGAGGTAGTACTTGAGACAATAATAGTGTCTCTGTATCTTCCCATCGATTCAGAAGAACCACTACCCGGGACTAATATGGAGAACCTTATGGAATACTCAAGGAGACATAATCTGGATGTCATTGTAGGGGCTGATACCAATGCACACCATAGCAGTTGGGGCAGCAAAGACAACAACACCAGAGATAAGAAACTATTAGACTATCTATGTACTGCTGAACTTGATATTGCGAATGTGGGTAATACGCCTACATCTAGAACATCGAGGGGGGAATCATTGATAGATGTAACTCTTTGCACTTTACGTGTCAGGGAGATGATTCGCAAGTGGCATGTATCGGATGAACCATCTTTATCTGATCATGCCCAAATATACTATGAAATTAACGTAGAAAAATCGGGCATTAGAACATACAGGGATCCTAAGAGCACTGACTGGGTATCTTATAAAGAGGACCTGCTTTCTAAAATCCGTTCACACCTAGGCAGACCAAAAACTGCTGAGGACTTAGAGGGAGCAGCCGTATGGCTGCAACAGTGTAAACTGACCTCGTACCATAACAACTGTCCGATAAAGGAGAGTCGCTCTTCTAGACAAGCCATCTGGTGGAATAAAGAGCTGACATCGCTAAGGAAAGAAACAATATGCTTTTTCAACAAAGCGAAAAAAACGGGTCAGAATCAACAGGATTCTCAAAAGGGATACTTCTAACAAACTTGGTTCTATTCAGTTGCCGAGCGGAAAGTTGTCAAATACTGAGGCAGAGGCTCTAGAGCATCTCCTCAGTGTGCACTTTCCAGGTTCGGTAAAGATAGAGTCAAGCTATGACAACAGGCCGGTTACCAAAACAAAGGCAACCAAAGAGGACTGGGAACTCACGAATAATATATTCAGACCCCATCTCATTTGACCCCTACAAAACTGGCATATGGCATATTCCCCAAGCTTCTGCAAGAGGGACTAGACAATATAATGGGTCCTTTTGTTCTGATACTTCGAAGCAGCCATGCTCTAGGGTATATACCAATTGCATGGAGAGAGTCAAAGGTTGTGTTTATTCCTAAACCAGGAAAAGAAACGTACACCCAGGCTAAATCCTACCGACCAATCAGTCTGACATCATTCATGGTGAAAACCATGGAAAAAGTCTTACAAATGTATTTACAAGAAGTAACCCTTAAGAGCATCTCTCTACATAGACTACAAAGGGCTTATCAAGCAGGGAAATCAGGTGAAGCTGCCCTGCATAATTTAGTCTCAGGTCTCGAAAGGAGACTGAATCATAAGGAAGTAGCCCTTGCAGCATTTCTAGACATCGAAGGTGCTTTTGACAACACATCGATGACATCAATTAACAGATCCCTTAAAGACAGAGGGATTAACAGTACCACATGCAAATAGATAGGATCCATGCTTGAGCATAGGAGAATAACAGCACATATGCATGATAAAAAATACACCGTTAGGACAACTAAATGATGTCCTCAAGGTGGAGTACTTTCACCACTTTTGTGGAACCTATAGTTGTGGATGACTTGATCTGTAGGTTGAATGATCAAGGCATATGGACGCAGGGCTTTGCGGACGACATAGTGATTGTCACCAATGGGAAATTCCCGGAGGTGGTTATGAATGTCCTACAGGAAGCACTGCGAATTGTGGAGCAATGGTGCCTTACAGAGGACCTTTCAGTTTATCCAAAAAAAACCAAACTAGTTGCTTTTACGAATAGAAGAGTTCTTCCGCAGGGTAGAGTACTGTTGTTCGGAGAAGAACTAGAAATATCCAAAGAAGTCAAATATCTGGGAGTGACCCTTGATTCCAAACTGAATTGGAAGGCACACCTGGAAAAAATTACTTCCAGGGCGACTTGGCTTTTCTGGCAATGCAGAAGATTATGGGCAAGACCTGGGGAATACGACCTCAGGTGGTTCACTGGCTCTACACAACTGTGATAAGGTCAACGGTCACCTATGGAACAATAGTCTGGTGGAGGAGGACAGAAGTGTCCTCTGCAGTTAATATGTTAACTACAATCCAAAGACAAGCCCTTCTTGGTATTACCAGGGCAATGAACAGCGCGGGGAAGTCATCAATGGAAGCCCTTATTGGACTTCCTCCACTAGAACTTTTTATAAGGGCGGAGACAATGATGGCAATTCTTAGGCTGAAATCGGGAGACTTATGGTACCCGAACAATGTTCGAGAAGGACACACTGGTGCAACTGGGACATTACTAGACGAACCCATATTTCACATGAGTTTTGATAGCATGACACCAGAGAATATATTCACTGAGCAAGTGAATATCATCATCCCATATAGGGAACTCATGATGCACCCAGGTAATTCTGGAGAAATCATCTGGTTCACCGATGGCTCCAAAACAAACCATGGCACTGGGGCTGGTATAAAAGGACCCAGGAAGAGAATGTTCTTTAGCCTTGGTCGATATACGACTGTGTTTCAAGCAGAGACGATTGCCGCTGTAGCCTCTATTGATGAAGAGGTTATACCGGACAAAAAATTGAAATATTCACTGACAGCCAAGCTCTGCTTAAGGCTATCAGTAATCCAACAACTAGGTCTAAACTGGTGAAACCCTCAACAGGCTGGCAAGAGACAATAAAGTGTCTCTAATATGGGTGCCGGCACATGAGGGGATTGCAGGTAATGAAATGGCGGACCAGTTAGCTAAAGAAGGCTCTAAAGGAGACTTCATAGGTCCGGAACCGTTTTGTGGAATCACAAAAGATTGCATAAGAGGGGAAATCGGGAACTGGGTAGATAGGGAACACCAATTCAAATGGAGGGTGACACAAGGGCACCTTCATACAAAGAGTTTACTGAACAAGGTAGACAAGGAACTCTCAACCAGGCTACTCAAACTGGGAAAGAGACATTTGAAGACAGTTACCGACTTGGTGACTGGATACTGCACCTTGAGGAAACATCTGTACAATGCGGGCAAAGTAAGTGAACCTATGTGCAGAAAATGTGAACTTGATGAAACACCTATCCACATACTCTGCTTCTGTGAGGACTTACAAGAACTTAGACGGAAGCACTTTGGAGAGGAATTTATACAACCATCACAACTACTGAAAATCCCTCCAGTCAAACTAGTGACCTTTATAGAAGACACGAAGCTTCTGGAATGGAAGTAGATAACATGGGAAATGGTACAAAGATTCAGTTCAAGTGCCTGGGCTGTTGAGCACAACCCAAATTTATGAATGAATGAATGGAATGCATCCAAGTACACGTCATCCATTAGTTAATTGTTCTAGTTTCGTGAAAATTCTAAGATTTTCAATGTCCACTGTAGCGTCGATTATCAAGTTTGGACCCTGTGGAATAGCCTTATTATACTTGTTTTTCACATGAAACTCGATGGTGAAAACGGCTTCCATTTGAAATACTGAAGGCTACATGTGTCATGGGCTACCGGTCTATTACCCGATTACCAATACAAGGTACTGGAATAGGAGTGTACGGGCCAGAAACAAACACTCCGAGAGCTTGGGAAAAAAAGTATCTTTCAAGCGGAAACTCATTCCATCCAGGAAAATGTGCCCAGTTCAATATTGATCAAATATATAGAAGGCAAAGTATTATCATCATGTCGGATAGTAAAGCAGCCATCAAAGCACTGAGTTCTTAGGTAATCAGTTCCAAACAAAATGGTATGGAAATACCTAGGAAACTTAATCAACTAGACGAGAACAGCATCGTCACTTTACTATGAATTCCAGGACATACTGAAATAGAAGGAAATGAAATAGCAGATGAACTAGCAAAGAGGAGGACTGAAACAACCCTTTGGATGCCGGAACCCTTTTGTGGTATCAGCTCCTATGTAATATTTGAAGAAATAGGCTGAGCCTAAAAAAAAAAAGATCTGTCCACTGGAAAGATCTAGTAGGGCTTAGACAATCAAAGATACTCCTGGGAGACTTGAACCAGTTAAGAACAAAGCCAAAGTAAAAACTGCACTAAGAGTTTTAACAGATGTCCTAACGGGACACTGTCGCCTGAATTGACATCCTAAAAAGCTCAAAATAGTGGAGTAACCTCCATCCACATACTTGTGGATTGCATAGCAAATCAGAATCCTAGGGCACAACAACTAGGAGACTACTGGATAGAAGAGGGACACTTACCTAAACTAAAGTGTCACATCCTAAAATTCTTCCGGGAAAAAGGCCTAAAGGAGCTACTAGTATCTGAGAATTTCCTCAGGAACTGAGTGGAAGAAAGGGGCATATAATAGATCTTTAGGTATCATTCAAGATCACCCTAATATACATACATACAAATTATTCTGTTTCAGTGTTAAAATAGGTACTTGTGAATGAATACATTTTTCTTCTAAAAACATTGAATAAATTGAGCTCTTGGATTCCTGGTATATTCCTATCAATTCACGAATGATCGTTAAATCTGAAAACCCCGAGAAAAGTAAACATTTAGTTTGTTGGTCGAGATTAAACAAAACGACCTCCAATCTCGAAAAGAACAAACATTTGAAATTGAAATTTTTTCATAAATATTAAAGAGAGCACTACTATCCGATAGCGATACCTTCATTTATATATATGGAGAGAATGTTCAAGATAAACTGGTTAATGAATTGAACATGAGGAAAATTACGGTTTCAATTCTGACTAAAAGGTTTTTGTTGTTTGCCACGGTTGCAACTTAAACACTTCTCACTTTCAACTTTTCATAAGGATAAATTCATTTGAAAGTCTGATTTCTTACTAGATTTATCGTTAAAACATTACTCAACGACCTAATGGTACACGCAGAAAAAACGTTTTAGTTGTTAAAACGAAATATTCGAATCAGAACAGAAAAGATAAAAGAAGTTACAAGTTTTATATCTGGTGACATGGTGGATTAGAGTTTATTAAATAATTCATAAAGTTGGTTAATTATTACATAATTTTGGTAAAAGCTATTTTTTTAATAAAAAAAATTATTTATTAAAAATTTCCGTTTGCCGCTAGTGCTGGTTAATCAATAACCCCCCCCCCCCCCCCCCCCCCCCGGACGTCAGTGTATACAAGCTGTAATCAAGTTGCCATTCAATAGGTTTTTCAACATTTAATTATCAGAAAGGGATTCCTACTAAATTGTTAAAAGAGTTTGCAAACAATGAATCCACTTGTAAACTCTTATTCAATTCTTTGAACGTTATTTTTCTTCGGTGAAGTCCATAGAAGAATTTGTATTGTTCGTTAAGTTGGAAATTACGATTCTTTTTCCAATTTTTTTTCTTATCGAACTGTGGGTTGTTATTAAGTAAATTTCTTAGTGTATCCAAACAAGAATAATAATTTCATATAAAGGAAAAAAAATTCAGCCTGTTCCTGACAAAAACAAATTTTATTCTTTTCGTGGACTATAAAATCAAATAAATTGCAAATGAACATGACTGTACACTCATAATATTAAACATATTCGTCTGATGATGATGATGATTTATTACGTTCCAATATTTTAGTTGTTACATGACTTTAAATATATCTAAATTTTTAAGAGATAATTATATCTTCTATATTCGAATTTTCCCTTTTTTCGGCTTTTATATCTAAAACTGGAAATATCTAAGTGAACCTTTTAAATTATTTCAAACAGTGCAAGGCAAGTGTCCCTGGCGCTCTCGCCATAATTTTAAATAAATAAAAAACTAATTTTTGTAATTGGTCAACATTTCAAAATGTAAGGATTATTTATTAGTAATAGCCTATTTCATACTTCTATGATTATGATGATTATCTATTAAGACTACTTTAAACTGAAATAATGCCTTAAAAAATTATAGTATCATGTCGCCTTCGCCATAATTTAAAACATATACTTTCTTGAACTGTCTACTAAAATAAACCAATTTCAGATGTTTCATAATATTTTCAGTTCGGAATATCTTCTGTATGTTCCTTGTGGTATATTCATTATTCTTTTCGTTACTTATTTTTTGAAATCTAGACTAGTTGTCGAATTTTTTCGTTGATAACAGATAGGGACCAAAATTTTTATAAAACTTAATTATTCTCGATAACGTTACCGAAACATTAATATAAAAACATAAAAAAAGATTGTGGTTTGATTTCCCAAAATAAATATCGAAACGAATTATCAGTTCAGCTTTCTTACATCCCAATGTATTTCAAAAAATATGGAACCGATGATATAATCCCGTCAATCTACACATAAAAATAGTGGTCACATAACAAAAACTCACGGAAAGCTGACATTGCGTGGAGAGCTTGGGTTCACCATGAGAAAGGAAGTTTCAAAAGTCCCCATTAATCCCATGTGCGCTACAAAAATTATTCGGGGTCAAAGGTCAAAATTTGAGGATTTTTGGATTTTTTTCAAAAACGAAAACAACCAAAGTTGTAGATCTTAAAATTATCTACAAAAATGGCACCTATGATTTTTTTCTACGAGTCACCATTTCTGAGATATCGCGATATTGTAAGAGTTTTACAGGAAATGCATACATTTCCACGCCATCTGTGAGATAGTGTACTCGACGCGTGTACTACAACTTCGTTCTGAGGTACTTTTTCGATAAAACTTACAATTTTCGAAAAAAATCCAAAAAACCTCAAATTTTGACCTTTGGTCACGAATAACTTTTGTAGCGCACATGGGATTAATGGGGACTTTTAAAACTTCCTTTCTCATAGTAAACCCAAGCTCTCCACGAAATTTCAGCTTTCCGGGAGTTTTTGTTATGACTAAATTGACCGGAGTAATGCGCTTCCGCTTAGATTTCATATCCAGTTTTTTTTTCTTGCTGCGCTAGTAGGTAAAGATATAAATAATATTTTCACTCTTGTTTAAGTGTGTTTGTAGTGCCACAATTCTCATATTGTAAACGTTGAAACTCCTATTTGTCTATGCAAAGTTTTAATATACAGCCCATTGTGATTAATTTACTCTGACAGTGAAACAGAATTAGACTTAGAATAACAACACAGAATAATATCAATAATTTGTATATTTTATTTAAATCGTTTAATTAGGTAAAACCAAGACCATATTCTTTGAGATAAATGTATTGGAATTTTATTTACAATAAAACAGATGCTTCGAAAAGAAATTGCTAGTAAATACCTATATTATTATTTTTACCTGGAGTCCGCCTCTGGCGCTCTGTCATAAAATACCGGTTTCTTATCACACTTAGATACGCATTTAGCATGTGTTTTCTAATAACAATGAAGGTGAGAAAATAAATCGTTTGAGGTAAAAACCAACGATATACTTTGAGATACACTTTACTATAGTCGATAGTCGAAATTCTGTAAAGTGCGTCATCGGTTATCTACCGATTTAAAGTGAACTCCATGAGCGTATCATAGTTTAAGGGTGCGAATACTGAAATATCTGGAATTTCAATTTTTAACATTTGAAATAATAACTTATCACAAGTTGTTCATAAGTAAGTTAAAACAAAATAAAAAAATGTTTAAAAGTCAATTCCAACTTACTACTACTAAAACTAAAATTGAGGTAACATTTTCGTTATTTGCTAACCGGCATTATCATTACGTAAAAGAAAGTTGTTTGTCAAGACCAAAATAAATTACCGATAAGTATAGGTATGTTGCGAGGTCACTTGTAAAATGTCTGACTAACTGGAAGCGGTATCACTCCCTGACGACTCCTCAGAATCATCGCTTTCTCCTCCTATATCGATAATGAGTGGTTCCGTCATTACTTCTACACGTATGTCTAAATCCCAAAACTTTATTTCTTCTTTTAATACGTGTTGAATACATTTACGCCAACTCTCAGCAGTAACGGTATGCAGCGCCTCGTCAAACAGTTTCTCAACGTCAGCCATTTTGAATGTACTGTTTTTTCTCGCAACATAATTTTTCACTTGGGCCCAAACCAGCTCGATGGGGTTTAACTCACAGTGGTAGAGAGGAAGTCTAACAACTGAGACGTTGAAATCTTTCGCCATTTCATCGACAACGTACTTAATATAACAGCTTTTATGTTTCCGTACGAGAGACAATAATTCAACTTTTAGCATTGCCTCGTTGTGCGGAATGCTTTTACTCTCTAACCAATCAATTATAACCCTCTTGCGGGTAGCTGAAGTAGGTATTTGCTCCAGTCGACGAGAGTGGTATGAAGCATTATCCATAACTATCACTGAACCAGGAGTTACCTTTGTTAAAATTGATCTAAACCATGTTTCAAACCG
Source organism: Lochmaea crataegi (assembly GCA_947563755.1). NCBI lineage: Eukaryota > Metazoa > Arthropoda > Insecta > Coleoptera > Chrysomelidae > Lochmaea > Lochmaea crataegi. The sequence goes on along the minus strand of OX387424.1, from coordinate 50,484,216 downwards.
GTTACCATCCATCTCTTCATGGTAATCGACAGTTTTTTTGGACTGAAAACTTAGTAATCCACCTTCTACAAATCCTTCCTCGCTGCCAATGTGAGTGATAATCAGTCGACGTCCTTTCCCAGAGGGAGCTTTTAAACCGGAAGAGAAACCCTCCATAAAGGCTTGTCGATTGCTTCGTATATTCATGTCTTGCCACACTTTTGACACAGTGTGGCCTTCATTTAACCATGTTTCGTCAAGATAATATATGTGCCGTCCTTCGTTACGAAACTGTCGTATCTGTTTTAAATAATTTCTCCTCCATTCCACAATGTCATTTCGTTCAATTAAGGCACTGTTTCTACTTCTTGTTTGGTAACGAAAATTCATTAATTTTAAAGTTCGTCTCAAAACTTTATCACTGATGTTTGGTAAAGTATCATCAGCTTCTATTACCTTGCTCAATTTAGCTACCGAGGGGATTTCATTCCTAAAATAAAAAGAATGTATTTCCCTACGTATAGCATTCCGTGTTTGGTCGTCCAAAACAATTTTCTTTCTTCCCCTACTTTCCGGTTTACAGTTTTCACCTCGTTCTCTTGTCAAAGATCCGTCCCGCGATTTCTTTAGAATATTGTATATAGTACTCTCAGAAACTTTAGTTAAATAACTGCACTTAATCACAGCGTCACTAACACCCAACTGTTTGTCCATGGCACGCAGTCCTTCGTACACATTTAATATGAGGACTTTTTCTTCCCGAATTAAATTGTTACGACGCCGTTTTTTATCGCCAACACCGCTACACTCCGCCATTATTGTCACTAAATATACCGATATAAATATTACAATAAATACCAATAAGAACCGATTTATCACACAAAACCACAACACAAATACTGATGTTACGTTCATGAAGAGAATAAACACCTCACATAACTGTTTACTATCACTGTCTCATTCGCGTAGCTCGATCTATCTATCTCGTTCTCAAAGCCGGAACATTGAAGCGACTCTCCAACATTGTCAAATCGGCGAGTTTTTCACAACAAACTTTGCGTTCAAGAAATATACATAAACACTTTATTTCACATTTCAAGTAAACTAATTATTATAAGTCTGCTTGAAATTTGAAATAAATATATTAAATTGGTATTGACTTAATTACATTGCATCTTTTGTACCTGAAATATTGACACAATGGATTTGAAGTGTATTTATAAAATACAGCATTTCTCTCTAGAATACATATGGCAACTGCGCTTTAACCAAAGTGTTGATTAGATAGCTCTGACTCACTTTACAGAATTTCGACTATCAAGTATACCTAAATATTTTAAATTTTCATAAAATATATATAATGTGATAATAATTCAATATTGATATTTACAACTATTTGTAACACCTATAAGCTTTTAAAAACAGCAATAAAAACTAGTAATTATTTATTTCGTCAAATCTCTTAAATAATAATATCAATCAAATAGAAAAATAAAAATAGTAGTCAATGAAAAATTTTCATTATATGTGGATACACATTAAAATCAATTTAGCTTAGCTTTAGCTTTGTTGATATTCTACTATATGCTAATAAACGTAAAATAACGATGTTAAAGGTCTCGTTTGACCCACTTTGTACTGAGGTTCGTTATGCGGTTTTAGGTATATTTATACAGGGTGTTTCATTAAGAATTATCCATATAGTAACTGAAGAAACCTTATCATGAAATAATATTTAAAATTTTCTAAATGATTTTAGCCCATAGTTTTGACACCTTCCAATATTTTTTGTTCATACCTGGCAAAGAGTTTACACATGTTAGGTTACTTTAAACAGTGGCAAAATATAGTTTTCCTCCATTACCAGAGGCGTGCGGAAGGGATGGATACTTTCTTTTATCCCCCTACAATCTACGCCACTGTCCTAATAATCGTTTCAGCATTTTTTTTTATTCTTCGTCACTTCTTCTTTGGTTTAATGGTAACTGTTCCAACTCATCAAAAAGTGTATTTTGAAGAAAAACATGTGTAAACTGTTTGCCAAGTATAGACAAAACATATTGGAAGGTATCAAAACTATGGGCTAAAATCATTTAGAATATTTTAAATAAAACACCCTATATCTCGGTTATTAAAACTTCATATTTCGTGCTAAGGATTCTCCAGTTACTATATGGACAATTCTTAATGAAACACCCTGTATATCCACTTTAAACATCTAATTTAGAAAATGGTGAACGCTGCCACAATTTCGATATCACAGTACGTGAGAGTCCATGCAACGAAAACAGATCTATATATAGTGTGGTAAAAATCAAAATCGAAAATTTGGAAAATATATATATATCCAAATAACTTTTACATAGATATGTGTGAAACCTTCACTTTTCAAATTTTTTCATTTTGAGAAATTTGACCTTTTTTTGACCGACTTTACCTTGGTTATTGTTGAGTCAAAAAATACTCTCAGATGATGAATTTTGAAGGAAATTTAATGCTCTTTCACAAGGGTTTTCCGGAATTTCGCTAAGTTTAGAAAATATTTACAAAAAAAAAACAAAAACAGTCCGAAAAAATCGTTTTTCTATCCCCACCGAAAAGAGCCCGAGATCTCCGTGATCAAAAACTCAGCAAACAGACCCTCTGCCGTCCCCAAAGAATCCCTAAAATTTTCGTTAACTGAATTGAGTCCAGTACACCCTAATCTTTTTATAAGGCGCCTGGTATATTTATTTTATCACAACATTAATTTAACTATTTACGGCAGTTTTAAATAAATTGAGACATTATATTATAATTCTTTTTATTTATTAGTTGAAATATTATGAATCAAACTGTATAATAAGAATTGCTTTATGTACTTCGTTCAATAACTGACATAAATCTGCTAAATACGACCAAAATCCCAATGGTAAAACATCCTTTTCAGGTATCTGCGTTTGTTTTTTAGAAACTTAAACATTTTTTTTTCAAAGAGTCAAAGATATTTTCGTTCGGGGTGATGGAACAATGAACAATGCAGGCTGGGAGACACCAAGAGACATTAAATAAATTGCTCGTGAAGTTGCTGTATATGGGATGAATCAAAAAGTGAAAAAGTAGTACGTCAAAAATTCTGTTGGCAGATTATTCATTTTATTAAGTTGTTTCTAAAAAAGCATTAGTCTGGTCAAGTTGGAGATAAACTGTCCGATATAGTACAAAGAGTCAATTTTAAGACTTACAATGGACTATATCTCGTGAAAGACAAAATATGTCAATTGACGATTTACGACAACATTATATACTAAAGCAACTAAAGCGACATTTGCAAACCTTTGTACGGAATTTGAATATAGGTTATACTATTGTATTCAAAACAATGACACCTTATTAACAAAAAAAAAACATATCGTTGTTTATTGAAATTTATTGAAACAAATTGTGGTTCTGAAAAGAATCATTTTCTTATAATCTAAATAATAGAACAATTTTAAATGTTACTCAAAATAATAATTGTGCAGCTTTATACTTAACTTTAAATATCTCGAAAAATAATGATTTTATCGTTACGTAAAAACAGTAGGTTATCTGCATTGAATCTATTGGAGAATCGAAAATTTGTACTAAAATAGCAATTCCGGCAGTGGCGTAGAATTTGGGAAGGGTCAACAAGTCACTTGCCCCTGTCACACGCCTCTAGTAGTAGCCAGAAACGTTTATGTAACATAATTTATTACAGCGTATAGTATCTACACTTCCCGTCAAGTATTACAAGGGTACGTCAAATAGTTCTAAAGTAGTAGGCACAAATAGTTTTTAAATAAAACAACCTGTAGCTCAGTAAGGAGTCACATTTTATCTAAGGGATTTAGGTTAAATCTAATATTTTGAGCACAAGATTCAACAGTTAAAATATTTCCAATTATTAATGAAACACCCTGTATAATTGTTGGAAAGTATTTTTCACTGGATTTCCTAGGATGTATTATAAGAATAAGATTGCCGTTTACATTTTTGTTTCCATATGGTGCAAAATAAGTCAATTGCGACAGAACTTCCTATCACAGCAATTCTTTGTACTCTGACAAGTAGTGTATTTAATTTTATAAAACAAACTAGATCTTTACGTTTCTTAACAGAAGAATAAAAATCTTATTATTGCGGAGTTTTTGAGTTGCTTTTATTTTTTTGATACATTTTTGAAAGAAAATACTGCTTGTTCTAATTTAATTTGACTCTTTGAAAAAGCGCACCGTGCAGTGCGTCTCTATAGTATATTGTGTCACAAGGGCAGAAAATGAGATTTAGCAGCTCGAGACTATTAGATGCACGAGCAAGCGTAGCGTAGCGAGGGCAGTTGATAGTTAAGGGCTGCTAAAGCGTTTCCTGCATGTGTGACACACAACTGTTTTTCGCCTACCGAATGAACCAAAAAATAGAAAAATATAACAAAACACTTTGTCATACACTGAAGTTTAATTAAAAAATCTACGTGAAACGTCAAAGTACTCAAGTGAAAGATGGAGAAAAACTTCAAAAATCGTGGCGATAAGAATTTTTTTCGTTGACCTTTTATTAATTTCGATATTAATGAATTATTTTATTTAAAAAAGGATGCGTCAATGGACGTCATTAACGCACTCTTTTTGTGATTTTGACGTTTTGATGACATTTTGATATAGACAATATACCAATATCATTATGGATTTGAAGTCATTTTGATGATATTTTGATATAAACAACCAGCTATAGTATTTCAGCAGGGTTTTCTAACTCCATAACTGCACAATTGCGAATTTACAATAACTTTTTCACAATGACACATTTTTTGACAATTTTCATTTTTATTTTTCAATGATAACTGAGATTTTTAGCCAACGTGATTTTTACGTGAAATTGAAAATGTATGGAGTCAATGACATTCTACGTCATTGGTATAGAGTTGACATTATTATCTCCTGATAGTCTTTGTGGAAAAGTGAATTTTGTCACAAAAAAAGAGTTTACGGTCAACGAAAAAATATTGTAATCAACTCATTTGTCAATAGGCGATTAATAAACTCAACTATTAAAGGCACTCACTCGCTCATTAACATACTAGTTTATTAAATAACTATTTCTCCTCCCTATATTGTAAACAACGCATTTTGACACCGCTTTGAAGGACGTAAGTAACAATTACCAAAAAGGTATCGATTGCCATTGTCGACGGGTTGTAGTAAACTTATCACCCTTGGGTGGTAATGATTTATGCCATATAAAACGTGTATCTTATTTATTTATATGAATATTAAAGGTACAATTATTACAATTATGAACATTATTCACAAAATTTGGATAAATGTTTCATCTTTTTTTCTCAATTTGTATAAAATATTCTGACTCCATAATTTCTCCATATCTAACCAAGTTTTCTGTTACACTTGAAGTACTGCAGGAGACTTCTGGCTTCATTATATTGTATAACATTTTGCAACTTCCTTTTTATTGTTGACGCTCTCCGCTATATAACTTTCCGCAATAGTTGCAGATTTCCATCCTCCATGTCGCTTGAGAGCTAAGACTCCAGTATTCGCTAATAAAGTGGCCGACGTTCTTCTAAGGGAGTGTCCAGCATACTCCTTAAAGTTCTCAAAGTACAGAAATTTAGCAATTTTACTTGGAATTGAAGAAATCGAGTTTTTCCCGACTTTCCATTTTGAAATCGCATGAAGAAGCGAGGATTAAAATTCGTCATGTGGGATCTTATAACAATGTAATTTCGAACTATTTTGAAATAACAAACCTTCTCATCGTCACTTTTAGTTACTGTAAATTTACGTGCTATTCCATTTTTGGAATCAGGAATAGTAACAATTATGACTTCATAACTTAATTCAACATTGTCCATTTGCACAGAGTTGACTAGAATGGCACGCTCTGCCAACAATTTCCATTATCATTACAACCTTCATCATTAAATAAATATTATCGAGGGCTTCAAACAGAAATTTATTTACATCTTCTCTGTCAAACATTAGATTTTTGGGTTTATATCCGTCATTTCTTCTTTTTAAAAATGCTCGAAGTTTAGGATACTTGGAAATATCTATGTTTTCCTCTATGAAAAGGGTGGACTTCAGCATGGAATATTCTCACCATAAGCTTGATGGAGACTTTCACACAGCAGATTTTTCGTGAAAGTACGCCAAAAGCACGGTTTCTGAAACTGTAGTAGCAGTCTTTGTTTGGCACCATTTCTTTATGTATTGCTACGTTGCTTCATACCTCTTCCTTGATTTTTCTGGCAGCAGCGACATACAAGCGATATTTGCTGATTCTTCTATATCCATTTGGCTGTTATACAAATCAATAATTTCAATTTCTCTCAATTTTTGATAATAAACTGTCAGATTGACGTTGTTGATAAAATAACAATGCTTATGACGCTATAGAAACCGAACTTTATTGCCAACCCTCGCTATCGCTCGGGGGCAAAATCGTTCTCGACTAGTAAATGTTACTTACATCCCTTATAGTATAAATAACTATTCCGCCCTTGGGCTGCTAAACAATATTTTTCGACCTATTTTTGGTGTTCATAAGATTGGTTTTCCGATAAGGTAGGTGAAAAATATTATTTAGTTTCAAACGTTTTTTAATTAGTTTCATTTGTAGATAAACGTTTTGCTGACTTTATGTTCTCTTTACATTCTTCTTTTACTGAATTGATTTGCTGTAGCATAACTTTCCTTTTACTTTTTAATAATTAAGAAACACGACATATAGTACAAACATTTAGAAACTTACCTTTCAAAGCCGGGCATATTCTTTTCCAAATGGTAAGGCAACCGCTCCTATGGAACTGTCCCAACGCCAATTCCATGTAGAATAATGGAAGTCCTCCAAACACCAACATAATCGTGTATGGTATTAAGAACGCACCTACAAAATAATAATATCAGTTATAATCACAGTGGAAGTGATAAAAAATTGAAAATAATTTGAAATGTTTTCTATATTCCTTCGATGTTGATAATGTGTAAAGAATATTTCACAATATTTCGGCAGCTCGGCAGCTGATCTTAAGGATTTAATAATAAAAGTGTATAAATCTCTCATTGTATAGTACCTAAACAGTAACAGATCCGTAGTCGGATAAATTAAATTTATTATCTCGTCGAGGGAACAAGGTATTAAGGGTCATTGTCAACGCTCCTTGATATGTAAGAAATAGCGACCTACACAGAGACCTGGGAGTGGAAATGGTAGCAGACGAGGTGAAACATTTCGCAAAGAAGCATGAAGAACGGCTTCACAACCACAAGAACGTCGAAGCAATCCAGCTGCTTGACCAACGTGGAATAGTGAGAAGACTAAAAAGGACCAAACCTTTTGAGCTAGTGTAGTGGGTTAAAAGCAGAGCACAGTGCGTGTTGTGTAGTTAAACCAAGAAAAAGAACAAAGCTGAGAAATCACCAGTGGGTTAAACTCGGTAAAACACTTTAATTTCAAGATTTTAACAGAAAAGTATTACTCGTTAATCCTGTTTCTAGATTAGTTCTTCGGATTATATCCTATTTGGTCGACACATTTGGTTTTATTAGCGTCACTTGGTTTTTTTCGTTTATGTATTGATAATGTCTTCTACTGTGGATATTGGGGTTTTGGTCAACTTACATGTTTCAGAGATTCAAACACATTTTTCACAATTCGCTTCGCATCCGGCGATAAAGGCACTTTCTTGGCCATAGGACGCTAAATACTTAGTTTTAAACACAAGATTACTTTCAGAGTGAAATGTTTATTACAAATTAAAATTCTACATATAAAAAAGTAGTAAAAAGTTGAACTAAAAAAAAACAACAATAATACATAACACTAAAACCAAAAGTATTTTCATCAGTGTAACCCATTAAGACCAGAGAGGTTGAGCATGGATGACAAGTGATGAAAAGGAATACCTTTGGATACGCTACTTTGTCTTATTCCATTGATTTTAATTCAAGAAATATTTTTTTTAAATTTTTTTTATATCAATTTTTTCTATATCTTTTGATCCTAATGATTTTATATATAATACTGTTTACTTAAAGGAAGAATTAACAAATTGTATACATATAAAAAAAGTAGTAAAAATTCAAACTAAAAAAAACAGCAATAATACACAACACTAAAACTAAAAGTATTTTCATCAGTGTAACATAAGACTATAGAGTTTGAGCATGGATGACAAGTGATGAAAAGGAATACTTTTAAATACGCTACTTGGTTTACTCCATTGATTTTTAATTTAAGAAATATTACTTTAAAATTTTTTTTTTGTGTCAATTTTCAATAATCTTTTCTATATCTTTCGATTCTAATGATTTTATATATGTTTTAAATATTGATTTTAAAAGATTGATTGAATTTAGTTTTCTTATATACATTTTATATATATATCAGGTAGGAAGTTAAATAATCGTGGAGCTAAAAAACCGAAATATCTTGTGCCTATAGTTTTTTTAGCAGTATTTGTTTGTATATAATTATTTGTTTTAGTTCTAGTATGATAATGATGATCAGGTGTTTGCAGGTTAGCGCGATTTTGGAATAAATGAATAATTAAACCATCAAGATATAGGTGCCTCAAAGACATTACATTTGCTTCTTTAAAAAGAAGTTGATAACCCTTTCTGAAATCCAAATTGTCGCTCTGACAATAATTGATGCTTGTCTATAAAGTCCATCAGTCTTTTCTTTACAGCTTTCTCCATTATTTTTGCCAAAGTTGTAATTAGGGAAATTGGTCTATAATTGAACATTTGATCTTTTTTATATATTGGTGTAACAACAGAGGTTTTAAATATAGAAGGACAAACCCCACTAGTAAAGATGAGATTTATAAGATTAGCCAAAGGCCTGGTTAGCTCGCTCTGCAATTTTTTAAATAACTCGGCTTTCAAGTTATCTATTCCCGTTGCTTTGTTTGTTTTGAGTGATGATATTAATTCCTTGATCTCTTCCTCAGATACTGGTAACCAATAAAAAGTATTAGAATTTATTTTTCGTTTTGGAGGAGGATTTGTCGGAATTGATATTTTTCGTGCTAGGTTATCTCCTACCGAAGCAAAGTAATTATTAAATTCTTCTGCAATCTCTTTTTTATCTCCAATTCTTTTGCCTGACTTGGCAATTATTTCATTGATACTATTTGTTGCTTTATCTTTTTTGTTCACCAGATTCCATAGATATTTTGAATTATTTGAATTGCTTTGTATTTCGGCTGAAGATCACTTTGAATGTTCTTGTAGTTTATAACTGTTTTGTATTTATCTGTTTTAATGTATTTAGATTTAGCTTTTATAGGAAAATTGATTATCGTTGCCTGGTGATCAGTAATGCTATTTCCATATACAGCCGCGACTGCTTCGTCGAGAGTAGATTTTTCTATTGCTCTGAAGAATATATGGTCTATGCAGCTACGTGAATTTTTTTGAATGCGCGTATATTTATTTATCATAGAATGTAAATTATATTCATATAGTATGTTTAAATATCTAGAGACATTATCATTTTCATCTTTAATGTTTATATTAATATCACCAACTAATAAATGATAATCTAGTTTAGAATGGTTTATTTGCTCTAGATAATTTTCTAAAGACCAGATGAAGAACTCAGGTGTATTTGATGGGGAACGGTATATACAAGTTAATAAAATTTGCTTATTATTTTGTAAGTCAATTTTTATCTGCAATGCCTTTGAATCGCCGATATCAATAATTGAGCAACTTACATTAATTTCAGTTTTTACATATACAACAACACCGTCATTTTTATTTAACAGTCCTTGATTATAAAATGTCTTATAGCCATCTAGATTAAAAAGATCAATATCATATATTTGAAAAGTTTCTGTTAGCACAATGCAATCAAAATTGCAGCTTAGTTGTTCTAGCATTATTTTGAATTCATCCAAGTGTGCATTTAGACTACATATATTTTGATGAATTATGCTAATGAATTATCCCGAAATCCCCATTTTCTATTTTACTACAAATATTTTAAGCCCACTATATGTAAATATAAAAAGAGCATTGGAAATAAAGTATGTAGGTGCAGTACACAGGTCAGACAAAGGAAAACAAGCAATGCAAGCTCTTTTTATGTTTACACAATCAGATTAAAATATTTATAGATAAGGTGGTCAACCATTTATCGTGAAAAATACTTTTAACTCGGAAATATATCTTCCGAAGCACGAGTGAAAAAAATTAGTTTCAAATATTATGTTACCTGCCAAACATTTCAGTTGTAAAATAATCATACTATTAGGCATTCTCTTTTCGCTTTTCGAAGAAACGAGTACGATACTGTGCTATTGTTATCGGATTAACGACTACCTGCTGTGTATTTTGGTCTTGATTCATCAAGTCAAATTGAAATATCTTGGAATGGAGTATACCTACCATAGTTTATAAATGGAAGGATCAACCGTAATTTTAAGCGGCATTGTAATAAACTACATACAATACACAACAATCATAACAAACAGAATATTTGTATACAAAGAGAGGTAATTCGCAAGAGAGAACTGACAAACAACTTGTTTCTAATAGCTGATACAACATAAATCCCGATGTACACAGTTGTCTGTTCGTCTTGGATCGTTCGTTCGCTACTTCAATCCACTGTCAATCAGTATGTTTTGTAATAAATATTGAAATTCATAACATGTTTTGTATTCAATTTCATACTAATTACAATTAAATATCAAATTAAAAATAGCCGCAGTTTGCCTTGACATTGCTAAAAGCAATAATCGTCTCATCTTCCTATTCACAGCCTCTACATAAGTATGTGTGTATCTGATAGCATCATTCCATGAAGATGTTTGTTTAGTTGACAGAGTCCGGTCTGAATCCCTGTTGCAAAACGTAGGTTCCACCGGGTCACTGTTGGCAAATTTTTTGAACTCATTGTGAGCATGTTGGCGCACTAGGCTTGCTAATACTGAAACTATAACATTATCGGAGCAGGGAGGTTCAAAAAATTTTTACATTGTTGTTTGTCGCCTCAGCCAAGGCATGATGATATTCTGGTACTGACCCTGATATGATAAGTGGTCTCTTCAAGGCTAGTAATAGTTATCTGCTATCTGTATAGATGCATACATTTTTTCCAAAGATGTTTGTACCAGAAATATCTTTTGTAGATATGTATATGCCGTTCAGTTCATTTTGAACTACGTTGGCATATTTTCCCATAACCCACTTTATTTTAAAGTTTAAAGAATTGGAGTATACTCCGCATACAGAACTTTGTTCCGTTTTTGAGCTTTAAGTGTAGATGTTGTCATCTAATAAAAAAAAACTTTTTACTATTTTACAATAGAAGCATTGCACACATTGACATTGCCAGGAAATCGACACTATATACAGACTTATAACCAAGGCAGAAAAGTCTCTGAAAGCTATGATTTATTATGATTTACGGTTATGTCAAACAAAGAGACTTGTTGACTCAAAACTGGGGTATATTTTCATTAAAATAAAACAATGTTGATGGCGTTATCATCAGATATACATGCGAACTGCTGATTGAAAGCCGAACTAATTTAATTAGCAGTCTCGCTCACACCTTCCACGTTGGTTTACATTTAATCAAAGTGTTTGCGTAGCAGATGTAAAGCAAGTAGTGCTGGTCATCTCATCTGAAACAGTCCGATATACTGGTGTGTATGCAAAAGTGCTGTGCTGCAAAAGATAAAGAGTCTTCTGGAAAGGCAAATAGAAACTACAAGAATCATGTACATAGAGAGACAGGTGTAGACCAGCAAACTACTGTGCTGCGAGTTGAGTAATTAAATATTAGAGCAAGCACAAAAGTATAGAGCAAGTCCACGTGACGTTATGTGACAGTCGCCCTGAAGATAAACAAGCGTTCTTTGCACAACATATGATTATTATTAGTTATTTTGATCTGTTTGAGTCATGTAAATTGACGTTCCCTTCTTTTTTGAGCCAAAGCGTCAACCCTTCTTTCCCTTTGCTGTAAAATATAGATGAAAATTTATAAAGGAATATTCCATCCCTTTAATTATTATAGATAACCACAACCAACTACTGAAAAAGATATAAGTAGGCATTTTAAAAAGTTACATCTGACTGTTTATAATAAAAAGAATCGTTAAATCAATACAAAACAACCAAATTACAAATCTAAAATCTAACCAAATAATAATTTTTCCTCAGGACGACTGTCATTAGTGTCACTAATTTTCTAGTGCATTGTTCAAAAACAAAACAAACATCTGTCAACCAACATAAACATTCCATATAAGCTGTGTTGGCACATTTACTGAACAATAACGAAACCTTCATTTACTTATTATAAATAAATGAAGTTGTATACACCAATTGAATTAATTGGTTTTTATTTTATACATTTATCTAAATCATATAATAAGTATTTAATCATATAAATTGGATAATTATTACTTTTCAATAATACGATATGACAACATCCAATGTTTACGTTGGTTGACAGATGTTTGCTTTGTTTTTCTACCAAATAATTTATTTGAAACACAAAATATGTTAATTTTGTGAAGCAATTTAAAACGATTTTACTGGGGAAATTTTGATCATTCATTTAAATTGTATTTAGAAAATAGTGATATGCTGTGAAGTGTGCAAAAGTGGTGTCTACAATAAATTTTTTCACAGATAAACAAAATCTGAACAGTTCTGAACTCCTAGATGTTGGCTCCAAAGCAAAGTGTGTTATTCATCTAGTCTGTTTAATGATTGGAGATTAGGTTACTCCCAAGAAAATAAAAATTAAAGTTCACAGTGTAGCTTTGGAAATTAGTTAGTTGCATATTTATTGGTGAGCAAGTGATTTTACAGGTATTAAAGATAGTATAAATGGCATATAAGAACGCATGTGCCGTTCGCTACGCTACCCGCATCTGAATTAACATTACTTTCTTTTTTATTTATGAATTTATTGTGGAATATGAAACGAAGGATTTTAAAATTTCCAATTTTTTAAATATTGTAGAATTTCATTTGTCGGTGATTTTACTTGAGAGGATTTCCAAAAAAATTTGTGGTTTTAAGCTGCATTTATTAATGATTTATGTTTAAAATAAAGTTTTCTAAAGTTGTATCCAAAAGTTTGTTACACCTTGGACGTCAATTTCTTATAGGATAAAATTTAAGATATCTCAAAGCTGATTCGTACCTTAATTAAAATGTTTGTAATATTCGTTTCATGAAGACAGATTTTTTTTAAATTTAGAATAGTTTGGGCGCCTACTTGTTTATAATTATTTCTTGGAAATAGAGTTTTGACAAATAGCTAAACTTTCAGAAGAGCCTGAAATTCGTTTAATTTAAAAGGTATCGTAAAAACGACCTTCAACACATTGGAAAAAAACTTAGAAAGACTTGTATGTATGTATATTGGGGTGACATTCACTGAGACCAAAAAGATCTATTGTGCCCCCTTACTTCAACTTAGTTCCTGAGGAATGTCTCAGAGACTAGTAGCTCCTTTAGTCCTATTTCCCGGAGGAATTTTAGGATATCTGCAGGCTTTAACTTAGGTAAATGTTCCTCTTCTATCCAGTTATTTCCTAGGTGTTGTGCCCTAGGATTCTGAATTGCTGTGCAATTCGCAAGTATGTGATTGGAGTTTTCTTCTTCCATGCCACATAATCTACATTCTTCTTCCATCACTATTTTGAGCTTTTTCAGGTGCTCATTCAGGCGACAATGTCCCCTTAGGATCCCTGTTAAAACTCTTAGTGCAGTTTTACTTTGACTTATGCATTCATTTGATCTCAACAGGTTGTAGTCACCCAGATGATTCTTTGATTGTCTAAGTCCTACTAGATTTTTCCAATGGTCAGATCTTCTCTTTTTTTCGGCTGCGCCTATTTCTTCCAATATTACATTGGAGCTGATAACGCAAAAGGGTGCCGGCACCCAAAAGGGTGTTTCAGTCCTCCTCTTTGCTAGTTCATCTGCTATTTCATTTCCTTCTATTCCATTGTATCCTGGAATCCACAGTAAAGTGACTATATTGTTCTCGACTAGTTCATTGAGTTTGCCTAGGCATTCCCACACTTTGGAACTGATTATCAAGAGCTCAGTGCTTTAATGGCTACTTCACTATCCGACATTATGATAATCCTGTGCCTTCTATATCCTTTATCAATATTGAACTGGGCACACTTTCTTATGGCGTGAATTTCCGCTTGAAAGATACTTGGGATTGTTCCCAACCTTTCAGAGTGTTTGGTTCCTGGCCCGTACACTCCTATCCTAGTTCCTTCTATTGCTTTTGAGCCGTCTGTGTATCATTAAATGACATTCTTTCCAAGTCTGGTAATGGTATTTGGATCCCATTCCTTCTTGTTGCTTAATTCCGTAACGAATTTCTTTGAAAACTTATACTTTCTCATCATATCATGTTGTGGCGTGTCCCAGTTTTTCTGATTTCTAAGAAGTAAGGAGGTGGTTTTTTTTAATGATTCCCTCTCTAGTTAGTCTGTGTCTTGTTCTTACTGTAACACTTTTGAGGTTGAGAATCAATTCCATGGCTGCCGTTGGGTATGTTCTCATTGCTGTAAAACACATACAGGCTAGTCTTTGAATTTTGGAGAGGTTTTCTCTCGTCGTCAATAGGCTAGTTCTACTACTCCACGCAATGGCTCCATAAGTGATAATTGGTCTCACTATGGCAGTGTACATCCAGCTCAGGATTTTTGGGTTACAACCTCAATTTCCCTCTGCCAGATTCCTGCGCACCATTAGAGCAATTTTTGCTTTGCATATAATCTTCTTTTCGTGTTTGTTCCACAGGAGTTTACTGTCTAGACTGTCTAGAGTCAAACCTAGATACTTGACTTCTTGTCTCCATACAAACTCGCTCCCATCAAGTTTAATGGTTTTGAGGTGGATTTTTTTTCTTTTCTTAGTGAAGGCTATTAAGATGGTTTTGGTGGGGTTGATGTTGCCTTGCCTACACCAAGAAAGACTTACCGATACCGTATTCCAATATACCAGCATGCCGAAGCCAAACTTACTACTGAATTTTTGAAATAGTAGAAATACTTGGGATTCCACAACGGACCTTAAGTGGAGATCAAAAGAGAAGATTTTGATTTGCTGATATTTAAGGATTCCCTAACGTTCTTAGTGCCGTAAGTGAGGGAGCAAATGTTTTGATTTGTTCCGTGTCCCACAACAACAAGGCCACAAGATCTAGGAGAAATACAAAAAATTGTTTTGACTTCATAAGATTTTCTAAAGAGATTGATTTGTTTCACCGACAGATGCGTAGAAAAAGAGCATTAAACAATATGTTATTCGAAAAATCACACACTGTGAAGTTATACCGTCCAGGTATACTTGTGTAAAATAGCTTACGAAGCTATAGTGAGATATGAGTTTTTAATCACCATTTCATTTAAAATTTGCGTAGTATGAAGCGAAATTTGTTTCATATTGAATAGTTTTTAATTCTGTACATATCAATAACTCATTTGTTGAATAGCGCCATATGTATTTTGTAAAAACGTGTGCTCTGGCTGGAAGGACGTTACTTTATTTCACTTTGTTTTGCGGAAGAAGTTTATTACCTTTAACTTTTTATTTACCCACATTCTAAGACACATCGCACCTGATTGAAGAGGTATTTAAGACTATTGATGAAGAAAATAGTTTCATTATGTATTGCCACATTTTTCACGATGGTTATCTCATTGTTCAACAAAATCTTTTAATGGCCAACCATTTATGTGGCTAACTAAATAACCGGTATCGGCTGTTTCTAAGAGGGAAGAGGATAAGAGGGAGAAAAAGGGTGTCTGTTTATCAAAGAGATATGAACAGTTAGAGAGTTGAATACTCTAAGGTTGGAATAGTTAGAACAGCATTATTTCACCGGTAAAATTTAAACTTAACAGTACATACTATTAGGAGCTCGAACCATGACTTAGCAAACTGGCTCAATATTGGGGCAAGACTGCTCTTAGGGATTCCAAATTAGAAAAGTCGGTATTTATGTATCTGGCGAAAAGAGGAGGAATAATGAGAAAAATTGCTGGTGATTGGGTAGTTTGAATCCCACTCCTTTTAGACCGTTAAGTTTCGGAGATAGCGGATTATAACAATTTACGCCGCTTAGACGGGAATGACACTTAAAACTCGCGAACACTTATTTTGTGAGGTGGCTCAAGCTGTAGGATGAAGGTGGACATTTATAAAAACGAGTTGAAATGCTAGTTCAACATGTAAATGGGGGGTGCCTAGATCAGGCAAGTATTAAATTAGTAAAGAAGCTCAGTTTTTGGTCTTAATGAATTGTTCTTAGTCTCTGTTTTAATTGAGTTTTTCGATATCCTCGCTTTTTTATACAAATATCTGTACCTTGAATCTACAGAGAATATCATATATACTGCACTTGAAAGAGTTTTAAATAAATATCATTAATAAATAGCCGGTTAACGTTTTTCAATTTGTTAGTGATGGATTTTGTAATTACACATGTGTTGGATAAAATATTTGCTTTCTAACTAGAGCTTGTCGATTAGAGAAAAAGAGAGAGAGAGATAAATATATGTATTTACCGTGTTCTAACGAAGAGTATTATTGAGAGTAGCGAAGTAGTTTTAGATTTAATTTATTTTTAATACAAAAATCGGTGAGTGTTATTGAATGTAATCGAGTCTACATTTATTCACTTATACCTAAAATAATTTTGACACCCATTCTCTAGAAATGAATGAACTAAACTGGCGGTTATAAATAGTGCTTGCGCTATTGCCAACCTAATTAAATTACGTTTTATTGATAGAGCTGAAAAACTAGATGAAGTTGCAAGTATTAGATTTTCTTCAATATGTGTTGATTTGGACGCACTGCTATATGTTTGAAAATTATCCGCATGGTTAGAAATTCTAAATTCAATATTGAAAATTTACATTTGATAAATAATGGGATAGATTGAAATTTCCTATAGGAGTACCTATATTTATTGCACTTTTAAGACTAGCTAGGAGGCGAGACAATAGACAGTTTGTCGCCGAGGTGCATATTACATTTTTTCGTTGATCTTTACAAAAAAATAGGTACTAATTTCCGAATGAAAAATCGACTATTTTTGAAGGAAAGTATTTTTCGTCTGCAGACACTTTTCGTCCGCAAACTCTTTTCGTCCGCTGTGCAAAGGATAAGTTTCATCTGGGGCTTCACGAAGAAATCTGTTTGTTTCATCTCCACTAAATACTCAAGATTTTTTCGCTTTGTAACCAACGCTTTGTTTTTTTTTCAAAAATGCAATTATTTTCGGATTTGGATATTTAACGTTTTAGCGGACGAAAAGAGTTTGCGGACGAAAAATACTTGACTTCAATAATAGTTGATTTTTCATTCGGAAATTAGTATGTAAAATGTCATTTTTTGTAAAGGTCGACGAAAAAACTACAAGACCCCCAGAAAGGCAAACCATAGCGAAGGTGCGATTCGAACAAAGAGTAGTAAGTTGTTAAAGCAGTAGAAGAATCAAGCTGTGTAGACACATATTTAATGGCAAAACAAGCAGAGGATAATTTTTTCGCTAAAGTGTTTACATGCACAGACCATTCATTCATTCATTCATATATTTGGTTTGTGCTCATCAGCCCAGGCACTTGAACTGAATCTTTGTACTATTTCCCATGTTATCTACTTCCATTCCAGAAGCTTCGTGTCTTCTATAAAGGCCACTAGTTTGACTAGAGGGATTTTCAGTAGTTGTGATGGTTGTATAAATTCCTCTCCAAAGTGCTTCCGTCTAAGTTCTTGTAAGTCCTCACAGAAGCAGAGTATGTGGTTAGGTGTTTCATCATCAAGTTCACATTTTCTGCACATAGGTTCACTAACTTTGCCCATATTGTACAGATGTTTCCTCAAGGTGCAGTGTCCAGTCACCAGGTTGGTAACTGTCTTCAAATGTCTCTTACCCAGTTTCAGTAGCCTGGTTGAAAGTTCCTTGTCTACCTTGTTCAGTAAACTCTTGGTATGAAGGTGCCCTTGTGTCACCCTCCATTTGAATTGGTGTTCCCTATCTAGCCAGTTCCCGATTTCCCCTCTTATGCAATCTTTTGTGATTCCACAAAACGGTTCCGGACCTATGAAGTCTCCTTTAGAGCCTTGTTTAGCTAACTGGTCCGCCATTTCATTATCTCATGTCACCTCATGTGCCGGCACCCATATTAGAGACACTTTGTTGTCTCTTGCCAGCCTGTTGAGGGATTCTTTGCAGTTTTTCACCAGTCTAGACTTAGTTGTTGGATTACTGATAGCCTTAAGCAGAGCCTGGCTGTCAGTGAGTATTTCAATTTTTTGTCCGGTATATCCTCTTCTGATGTTTTCATCAATACAGGCTATAGCGGCAATCGTCTCTGCTTGAAACACAGTCGTATATCGACCAAGGCTAAAGAACATTCTCTTTCTAGGTCCTTTCATACCAGCCCCAGTGCCATGGTTTGTTTTGGAGCCATCGGTGAACCAGATGATTTCTCCAGAATTACCTGGGTGCATCACCTGTTCCCTAGATGGGATGATGATATTCACTCGCTCAGTGAATATATTCTCTGGTGCTATGCTATCAGAACTCATGTGAAATATGGGTTCGTCTAGTAATGTCCCAGTTGTATCAGTGTGTCCTTCTCGAACATTGTTCGGGGACCATAAGTCTCCCGATTTCAGCCTAAGAATTGCCATCATTGCCTCCGCCCTTATAAAAAGTTCTAGAGGAGGAAGTCCAATAAGGGCTTCCATTGATGCCGTCCCCGTGCTGTTCATTGCCCCGGTAATACCAAGAAGAGCTTGTCTTTGGATTGCAGTTAACATATTAACTGCAGAGGTCACTTCTGTCCTCCTCCACCAGACTATTGTTCCAAAGGTGATCGTTGGCCTTATCACAGTTGTGTAGAGCCAGTGAACCACCTCAGGTCGTATTCCCCAGGTTTTGCCCATAACTCTTCTGCATTGCCAGAAAAGCCTAGTCGCCCTGGTAGTAATTTTTTCCAGGTGTGCCTTCCAATTCAGTTTGGAATCAAGGGTCACTCCCAGATATTTGACTTCTTTGGATATTTCTAGTTCTTCTCCGAACAACAGTACTCTACCCTGCGGGAGAACTCTTCTATTCGTGAAAGCAACTAGTTTGGTTTCTTTTGGATTAACTGAAAGGTCCTCTGTAAGGCACCATTCCTCCACAATTCGCAGTGCTTCCTGTAGGACATTCATAACCACCTCCGGGAATTTCCCATTGGTGACAATCACTATGTCGTCCGCAAAACCCTGCATCCATATGCCTTGATCATTCAACCTACAGATCAAGTCATCCACAACTAGGTTCCACAAAAGTGGTGAAAGTACTCCACCTTGAGGACATCCTTTAGTTGTCCTAACGGTGTATGTTTTATCATGCATATGTGCTGTTATTCTCATATGCTCAAGCATGGATCCTATCCATTTGCATGTGGTACTGTTTCTAAGGGATCTGTTAATTGATGACATCGATGTGTTGTCAAAAGCACCTTCGATGTCTAGAAATGCTGCAAGGGCTACTTCCTTATGATTCAGGCTCTTTTCGAGACCTGAAACACATGTACAGACCATTTAAGGGCACCGCCAATATGGATACTAAGAAACTTAATAGATTTTGAAGATCTTTATTAAGTTTGAGAGATTGCAAAGCTCCTCTGTAAGATAAAACTAAAGTTTTCTCAGTGTTAAAACGAAGCCCGTTCGAGTCGAACCAGGACGTAACAGTTATGAGATCTTTGCCTATGATTGAATGTAAAGTTGGTATATCTGAACTACTCCAGGTTACACTAGTGTCATCAGCAAATAAAGTGAATTTACCATTCATTTGTAAATTTGTGACATCGTTAATGAATACCAAAAAAAGAATTCGACCTAAAACTGAATCCTGGGGTACTCCACTACCAACTGGTAAATTTTCCGAAACTTTACCATTTGCTCGTACCAGCTGTTTTCTACACTCAAGGTAAGATTCAAACCATATTAAAGGAATACCACGGATTCTATAATATTCCAGTCTATTTATCAAAATTTCATTATCAACACAATCGAAGAGGGGATCGAGGAGAAAAAAAGCAGCAGAAATAGTTATTAAATATCATTCATTACACGTCCAGAAAGACTTTTCTCGTCTTATTATTATGAATCAATGTTATTCGTTAGGATTTAATATTTTCTAGAGTAATCTGCATCTGGATTCGAATATAAAGATGTACTATACAGTTAAACCTTGCTTATACTAATTCTATATTATTAAATTCTTTGTGTACCTGTGAACTTAATTACAATCAGACATCAACGGATACGTTCCTATAAATATC
This sequence comes from Lochmaea crataegi, assembly GCA_947563755.1. NCBI lineage: Eukaryota > Metazoa > Arthropoda > Insecta > Coleoptera > Chrysomelidae > Lochmaea > Lochmaea crataegi. Next base: position 50,463,866 of record OX387424.1, on the reverse strand, counting down.
CTGCTTGAATCTTATATTATAAACCAGTGAGTGTCAGTCAGTGAATCTTGAAAAGCTTTAATACAGTTCTGAAGTTTGCTTAAATTCGTATCCAAAGAGCTCATTAGTTTATCATTCAGCTCTACTATCTTCATTTTATTGAGTTAACTTCCTTCAAATGTCTCTATTACATAAATGGTAGATTTCGCTGTTTGTTTCAATTAATTCAATAGAAAACATATCCTTCGTATTCTTAAATTTGTATTTTAGATACGGAAATTGATCTTTTTAAATAAAAACCAAAAAGACGTTAGTTTAAATAAAAATTACACGTAAGCGTTCGCTTCAACGGAAAGTCATCTCCGTACCTACTCTTTTTTAGAAACCATTTTATTTCTATTCAAATTGCTAATTTTTATTTTGCTCTTTTTCTGTACTCGCTTTTTGGTTATTTGCTAAACAAATTTATAACAAAGGGAGAAATTAAAAATATCAAGACCTATCAGATTGTTTTGTGTAGTTTAAATATTACTGGAACCCCGTTTAAATTGATTTCTGCCTTCTGGGAATGCACCTGCAGGTGAAAATTCAGGGCGGCGAAAGCAGTATGATTAGGTTTGTAAAAAAAGTATTCCTACTTCTCTCAATCGTCGAGTTTTGATGTAACAAAGACCTCGACATTTTAAAATTCCGGTAAGTGGAGGCATACCTATTTGTCTATGTCGCACAATTTACACTTAGTTTATTTGTCCCAATCTTAATATTTTAGAAATGCGCCTTGTTAGAAAGAAATGCTGCGATAACAGCTTTTAACATGAGGAGGACACATTTGGGGCTAATGTCATAAACGACAGATTCATCCCCTTCTACTGGTAATACCCCTTAAATTTTTTCAAACAGCTTCGAGTATCAAGTTTGGTAAATCTCTATTCAATCATATTTTTTGCCTTTAATCCAGCGTTCCATTATTATTTAGTTATTGTTTAAAATGAAGTTTCCCAAACTTATCAGATTCCCCCGTATTATGTGAAACAGATACATTTTTAATTTGAATGGGTACTTTCTGATACTTAGATAGAGATATAGATTTACCAGATGTTTAAATACGTCTTTTTAATACAAGATATCTATTCATCAATCCAGATCCAGAATATTCCTTCCACAGTCAACTGAAAATGTCGATTCAAAGACCAATAACTACTTTATTCACTAAGCGACTCATATCTCTGACAACCAATTTAACAAGGCTTGTCACATGTCAAATATTTAAAATGGTTTTCGACAGATTCCTTAAATATACAAAATTACTAACAGTTAAAGCTCAAAACGATGAATCGTGTGATGATGAAAGTAGCGCTAGAAGTTATGAAACATGTGAAGATTTAATTAAAGTTGAAGAAGATGACACGCGAGAAGATGGATCGACATCAACTGGAAGTAAAGCTCAAGAAGATGACACATGTGAGGATGGATCGACATCATTTGAAAGTAGAGTTCAAGAAGGTGAGACATGTGATGATGAAGAGATACCAAGTAAAATACCAAAAGATGGATCAACTCTACCAGGTAAAACGTCAGAAGAAGAATCGGAAGATCCTATAGAAACTTTAAAAAGAACTTGTAGACGAACAGTACAAGCTCAACGGTTAGAAAAAATATATCAGGATTGTAATGATAGAGTCAGCAGAAAACGGCAAACTGCTGAAACTTGCGTTGAAGAACTTTTTGATCTACTGCATGTGGTTGATAAATGTGTTGCCAAAGATATTTTTAGTGCTTTAAAATAATTTTGTTTTCAATATTATTATCAAATAAATATATAATATTTTTACTGTATCATTTAAAACTAAATTATTTACTCACCTCCTCCATTTTGATAACAAATATAGGGAAATCTCCAAACATTTCCCAGATCAACAGCGAACCCAACCACAGCTAACAAAAACTCTACCTTCTTGTTCCATGTTTCTCGCCTCCTTTCAGGTGTTAGAGCCACTACCACCACTCTGGTCACATTTTCTTTGTTTTGTTTGGTATTTTTATTGTCTTTATTTTTATTTGGGGACTTCTTACCCCCTTCGTTTGGGGTTTTTAGAGGTTTGTGTGAGTTTTCTGTGCAATTGTGGTCTTCGTCTGGTTCTGTCGCAGCCATTGCTGGGCGATATGCTTTTAAAAATGATAGTTTTGGTGTTTTATCAGCATGCCTGTAACAAAAGCCAAAAATTCAAGTTAGATTGTAAATAAAACTTCCAAAATCAGTAGGATATAATCAAAAGATGCTTTTTAAGCCTCGAAAACTGCATTTTTTCAGCACCACAGCAGAACGGATAGATATATTTACATCCAGTATATACTTAAAGTCAGTTTATTATTGAACTAGGCCACCAATAGTATATTGTATAATTAGTGGGAAAAGCATAATATTCCCAAACGACTGTGATAATTACCAGAAGAGGAACGTAGCGACGAGTCTGGTAACACAGGAGTTTGGGAATATGCTTTTCCCACGAATTATACATACTATTTTTTCTTCGATCTGATTTACATTTAAAAAATTAATTAAAAAATATTTCATTCAAGATGTAAGTAAGTTTAGATAGGTTCCTCTATTTTCATATTGATATATAGAAGTAGTAACCATGGAAATTACTTTGTTATGACAAAAGTAAAATAATTTTCAAGCCGGTTTTGTTTGATTCGTTGTATTTTATAGAAGTAGTAAACATGAACACTGATAGTGATTATTTGTAAAAATTAAAACCATACTTTGTTTCATTTTATTGTAATAATCCATTTGTAACATTACCGCACGCTACAGCAGTGCGGTAAGAATATTACCGCACTGTTATTTTCTAATTGCTTAGCAACTGCCCACTATTCTGGAATGTTGAGCTTTGCGCATAGAAAACAGGTCAAAATAGTGTCACTTTTCCCAAGATCGGAGAAAAAGAATATTACCAAACAACTGTTATAATGTAGTGTAGCAGTCATGACATTATGACATACTTGGTCTGATAGTCTTTTTAATTGACCACTGTCGTCTGAACCATCATATACTAAAACTTGGACTGTCGGAAGATTCGTCGTGTCGTCTTTGTTTGGAAGATGATGAAACAGCAGAGCATATATACTTTGTGGCTGTTCCGCCGAGGTCTCAATAAGGTATCTGAAGTTAGGTAGGATTTCTTTCTCGCCTTCAGGCCAGAAATATGATCCACCAAATAAACTGATGGACTTTGTTAAGACGTCAAACTTATTGGTGTGAACCACAAATATAGGTAAATTTAATTGCTTCGATAAACATTTCGATGTCTAGTGACATGATTCGGGGAGGACGAGACTGCAACTGACAATCGCCAGTGTGCGGAGACAGGAATCAACAAATGCGTTCCATTTTTGCCGGCAACAATTGAGTTGCCTGGCGAATAGATCGTGTTGGAATTTTTTAGTTGTCGCAACTAAATAATCGCATGTGGGCGGGTTCTCATAAGAACTAGTGTGTTCTATTTTTGTGACTTAAAAGTTGCCAATGTGCTTCTTATGTGGAACTGTGAAAGCTGACATATGCTCTGCGTTTCCTGCATCTACTCCGCAGTGCAGTGAGAATTTATCGTGCATGCCAAATGTGGGGAGTGTTGCCGATAATTTTTTTTATTGTCTAAAACTAATTTATACATCGAGTATTGGTTCAGAGCATATGCATTACTTTTAAATATCGAGCGTTTTATTCCTGCCCAAAAATATTCATCGATATACTTAAAAACGCTGATAGTTTTAACGCAAACAGAAACGTTAAAATGAAAATGTATTTTAACATTTTTAAATATCGAGCGTTTTATTCCTGCCCAAAAATATTTTTCGATATACTTAAAAACGCTGATAGTTTCAACGCAAACAAAAACGTTAAAATGAAAATGTATTTTAAAATTTTTAAATATCGAGCGTTTTATTCCTGCCCAAAAATATCCATCGATATACTTAAAAACGCTGATAGTTTCAACGCAAACAAAAACGTTAAAATGAAAATGTAATTTAAAAGAAGTTGTACACAAATTATTTATATGTTAACATGCAAATATTGAACACGACAAAGTAATTCATTGTAAAAATCATACATTTTTAACAGCAAAACCATAATACAAATTATAATAGCAATTTTAACCTTGTAGAAACGCAATGGGTATCTATTTTGTCGTGTCACAAAATCATTTGACCCAAATAAATTTACACACGAAAGGACTATGCTTCCAGCTTATGGAAAATAAAAGACCACTCAAATGCGGATATTTTGATACCAACTTATTCGTCTTGAAAAATAGAATATTTGATAACATTGCGCCAATGTTGTGACTTTTATAATTAACTCACAATTAATGATATTATTTTTAAAATCGCTTACGGAGATTGTATGAGTAAGACAGAGAGAAAATACGTAAATAGACATGTATTACAGATTCCAGGAAGTAAGGATAACAGCGGTGATAAGAAATGAATAAATAAAACCAGACAGGGTTGAACTGACCTAATTTTATCAGTTAATTTTTATATTTTGTTTTTTCTTTGTAGTATTTTGTAGTTTATTTGTTGGCATCGGTAACTCTTTAAAAAAAAATAGGATAGGGATGCGGAAAAGATTTTTTTATATGGAAGATGTTAAATGTCTATTAAATGTTAATACAAAAATGCTTGTCAAATGTGTGTAGGTAATGAACCCGACGTAAAGGGTGATACTAAAAGATAATGTATAATTCTTAGAGTATCCCCTTTTACGCGCTCCACCTTCCCCCCACAGGCAGTGCCTGAGGACCTCATTACCTTCTATCCGCGAAGTGTAGCTGAAAAAAAATTTTTTATTGGCCTAAGCCGGTTTTTATATTTTTTTGGTAGCTAAAGTCGCCTTTTTGCTTTATTAAATTTTTTTTGATGGCCGAAGCCGAGTTTTGTTTAATTTTTGTATTTTTTTGATAGCCGAGGCCGGTTTTTGTGTTATATATATTTTGATGGCGATGAGTGATTTCCCTTGCGTGACATAAAAAGCATTGTTAACTGAAATCTAATGTGTATCATCATATTTCTTCATGATTAGGTATAGTTCGATCAGCAGCGTCAACTACAGTCAACCAGTCTACCTGTTCCATAATTAGGATACGTTAAGCCGTCACTCGAGTTCCCGTCAGGGTGAAAACTGACCTGTCTAAAAGGTGTTTATGGTAATTACGGTAAATTCTCTGAATCATCTGATATCTAGCTATGTATTTATTGCAAATTGTAATAAGTGAACAGTAAAAGTTTTAAGGGAGGTCCGTTTTCAGATGTATGAAATAAGAAATAGTTATAAATGTCTTATGTTTAGCACTATTAAACGATATTATTTTATATGATATCATTATTGGAATAAAATACGGAATTTTAATTCTACAATTTTATTGCGTGCTACTACTGAACTGAGTCATAAATACATACATGTAAAGAAGCTAACCTAACCTAACCTAACATATAACCTAACCAGAAAGGGTTTACCCTTTTCACTTAGTATTACTTCAAGCATTTTGTGTATCACTATAGCGTACGACAACAAACGTTCGGAAATATGTATATTAATAAACTGCCGTTTCGAAAATGACAACTTAATATAATAGAAAATATAATAGAAAAATATATTCATAGCAATTAGTACTGACAGACCCCCTAGCCACCCCAATAGGTTATTCAACTTTTTCATTAGAATTCAGGATTACGAATAGTTATTACGATTTACTGGAATTTTCAAAACTATTTAGTTTACCTGTAAGCGGATTAAATAAACTGGACGGCAATTCGAGTGCGGGATTAAGATACCTGTAAGTGTCGGACGGGAACTCATGTGTATTTTATAGTCATTAAGAATCCTGACGGGAATTCGTTTGTACCGGAATTGTTTACGAAATACGTGTCGGTCAGCTATTAAATGTACCTATTATAATTTTACTATTATAATATAGAAAACGTTATAATAAACTGCTATTACAAAATGACAAACTTATGTAAAGATGTTAGATTGTCAATTGGGAGATGTACCTTTTTTACATAATTTGATTGCAATCTATCATATCTTTATACAACTGAAAAATATAATCCTATTATTTTGTTTCAACGAAACTGGTATTCATCGTATGTACAACTATATTCACAAGTCCGACTCTGTTTCACCGCAGCCAGTGGAGTCCTATTGAATGGTTAGATTTTGTAATCGAATCGAAAATTTCAGACAAATGAACTGATTTTGTGGGTTTATTAATTAAATTACAACATTGGCGCAATGTTATCAAATGTTCTATTTTTCAAGACGAATAAGTTGGTATCAAAATATCCGCATTTGAGTGGTTTTTTATTTTCCATAAGATGGAAGCATAGTCCTTTATAGGTGAACAACAACATAACATTTTGTGGTGACAATTTAAAAGTATCTTCATCAAGACATTGAAAACAGGGGTGGATTCAAATGGTTTTAATAATATAGTATTCATGCTTTAAAATAATCCCAAGTGAGAATGTTAAAATGCTGAATTTTACCGTTTATAGACTGCTCAATGTTCTCTCATCTTTTTTTATAGTAGTAGAACTGACAAAATAAAATACAATATCATGCGTTTAAAGTTGAAAAGAAATAAGGTGGTAAATATTTTTTTATCAAATAAAAGATTGGCCGATATCGTAAACGAAAGAAATTGGATTAAAGTATATAAAATTCGGCTTATCGGTAACGTCGGTTCACTTTGTACATACTCAACAAGTATCCAAAAACTTGAATTTGGGATTTTCAAAAAAAGCTAAATTGACACCGGATTAAAAACTTGGCAATTCCAATTCCAAACCCCAGGAGGGTTTTAAATAGAGGAAGCCCTAGTACGAAATCGACATCGAAAAAATAAAAAAATATATCTGGGAAAATAAAATTTGATAAAACTAAAAGGATATGAAGGGGAAAACGAATGCACTGGACTCAGGAAAAATGAAATGTTTACACCGGCTGATGGAAATCAGTAGAAAAAGGAGTAAAACATTCAACCGATTAAAAATATTAACATGGGATTGTAGAGAGCGGAAAAAATGGATGAAGCGGGAATAAAACATACGTCGTAAATGTAAAAACTTTCCGCTATAACTATTGTAAGGAATCTGGAACTATTTGCCTGTTATTGGTGTAGATTCAAAAAGAAAGCTTTCCCATGAAGTAATCCCAGTTATAAATACTTCAAACTATCTCAAAATTGATAAAATTATAACTAATACTGATGAAAACCAAAGTAATTACAAATTCATTCCTCCAAATTTCGTGTACTTGTAGCCAAATAGGAAAGTTGAAAGTAATGGCAAAAAAATCATTTAATCCGTTCCTTCCCTTCAACTAGTCCATCTCGTTAATGGTTCGAGGCGCTAGCTTACACGACGCAATGATGCCAATACGACACGTTTTGACGTTTCCTTAGTAGAGCATTTTCTTAGAATAAGTCACGGTTTCCTTAAAAATCCGATAAACTTTTAGGTTGTCGCTCACAGATTCTTCTAATAATAGAAAACGGATTCACGCTTATTAGTTTCGTTATCTACACAAGTTGTCATTTTTTAAGATAATATCAGTTTTTATTGCTTACGGAGAATTTGAGGAAGTGAAAATTGTCTATCATAGTTTCATAGCATTTCAGTATTTGTTAAGACGAAATACTAACGATTCGATATCAGAGTGATTATATTTAAAAAATAGACTTTGTTTATTTAGGTATATACAGAGAATGTCGAGGAAAACTATCCACCCCACATAATTCTGAAGGCGTCACATTTATGAAGAAATTAAAAAACATGTCAAAAATCATATAAAAGGGGACGTGCTCATATGTAGACGTTATAACTTTAACCCCCTCCCCCGTATGGTCACCACTCCCAATTTTTTAAACGGAACACCCTATACATTATTGCATTGTTGGATTCTCCTCTACAAAAGTATTACAAAAATGTATAATACATAAGTGAAAAGTCAATCAGTTGGGAGTTACGGATAATTCCAATTAACTAATAGTAACATTTTATTTCGTAATAAATCAGCAAAACAAAACTAAATTATTTTATAAGGTGCTCAAATTGACTTCCATCGGTTTCCATACAATGATACAATCGAGCCTCAAATGAGTTTCGAACATTAACATTTTTGGGGTTATTTGTCGACATTCTTGAATAATTCGCTGACGTAAATCATCTATAGATGCTGGCTGTGTGGCATAAATTTTGGTTTTCAGATATCCCCATAAAAAAATCTAGGGGGGTTAGATCGGGTGACCTAGGTGGCCATTCCAACATTGGGCCTCGTCTACCTATCCACCGAGCAGGAAATGATTCGTTTAAAAACCGTCTTACATCGAGAGGGTTATGTGGAGGTGCCCCATCTTGTCGAAACGCTAGCAAAGTTTCTGACATGGTATCATCATTTTCTAGTATTCGTGTTATTTAGGGATCAATAGCTAGTAATTGTAGATAAGACACACCATTTAAGTTTCCCTCAATGAAATATGGTCCAACAATATGGTCTCCCAAAATGCCACACCAGACGTTTAATTTTTGTGGTGTTTTACTATGAAACTCCCGCATTACGTGTGGGTCATTTTCTGTCCAATATCTACAATGATATTCACTCGATGTGGTTGATGTTTTTATTGGCAACTGATCCTGTTTCAAAAAAAAATTTCATCATTTTTACGGAAGATAGGTACTTGTAAATGTTAATATTCGAATGGAAACTAAGCTACTTACTTGACACTTTATTTAAAAAACGTTAAACACCAGTTTTCCGGTCGCTATGTTTTTGTCCCCAAGCAAAACATCGTTTACTTAATTGAGTAGAGTTAGTGCCACAGTAAAGGCATATTTACATTGGAATTATCCGTAACTCCCAACTGATTGACTTTTCACTTATGTATTATACATTTTTGTAATCCTCTTGTAGAGGAGAATCCAACAATGCAATAATGTATAGGGTGTTCAATTTCAAAAATTGGGAGTGGTGACCATAGGGGGAGGGGGTTAAGGTTATTCATAACGTATACATATGAGCAACCACTACTTCATAGTTCCGACTTTTCTTTGTTCTACCTCTCGTTTTATTATGTGCTGACTTTGCCTTCCATTCATTCAATTATTTGGGTTGTGCTCATCAGTCCAGGCACTTGAACTGAATCTTTGTACCATTTCCAATGTTATCTACTTCCATTCCAGAAGCTTCGCATCTTCCATAAAGGCCACTGGTTTGACTGGAGGGATTTTCAGTAGTTGTGATGGTTGTATTAATTCCTCTCCAAAGTGCTTCCGTCTAAGTACTTGTAAGTTCTCGCAGAAGCAGAGTATGTGAGTAGGTGTTTTATCATCAAGTTCACATTTTCTGCACATAGGTTCACTAACTTTGCCCATTTTGTACAGATGTTTCCTCAGGGTGCAGTATCCAGTCACCAAGTCAGTAATTGTCTTCAAAATGTCTCTTACCCAGTTTCAGTAGCCTGGTTGAGAGTTCCTTGGCTACCTTGTTCAGTAAACTCTTTGTATGGAGGTGCCCTTGTGTCAACCTCCATTTGAGTCGGTGTTCCCTATCTAGCCAGTTCCCTTGCCTCCCATATTTGCTTTGTTTGTCTGTCATCCTTCACCCTTATTAGGTGCCCGAGCCATATAAGTATCTGTCGCTCTACACTGTTTAAGATAGGTTCTACTTCAAGCTCTTTTCGTTTATCTTCGTTAAGAAGTATTTTTTCCATTTATGTTACCACCTGAACTTTCCTTAAAAATTCCTTTTTTGTCGCCTGTACTTTGCTTTTTTGCTCTTTGGAAAGATTCCGGCACTCGCATCCATAAATTGGAACTGTAAATTGTTTTGTAAATTATTAATAATGGTTTCTTACTGATTTCTCTTCTACTTAATTGTTATTCAGTGCGTAATACAGTTTGATTGCGCTTCCTATTCTATTATTTATTTCTGAATAGTTTTCTTTTCGTTTTGTACTGTAACTCCCAAATATTTAAAATGATCTATCTATCACCATTATCTTTTGAAGTTTCTCTGCACAAGTGCCAGGTCCTATATATCTAAATTTTTTGCAGGTCATATATTATGACGTCGTCAGCATAGGTACTATGCGCATTTTGTTAAATGTACAGTTTGTAAATTTCTGTACCTTACATTCAATTTCTTTACTTTTCCTTTTGTTCTTCAATCACGTCCTCCAATATTATATTAAATAATGGTGTACTTAATACACCTCCTTGTCCTAGCCCTCCCTTTGTAATAAATTCTTCCTATAGTTCTCACATAATTTTTTGTACATGCATATATTAATATATACATATTTTCTCTTAATTTTTTGTTGGCTCCTCTTCTTCTTAAACTATTCTAAATTGCTCCCCTAGGTACGCTATCAAATGCTTTCTCTAGATCGGTAAACGCAACATAAACATTACTATTGTATTTATTTCAATCATTTGTTTGTTAGTGAACATATGGCATTGCACTCCTCTTCCTCTCCTAAATCCACTTTGTAAATCTTCGAGCTGTACATCTATTTTGCTTTTTAGTGGATTGCATGAATTCTCTCGTATTTGCTAATTAAAAAATCCTTTTTCGAGGTAAATATTTCAGAAGATAAAACCAAAATTTAAAAAAAACACACACAAACTGATACCCACTTTGTGACTAAAAAATCATTATTTGAAAATCGTAGCATAGGGATTTATTTTTACATTAAGTTTGCGATTAACAATCAGCCATCTTAGCACAAACATCGATCAGAAGCTCGTGACGTCACGCTTTTGTAATCTTCATGTAACATTTTAGCTTTGACATTCAGTATATCGTATATATGTATTTGCTGGTTATGAATATTTTATGAGATATTTCCTCGTTATACATTATTAATAATGTCAGTTTTTCATTACCAAAATACAACAAAGAAACAAGATAGTTCAAATTTGTCAAGAATCGATTTTTCTCATCTCATCTCATCTACTTGTTCATCTGAAAAGTTTACATCAACTCTTCACAGCTTCTAAATGAATTCAAGCAATAGGTGTTAAAGGAACGCATAAAATAGACTATAAATAAACAGGTGTCCTACAGGGTAGTGATGCAGCAGCATGGTCATAGGACTAAATAAAAAAAACCTTACATTATTCATAGTATTTATTTAAAACACCACAGAAATATAATTTTATACCACAAATAATGAATAATCCTTGAGGGTATATTCACGTTTTCCTTTTTGAAAACGTATTTGTTTAAGTATAGACCCCTGAAAGGTTTAAAATTAAATCGTCATCTAAATCTCTCTATGTACGCCGATTTAAAGCAATAATTCTATCCCGCAGGGGTCTAAATCCGTTTGAAAAAACATAAAATGCAATTCCAAATTATAATATTTTCACAAACAATCATTTGTTCCGCTAGATGTGCCGTCGATTTTATTTTGTGATTTATACTGAACAAACACAACGAGGTGAAAACAAAAAATTGTACGATAATTTGCCTTATTTTAAATATAATAGTATGTTTTTAACCTAAAGAAATAGTATTTCTGAATTTTCGATTATGGACACCATGCATAATGCAGAAATGCAAATAAAGTATCTTAACAATGCATACATTGTAAACATATGGAAGATCTCCTTGTTATATGGGAACCAAACTCTTTAATAAGTTACCCATAAAATATAAGAATCTATTCCTTAGGACATTCAAAAATCAACTTCAGTAATATTTATCTGATAATGCATTTAATAGTACTGTTGAGAGGTCACCAACTCAAAACCGGCCCTGTCTCTCGGCTATAAATTTTGGCGAATGCGCTCTTCGAGAATGTTCTCGAAAAGACGCTTTGTTTACGCATAGGACGAGCGAGGAAAATACAAGAACTTTCCAGAATTGATAAAGACTATATAAACGCGGGTTTTTCAATAAGTGGACAGTTAGTGAAACGAAGACATAGAGAGTTCACAGACAGTTTGCAGAAGTTCTTAGTAATCGGACAGTGAATGAAATAGTGAAGATAAATAGTGTAATATCCAAGTGGTAATAATAAATTAGAAGTATTATACCGAGTGTAAATAAATTAGTAGACATTAAGTAGAATGTGTATATAAATTAAGTTTAATAAATAAATCATTAGTAATTAGCCATAGAAGTGTGTATACTTTTGTTCCACCGGTAAAAACTATTTAAATAAATAACAAAAACATTACAGTACCTACAACTAAGTACTTGGAGGGCTAGCTTGGTATCAAGTTTTCAATATTTTGTTTTATCGTAACTATTTTGGCGTGTACATCTACTAACTAAGGTGGCCAATTTATTAGAGTACGAATAAAATGTATTATTGTTATTAACTTTAATTTTTCGTTTTTTCTATATTTCAATTTTTTCTCCTTTCTATCATAGATAACAACCCTTTTAAATTTTTTGTATCCCATTTTTCCAAGAACTTCTGTTTTTAATTTCTTACTTTTCATTGAATAATATTCAAATTTGTATACGTGTTTATTGTAAATTGTAAATTTTGGGGTCCGGTCGCCAAAAGGATGGGGTTTATTGAAAAAAAAAATGCATTATTCCAAGTAGTCTGTCTACACTTGTTAGGGCGAGAAAAGAAAAATCGGTTAGGTTAAGTTATAATTTTGTGGTTCATTTTCATAATCATTACTATTAAGGATATTTATATTCAACGGACTAAATATTTTTTGTAATTCTTGTGTTTATTGCATTAAGATGATAAATAAATACCTAATAAATTTTTAGGTAGTGAAATATTTCTCCTAAATGTTGTATATTTAAATATAAACCGACAGGTTACAATACACTTGAGAGTTTCACCAATATGAATGGATTGATTTCCTTTTATTCCGATCCGAAATATCTTCGTATTTTCCAGGTCATAAAAGATAATATTCGAAAAAATATATATAACAGTTATTACCTGGATTTTTGCATTTGCTCTGCTGTATTCTATTTGCTATCGTCAAATTTAATCCTATTAGTTGGATTTTGAATGACGAGAGGTTTATTGAATTGTGTATATATTTTCGATTTTACGGAAATTTAATGCGTATCATTTGGCTAAATGCCGAATAAATTTCTGATGCTCGTTTTACATTGTTCGACGATATAAATATTATTAATTAGAATACGATATTTATATAATGATTTATATAAAGATCACCATCTGTGCATTGTCATTAGACCGGCTAACAAAAATTAATATTATTAATTCGATATTTGAATTAATCATAATAAATTAAATATAATAAATCAAATGATAATAATGCTTTTGGAATAATCAATTACTCACAACAAATAAGTAATTAAGTACATATTGCATGAAAATAAATGAACCTGGTTCGAATTTGCTACAATGCACTTTTTTTTCTAAATATAAATATTGGTATAGAAACAACTATCAGTTGAATATTGGAATTTTTTTTGTTAATTTTTGGGAAACTAACCCACAATCTTTTTTCATTTTTTTTAAGGTTTCGGTAGAAATTGCCTCTTTCCAATTTCCAATAATAAATAATTTTTAACAACCAATAACAATAATAATTCAATTATTATAATCTTTAACAATACCGTATCTTAAGGGTTTAAGAAAAAAAATTAAAAAGTGGTAATTAATTCAATATTCGAACTAGCTTCAAATCTACAAATACTTTAATACCTACACCAACAAAAAATTAAGAACAATATTCAAAAAACGGCATATATCCAATACCCAGTAAATTTTATTTAGGTGAAACATCTAAACCTTTGGAAATCAGAATAAATGAACACAAATAATTTATTATTAAGGAGTCAGATATTTGTAAGTATGCTTGGGAAAAGGGGCATAATGCTCTATTGGATCCAGCGAACATAATATCAAAAGAACCCAGTAGTAAAAAACGAGAAATTAAAGAATGTGCTTTATTACAACTGAATGCAGAGAAATGTGTATTGTGTATCTAAGATTTCAGCAGAATGTAATCAAATTTGGTCACTAATAGGTTTGTTCCAATAAGCTGTCTACTGTCTACGGATAGTGCCCGAAATAGTTACGAATTATTTCATGTGAAGGCTTTAGCAATCCCCAGTTCTGGACTGGTTCTGTGTCCCAAACGTCCCAAATTCTAGCCGTTTTGGACGTTTCTACGCAAGCGCTTAATAGTCCCGACTTTTTTTAACTACACAGGACACGGAATTATATTCACCGATCTTGAACTAGTTCTGGTATAGCTATTTTATTTGTTCGAACGATTTACGAATTAGTTCAGAACCAATTCTTGACTTGATGGAACGCTACTTACAATCTACGCAAACTCCATCCAATTCCGAACTTGTTGGAACAAATCTAAATTTTAAAGAGAGATTTGCAATAATCAATGACCTTTGTTATCAGGATAGTATCCTAAGTTTTTATACAGGTTGATTAACGCTACCGAAACTTGAGGTTTCAAAGTGGTTATATTTTTAAAAATAATAATTTAAAAAAAATTAATATAACGCCAGCAACATTATACCGAAGATAATTGGAATGTATATGTAACTAGCTTTTTCCCGAGGCCTCCTCTGACAATGGGTATACAAAATTTCCTGTAATAGGTTGAGTAGTTAAGGCGTGAAAAGGTAACAAACAAACTCACATTCTCATCTATAACATCAGCAAGGATTAGTAAGTATCGTCTACAAGTCAAAATATGTAGGATACATAAAAAAGAAGTTTTTTATAATTTAATAGAATTTTCACAAAACATCAAATGTAACTTCTGTCATTCTGACGATGATATGTCAATATCGAAATAATTATCAATATCTTAGAATTTTCCTAATTTTTTCGTTAAATAGTAGAATTAATTAGAAACAGTTATTTCCATTTATAACAGTAATATCTAAACTCAATTAGGGTGTACCTTTTTCCCAAAAAAAATTTTATATTAATCAGATTACCGCTCACATAATACGATAGTCTTCTCAATGATGTCCCCAAATCTTTATCTTCTCCGTTTCATGGATGTCTGAATATGGAAAGGGCACATTAAATTCTCTGTTTCATTCGAAATTAGTTAGTCAGATAGAACGATTGCTCTATTGAGATAGATAAAAGCACCATTTAAGATTTCGTCTGGTTAACTTCAGCTTTACTTCCAGCTGGTGGACATAACGTAACAGAAATAGGGAAAGAAAATGTCAAGGAAAGATACAGTTCCTTACGGTTTCTTCCCAGATCTGTCGGAAACATTCGGATATGAAGAATACTTTAGAATTACAAGTAAAAACATTCAGCAGTGTATTCCTTGTTCCTGAGGAATCTATTTGTCGTGAAAATATGAAGTTTCCAATTTTATACAAAAGGATCATACTAGGAAACAAGTACATGTACCGACACAAAATTCACCCAGATTTTTTTAGGGAACACAATGTTGCTAAGTAAAATTTGAATTCTTATGAAAAAGTTTGATATTTTTAGCGTTAACTCGCTCAGATCTTTTTGACATGCAAGCAAAAGTTATAATGTTTACTCACAATAATATAAGTATAGGTATACTCCATTCCAAGATATTTCGTTTTAACTTAATACCAACATGATTGATTCAACCCACAGCAGGTAGTCGTAAATCCGATATCAATAGCACAGTATCGTATCGTACTTGCTTCTTCTAAAAGATAATGCCTAATAGTATGATTATTTTACAACTGAAATTTTTGGCTGGTAGAATAATATTCAGTTTTAGTATCTAAATTTTACCGAATACGGATCTGTTACTGTACAATGAGGGATTTATAAACTTTTATTACTAAATCCTTAAGACCAGATACCGAATCAACGAAATATTGTGAAATATACTTTACATGAGGTAACAATAGGTGAATTTGTAACCTGAAAAACAGTCGGAAGCGACTTGACTCTAGTTTCCCTATCAACGGCAAGTGCTGATATTCATATGCGAGCAAAATAGCCATTTGTACGAGTTTCATACTATAGTTTTTCTACCACAATATATGGTTCACGTTCAATAAACATTCATAGAAATACCTTTTATTATTTTGAATAAATGAAAAAGATGTTGGTACAATTTCCTCGACGTTTCCGTATTTTAATTATGTTAATTTCGCAAGCTGTTATGTTTGGATGATTTTACCACATTTAACGTGGATCAAATACTGAGTGTCCCAAGATAATGAGAGACATTATAAACGCTTATAAATTCTAAAAAAATAAGATAGAAACAAATGGCTTTCGCAGATTTGTTTCAAATTTGGGAAACATTTTTCTACCATTTGTTTAACTTTTTGTTACTTCTACAGGGTCCGAATTACGACTGATTTTTAAACAGAACACCCTGTACTTTATTACATCATTCGAAAGTGGTATTCTTCCACTTTCCAAAAATGGATGATTTGTTATTATTCTAATGAAAAATGGGGCTAGACATAAGTTTTTTTGTTAGCATGTCGTTTTAACGGAAAAAACTCATTAGAGTGCAGTCAAGTAGGCTAAAATATAATCTGACAGTTAATGTCGAGCAATTAATATGTATGGTCAAGCTTTATAATTAAATGCTGTGCATCATTGTCAAATTACTACAGGAATCGTATTGACAAATCAAGGAAAAGTCGAAACTGTTCTACTTTTCAACAAAACAAATTCAATTGCAACAACTAGAAGAAGATTTCGTATAAACTTTCAAAAAGCTCCTCCATGCAGAAAATCTATTTTGCATTGGAAAAAAAAAGTTTATGACACTGGCTTAGGTAATACAAAGAAAAAGTAGGATCAGAATTCAATAAAATCCTACTTTTCTAAATCGTCTATTACAAGTAGCCGACAATTTAACGGAAAACGGTAACATGATAATTTCCATCAGGAAAATAGCTAGAAATGTAGACATGTCCAAAAGTTAGGTTCAGATATTCTTTAAAATTTAAAAAAAAAATGCGAACATTCCAGAACCTTGATCCACGAGATTATAAAAAATGGCTCTATATGTGTGAGATTTTTTTTGTTCGAGAAAGATTTTACAGTTGAATTTTAAATTATCCTTCACTGGACATGCAAATTTTTGAATTCTACCCTGTTATAGGAGAGTTGGTCCTCTTCAGGGTTTGATTGAATAAAAAAGGCAAGTGAATTGACGGTCGCGGTAGGGACAGCTGTGGCTGTGCACCAAAAGGATGGCCATTCGGCTAATTTCCGCAATGTATCGCGGTTCCGATCATTGCATGCAGGGAAAAACCACAGAAAACCTGCATCTACATCCCGGAGTAGGATAGGGAAAGACGTTTGATTATTTTCATAAAACTAGATACTTCAGGTTCTGAAAAGTATTTGAAGTGTGTGTTTTGCACTGAAAAGTGCGGTGCACTAAAAAGGCGTTTTTTGTGAATGTTGTCGGAAACTTCCTGTCGTTGCAGCCGTTCGTCTGCTGCTTTTTCGTGTACTTTCCGTTTAGATCTTCTAGTTTTCGGCACTTATTCGGTGGAATTTCACTGTTTCGGCGCGTGGTGGTGAGATGAGGGTGTATTTTTATTGTCCGATGGATTGGCGAGAAGTTGAAATATGCCAACATTATTAGGTATATAATATTTTCATTTATTTTTGTGAGACATAAAAATGTTGGTTCCAAATTTGCCGCCCTAGGCTCCAGCCTACTCAGTCTGGTGATAAATCCGCCACTGATTGATACGTTGCTTCATACCTCTTCCTTGATTTTTCTGGCAGCAGCGACAGACAAGCGATATTTGCTGATTCTCCTATATCCATTTGGCTGTTATACAAATCAATAATTTCAATTTCTCTCAATTTTTTAAAATGTGTCACATTATCTTGTATACCTTGTATTTTCAAACGCATTTGTTCCCTAGTACCTAACTTGCCTAGCAACCGATGCGAGTAGAAATTCTATACAAAATATGGTGGTTCATGATTTAATTTTGGTCGGTTAAGTGGACGTTGTTCGTTGTGTCATAGAAAAAGTTGATGCAGCATCGCTATTTATTGAGTGCCGAAACTATAACAAGACTGAATTATTTCTAAAAAGTTACCAAACCATATTATGTGTTGTTCCACTGAAAATCACACAAGATGACTTAATAATTCACAAAACCAGTAAAATATACCTATACAACTTTTCAGAGTCAAGGTCTCAAAATTGCTTCGTTATTTTGAAAGTATGTAATATTGTGTGGCAAAAGATGAAACAAGGCGATTTCACACGAGGCAAGCTGAGCGAAGCGAGGTTTGCATCACCCGAAGTATATTTTTCATATAACATATATTGAAACTGTGAGAGATTTAATGTCTGTATAGCCAACCGGAACAAGATATATTATTATTAAATATCAATGAAATGTTCAGGTTTTTTTTATTTATTTCAATCTTAAAAATATAATTTCTGTCAGATTAACTAATTGTCAGAATGAAATTTACTGAGGTTTGAAATAAACAAAAATTATTCTAACAGGATTAAAAACAGAACTGAATAGTTGCAATTCCTCTCAGCGGTCAGAAAATGCTTGGTTTCTGCACTCGGGAAGAAAACGGTCGGTTTTTGTCTGCTAGCAGTCGCATTAGTCTGAAATGTTTTGGTTTCGTTTGTCTCAATGAGCATTTCAACGCATGTTATATGAAGAGAAAATTTAACTATGACTATCTTTCTTAAAACAATTAATACATAACCCAGGATAGTTCAAACCATTCTAGCCCAGCTTCAAGATCAAGGACCCGAGCTAGAAGTATAGTTTATACGAATTCAGTTGGTTAGCCAAAGACAAATTCAAAAAGACCGATCGTCGACAAGCGTTCTTTTGATTTTTTTTTTTGGTTATCCAACTGACAAAGTATAAACTATAATACTACTGTGCGTAATATCTAATATCTGACATTCCAGTTTGAAAATTGTAGTAACGCTCGCCAGGCATTGGACAATATATAATATATTAGAGAAATCCTTTGCAGGGTCTCAAATAATTTATTCTTACGTTGTAACATACATTAATTTCCCAAAATAATTAACAAAAATAATAAGTTACATTTTTTTTAATAAAAGTTCATTTCGATGTTTCACATTTTTTCTTGAGAAATTAAAAATTCAATTTATTAACTAATTTTTAAAAAATCTTCTATACAAGTAAATAACAAAAGGACGGTTGCATTTCCACTAGGATGTTGATAAAATAAAGTAGGTATAATTTATTAAACTTTTTCGTTACTAAATTCAAGGAAATTTGAAAATGTTAAACTCAACTTTGGTTTTCATTAAAATATAATTTTAAATATATAAAAAATTACTATACCTTCTTTTAAAGTGGCGGCTCACTGTCGTCAGGTGGCATGCCTGTTGAAAATCTCTTCGTTTTAGTTTTTCTTGTTGCGGTGATTCGGTGTCAACAGTTTGAAAACGCGCCAACCACTATCGGATTAATTCTTGCATTGAAGAGTATCCTTCTGGAGGGTTGATCTTCCTGAAAGGACTTGCGCTCGACGTGTTGCTATTGCTATTGGTGCGATCATATATGTAATACCTACGTTTTTTATCTTTTTTTTAAAGTAAAATTTGTAAGGTCACAGTCATAAAGAGAAAACTAATGAGGAATAACAATATATTTTTCAAAAATGACAATAATACCTACATCGCTGAAGGAAAAATAATTTGAGGATTCAAACAAATTAAAACATTTTTTGGATTTTTTTTATTTAAAAAACAAAACACTAGTTTTTCTTCGCCCTGTATTTGTTATTTTTTTTATTATGGAAATATTCCACGTAGTAAGGGTTGAAACAATTAATATATTTGTTGTTTCGTTTTTGAATGTTTCCATGTAATCTAATCATTCAGTTTATGATTATAATTTGTTATTTTGCATTAATTATTATGCGGTTATAAACTCACACTGTTTTCAGAAAATAATTCGAAGAATTGCTGCAGTAATTAATTGAAATAATTGGGTCGAATAAAAGTGCCAATGTGTCAATTCGAATTACAGCTATTGGGCGTTGGAAAAGCAAACAAGGTTTTCACATTTTCCCTTCTCAATTATAGTGAAATCTCGAAACTAGAAATACAGCAATGTAAGAGTGATTCCGTTAAAAAACATCGATTTCTTAATGAAACTATAAGTTTTGAAAAATTAGACTGTAGACGATATCCTTAAAACAGTAAAAAAGATGGACGATTTTAGTTATACCAAACAGCAACTTTATATTCAATCAGTATCAATAAACGGAATAGTAACAAACTGTGAAATTCCTGAATTTTGCAGAATAACATATTAAAATTGCAACAATTTGGTATCTTAATAAAGTATATACCTCAACTATAATAAACTCTTTTCGTCTTCAGTTTTTAATGACTTCCTTTGACCGTGTTGATCATGAATTTTAATTAAAAAAAACTGCAATTTTGCATCCAAGGTATTCCTTCCAATTCCATTTTCAATTAAACATCAGTACAATACGGCATTGCGGACACTGAGTCCACCAAAAACAACCATCCAACAACCAAGTCCAGGTCTAACTCGAATGGGCGTTATTTTAACACTGAGAAAACTAAAGTTGTATCTCACAGAGAACTTTTCAGCCTCTTAAACTACACAAGAACTTTTAAAATTTACAAAATCAATTAAGTTTCTTGGGCTCCATAAGATGCTCTTAAATGGTCTGTACATGTACACCGTGTCCCAAGTTATCGTTTACAGGCAATATCTTGCTTAATTTAAAAGATAATCCAATACTGTAACAACTGTTGTGAATGGCATCAAAATTCCTTCCTAATGACGTATCAGAAACTTTATTTCACTCAACAGTCCTTCAGCAGCCACCCCTCACTTTCTATTTTCAAATGGCAACCCCTGTATATTTTCGTTGAAAATTGCTTGTCACTCTATTTGGAATACAACGATGTAACATACTTGTTGGTTTTTTTATTATTAGCACCAAAAAAATTAACATTTTATTATATTTTGCTTTACCTAATTATCCTTATTGCTTCCGCAACTGTTTTTGAGATTAATCTTTTGCTTAAAAACTCTGATGATTTTTAAGTCAAAAAATTAATGACAGTTAATAATAATAGGGTAGAACAACAATCATTTGCGAATAGTACGTAGGGTGTTGTAGTTAATAGACGAATTAAATTTTCATACTATCCACAAATTTGAATTCAAAATTATTAATCTTGTTATAAAGACAATGCCATTTACATTATTCAGTCCAGACGAGTACATTGATATGCTATTGGTTTATGGTGAATGCAGGAAATATGCTCGACGAGCGCCCCTTTTATACCAAGAACATTTTCCTCAACGTCCTCGGGTATCACACATGGTGCTTCCTAAATTTGAACTGAAGATGCGCAGCGGTTCGTTCCCAAACAAAAACCATGCACCGCACCGATATCCAGTGAGAACTGATGATAATGTAATTAATGTACTTGCGTATGTTGGTATCAATCCTCATACTTCTGTTAGAAACAAAGCTGAAGAACTGGTAATAAGCAAGAGCACGATACAGAGGATTTTGAAGCAACACAAATATCACCCATTTAAACTACATTTAGTTCAAGGATGAGACCTACTGATTTCGACAGAAGAATAGAATTCATATATCTAATCGATGTTACGATTGCCGACAATTCCTTACTATTAAATCAAATATTTTAGAGTGATGAAAGCTGCTTCCACAACAATGGTGTAGTTAATACACACAATGCCCATTATTGGTGGAACGAAAATTCTCACTGGGTTCGTTCTACTCGTTTTTAAACAGTTTGGTGTATGGTGTATGGTGTGGGTTATTCGATGGTCATTTGATTGGGCCATACTTTTACGAGAGCACATTGACTGGACACAGCTATTTATATTTTCTTGAAAACAAATTACCTGAACTTATGGAAGACATTCCTTTGCCAGGGCGAAATATAGGACGGTACTCCACTTCATAATGCAGGCATTGTTGTGGAGTATCTCAATCAGTCTTTTCACAACAGATGGATAGGTACTTACGGACCTATAGCTTAGCCTTCCCGCTCGCCACTGGACTTTTTTTTGTAGGGTTATCTTAAAGCATTAGTATATCAAACACAGCCTGTACATTTATACCAGCTATAATTTAGGCTGCGTGCACAAGAGCGCTTTTAAGACGTTTTGAAGCTTATATTGAATCTGCGGGACATAATTTTGAACACTTACTGTAATTTTTACCTCATTATTTGTATTTTATTTTTATAAGGAAATTAGAAATTACAAAATGTTAATTTTTTTGGTGCTAATAATAAAAAAACAACAAGTATGTTACATCGTTGTATTCCAAATAGAGTGACAAGCAATTTTCAACGAAAATATACAGGGGTGCCATTTGAAAATAGAAGTGAGGGGTGGCTGCGCCAAAGGACTGTTAAGTGAAATAAAGTTTCTGATACGTCATTAGGAATGAATTTGGACGCCATTCAAAACGCTTATTACAGTTTTGGATTATCTTTTAAATTAAGCGAGATGGGATACGCCGTAGACACTTAGTAAGAAATTATCCTCTGCATAGTTTGTATTAAATCGTAATTTTATTCTTCTACTGCATTTATAACTTACTTCTCTCTGCTCTGCCTTTCTGATATTTTTGTAGTTTTAACATCTTCGATTATATTTTTTTAATTTTAAGAAAGAGCAACCCGCTACATATTTGGTTTAAGTAGCATTTCGAATTCTATTTAAAAAAATACAAAATTTTAACTCTTTTCGTTCTATTTATTTTGGAATCCGTGTATTTGGTTCGAAAACTCTTTTACAATTTAACTGAAAGATCAATTTATAGTTACCCTACAAGAAAAAATAATTCAGATGTTTACTGATCTCTGATCTGGTAAAAAATTCCATCACTTAAATAATTATATGACTATTTTATATATTATTGTGTATTATAATATATTTTATCTCAGTATGCATTGTAACGAACAATCTAAGAAATTTCATCGTTTAAAAGAGCTGTGAAAAT
Source organism: Lochmaea crataegi (assembly GCA_947563755.1). Classification (NCBI taxonomy): domain Eukaryota; kingdom Metazoa; phylum Arthropoda; class Insecta; order Coleoptera; family Chrysomelidae; genus Lochmaea; species Lochmaea crataegi. The sequence goes on along the minus strand of OX387424.1, from coordinate 50,440,866 downwards.
TCCTCATTCGTACATAGTAATTTGCAATAAACATTTAGATATATTTATTTGCCTTCGTTATTTGTGCACCTTGTACAGCAGGAGCAGGAGATATTAGGTTCTAGAAGATGTAAACATAACATGACGGACAACATAATTACGTCACGTAGATTGAGTGGGCAGTAGGTATGTCATTTTCACAATAATATTTGAATAAATATGTTATTAATAGAAATTTAGAGAACGAACTATACAAATTAACCTCCTCTTTAATATATCTGCTGCAAAGGCGTGCCCACGGGGGGGGGCAGGGTGGGCCATGGCCCACCCTAATCGGTCTAATTCCTCAAAATATCAATATATTAAAAACATTTTATAATTTCAAATTTTTAACGTTCTTCTTTTTAATGCTTTGGATAATGTTCTAAGATCATTGAAATTGAAGTGGGAACAAGTAGTTTTGACGGAGCTTCGACCATGTTTGGAAATATTTCTGGTGTTCAGTCGCGATGCAAGCAAAATAACCCTGATATATTATAATTATGTTCACTGTTACGCACACTGTTTAAATTTAACTCTGGAAGATGCTTGCTGCTCTCACTCGAATAACAAGTTAATATTTGATTTTTTTGGAATTATTCAATGTGTTTATTCGTTTCTCGAAGGTAGTTGCGTAAGACATGCAATTCTAGAGAAAATAGCTAACAGTATAAATATGTCACTCAAGACATTGAAAATCGTTGTCAACAACTAGATGGGCATGCAGATCTAAAGCGGTTTCTGCAATAAAGGATAATTATGAAATTTTGATATTGGCTCTTCAAGAAATTATTGAAACCTCCAAACAATCTGATGATAAAATAAAAGCTGTAGGATTACTGGCGCAGTTGAAATCATTTAATTTCTTGATTTGTTTACATATGACTGCTCCTATTCTAGTAATGATACTCAAAGTAAGCAAAGCATTACAAATGGAAAATTTGAATTTACTGTCCGCAATCTATTCTGTGAAGAGTTTACAATCAAGTTTACAAAAATTGAGACTGGATTCTGAAACTTTTTTTAATAAAATGTATGTTGAAGTTGAAAAAATATTAGACAAACATGGTATTACAATTCCGGAAACTAGGAAAAGAAAAATTCCGCGTAAAATAGATCAGATGTGTGATAATCAACATGAATTTGGAAATATGAAAGATTTTGTTAGAATAAACACATTTTATCCATTTTTAGATTCACTTGTCTCCAGAATAGACCAACGTTTTAGTCAAGAAACGACAGACATTCTTAAAAGTGTGAACGAAGTACTATTATTGAATTGTGAGGGCGATTTCACTCCAATTGATTCAATATATTTTGTTATATTACTTATAATTGCGTAATTACTAAATCTTTCAATTAGAAATGGGGCAACGACGTTTTTTTATTTCGCCGATGAGCCTGCAATGGACTTTTGCATTATAGAAAAGGCAGCGTTATTGCTTAATTATCATTTTTAATAGGCATACTCAAATGAATCAAGGGCCCCCCCTAATAAAAAAGTCTGCGCACGCCTATGGCTGCAAGTAAAAATAGCAAGAGTTTTCTGTCGAATTTTATTAGGAGATTTTTATTAGAATTAAACATTCAATAAGTTCCGATAATATATCAAATCTTGTATTATTTTTTCATTATTTATGTATTAAATTTGTTTCGGATTTTTTTTTCTCATTTCCGCTTTGTGACTAATGATATAATACAATACTATTAAATAAACTAAAAATACGTTCAAAAACATAGCTTCAATCGTTATAAGAAATAAGTACCTATTTGTCCATTCAACAAAAAAAGATCATGCTGTTTCTTAAAGTTCTTCAAAGTGTATGATCTAAATTTCAAAGACAATGAGTTGTACTACAAAGGTATGGTGGCAGAACAATATCGGCAAATCATATGTCTAGAATATAGTACAAAAGGAATACTAGCGTCACCAGTGGTGAAAGATGAAAAATTAATATACACGATTTTGTGGGTGGATTCTGTCATTTTTTTTCCATTTGAGTATACATGAAAAAATTGATGAGCGGAAAGAGATTAGGGTTAAAATTCACGAGCTTGTGTTTTCAATGGCTGTCATACATTATCTAAATGACGCAGCTTGATCAAAATTAGACAGCAATCTATTGATAAATGGCAGTTAACAGGAGCAGAGGTATATCAACACAGAGTTCGTAAAACAAATCATTTGTATTCGTGGAAACCTTAAAATATATAAAATTATTTGGAAATTAAATCACTTATTTTAAAAATAATGAAAACTGTCTTCTTCATAGAACTTTTACCTATTTGGTTTGAGTGAAGTTGATTTATTAATAATGTGTTGTTCAGTGTAGACGAGAGGATGTTGAAAAAAAGTCGGAAGTAGCGTGTTTTGTGAGGATGTAAATAAAACATGAATGTTGTATGTACAATCTATTTATTGATATCAATAAAACAACAAATCATTTATTTAACAAGCGTACATAAAATTAGAAACTATGGTAACGGTCATGCGATTCAAAAAATCACCTAGAAATGGATTAACTCAAAAACCGATACCTAGATATTTTGAAACCAAATCTTTCCAATCTATTGAAAACCTGGCCATTATCGTTTTTACAATAATTCTATCGGATCTGATGAGAAAAAAATAGCTCGAGTCAGATAACACATTATAAAGAAATTCAAATGAAAGTGGCCGGTCACATAGAAGAATTGAGTGAGTGAAATAAACAAAAATACAATTGAATCAGTATCACAGATTGGAAACATGCAATACACGAATTTTGGCTCGGTCACGATGACAAGTTATGTTCTAAAATTGCATTTACGTAAGAAAACTTTCTGCCGGTTGGTTGATTGCGAGTGTAACATCGAGCCAAACAAACATATTCTCGTGAGAACCGAAAATATTTTATGAATACAATTAACCAATCAAAAAATAGATTCATTTCTTGTAAAAATATTTTGATCATGTTCGTCGGAAACATTTTGAAGTGATATTGATATTTAGGTATTTGATCAAGAATCTTCGTTTTTTTCTGACGGATTAATAAATCGCAAGACCATTCCAGACCTTCTAATCACTTTGTTCAAGTGTATAAAGTACTATAATATAAAGATTTAGAGAGAAACAAATAAATTCCATTTTACTGACCCTTCCACGAAAATATTTGTTCGAAATCCATAAATCTGTAGGACAAAAGAAAACGAACGATTTTCAACCAATATTACAAAAATTATATGCTAAGATAGTAAGATATATCCCTCTAAGATCGCAAACAAAAAAATCAATTCATTCTTTTTATAATGGTAAGATCCTGACATTTATAAAGTTGAAATGACTGTCACTTACCGACAAACCAAAGAATACATCAACTAACAAGAAGCGAAGCCCGACGCAATCTCTTTGACATTTTGGTAACAAAAATGTATGACCTCGAGAGACCGACGTTGACAGATAACTTAGTAAATACAAGTGATCAAATTTTTAAATATCGGCGATATAATTGGTCGACAAAGAGAAGTATGACAAGTATCTTATTATAAAAATGGCGCCTTTCAGACATGCGCATACAAAAAAGGATAGGCAGCTTCGCTTCTTGTTTGCTGGTGTATTCTGTAGTCAAACATCCGTAACTATTAAGCACACTTATCTGTTTGTAACCAAAGAATTAAGGAAATAAAGGATAAACGTACGATATTTACACAACCTAATAACTACAATGTATTTCGAAATTCTGCAGTAAACTTTATACAATATTTACATCACCAATTCACTATCCGGCTATCGGCCGGATATCCGAAAATGCTGTGCAGGTTTACGAATTGTAGGTTTGCGTGGACGTTCGGTATAAGTTTTATCAAAGTATGTAGGCCGGATAGCAAAAGGAATGTCTGATAGCATAATGAAACCCAAATACCGGTTAGTGACCGAATATTCGTTGCATCTCCAATTTAAAACACAAATTTAGTAAATAATAAGTGGAAAAGTTTTTCCCACTGATTAATTTCTGTAGAAACACTTCTGTCGCTCAGACAAGACAAAAAGGATGCATAAAAAGTATATTCAAATTAACTTACCATTTCGAGCGTCACTTTTCCGGAACATTTAATGTTTAAAAAAATATCGAAACACGAGGATTGTCGATTATATTACAAGATACAACCAACAAATTTTTTTTATATAAAATTCGGATTCGCGAGCAATTCTATGAATTTCTTTTTTTAAATAGTCAATTTTTTATTACTACATCGAGAATTTTTCGAAATTTGACTCTCGGTAAAAATAAATTTGTATAGAATTCCGTTTTCTTCATTTTTATATGAAATATTTAAATATTTTACCGAAATAACAATATCTCAGTTCTACAGAACTCTTTCATGATTAAAATTCTCCGTTATACAGAGTGAGATTTAAAAAAACGTTCCATAACTTAAAAATCGTTAAATAATGTATTTATTTATTGTTACATAGTTTCTCCACCTTCTATAAGATGTCTGCCTTTATCAGTCACACATTTTGTTTTACCTTATCTATGTATATAGAAATAATAAATCTTTATAACTATCTTGTTTATTTCGAAGAAAATAGAATTATTCATTATTAAATCAACTATTGATCATAATTGTCGTGTTTAAAATTTTACTTTATATAAAGTAAAATTCGTTGAATAGAAATTTTTTATAACATTATCGTAAATACCAAAAAAATATATTAAATTACAAAATTTGCTGCTAGAATTATTAGAGAAAGTCGATAAATTCGTTTTTCTATTAACTTAACTATTAACTGTTAAGAGACATTTGACCTACTTCCACTTCCAAAGCACAATTCCCATCACTTGAAGTTTTTTTTGTTAACGGTAATTTCATATATTCGTAGTAAACTCCTAAGTTTGTATTCCACACAGCGTTCGTCAGGAATTGTTCCTTTTTCAACAAACGAAATATCCAGTACCACTTTCATTTCGTCTAACATTAACATGACTTTAATATCCTTGTTATCTTCCCCCAATCAAACGAAGAAGTTCATGGATGTTTGTGAAGTTCAAGATTACTACGAAGGTCGTCCTATAAGTACCCGACTAACTTTTAGCCTTTTTCCAGCATTAATCAATAGCTAAGCACCTCAAAATATCTATTTTTAGTTTGGGAATATAAAATGGACCAAATGTACTAAATTTGGCGTATAGGATGCGTGGGGAAGCACCTTTCTATATTGTCTTTGTTGACAAATATGGTCGTTTTTTCTTGATTCCATCACTGTAATTTTTCCATGTATCTTTTTTTAAATTATAGGCGATGGTTACGGATCAACCGGTTATGATTCAGAACGACTAATTAGTAAAAAAAAATGTATTCAATAATGTTGTGTTACCGGCAAAGTCCGCTATGCAGTCATACCTAGGTTTGGCTAGGCAAAGTCCGCATTGCCGGACACCTTATGGTACATTTCCTTCCCCTTTTCCCTTTCCCTTATTGAAAACTTCATGTGGAATACAAATTATTTGATAATTTTACGAGAAGGGGAAGGGAATATACCATAAGTGGTCCGGCAATGCGGACTTTGTCTAGGCAAACCTAGGTATGACTGCATAACGGACTTTGCCGGTAACATATTATAGGCTTCGAGCAGAAGTGGTGTATTATTATTCTTACTATGTATTTTGTGCCTCCTTTCTGTATCTTAATGGAAAATAAGTGTTCGTTCAGGTTTAAACGTATTTTTAAAAAATCTTGCTCTCATGCATTCAGCTCAGGATTGTTCGCGAAATTTTCAACAAAACCCACAATTTTCAAACCAACACTAAATCAAACGAAAGAGCTCTTGATTAAAACAAAAAAATGATCGACTCTCCGACATTTAAAACATCGTTTTAGTCGGAAATATTCACATTTCGTGTGCGACATAATAAGTCGATGATCTTAAAGAGAAGATTGAGGGTGGAAATGGACCAATACAGAAAAAGAATTGTACGGGTGACTTTCAAATTGGGCATTGTAAGAAAACAACTTTTTCGATAGTTTACTGCATTTTCTTAAAATACACTACGATTAATTTTTGTGTTAACGTCGTTAACACATCTCAGTTAATTTTAGTATGCCGTGTTTAAAAAATTGCACTGATCTTTGGAAACATTTTGTTATTTTATTTAATAAATTTTTTTGACTACCGTGCTAAGAAAACAGTCAGTGAAATTTTTAAATTTCAATCATTCAATTATACTAAATACAAACAAATTATTTAGTACTACAAAATCGTCTAGATCATAAAATCCTAAGAAATAGGATATAATAATAGTATGGTCACTTAATTTCTACTTTATGAAAATATAAAAAAATAATTTTTGAAGCATGTGAAAAAAGTTTTTCCATATGTTGTATTTTATCTTCACATGTTAGTTACTACCACAATAAAACTCTTTTTGTACCGCATTTCTAAATATTCACATACTTTTTATTTTATTTTTTGATTTTCGAAAAATTATCTTGACACTCCGGACTCGTCCAATGCTGGATTAGAATGTCCATTTCATTATTTATAGCTGCTTTGAACTGGTCTTGGGCGTTCATTCGAAGCTGTCTTTTTGTAGTTTCCAAGCTCTGTAACACAAATAAATATGTATCAACTTTCAAAACCAAAATTAGACAAAATAGTTTTCCTATAATAGAGCTGTAGACTATTTTTGGAAACGTATTTTAAATCGTGGCATTAGCCTCAAATATTTATTATCTTTTAAATATGGCTAAAGCGCCAAAGAGGTCATTGTTAGTACTACAGTAAACATCCAAAGGGAACTTTCCAATTTTTTTTATTCAATAATATCATTAAGTGGCGTCTAAAAATCCTAATCCTCGAGGTTTTTTTTTAATAAATCAATATTAACTTGGAAAACATAGTTTACAGTTCCGTGTTATTTAGCGCGTCAAAGCTAATGACGTAGAACAGTAGCATGCCCAGATGTGTAATACTTGTGTATCGATCGCCGGCCATAACAGTTATGCCAATTCGAGGAATTTTCGGGGTTATGTGAACAACTATGGTATTTTTTAGACATGTATGAGGGATAGATAATAATTGACTAAACATGTAAAATGTTTTCAGTATGCTCATAATTTTAAATTAAAAATAACAATATCAAAACTAGCAACATAATTTTAATGTTTATTATAAGAACATTTAAATTAAAATCTATTTTTGAAAAACCAAAGTATAGTAAAAACCAAATAAAGTTGCGTTTACGTCACCAAGGTCGTATTTCTATCGCATGTGTGGCTACATTTCTATCGAAAAGTACATATACTTAAATTTGTTAATTAATCGGTTCTAAAGATAACCCAATCAATAAAAAAACTTTTGTACCAAAATAATGTATAAGCAATATAGCTTTATTGGGTTTAGACGTCCCTCGATGTAAAAATTTGTGTTAAAATTTTTATAAAGAAACCTCCAATTATTGACGGTAAAATAGTCACTGCCAGAAATAATGTCATGTTGCCGCGTTGTTTGTGACTTTTCTATTCGTGTAGTGTCATCGATTTTGAGGTTATAGTTACGTGCTTTATAAAATTTTCTTGTGACAAATATTTATAATCAAAACTGTTTTTTTCAAAACAACGAAGCATTTTCTTCTGTGATTGTTAAAATGCCCAAACAGCTGAATAGCCGATGCAAAGAACTTGTGGCTTCATTAGTAAATTATTTTGAACAAGAAAGAAATAATAATGGCCCTTTGTTGCCCTTAAATGCTGTACAAGAGGTAGGTAATACGTGAATAATATATCCTTACTTTACTCTACGAAAATTTCTATTATTTTAGCGTGTAGCTGCTGCTTTAAAAATCTGTGTAAGAACAGTAAGCAAAATTTGTCAAACAAAGAAAAAAGGTGAAGAGTTTGAGTCACCAAAGAAAAAACGTTGCGCTCATAAACGAGTAACAAATACAGAAACTTTAAATACAAGCTCTATTCGTGATACCATTTACAACATGTACCAGAGAAGTAAGTATAATTACGACAATTGTATATTTAACATATTTTTATTTCTGTATGCTTTCAGAACAGCACATAACGATTCAATCATTGTGGTCCCAACTAAAAGAAAAAGAATTATTTAATGGTAGTACCACTTCTTTGAATATATTGCTCAAAGAACTTGGGTTTAAGTGGATGAAGGATAATCCACGACGAGGACTTATGGAATTACCTAATGTTGTTTTGAAAAGAGTAGAATTCTTAAGATATTATAAAGAAGCGAAGGACGAAGGTATATACCAATTTGTGTTCATCGATGAAACCTGGATATTTCAAAACGGCATCATAGGTCATTCATGGCAAAATGAAAATATCAAGAGTGTTAAGACCACTAAAACGGATGGTAAAAGGTTTGTTGTATTGCAAAACATAAGTGGTTACTTAAACATTATTTAAATAATATTATTACAGATATATTATACTCCATGCTGGAAATGAAAACGGATTTATTGAAGGTGCTGAAGCAATATTTTGTTCAAAAACCCAACTTGATGATTATCATGGGGAAATGAACCAGGCAAGTTTCTTGAAATGGTTTGAATATCAGTTGCTGCAAAATTTAGAGAATCCTTCTCTAATTATACTTGATAATGCACCTTATCACAGCATGTTATTGCATAAAACTCCAAATACAGGATGGTCAAAATGTGCTATTCAGGACTAGTTGACAGAAAAAAGCATTCCCTATTCTCACATGATGTTCAAAACAGAACTGTTGCAAATCGTTTCTCAGTAAATATACAGATATATTCTTACTTATTGCCATTTATTTTAAACATTTTTTTGTTTTTTTTAGAAATAAGCCACCAATCAAGTATATAGTGGACGATATGGCAGAACAGTATGGACACAAAGTTTTACGTCTTCCTCCTTACCATTGCATATTCAACTCTATCGAATTAATTTGGGGCATAGCAAAAAATTACTACAATAGGCATACTGGTAGGGATGGTAACAGTGGGAATAACTGCCTGAACATGTGGCACGAGGCACTGCACATGCTAACTCCTGATATGTGGAAAAATTCTATATAACATACTGAAAAAGAGATATTTAAATGGTATGAGAGGGAAAGAGTATTTGATCGTCCAGAAATTATTCCGATAGTTATAAATTTCAATAGTGAAGAGAGTGACACTGATGTTGAATCAGATGAAGAAATTGAACAAGAATTTGAATCTGCCTAGTTTCATTTCACAATATGTTGATTTGTTTAATGTTAGTTTTTGTCTTTGAAAATATGTTCATTATTAAACATATTTTATTTTATTGCTTGTATTTTTATTATATTTATTTATTAAAAGATTTGGTAACTCAGTAATAACCTTACAACTTTTATTCTAGAATTCCTTACTTTGTGAAATCTATTTATAAATTTAATTAACAAAAAACGTCAATGAAAAAACTCCACACTATATTAAACAAAAACTATCAAACTACCGATAATTTTGTAGTTTTTATTTATAATATTGTGGAATTTTCAACTTTTATGTTTTTTGTTGACTTCAGTTATTTTCTGTTAATTTCCATATTTCGTGAACAATTTGACAACGCTGCAAATGTTCACAATGATGACGTAAACGCAACTTTATTTGGTTTTTACTATAGGTACATAAACATAATAGCTTCTGTATTTACCTATTCGCTTCAACACCTTGAACAGCCAAGAGAAAAAAATTCGCTGTTTTTGATCAAATTTGCTACCATAATCATATCAACACAAGGCAGATTATCGGATTGGACTTTGTAATATCCTTCTTCAGTCGTGTTGAAAATATTATGGGCACAAACAAAATTCCACTCAAGTGTAACAAATCAGAATGAACCGAAAATACAAAAAAAAACCGTGTGGAAACAACACAGTAAACAAATCAATAATGGCTGTTTTAATGGTTACGTTCGCTCGTTACGCACGCGCAATACCAAATTATACTGTTCTACGTCAGAACCAATAGCAATGCGTTTACAAAAACTTCAAATAATTTGAATTTTTCGACATTTTAAGTTGGTTGTTGTGACAAAAAAAAATAGTTTCTTTCATGTCAGTCCTTTTCATGCAATGTATTCTTTTGATTTATAGCACATTTTTGCTCAGGTTCCCTATTTAGGCTATGAATGTTTTTCAAAATTCAGGGATTTGTGACCAAAAATTCTCAAAAAGTAACAGTGAGTTTATGATTTAATTCGTCATTATTTTAAATTGCTTCGTTGTTGGGATAAAAATGAATATTTTCGTAAAACAATATAAAGGCGAACAGTTTTTAAACTGTTCAAGTAAGGCGTTCATCTTACCTGCCGTGATCCTTGTGCAACAGACGTTACAAAATTATTCAACGTATCTTTATACTTTTCGGGCCAACACAACTTTGAGATCAATCCTCGTTTGAATGCTTCATCGGCCTTTAAATGTTCATTTGCGTATAATAACTCTGCAGCCTACAAAAAATATATCAATGTAAACTAAAATGGCAGAAGTTTATAAAAAAACATAAGAATAGTCCACTGTTTGGCAACACTTCTAGTTGCACTGTAGCCGGTTACTTAACAACCGTTGCGTCGATAGTTTTTCACAATATTATAAATAATACAGACTGTTGTTTAGCAAAACGGAAACATCCATTAATTACTGGTAAATATCGTTTCGCTTGCGCTGCTGACTCTATGCCACTCTTTCGCGCAACGGCTGTCATTTTAGCGGACCATTCTAAAGTTTGTCAGGGTCTATATACTGATTTTTGTTCCTATTTAATATGTTCGTGGTTCCGCAAAAAACAGGTATCAAATTGTTCAACACCGCCTAAAGACTTTATAAAAGTCTACAGAACTTCTTACATATTATTCAAGTTTCGCTACCTACAAATTACTATATAAAATTATCACACATTTACTTACAAACTTCACTTAACGTAGATAGAACTCTTGATCCACTCTGTATATTTAATAATTACAAAAAATAAAGAATGTCACATTCGAATAATTTAACACATAATTAACTTACCAATCCGCAATCGTTTAAATGGGGATATGTTAACAGGAATGTGGCTTCTCCCATGCATCCCAATCTGGCATAAGGAGTACTGAATGTTGCCTTATCGCTGGCTATGACCATATCAAACAGAGACAACATCGTGACCCCTATGCCTACACAATCACCTTGAATTGCGGCGACTATAACTTTGGGAAAATGAAGGAGACACCATAAAAAGTCCCTAAAAATTAGAATATGCGTCCAAGTTATAGAAATTTTTACAAATAAGTCAAAGCTTAATATAAATTTTATCTTATACCCATGATAGAAGGAAATGTTTACAAATTAATTAAACCCTCACAAACATGTTATCGTTCAGCAGTTCACAACTTTATAAATTAACATCATGACGTTTATTTCACGCTGCTTGTGCAATCAATGGAATCCAAACGTAGAAATGAATAAGTCGTAAGTATGGGATTGCGTAGGCGTAGGTGCCTTAAACGCACTCGGAGAATGTTACAAGGTCACGGTAGCCTGGGTACCAGGACAAAAAGCGGATGTAATAGTCAGGCAACTCTCGTCAATGCTATTCATTGGACCGGAATCCTTCGACATTAAACATGGCACAGGAAAGTGGATGGCACGAAAAACTCAAGAATGGAGGGTAACCTCACCAGGACAGAAACATGCGAAACAATTCATTATAGAACATTTGCCAGAATTTACCGCAGACCTAATAAGCAAAGATAAGAATACTGTCAAAGCCATAGTAGGTATGTTAACAGGGCATTGTAAGCTTAACAGTCACGCAAAGCTAATAAGGTTGACAGACGAAGCCTTGTGCAGAATCTGTCACTTAGAAGAGCTCATAATACGCCTGGCGAATGTGTAGTTTCTTGTACTAGGCGATGAGAAGCCACCGACAGGAAACTACATGAAAGGTTTAGTTTCGACAAGATTGGCTACATAAAGAGTCGTGATGGATAATGCTAGAGATATATTCTATATAGTTGCAAATTTTTGTTTTCACATAATTAAAATTTGCCCACTCACCTAACACTTTCCGCCAAGGAAATTGCTTTCTCCGTCCTTTCTTTTTTGTCGTCTGTTACCAAAGAGGCGTAATCGAGACCTAAGCAAAACGCACCTCTCGTCGATGAGAGCGACACTACTTTACAGTCTTTGTCTTTTTCGAGTCCTTTCAATGCAGCAGTAAGTTCTGACAATACCTAAAATACCAATTGTTATTCAAAAATTTAAAAGCAATTATATTTATATTTACGGCAGTTGTGAAATAACATTTGTCGTCGATATATTCCAAATCTATGGATACATGTTTTCCGGATTTCTTCATTGTAAATGATTCATATTGTGTTCCTTTAATTGCTACCGATTCCGTAGAGCTTTCTTGCGATTCTTTGAAACTGGACCCACTTTCACTAGTAATCTTCTTTTTTTGTTTCTTCGATTTTGTAGAGTCCTGTTTTTTTGAAGATTTCAACAACTATAAGCGCAGATAATAATGATTTACATAAAAAGATTAAAAATATGCTCAAAAATATATGAAAAGTTTATGAGTGTTTCAATCCCGTACTTCAATTGTTTGGGGCACAAATAGTCATAATAAAATAAATAAAGACGAACTACAATAATAATTAGCAATAATTATTTCAATCTTGAGTCATTCATAAATCATGTTTTCATGTAAAACGCATCACAAATATATAACAAGGAAATGTAAACAGATACATGCAATGAGAAACGGAACATAGCTGTTTAATCTATTCTCCGATCTAAATAGTCCACCAACAAAACATTTCTATAAATTCACTTCAATGAATATCAAGTATTTAGCTGTACAGCTGGATTCAGAGCCACTGTAAGAAACCCCGCCCCTTCTCCTTCCAAAATTTGTTAGTTAAGTGCGATGCGACAGATGGATTGTGGTTTCTGTGAAGAGAAAATGTCGATTCATCTGTAAATAAAGCATTATTTAAAAAATTATTATTTGAATTTTCTTTTTCCATCATCTCTTCACAGAACTCCATCTGTTTAATATTGTCGTCGGGAAACAGCTCTTGTGTAGTTTGAACCTTATAGCACCGATACCCATTTCTTTTTAAAATACGTCGAACTGTACTTTGATTCATGTTTACTTCTTCAGCAACTTCTCTGCTCGAACATGGTTCACTATTTTCAACCACTGCACAAACATCAATTTCTCTATTTATTCGTTGTCACTCATTTGCCTTACAGGTGGTTGACCGAGCTTACTGCATTTGTTGCAGTTTTGTAAACATCCACAATTACGAATTTTTTGAATTATTCAATCAACTGTAGACTGTGAAGGCGCTGGTCGGTTTTCAAAAGCAACAACGAAAAAATTTACTATTTCCCTAATCGAGTGACCTCCAAAATACCACGATAAAATTTGAATTTTTTCCTGAAGGGTGTACATTTTTATTACTCTACGAATTTATTTTATTTTGAAAAGTTATGGACTTGAACAGTACTCTCAGCTATCGACTGTTGTTTATTGACTGTCTGATGCTTATTAAGGACCGCCCACAATTGAGAATACGGAGTGGTGGGAATTGTACGATATGTTGTAGGTGTCCAAATAAACGAATGTAATAAAATAATCGTGTTTTTAATCTGTTGAAACTTGATGTTGGTCGACTAGTTCAAAAGCAGTTCTGATACAATGCTTAAAACCCCTATGCCCGTTTCTCATTGCATGTATAGTAAAATTAATACCTATTTAGAGGTACCAGCCGTTTTAGTAACTTAACGTATGCGGCTTCTTGAACCATCTGAACCCGCTTGAAAAAAATTAGGTTATGACCTTTGTCATGTCAAATGCTTGACATATTTCTTATTGCATTGGCGTAGTGACTTGAAATTTCATATTATCAGTGGCGGTTTGTAATAATACAAATTAATTTTATGATATTCATAAGATTCTAAAGATGTTGACATAATAAAAGAATATAAAGAAGCGCACTAATTCTAAAAACATTGTTTTATTAACTAGATACATAGTTTTTTTAAAAAAATATGGCTATTCAGAGTTCGATTAAGTACAAATTCTAGATTAAAAAAAAATGACAACGTGATCTTCAAGGCAAAGTTTAATTAGTTTCTAAATCAGAATAACTTTCGGAAAGTGATAGTTCATCATCGGATTCATTGGATACAGAGATCACCATAGGTTGGATGTTTAGTAGGTCCAGTTTGTTTTCTACTTCCCATGCTTCAGAAATAATTTTCTCTGTATGATTTATGTAATTCTGCCAGTGTTGCTCCGGTACATTTTTTACAACGTCATTGCATACTTTTAAGACTTCAGTAGGTGACCTTGCAGTTTTCGTAATAGCTTGGTCATAATGCCTTTTAGTTTCTGACCATACCATTTCGATGGCATTAAAATGGCAATAATAGGTTGGTAGCCTGAGAACACAATGACCATGCTCGGCAGCGTATTTGTCTAAATGATAATTTTTTTCTGGCAAAACATGCTTTTCAATTATATTCCAAACAGCATCCTTTAAAATGTGATCTGGAAAAGGAATATTCTTTTTTTTGAGCCATTCTAACATGCGTGTTTTACTCCAACTTTTTCTTGGGATTTCTTCATCCAGGCGACTGTGATACGTTGCGTTATCCATTATAATTAACGATGGTTCTTCCAAGTTTACAATTAGTTGCTGTTTAAACCAATTTTCAAAATTTTCGGTGTTCATGTTATCATGGTAATCGCCTGTTTTTTTATTGCATTTAAAAATAAGCGATGCATTTGCCACAAAACCTTTTTTATTACCGACATGAACAATTACATATCGTGTCCCATTTCCAGTTATTTTTAAATCACTGTGTTTATTAGTACCATCTTGCCACATTCTTCTGTCCCCGCTTTTACTAAAAACCCATGTCTCATCCAGAAAAACAGGTGTAAAGAGCTTTTCGCTTTTAGCAGCATGGTATTTGTTCAAAAATAATATTCTTTTTAATCTGACTGCAGGCATTTCCAATAAATGTTTTCTTCCATCCTGTTTTTTGAAATGAAAACCCATTTTTTTAATTCCCAAATATAACGAACCTTTGGAAATCTTAGTTTCTGGAGACTCTTCGATAAATTGCCGTAAAATAGTTTCTACTGTGATTTTTTCCTTTCGCGCATACATTTTATAAATTACTTTCCTCAAACAATGCAGGGTATCTTTTGTAATTCGGGTTTTGCTCCGGGAAACGCTTGCAGACATATTTCTTCTAAATTCGAAATCTGTAGCTCTGTTTGGTTTTTCAAGATTATATAATGTGCTTTCTGGAACTTTTAGTGCTTCGGACGCTTTTTGAATTGCCTTAAATCGAGATCCTAAATCGTTTTGAAAATAGTTTACTACATTAGGCATAAGTTTTTTGGATTCATCAGAATATCGCATTTTTATATCTTATTTTGCGTTATGACATTAACATGAAATCAAAATTTGACGTAACTTCAAAAACGTGACATCTAATAAATTTGTTACGACGTTCATTTTTGTTGGTAATTTTTTGATTCAACCGATTTATTAATAATAAATAAGGATGGTCTTATTCTAAATGGGTATAAAATTTACTATATCTGTATTTTGTTGCATAAAGAAAAAACTTTAAAGTGTTAAACACCTAATCATGAGGTTAACAGGTAAAAAACAAGGGGGTAGTAGGATCTCGCAAAGTGGGCGGCGTACAACCACTGACGCAAAATTGACACGTGAGGCAGGTGATGTGGGTTGTCTGCTTTTCACATAGCAACCATAAACAATAAAATGACAGCATCGCCACATAATAATGGAGGAAGCTGTTAAAAAGACCGAAGGTGTCGTAACTTTGTCATTAAGTATTCTGTGGTTTAGCTTTATTTAGTTTAATGCGATCCAGTACTGTTTTTGATCCCTAGAAAATGCGTGAGCTAGTCAATTTTGATAAATGTTCTTCCAAAATAAAATTGGACATTCAGGAATTCGACTAAAGCGTAGTCATTTTTCTAGTGATTCCATAGAAATAGTTCCAAGTGTAATAAAACCTTTGGTAATTTTTTTAATGCAAGGTTGATACAATTTCTTGTCATTTAATATTTTTTCAATAAAATTAAGATTAAAAGGGTCTGCGTAAAATTTGAACAAATAATACTCAACCGAAGAATCGGCGAAAGTTTCTCGCGGTGGCCAGATCTTTGCGCTTTCTACAATATCTTGCAACGGACTATTTCAAATACTTCCAAAATATCGGGTTGCAATGGACTGAGTTTACCAATAAAAAATATATTTATGTCGAATTTCGGTAAAATATCAACAGATCTGAAAAGTGTATAAAGAAAAATCCAGCATAACACTGTAATAATTCCGACATAAACCACTTTAGTACAACCAAAGTTTACTCCCGTACTATTGTGAACGCAACCCGATAGAGTCAATATGAGCACAATTAAAGGGTGAAAAGTAGCGAAACATAATACTAAATTCAAATTCAAATTGCAAGAAAACCTTAAACTAATAACAGGATCAAAGTACCGAATTTTAACAACTAAACATGTATTTCTAATGTAAAAACGCTTAGATTCTCTTTACAAATCTGAATCACCCAAAAACTTTTAATATTAAAATGAGATGTTGTGCTATCCATGCCAAGAAAAAAACGAAGTATAAGCGACTTACTTTATTTAACTCTACTTCTTCTTCACTCGATATTGAACTGCTGGATCTCCTTCTAATCAACATTGACGTTTGTGAGTTGAAGAAAGTAGGAGATCTCGGCGGTGTGTGGACGGAGCTTCTTGTTGAATCTTTGGACAATTTTCTTTCGACTATCGGAGGTGGTTGTTTGACGGTAGGAGATATAATTGGAAAACCTTCTTTCTTTCTTAACGATTTTGGAGATTCGTTACTGGTATTCTGAACTAGATCGTTTTTTAATACGTGGGCTCTTTTGAGTAACTCTTTTTCGGCCTTTTCCACTGAATATACGCCTTTTTTCTTCTTCGCGGCATGTTCGTCGGGACCCTTGAGTTCGTACAACATTTTTATTGCCCCTTCGTCCATCAACAGTCTATCGACTTCCGAAAGACCTTAAAATACAAAAGAAAAATATATATTTTATGTTTTCAAGCCAATCCGGTTGCTTTCATAAATCCACCCAAATCGATATTTAGTGGTAAAATTAGTTACATATTTAGCTTTGTTCGTAGAGCGATCAGCAACCGTTTCCAACTGCAAAATCGCATGCGCATTGAATATTTGGCGTTCGTAGAAGAATCACTGACAGTTTCCAATTATTAGTTGGGAGTTCGTAGTTAAAAAATAAGTGATTGCCAACTGATTGGGAATAGTTGGAAAAATATCTAACTATTCTCCAAATTTTTAATCATGGTCATGCGCACTTTGAATATTGTTCATAATAAAATCATAATCAGCCATATATATAAGCTTCGTTCCAACTGGCGTTAGAACCGTTTTTGTATGGTTCGCGAAAGTGCTGTATTTCTTTCACGTTCCAACTGATTAAAGTATCGTTCTTGGGACTGCTTGGGACGGTATACAAACTGTACCTTCTGGAAAGGGGTGATAAAGTTGATGTGTCCATCCCAAATTCGAGTTTCGAGTACAGTACTCGAAACGATTCCAGTACAGTTCATAAATGCCTATTGGAACAAACCTATAACCTAACATAACCAATTTTGGCTGTGTTTTCGGTTTTTGTATGTTATTTGGATATTTGTAATTTGAATTTGTTTTGACTACATAATAATTACTGTTGAATTGAGGTGGGTAAATATTACGAAAATATAAAATAATTTTTAAATAAATTGCTGTCTAAAATTGTAGGTGATGGATTCCTCTGATTTCAGTGATTCTTCCGACGCTTTTTTATGAAGCGATATTTCGTCATCAAGTTCAAGTAGTGATACTGACGAATACGATGTATTGAATCGTCAACCGAAACATCGGAATGAACATTTTTTTAATCACTCTATTGGCGCATACAGCGATTTTGAATTCTTCGAACATTTTCGGGTATCTGGAGCAGTAGCAAACGATCTGGCTACCAAATTTACAAAAAAAAGTATTATATTCTTCTTTTTTTGTCCCTTTATCTAAATTTTCATAACAGAAACAGAAGAATCAGTAACTATTCGAAATGCGTTCGTAGAACATAAAAATGTATAGCAAGTCCCAAACCGTTGGAGGCGGCGCATGCGCAGTATGAAATAATCACCAACTGTTGCAAACTCTCTCTACGAACAAACCTTTCATTTAATTGATTACTTACCTCTCTTCGTTTTTGGAGGAGATTTTGTTTTAACAACGGTCTTTTTGGGTGAAACCTTCTCATTTTTCTCAGACGGTTTCTCTTTCGTTTCTTTAATCATCTTTTCCGCTTGTGTCACCGTGGTTTTTTTCTCGGATTTCTCCAGTTTGTCGCTAGATAAAAGTTTTACAACCTTCGGAGAAGTAGACACTTTACTACCGTCGGTAACTTTGGTAGGAAGTTTTTGTCCTTTTGTATTTTGATCATCATCAGGGTCCCATATAACTTTCTTTTTAATAACCCTAGAGCTTTTGGTGACGTATACGTCCGTTGGAAGAGCTAAAGGATCACTTTTCATTTCAAATATATCATTTGAATCTGGATCTTCGAACGTAGGTCTTTTCGGAGACGGCGTATCGAATTCAGGCATATCAGACGGTTTTCGCTTTCTCGAGTAAGTTTTCAATACCATATTAACCCGAACTTGCGGTTCTATCTCCACAGGTTTTTTATTGGAAGAAGGAACATCCAAATCTATAGAGGTAGATTTTTTGGGCGAGGGAGTGGGAGTATCTGGTTTAGACGCAATGTCTGGTTTACTATGAATGTCGGATTTACTATGAACGTCGGATTTCAAAGAACCAGATTTAGGAGCGGCAGTTTTAGGAGAAGATATTATTGTAGTTTTGGCTTTCTGATCCCCTCTCGGGTATCTTGGTTTAATTATTCTTTCTTTTGGTAGTTGTCGCGGGAGTTCTTGGAGTTGTTGCAAAGCTATTTCACGTTCTATTAGCCTTAAATTGCTATCGTCAGTCTGAAATGATAAATAAAAATTTACAATTAAAATTTTCACAATATCTACTGCAACATTGCTACCAAGTAGAAAAAAAAAAGTATATGATTTTTCTGACTTCAAAAATATAGCGAAAGTGGGAAAAGTGAAGAGAAAAAATGTAGAAAAAAACTAAGTCCATCACTGTCGATTATCATAGCTGCTGCCGCCTTGTTTTTGAAATGGATGATTATAGAAGACCATAAGAAGGTGGTAGACCAGACCTTGGATCATAAATTGGTTAAAGGATTGTACCAAAAAATGTATAGGAAAAATTTTAGAATGCTTAATGAGACATTTAAAAAACTCCTGCCGAAAATAGTTGGTTGATAACTGAAAAGTACCGAGATTTCTCCCTGGAATTGCGTCTTCAGGCAATAGAAATGGCATTAAACTGATAAAATTGCAATTGCAAGACATTGCAGAAATTGATCAACTGAGTTTCAAGACATTTGGTATATTACAATGAATTGCTCCGTGTCAAATCATCTCAAGATCATAAGGACTAGATTTAAAATTTCGAACGCATCTTTCCAACAACGGAAGTTGTATATTACCTAATTTTCAGGTTTCAACTAACAATGTATATGCATATGATGTAATCCTTATGGCAGAAAAATGTTGATATCTGGAACAATACTCTAAAGGAATACAGCATGAAAATGAATTGGAAAAGTAAAACAACAAACATGAAATTGAAGATCAGACAATTAAAACAGTAAATACAATCAAATATCTTGGAACAGAAATCAAAAACACAGGTAATGAAGATGCAGAAATCAACAGAAGATTCAATAATGCTTTAAAAACATACTACAGTATGAATTGTAGTTTAATCAATAAAAAAAGAGGTCTCAAGGAAGACAAAACTAATTGTTTACAAATCAATTTATAGACCAATATTGATGTGCGGCTGTGAAACATGGTTACTAACAAGTAAACAAAAAAGTGCATTGCAAGTTGCAGAGATGAAATATCTGAGGCGGGTAAGAGGTGTCACGAAGATGGACAAGAAGACCAATGTTGAAATACGACAAGATCTTGAAATAATGTCACTTATGGAGTTCATTGAGCAAAGACAATTGAGTTGGTGGGGTCATTTACAAAGGATGGAAGATTCAAGACCGGTTAAGAAAGTCTGGGAGGCAAAAATAGGTAAAAACAAAAAAAGAGGAAGACCTAAAACATCGTGGAATAAATGAATTGGAAATATATTAGAGTTATCTATCTAACAACATCACTTCTTCTAGTATACCTATTTGGCACGAATTTTGCCTTATTTTTTGTATTATATCCCATTGTCTTCATATCACCAAAGTAAGTTAGGTATTCTATTCTTAGTTAAAGACCCTATTGAAGGTATGCGTTATCTCCTGGTGACTAGTGGAGTAAAACTATTCTTCAGTTTATATAAAACACATGAAGCAACCACTGTTTATCTTGTTTTCCAACAAGAAATCCAAAGTAATGAAGATACGCACTTTTTACCGAATTTACAATAGGTCTTCTCTTCTTTTAAAATACAAACCCTCCACAAATGCAGTAAAAACGATTAGAACTTTGTTTACACTTTCTCCTCAACATTTTAATTAATTTCGAAACAAGATACTTGTTTGAATTGAATAAATGAGCATTAAATTTAAGTCGCCACATAGGATGGTTGAAAAAAAAAAAAAGGTTATATGTATATTTATACCTAACTATTAAAGTCAAATGAATTATTTAATCTGTAACAAGAGGGAATGAAGCAGGTATTACTTAAAAATTTTAAAATAACCATATCATATAAATTGTTGGATTAAAGATAAATTATTTGTTTAAAAACTCACTCTATAAAACTTCAAAACAATTTTATTATTTTGAAGCAAAAAAAACAGAATTGCCTAATTATATTCCTAAGTTCTTAAAACTGAATTATCTCACACATAACCTATACATTTTCAAAACCATAAAGTAATTAATTTTGATTCTCACACCGGTTGAGAATGAGGAAATTAAGATCGGTCAATACAACAGTTCGATATTGTGATATTATTCGTATTTTGTCCTTGAAAAATTAATTGCTCACCTGTAATGCTACTAAAATAAACAATGTTTGGTGTGAATAAATATAAATAAAGCACAGGTTTGTGTTTGAAGTTTTTTACTACAAAAACTGGTCTATTTCAACTATATATACTTTGTGCATTGTATTAATAGAAAACAAAAATTAAATACAAACTGATTAAATATAAGGTTGCAAAGGTCTTCAAAAATGGAGTTTCTACAGGTAAAAAAGGAAAATATATTTAAAAAACCTGTAGATCTGATATGGAATCGTCAGACACAATGAGTATCAGCGAGATCAATGTATGTATAGTTTAAGAAAATATTATAGTGCAAATTATCTAAGAATCTATCATCTTTAGCTTTTAGTACAGGAGCTTACTAACGATTTTGAAAATATTAATATGTGTCCAATTTGGATAGGAATGATTTGCATAAACATGTTTTCTCTTTTTGAATTCAATTTGAATCTAACAATAAATATATACTGTGATTCTGGAAAAATTGCCCAATGAAAACAGAATCAATATTTAGGTGACTAACCTAGAATTATTTAATACCATACTAGGCTATTAGCCTGTTTCCTCTAAATTCAAAAATAATCTAGCAAAATAATTTGACATAATAATAATTTATTCCCAATTCGCTCAATTTATTCAATTCTTTTTTTACTTTTAATAATGTCACTGACAATATAAAAAAATCACTATAGTCAAAATCTTACCTCAGTGTCTTGAACTTTTTCTATTACTGGTATTTCTTCTCCATCCCCTTCCAAAATTGCCAACAAATCATCGTCATTCTGTATTTTTGATTCGTCAATGGCAATAGAATTATTCGATCCTTGTGAAGATACTACGTCGGATTTTATTTCTTTTTTATCGTCCTTACTTTCTTTTTTGTCAGTTTTTTTATTGTTTTCTTTAGAGCTTGTTTGCTTTTTGTTTTCCTCTGGAGCTATCTTATTTGCAAGACGCTGTGTCAATCCTCTAGCAAATTTATTTTCGGTTTTTTCTTTTGCTCGAGAACGTTCTATAATCTCTTCCTCCAACTCTGCTTTGGAGACTATTTGGCTTGTTAAATTTAGATAAGGTACCTTGAACCAAAACAGTGCATTGTGTGTTATTATGTAAAATGATAAGCTGATTTCTTACAAAACCAATAAAAAACACTCAAATCAGTACCTTAACTCCTAGGCGAGGCTTTGGTAAAGCTCTGCCGTTGGGAACATTTTCAACTGGTTTTGAAATGTCGTGTCCTATCAAATGCATTGGTAGATCGTGAATAGGTTTACGAGTTCTTCTTGTTTTTTTCTGGGAGACATCTGGCTTCTCCTCTGGCTTCTCCTCTAGCTTCTCCTCTGGCTTCTCCTCTGGCTTCTCCTCTGGCATCTCCTCTGGCATCTCCTCTAGCTTCTCCTCTGGGCTATCTGCATAAACTTCCACCAGCTGAATATCAGACCTTTCAATGTCATCCTGAGTAGGCATATCTACTGATGAAGGTGTTTCAATGACCATATAATGATCCTGCATACAAGTTACGGATTTAGTCAAATGAAAGGAAATTTTTAGTTCCATCTAATATATATGTAAAGATCGTTGTTCTATCAATAGGAGTCCATAGGTCCCACATTATGAGGTTTAAGTATTGCAAATGCCAATTTGTTTTATAAACAAAATTAACAAATTTTGAGACTCAACTAAAATACAGTGAAGGTTTAGGTATTTTTCAGTAAATGTGCCAACACCGCTAATTTTGAATGTTTATCTTGGTCACAGATGTTTGTTTTGTTTTTGAGCATGGCTCTTGTAATGAACTTACTTAGTATTGTGAAAAAATTTGAATGCTAATATCAACTAAGCATTTTTTGTGTATTCATTTAAATTGTATTCAGAAAATGGTGATTTGCCTGTGAAGTGCAAAATAAAATACAAAGTGGTGTTTACAATACATCATTTCACAAGTAAACAAGTACTGAACACAGATGTCGGTTACAAACAAAGTGTGTTGTCAGTATTGTGGTCATCTGATTTGCTTATCAAAGGCATGGATAAATACATGGTCAGAATTGTATTATTGTATTTTTGAAAACGGAGATTTCAACTCAATATTATTAGTCACTTTGATTTTCCTTAAAAGCTTAACTTAATATTTTGTTTAATAATTAGCTTCTACAATTGTGTGCAAATTTATCTGTTCAGAGTAAGTAGAAACTGAATTTCCGATACTAAACTATGTTTATTTACTACATTCTAATTTAAATATTACTACTTTTAGTTAGGGAACTACTTGAGTGCTAGAAATTTGATTTCGGATAGTGTAAAGTGTTTAGTGGTCCACTTATATTGAATGTTGCATTTTTTGACAGCAGTTTGTTTTGATTTTTACTAAATATGTTATGGCTGTAGTATTCAACTGAGTTAGATATTGTGAAGAAATTTTAGTGTAGATCAATTAAGGACCCTTTATTTATTAGTTAAATAATATTAACAAGATGGTGAATCGTTGTGTACTATATAATAAAGTATAAGTGATGTTTACAATACTTCCTTTCACAAGTAAGCAGCAAGTTCTGAACATTTCTTCCTAGTGTCGTATCATTTGACATATAAATAGTATTTACTAATTCTAATAAGAATACAAATTTATCTTATTAAGAGAAAATAAACAATTTGTAACTATTCATGTTTATAATTCAATATTGACGGCAACTAAAATTCATTCATCGAGTAATAAATAAATCTAAGATGTACATTTTCAAAAATTATAATCCTCACACAGTATGGCAATGTTATTGGATTCTGTGACCTTTGCTGTTTGTATTGATATCCTTGTTTTGGAATGAGAGAATCGATTAGATGTTGGCTTCAAACAAAGTATGTTGTCAGTATAGTGGGTTATTCATGTAGTCTGTTTAATGATCGAAGGGTATATCCTAATCTAAGTTTGCCTAATCCGGTATATTCTAATCTACCCTCACCTAGTGGTCAGTGGATTTTTGTTAATTCTATTGTACTTTTTGTCAGTTGAATATATGGAAATCAGATATAGCAAGTCAAAAAGAAAAATGGTCAAAATTTATAAAAAATTTCCATAAGACATCACAATATTTGTCCTAATCTTTGCACTTGACATTTTTTTAGTGGCCAGTGAATTAATCTTTACTGATATTGTCAGGGGCGGAACTATCGGTGTGCAATGTGTGTAAAGCACACGGGCCCAGGAGCTACAAATACAAACAAAAATGCAAAAAACAATATACTCATAGAAAAAAATTGCAATACTCCGGAAACGGGCCCACAAAACTACACAATATAGATAGTAACTGAAATAATAACATAAAACGGCATTTTTGTTTTTTACGAAATGAGTCAATCCCTGCATCTTAAATATATAAGATATTGCGGATACAATTCAGAAAATGTTTCAAGAATGATTTGGATAATTTAACTTCTATTTTTGATTTATCAGATTTTTTTTTTTAATTATTATTCGTTTTAGTGAAATTGTAACTGCCTGTATTACTTTTTTGTCCATCCCTATTTGGGTTGCATCAGCTGAACGGTCTTTTTCCAAGTTTAAGTTGATCAAAACTTTTTTGAGAAATTGCATGACCGATAAAAAATTATCAGCTTTAGCAATTATTTCATTACATTAACGGCTTTATATAGTTATTTTAAACAGATAAGTGCTTTGTAGATGTAAACGTTGTTTTAAAGATTTAATTTGTTTTAATTAATATATTATGGTACTCATACTAAACAATACATTTTTAAGAATATGAGATATAGGTCACTTTTAGTTTGTTTATCCAATATCTACTAAAAATTATTACCTGTTCATCAATAATTTGATCATATGCTTTCAACTGAGTCAGTACAACATTTTCTGCTGTTTTAACTGCGGCTTTATATAGTTATTTTAAACAGATAAGTGCTTTGTAGATGTAAACGTTGTTTTAAAGATTTAATTTGTTTTAATTAATATATTATGGTACTCATACTAAACAATACATTTTTAAGAATATGAGATATAGGTCACTTTTAGTTTGTTTATCCAATATCTACTAAAAATTATTACCTGTTCATCAATAATTTGATCATATGCTTTCAACTGAGTCAGTACAACATTTTCTGCTGTTTTAACTGCATCACCTTCTTCATCAGGTTCTAGGATGCTTTCCTCTACAAACTCCAAATTAATTGCCTCCTGAGATGTCTCTGCATTATCCTCAATAACAGATATAACTTCATTCCCCGAAATTTTGTCAACTCGTTGTTCTATCTTTTCAGAATTTCCAGTGTTTTTATTTTCTACAAGTTCATCAACTGAATCTGATCCAACACCATTTTTAGATTTTTCTATTCCTTTAGGTTGAGCAAGACATGCTTCAGTAACAGTATCTTCAACAACACTCTCAACCTGATCATTACTACTTTCAATTACATTAGTATCAACAGGATGAGTACAACTATCGATTGAATTAGTAACACCCTCAACTGAATCTGTATTGTCCACACCCGAATTAGTAGTACTTTCAACAGGATTAATATTGCTTTCGGCTGTTTGATTAGTTATATTGGTACCATTATTAATAGTTTCATCAACTGCATCAGTATTACTCTCAACAGGGACTTCTTCAATTAAACTGTCATTTTTGTCATCATTTAATGTGTTTTCACCAATTGTATCATCACCAGCTTGGGGTTCAATGTTGGCTATTATTTGGTTTTCATTAATTCCATTATTTGTGAGAGCAGTAGTTGGATGTTTTAGTTGGGGCTGCTCTAGAGTGTGAGGCTGTTGTACATCTGTTTCTTGGATTGTACAATAAGATTGATTGGAGACATTTTCAAGACCTGGATCTTGATAACCAATTTGCTGTTCAGATGGGTTATATGTTTCTGTTTCATGTTGTACATTGTATTGATCACCACCTAAAACACACAATTCACTAAAATTGCATGGGTAAGTTATGATTATTTTTAAACATATTTCATTTGTACTAAAAAATCTGTAGAATATCATTTCAGTTTAGTTTACATTTCTACCAAAAAGCGCAGAATTAGTTCAGTACCAATTTTGGGATTTACAGTAAATAACAAATAAAAACAAAAAGTGAAGACATATTTAATGCTCAACTACTTATAAAATAAAATAGTTATTTGTTTAACTAGGCAGAGAAGTAACAGATATAGGTACTGCAGCATGAAAGTAAATCTGATTCTCTGCCATGTGAAACATATAATGTTTTCTCCGATTGATTGTAAAGTGTGTTTAAAAAAATCAAATTAAAATGAAAACTTTTTTATGACAGATATAACGCACAATTTGTAATATTTTTTCTAATCGTATGTTATAAGTAATAATTAAATCAAATTTTTTAATTATTATTGTTGATTAGACCTTATATTGTATACATAATAATATCTACCGAAAGATAATAAATATAATGTTAAATATCGATAATAATAGTGTGCACAGTGAAGTTAGCCTATGTATGTGTGACGTGGAAGTGATTGTTTGATTCCATGGATCTGCTTAAATCACATTATCATCACACATCATTTTTTTAATGCCTAGGCATTAAAAATCTTTTTTACTACCTAGGCAGTAAAAGTGTTACTTTTCGATAAATGTCACTAAAACTGACCTTTAATGTCAATCGGAGAAAAATAAATAAATATGCTTAGAGACCATTAATAGACGACATAAATTTTAACATGTAAATCAAAATCTAGTATGCCCTAGTTTTGCATAGGCCAATACAAAAAAGAAATGTATTGGAAATAAAAAAAATCAAATAAATTTCTTCATCTTCATTAAATTATTTATTCCCCTAATTTTTGTATAAAAATATACTACTACCTCAATTATAGATATGTATTTGATTTAATCAAAAAGTTTAAAAATATTACTAAAAAAGTATCTTTAACAATGTTAAAAGTTGCTGCTTTGATTAGTTATTCACTATTGTTAAACCATCAGAACAAATTATTGTTTATATATCACTGATACATAAAGATAAATCAAAAATGCAATGCTATGTGGAAAATGCATCCATTGGTTGTAATGATATCAAATAAGAGAGTAACTTGCCTTGTAGGTGAAATCCATCTGATCCGACTTGAGAGTCTGTTGTAAAATTTTCTTGTGTAAAATCCATGTTCTGTTGATACGGTACCTGTTTATTTACATCAACATTTGCGGTAGTTTCATATACCTCAGTTACATTGGTATCCATTTTTAAGGACCTGCTAGAACAGTAAACAAATAGGCATAAGCAAAATTTGTAACACATCAATTTGCAATGTTGTAATACATTTTTACATCTCCACATCTAATAAAAAACGTGTTATTGAAAAAGTTTATGAAGTGTAAACACTCCATTACGTACCTGAATCTACAAAAACTTATGATCGTAATGCTGCAAATACATTAATACTTTACTGTTTTTACCAAAAACCACTCTTTATTCGTACTTTGGGTTGAAATATTACCACTTTAGAGGGAAAATCAACTACTTCCATAAAAAACTACAAGTCGCCATGTTAACTACAGACCACCACCATCGAAATTATTTTACTACGTCACCAAAAAATTCTGTAGCTTGTTCCGTATGTCAAATTTAAACCAAGAACTCAAATATTAAAGTTCTTGAATAAATGTCTCTCATTCTTTTTATTGAAAATGAATATTTCCCATAACATTTTCATTAAAACCTTAAAAATTAAATAATGTTTGTAATATTTATTGGGAACGTTTCCATCATTTCAGAATTCGGGTAGGGCCATAGACATATTAATAACACTGCCATAGAATAATGTTGATATATGAGCGGGTAGCCTGTT
Source organism: Lochmaea crataegi (assembly GCA_947563755.1). Classification (NCBI taxonomy): domain Eukaryota; kingdom Metazoa; phylum Arthropoda; class Insecta; order Coleoptera; family Chrysomelidae; genus Lochmaea; species Lochmaea crataegi. The sequence goes on along the minus strand of OX387424.1, from coordinate 50,412,842 downwards.
GGCAGTTGGCGAATGCGTAAAGGTAAATTCACTTCAACTATTTCCTTGAATTCAATTTGTGTATAAAAACAAAGCTTCAATATCACGGGACTCTAAATTATGGTCTACAGCTTATAAACGCTGTCTGTGAAAGCTTCTTTAATTAAAATCGGAATAAAATAGGTGGGAGGCATCACTATACATCCCTTTTTAACATTGCCGAATATATACAAAAAGCTGTAATAACTGGATTTATCAATTTTAAGTGGACAAAGAATTGTATTAAAATCGGTATTAATGTCATTTTATGTAATAAACTTTTGTAAATTACAAAATTTTCAGTGAATAATCTGATTTTTATTAGTATGGATTCTAGTACAAATTATTTAAAACATAAATGATTTAAGTAAAATTTCAAAAGTTCTTATACAGTTTAAATTTGACTACAGCGCGAAGAAGAATTGACAGAAATGGTGATGGTTTCATGTTTATAATAGTTTGTTGTTGGCGTCTTGTGTTGTTGAAATGATATATTTCAAATAATTCGATAAGATGGTTGATAGAAATGAGAAATTTTTATGCGAACTATCCAAATACCCGGGTAATAGTGTTTGTGTCGATTGTGGAGCAAAAAGTAAGAGCGCATTTTATTTTTTGTCGTTACAGGCATGACATGCATGCCACTATTACAAGTTACAAGTAAACAAATACAATCTAACACTCACTCCGATGATAATACACAAATTAATGTAATAAAAAGTAGATTCGTTGAATGCCACTAAAAGCGTTTATTTTACATGTATCTGAGAAGGACCATGCTTTTGTTTTTCCAGGAAGTCATATTATTTATCCTGGTTCCTGGAAGTCTGCACAGATTCTGTGTTACTGACCCACAAGTTACATTTTAAATAAAACACTTGGAACATGATATTCCTTATCTTCAATTTCATTTTATTACATCTTTGATAATTGAATTTTAATTTAGAAATTAAATGTTGTTATTAACATTCATGTTAGAACCTATTACTTAAAAAAATACCTTCATTTGTTAATTGTAATGTTTACTCCTAAACTGATTTATATCTTTATTCATAAAGGCATATGAAATGTTTTGGTAAATACTTTTTTATAGTGTAATTTATTATCAAATAAAATGTATATTTATCAGAGGCATGTAATAAACATTTTACTATCTTTATGAATTCTATTGAAGTGGTAATCAGAAGTCTGGATTATTTTAAAATCATAATCAAAACAAACTTGTAAATATGTTATTCTATTAATTTAGTCATTTTGTTAAATCGCAGTCAAATGCAATACATAAACTAACAACAAGAATGCTAAAAAGATGTAATCTTTTTTATTGTTACCATTGTATTGTCAGTACTACTTATCATAATACAAATGTTTAGAAGATAAAAACTACTTGGTAAAATCATACAGACTTATTAATAATAAACACGATAACAGCATACTAACTAATGGTTACTTAGAGCCTACTTATAGCATGCTGAATATTAATAATTGAATACTTAGAAACATGTAACAAACAATATGTTTTTATAAGATAAACATGACAACAATGTAAAATAGGTAATCGGCTATATTCACTCATATTTTGTAAAATTTCTTTGGTGTATAATAATACAATTTTTATATTTATCCATTGAACATGAAAATGTATTGTAAATATGTCACAACTTTAATATTGTTAAATTTCATGAAAATAATAAAAAATTATTAACGAATTTTTTTATTCAACTTAAGTAGGTACAACTTTATGAAAAAAAATTATCTTTGGTGGTTTCTAAAATATCTGTATATACTGCTGTCAAAAAGCGGCCCCTAAGAGATTTATTTCCTCATTCTGTCTTGGATTTTCCATCAAATCTTTGTTTGATTGTGTACAAAAATAATCTATCAATTTGTGGGTACTATGCCATAAATATCTTGAGAATACTTGTCACTGTAATAAGAGTAAAATATAAAGGCTTCAAGTGCTCTTAGCTATGGGTAAAATATAAACATGTGCTAAGATAAAATATGGTCTTTCAAAGACAGTTTTGTAAACAACCTTTGTGTGAATATTCTTAATTGTCGTTTAAAATATTCCAGTTAAAGAGTCTTAGTTTAGTTCTCACACAGAAAAGATCAAGCTTACTGGTGACGATTTTATAAATATAGTTATATTCAAGTTTAGAGATAAACACTGTGTACTATTTATCCCATTTCCTAATAATCTTCATCTTCAGAATACAGCTAAGTACATCAACAAATAATTTTCTAATTTGTTTAAATATGTAAAGAATGGTAAAGGTGTCTCTGAATTTTTTTGTATATAATCAAGTACAACACTTACCTGTATAAAAATTTTTCTATTATAATCACAAAGGGACAATTAATTCTATTAACATTTGACCAAAAAAGTTAGGTTAACTTAAGCAGGGTGTAAAACATACCCAAACTTATTACTAAGGAGTTGTTAAATACAAACTCTATTATTTAATTCCACGTACCACACTGAAGTTATGTGCGTTACCCTGGAAACGAGATGTTTCAATAAAAAAAGACACTTGGCATCAAAACTAAAAAGGTAGAAACACACATAATACTTTTGCTAATCATATTTACTTGTAAGTGTTAATATTATCAGATCGTCTAACTAGAAAAAACTTCCCTTCGTAATAAAATAATGGCTTTGTCTAATTATAATTTTATTTCAATCAAATTGACATATTCTATATATTAACTACGTAACTCACTCATTAACTTATTTCAAATACAGGATGGTAAATTACTTAGATGTATTCTTCATTCTGCTTCAACACCTTCCCTCATTGAGTAATTTGCCAACCCCATTCCAAAAAGTAATTTTTTTCAATCTGTTAGAAAACAGTGGCTTCGTCATAATATCGGCTAATTGATTTTCAGATGATACCTTTACTACTTCAAGTGATCCATCCAACACCATTTCTCTAACAAAAAAATGTCTAATATGTATATGTTTAGTCCGACGATGAAACTCGGGATTCTGCGTTAATCTTATGGCAGATTCATTGTCCACATGTAGTGTCGGAACCAAGTTAACGCCTGTTAATTCCGTAAATATTCTTTTTAACCAGACTATTTCTCGTGCAGCGTCACTTGCAGCTACTATTTCTGCCTCTGTTGTCGATATGGCTACTGATGTTTGTCGCTGACTGAACCAAGATACAGCTGCTCCAGCATAAAGACACAATACCCCAGATGTCGATCTTCCGGTAGTAATATCACCTCCATGATCAGCATCACTATAGCTTGTTAACTGAGGTTGTATTTCTGGCTTTTGCATATAAGTTAAGCGATAATTTATTCTACCTTTCAAATAGCGGAATATTCTCTTAACTTTCACACAGTCGTTTTGACTTGGATTTTCTAATTTTCTGGATACAACACTAACAGCATAAGCTATATCTGGACGTGTACCCGTCATTAGGTACATAAGAGCACCCACTGCTTCGCGATATGGAAAAGAAGTATTCGATTCCGTTTCACTAGTTTCCTTCCCTAATTGGATGGCTTCTTTTACAATCGGGGTCGAGACCGGTTTGCTATTTTCCATGCCAAAACGTTCTAGCACCTTTTTTGTATAAGCTGACTGGGTAACACTTATTGAGTCGTCTTAATTTTTCTCTATTTCCAAACCTAAGAAATATGTAGCTGGTTTAACTGTTATTTTAAACTTCTCCTGAAGTTTCTTCAAAAAATCCATCTTCATTATCTCATTCGTACATGCTATTAGACCGTCGTCAACATACAGCACTAATATCAACATGTCTTTTCCTTCATTCTTAATAAATAAACATGGGTCTGCAGTACTTCGTTTAAAGCCAAGCGAATCTATAAAGTTTCCAAAACGCTTATTCCAGCACCTTGGTGCTTGCTTTAACCCATATAAACTTCTCTGAAGATGACAAACCATACCAGTACCATCATCGTAGCCTTCTGGTTGTTTCATGAACACTTCTTCGTCTAGAGTACCGTAAAGAAATGCAGTACAGACATCGAATTGTGTGAGTGACATGTTTTTACTAGCAGCTATACTTATAACGGCTCTTATCGTACCACGTTTAGCTACTGGACTAAACGTTTGTTCATAATCTTCTCCTTTTCTTTGTGAATAACCCTTTACTACCAGACGAGCTTTGTATTTATCAATTGAACCATCTGGATTGGTTTTGAGTTTATACACCCACTTACAAGGAATTGCTTTTTTGTTTTCAGGTAAATTTTTCAATACCCATGTACAATTCTCTTTTAATGACTGCATTTCATGCTCCATTGCCAGCCTCCAGTTATTTTGTTCACAACAAACAATTGCTTCTTTGTAACTAAGTGGTTCTTTGGGGTGGTTTATTTCAGCAGCAACCATCATAACGAACTCGTCAAAGCGTGTCGGTTTCTTAATGTTTGATCTTTCTCTCAATTGTCTTCTAAATTCTATATCTTCGTCTAAACTCTCTTCTGGTTCATAACATTGGTCATCTGCTTGGTAATCTTCGTCTAAACTCTCTTCTGGTTCATAACATTGGTCATCTGGATCTAGATCCATTTCTTCCATAACATCACTACTTACATCAACAATGTCTATTTCTTCTGTATCACAATTATTTTGAACAAGATCCAAGACATCTATTGTAGGTTGCAAACATGGAAATTGTTTGGATTCTTGTACCACACCTAGAGTTTCAAATTCATTAAAAATAACATCTCGTGAAAGTATAAGTCGATGTTGATCTTCTGACCATATCCTGTATCCATCATCATTTTCATAACCAACGAGTATACCTTTAATAGATTTCTTATCCAATTTTCTTCTGCAAACTTTAGGAACATGAGCATAACAAGTACTACCGATTACTCTTAAATGTTTAAGTTCAGGCTTCTTGTTAAACCATATTTCATGTGGTGATTTACCAGGAATACTGGATATACCAGATCTATTTAAGATATATGTAGCTGTGTTTATTAATTCAGCCCAAAATGTTTGATCAAAGATACTTTCTCTTGCATGCATTAAAGATCTTGCACATTCGACAATCGTTCTGTTATCACGCTCTGAACAGCCATTTTGTTGTGGTGTATACGGCATCACCAATCTTTGTTTTATTCCATATTTGTTTAAAATATTTGCTACTTTATGATTATCAAATTCTCCACCATGATCTGACAAAAATTCTTTAACACCATATCCTGCAGCTTTCATTTCTTTTAAAACTATATCTAATTTATCAGCTACTTCTGACTTTCGCTTTAAAAAATATACAAATCGATATCTGCTAAAATCATCTTTAAATAAAACAAAATATTTAAAACCTGATTTTGAGATCTGAAAAGGTCCACAAACATCTGAATGGATCAGTTCTCCTGGTGTTTCTGTTCTTTTTCTTATGCCAAACTTTTTCACAGAAGCCTTTCCATAGACGCAGCCCTCACATAATTCACTATCCAGCTTCACGTCAATGTTAAATTCTTGCTTAATTACATTTTTAACATGTCTCTTACTTTGATGACCCAGCCTTTCGTGGTAGAGTTGCAATATATTTTCTTTAGAAGTAACCATATTGACACTCAGATGTTCAGGTTTGGTTGCCCGCATCTTCAATTTATATAGTCCACCAGACTGACATCTTGATCCAACAATTATTGTTTCGTTAAAAATTTTAAAATAGCAGCACTTAGTGGTGGAAATAAATTCACTTTCTGGATGTTTGTCCTGAGCAGACAAAGTTGAGAAAAGATTTTTCTTGATATTGGGTGCATACCATACGTTGGTCAATGAAAACTCTTTCTTTTTTCCGTTTACAAAAGATTGTATTTTGATGGTACCTTGTCCTAATGCAGGAACTGCATATCCATTAGCAGTTGTTATTGTTTGCTCTTCGTTAAATGGTGTATACGATTGAAATACATCTTGTTGATTTGTTATGTGATTAGTCGCTCCGTTATCAACATACCAATTTTTAAAATCTGCTTCGCAATTCAAAACATTCGATGATACAGCAACTAATGACATCTGAATTTCTTTCGCTTTAGAATTTGTACGTTTTTTCGAATTCTCTGGCTTAGGAGGTCTTCCATCTGTTTTCCATTTATCGCATTGCTTCACTTTATGACCTTTTTGCTTACAGTAATTGCAATAATAACCATATTTATGTGCTTTGCTCTTATTCACTGTATATAAAACACCTTGCTTGCTCTCATTTTTGCTTGTTAATGCTTTTTCATAAGAGCATAGCTGATTTGTCAAGTTATCTATTGTTCTGTCCTTATTTGATACCAGAATCCAACTAGACTTGAATGAGAAATATTCAGGTGGTAAAGTTTCTAATATTTTACAAATAAGCAAAATATCTGGCAAGTCGCACTTACAGTAATTTTCAGCAACTGCTTTATCTTTTAAAATTTCGTTTTGCAAATTATTCCAAAGGTTCTTAAGTTTTGATGTATGAGTAGCAATATCGTCATCTGATTGTCTAATATAACTAAAAAATTGCATACAGATATCATAGGTTTTATCTGTTGCACTACCATCATACAAACGATGAAGCTCCAACCAGACTTCCCTGGCGGTCGAAAATCTCATGACTTTTTCTAATGTGCTTTGAGTCATATTTATTGTAAGAACTAACAAAACAGTACTATCCGTTTGATTGAAAAATGTAACATCTTTTTCATACTTGCATTTTTCTTCTTGTGTTGCTTCTTGGGGTAACGACTTCGGTGAAGTTAATCTACCTTCGAGGACGTCCATCGCGCCTTTCACACTTCTCAGAAGAATAGAAAGCTTGTATTTCCATGTAGTCCAGCTATCTTTACCTTCAAGTAATCCAATTTGCACCTTACTGGGATCCATTTTACTCTGGATTTAATTGAAAATGCGTTTTATTACTTTATGAAGATGACAGCTTTCAGAGACAGTTACAAAATCTTTTTTAATTTTTATTCTTACTTAATTTCTTGTTTCTTCTAGCATTACCATTTAACCACTGTACGCTCTGCTACCATGTTAATATTATCAGATCGTCTAACTAGAAAAAACTTCCCTTCGTAATAAAATAATGACTTTGTCTAATTATAATTTTATTTCAATCAAATTGACATATTCTATATATTAACTACGTAACTCACCCATTAACTTATTTCAAATACAGGATGGTAAATTACTTAGATGTATTCTTCATTCTGCTTCAACAGTAAGTAATATAAACATATAAAATACAGTCCACTTCGTCATTTATTACCCTGCGTTGGCGTTGTACGCTACAGGATTTAGTATCATTCTAGTGTTAAAATGATGTTAAATGTATTTATTAATGTGCTTTTTACTAATTTAGTTTTAAAGGCAAGCTAAAATATTCTAAATTTTATTATTAATACGGCTGTATGTGTTTTAATGATAATTATTCTCTTTTTTTATATTCAAAACTCGGGCACAAGTTTTAAGAATTTAACATTTAGAAGAGTAAATAAAATATTTTCTCTTAAAAAATAAACAGTTATAGATTTGTATCAGTTAGAATTTGTGGATATTTTTACTTAATTTATTTCATACCTATCATTTTGGCATGATTTATATTGTCTCATAATAAATATAATACCTATAAGAGAATTATTTTTTTACAATTGAAATGCAAATTCAGGTTTATAGTGAACAATAAATAGGTACTTTGATTTTAATGTTTTGACATTTCAAAGCAAGTTATATTTCACAGATCCAGAATGGGCTTCATACAACATAGGTATCTTCATTTGTACCCGATGCTCTGGAGTACATCGGAGTATGGGTGTCCACATAAGTAAGGTTAAGCACCTAAAATTGGACAGATGGGAAGATTCACAAGTTGAACGAATGACAGAGGTAGGCAATACAAAAGCTAAGTTGAAGTATGAAGAAAGAGTGCCACCTTGTTACAGAAGACCCAAAGAAGATGACCCACAGTATGTTAAATATAATTTTTTTTACAATTTTCTATGTTTAATATTCATAGCATTCATATTTTGAAAATAAGTTGTGAATTGGCAAGAAAGACAGTAGTTAAAATAAAAAATGTATAATGGGGTGTTAAACTTAACAAAAATATGATGTTTTCTCAATATTAATAGTTAGAGGTGGACAAAATCATAATGGGGAATTAATTATTTTTTATATTTTTATTCTCACCAGGTTTTTATGTCGATTTGAAAATTCAACCTTTGGATGATTTAAATAGTTCGCCATTTATGCTGTGACCTACATTACCTAAAAAGCTACATAAGGGTTGACATAGGACCACAATTCTGTCGTCTTCTTTTTTAAAATAGTGATGAAGTATAGGTTATGCTTGTTATATTGCTTTTATAGTGAATGACTTAGAAATTGTTTGAATTTACTTCCGATTTATTTTTACGGCTACAAACATATATAATTATTTACATCAAAATGATCTTCACAGCAATAGTAACTAGTTGTAGTCTGTTTATATTTTCTTCTAGTAGCCTCAAACCACAATTTTCGTCTACTGCAGGCACAGTCACAAACTTTTTACGAGGCGTTGCAACTGCTGTGTTTGTGCAGTATGTTACAAAACAAGATTTATATGATTATTGTGGAGAAAAATTGCTTGAGGGTACAGTTTCAGTTGTTGCCTCTGCTGATGTGATATCTTCTACCTTTAAAAATTTCTTTTTCATTAGTGAGGTAGTTGCTTATTTTGTAATAGTCATATCAAAAGTATCCAATTTAACAGTGTTCTGAGAAGTTAACCGACAACTAACAGCAACACTTTTTACCGCTACGGGACTTGTTTGTTGGTATTGATTGATCATTCCCCAGGAGGGATTCTGGCCAATTAAAAACGTGAGGCACAACTAATGGTTTGAAAATAATTTCCCTCCCATCAACGGGTGTTTAACATAATTTTCCATGTCACTTTCAAACTAAAAATCAAACATTTTAATATATCGATACTTTCTACACACACATATATATATATATATATATAATTACTTACATCAAAATGATCTTCACAGCAATAGAAACTAATTTTAGTCTGTTTATATTTCCTTCTAGCAACCTCAAACCATAATTTTCGTCTAACTTCTACTGCAGGCACAGTTACAAACTTTTTACGAGGCGTTGTAACTGTTGTATTCGTGCAGTATGATATAAAACAAGAATTATATGATTTTGACATTATTCCAACTTGAAAAATTGTGGAGAAAAACTAACTAAAAAAATATTAACACAATGCTTTTATTTTTTTATAATATTAAAGTAGGAATTATAAACTTTACGTTCGCGTTCAGTTCGCAGTTGGCAGTTCAGTCAGTTGAAGTTAAAATAAAAGAATCTCACAATTACGTTTATAAAGTCAGTCCGCGTTCAGTTGGCAGTTCAGGTGTAAACCGATCAAACTGAAAGTTATGCACCACGTGAGAAACGTCATTGTCAACTGTTTACTTTAGTCTTCACTTCTAAAATGGTTTTTCTTTGTTTTGTTTAGGTTTGTTCTCGGACTCGGTGGGTGTTTTTTTCAATATTGTTTTTTTACTGAAAACAATGTCGGTTACTCTATGAAAATTGTCAAAATAATTTTCAACCAATCAAATCCCTAACTGCCAACTGAAAGTTGTGAGGTTTATAATTGCAAAAATTTACCAACTGCAGAATGGCAATGACGCGAAAGCCGCCAACTGCGAACTGAACGCGAACGTAAAGTTTATAATTCCCGCTTAAAACGTCAAGCTCATATAAACTGTAAACAAAAAACTTATATATATATATATATGTTATAGACTTTGACAGTTCTTCAAATTCGAATGGCCCTTTTGTAACTGGCTATTAGTTCATAAAACATCTAAATCAGAAAGTGGCTAGCTTCATCTTTAAGTGCGTGACGTATCTGTAGTGAAAGTTGCAAACATTTAGGAAATCTTAATTTTCAGTTTTCTCCTCAAATATTCGGTTTAAAAATTTTTAAATTAATTTTTGCAAAGTAGTACTAATATACTTCAATAAAATACCAAATGCCGGATATCGGTTTAACACCCCATTGTCTATAATAAATAAATATATAGTAAAATTAATACCTATTTAGAGGTATAGTAAAATTAATACCTATTTAGAGGTACCAGCCGTTTTAGTAACTTAATGTATGCGGTTTCTTGAACCACCTGAACCCGCATGAAAAAAATTAGGTTATGACCTTTGTCATGTCAAATGCTTGACATATTTCTTATTGCATTGGCGTAGTGACTTGAAATTTCATATTATCAGTGGCGGTTTGTAATAATACAAATTAATTTTATGAAATTCATAAAATTCTAAAGATGTTGACATAATAAAAGAATATAAAAGAAGCGCACTAATTTTAAAAACGTTGTTTTATTAACTAGATACATAGTTTTCTTAAAAAAATATGGCAATTCAGAGTTCGATTAAGTACAAATTCTAGATTTTAAAAAAATGACAACGTGATCTTCAAGGCAAAGTTTAATTAGTTTCTAAATCAGAATAACTTTCGGAAAGTGATAGTTCATCATCGGATTCATTGGATACAGAGATCACCATAGGTTCGATGTTTAGTAGGTCCAGTTTGTTTTCTACTTCCCATGCTTCAGAAATAATTTTCTCTGTATGATTTATGTAATTCTGCCAGTGTTGCTCCGGTACATTTTTTACAACGTCATTCCATACTTTTAAGACTTCAGTAGGTGACCTTGCAGTTTTCGTAATAGCTTGGTCATAATGCCTTTTAGTTTCTGACCATACCATTTCGATGGCATTAAAATGGCAATAATAGGTTGGTAGCCTGAGAACACAATGACCATGCTCGGCAGCGTATTTGTCTAAATGATAATTTTTTTCTGGCAAAACATGCTTTTCAATTATATTCCAAACAGCATCCTTTAAAATGTGATCTGGAAAAGGAATATTCTTTTTTTTGAGCCATTCTAACATGCGTGCTTTACTCCAACTTTTTCTTGGGATTTCTTCATCCAGGCGACTGTGATACGTTGCGTTATCCATTATAATTAACGATGGTTCTTCCAAGTTTACAATTAGTTGCTGTTTAAACCAATTTTCAAAATTTTCGGTGTTCATGTTATCATGGCAATCGCCTGTTTTTTTATTGCATTTAAAAATAAGCGATGCATTTGCCACAAAACCTTTTTTATTACCAGCATGAACAATTACATATCGTGTCCCACTTCCAGTTATTTTTAAATCACTGTGTTTAGTACCATCTTGCCACATTCTTCTGTCCCCGCTTTTACTAAAATCCCACGTCTCATCCAGAAAAACAGGTGTAAAGAGCTTTTCACTTTTAGCAGCATGGTATTTGTTCAAAAATAATATTCTTTTTAATCTGACTGCAGGCATTTCCAATAAATGTTTTCTTCCATCCTGTTTTTTGAAATGAAAACCCATTTTTTTAATTCCCAAATATAACGAACCTTTGGAAATCTTAGTTTCTGGAGACTCTTCGATAAATTGCCGTAAAATAGTTTCTACTGTGATTTTATCCTTTCGCGCATACATTTTATAAATTACTTCCCTCAAACAATGCAGGGTATTTTTTGTAATTCGGGTTTTGCTCCGGGAAACGCTTGCAGACATATTTCTTCGAAATTCGAAATCTGTAGCTCTGTTTGGTTTTTCAAGATTATATAATGTGCTTTCTGGAACTTTTAGTGCTTCGGACGCTATTTGAATTGCCTTAAATCGAGATCCTAAATTGTTTTGAAAATAGTTTACTACATTAAGCATAAGTTTTTTGGATTCATCAGAATATCGCATTTTTATATCTTATTTTGCGTTATGACATTAACATGAAATCAAAATTTGACGTAACTTCAAAAACGTGACATCTAATAAATTAGTTACGACGTTCATTTTTGTTGGTAATTTTTTGTTTCAACCGATTTATTAATAATAAATAAGGATGGTCTTATTCTAAATGGGTATAAAATTTACTATATTACTTAACTGAAATAACAGCAAACAAAATATTTGATTACCAGGAGTAATTTTGTGAGGAAGATAACTACTAACATATTATTCTTTCATTGTTTGATCAAATTAATTAAATACCTTTTCTATGAAACCTGTTTCAGAGTTTTGATAGAACAGTGGATACGAGCTAAATATGAAAGAGAAGAGTTTTGTCATCCTGAGAGGCAGATTTATACCAGTGGCAATATGCAAGGCTTTCTTATGAAACGAGGAAAAGAAGACAGTAAATATCAAGCAAGAAAATTTGTGTTATGTGAGGCTGATGATACACTTAAATATTTTGTCAGAGAAAATAAGGAACCAAAAGCTATACTTCGAATATCTGAATTGAATGTTGTGTTTGCTCCAGAAAAAATAGGGTTGGTACTTCATGTAATATATTTTCAGATCAATCACACCTTAAACAATATTGCTTATAACAACCTAAATTGTTAAGATGATAGCATGTATAATAGTAATTAGATACACGAATATTAAGGATCTCCTATGAATTACAGTTTTAATTATTATGATTGTTTTCATTTTTAAAAACTATTCAAATTTTAAGGTACTGTAGAATTTTAATAAAGCATCTAAAAAAGTAGCAAAAACCGGTAAAATCAAACAAGAAAATTCATAGTTGTAATCAAGTGATGGTAGATTGAAATTTGTTGTTTGATTTACCATTATGAACACCTTGTAGCTAAAATGTCAATTTTCTTTAAACTAACAATCCCTTTCAGATACCCAAACTCCTTGCAGCTTACTTTCTTAAAAGAAGGAACCACACGTCATATTTATGTCTACCATGATGAATCAGAAATAATAGCCAATTGGTACATGGCAGTGCGATGTGCCAAACTTCACAGGCTCCAAGTAGCATATCCTTCTGCTAGTGAATGTGATCTAGTTAACTATTTGACAGAAGATTTTGCCAAAGAGGGATGGTTATGGAAAACAGGTCCAAGAACTTCTGATGGATTTAAGAAGAGATGGTTTACATTAGATAATAGAAAGCTAATGTATCATGATGAACCAATGGATGCTTATCCAAAGGGGGAGATATTTTTAGGTAAGTAAAATATATTAAATTATTAGAATACAAAGTAAATAAATAATTTTATTTTTAACCCGACTTCCTCCACGTAGATCGACGTCAAACAATCTGTAGATCTGTAATTATTCATCTTGCTGCTCTTAATGCGTAGTTTCAACCGAAAATGGTTTAAACAAATTCAAAATGGTTCTTAATGGTTAAAAACACACAGAGATTGTTTATAACAAATTCAATTTAAAAAATCCATTACTCATAAAAACCGTTTTCCGTTGGTACTTCGTAAATTCAACAAACCCAATTGTTATAGAAAAAATGTAAAAAGTTTCCCATCTTGATCGTCTATTCTAGGTGCCTATCAAGTTTCATCAAAACTTTTTACGTCGTTTCGGAGATTGCCCGGACAGTCTTATATATGGTCTATTTTATGTGTCTACCAATTTTTAACCAAATCGATTAAGCAGATTTGGAGATTATTCTGAACAGACAGACAGTCCAATTTTGTTTACTAGTATAGATAATAAAAAAGAAATGTACTCATCTGATGGACCAGTTAACTCAAAACAATAAAAAATACTTTGAACTAAAGTAATATTAGTAAATATGTAATAAATAAAATGTTAATTAACTGGGTAGAGCATATTGCCAGAATGCAATCTCGCGGAATACCTAAAAAGATTATAATTAATGTAATAGATGGAAGAAAACGAAAAGGAAGGTCAAGGACGAAGCGGATGGAGGATGGGGAAGACCACTACGAGATGAAATCCTTTCAAATATATTTCAATCAATGAATAATGATGTTGTCTCAGTGTGCAGTCAATATCATATGTCAAAATCGTATTAAATAGATTTCCTGGATTCAAAACTGAAAAATGTCCGAAACAAGTTGGCGGTGCTATGACGTACTAACCCCTAACATTATCTGTCTCTGTCTGCTTCTATTATATGTATATCCTCTTTCACAACAAAGTACTTTGTTGGAATTATTATATTTTGTTTGTATTGTTCTTGTATCTCGAGATCAAGTTTGACGATTTTAGTGCGGCAACACTGTTGGTGATGCAATATGACATTTGATCACTCTTAACGAGATTGACTTTTAGTTCTGTGATCTGTGACCTTAGTCGTCTTTGGCTGTGCATCCTGTATGTTTTGTCCGTTTGTCGTCTGTCTCTGTTTGTAAGGTTGTTATTGACGTTTTTGTGTTGTATTTTCAATATTTTTCAAGTTCTACAAATACAATGAAGCATAACCTCAAATTTGATTGACTTTTGTTTTGTCATACACGGAACCACAGGTATACGGATTTACTATGATAGAACTTATATGCTTAGGGTCGATAGGCGTGTAGGTCCTAGTACGTCACACTGCATTACACCAATGAGAGCAGCCTTTACAAATGGCGAGTAAAATTGTATGTTTGAAATGAAAATTATGTAATTTATTGCATTATTCATATTTTAAAACAAATAAAAATATATAATTACTTCATATAGTAGTTTTTAGGCATGTAGATCACGATTATACTGTTTTGGAAAATTAGTGGTCTTTCGCATTGTAGAGAAATATTTAAAGAAGATAGGAATCCAAGAAAGGAAGGAAGAAGCAAAAGCTAGAGTAAAGTGGAGGAGAGTAGTTGATCAAGCAAACTTCCTACTAGACCTGTAGCATTATTGAATTATATTAATTTAGGAAATTTAACAAAATATGTTTACTGTTTTAGTATACATATACATAATATTTTATTTTTACTCATAAAAGCAAAATTACATTTTCAGGTCACACTCTAGATGGCTACAGCATCAGAATAGGAGTTTCGCAGGGAGTCAAAGATCAAGGATTCTCGTTTTCTCTTACAACGCCTGACCGGATTTATAATTTATCTGCGCAGAGTGAACATGATAGAGATCACTGGATTGAGGTAATACAAAGAGTTTTAGACAGACCTTTATCACCGCAAGACTCTGCAAGTAAGTAATTATAAATAAAAATATTACAATTAGTTTATACAGGCTGAGTCATGAGGAACTTTACATACTTCTACCATATGTAGAGTCCCTCAGGGAGGATATCATGTGGCCACTAAAAAGTGTCAACTCCTCTTCTTTATTAATTTACAGGATGATTTGTGAAATTGACCATAAATTTTAATTGGCTGTAGTGTTTACACGGCTCATTTGATTTTTCTAATTTTTTCATGATACAGTACACTTCTACAAACTACATAAATAGCCAATGAAAACGACATGCGACAATGTTGACGCTGTTTGACTATTTTATGTTTTAATTTGAAATGTGTTGAGATCGCTAACGAACTCGGCAAATGCGCGTATCCATAGTAACAGGGCATGCGCAAGAAAAATTCGATTCATCATCGAGCAGCCATGAGGCCAGCAGCGCCATTGTAAGAAAGGCAGTCAAGGCTCAAAATAAGTTGTGCAATAAAGGAAAAAACCAATCAAATTGTTTTATTGTGCTTCTAACAAGTATACAGTCCACTTAAATCAACAAACACCCAAACATTTGGTCTCTTCGAGCGAATTTAGTGGAAAAGTTAACCACAGCGGACGCTAAATCAAGTCAGTACAACATTCAGACAATCACAGGCTGAAAAGTATATAGTGCAAGTGCAAATCATGCATCCTTCCAAACCGTAAGTTCGTTCCATATTTCATCTGCATGCATAAGGTAATCAAATCAATAATATCGATATTTCTTTCATCCTAAATCTCTAGTAGCATTTTACCGCGTAAAATAGTTCATTTCACTTAGGCGATTCTCACAGAACATCACAATGATGGCAGGAGAAAATGAAGTAAATGCGTCAAAATCAGATCAAACGAAACCGGATAAAACCGATATTTTGCTAGAGTTAAAAGAACAACGCGATGTAGTAATCGAAAAACTGAATAGGTTTATAAACTTCATCAAACAAGCCAACGAATCCGATTTATTAGAATTAGAATCACGTCTAGACCATGTATCAAGTATTTTCAACAACTTTGAACAAGTTCAGTCACAAATAGAATCCCTAGAAAAGTGTCCAACCAATTCAGAATGTCGTGAAACATTCGAAAACAGCTTCTTCAAAGCACAAGCCGGTGCTAAAAATAAGATTTTAGGGTTTCATAGCAACATACAAGCTAGAATAACAGCAAATCATAATTTAGCCAGTCAAAATATATTCAACAATAGAGTTAATGTAAATTCAAAAATTACACTGCCACCAATTGATTTACCTACCTTTGATGGCGATCAAAAGAAGTGGGTATTTTTCATTCAGAGATTTCAGGCATTAGTTGACCAAAATCAGCAGTTATCACAAGTAGAAAAGTTATATTATTTACAGGGTCGACTTAGGGGTGAGGCAGAAAAATTAATTCAGCAACTTGAGTTGATAGATGAAAATTATTTGATAGCTTTACGTATATTGCGAGAACGATTTGAAAACAAAAAAATTATTATAGACAAACATGTAGAAGAGTTATTCAACATGCCAGTAATCACTAAGGAATCGGCTCCTTTTTTAAGAAATTTAATTGACACATTCAAACAATTAATTACTTCACTCAAAGCTCTAGGTGAACCCACAGACTCGTGGGACCGTCTATTAATTCAACTATTAAAAATTAAACTAGACTCACGCACTAGGGAACGTTGGCATGAACATTTACATTTACAAAATAAAAGAGAACCTCCACCATTGTCAGAATTTCTCGACTTTTTAGTGAATCGTTGTGAATATTTAGAAAGCAAAGAAAAAACTGATAATCAGCAAAACATGTTAAAATCTAATTGTTACAGTCATCACACGCACAAAAATGCAAATATCAATACACAAACGAGCAAAATTTATTCTAAGTACCCCTCAAAGGGGGAAGGTCAAACAATCACATGTGCCGTCACGCAGGTGCAATGCGCTTATTGCAAAGATCAAGATCATTATATTTTCTCATGCAAAAAGTTCCTAAAGTTACCAAGTTCAACGCGACAAAACGAGGTAATTAAACTAATATTATGCTTCAATTGTCTCAGAGGTGATCATAGGGCGGATTCTTGCACTCTTGGAGCCTGCAAAGTCTGTCAAAAGAAACATAACACACTAATTCATCGAGACAATACTCAACATCACGGTACGCAAAATCAGCACACCGAATCTAACAGCATTCAAGTGCAAAATCATAGCAATCCTACATTAGCCACAAACACACACGTGGCAATCGAAAATAAACAAAACACAGATACACCTCAAGAAACTATTCAACTGTCATCAATCACACACCATCTAAACAATAAAAAACGAAATGTTCTTCTTAGTACAGCGTCTGTATTCCTCAAAGACAAATCAGGTAATTTAATCAAAGCACGCGCATTGTTAGACTCGGGTTCACAATCAAATTTAATAACCTCTGACCTCGCGCGAAAATTAAATATCCATACTACCAAAATAAACATACCAGTCATCGGCGTTAATCAAATTACTACCAATATCACAGAGCAAGTAAATACTGATATAATTTCAAGAGAAAATAATTCATTTCAACAAAATGTAACATTTTTAGTTATAAACCAAATAGCGGGCAACATCCCAAACTTCGAAATCGATTCTCAACAGTTAAATATACCGAAAAGTATTACTCTTGCGGATCCTGAATTCGAAAAATCCGCCAAACTGGATATTCTTTTAGGCGCAGGTGTCTTTTGGGACATCTTAGCAGACGGGCAACTCAAGTTGGGCGACGGTAAACCGATACTTCAGAAAACATTATTTGGATGGGTTATATCGGGACCCATATATCAAAATCATTCAATTCATAATAATAATAAAAACAATACCATATCGTGTAATTTAATCACAGCTACGCTTGAAAACGCAATTGAAAAATTTTGGAGAATCGAGGAATACCAAGATAATAACAAAAGCAATCGAACAGTCGAAGAAAAACAATGCGAAGAACATTTCCTAAAAACAATTCGGCGTACCGAAACTGGCAGATTTCGTGCAACGTTGCCGGTTCGCGAAGGTATAGGTGATTTAGGTATTTCTAAGATGAACGCGATTAGAAGGTTTCACAAATTAGAAACTAAACTGATCAACGACTCAGCTATACGCCAACAGTATACAGAGTTCATGACGGAATATGAAAAACTCGGACATATGACCAAGGTGCCGACGTGGGCAACGGAAGTAGATGGAAAGGGAGTCTTTTACCTACCACATCATGGTGTCGTGAAGGATAGTGCAACCACTAAATTACGAGTAGTGTTCGATGCGTCTGCCAAAACAGGTAACGGTACTTCATTGAATGACACGCTCATGGTGGGTCCTACAATACAGGAAGATCTTTTTGCAATCGTCATACGTTTCAGACAACACAATGTAGCAATGGTGGCGGACATAGAGAAAATGTACTGGCAAGTGGAAATTGAAGAAGAGCAACGTGATTTACAGCGAATTGTGTGGCGTCCCGACCCAAACCTGCCTCTGGAACACTACACATTAAACACTGTTACATACGGCACAGCTCCAGCTTCATTCATTGCTATACGATGCTTGCACCAACTCGCTTTAGAAAACGGTAAAAGGCACCCAATAGCATCACAAGTAATAATCCGCGATTTTTATGTTGATGACCTTATTACTGGCACAGACACCATTGAAAACGCCCAAAATTTGAGGCAAACCATCACCAACATTTTAGAAAGTGGATGCTTTCCTCTTCGGAAGTGGAAAACTAACAAACCAATCATTTTTAACGACATTAATAACGTTTCAGATTTGACAGATCATTACTTATCAACCGACGACCAATCAAAAACTTTAGGGCTTGTCTGGAACTCGCAATCAGACACGCTACATTTTAGTACAGATTCAATACAAATTAAAAATAATAATTTTACAAAACGCGAAATACTCTCCGCAATTGCTCAGTTATTCGATCCATTGGGTTTGGTCGGTCCAGTAATTGTTAAAGCTAAGGTTATCATGCAAAAACTCTGGCAGCTCAAAGTAGATTGGGATCAAATTGCTCCTTCACCAATCATTTCAGAATTTGTTCATTTACAAGGGGAATTACCTATTTTAGCTACAATCAAAGTTCCTAGACAAATAACAGTTCCCGAAGCAGTTGTTATTGAAATTCACAGTTTCAGCGATGCATCCACCATCGCGTACGGCGCCTGTTCATACCTACGAACCATAGATAACTCGGGAAACTGTACTGTACGTTTAATTTGTGCTAAATCAAGAGTAGCACCTTTAAAGGTTGTTACGCTGCCACGCTTAGAGTTAAACGCAGCTTTATTAGCAACCAATTTGACAGCTAAGCTCACAGAGGCGTTGACTTGTCATATATCCAACATTTTTTATTATACTGATTCAACAATAGTTTTATCGTGGTTAAACACTGAACCCGCATTTCTAAAAACATTTGTAGCAAACCGCGTAGCGGATATACAAAGAAAATCCAAAATCGAAAATTGGCAACATGTCAAATCCGAGTATAACGCGGCGGACATCATATCTTAATCAACCTTTCACAAGTAGTCAGTTTTTACCACTCAATAAATTACCAGAAGTAAAAAATTCAGCGCTTACACAAAATGTAATCATAGCTGACAGTACGATATTCGAGAGGTATTCTAATTTCGACAAATTAAATAGAGTAATAGCGTGGATTTTACGATTTAAAGGTAACGCATTATGTTCAAAACATGATAGGATTTACAGTACGAAACTCACAGTGCACGAATTGAAACTGGCAAAACAAGTCATTATAAGGGCCACACAATCGGCGCACTTTGCGGAAGAAATAAAATGTTTAAGTAAAAATACGCCAGTAAAAATTGTTAACTTTAAACCCGTTTTTGGATAGTGATCATTTGCTGCGTGTAGGGGGGAGAATTGCCAATTCAAGCTTCTCTTATGATAAGAAATTTCCTTATGTTCTACCTCATAATGGTCACGTGACGCGTCTTTTAATTGAAAAGGAACACACATTTTTATTACACGCTGGCGCTCAGGCAACGTTGGCCTCTCTCAGAAACAATTTTTGGCCATTGCGGGGCAAACAACTTGTCAAAAAGATCTTGCATCAATGTTTAACTTGCTTTCGAGTAAAGCCTCGTTCTTATAATGAAAGGATGGGAAATTTACCTAACGTACGACTCACACGAGCTAGACCGTTTTTACGCAGTGGAGTCGATTACGCTGGGCCATTTTTGGTCAAGGAAGTTAAGCACAGAAATAAAAGGGTCATTAAGGCATATTTGTGTATTTTTGTTTGCATGGCTACCAAGGCTGTGCATTTAGAGGTAGCAACTGATTTAACCTCAAATTCATTTTTAAACATCCTCAAAAGATTTGTTTCACGGCGTGGTTTATGCAGTGATATATATTCTGACAATGGGGGATGTTTCGTCGGGGCAAACAATGATTTACGATCGTTTCTTGAGACATTAGAACGGGACAAGTCATTCTCCGCGTTTTGTGACACGAACGAAATTCGATGGCATTTTAATCCTGCTAACAGTCCGCATATGGGTGGTTTGTGGGAATCGGCTGTGAAATCGGCTAAATATCACCTTAAAGGAGTCATAGGTCAAAACTGCTTATCTTTAGAAGACTTTACCACCTTATGCATTCAGGTGGAAGCTACTCTTAATTCTAGACCTCTCATCCCATTAACCAATGATCCCAACGATCTTTGTCCTTTGACTCCCAGTCACTTTTTAACTGGCGACGTATTGAAGGCTATACCTCAAGTAAATGTTCACCAAATACCACTCAACAGGCTATCAACCTATCAGGCTTTGCAGAAAATGTATCAGCATTATTGGCGTCGTTGGTCTTCCGAATACATCTCAGCTTTGCAACAACGTGCAAAGTGGAAAACTGCAAGTAAAGAACTTCTCAATGTAGGAGCTCTCGCTCTATTAAAGGATAAGAACTCGCCTCCATTGTGTTGGACTTTAGCTCGCATCGTTGAGCTGCATCCCGGCAGCGATGGTGTCGTTAGAGTAGTTAGTCTCGGTGCGAAGAAAGGAGTACTGAAGAGGGCAGTATCAGAAATTTGCGTCCTACCTATAGACATTTGAAAATTTTCTTCTTACTGTTTTTAATGATTGACATTTTATTTAGTTGTTCTTTGAAAGAGTTTGGTTTTATAATTTGTTATATTATTATTTGCCGTTTGAAAGTCGAGCCTTTCAAGGAGGCCGGTATGTTTGACTATTTTATGTTTTAATTTGAAATGTGTTGAGATCTCTAACGAACTCGGCACATGCGCGTATCCATAGTAACAGGGCATGCGCAAGAAAAATTCGATTCATCATCGAGCAGCCATGAGGCCAGCAGCGCCATTGTAAGAAAGGCAGTCAAGGCTCAAAATAAGTTGTGCAATAAAGTAAAAAACCAATCAAATTGTTTTATTGTGCTTCTAACAAGTATACAGTCCACTTCAATCAACAAACACCCAAACAGACGCACTTTTATTCAATTTTTAGCGAACGATCGAATCTTACCAAGAATAGAACAAACATATAAATTTTAAGTATTTCAACTAAAATGATAAACTGTATTGAATAAAACAATAACGACAAATACTAAACAACAAAAAACAGTAACTAATAACAATAACGAACAACAATTTTAAAATAAATAATAACTAAAATTATGTAGTTTAGATAAACAAATACAATAATGGTAACAAAATAAAAATAATTTAAAGTAGATGAAGTAGAGTGTTGATGGTAAATGATTAAAATTTTGTGTCAGATAATAATACATTGTATCAACTGTACCAAATAAAAATAACGAACAACTAAAAAATTTTAAAATCAAGATGGGCGTTGACTGATTGACGTTTCTTGATATTTTATACCCATTGTCATTATCAATTGTTATTTATGTGTACAAGAATACATATTTCTTCGGTTGTAATTGTGTTAGCTTTGGTAACCTTTTGTTACTTTCGTTCAAAATGCCACATCAGTTTTCAACCACAGAATATGCCAACATATTTTTTGTTTATGGGTTCTGTGCAGGGAATGGTAGAGTTAGTGCTAGAGAATATCACAGGAGATTTCCTGATCGTCAAACTCCCAGTCATCCAACATTTGGGTCAGTTTTAAATTATTTGCGAGAAAATGGCACTTTTCCTAGTGGAAGAACAGAACGACATGTAGATGAAGCGCAGGAAGATGACATTATTGACGCTGTTACTATGAACCCTACAATAAGCACTATACAAGTAAGTAGAGAACTCAATGTTACTCAATCAAAAGTAAGTAGAGTCTTAAAAAGATAATCTATACCCTTATCATATTCAAATGGTTCAGATGAAATCCATAGATTGGAATTTTGTAGATGGATTAACAATTATCGACCAACACTGTACAGGAAACTACTTAAAGATGAAGCCCAATTTACAAGAGACGGAATAAATAATTCCCGTAATTCACATGCTATTCGAGAATGTCGTTCCCAGTTGAGGTTTTCGGTTAACGAGAACATTGGTGTCATAAATTACCAATTAGTAGGTCCTCACTTTTTTGATGGTCCTTTAAGAGGACAGGTCTATTTGGACTTACTACAAAGTATTTTGCCGAGTTTGCTTGCCAACGCGAATGATGTTATCCGAGGGATGTATTTTCAGCATGATGGGGCATCCCCCCACTTTTTACTGGCAGTGAGACATCTAAATAATGTTTACGGCAACAGGTGGATAGGACGTGCAGATCCTTTTTCGTGGCCTTCAAGATCTCTTGATTTAAATCCCGTGGATTATGATACTTGGGGACGATTGAAGCAACTAGTTTACCCAGAGAATATTAATAACCCACAACAATTAATTGATAGAATTATACTTTTTTGTAATACTATTAGAAACGATCCCCAGAGTATCCGTAATTCAATACGGCAATTAACAATTCGGCAACAAAAATGTGTAGAGGTTGCAGGGTTCCATTTCGAGAATCTACTTTAAATTATTTTTATTTTGTTACCATTATTATATTTTTTTCAGTTCTTATTTATGCGTTTATCTTAACTACATAATTTTAGTTATTATTTTAAAATTGTTCGTTATTGTTATTAGTTACTGTTTTTTGTTGCTTAGTGTTTGTTGTTATTGTTATTCGATACAGTTCATCATTTTAGTTAAAATACTTGACATTTATAACATTTGTTTAAATTAATACCTTATTATGTGATACTACATTATGGTAGTTCTATTTTTGGTAGGATTTGATCGTTCCCTAAAAATTGAATAAAAGTGAGACAACATTGACGCATATGTCGTTTTCATTGGATATTTATGAGTTTGAAAATCACTTTTTGCATTGAAAAAAATTATATACAGTGTGCAATATTTAATACGAATCCCTAAATTAATTTTTCCAAAGGCGGTCCTGGAGTTTAGCTAATACCAGTCGAATGGTTGATAGTAGTGTACTGTATCATGAAAAAATTAGAAAAATCAAAAGAGGCGGGTAAACACTATCAATACAATTTACTGTTTGGACCCTTACTTTGTGGAATCTACTCATATTAATATTATAAATGAAACTAACTGTTTCTAATTAATTCCACTATTTAATTACAAAATTTATGAAAATTATTAAAGGATATTGATAATTATTTCGATATTGACATATCATCGTCAGAATGACAGAAGTTACATTTTATGTGATACCTACTTGATGTTTAATATTTTGGCTAGACCAAATAGTAAGTGACCTATCTTGTGATTGACTTAATATATATGAATAGAAAAAAGAAGAAGATATGATTTTACAAATATTAAAGCTTAGGTATTACTAGCCCTAAGGGGATATCCTGGATATCTTTTTCCCATTTAAGATCAGTATAACTGTGCAATGATATAGGAAACCAAGGAAAACTATATCTGCTGATCTTTACAATAGTTACTTAAGAAGACAATTTATTAGTGGAGAGCTCCCTAGATTTATCTGTTCATTGACAACTTCATATTGTGGGTCTCTTAAGTGTCTTTTTATTTCTAGTTCTTCAAGGAAATCTAGTTCTTGTTTCTTATCACAAATATGCAGTACTTCTAGTTCTGTGTTAGGTGTTAATGAATGTTTTGTGTCAAGAAGGTGTTTTGCGTAATGTGATTTATCTGGCTGTTTTAATCTGTATGCTCGTGAGTGTTCATTGTATCTAATTTCAAAATTTCGAATTGTTTGACCAATATAGACAGCATTACATTCTGGACATTTAAGTTTATATATTCCAGACTTTTTTAATGGGGGTATTTTTGTTTTTACATTTAACAATTTTTTACTCACATTGTTTTCTGTTTTAAAAGAAATTGCTGTATTTGTTGAACAAGATATTATCTTTGAAATATTATTAGAAATATTACCAGCATATGTGATGGTTTTGTAATTTTGTATTTCCCTAGTTTTTTCAGGAAATATTAATTGTAATGCCACTTTTTCCTCTTTTTTATTAATTAATTTATTTATTATATGTAATGGATAACCGTTGGATGTGGCTATTTGTTTAATTATATTAATTTCTCTATCAAAATTATATTTGTTCATAGGAACTGAAAATGCTCTATGAATCATTGAATTATATGCTGCTAATTTATGTGACATGGGATGATTGGAACTATATGGTATAGTCACATCAGTATGTGTTGGTTTTCTGTAAATTGAAAAATCAAGTATATTATTGACTCTTTGAATTTTAATATCAAGAAAATTGATTGAGTTATTTTCTTCAACTTCTAATGTAAATTTAATTTTTGGATGTAAATTATTAATATGATTGAACAATATATCTAATTGTCGTTCACTACCTACAAAACAAGCTAATATGTCATCTACATACCTATACCAAAATAATATATTTTTTGAAATGTTACATTCAAAGATTTTTCTTTCTAAACTGTCCATAAAAATGTTTGCTAAAATTGGTGATATGGGGCTTCCCATTGGTAAACCTTCATTTTGAATATATACCTTATTATCAAAATTAAAATAATTCTGATTAATACATACATCAAACAAATTAAGTATATCTGATATTATTCCTGGATTAATATTTTTATCCTCTAGTAATTTTTTAACAAGTGTTATGCATTCTTTAGATGGAATTTTAGAGAAGATATTGGTAACATCAAATGAAATAAGTTTAGAGTTATCTTGTAATTTGTATGTTTTTAATTTTTTTATTAGTTCTATTGAATTTTCAATTGAGTATTTAGATATACCTCCATAGCTATTAAGTATATTGTTTAGTTTTTTAGCTAACTTATTATTAGGAGTATTAACGTAAGAAACTACAGGTCTAATTGGTTTCGATACTTTATGTAATTTAACAGTTCCATATAATTGTGGAGACTGAGGATTTTTATTAATCATGTATTTTTTGTCATAATCATTGAAAACATAATTTGAACTATTGACAATCTCTCTAACATTATTAGAAAACTTTTTTGTTGGGTCTGCCCTTAGAATTTTTACATCAGAAGATTCTATAAAATTATTAACTTTAGATTTATATTCTTCGGATTTTAAAATGACAGTGGCATTTCCTTTGTCAGATTTTGTTATTGTGAGGTTATAATCTTCTACTTTTTGTTTAATTGAATTTAATGCTGAAATATCATTTTTTGTTTGACGTTTAACCTTAGAAGGTTTCATATTTTGAATCAAATTAGCAATTTGTAATTTTTCATAAAGAAAACTATTTGACTGAGATTTTAAAGCTATTTCTGACTCTGTAGCTAAAATTTCTTTAATACTATTTGTGAATTTTGGTGGTATGCTGTATTTTAAGCCTTTATTTAAAAATTCTATCTCACTATTTGTGAAGTTAGTGTCTGAAAGGTTTTCGAATCGTGGTGCAAAGTGTATTGGTGTGTAAGTACTTACAGTTTTATGATGTTCAGTGTATTGAGTGTTATGTTTTATGTACTCAAGCTGTTGTAGTTTTCGTTCTTGTTTCTTGTATTTCTTGTGCTTCATAATGCTGACACTTTCTCTGATTTTGTAATCTAAACAGAAAAATTCAAGTGGATGAAGTTTGAATGTGAGTTCAGAATGAACAATTTTTAAGTATATATCTAAGGAGTCTCTTATTTTAAACCATTTTTTACTCTCCTCTTTAATCCAGACTCGTTGAGCACATTTTACGGCTTTTTGGGCTTGAGGTGTTTTTGTGTGGCATTTTAGGTTTACATAATTTGGTATCACTTCTTTCTTAAGGCATTCTTGGTTAAACCAGATGTTTTGAGATGCTGTGCAACGTTTTTTCAGTAACTTCTTGTATAGTTGGGTCAATTCTTCTCTCGAAGATTTTTTAATTGAATTTACTGTTTGGACCCTTACTTTGTGGAATCTACTCATATTAATATTATAAATGAAACTAACTGTTTCTAATTAATTCCACTATTTAATTATATATCTTCTTCTTTTTTCTATTCATATATATTAAGTCAATCATAAGGTAGGTCACTTACTATTTGGTCTAGCCAAAATATTAAACATCAAGTAGGTATCACATAAAATGTAACTTCTGTCGTTCTGACGATGATATGTCAATATCGAAATAATTATCAATATCCTATTATTTTCATAAATTTTGTAATTAAATAGTGGAATTAATTAGAAACAGTTAGTTTCATTTATAATATTACTTTCAATACAGTTTATCATTTTAGTTGAAATACTTAAAATTTATAACATTTGTTTAAATTAATACCTTATTATGTGATACGTCATTATGGTTGTTCTATTTTTGGTAAGATTCGATTGTTCGCTAAAAATTGAATAAAAGTGCGATAACATTGTCGCATGTCGTTTTCATTGGCTATTTATGTAGTTTGTAGAAGTGTACTGTATCATGAAAAAATTAGAAAAATCAAATGAGCCGAGTAAACACTACAGCCAATTAAAATTTATGGTCAATTTCACAAATCACCCTGTAAATTAATAAAGAAGAGGAGTTGACACTTTTTAGTAGCTACATGATATCCTCCCTGAGGGCCTCTACATATGGTAGAAGTATGTAAAGTTCCTCATGAGTCACCCTGTATATTTATCTATCTACAAAATGTATGCTATATAAAAGATAGGATAAAGATTGAGATATTAAAAAAAATTTCCAGTTTCAAAAGTGCATTTTAATTTTTTTGTTCAATTTACAGTCTCTGGGCGGCTAATACGTAAACGAGCGAATACAAATTCAATCAACATATTTTCCCAAAGGTAGTTAAGACGTATATATGAACAAGTAATGTTTCTATCGACCTAGTCTTGTATTAATAATTATAATCAATAAAAAAGCGTATATCACATGATTACTCACGTAAATACTCAAAATATAAATAATCTTTTTTTTTTTATTATTTAATACAGATTATTTTTATTCTTTGTTGTCTAAATAAATGATCTTGTGATGATTATTTTGCATGTCAGATTCGTAGAATTGTCCTAAATGTTTGAAGCTCAGTTTGGTTCAAACCCAAAAAATGATAATTGTTATATCTACCAATATATAAATGTATTATTATTTTTTTATTTAATTTGCAAATATTGTTACAGTTCGTATAGAAAAAATGAATTTTTGGATTATTAATCCTTTTTTTTTCAAAGGTTTGTTATTAAAATTTACATCTTTAAACTAAGGCAATATGTATTTATAAATTGTTATCAAGCATTTTTGGTTTGAACTAGATGTATAATTCTAGTATTTAAAGAGTTTGTTAAGATATTTAAGGAAATAAGAAAATTTAGAAATACTGGTACAACGTGAATAATGTTAGAATTTTCTACAGATAAAAGCTAAATAATAATGATAATAAACGTCATTTATAAGTACAACCAAACCCTCTTCATTTCACATATAAATTTTCAATGTCTGGTAAAAAGATAGTTTTTGATAAACTAATATCAAAGTTTTTGTTTATTTGTTTTATTTTCTCCAGTGATGTATGTATAATGAAGTGACATTCACTGAAATATGTATTGTCTCGTTTTCCAGTGGTACTGTTACATAAATAAATATATAAATATTTAAACAATTACTTTAGCTTTATTTGTAGAAAGTTTAAAATGTTTCCAAGAGGTTTTTTTTAGAAAATAATCAATCAATGGCATACAATCTCACCATTTTTTGTTAAAAACTTTGGGTTCTACTGTTAGGTTGAATAGATGCTGAACACAGTTTTGAATTAATATAATTCAATTTATCTAACCTCAGTAGCTGGTTTTAATTTAAAAGAAATGTTCAATTCATTGCTTCAGTATTTCCCAGACAAGAACTTGTTTGATTTGCTAATAAATTGAGTAACATAACTAGAGTTTACTTCTCTTGTTGAACTTGGTAACATGATAAGTATTTTCATCAAAAAGTCTGTCTCATAAAATTTAGCCAGTTAGACGCCTTAATTTATATTTATATTAATTTTACTCAAATCCAAATTTTAAACTAATTAAAGATAAATTGAATGTGTGTGTTGCTTCTTACTTCTATTATTTTTCTAACTTTATCACCATAAGAGGTGATAATTTGACATTAAATCTAATCTACAACTGTAATCACTTTCAGAACTTTATGATACAAAACAAAATAATAGTATATTATTCAACAAGCATATAATGATGTCTATTATTCATGAAGGTGCGTTTATGTCGCGAGCCGCAGGAGAGTGGCATAAACACCTAAGTGAATATTAACCATTATATGCGAGTAGAATACTATATTTTGTCCACCACTATTAATTACCTGTTTATAAATGAATTTATTTTTTTTTTCTCTTCCCTCCAATTTAGGAAGAAATTATAGGCTTTCATATATAATCTTTTCGACTTTTCTGGCAATAAATTTAAGGATAATATTTATTCTGCTTCTCTTATTTTTGGCGGGGTTTGTCTGATTCGCTTTCTATATTATATTTTCTAGTAATTTCAATTTATATTCAGTAATTAAAACTCTTGCAATCCTATAAATTATTTAAAACTTCAGTTTCTTAGGTTTGACATTGAAATCTAAACGCTCTATACACAACAGCTTGATAAATTATTATTAATGTCTCGATTGTTTAGATGTCTGAGATCATGAAATGAAGAATTGTACGCATAAGGTTCGAATATTTTTAAATATTATATTGTAACATTTGTATATACATATACATATTTATCCGTATCATGTTACCTGTTCATTATTCACTTGTGAGTAATGTACGTCATTATACTTGAAGAAGCACACGTAAAATGTAAACATTATCAAATAGTGGTGGACAAAAAATATTATATCAATACTTACGTAAAAAATGTTCACTTTCAAAACATCAAGACTAAAGGGTATTTTCATTTTTATATTTAAAAACGAAAGTATTGGAAAAATAATGCATAAAACTCGAATATAAAGCCTCTTTTTTGCACTTGCCAGTCGCTTTATATGCTTGTATAAGTTATATAAGTATTTTTCCATTTTCGTAATTCAAAAAAATTGATAAAACAATAAATATAACAACAATATGTATATCGGATCTTTTAAATTGGAGCTGCATGAATAATTGAAAAATTTTTACTGGTTTTTATTTTATGAGACACTCAAGATTTTGTTACATTTTTTTGTTTGTTTATAACTAACTAAAAACATATCTACTTTTTGTTTGTTTTCATAAAACACGATATAAAGGATATTCGAAGAAAACTCTAGAAACCTACTTACATTAGGTAGCGTTGAAACATTTGACTTTTAATAATAAGTATTATGCAAATTTTGTAAATTAAGCTGCATTAAAAACAAGAACTTTTTATTCCTATATTAATTTAATAAGCTTTGAAAAAAAAATAGAATTGGACAAGATCCAGGTTGAAGTTGAACAAGAATATAAGAATGCTATCGTTCTAGATCCCATGAAATCAAAGAAAAACAGCAAACTATAACTTTATATGTGTCATGAGAATTAGGAGTCGGACAACTCTTTTATTTGTGAAAAATTTTGGGAATTGAGGAGTTTCTTTGAGAAGTGGGTAAAAGCGTCAATTTGGCGATATTTTAAAATACTATTAACACCTTTTTCAAATTCTGATTGAGAGTATGTTGGGAAGATTTTGTCCGACAAAAATCTTGATTATTTAAGGGTTGGTCAACAACCGGAATACGTCATTTTTATGACTGATCCAAATTTTACGAACAGCGATCTCAATTTTTAGTCGCGTGCCATAAAAATCATACGGTTTGAAAGAGACAGATTATGATTCTTGCCATTCCTGTATGATCTTGTTGGAAATAAAGATATTATTATTAATATACTGACAACGAACTGCCATTCAACGAATACAAACTCACAGTCCTTCACAAAGATGCAACTGGGAAACTTTGAAAATTATTAATTGAAATCCAGAAATGTTTAATATTTCGGTGCGTAAGCGAGCTAGATGAAGCAAAAGTATTGAGTGAGTATCGCTTCCAGTCAAATTCCTTTTCATTATCGATGTTTTTATTACCTGGATATCATAAACAAAGATAAGGCGTCCACATAAACAAACTAGTACATACAAAGTTACAGCTTACTGTTTTTCTATGATCACATAAGATCAAGATATTTGACAGTTTTATTTTGTTAAAAAGCCTTATATTATCAAAATAATATCTGTATATACAGGGTGTCCCGTAAATTAGAGGCATGATAGATTGTTAAAAAATATTTTAAATACCCAAATACAACTTTTCTCTAGCCTTATTAGTTTGTGGGATACAGGTTGTTGAAGGATGCAGAAGATATACACATTTTATTGCATATCTTCTCGGGAGATGAAAGTATAAATTTGAAATTTTGTCTCTTCAGAACACATCAACAGTATTAATTCTGTCAAATTCTAATGAGCCAGTGGCGTTGTTCGAGGGGTTCGTAAACTTTTATTGTATCATATTTTTGAAACACCCTGTTTTTAGAGCTGAAGACTTTTGACTGCAATTCTTTATTAAATTTCATACATAAAAGGTACTCTTTGTTGAACTCGATACAACACTCCATTTTCAAGATTTTTAACTTTTTATTGCAGTAAGACACTTTTTTATGTTGTAAATTTTTTTAAATAAATTTGTAATACCTACTTGCTCGTAATTTCCAAATAATTTAAACACAAACGTTTTTTATGGGTTTGTAATTCATAGTTCTTCAATTAAAAATAGTAATTTGAAATAACCTCATGAATAAACTTATTATTGAAACTATTTTGTATGCAGTAGTTAACTACATTAACAAACATTGCTATTTCATTAAATGTTCGAAATGACGTCCTTCAGTTTCTATACATTTTTGCATACGTTTTTTCATTTGGTTGGTTATCTTCCTCAGCAAAAATCTATTAAGAGGCAACTCGATGCAACACGTTTCTATTCTTTCTCTGAGTTCACCCACCGTATTGTAGAATATACTTTTTGTTTCAATATTCCCCACACGGCATAATCCATTGGATTACATTCAGAAGACCGTGCTGGCCATTTGTCCGGTGCATCTACACCACGGCCTATCGATTTTCATTTAGCCATTCTCTACCTCAGAAACTAAGAAGGTTAGAGAAAAGTTGTAATTGGGTATTTTGAATATTTCTTAACGATCTATCATGGCCTCTAATTTGCGGTACTTATTTACGGGACAACCTGTATAATTTAAAAAAATATTCCACTTGCATTAACTATGCATACTGGCGTCGGCTACATTATATTATTATTTAAATGACTTTTAGTTTCATTTCAATATTTAAGGAATTCTAAAATTTATAATATTACTTTCAGTTTGAAAATTATTAAATTTTCAGTGCAATTTCTTCACGTTTTCCAAATAGATTTCATATCTTCATCTTCCTAGTGCTGATAGTATTCATAAATTTCACTGCTTCCATTTTCCACGAAATTGTAGATTGCGTGAGGATAAGCTGCTAATCAATTTTGTTTTTTCTTAAGACATTTTTCCCGTTTTAAATTCTTACACTGTTATTGAAATGCCCTTGTTAATGACCTTTTAAAGGATGAGATATGTGCATATGCAATTATAGAAACCATTTAACCAAAGAAATATTGAAAAAAAATTCACAGGTTGAACCAAGATATAATTGCATGATTTAAATATAAAATTTGTAATAATATAACGAGAACTTGATATAAATAATCGACTATTTATTGTACTTTTTAAGAAACTGAAAGCTTTCAGTATCAGAGGAATAGACTTTGAATTTTTCGAGGTTTGCTTTGCAGAATGCTAGAATTTTGAAATTACTATATTGACATATTTCAATAAGTGAACTTAGTTCCCATTCCAAAGATTTTTAAAATTATGAAAACCAATCCTAGAAAAATATGCAGCTTTAAAAATGTTCTTGTTTTGTTTGTACAACTATTTATAATGTAATTTGTTGTTTTTTCTAGTTATAAGATACTTTTTTGGCATGATAGGTCCAAAAAAACTATTTTTAATTTTATTTTGTAATGTTTATAAGCATATTTCAATTTACCATATAATTGTAAATTTTTATTTTTTTTGTAAGATGTAGCAAAAAAGATACATCAACCATCATGTATTTATAACCACCTTATATATTATAACTATTACTCTGTAAAGAGTATCATTTGGTTCAATACATTTTCCTACAGCTGCATTAAAAAATTTCCTAACTTTAATTTATTATACTGTTAGATACAAATAATGGTCATGTAGGTAAAGTACTGGAGTTGACAAATAGGGAACTTTCCAATTTTTTTATTCAATAATATCATAAAGTGGCGTCTAAAAATCCTAATCCTCAAGGATTTTTTTAATCAATATCAACTTGGAAAACATAGTTTAAAGCTCCGTGTTATTTAAAATCATTTCTAATGACGTAAATCGCGCGAAAGCGAGTGACGTAGAACAGTAGTATTCCCAGCTGTGTAATACTCGTGTAACAATCGCCGGCCACAACAGAGATGCCAATTCGAGGCATTTTCGGGGTTTCTTAGGGACAATTTTTGGAAGGATTTTTTGAACTGCATTATAAAATTATAGGCAATTATCTATCACCAATGATATCATGTGTGTTATTCGGAATAATTTACATCAAAATAATAAAACGTGTCTCAATTATCCTATGCCACAAAAGCTGTTGAAACATAGGTATTTTAAATTTTGTATATTTATGAAAAGTTTCTTTAAATATAAAATGTAATATACATATCTATTATGAAGCTGTAACATTATTCGAAAATGAAGGGATTATGTGAACAAATATGGTATTTTTTAGACCTGTAAGAGGGATAGTTTCTTGTACTATGCTGGCGACACTGCACGAAGAGATCGTATTTGTAATATATTTCGTAATCATTTACGTTCTTAAAATTTGTGTTCTGCTGCTGTTAGTTATTTGTGACATTTTGTATCTTCCGTTATGTTAAAAATATTATGGACACAAACGAAATTTCACAAAGTCTAATAAATCAGAATGAACCGAAAATACAAAAAAAAAACAGGAGGAAACACTCGAGTAAATAACACAGTGAACAGAGCAACAATGGCTGCATTAATGGTATACGTTCGTTCCTTGTCGCATGGACGCACGCGCAGTACCGAAATATACTCTTCTACGTCACAACCAATAGCAATGCGATTACAAAAGCTTCACATAGTTTGAATTTTTCGGAATTTTAAATTCGTTGTGGTTGTTTTTTTTTCATGCAATGTATTCTTATGATTTATAGCAAATTTTGGTAATTAAAATTTTAGTCAAGTTCCCTATTGTAGCCAGACAATTAGAATTAACATACCCGTTAAAATGGCATTTTTCTAATGATATAGGTTAATATTTAACTTATTCAAATTCAAAAATTTTTCATTGTAACTACAACTACACCAACACTAACACTTTTTTTTACCTTCAGTCTCTGAAGAAGATAACTTGGTTATCGAAACGCGCGTAAGATAGTTTAAAGTGTTAGTGTAGTGTAAACAGTGTTCATTGTCAAATATCGCCAACGGTTCCAAAATTCCCAACTTAATTGTAACTACATTTAAAATTTAAACATCCATAGAAAAAGTGTAGTGTATAACTTGCATGGAATGCCCACTCGTATACTGTCATAATAGTGAGAAATAATATATTATTCAATCTAGTGTTTTAACAAGAATAAACCCAATTCTAATAGTATGATCATTTAATGATGGCCATTGAGACACGCGCCCCAACCATTAAATGTGAGTTGCATATACAATTTTTTACACTCCCACGCATTAATTTTATCATTGGATATACACAAATTTCAAGAACACAGTAAACTGCATAAAACTGTTAAATTTAATTAAGATCTGTCAGATAGGTTGTTATAGAAATATTGGGATGTTGCATTCATATTGGATATAAACTGATTATTTTAAGGAATATAATTAGGTACAGTTTCTGCATAGCTAATGATGAAATTAAAGTAAGCGAGTGAAAAAAATATGTATGAAGTACTTTTGAACAAATGACAGGTTGACCATATGCAAAATAATTTTAAACCTCCCTATAAATTATGTGATTGAATTTAATTATTTCAAGTCAACATATATGAGATATAAAAAATTATTTAGGCGAAAAAATATGGATTAACAATGTTCAAGCAGTTTATGTTTCAATTTGATGTCAAAGGCAGCTATTTGAATCGAAAAAATTCATAATAAAGTGAAGTGTTAGCATTTTAGTGGAATCGATTTAGGTATTTCGAATATGATCACAAATGTTACTTACACTATTTAACATTAATTTCTTGTGAATTTTGACTTTTTTATAAAAATCGAAGTAAAATTAACCCATTAACGCCCACGATTTTTTTTTAAGAAAAAATGATTTTTTTGCAGATCTTTATTGAAAATGATCTTTTAAACAAACTTTCAAATGTATATAAATAAATGTATATTTGATATATGTCAAATTAGTAACATATGTATATGTACTCATATGAGTACAATGGGCAATACAGTGTAACTTATAATGAAAAATAATTATTCTAAATGAAACAATTTAAAACAATCCCTCTCAATACAAAGAGTGACATTACATTCCTCACAGCACCTGCGAATTCGTTGATGGCATTTGACACATCTCAGTTGTTTAGCCAGTTTTTTTTGGAAAGTGTGTCTTCTAACACTTGGTAAAGTTGTGCCGGCTGGTTTGTCTCTGGCAGAGATCATAAATACTCACAAACAACTTATATTAATGAATTGATGAAAAACCTTATTTAATACATAAAAGATATTGCCAAAACGATGGTCAATAAATATTTGTACCGTAATTGGTAAAAACATTTTACCTAACCTACTTGATTCACCGTCGTATTTTTACCATTGTCATTGCTAGGTTAGGAGTTGATACAACAACCCGCACTTTATAATTTTTATAGCGAGTTTGCGTTCAGAGAGAAATTGTAAAAAAATATCTGATATACACTGTGTCCGTAAAGTATGGAACAAATTCATTTTTAGCTAAACAGACCATTTTAAGAAATAATCCTGAAACACGTCGATTTTTGATTTTAATTTACCGTATTTTAAAATAATAATCTAATAAAGAGGGTGAATTACTTTCGAGTAATGACGTCACCGTCTTTTTTTTTAAATGGAACACCCCCATTTTGTTTCAATTTTCGGATTACTCTAGCTGAGCTGATTCCAAAAATGTATCACATGTTGATTCCAATTGGTACAGGGTGAACAAAAATACAATAGTTTTGTGTGTGCTCATAAAGTAACGCGTAACATTCTTTATTAGTTAAATTAACAATATTATCAAAAATACTTATGAAATACATGACTTTATAAATGTTCGAACTGCAGCCCTTGCTGTATTTGACAGTAACCCAAACGGTGTACAAATTCTTGTTGAACCTTGTTTATTGTGTCTTGAGAAATATTGTTTATTGCTGTCCGAATTCTCTCTTTTAATTCTTGAATATTTGCTGGTTTCGTTTGATACACAACATTCTTCAGATGGCCCCACATAAAATAATCCAAAGGATTGAAATCTGGTGACCTCGCTGGCCATTCAATAGGTCCACGTCTACCAATCCACCTGTTCGGAAAAATTTCATCTAGGTACCTTCTAACATCTACAGCATAATGTGGAGGTGCACCATCCTGTTGAAACCATAAACTTTCATCAAAACCTCCAGGATTACGTCTGCTGGGAAACAAATTACGTAAAGAAGGTACGAGATACCCCCTTAAAAACTTAAGGTACGTTGCCCCGTTTAAATTACCTTCGATAAAGTAGGGTCCGATGATTCGATTTCTTACAATTCCAGCCCATACATTTACCTTTTGCGGGTATTGTCTATGATGCTCACACATCCATTGGAGGTTTTCTTTTGCCCAGTATCTACAATTCTGACGGTTAACCTCGCCATTTAACGTGAAAGTGGCCACATCAGAAAAAATAATGTTTTGTATCAAGAGAGGGTCTCGGTGACATTTATCCATCATTTTTTCGCAAAATTGGATTCTTCTATCGGGATCATCTTCGTTTAATTCCTGCACAAGTTTGATTTTATAAGGATGCCATTTTTCAAGCTTTAATAGTTTGTGTACCGTTGTTTTGCTAACACCGATATCGCGACTAACTTTACGCACAGAAGTGTGCGCATCTTCTTCAAAACTAAGTAAAACTTCTAATGCTGTATCAGCATTTGCAGAGGGACGACCTGATTTGCGTACATTTTCAACCGTACCAGTTTCTCGAAATTTCTTTTCAATCTTACTGACTGTTGAACGCGTTATAGGTCTTTCTGGATATTTACCATTAAACAAATTGCACACTTCCATCTGAGTTCGCGATCTGTCTCCATACACAATCATCATAAGTATTTCAATTTTTTGTTTTACACTTAACTCCATTTCTACTTCTAATTAAATCTAAGCAATAATTGAAACATTCACGAATACCAAAAATTTTGTAGTACTTAACTGTCACTGAACATCAATAAATTACTAAACAAATAATGACATTTCACAAAAAATTAGACGACTATGTTTTTTTTAAATTGATAAGAAATAATTTCTTTCATATTCTGTCTGATAGACCACAAGTACAACTTCAGGGTGTTACATTTAAACCAATTGCCGCTAGACAGAAAGTATTTTTGATAATATTGTTAATTTAACTAATAAATAATGTTATGCGTTACTTTATGAGCACACACAAAACTATTGTATTTTTATCCACCCTGTACCAATTGGAATCAACATGTGATACATGTTTGGAATCAGCTCAGCTAGAGTAATCCGAAAATGGAGACAAAATGGGGGTGTTCCATTTAAATAAAATGACGGTGACGTCATTACTCGAAAGTAATTCACCCTGTATATAAGATTATTATTTTAAAATACGGTAAATTAAAATCAAAAATCGACGTGTTTCAGGATCATTTCTTAAAATGGTCTGTTTAGCTAAAAATGAATTTGTTCCATACTTTACGGACACAGTGTATGTTGCTATTCCTTGCATTCCTTACATAATATACCTACTCGGTTTATTTAACTCCGCTTGTATTTTATATCAAACTGATATCAAAAAATTTAAAATAATATAAAACACATTATTTTATAAACTACATCTGGTCGCGTTCATCAACACCAGTTAAAGATCGCTCCGAAAGTAGCGATCAGTTAGCGCTAATCTCGCACGAAATATGACTTCCGTCATTTGTCATTCGTTTGTTTATGTTATATTCAAGAAATTTGGTTCGTTTTTTTGATCTTTTGACATTTATCTGTTTACATTGTTTTTCAGAAATATTACTTTAGTACTCTTTAAGTGGAGCTATACTAACAATAACATAAAATAAAAGCAAAAATCAAATACCATACTGAAAATAAACCAAACACACGGGGTAAGCGTAGGGTTGCCAACTCTTGAAAGGACCAACTCGGGAGACTTATGGATGTTGAATAGGGAGAGAGAAAATCTCAATTAATTTTTAAATTTATATTTATTTTGCTTTCGAGCAGCATCTAATATTTGTCGCTTTTTCATCACAAAATCATAAGACTTTTTACATGAAAAATCGAAGTTTGTTAGTACTTGTAACTCTGCTTTTACCAAAGAAATACTCATTCGGTTTCTTTCCTTGATTCATTATGCTGAATACAAAGTGATTACAAAGGGTGCGTTCCAGTAAGCGCTCACGACCCCGCGGTTTTTCCCGTTATTAGTTCGAGTTTGAATATAATCAAAATGAAAGCTATTCATTCACCAAACTAGGTTATGTTATTAATAAATAAGGAAAAATGTATAAGTAGCTGTTGAATATAAACTAAAACTAATTTTATTGAATTTATTATATTTATCTGTCTCTGCACGTGCACAATCGGCTTCAGAAACCAAAGCTTCCACTGCAATTCCTTTTTCTGCATCATATAAAGTAATTTTGGTTGTCGCCATCTTTGAGTTTTGAATATCATCCACTTCTACCCACCTCTTTAGATGGGGGTCGTTGTGAGCTTGGTATGAGCGAAAGTAATGACGTTTTCGCCGCAACCACAACGACCGCGGTCGTCATGTGGAATGGCTAAAGGAGCATTTTGATCGTTGTAAGCGCTTAGTGGAACGCACCAAAAGACAGCGAGTAGCTACGTGCGAGCGAAGGATGTGCATAATTTTCAGAAAAACCGGAGAAATTATTGTTTGTCGGGAGGTCGGGAGATTAATCATTATTACTGGAGTTTCCCGGGCAATCCGGTAGGGTTGGTAACCGCTATGATCAGCAGCGGATCGTAAAGTGTTCCTTTAAATGGCGGCCGATCAGTGAGCGATCAGAGTAAAATGAACCGTTCATGCACGCAACTCGGGATCGCTACCAGATCGATCAGGAGTGGGACTCTATAGAATTCTTCTATCGACATTATTCTACACGACTTGACAGAAGTAATCGTTATCGCTTTCTACGTGTGAAGATGTGTCGTTTTCTACGATTACTCAGGCATATACATAGGCGTGCCCACGGGGGGGGGGGGGGCATGGCCCACCCTAATCGGTCTAATTCCTCAAAATATCAATATATTAAAAACATTTTATAATTTCAAATTTTTAACGTTCTTCTTTTTAATGCTTTGGATAATGTTCTAAGATCATTGAAATTGAAGTGGGAACAAGTAGTTTTGACGGAGCTTCGACCATGTTTGGAAATATTTCTGGTGTTCAGTCGCGATGCAAGCAAAATAACCCTGATATATTATAATTATGTTCACTGTTACGCACACTGTTTAAATTTAACTCTGGAAGATGCTTGCTGCTCTCACTCAAATAACAAGTTAATATTTGATTTTTTTGGAATTATTCAATGTGTTTATTCGTTTCTCGAAGGTAGTTGCGTAAGACATGCAATTCTAGAGAAAATAGCTAACAGTATAAATATGTCACTCAAGACATTGAAAATCGTTGTCAACAACTAGATGGGCATGCAGATCTAAAGTGGTTTCTGCAGTAAAGGATAATTATGAAATTTTGATATTAGCTCTTCAAGAAATTATTGAAACCTCCAAACAATCTGATGTTAAAATAAAAGCTGTAGGATTACTGGCGCAGTTGAAATCATTTAATTTCTTGATTTGTTTACATATGACTGCTCCTATTCTAGTAATGATACTCAAAGTAAGCAAAGCATTACAAACGGAAAATTTGAATTTACTGTCCGCAATCTATTCTGTGAAGAGTTTACAATCAAGTTTACAAAAATTGAGACTGGATTCTGAAACTTTTTTTGATAAAATGTATGTTGAAGTTGAAAAAATATTAGACAAACATGGTATTACAATTCCGGAAACTAGGAAAAGAAAAATTCCGCGTAAAATAGATCAGATGTGTGATAATCAACATGAATTTGGAAATATGAAAGATTTTGTTAGAATAAACACATTTTATCCATTTTTAGATTCACTTGTCTCCAGAATAGACCAACGTTTTAGTCAAGAAACGACAGACATTCTTAAAAGTGTGAACGAAGTACTATTATTGAATTGTGAGGGCGATTTCACTCCAATTGATTCAATATATTTTGTTATATTACTTATAATTGCGTAATTACTAAATCTTTCAATTAGAAATGGGGCAACGACGTTTTTTTATTTCGCCGATGAGCCTGCAATGGACTTTTGCATTATAGAAAAGGCAGCGTTATTGCTTAATTATCATTTTTAATAGGCATACTCAAATGAATCAAGGGCCCCCCCTAATAAAAAAGTCTGCGCACGCCTATGGGCATATACAATGTTATATTTTCAAATTTATTACATTTGAAACAAAAGACATAAAGTAAGGATGAGATCCTAATTAGAAAACAATAAGAACACAACTCACCTAATCTTGATTTGTGAATAACAATTGAATCTTTGAGAAAATAACCCGCAACTTATTACTAACAAATTGCATTTTCATCTACAGCAAACGTTTATATTGTTGATGGGTATTATAACGCAAATACCTCAGAAACTGATTTATAAAACGTCACGTCAAAAATTAGATTACCACAAAAAATTCAGTAAATTCACCATGAGAACTATGAAATTTTCATATACACTGTGTCCGTAAAGTATGGAACAAATTCATTTTTAGCTAAACAGACCATTTTAAGAAATAATCCTGAAACACGTCGATTTTTGATTTTAATTTACCGGATTTTAAAATAATAATCTAATATACAGGATGAATTACTTTCGAGTAATGACGCCACCGTCATTTTTTTTAATGGAACACCCCCATTTTGTCTCAATTTTCGGATTACTCTAGCTGAGCTGATTCCAAAAATGTATCACATGTTGATATCAATTGGTACAGGGTGGACAAAAATACAATAGTTTTGTGTGTGCTCATAAAGTAACGCGTAACATTCTTTATTAGTTAAATTAACAATATTATCAAAAATACTTATTGTCTAGCGGACAGAATATGATGAAAAACATGACTTTATAAATGTTCGAACTGCAGCCCTTGCTGTATTTGACAGTAACCCAAACGGTGTACAAATTCTTGTTGAACCTTGTTTATTGTGTCTTGAGAAATATTGTTTATTGCTGTCCGAATTCTCTCTTTTAATTCTTGAATATTTGCTGGTTTCGTTTGATACACAACATTCTTCAGATGGCACCACATGAAATAATCCAAAGGATTGAAATCTGGTGACCTCGCTGGCCATTCAATAGGTCCACGTCTACCAATCCACCTGCAGAGGGACGACCTGATTTGCGTACATTTTCAACCGTACCAGTTTCTCGAAATTTCTTTTCAATCTTACCGACTGCTGAATGCGTTATAGGTCTTTCTGGATATTTACCATTAAACAAATTGCACACTTCCATCTGAGTTCGCGATCTGTCTCCATACCCAATCATCATAAGTATTTCAATTTTTTGTCTTACACTTAACTCCATTTCTACTTCTAATTAAATCTAAGCAATAATTGAAACATTCACGAATACCAAAAATATTGTAGTACTAAACTGTCACTGAACATCAATAAATTACTAAACAAATAATGACATTTCACAAAAAACTAGACGACTATGTTTTTTTTTAAATTGATA
Organism: Lochmaea crataegi; assembly: GCA_947563755.1. Lineage (NCBI taxonomy): Eukaryota > Metazoa > Arthropoda > Insecta > Coleoptera > Chrysomelidae > Lochmaea > Lochmaea crataegi. The sequence goes on along the minus strand of OX387424.1, from coordinate 50,371,219 downwards.
AGAAATAATTTCTTTCATATTCTGTCTGCTAGACCACAAGTACCAAACATGTTTGGAAACAGCTCATTTTTATTGATCTAAAAATGTAACAAACTACAGGGTGTTACATTTAAACCAATTGCCGCTAGACAATAAGTCTTTTTGATAATATTGTTAATGTAACTAATAAAGAATGTTATGCGTTACTTTATGAGCACACACAAAACTATTGTATTTTTGTCCACCCTGTACCAATTGGGATCAAGATGTGATACATTTTTGGAATCAGCTCAGCTAGAGTAATCCGAAAATTGAGACAAAATGGGGGTGTTCCATTTAAAAAAAATGACGGTGACGTCATTACTCGAAAGTAATTCACTCTGTATACTAGATTATTATTTTAAAATACGGTAAATTAAAATCAAAAATCGACGTGTTTCAGGATTATTTCTTAAAATGGTCTGTTTAGCTAAAAATTAATTTGTTCCTTACTTTACGGACACAGTGTATAATACTACGAGAGTGAAAATTTTGTCGGCAAAATTTTTCGATTGTCATGAAAGTTTGTTGCTTGGCAATTTTGCGAATGACATTTTTAACAAAACCACGAGCCGTCAGGCGAGTGGTTTTGGATTAAATGTCATGAGCAAAATTACCTAAAAGCAACAAACTTGAATACGACAAGAGAAAAATTTTACCTTACAAAATTTTTAATTGAGTGGTATTCGACATGACTATTTCACGAGAGAAAAACTAAAAAATCATATGTTTAAACGTTTTATTTATTGCAAACTTCAATTATACAAAGCCAAAAAAATAATAACATTATGAAAAAAAAATTACTTATTAAATTTTTGAAACAGTTTTAATAATTTTTAGACAGTTAAATAAATAAATAAACAACTTAGTTTCCTTAGAAACCACTAACAAAGATTTTATATTGAATTTTATCACAGAGTGATAGAATTTTATACACATAGATTTGATATATTAAAAGTCAAAAAATTGCCAGTTCAAAACCTTCAAATTTTGTCAGTTATCAATTTACTCTAGTGAAATAGTCACATAAAAACTTCAATATCTTTCAAACTGAGAAATAAAAGAATAGTTGTCGACAGTGTACAGGATAAGATTTTTGACAGCTGTCGACTGGAAAATAGATATCTACTGTGGAATTCTGTGAGTATAGTACAGGTATCGTGTGCGGATGAACGCAGCCATTCATACCTACTTATCAGTGATATTTCGAAGTTTATACAGGGTGATTCGATGTTTCCCGCAGTTTTGAATAAAGTGAAAACAATATTTAAAAACTAAATTCTACTGATTGTATGCAATAAAACTATCAAATACCTTGTTGGATATATAGTAACTAGGCAAGGTATTCTTTGTTATAAATCAAAGTTTGTGTTCCAGAATTTTGAATAATATACATAGTAAGGAAAGCTCTTTAGTTCCTAATTTACATTATTAATACTGTCAAATAATTGAATATTTAAGAAAATTGTTAACGTAGTTCAATTATCATAAATTTAATCTTTTCGTTGTAAATTCTTGCTCATTTTAGTAAATAAGAAAAAAAATTGTGGTCAGAGTCCAAATGTTAGCTCCAACGAAACCAAAATGGCCCCAAGTCGTTCAAAATTGTTATGGCATCAGTTTTATTAAATGCAAAGGTATTATGTTGAATTATCAGACAGGAAAATCTATATTTTATATTAGATAAGTTACTTTAGACCGAATTGAGTGCTTACCATCATTAAACTTCAAGTGGGACAGCCCCAATTTAGATGGTTGCTCACACGAATCGTCCTATATATAAGTATTTCTCCTTCGATATTAACTGACTTCCAAGAGTATGTTATCTTATATTAACTATTACTACTTAAATACTATAAAAACATTACATATTAGTCATGGAGTATGTAAAGAAACGTAGTTAATAAAATCCATCAGTACACTTTGAAAGATCAAACATATTCTTCGAGGTTACTTAATGCATTTAAAATTTATTGAAAATAGTATTTTTGAAACTGATAACATGTGAGCTATTTTAGTATTTTAGAGACTTACCTCTCACGATTCTTAAATAAAATACAAATATATATATATAGTGTATTTATAGTTTTCCATATTTGCTCAGCAATAAATTTTTTAAGAATCATGCATTATTATTTACTAGCTTTTACCTGCGACTTCGCTTACGTTATATCCTTGAATACGTAAAGATTATCGAAAATTGAGTATTTTGAATGAAATTTAGTTTAGAAAATTAAAAAACATGCTTTATGTTCCGACATGTCATAATAACATTATGGTTTCATTTTTAGTGTCAAAATGACATACTTTATTGGACTGAGAACTGTAATGAAAAAATATCTAGGTTACTAGACAAAAACGTGAAAAATTTATTGAAAACAACAAAATTTAAGGATTAAAATTTAATACATTATTGCAATTTGTTAAATTAACTTTGGACAGGCGTCTAAAATTGTTCCATTGGTCTGGTTGTTTATTTGTAACTTTCCGGTTTCTTATATGCAGAGAAAATCTGTGAAAAATCCGATAATGATTTTTCTCCAAGAATAGATTCCGATTTTTTTTATTTTCGCGTAAATGTTCTGTCACATTTTCAGCCACCATGACGTTTAACAGTGAAGATCTACTTCGCTCACTAGCAAATATTTTTTATTCTCCGCTTCTTTGCAATATTTTTGGTTTTGTAAGAATCATAATTTCGTTTTAAAAAAGCAATCACTTGCTGATGTCAACATTTTTTCAAATTAACGTTCTTCTTAACATTGGGTAATAACTCTAGACTTTTTCGACATTGGTTGTCCTTTAAAAAAGGCTAAAAGTATCTTTTCATACGCAAGATTCTCAATATTTGTTGGGAGGCCGAGTTCATTTGCCAGACGACCATATAAAACTATTTTTTTTCATCCCTCTGGTTCAGTATTTATTTTTCTGGATAAAAAGTACCCTATATATTTTTCTGTACTCCTGACAATGTGTGTACAACATTTCATGATGACCAATTGAGGACTTATTCCATGAAAGCTCTCATTCTCATTTGTAATATTAGTAAGAATATTGTAGTATTAGTTATTCCTAGTTGAATGTTCATAAATTCATGTTACTACATCTACAATATCTCAGACCTAAGTGGAGCCACTCTAAAAACTATTATTGTATTTTTAAGCAGATTTTAAAGCTACTTTGAATAATTATAAAAGTTCTGAGACAAAAAGTTCAGTAAATTTGTCTCGTATAGTCTAGGAATTTGTATACCAAAACTATCCTTTTAGTTAAGCATATATTTATAATACATTCACAGAATATAACTCTCACAAAAAAATTGTCACAGTAGATTTTCCATTTCTTGCATGAATAGTTTGTAAGCGTCATCTTTGGTGTGTCCAGCTAACGCATTTTGGTGCATATTGAATTCTTTTTGCTTCATTTCCCTAGCAAGAATACTAGGATTCTTGACTGGTTTCTTATCTTCTCTTTTTACTCTAAGGGCAGAAGGTACAAATCTAGTAACGTCAGCACTAAGATTCCTAATTTGGGGTTTAGCAGAAATGGTAGCACCATGTTTAGTTGATTCAGACCTAAAACAAAAAGAGCCAATAATTGTAAATACAATTTTCTGAAAATTTTAATGTCGGGTGTGTTGCCTACTCAAAATAAAAGTGTATTGGCAATAATAATTTTTCACTGGTTTTGTGTAAGTAATAGAAACAATGCAAAACATTTGGATCAATAAACTTAATATAAGTACCTGTTTATAAGTTGTGGTGCAGCAGATAAAACATTTGGTTGAATAATTTGAGGAGGTCCAGGTATTCTAATCATTCTTGGAGCAACTTGTGGCAACCTAATTGGTAATCGAGGTGGTAAACCTGGTGGTGGTCCAGGAGGCATTAGTGGCCTTCCTGGGGGTGGACCTGGAGGCAATCTTATATTGCCTGGAAATATATGTGGTGGTGGGACAGTAGGAGCTTGAGATGGAATGGTGGGTATTTCAGTACCTAAAAAAATAAATAATTTCAATAATAGAACTTAGTTAAGTGTGATTAACACTCACCAGGTGGCACTAAAGGTTCAATATGCACAGTTAACTTTGTTCTATCTTCAGAACGTTGTAACTCAATTTTCTTCTGTACAGTTTCCATTTCTTTCATAAAATCATCAACATTTTGGCCAGAAAGGGCCACCATTTTTTGTTGCAAAGATGTTGGTTTAACTGTAGAAGGTTCATCTGTTTCAATCTCTTCTCCATCAATTTCTTTTACTTCTTCAATAAATCTAGTTCCAAATTCCTCTACTTCTCCATCATCATTTATATCGGGAGGTGGCCCAGGGGGACAGCCAGGAGGTTCTCGAACAGGTTGACCCTTTGACAAATTTGATAATTAAATATATCTCTTATGAATGGTTGAAAAATACTTACTAAAGCTTGCAACTTAAGAGCAGTGGCTATCGAGTATATAGTATGTTCCTGTTTCCTTTCAGCTGTAGGTAGAGGAATTTGTGCAGCTGTATTTGCTACCAATGGCTGTTGTTGTTGTTGTGGCAATTGCGGTAAGGGAATTTCATCTACCGTTACTTGCTGGGCACTTTTAACCGATTCATAAAATGTTACTAATTGATTCTTTTTTTGTTCATATTCATTTTGCCTTTTTTTCAAATCTGACCACTTTTCTGGATCATCTTTATACTGTAAACAATTTTTTTTTTAATAATTTGGTTCATATCAAAATATGGCTATTTGAAACTTACATACATACTAAGAACCCTCTCTAAAGTGTCTCTAAGTTTCTTTCTTTTGTCTTTTAAAACTTTTTCATTCAAGGGTGATGGCTGGTTAACATTGAATTCTAAAAACAATATAAAGTTTCAATGAAAGTATACTCACTAGATAATAATAATAATTTTTTTTAGTTTACTGACCCATTTGATCTATTTTCTCCATTTCTTCCAATATTTGCTGGGGGTCTTTTCCTTTTAAAACTGCTGCTCTAACCATCTGCCTCTGTTTCTTGTTTTTCTTTAATTCTTGCTTCCTAGCTTCCTTTCCTAATAAGAATTCAATATAAATAGGGTATCGGTAAATAAGCAAATTTACTTACTTGCTTGGTCTGTTGGGTTCATATATTTACCACTTTTAGTGGTGTTAATAGAACGTCGTCCCATTTTGTTAAAAAATATTGATAACTATAAAAAATTTTAAATTATTGTTATCAAAGCATGTTATGACTTTTGAAGACTTTATTTGACTGTTGACATATGACTGTTGACTTCTACATTTTTCTTCTTCTTCCATTACTCTGTAATATCTCTGGGGGGATAATTTGGCCACAAAGAATACACCGTTTTGTGCATTCTGACGTACATCTATGAAATGGGAAGTGGATAAAATCCCGTACGTGGGATCGAATCGAAAAATTTAAAATCCCGAACAGGCGGAGTCGAGCTATCGATACATACATATCTATTCCCTTTTTGGAAAACTTCATGTGGAATTCAAATTATTTGATATTTTTCCAAGAAGGGGAAGGGAATAGATATGTATGTCTGCGCAGCTCGACTCCGCCCGTTCGGGATTTTAGATTTTTCGATTCGATCCCACGTACGGGATTTTATCCACTTCCTGTAAATATAAATCCAAAGAAGTAAAAAAAAGTTCAAATAAAACATATTTTTGTCTGCATATTTATACAATTTGTATAATTCCAATGCTCATTAACAAAGATACAATAATTCAATGCCAAAGAGTTATTTTAGTACCATATAAGAAAGAACATGTTTTAAAGTACGAAATTTTTCCCTTAAAAAATACAAGCTATATTTTTGTTATTTTAGGTATCATGAATGGATGAAATCAGAATCCTTGCAGCAGCTAACTGCATCGGAACCTCTAACTTTAGAGGAAGAATATGAAATGCAAAAATCTTGGCTTCGAGATGAAAACAGTAGGTCTCAAAATTTTAAATATTCGTAATATTTACAGATTGACTTTTTAGAATTAACATTCATTATTTTGGACAAAGCTAAATATGAAGAAACTCATAATGAGATAGGTATTGGAATTAGTTGAAACATGTTAAAAATGTAAGTATATATATCAACAGTGCATTTTAGATTCTATGATTGGCGATACAAACTTATTTTTTGCAAATGAAGATGATAGGATTTGTGCTGAAGCAGAAATAATGATTGCAGAAGAGTGGGCAAGAAAGAGAAAATGTGGATGGGAAGCTACATTACTCATGTTTATATATGGCATTGATTACTTAGGAGTTAAACAGTACATTGTAAAAATTTCTTACTTAAATGACATCAGCATAAAAATGTTTCAAGATATGGGCTTCATCGAGGTAAGCAGAAGTGAAATTTTCCAAGAAGTTACCTTAAGTAAATTAGTGGATGAATTATGGATTGTATGGATTAAAAATAGCATAGGTAATTTCAAAGTAATCAATAAAAAAGTTGTTACAGAAAACAAAGATATTTAATAAAGTGAAATAAAAATATGTATGTATTTGAATCCAATACAGTAATACATTATTTTTTTTGTCCTGCAAACCGCTTTTTGCCTTCTTCCACAATTGCATTGTTAATACCATCTGGTACAAGTATTGATGTTACTCCTATTCTACCAACATCACAAATATTTCGTGATTCATCATCGAAAAATATCATTTCATTAAAATTAACTCCTGACTGGCTCTTGATACTAAAAGCAAATATATTAGCCAAACTAAAGACATGGTAAAACTCTTAATTGTATTTCATTTGTACTTACTTATTAATATGTTTTGTTTTCTCGCCTGGAAAAATTTCTAGATACTTGAAATATTTATTCCATCCAAATAGTTGTATTAGTTGTTTTGCACCTTTTATTTCTGACGTTCTAGAAGCTACTGCCAGTGTGTAACCCTCATTGTATAACCTGTTTAAAACTTCTGGTACCTCGGGATAACAATCTATCTTTGCTTTATACTTGTCGACAATGTGTCCACTGGAACTGAAAAAAGGAAATTATTCCTAGAAATGATCATGTATGAATAATTTGCATGACCTGGAATGTGAAAGCAATCAACATTGCAAGGTGAAATAAATGATTACATTCAATTCTAAATGGGTAAAGCTCAATCAATGATGGGGTTGACTTAAGAGTGAGAAATGTTACATCTGTGACAATCATGTGAGCTGTTGGCCAACATCTCACCAACATATGTATATATATTACTGAACTATCTCTTGTTTTTACTTATGGCTCATGTATATTTACCAGTGTACAATACGGGGGAGGTTAAATTCTGGTAATGAAAATGTATACAAACTTTCGATTAATACCTAAAAATATAATCACCGTACAGTAACTAGCGACAAGTAAATTCACTTCGTCGATTCAGTGGTTACCGAAAATTTCCTTACCCCGCCTATCGTCTGCTGAGTTCTGGCGAGTTTAAATCGAGAAAGTGGGAAGCACAGATCACCTACCTGTGGGAAGTACAGGGGTTGCGCGGCGATAACGGGGAGTACGGCCATATGTATTATAAATTTCAAACGCTCCGACGCAAGTGAATGTACTTGTTGTTAGTTGGTGTACGGTGATATAATGGACTTTCATATTCAGAATTCCTTGACAAACATTACAAAGGTAGAAAGAATTGAAAATAACTTACAACTTTCTTTTCATTTCTAAAATGCCATATATCAATGTCCATCGACATTGGCATTTATTATAATCATAATTTTCGTTATTATTCGAAAATTAAAAATGACAAACTGTTTTCCACTTGGTAAGATTTAATTTTTAATTAGCACAAAATGACCAAGTTTCTGACCATGTTCCCACATCTTCGAGATTACTGGCAGAAAATAATGATGCCAATTCACTGATTATTAAGGATCGCATAGTCACCATTTCGATCATACAAACTACAAAACAAAGATATGGCAGAAAAATACAAAATAGCATTATCAGGAAAGTTCTTAAATAATTGTGATATAATGAAAAATGGTAATTTAGAAGAAATGTGGTATTATTTCAAAAAAACCGTATTGGAAACCGCTAAAGAAATATGTGGTTGTAGCAAGAAAACTAATAAGAAAAAACAAACAGCTTGGTGGACGGACGAAATTAAAACAAAAGTAAAATTAAAAAAAGAAGCGTGGAAAATGTATATAAATAACAAAACAACGGAAAACTATGAAATGTACAAAGAGAAGAGGAAAAATGTAAAAGAGATGGTAGCAGTAGCTAAAAGAAATCAGTGGAAAGAATTTGGCGAAAAAATGGAAAGCAATAGTAAATCAAATCAAAAACTGTTTTACAAAACATTGAAGTCATTAAGAAAGGAAAAAACACAAGAAGTAACCTGGATAAAAAATAAAAAAGGAGATATACTAAGAAATGAAAACGAAGTAATTGATAGATGGAAAGAGTATTTTGAGGAATTACTAGGAGCAGACAACAAAGTTCAGGACATTAACAAAAAAAAGGATGCAATAATAGAAAATAAAGACATTGTAACACTAAAAGAATTACAGGAAATAATAGATGAATTGAAAAATGGAAAATCTCCAGGAATTGATAAATTAACATCAGAAATGTTCAAGAATTTAGGGGAAACAGGAACAAAAATATTATTGAAAATATACAACACTGCTTGGAGTGAAGAACACATTCCAGAAGATTGGGAGACAGCCTTAATAGTTCCAATATATAAAAAGGGGGATAGACAAGACTGCAATAATTATAGAGGAATAAATCTACTTAGTACAGCTATGAAAGTCTACGAGAATATTATAGACAGTAAGCTAAAACCACTGATAGAAAATACTCTCGAAGAATCGCAAAGTGGATTTAGAAGAGGGCGAAGCATACAAGACCACATATTTACGCTGAAACAGATAATTGATAAGTTCTCACAACAAGAAAAAGAGGTATATATGGGATTTATAGATATGGAAAAAGCTTTTGACAAAGTACCAAGGGAGAATTTATGGAAAGTACTAGAAGGAAGGGGGGTAAACTACAAAATAATAGACATAATCAAAAACATTTACAAAAATAATAGAAATTGTGTAATATACAAAAATAAAGTATCAGAATCATTTTCAACACAAGAAGGATTAAGGCAAGAAGGGGGACTAAGTCCATTATTATTTACAATTTTTATTGATGAAATAATTGAAAAATCGTCAATCAAAATGGCAAAACTACACGTTGGATACAGACATTTAGGAAGAGTGGATATATCAGAAGCAGCTTTTGCAGATGATTTAATAATTATGGCAGGGAAAGAGAAGGATTTACAAAAGAATATGGAAATATGGAGCACGGTATCTGAAGAATTTGGAATGACAGTTAATCAAAGCAAAACCAAAGTTATGGTTATAGGACCGCAACAAAAAAATTTGAATATACAATTAGATGGAATAAAAATTGAGCAAGTTAGAAGATATAAATACTTGGGAGTAGAAATAGAAGAAAATGGAACGCAGGAAGTCGAAATTACCAATAGAGTACAAAAAACGATGAATCTTTATCACACGATGAATTCGACATTTATAAATAAAAAAGAGATTTCCAAGAAAACGAAGTTAAATGTATTTAAAACAATTTACCGGCCAATATTAACATTCGGATGTGAATCTTGGGTATTAACAAAGAGACAAAAGAGTCGAATACAAGCAGTTGAGATGAAGTATCTTAGGCGAGTTAAAGGAGTCACAAAGAAAGAGAAACTAAGAAATACGAAAATAAGAGAAGACCTTGACATAGAATCAACACTTAAATTTATTGAAAAGAGACAATTAAGCTGGTGGGGACATTTACAAAGAATGAACGATACAAGACCAGTTAAAAAAGTATGGCAATCAAAAATACAAAAAAGAACGAAAAAGGGAAGACCAAAACAAACATGGGATGGTGTTATGGTAGGCATACTACAAGAAAAAGGAAAAACATGGACAGAGGCAAAAACAATGGCAAAAGATAAAAAACAATGGGCTAAATTTGTACATGAATAAAATTCTATCTGGACCAAAGCATCGATGAAAAAATGGATATATGTCTTAAGCATAATACTATGTAGTTGAAACAAGTATAATTGTAAAAGTATACCCTACACCATACACTATGGTAATTGGGTTTTTGATAATATATATATAGTCACCATTTCGAAGATTGGACATACGAAATGGTTTTCAGGTATGTGAATAACAGCCGCTTAATAAAAAATGCGTTTCTTCTTTGTCAGGATACCAGACTGTTTCTTCACATTGGCTGCTTGTAGTGTATATACAGCTGTTCTCTGCTACATACATAAACTGCAAAATCGTCCATTATTCTTGAAATATATTGTTCCTTTTTCATTAGTCATAGATCCATATAGTCATCTTCATCTCTATCTAATTGCGACATCGCCTCGGACTTTACATTCCGGTACACCGCTAAAGATTTGATTTTTCTCAGATTTCCATTGAATATGTTGTTACTTGGTGAAGAATTAACATCTGCCATATGAACAGAAGAAGAGGTCGCTTCCCACTGTTCAGTATCTTTAGTTTCATTTAATATCTACAAAAACATTCATAATAAGTAAACAAAACAATGTTCCAGCTTTTTAACGTTACCTTTCACCAATATTGGGCTTCAACTTCTTGAAATAATTGCTTTCAATTTCCTCTACCTCTACTAAATAAAAAATACTAAGATGAAATACATACTAAATTATAATAAAATTTACTAAATTGAAACAAAATATAATGAAATCAACGAAAAAATTACACTATTTATAGATTGAATAGACTATAAAAATCTGACTAAACACATAGAGCCAGAGACAACCCGACAACCCTATATATCTGATAAGACTGAAGGAGGCATAACACATATACGATGAAGGCGATAAAGGGGAGCATATTCCGTCATCTGTGCATGCGACTTTCTCGCTACGAGGGTTGGACTCTTCAAGGGGAGGGGTGGATGGAATGGTTATTTTTCTTTCCCCTTCTTGAAAAAGTACGTTCCGCGAGCTGCGACCCTCGTAGCGAGAAAGTCGCATGCGCAGATGACGGAATGTGCTCCTCTAGTTAGACAAACAAAATTATATCGATGGCTTAGTATGAAAACCTCGTATTACCATTTTTTTTCAAAAATGACATTTTGGTGGTTTTAGGTAGAAAATCACAGTTATTAAAAAAATTATCTGAACAGTGCTGCTTTCTACAGACAAAAACAGGAACCACGTATATCATCTGCTCCCAAGATTTAGTGTGAAGACCTTGTACATCCAAGGAAGATCGGCTCTATTCTTCAAAAGTGTTTAGATATTATCCGTGAAAACCACGTAATTTACATAGCCCTAGAGACCCTAGAGTATAAAAAACACGTATAACAATAATCGCAACCGTGAAAACCACGTATATCAAGAAAGGTCCCATAAATAAATTACCAACAACAAGGAAGATAAAACTGTTCTATAATGATTCCAATTGGCTCAAATCAAAAACATGTAAAAAAAATAAAATCTTTCTAGGCAGTACTTTCACTGTTTAAAATATTTATTCTAAGGGGTACCGATAAGTAAGCTAAAAGCCATTTCCAAAGTTCATGCAACGATACCATTTTTACTATCTGTGGGGACTCGACTCACTCGAGAAGATTTCTCGCTGCGCGCCTTCAAACTCGACCCCGTAGCTGCATTGGCCATTGGTACTTTTCTCGGGAACTATCCAAGATAAATTGATGATTTTTTAAAATTTCATTCTACTCGACGAGAGGAATCCATTTTTATCATCTAAACTTATAAAATTTCACATCCTGAGTCGTCAATGGCGTTTTTATGAAATATCTAAAGCTTACGGTATTTTTTCCGCTGTCTTTTATAATGTTTTTTTTTCGCTGCACCCTGAAATTTTTGAACACCTTAAACTTTGACGGTTTCTCACTCCGTTGTTTTTCAAGGAATTTAGACGAATCTTTTTTCAGATTAAAGCTTTTTTCATGCTCTAACAATGTACGTGATAATATATTGCAAAATTCATTGAGCATGCGGTATTTTGCATTTTATAACTAAGGCCGTTTTAAATAATCATTCCCACGGTTGCGAAATTGCATATTTCTGAAAAATAATAACGACACAGGACTTATAACAGTGAAATCTACTAAAAAAACAAACATCATAAGTAAGGGTGATGCGCAATGTCTTACAGGGCGAGAATAAATTAATTTGTTTATGACGTCATAATTTGCAAATTAATTAAGTTACAAATTCCAGATTTTGTACACGTTATTTGTGAATTTGAGGGCATAATTAGGTGTAATATAAAGATGTTATAATGACAACATCGGGTTTTAAATTTGTTTATTAATAATAATGTTTTTTCGCTCATAACTTCGGACCTAATCGATATTTTTTGACGTGCAAAGTCTAGTTTTATAGATCTTTTGGGAAGAAAAAGAAAAGTTCTTCACGTTTTTTCTGTAAAATTGAAGGGTAAAAAGATATGCACAAAAAACGTCATTTTTACTGAAATCACACCCTTCTTACTTCGTTAAAAAATGTTCCGCAACAACTTCAGAGATTGGAGTGAGTGCATCTTATTCTACATGGATTTTGCCCTCTTGTCAAGTAAAATCAGCCACCAAGAGGGAATCATTGTAAAATGGTCATATTCTGGATATATTTCCTGGACTATTTGTGTCTCCGTAAAATTTACATTTTGTGACATAGAGGTTTTCATACTAAGCCATCGATATATAGGGTTGTCTCCACAAAGCACCTTTGTTGTCTCTGATATTATTTCTCTATGGGACCCATAGATAAATACTTTATATACGGGACCATAGATGGGACTGTGTCTGTGTGGACGTGTTGGTGCTATGTTGCCGGCTCAGACGATTGTCGCAGATGTGCCGTTGGAGCTAGCTTCTCACTTGTGGTCGATTTGATTTTAGTTTTTGAGATAATGATCTTTTGAAATATATTTGTAAAATTACTTACTCTTTTCTGAAAGGAGGTGTTACATGAGTATCTACCCAAAAGGGCCACAACGTGTAATCTAGAAAGAATAAAAGTGTAAAAGGGGTAATCGTTCAAATATTGTTGATTGATTACTAGTATTTCTACCAGAGTTGTCTCTGCTAGTACGTAATATCTCTTACCTAAATCAAATACTATAAGACTTAATTTTTTAGAGTCCATATTTGCGCTTTCGTGAAAAACTAGATAACAAAATATTACTATTTGAATATTATGGAATTAATCATAACAAACTTAAAAAATATGAGAATAGGGCATGTCGGTATGTCCACCAACTGACAGTTGACAGTCGCCCGCAGGTAAAACAATAAACAATTTTTTGGTTAGATTTGTATTTTTGTTGATTTGTAGTATTTTAATGATCCTTTCTATTATAAACAGTCAGATATAGCTTTTAAAATACCTAAGCAATTAAAACAATATCGAACAACGCACCAACTCAAAATTAAATTAACTCAAACACGATCAAAATCACAACACAACCTTGTGTTGTGATCAAAATAACCTATAAGAACCACGTGTTGTGCCTGGTTGTGCTTAGAACATAGAGAAATAGCATAGAACGCTTGTTCCAACTTCAGATTCATCCGGAGGTGACGTCACGTGGACTTGCCCTATCGACTAACATAAACCCAAGGTTAATGGAATCATAAACCATTAGAGAGATATCGGTAACCCAAATAGCGTCAGGCCCTATTAGCGCATATGTTATTTTGACATTTAACCTATGCGCGAGTCGATTCTTAAAACAACGTCCCTAAATAACGTTACCGCCAAGCGTAATTTACGGAGCCTAACGACAGGCGGTATTTGAAATAGCGCTTGATAATTAACATGCCGGGCATGCGCAGTTTTCCTATGATAAAGTTATTCATCAAAATGGCGGCTTCAATGTCTTGATCATTTCCACCACCAATAATTATCGCTTCAAGATCTTCATCCATTGCAAAGATTCTATAGTGGAAGTTAAGAAAAAATAATTGTAGATAAAATGAATCTATAGATACACTATCATAACCTCAAAAATAAATGTTCGTCTTTTATTTGAACAATAATAATACAAAAAATACTGAATATGGCTAAGACAAACACACAAATTTAATGAAAAACTTATAAGACACACAATAGACACAACAATAAAGCTAGGTTAAGTGACATTTTCGAATAGCGCATAGCGCGGGTAACTGCTTCCGATAATTGTTAAATAAAATTGAAATACCGCTTGACGTAAACCCAATACCGCAGGACGTTAATTACGTTCACAGACGCTATTGATTTTACCGATATCTCTCTATTGTCTAAAAAAGACAATGCATAAACATAGGCAACTAGAAACATAGATAACCTTTATACTGTAGATGTAGAAACACAAATCTATAACCTAAAAAAACTTGTACTAAAGCTGGTGCTACACGTTGACTCCAGCATTGGCTGAACATTGGAACCATGGAGGCTATACAGTATAGTCTCCATGATTGGAACCATGGAGGATAGATAATTGGAACCATAGATAAAGAACAGTAGAGTATTTGATTGGAACCAATACTGAGCCACTTGCGTCTAGCCTGACCGTATAATTTTGTAGCCCGCATGCGCATTTCATGATTAATTTGCCTCGTCCTGTCCTTTTGAATTTTTATTAGGTTGGAATAATTAGGAACTGATACTTGTTTTTGTTTCTAATAAGTTTCATAATTTCTCTTGGTTAAAACAGATCATTGGTTAATTTTTGAAGAAGGAGAAGGAAAAATAACCATTCCATTCACCCTTTCCCTTCTGTACAGCTTCTTCAATGATTTTCCTTGCCCTCCTCTCCATGCCAATCACCATATACCATATTATCCGAGATGTTTGTAATAATTATTTATTTTACTTGAACATTTAACTGCTGTTATTTTTAATTTATCTGCACAGACCAATTTATGTTACTGCACATGTAAAACGTAAACTGTTCAAATGAGAAAATCTAAAAATTTGTTTATCTTTATACATCCTCCTTTTATTAGATAAACAGTTTCCGATTTGTTTATATCATCCTTTTTAAGAATTCAAATGTATATCTACATGATTTGTTAGTATAATTATAGAAAGAAGAAACGATTTTATACTTACAAAATAATACTATGTGATTTGAGTTATATCTGGTTATTGTAGTTTGATTTGTAAAAAAAAATATATAAAAATGTCCAAATTACAAATAAAAAAGTATAGAGCAGTAGGCGTTGTTGTGGGTATAATTTTAATATATTTATTAGTTCGAACACAAACTTATGAATATAAAGCATTCTTATTTTTACCGAAAGTAAATCCTAATAAGCCATGGGAGTTCGTAGCTGATTTTAGTAATATGAAGAGTTTGAATCCTACGATGTGAGTATTAAAGTATAAGTAAGTATAAGTTTAAATATGATGGACGATAGATTTTTTTTATTTTCAGAACAGATTTCACTATATTAGATGAAAGTGGTAACTATGAACACTGGAAATATTCTACAGAATATTTTGAAAATCTTTCACATTGGCCATATTTACCAAATCGTTCTATTGCCCACTTCGATATAAAAGCATTTGTTGAAAAGGGTGAATATTACATTCATTCTGTACACAAAACCTGCTTATTGTTGGGATTTTATTGTTGTAAGTACATCAATTGATAATGTAGTAATTGTATTGTTGTTAGAACATTGATAATGTACATTGTTCGTTGTCTCTACATCAATAAAGGGAAAATGTATTTTGTGCACTCAAATAGCTTTTATCAGATACTAGTGCAATTCAACTGGATCTGTTAAGTAGTGAAATAAATAAATGGTACTTAGTTTAATTTGAGAAAAAATGCACTCTAGTCAATAAAGACTAGTTTTATTATTATTGAAAGTAAAAAAGTAACCATATACTTTATGTCGCCAAAATCAATTTTAATTGCCCAAGTGAAAAGTGGAAATCTGCTTTTGGACACTTTTGTATGACTTATAATGCAAACATTAAAAATCCAGAAATATGTTTTAGTTTCTCTTATAACTTATAACAATTTTGTGTATTTTTTAGTGAGCTCAGAAAGTGTCTTTAAATTTTCTGAAAATGACAAAACAAAAGGAGCATCCTGTGAAGAAAATGTTAAATACGAATGTCCACATATTTTTTCTTCATTCTGTAGAAGAGAAGTTATTTATCAAAGAAATTCTATTATGAATAATTTATCAAAACAGTTCACAGGAAAGCCAATGTCTGTCTAAGAATGATTATATGTAGGTATTTATATAAGTGTTATACTTATTGTAATTTTATGTTAATAATAATGAGAAAATGCATTGGTTAGGTAAAAAGTTTTTTATACTACAATTTATATGCATAAAAAGTTATTTTTATACATGAAAGCTAAAGTAGTAGTTTTTATTTTACATCACCTGTGCCACCAATATTGTTACAAATACTAGAAAAAAAATGTGTTTGCTTACATTGAAGAAACGTGTGAAATATTGAGATATAGCTTTTATTAAGTGATTGTATTGTTCTAAGAGTTATGCAGTAAATCTCTCTTTAAAAAATATAATCTAACATATTGGATAGCTTCTTCTATGGCCTTTTTCTCAGAAGTTTAAAAAACATTAATTTCTAACTAAAGTCGTTCTTAGTTTACCACTTTCGGATTAGAAACTTATAGCGATAAGGTGTTCTATGGCAATTACTTCTATCTTATTAATTATTAAAAATAACGTTTGAGTACTGCTGAAATTTCCGACCAACAGAACACCTTATCGCTAAGCTTCTAATCCGAAAGTTGTAAACTAAGAGCGACTTTGCTGATTATTATCATTATATAACATGGCCTCCTCTAACACAGTGTTGTAGGTGGGCATGTTATATAAGTCTGAAGAGCTCTCAAGCTCTGATCACAGACACATTCGCTTGCGTATTACTATGGGAAATAAAAAAGTGGTACAATTCCGTGACCCCACAAGCTAGCTGGATTGGTTACAGGAAGACACTGCAAAACAATTTGGGGGACATCAGAAGAATACCAACCAATCGAAGAGATGAATTAGTAGCTGTGTCTGAAACCATTCGCATTGCCATATTATGGGCCACCGAAACTAATTGTGCAGTGCAAACCAAGAGAGTTAGTCGAGAAACCTATTGGTGGAACGTCCCAAAAAAAAAGTTTGTTGTACATTCACAGAGCTAAAGTTAACGCGGCGATGGGATACTTATACGTTAACAAAATACAACAAAGCGATACGGAAGGACAAGAATTAATCTTGAAGGAAGTTCTGCCAAAGTATTAGTAAGGTATCTGCTGCAGCCACAATTCAGAGGAGACTTACAGTGCCTGAGATATTTATAGATACCCGATGGATCTTACACGTCTACTAGAAAGGAAACTCATGAGCTTCACATTGGGAACCACTTCCCATTGAATCGGATAGCTGATACAAACGAAGTTCCAGACGATGGCCACTACGACTGATTGGAGAGCGGCCTAAATTATCATGATCTATGATTTGGTTATTATGGGCGTTGTAATCCCGAATTGGGGAGGAACTGTTCTTTCAATACATATTTAAGCTGATGTTTGTTAGTTTTGAAAATTTATCAACATGAATTATCTTTACGCTTGAAGAAAAAATAGTATATATTGTTCGGAGTAGAAGGCTTCGTTATTTGAATTTCGCCAAGATTACAGTAAGCTCAACTCATAATAAGCGCCTTCTGGTACTAGTAATGTAATTATTTCATGTTCATCAACAAGTAGGTAGTTATTTATATCATGATTGAATAGAAACAAGATTTGAAAGCAGAAATTTATTGAATATAACAAACAAATAATATCTTAACAAAATAGAAACCTTATTTATATATAATTTCAAAAATAAAACCAATATTTTGATTTCTAAACAAAAAATAGCATTTTAACATAAATTCGCTAATTCCTTCCAACATATGTTTTTACTGAGACACAGAATAGGAAGCTTCTCTATTATAGCAGACCAGCATTTTACTGGGCAGGTTCACATATGGCAATATACAATAGTTAACACACATTGTTTAGACAATTTATATGATTAGTCCATCTTGAGCAGTTGCAGGTGCCATTGAAATATCCAGTGACTGAGTTTCACCATATAACATTTCAAGAAATTTATTAATAAACTAGATTTTAAAAAAAGTCCCGACTACATTAAAGTTTTTGATGACAAGGACACAAAAAGGAATGGTATCCGAACATCATTTCCGGACATGAAAAAGATGCCATTGTATATGTTAATGAATACAAAGGGCAGATATATGGTATATGGTTAGGAAACAAACCTCAGAAGAAAGATAATGACATAAGAACCAAACACTCGTGACAGTTCAAGATAAACCTCAAGCATAAATTTACCCCATAGAATAGTGTGTCCAGTTCAATATTATGGATAACATATAGAAAGCAAATTTTTATCATCATGTCAGATAGTCAAGCAGCCATTAAAGCACTATAAGTTCTTGTGTAAGTATGGGAATGTTTAGAAAAATTTAATGAACTTCACCCTACTGTGTATTCCAGGTCACACTGGAATGGAAGGAAACGAAATAGCAGATGAACTAGTAAAGAGACTAAATATTACACTTTTAAGGACCGGACCGGGAATTGTAGACTTAACAAACACGTGGAAAAGATCGAATTGGCAGACACAACCACATGCAGGTTTTGCCAAGAAGATGAGGAAACCTCAGCACACATACTGTGCTACTGCGAAGGCCTGACTGGGCTGAGGTTTTTGACGATAGGGGAGGAAAAACCACAACCCTCCCAATATATGGAGGACCTGAGGTTTGGCATTCGAAGTCTAGTAATAAGGACGGGTCTAGACAAGGAACTCTAGAATAACAGGAGGGCATACACAATAGATCTGCAAAGGTCGTAGTGCAGAGGCTCTTAGAAGCACATAAGTCCCATATTTATATTATCTTACTTACTTACGCGTTACCATTGTTTTCAGTCACGTGAACAATTATGTTTTATTACGATAACAAATAAATTATTGGAAACAGTCTATTTTCCAGTTTAGGATCCAAATAATCTTCGTCGATATTTATTTTGTGAACATTTCTTATCATTTGCAGACCGGTTCCGCATTGTTGCACCGTCATCAGATCTCCGTGCTCCGCGTGTTTAAATCCTATCCGGCAAAGGCCATATGCGAATTCCATATTCAGTTTCTAATTTAATTGCAGCAATAAAAGCCAAGAGCAAGTTGTAATTAGAGGTGAAAACATCACTAATTATACAATTTCATGTAGGGTGAAGGAACCAAAAGTTGACACTGTTACTTAGTTTACTGTATTTAATCATTCCAGAGAGAAAGGACTGGGATACAGGGCCTCCTATAATAGCGAATCTCAACTGGTACACTGATGGCTCTAAAACAGACTCTGGAGTAGGAGCCGGAATATATGGGGTACAAGAGAAGATCACGATCTCTCTAAGCCTTGGGAAACATGCCACTGTCTTTCAGGCAGAGGTAATGGCGGTGCAATGCTGTGCAGAAGAGTTGATGAGACGGGAGGTAGATAGCCACAGAATCGTCATCTACTCCGATAGCCAAGCAACACTAAAAGCGATAAGCTCATATCGGACGACGTCAAATCTGGTGTGGGAGTGTCGCAAGGCCCTCAACAGACTAGGTAGTCATAATAGAGTGACCCTAGCCTGGGTGCCAGGCCATCAAGGAATAAAAGGCAATGAAAAGGCCGATGAATTAGCCAAGCAGGGAGCGACGGAGGTCATGAT
The DNA here is from genome assembly GCA_947563755.1 of Lochmaea crataegi. NCBI lineage: Eukaryota > Metazoa > Arthropoda > Insecta > Coleoptera > Chrysomelidae > Lochmaea > Lochmaea crataegi. The sequence goes on along the minus strand of OX387424.1, from coordinate 50,351,398 downwards.
AGGGCCAGAACCTTCCTGCGGAATTGCTAAATGCCTCACCAAGGAGAGCATCCACCAATGGATAAACTTCCAGGCGTTGCGCTGGTGGCATGAAACTCCGGGGCACAGGCACGCTAAGCTATTCCTTAAAAGCCCTTCGGCCAGACTGTCACGCGACCTACTATGTCAAAGTCGAGAAACGACGAGGATGATGGTGGGAATGCTGACAGGGCATTGTAGGCTAAGGAAGCATATGCACACAATTGGCCTAGCAGATGACAGCCTATGTAGGTTATGCCAGGAAGAAGACGAAACCGCGGAGCACTTACTCTGCGAGTGCGAAGGCCTAGCAAGGGTGCGGTTTCACCTATTCGGAGAAGAAAAACCGAGGGCAGAGAGCTACGCAAAGGAGGCGGTATCCAGGCTAATAGGTCTAATAAAAAGAATAAAGCTAGATATCGAGCTCTAAATATGGCGGAGGACCACAACAGATCTGCAAAGGTCGCAGTGGGATAGGACAAAGAGCCACTCCAATTCTAATCTAATCTAGTTTACTGTAAATTTTAAATTTAGATTCAATTACCCTGACATAGATGGTACCTATTGCTGAAAGCCGTATTAGACAAAATATTGTAGTTCACACGCACATACATATAGTGTCAGTAGTGATAAAAGTATTATAGTCGATGTGAAGGGACCGGCGATTGTAAACTGGGCCTATTATCAGGTAATGCTCACTAATGAGTATTAATCTCGGCCAGCCAAAATTTTGTACCTGATTTCAAGTATGTAAACTCGGCCGCTTCAATTCCAGGAAAGAGAAAGTTTTCATGACACTTTTTTTTAGAAAGATTACTTGCCAGAATTTCACTTGCCCCATGTATTGATTTGTTAACGTGTAATGTTCCTTGCCCTCACAATTAATTATTAACTTGTTCTTGAAAAGTTTTTTACGTTTTTTGTCTTGTTGAAATAAAATTTATTTTTCATTAATTTTTGGAATTTAAAAAATGTTTGGCAACATTGGTATCATCAGTTTTATGAGAGATTACATACCGTATTTTGGGGCGTCTTTTAATAGAGAAGATTATAAATCCTTAAGCGGCCGAGTTTACATCTGCCCGTAGGGGCAACGTTAATTAAAGGACTGCTTATCTACTTTTTTTTTATCCGAAATCATAACAATAGTTTCAAAAAAAATAATAATATAGATACACAATATGAACAAAAAAAAACTGAGTTTCAAGTATCTGCAAATGACTGGTAGTTGTTTCAGTTTTCCGAGATCCAGGTACTCAAGAAAATATAAAATAATATCTTCTGTATGTTCCATGTGGTATATTCATTATTATTTTCGTTATTTTCTTGGGAAATACAATCTTTTTTATATTTTTACTTCAACGTTTCGTTAGTGTTCCAGCTACCGTTAGCAAGAATAATTAAGTTTTTAAAATTTCTGTCCATACACAAAAAAAATTTGACAACTTGACAATCAATCATACGAGTATTTTGAAGTTTAAGACTACCAAAAAATCTATTATTACTACTATTACCAAAAATAACACCCCCAAAAGAAAAGGAAAACCCAAAAAATGCCATATACCTCAACTTTCACTAGGTTAAAGAAAGACAAGAACAGGATAAAAAGGATAAAGAAAATAAAAGAGGGGAAAATAAACGCAAGTTTGCTCAAAATATAGGGGAGAGGTATGTACAGTATCCGCCAAAATAAACAGTACCGAAAATAAAAATAAAAATCAATTTTTAATTTCTGTAATGTAAGTGTTCAAAATGTTCACCATTTCGACGCAAACAAGCTTCATATCGATTTTGTAAGTCAATAAACATATTTATAAAAAGTGGTTGATGTAACTGCCGAAAAATATTTTGTATTCTTTCCCGTAGTTCGGCAATATTCGCCGGCGGATTTTCCGAGTGAAATATTTTGTCCTTCATTATGCCCCAAATGTATGCATCAGGTGGCGTCAGATCGGGTGAATGAGAAGGATATTCGAAGTCTGTTCCCCGAGAAATTATTCTATTTTCCGTATGAACGAAAATAATGCTCTACCAAAAACACTTTTTCTTCCGTTGTTAGAACCATTTTTAAATCAAATTTAACTGCAGCGTACTATTAATGTATCAACTAATGACAATTAAGTCAAATATGACAAATCCATATTACATAAACAACTCCACAGCACTTTCTGTTTCGGTACTGTTTATTTTGGCGGATACCGTAGTAACAGTGAGACGGCCGGAACAGTAGGACAAGTGCTTTAAATTTGAACGTACCCCATCCACAGCTTTAAGCGACCAATTACAGCTGAATATAGTGCCGTCTAGGCTTTTGGTAGAGTTTGAACGCCAACGCGCCATCTTTATTTTAGTTACCGACCGATCTCTGAAAAGTGATCATCAAAGTAAATTACAAAACGGATATCGAGAAGCATTCTTAGCAGCAATACGTACATTCCTTTGAGGTAAGTACCTTTTATGATTAAACCTTTTAAATTACTGTACCTCGACTAAACCATCTCACTGTTCCAAACTGGTGCGTAGTAATATTGTTTTGTATCCTCATATTTTTTATTTAATTTAGTTCGAAATGCCTCGAAAAAATAAAACCAACAAAAAAATTGGTCAGTTTTCGGAAGACTCAATGAAGGAGACTATACAATTAGTACCTACGGGATGCAATGAGTATACGCGAGGCTTCCAGAGTTAAGGGCTTTGCTTTAAAACAGTTCATAGATATGTAAAAAAACATCAGGAAAATCCTAACATTCATCTCCGACCCAACTATAGTGTTAGACAAATTTTTAACGAAGAACAGGAAACTATTCTTTTTGAATATATCGTGTCATGTGCCAAAATGTTTTATGGTTTGTCACGAGAAGATACTCGTCGCTTAGCCTACGAAACAGCAATCCAAAATAACACAAATATGCCTCAAAGTTGGGAAATAACACAATGTGCCTCACTTGCATGGATTAAAGCCTTTCAGAGACGCCATCCCAACTTGTCATTATGAACCCCAGAAGGCTGTAGCTTATCAAGGGCTACTGGATTTAACAAGCTACCTCTCCCCTACTATCCAAAACGGAAAAACAAAGAAGTAAAACACGATGTGTTGGATGTGGTGAACTTGGATAATATGCAACTTATCTTGTGTAGTTGTATTAAAGAAAAAGAGACAAGCTTTAGAAAATCGCATTTGCTTAAAACAGGCTCGAATTATTGGATATTAATATAGCTTTCGTTATACCAAACATTCCTTAAATTGTCAATAACTGGGGTTTTTACCCTACCTACGTTAAAAATATTGTATACTCATAGCTCATTACTATACCTACAAAACTAGATCATAACTATACATAGAAATAACAGTAACAACGTTATAAAAAAATGTATAAAAATAGACACAGATACAGACTTGTAAACATTTTATAAAAATGAATTGTTGAAATATTGCTATTCCAATATTTAAAAACACTTCTAATCTGAATTGTTTTCAAGTTCAACATCTAAATCACTTTCCATATCCGAATAAACGGTATACATGGGGTCGTCTTCGTTAAGCTCATCAAAGTCATCGCCAAGTTCTTTAGGCATCTGTAGAACCTTCTTATTATCATTATAGTCTTCTGTGCATAATTTAGTTACATCATAGTGTATGTTCCTAGCTTTCTGTTTGGATAATATTAACCGGGGCCAATCTATAGGTTTGGATTTCGCCATGATTACTCTTATTTCTGGGCCCAATGATGTTTGCTGCAAGTTTTCTACAACTTGGTATAACATTAGCTTCAACCAGTATTTCTTTTCATTTTTAATTGTTCTGAAAAATAATAGATTAACAAATCCCACAATTTAAGTGTTGTTCACATTACTTACTTGAAATGAAATATCCTACCCTTACTTAGAGTAAGTTTGTAGTCTTCAATATCGGTCAATCTAATACTTAATCTAACAGAAGATTCAGTTTGTGACCAATACACATCGGGAGTACAATGATCTGTACTAGGCCCTGCGGTTATGGCAGATAATTCGTTAGTTCGAGCTACTGGTGGCAGCTCCTTACCTGTTACAATCTGTAAAAATATTATCATTACCTAGTTTTTTTTTATTGGTTTATAATACGAGTTGTCATTGACGACCGTTTGACAGTTAGCATCAATATAAGCGTGTTGGAGTAATTACTGAAAAATATTGAAGTCTTCAGATTGATAAGCTGTTTGTAAGCTTCAACTAATGTATAAATAAGGCACTACATAATTTGAAATATTGAATAAATTGTTTTCAATAAATTGATCTAATCAATATAAGTATTGAAGTTATAGTTAATAAGAGATCATAAAAAATAATAATTGGATGATTATAACTTTCAAATAACACGATATGGCAACATCGTTTTAAAATTGATTTTTGAGATTTATTACTTTAAACAATGAGTGCAAAAACGTTATAAATCGGGGAAATTAAGAGAATAAGACTAAATTTCTTGAAAAAGTTAAATGGATGAATTAATACAACTTACATGCATCCAGAACTCATGAGGATCTCCAAAAATGAACAATTCCATGTCGTCAGAATTATAATCACGCTTATTTTCTGATTCTTCAGCAGCTAGAATAGAAACACAAATTATGAATAAGTTATGACAATAAAGCTCAACGATTGGTCCAAACAGCAACTTGAAATATACCAAAACAGAACGATTCGTATCAACAAGGTTTCATAGAGTGTTAATAATAAAAAAAAGTTTGTTTAGATTAACACATAAACAGAAATTTCTTCATGATAAATCACTATGGGTTTATAAAACATACATAGATATTTGCGTATTATACTAGAAACACACCGGCTGCAACATCGCTGTCAAACGTCGCGCAACATTGCAAGATCCACATTTTTAGAACAGATCAGAACTGACTGGCATGAAATATTGTCTCGCAACGTTGCATTCCTTCATTCGTTTGGGTTGTGCTTAACAGCCCAGGCACTTGAACTGAATCTTTGTACCATTTCCCATGTTATCTACTTCCATTCCAGAAGAAGTCTTCAACATTGGCCACTAGATTGACTGGAGGGATTTTCAGTAGTTGTAATGGTTGTAACGCAACGTTGCGTAATTTATTGCAACAAAAGGCACTGCCGGAACTTTTCTTCGCAACATTTCTAGTATACATGTTTGTCACTCTCATTCGTTGAGAAATATATTTAAATTAAACGCTCTTAAAATTTTAATAATTGAATAGATGAGGCTTTTACTTGATGAACCTTACAATTTCAAATATAAACAATAAACATGATTTTTCTATATTTCGCAAACCATCACATACAGACATTACAATTCATAATAGTTCGTTCCACTCATTCAGTCATAAATTAGCAGCTTTCAATAGTATGATACACAGACTTTTAACAGTCTCATTAAACACTAATAATTTCAACAAAGAACTAAATATCATAAATAAAAAGATAAAGAAACGCACTTTAAAACAAGTATATCCTTCAGATAAAAATAAAAATAATCAATTTAAAAGCTTAACATACTTTGGAACACCATCATTAAAAATCAAATCATTTTTAGAATCTTTAAACATGAATATTTGTTTTAAAACCGATTACAATTTATCTAAATTCATTAAAAATAACAAATCTAAATCCTCAAAATTAAACAAATCAGATGTTTATAAATTAAAATGTGGTAACGACAACTGTGACAAAATTTATATAGTTAAAACTTTTAGGAACTTTAAAACTAGAATTTCAGAACACAAACGCAGCTATGACAACAACAAATTAGATTCCAACTATTCAAATCATCTATTAACAAACCAACACACTTTCGACTCAAATTTTGAAATTTTGCATGTAGAACCCAAATCCTTGAAATTAAATCTTTTAGAAGCCCTCGAGATTAACAAAAACAAATATTCAGGTAATCTGCTTAACGACCAAATAGATATCAATCATTCTCCCTTATTAAACCTTTTTATCTAGAAGATGTGATGGTTGTGAATAAATTTTCCAGCAGAAAGTGTTACTTTGCCGCTTGAGTTAAAAGCAGAACGCGTCAATTAATCGAAAGCAACAAAGATAATCGGCTTAGAGGTTAGAGTGTGGTATTATTAAAAGTCGTGGTTTATACTTACCGTTTCCTTGATAATATTGGTCTAGTTCTTCTGTTTTTCTACAAATATATGCTGCTTCTTCCAGATCTTCATCTAAATCAGATAGTTCTTGTTGTTGAACAGGAATTTCAAAATCTTCTAAGCTCTCTTCCGAATTTGGCACAACCATTCCACATTCAATCAATATCTGGTTGATTAAAGTTCGCTTTTCATATAAACCGTCTTTCAATAAAACAGCATACATAGTAGGTGTTATAGACGATGAGACTTCCTTTTTACAAACTTTCAAATATAAAGATCTGAATATGTCAGTATTTGGTTCGTAGGCGTAATTATACAACGTATCCGTAACGTTTTCGTTCCATTCATTCTCTACCGGTTGTATTCCGTACAAGCGACACTTGATACACTGAAAGGGTAGTTTTGTTATATAAATATCTTGGATGTGTTTTAAATCTTTTACGTTAATCACTGCCTCGTCGCCAAAATCTACGTAAAAACATAAAACTTTCTCTTCTTCTACTTTAAGGGCTAATACGCGATTGTATTCAGGACCGTTCGGATCTTTCGCCAAGTAGACATCCCCTACAGTGATTTCGTGAAGTTTTGGATAGTTTGGCTTTTCAATGCTTCGTTGTACTTCCTTTTGCAAATTAAACAATCTAAAATTATAGTGAATTAAGTGTATTATTCAAATCTATAGGTGGATTCATGCAACAGCAACTAAACTAAAATTAATTTAAGATTCAAATTAAATTTAAACTTAAAATAGTCAAGCATTCATGAAACGTGAATGCCATTCATTGGACCAAAACCTTTCTGCGGCGTCGCAAAATCGATAATAAACATTACCATAAGAAATTGGGTGGCACATACATTTCTAGAATAGCGGGAAATCTCACCAGTGCGAACAGTTCATTAGATGACATTTGCCAAAATTTACTACAGACCTAATAAACAAAGATAGGAAAAGTCACAGTAAGTATCATGGAGACTAGATAAGGAGAACGCTTTACTTTTGCTGATGACACCATTCTGTTCTATACAGGTAAGTTAAGAGAACTGGAAGAAACAGGGTGAACAATGATTTTAAGAAAAACCAGAAATGGTTGAAAAGGAATAAGCTATAAAATTAATTTGAAAAAATTACTCTTTATACCGAAAAATATGGATTTAGTTGATATTCAGATAATAATAATAATAATAATAATTTTATTGTTCACACGTAAAGAGGTTACATGAACAAGGAGAGCGACAAAAGCAATGAATAAGTACATTGTGAAACCTAGAATACATACAAATTGTTAAAATATATAATTCAGACATCGAACAAACATAATGTGTATAAGGGAACTATGACAATATACTTCTCTTTAATTTCCTATGAAAGTAGATGCTCACATCAGCATAGAGCTGGTAGGTCTAATTTTCATTGCTCCACATATTATGAAACGATATATTTGCATTAGCGTAGGTGGATCTATTGAGGATAATAGCGAGTCTAGATCATCCGAAAATCCTCTAACCTTAATAAGATTTTCTCTTAGGCTTTTATACATGGGACAGACCAGCAATATGTGTTCAAGATTTTCAGGCATTAAGAAGTTACATATTGAGCAAATATTGGTCATTTCAATTTTATACGAATTGTTATTGATATATATGTACAAGTTTTCTGAATTTGTGGTCCTAAGTTGAGCTATAAGTCTCTTAATATGTAGGGGAATTGTACAGGTTAAATAATTGTTTTCATTAGGTTCATTTTGTTGTAAAAGAAATTTATATGAAGCGTGATGAGTGCTATAAGTATGATTCTATTTTGATCTTGTTCAAAAGTTTTATTTATGTAACGAGATAATATAGTTTCTTTTCTGTTTAGGTCAATATTATTTATATTAAGTTCTATGTCACAATACTTTACCATAGCCTTGCAGAGTTGGTCAGCCCAATTATATTTTGAATTTCCAACAGCAGATTGCTGTAGTTTAATAGAGCGGATTAGTGCCCTACTAACATATCGATTGGGAGTTTTATTTTTAATTCGTAAAAGAAGCTCTAAGGCCTGCTTTATTATGAAGTACCCTATCCTACATAATGCCAGTTCGGACCTAACTATATATGCAGCCGTTGATCTTTGCAGAAACAATAAGTGTTTCCAAAAGTTATTTTGTATTTTTTCTGCTTCTTCTAGATGACGGAGGCCCCAAATACCGCTTGCATAAGTGAATGTAGGTATTGAGACGTTATTATACAATAGTTTTATTGACTCTAGTGATGAGATTTTAGAGCAGACTATATTTTTAATTAAAACACCTTGAGAGAATCGGGTTTTTTGTTCGCGTCGTTTAAAATTGTTCAAAAATAACCCATTGAAGGTGAATATGACCCCTAGATATTCATATGTATTTGAAAGACAGATAATGTTATTTTTGTATGTGAATTCCGGTTGATGCCCGATATTTGGGCTTTTGCGAAAAATAACTATTTTTGTTTTTGTCGGATTAACGTCGAGTTTGTTGTTAGAACAGTAAGATTCAAGAATTTGCAGGTTCCGTCTTAGTTCTATTTGGGATTCGGCAAACAATATCAGATCATCGGCATATAACAGCATGTGGATATTTTCACCATCGTCAAGCGTGACACCTTTAGCACCGTGTTCCTTAAAAAACGAATTGATGTCTGAGATAAAAAGAGAGAATAAGAGTGGGCTTAAGGTATCCCCTTGTAGAACTCCTTTCGTAATTTTTATTTTTTCTGATACGTTACCTTGTTGTTCAATAAACAGAGAAGCTGAGCTATACATTAGTTTAAGTATTCTAATAATTTTAGCACTTATCCCACTAGTGAATAGTTTGCCCCAAAGAAGTTCATAGTTCAGTGAATCGAAAGCCTTTTTGAAGTCTACAAACAGAGTAAACAATTTTCTACCTGGCAAACGCAGATAGTTATTTATGATTACTGATAAGACATAAATATTATCCTCACAGCTTCTATTTTTTCTGAATCCTGCTTGACATTCAGGTAGCATTTCATTGTTTTCTGTAAAATTTGTTAGTCTGTTGTTAATGAGCTGTGTGAATAGTTTTGTCTTATGGTTTAGTAGTGCGATGCTGCGGTAGTTATTTGGGTCATCTGTTGGGCCTTTCTTATGGAAGTGATATTCAGATAAAAATAGGAAATGAAAATATAAATAAGGTGAGAACCTACATTGAAGCAAACGTCATGTAGAACAAATGGAACAATGTATGTTTGCCAATGATTGATGCAAGTTACTAATGTAGGGATTACCAAAACCATAAGACATTGTAACGATTATTTCCTATCAATCCTAAGCTACCTAATTCCAGTATGGGGCTCTTGTGGGATAACATTAATAAATAAAACACAGAAGATTCAGAATAATGTAGAGAAGGTTTTGTGCTAGTTCAGTTACAGAACACAACAGTAATATTTTGTTATTTTGTGTATTTTAGTATTTGCGACTTTGCACTGTGTGTAAACTTTTGTAAATTGTAATTTTTGTATTGAAAAAATAAAGTACTTAAAAAATTATATTTTTATATGATAAGAATTATTTCATCACCAAACTATCATAATTTTCAATATTTTTGAAAACGAGGACAAAAAACGGATTTCTTATCCACAAAATGTCCCATTTCTATTTCCTAACCTCACCTGTGAACCGCGCACTGTCAAAAGAGCTAGCAACCAATAAAACATCATGAACTCCATTTTATGATTGTTCTGCCGTCAGATGTTATGGTACGGGTTTTAATCTGGCGCCCTCTACAATGACCAGAAATTGGAATACATGGAGTTCGATCTCCTTATATAGTCCCCATGGTAGCTATCTGTAAGCTTAACAGGAACGCAAAGCTAATGAGATTGACAGATGAAGCCGTGTGAAGATTATGTCACCTAGAGGAGGAAACTGTAGAGCACATACTATGTCAGTGCGACTGCCTGGCGAATGTGCGGTTTCTTGTAATCGGCGATGAGAAGCATCCGGCAAGAAACTACGTGAAAGGTCGAGCTGGAGATCTAGATTCAGAGAACCACAATAGATCTAAAAAGGTCGCAGTGGAATAGGCCAATAGCCAACTCATCCAATCTTTAGCTAGATATCATATTATTTTCTATAAGTTCTTTTTCTGTTTGATTGGACAGAAGATTAAAGTAAATATATCGTTACATTTAGAAATCGCAGGATTATGAGATTTGATGTAAACACTATGTTAAAATTTCGATTGGACAGTTTGAAAAGCTCTTCCATAACATAAAATCCAATGATGAGGAGGAATTATTCGCCCATTCAAAAATATTTGGTTTTATGTTTGTAGTTTTAGTTTTAAAATAAATCCAAGTTTCAGTTTTTGCTTGCATGAATCCAGTTTATTTCGGGATATTAACTATGTTTCTATACTTACACAAAAAAAATACTTACAAATCGCTAAATTTGTTCAGTCTTACGAAGACTTCATCTGGGGAAAAAGCTGCAGCAAAAGTAACTTCGTTGACTTGTTCCATATCCAAGTGAGCCCAACATTTTTTAACCACCTGCTTTCTAACAGGAACACTAACTGTGGGCTTATCGTATTTCGGAAGATTTATGCCAGCTTCGGTACATAATTTGTACAAGTTATTCAATTGGTTGGATTTATGGTTGACTAATTTTTGAACTGTTATCTCGCGAGATAGTTGGAATCTTGGTATTGTTCTATCCGAAAGAACAACTTCTTCATATACATCTTTCAACCATAGAGTCTGATTGAGTTGCAAATGAATTTCTCCAGTAAAGATAATGTTTTTATAGTCTTTACTTTCCAACAGCACCTTTAGATTGAAAAATGATTTGGCTGAAAAGTTTTCGTCCCGATATGGTGGAATGCAGTTTGCTAGGTAGCAATCAATTACTGTGAAAAGTAGACGAGGATTAAAGAGGCTAATACACTAATTTCAACTGAAGAAAATATTATTTATTTAGTCAAGAAAAATTGAAAACAGTTAAATTGGAGAAATAAGCTCAGAGCCTACACAAGTACATGAAAACTATTTAAATGTTAGAAATTTCCCAAAACTGTTCCAAATATGTTACAACAAACTTATTGATTGCTGAATGGTCAAAATAGCTTGACAGGCATTATATATCTTGACTTTTCTAAAGCATTTAATTGTGTCCCAAGGAAAAAACTTATGTTCAATCTAGAACATTTTGTTATACGTGGGCTACTACTAAAGTTGATCCAGAATATACATTTTTGTGTTCGGATTGATGATTGTTTCTCCGATCAATATCTGAGTGGAGTCCCTCAAGGATCCGTACTTGGTCCTTTGTTATTTTTGTGTTATACATCAGATTTATCACACTTGCTCAAGTCAACCTGTTCTTTCTATGCTGATGATACAAAACTCTACAATGTTCCAGAATCGCAACCATTACTGCAAAATGACCTAATCACTATACTGAACTGGAGTTGAGAATGATTATTACCGTTAAATATTAATAAATGTGTTGAACTCCATCTTGGTAAAAATAACCCAATACATAATTACACCCTAAATGATGAGCAATTAGTCAAAGTTGAATACCTCAATGATCTTGGAGTTACCATAACCAATGATTTAACATGGTCACATCACATCATCACATTGCAAAAGAACAAATACAAAATTGTAACTCGAAGAAAATATTTTCGAAAACGTCACCTGGAACATTTACTAACCTCTACAAACTTTATGTTAGACCGATCCTTGAACATGGATGACAAGTCTAGAGCCCATAATTGGTTAGAGATCGTAACATGCTAGAATCTGTGCAACAGCGAGCAACCCGAATGTCCTTTGGCATCAGGAGACCATGTACGAAGATCGTTTGAACCATCTATGTCTGACTACATTTGACAACCGAAGACATCGAATTCTACACGGATTCCTGAAGACTCTGAGTAATGAATAGTACATAATTTCAAACTCAAGAAAGAGCCTTTCAGGACGATAAAACGACAGAACTTCGTAGTAAATCGTGCTTTCTTGGGGTGGAACAATTTGGACATAGATACAGTTAATGCATCCTCACTTTCAACTTTTAAAAGCCGATTAGATCGTCCCATCTAACATTCCTAATATACTTTTTTTTTCAATTTTCTTTTTAATCATACACCATATTTTGTCACTTTTTAAAATGTTCAACTTTCTGTTTATTGCACACTTTCATTCCATATTTTTCATTTTTTACCATACCACTCATTTCATGTATAAAATGGGCTTTTATATGTTTATACCTCAGCCAATTCTCACATTTTAATAATAATAATAATGTTTACTAAAACTTACTTTGTCTTGGCTTGACATGAATATCAAATTCATTGGGTAACCAATACAACCGAGTGATTATACTTTGGATTATAGTACCCTTATCCAACAACTTAATTTTAACATGTTCATTGTCAATCTTCAATACTTCACATCTGTAGTAGTTTGCATCTTGTTCATCAATATTGTAGAAAGCATAACGTCGCCCCAAAACGGGATCGTGGGCTTTCTTTTTACTTAATGTGAGAGTAGCGGTAAGATCTTCTGTTACATCTGAAATTTCGTCGAATTCTTGGACTTTATTGTCGTTGTCGACATACTGAAGTAACTAAAATCACATACCTACATTTTCATATACGAAAATTTAATCGAAATCAAATTAACAAAAAATGGAAAAGTATTTCTTCCATGGACAAATGTTTGATAAAAATTAATAAGATCTAGTGAGATCCATGCAAAGTCCAAGCACTACTTAAGAACCAAGTATAGAATAATATGAACATACCTGTATAGAAAATATGGAAACATCAATAATATTTACAATCTTAAATTTTATTTTACCAAATTCTGGCAGATAATGAGAAACGTCCAAATCAGAATTAATGATGTGCCTTTTTAGACAATCAGCTTTGGTACAATCTCCAAATAGCTTTAAATTTTCACAAAATCCAATATCTTGTTTCAATTTTTCTTCTTCTTCTCTTCGTTTTAAATCCTAAAATAAACAATTTCTTATTGAAGCTCAGATATTGGGAGGATATAAAATTACTCCCATGAAATTTAGAATACAAATATACCTCCGAATATTTCTGTAGTTCTGATGGGAAACGTTTCTTTAAATCGGTAGAAGCCACATAGTTCACAAACTTTTTTACCGGGTCGTTGCTACACTCGTCATACATTATTGTTGATTTTGCGAAATAATTTACCTAAAAATAATACAATATATTACAAACTGCTAATTCATTTTTGACAAGCAGACATAAATACTGTGCAACTTACCGATTTGGAGTTCAGAGGGCTCTTGCAATTTTCAAGTAAGCAACTGAAGCGTTTAAGGAACTTTGTCCAAGTACTTGGTAGAGAGTAATGAATTAAAACCTCCGCACAGGTCACACTTAAAATTGTATTTAAAACAAAATCGCTGCAGATCAACACTAAAATTTAAAATATTCAAACTAAATGTTTTTTTTTATTCCTTTGAAGGATTATATTTACCTGAATACGATCCTCCTTTGGCTTGTGTCCAAACATCTTCCAAATGCAATATGTCCTCCACATTCATAGTTGAAAATACTGCAATATAATCGATTCCTCTTAATCCCAACATTTCTACAATTTCGTCGATTTCCTTTTCTTTGCAAATAATTATAGATCTGTAAATTCGGTGAGTTTCTTTCAATAAATCTAGAAAATAAAACGATAAACGTTGGTTTATAATCACATTGTTGTGCCAGCTTACTTTTTAAATTTTGTTCCTTGAGGGCTGAATTATAGAATTTCATGGATATCTCCACCTGTCCATACAGAGCTGCTTCTAACGGATTTCCTATACAAACCAGAGGTACTTGTTGCAAATTTTCCATCAAGTATTTCATTTGTGAATTCCAGTGCTCAGCACAGACGATCAATTGTAGAACTTTGGTAGATAAACGATTCTTTAACATCGACTGTGCCAATTCAAATATAGCACTCATTGTATCGTTGAATTTTGTTAAAACAGTGTCGCCATCTTCAATAATTAAGTGGCATAATCGTTTAAAATTAATAAAATTGTTTTTTACCAAGTCGCTCAAGATTTCAGGAGTCGTGATTAACATATCTGTGTGACTCTAAAACATAAGAAACATTTTCAGGCTGTTTTTAGTCAAGAAAATTAACATCTGATGTTTTACCGGTTTATAAGACTTGATCAGTTATACAAAATAGGGTTCAATTAGCGAATTACAGATAACTAACAGTGATGTGCGCGAGTTCGAAAAGGAAGAGCAGTCGAGTCGACTTACTTGAAATGTAACCACCAAAACCATCTTAATAGCTTTCACTAAAAAAAGAAAACTCAATCTCAAAACCATTAAACTTGATGGGAGCGAGGTTGAATGGAGACAAGAAGTCAAGTATAGTAAATTTTATACCCATTTAGAATAAGACCATCCTTATTTATTATTAATAAATCGGTTGAAACAAAAAATTACCAACAAAAATGAACGTCGTAACTAATTTATTAGATGTCACGTTTTTGAAGTTTCGTCAAATTTTGATTTCATGTTAATGTCATAACGCAAAATAAGATATAAAAATGCGATATTCTGATGAATCCAAAAAACTTATGCTTAATGTAGTAAACTATTTTCAAAACGATTTAGGATCTCGATTTAAGGCAATTCAAAAAGCGTCCGAAGCACTAAAAGTTCCAGAAAGCACATTATATAATCTTGAAAAACCAAACAAAGCTACAGATTTCGAATTTAGAAGAAATATGTCTGCAAGCGTTTCCCGGAGCAAAACCCGAATTACAAAAAATACCCTGCATTGTTTGAGGGAAGTAATTTATAAAATGTATGCGCGAAAGGATAAAATCACAGTAGAAACTATTTTACGGCAATTTATCGAAGAGTCTCCAGAAACTAAGATTTCCAAAGGTTCGTTATATTTGGGAATTAAAAAAATGGGTTTTCATTTCAAAAAACAGGATGGAAGAAAACATTTATTGGAAATGCCTGCAGTCAGATTAAAAAGAATATTATTTTTGAACAAATACCATGCTGCTAAAAGCGAAAAGCTCTTTACACCTGTTTTTCTGGATGAGACATGGGTTTTTAGTAAAAGCGGGGACAGAAGAATGTGGCAAGATGGTACTAAGCACAGTGATTTAAAAATAACTGGAAGTGGGACACGATATGTAATTGTTCATGCCGGTAATAAAAAAGGTTTTGTGGCAAATGCATCGCTTATTTTTAAATGCAATAAAAAAACAGGCGATTACCATGATAACATGAACACCGAAAATTTTGAAAATTTGTTTAAACAGCAACTAATTGTAAACTTGGAAGAGCCATCGTTAATTATAATGGATAACGCAACGTATCACAGTCGCCTGGATGAAGAAATCCCAAGAAAAAGTTGGAGTAAAACACGCATGTTAGAATGGCTCAAAAAAAAGAATATTCCTTTTCCAGATCACATTTTAAAGGATGCTGTTTGGAATATAATTGAAAAGCAAATTTTGCCAGAAAAAAATTATCATTTAGACAAATACGCTGCCGAGCATGGTCATTGTGTTCTCAGGCTACCACCCTATCATTGCCAGTTTAATGCCATCGAAATGGTATGGTCAGAAACTAAAAGGCATTATGACCAAGCTATTACGAAAACTGCAAGGTCACCTACTGAAGTCTTAAAAGTATGGAATGACGTTGTAAAAAATGTACCGGAGCAACACTGGCAGAATTACATAAATCATACAGAGAAAATTATTTCTGAAGCATGGGAAGTAGAAAACAAACTGGACCTACTAAACGTCGAACCTATGGTGATCTCTGCATCCAATGAATCCGATGATGAACTATCACTTTCCGAAAGTTATTCTGATTTAGAAACTAATTAAACTTTGCCTTGAAGATCACGTTGTCATTTTTTTTAAATCTAGAATTTGTACTTAATCGAACTCTGAATTGCCATATTTTTTTAAGAAAACTATGTATCTAGTTAATAAAACAATGTTTTTAAAATTAGTGCGCTTCTTTTATATTCTTTTATTATGTCAACATCTCTAGAATTTTATGAATTTCATAAAATTAATTTGTATTATTACAAACCGCCACTGATAATATGAAATTTCAAGTCACTACGCCAATGCAATAAGAAATATGTCAAGCATTTGACATGACAAAGGTCATAACCTAATTTTTTTCATGCGGGTTCAGATGGTTCAAGAAGCCGCATACGTTAAGTTACTAAAACGGCTGGTACCTCTAAATAGGTATTAATTTTACTATATCAAGGTTTGACTCTAAACAGTAAACTCCTTTGGAGATTATAGACAAAGCAAAAATGGCTTTAATGATGTGCAGGAATTTGGAAGGCAGAAATTGGGGTTGTAACCCCCAAAAATCCTGAGCTGGATGTATACTGCCATAGTGACTAGCCTGTATGTGCATTACAGGACCAATGAGAACATGCCCAACGGCAGCAATGTAAGTGATTCTCAACCTCACACTACTACATATGGTGGTGGAAAGTGTTGCAGAAAGAACAAGATACAGACTGAGTAGAGAGGGAATCATTAAAAAAAACCACCTCCTTACTTCTTAGAAATCAGAAAACCTGGGACATGCCACAAGATGGTATGATGAAAAAGTATAACTTTTCAAAGAAATTCGTTACGGAATTAAGCAACAAGAAGGAATGGGATCCAAATACCATTACCAGACTTGTACACAAAAGGCTCAAAAGCAATAGAAGGAACTGGGATAGGAGTGTATGGGCCAGCAACCAAACACTCTGAAAGCTTGGAAAAACCCCCAAGTATCTTTCAAGCGGAAATTCACGCCATAAGAAAGTGTGCCCAGTTCAATATTGATAAAGGATATAGAAGGTAAAGGATTATCATAGTGTCCGATAGTCAAGCAGCCATTAAAACACTGAGCTCTTGTGTAATCAGTTCCAAAATGGTGTGGGAATGCCTAGGCAAACTCAATGAACTAGGCGAGAACAATATAGTCACCTTACTGTGGATTCCAGGACACACTGGAATAGAAGGAAATTAAATAGCAGATGAACTAAGAAAGAGGGGGACTGAAACACCCTTTTGGGGGGCCGGAACCCTTTTGCGGTGTCAGCTTCAATGTAATATTGGAAGAAATAGGCAAAGCCGAAAAAAAGAGAAGATCTGGCCATTGGAAAGATCTAGTAGGACTTAGAAAATCAAAGATTCTTCTGGGTGACTACAACCTGTTGAAATCTATTGAATGCATAAGTCAAAATAAAAGTGCACTAAGAGTTTCAACAGGGATCCTAACGGGACATTGTCGCCTGAATGGGCACCTGAAAAAGCTCTAAATAGTGGAGGAAGAAGAATGTAGATTCTGTGGCATGGAAGAAACCTCCATCCACATACTTGCGAATTGTACAGCAATTCAGAATCCTAGGGCACAACACCTAAGAGAGTACTGGATAGAAGAGGGACATTTACCCAAGTTAAAGCTAGTAGATATCCTAAAATTCCCCCGGGAAATAGGACTAAGGGAACTGCTAGACTCTGAGACTTTCCTCAGGAACTAAGTGGAAGTAAGGGGGCAAAAGAGATCTTCTAGGTATCAGTGAATGTCACCCCGATATACATACATACATTCTTGAAATGTATTTTAACTTACCGTATTTACATGCTCGAGGGGATAGGTCACCAAAGAAATATTCGATTTTTTGTTTCCCATCACCAATTTGGCCAAATCAAACAATTGTTCACATTTATCTGTATTACCACACAATATAATGACTATCGGAGCTCCAGCGACTTTTATCAACGAATGGTATCTGTCATATTTTTCCAATATAAAGGTCAACATAACAGGCATATAAGCCATAGATTTGCCTGTTCTAGGTCCGTGAATCATGAATACGTTTTGATTGCGCAATATGGCCGGCCAGGCATAAGCCTGAATACGTTTTGATTGTTTGTATTGAAGTTTGTGAAGGTTGTTGTGGATGTCTTTGTGGAAAGCAAGTTTTGAAGTTTCAAAAATTGGACTTAATACGATTTCGCTGAAACATAAAATTTATTATTATTAATGTTATAAATGAAACTAACTGTTTCTAATTAATTCCACTATTTAATTAAAAAATTATGAAAATTATTAAAGGATATTGATAATTATTTCAATATTGACATATCATCATCAGAATGACAGAAGTTACATTTTATGTGATACCTACTTGATGTTTAATATTTTGGCTAGACCAAATAGTAAGTGATTGACTTAATATATATGAATAGAAAAAACAAGAAGATATGATTTTACAAATATTAAAGCTTAGGTATTATTAGATAGGTCACTTACTATTTGGTCTAGCCAAAATAATCAACATCAAGTAGGTTCTGTCATTCTGACGATGATATGTCAATATTGAAATAATTATCAATATCCTTTAATAATTTTCATAATTTTTTAATTAAATAGTGGAATTAATTAGAAACAGTTGGTTTCATTTATAACATTAATATGAGTAGATTCCACAAAATAAGGGTCCAAACAGTAAATTCTTTTATTATTAAGTTACACGATTCACACAAAAAAGTAATAAAATCAATATACTCACCTGTGTGCCAAAACTTTTTGCATAGATTGCTTCTCAACCTTCTTCATAGAAGCATAATTGATGGAACAAATATTAGGACTAGATTCCACATTTTTATTTTCTTTAAACAACAACTGGGCTTTAACATTGTCTATTCTAGCAACTTTTGTATCACTAACCATATTTTCTAAAAAGACACTCTCTTCTTTTGTCCAAATGGTACACTGTTTACAGTTACAGTGAGGTTTTATTTTCAACTTTTGAACTGGTAAATCATTTTCGCACTCAGCGTTGGAACTTTGAGTGTTCATATCAGATACAGAACTGTCTTCTTTTGAAGAATTGCATTCAACATCAGTTAGTCCCACTTCTTCCTCTGATGATTGTGCTATTACTTTTGGACAATTTTCTGGCTCAACTGGAGGCATTTCTTTCGGAGGTGTTATAGTGCTATTGTAGTTTTTATTTTTATTTAGTATCTTTTCTGAGTATGCTATACTACAGGAAGATTTGTCTGAACTTTGCTCCGTTTTGGGTATACCTAAAAATATAATAGCATTGTATTTATCCCTTTCTAATCCCAAAGACAAATCAAATACTCCTGGGAAGTTTGAGCTTTTTTAAAAAAAGTGTTTAGAAGTATGAAAATATTGGCATTCAATAGAATAAATTTGTGTATAAAATATAATTTTTTCTCAAAAGTTATAATTTGTCTCAACAGCTTTTATTGCATAGTTAGATTTGAAAGAGTGGGTAAACCAGTGGTTGTAAACCATTTCACAATATTTCGTTGACTATTTATCTGTTCTTAGGGATTTAATAATAAAAGTTTATAAATCCCTCATTATACACTAAACAGTAGTCGGTAAAATTTAGTTACTAAAACTAAATATTATTTTACCAGCCAAACATTTCAGTCATAAAATAATCACACGATGAGGCATCATAAAATTACTTACAACCATCATGGTCTCACCTATAATAAAAAAAGCTTAGAAATGATTTTTATTATTAGGACCGTCAACATCAGTCGTGCTCAACATTCAATCTTTTTTAAAGGTTTTAAAATGAATTCAAACGAAAACTAAAACAATATTTGTTGGTTGTAAGCAGGTAATTTAGGTATTTATCATTATTATTTTGTGTGTTGTTTATTTTATTTCATATGAACAGAGTTAGATTGATAACTTATTATAGTTATACATATATTATATTGTGAAACTGTATTGACTCTGTATTAGTTGTTTGACTAAATAAAGCATTTATATATTATCTTTTCGAAGAAACGAGTATGATACGATACTGTGCTATTGTTATCGAATTAACAATTACCTGCTGTGGGTTTTTCTCTTGAATCAATCATGTTGGTGTTAAGTTAAAAATACCTTGGGATGGAGTATACTTACATTTTATGTTGTAATTTAAATGAGTTCGTTCTGAACCCGCTGGTCCAAAAATAATTTTTCCTTTCTTTGCCAGTTCTAATTCTAAAAAACACATTTTACATATTTGGTCAAAACTAAATGATTTGGCAGTATTACATTACTATTTCTAAATACAAAAAGCCAATAAATTAGTGATATAAATGCAAAACATTATCCTTAATTTTTTAAATTATATCAATATCTTGTCTGCTTTTTAATCGAAATTTTTTTAGCAATTTTTTCTGGGCAATTGCTAATGGGAAATTAAACCACAATGTTTTTTTTATATTTTTATTTCCAACATTTCAGCTGGTGTTATCAAGAAAGTATTCTATTTTTAAAACTTTTACAAGTAGAAGATAGAAATATCAATAATCAACCTTTCCTTCATAGTCATATTGTCCAAATTCATTTATTTTATGTCAAAAATTGCAACAATAATCAAAAAGTTGTACTGAATATATAAAAAGAAATTAATTTAGTGTCAATTAAGTTCCATTAAATAAATTAGTCATGCCTCTCTCTTACTTAAAAAATTATTATCTGTAGTAGCAAAATTAATTATATAAAGAATGTTAAAAAGAAACTCTGAATTCAATTTTAAATAGAAGCAGTTTTATTTGTATATCATAATTAACACATACCACTATTATATTTTGGTTTGACATTTTTATGGTTCTTCATTCGTTCACACAATTGTTTTATTTTTGAAATAGATTTGGGATTCTTTTCTGAAATTATGTGATCATCAATTGTTTCCCCGGTAGATGCAGAAGTAATGCTTTCATTCAACTTTGAAGCACTTTGGTGTTGGTATAGCTTTTCCAACATCCGAGTTCTCTTTGATTTTTTTTCCTTATAAGATTCATTGTCATTGTCATTGTCAGACATTGTGCTATCTAATGAGCTGTTTGCAGTTCTGGATTTATTGAGCCAAAGAGGCTCAGACATCTAAAATGAGCAAAAAAGAAATATTGTTAATTTATTATTTGACTACATTAAATTAAAAGTTTTACTTACCTCATCTTCAAAGGATAATACATCACGATATTGAAACTCCTCGAGAATTTTGGAAACTATAGACATACAGGATGCATCGACATTCTTATTTATTTCAGTTTCCAAAAGGTATGGCTCTTTTTGACAGATTTTAGAAATAATCATGAGATGATTTTCTTTGTAATCATTAATAAAATCTGTAACACCTAAACCAAAAAATTACGATTTTAGATTCAATTTCAAACAGATTATTCAAATTTTTTAGCAACAAAATATTAATTTAAATTTATTAATTAGTGCATGTACAATAGTAATCAACTTGATTAGATTTATTATTTTCACTACTCTACAATATATTGGTTAAATGTGTTTTATTTGTGTGCCCCTGCCAGCTCTAAAATCTATAATTTTAATCCATTTTCCGGGTTATCTGTAACATTGCGTGATGTTAAATGTTACTATAATTTTCATTGCTTTTTCATCATATTTGAGTACCGATTTGTTAGTAACTGTTTTTTTATATACCTATTTTTCTTTTATTTATTCATTCTTTTACATTACTCTTATCATTCTTATATATAGGTACATAGCATGTATATTTTGGTTGAAGATCTCACTATTTTACTGCAAGACACAATTTATACACTGCGCCGCTAAATTAACGCATAATTTAAAAATTACCTCAAAACTACCTTTAACTCAAGAGATTTTCAAAATTTTTCAAAGGGCAGTTATTTTGGTTATACTAAATGTTTTTTACAATTTATTGAATTTCCGAAGCGTTTAAATAAAAATACGGGGATAATAAAAAAAGTAACCAAATTTTAATTTTTTTATTTGTTTAAAAAAATATGAAATTACAATGTTTAATATCTTGTGTTGCCTCCCCTTGCCCTAATTACGTCTTCACATCTCCTCGGCATGCTTAAAATAAGATTTTGAATTTCAACTTGATCAATCTGCTCCCATATTTCAGTGAGCCTTAATGACAGGTCATTTAGGTTCTCAGGAGGCATTAAGGCTCTAATACTTCGACCCATGTTGTCCCATAAGTGCTCTATGGGGTTAAGGTCAGGACTTTTAGGTGGCCACGGCAAAGTTGAAATTTCGATTTACTGGAGGTAATTTTGTACCACTCTTGCCACATGCGGACGTGCATTAATAAAAGATTACCCAATACATGAGGCGTATGGTACCACATGCGGTTCTAAAATGTCTGTTATGTATCGGTCAGCAGTCAAACGACCTCCCTGAATCATAACCAGCTCCGTATGGGCCTCCAAACGAATGCCACCCCATACCATTACAGACTCCCCCCCCCCTCCCCCCCATAGCTTACTGTTTCTACAATGTTGCATTGGGCGTATCGCTCTCCAGGGCGTCGGTACACTCTCCTACGTTGATCATCACTAAAACGACAAAATCTGGACTCATCGCTAAACAATACATTGCCCCAGTGTTGGTGTTCTTGGGCAAACTGGAGTCGCAGCCTTCGATGGTTTGCGGTTAGAAGAGGACCAGTTGCAGCATGATAGGGGGTAATTTCGGCTTCTGCCAACCTTCTTTGCACAGTATCTTGGCAAATTTGGTAATTATACCGACGAGAAAATTCTTGCTGCAGTGAAGTGCTTGTAACAAATCGAGTTCTTAATGCTTGCAATCGCAAAAATCGATCTTGATTGTTAGTTGTGACCCTATTCCGTCCTTGTTCGGGTCTTCTTTCGTTACTACCAGTCTCCCTAAATCGTGCTATAGCCCTGGATATGGTAGATTGTGTCACTCCTAGACGTTGTGCCACTTCAACTTGTGGCAAGCCCTCTCCCACAAGTGCTAAGGCAGTAGCACATTCCTCGCGCGAAAGATTTCTCATCTCATGAGCGTTTTGGGCTATTTTGTGTTGTAATGCACTTATAAAATTTGAATATTGCCTATACAAGTGTAAAAAGCAAACTAAGAGCAAATAAACGACTAAACTTAATATCTAAGGAATTTTGTTAATTTTTGTTTCGTAGTAACGTAAAAAAAAATCTGCTATTTATGTAGTATTCGACACAAAAACGATATCTTGAAAAATTTAAAGAACATCATAAATAAATATTTTTAAAACAGTGGCAGCCTTTAAAACATGTTTTATGGTGATCGTTTCAATTTTTATTAATTTAGCGGCGCAGTGTAGTTATAAGTTATAAAAAATCACTTTAAGCTTGACAGGTCATTTTACTACATATTTATAAATTAAGTATACCTTCAAATGAATTTTTAGCAATAACTCCAGCATTTATCAAACAATCTCTTAGAGAATTTTCTTCATTTTCCTTGTTTTTAAATAAAATATCTCCAAAGACAATACCACCTTCCCTATTTTCAAAGCTAAATTTGAAATCATGGCCATTGAAAAGAATGTTCATTGTCTCTTCACGACAAGTTGGAGTTGGATTCGATATACTTTTGTTGGTATTAATTAGTTGACCCAGGGAGTCATAATCCAATATCTAAAAAATAGTTAGGTGTGCTTTAAACATAAATATCCATATATTCATTACAATTTTAAAATAAGATATTTCAGAATACTAATAAGATTGCAACTGAGCCCAGTTTGCATTTTTTGTTAGCAATGATGATTTGCAGTTTCAATTCTTTTTAAACTAGCTGAAGGCCTTTATTGGTAATTTCAGTTTTAAAGTCAAATACTAAATTATCCTTTATATATGTTACAGTCAATTTGTGAAAACACGCTGTATATATACCGCGCAGACCGTTTATATATAGACTGTCCATATCAGACCGTTTATATAAAAAATATTTATTTCCTAATTCGACTAGTCATTATATAAACAGCGTCGGCCGTATTATACTGCGTACTTATTTTTAGGCAGTTTGTGAAACAATTCAATATTTACATCTACAAACAGGGTCCATAATAGAATTTTGAACTATACCCAAATATTATTAATCTATGCAAATAAAATAATTATTTCGATGTCCCCTACTATTTAGAATTTCTGTCTTGGTTAAAACAGATCATTGATTAATCTATCGAGAAGGGCAAGGAAAATCATTGAAGAAGCCATTTTTTAACACTGTATAGCTTCTTCAATGATTTTCCTTGCCCTTCTCGATAAAAGCTACAACTATAAAATCTCCTAACGGTTAAAAACAATGAAGAAAATAAACTGACAAACTTTTTATGTGAGTTTTATATAATGCCTAGTCAGTTTATAATTTGTGCCATATTTCATATATAGCTGAGCAGTTCAGGCAATATATATACCGGCTAGACAGTATATATAATGCCTAATTTCATATATTGACTGTAACATATATAACCCTTAAATAATAAATTATTATAAAAATAAACTTACTTGTTCAATATATTTAACATTGTTTAAGCTAGCTTGTAAGGCTAAAGGAGGAGTTTTTCTAACATTTGATGGAAGTTTAAAAATAGAACATGTTTCCCTCATTGTTCCATGATCAATTAACCACAAGAGATATAGAGGTTTTGAGGAATTTTGAGGAATAATGTCTTCTATAATAGCCCTATATAGTTTGTTATCAATTTGAGCAGCAACAATCTAGAAGTACACTTTAGATAGCAGAATTGGACACACACAAAAATTGGCAAATATTTTCAAAAGAATTCTCTTAAATATGATTTTAAATTATGTGAATGTTAAGGCTTTCTTTTTATACACAAAGTATTATTTAAAAAATGTTAGTATTTAAATAACTTATCTGTTTTTATATTAAAAGAACAAGTTGCATATTTTAAAACAAATCTAATATTCAATTTTATTACTTTATAATAAGTAAACCAAGTATTGAAAATTATAATTAATATATCTAGTTACCTCTCCACTTTCAAAATGATTCAAAGAATTGCTTATTAAAGTTACACATTCTTGCATTTGCTTATTTACTCCATCTAAAAGTTTCCCCCTTTCTTCATTCTTTAAAATTATCCAAAATAAATGTGGGTTTATAAATGTTGTTATCTTGATATCATTTATTTTTGATAAATCCATAGTGTCAGAGAATAAGCTTAACTAAAAAAAAGTTATTAAATCATTTGTCATATAATCTGTAGCTAAGTTGGGAAAGGGCATGGAAGAAATTTTATTCTAAATAATAATTTTGGTTAAACCCTTAACTACTATCGTGGTGTCAAATTTAACCCAATCACTTGAACTTCAGTACGCCCTTGGTAGACCGTTTAGCACACGACCTTCGTATTCCATGTATTCTCCCACTTAAGTACATACTTTAGAATGCTTCTTAGTAGTAAACAATTGGTCTGATAGTTCACACATGCTGTTGATTTTGGGTCTGAGTTGACCCCACGATAGTAGTTGCGTTATTATTATTATCCAAGAGCTAGGAATCAGTCTTATAAATGAACATGTAAACGTAAGACTTGCCATGCCCAAATTGTCCAGAGAATTGCTCTCGATAATTATTGCCAAAGCATTAGGAACTGAAAATCCTCATGAAGATCAGACTAGACGAGAAAGGACGGTTGTAAGACAAAAATGCTACTTGTGTCCCAGAGGTAATGATAACAACCATTCCACATTTTGCTCAAAATGTCATAGAACCATCTGCAAAACACATCTGCTTCAGAAAGTTATGTGTACTATGAGCCAAGAATAGATAACCCTTATAATACGTTCAAATTATTATTGTTACAATATTCTCACATTAGGCAAATAACATAACTGTTATTTTTCTTATATGCTATACTATTATGATTTTCTTCTGTAATAGGTTAAGATGTTCCTATAATCAACTACTTTCCAGAGAATCAATCTTTAGTTTCATTTTTTTAAATATTTATTTTGCTCAACTAATGTGTTATGTTTTTGATCATAAAATATTTGGAAGTTCTATAGTTTTTATTTCGGCATCTTAATTTTACTGAAATAAAATTCAAGTTTTCAAAATATCTGTTTTTTATGTACACATACATTGATCAAAAATACAAAAAAACAATAAAAATATTTTTATGTAATTTTTAAAGCTTATTAAAATTTGGGTCTTCTATGACCCCACGATAGTAGTTATGTGATTATAGATATACGATAGTAGTTGAGGGTTAAAGTTACACTGTGCTTGCTAAGTGGCAATGGTCAAGTTAAACTTTTTACAGTTCCTATGAGTTGGTTTGTTTTTGCAATAATCATGAAAATTATCCAAACTTCTACATTTCGTTAGTATTTTTACCAAAGAATACACGTGTATGTATAAAAGATTCAAAGGGAGGCAAGTCATGATTAGTAACACATGGAATTGTATTACCTATAAATCATTTCTAGACTAAAATTTTAGTTTATACCTACCTCTAGTAGTTTAAGACCAACATAACGTACTCAAACCAGATCGGTCGTATTTTGGAATACCGGTACCAGAAATTTGCCTCGACTTGTCCTTTTGAATTTTTAGGTTAGAATAATGTTTTTGTTTCTAGTAAGTTTCATAATTTTTTTGGTTAAAACAGATCATTGGTTAATTTTTGAAGAAAGGGAAGGTAAAATAACCATTCCATTCACCCTGTCCCTTCGGTATAGCTTTTTCCACAGCTTTTTCAATGATTTTCCTTGCCCTTCTCGATAAATTAGGAGGCAAACTGTCAAACTGATCATGGAATGCGCATTAGGGATGGCGATCTGAAATCGATTAATCGAAGAATCGATTCCTCGGGCCAAATATATCGATTTTTTAAATCGATATGTTGTACTGAATCGATTCAGTGGATCGATATTTCACCCTTTAAAATCGACATTCGATTTTTTCTGGTTTCGTGTTGGGAACTATAAGCTATATTATCTATTTTCTTAACTTTTTAATGTAAAAAATACATTTAGAACATAAATGTCTTCTTTTATACCTGATCTGATTCTTTGATATGGTAATAAAAATAATTGTTATTATCGAATTCCCTGAACTAAAAAAAATCCCTGATTTTACTGACAAGAGATCCCAGAGATTGTTTATTATGGTATCTTTCTTGTTTTTCATAAAATGGATTTATATTTACATTGTAAATACAAATTTGAAAAACATCGATTTTTTAGAAATCGATCTTTTAGACCTCGATTTTTTTATGAATCGATTCATCAGGTTACGATTCGAATCGATTTAAAAATCGATCTTTTTTGGAAAGGATCGCCAACCCTAATGCGCATGCGTGCCTGCGGGCTAGAAAATAAAACGTGAGGCTAGACGCAAGTGTGACTATCCTTTCCGTTCGGGGGAGAAGGTTATCTATGGGTGGAATTGGCATGACATGTGACATGTAAAGTTATTCCGCAATGATGGGATGTGATGTTCAACTTAAATTTAATTTAAGAAAAATTATGGAGCTAATATTATATTTAAATGAGAAAAATAACGTTTCATAAAATGAAAAAACACGCTTTCTAAAATAACGCATCTTTATAATATCGAAAAAGAAGACCATGACACCAAAGAATACACCAGCTAACAAGAAGAAGATAACTTAGTAAATACACTGAGAAAATGATCAAATTTTTAAATATCTGCGACAAAGAGACGAGTGAAAAGTAGTGGCGCTCTGTGAAAGCGCTTGAATATGCTTTGATGCTCTGTGACAAACAGATAAATAGGTACATCACCTTTAACCTTTAAATTTATTTTCTAAATATAAAGCGCCTTCAATGGAAAAACTTATAATTTACCTACTTAATCTTGGAAGAACTTGCGAATGAAAATAATATTGGAAGACAAGAAGAATGTGTAGAAATATTCGGATTAGGAGGAGCAGAAAACCCTATAAGAATTTCAATTATTTCGAGGCAGTAATTCACTAATAAAAACTAAATAACACAGAGGTTGTTGACATAACGAACCTCTGACCAGCTTAGCAGAAAATAAATTCGCTGGAAAAAATGGCGACCACTAGAGCTAGTGCTGTCACTTAGCGGTCAAATTACTCAAATTAGCCCTCTGCATGCGCTTGCCTAGCGCGCCCATGGTAGTTGACTGTCACTTATCATCAGACATGTCAAATGTCAATTAGCCAGTAAATTTTGACAAATTAACAATCTACGCAAAATGCAAAGATTACCTATTATATATCAATGTTTTAATTAGTATGAAACTATGAAATATATATAACTAAATCGCTTTCAGAGTACAAAGTATTAAATGTTCCTTATTATATATTAGTTAGCAATTTTTAAAATGTTTAATACGGTTATCAATGATGTTGCAGTAGAATTTTCAAAAAATAAATCTAGGCCAGTGGAAGATCATGATGATTCCAGCCGAAGTCCTTCAGATAAAAGAGCCCGTGCTAGTAGTCACAATGCAAGAGATAGAAGAGACACGGATAAATCATTAGATTCAGATTCGAATGTATCTCAGGATGTAGTACCTATTACAAATGGTCCAGGTATTGGACCACCAAATATGTGGGGAGGAGTGATGGGTAAGTTTAAAATTTTGAATATATATCTGTATTTTATAATTTAAAATTGTTAGGTATGGGGTTTCCCATGGTGGGAATGAATATGTTAGTGGATCCTAATATAATGCAAATGAACAATTATGGTATGATACCACCTATGTTAGCAACAGACCCCAACACAATTCCTTCTGATCCTTCAATGATCATAAATCCAGCAAAAGAAATTATTCATTGTAAATCATGTACTCTATTCCCTCCAAATCCAAATGCACCACTACCTTCTATTAGAGATAGACCCCCTGGATGCCGCACTGTATTTGTGGGAGGCCTACCTGAAAATATGACTGAAGAAATTATAATGGAAATATTTGAAAGATGTGGAGAAATTACAACATTGCGTTTAAGCAAGAAGAATTTCTGTCATTTGAGGTTTGTGTATGAAGCATCTGTTGATGCTGCTATTTTCTTATCAGGGTATAGAGTCAGAATTGGTTCTAATACAGATGCATGTAACACAGGAAGATTACATGTTGATTATGCACAGGTAAACTGTTTATTTTATACTATTTTACATGTATAGGAAATTATTTCATTTTTGTAATAGGCAAGGGATGATCAGTATGAATGGGAATGTAGACAAAGACAGTTACAAAGAGAACAGCGACATAGAGAAAGAATGGAAGAAGAAAGATTGAGACCACCTTCTCCTCCTCCTGTTGTTCATTATACTGACCATGAAGCTACAGCTATTGCTGAAAAAATCAAGCAAGATGAAACTTTCACCAAAGCTGTGCAGGTAAGCTTATGTATTACAAACTGTTTTTATAACATTACTAATGTATTATTTTGAAAGGGTTAAGGGTACATACATTTTCAATTTTACATTTGCTTACAAAATTGTATATGTATTGCTGTGGTATCTAAAATCAGCAGCAAACAATCTCTGTATAATAGACATTTATCTATACCATTTATTATGTTACGAAAATGCAAAATAGTTTAAAATACATTTCACTACAAAAAATTTGGTAGATAAAATTAATTATAAGGAAGTATGAGATGAAAATGAAAGTAATTTCTCAGAACTTCTACGTAAAGTTTTTAGCATAAAATAGTTGTACAATTTAGATTTTAGAGGATGAAAATACCAATTTAAATGAAATTTAATTTGAAATATGTCAAAATATCCTTCAAAAGTGACTGTTGTCATAGATATTTAGAAGTTTTGAACAATTTAGTCTGAATTTGTCACTGGTATAGGAAGCATCAAATCGTTTTCGCTCCGCCTGACAAAAATACTACGAAGGTTAGAAAAAGCTGTCAAAGGTGAGAATAATAAAAGTCAAGATATCAATATATAAAAAATCGAAGTTTGAGAAAAGAAATGTCAGACTCACATATTTAAATTGGCATTTTCAAAATAAAAAAATAAAAACCAGAAGAATTAATCGATTAATCCATTTATGGCAGTTGGTAAATACAAAGCATAATAAATTTTGCATGTATTGGTGGTTAAAATATAAATAAGATTCCGAAGGAGAAATACCGTAGAGATTTGCTATGATCTCCAATTAAGCATAGGTTGAAGCTACAATCCAGTTGAAGAAGGTAACATTTTATCTGAATAACCATCTGAAAGTAAATAAATATTTACGTCATTTGATAAAAAAGGAATGTTATTTGCTAAAGTTGAAGTTTTCATTGAATGAAATATATTCAATTCAATGTAATAAATTTGGAAGCAACATTTAAATTGGTAATACTTAATTGCAAAATTAATATTAACGTAAATAATCTTATTGATATAAAAATTTAGTTTTAAAATATTTATTATCCATGGTACATGCATTGTAATTTGAATTGTAGCTCTAAGCAAGGTTGCGTTTGACGTGTGTCAATATTATTGATAGATAGTTCTGATAAATTACTTTCGGATATTCTTTTGGTTTCTTTTTTTTTGACAGAGATAACGTGTAAGTATCATTTCTATGGTTAAACTTTTTCATACTGTTTTTTGTTAATACTTACACGGAATTACTCTATAGTTTAGAGTTTATTTAGTATTTACATGGTTTAATTTTCTATATAGAGGGTAGAATGTTGTAGTTTTCAATGAATTGTTTTTATTGTTATTTAAATTAATCGCAAAATATTTTTGAAAAAAAATAAAAGATATAGTTGCGTCCAAAAATATTTTTTTTAGTTCTCTCAGAGTAGAAGGTACCCTGTGAAATACAGTAATATTTTCTCGTTATATGAACCCAAGCTTCGGCCCTGAGATATAAAAAAAAAAATTTATAAAGCTAAATAATAATAAGAATCCTTATAATTTTTCAGAATTTAAAATCGATGCGTTTCGAGCATCTGGCGCCCAATATCAAAAAAGCATAGGTACAAAAAAATTTCATTTTTATTAGATACATTGCAAAGTTATAGCCGCGGTTGTATGTTGAACGGTTTTGGAGCGTTTCGGCACATACCACAGCAGTATATATTATGATTGAACTTTAATTGTTGACAGTAACTAGCATAAAGGGTATTGTTGTAAATCTATTCAGGCAGGTAACATAAATTTGGCAGTTTGAAGGTTCTGGTGTCTTACAAGAAGTAGAAAAAAACTTACTTTTATAATTGATAAATTTAATTTTTTTAGACTGTCATAACATGGCTAGAAAGAGGAGACTGTAGTAAACGAAACTCCAATAATTTTTATTCTATGATTCAGTCAACAAATTCACATGTGAGACGATTACTTAATGAAAAAAGTCAATATGAAGATGAACTGAGAAAAGCCAAAGAAATAATGAAGGGACGAATGCAGGGTATATTCTTGCAATGTAAGTATTTAATTAATTGAATAGCTCCAGTTCATTTGTTTTGGAGGTTCTTAGATTTACTCTAACATTGTCTTTAATAAATTCAGTTTATAAATCATGTAAAGGTAAGTTGTTACCTGTACACCTATCTGTTTATGAAATTGATTACATAAAAGCAAATACAAATAATTATCAAATAAAATGAATTGATAACAAATTTCCATAACTTTCTCCTCATGATGCAAATGTAATTTGTGAAACCGCTGGAGTAATAAATGTTATATTTCTGTTGTGGATTTGTTATTAATTTATTTTATTTGATAATTATGGAAATATTCCATGTAGTAAGAGTTGAAACAATCAATCTGTTGAAAACTATTAAACATACTCAATTCAAAAGAGATTTTTTTTGTATATTTCAACTAACTTTGTTTGTAGTGTTTTTATTTGAAAATAAAAGGAATATGAATTAACTTAAATAGATCACTTTTAAGGTAGTTGCGTAGTTGTTGTGGTACAATATCGTCAAAAAGTTTTGCTTCATACTCATGGTAACAGTATAGAGGTTTGTAGCATAATGCACCATACTTTTTCTCACACTTTACCCATAGGGATGCTACTCATGTCATTCTCATATGTACATTTACACAAATGCTGTAAACAGTTTCCACAAGTAGTAATCTGGTAATGTTGCTCATGCTAACTGTAATTGTTTGAATTTACTGCTCAAATAGGGAACTTTCCAATATTTTTTTTATTCAATATTATCATTAAGTGGCGTCTAAAAGTCCTAATCCTCGAGGCTTTTTTTTAAACCAATATTAAAGTGGAAAACATAGTTTAAAGTTCCGTGTTATTTAAAATCATTTGAAACGATCTCCATAGCGTGCCAAAGCGAGAGACATAGGACAGTAGTATGCCCAGCTGTGTAACCAGTGATGCCAATTCGAGGGATTTTCGGGGTTTCTTATGAACAATTTTTGGAAGGATTTTTTAAACTGCATTTTAAAATTATGGGAATTTTTATCTATCACCAATAATTTCATGTGCGTTATTCGGAATAATTTACATCAAAATAATAAAACGTGTCTCGATTATCCTATGCCACAAAAGCTATTCAAACTACATACATATTTTAAATTTTGTATATTTATGAAAAGTTTCTTTAAATATTCAATTCTTTTTTACTATGGCATAATATACATATATATTTTGAAGCTGTAACATTATTCGAAACTGGAGGGATTATGTGAACAAATATGTTATTTTTAGACCTGTACCAGAGATAGTTTCTTGTACTATGTTGGCAACACTGCTCGCAGAGATCGTATTTGTAATATATTTCGTATCATTTCTTCAGTCATGTCGAAAATATTATGGACAAAATTTCACAGTCTAATAAATCAGAATGAACCGATAATACAAAAAAACACGTGGAAACACTCAGTGGAAACACTCGAAAAACAAAGCAATAATGGCTGTTTTGATGGTATACGTTCGATCCTTGTCGCATGGACTATTACTGTTCTGCATCACAACCAATAGCAAAGAGTTTACAAAAGCTTCAAATAATTAGAATTTTTCGGCATTTTTCGTTATAGTGGTTGTTTGTGATAAAAAAAAATCGTTTTTTTTTCATGCAATGTATTCTTATGATTTATAGCACATTTTTGCTAATTAAAATTTGTTCAGTGCTGCAAGATGTTTCTGTTTTATTTCCCGGCATGTAAATTGTTCATAATTTTATAAACTTTGCGATGTTATATCTAAAGAATGTAAGGATCAACATATTTTCCTTTTTTTAAAAAACAGAACAAATTAATCAATAAACAGTTAGTTTTTGGAAAATGTATGACTGTTAGTCTGGAATTAAAAAACTATCTATTTAAAAAATTCTTCATTTCTCCCCATATTAATTATACAAACTTTGATAACGTTTGTTTCGAGTTAGACACAGTCAATTGACTTGAAGTTTTAATGGTAATTGTATCTTAATAATTTAAAATTTTCTGACAAAATGCCCATCACACAACAACTACCTTAATAATTATTGATTAGAAAGTAGCATTGGACAAAGTATTTTTAAAAATGTATATATCCTACAATACTTTTACTTGAATTGCAAAAAAATCTGCATTTGATTATAAAAATTTAATAATGACTCCACCGCTATAAAATGTTAATGGTATAATGGTCAATTAAAAAGAATTTGTCTTGTAGATAAAAGTTTAATCTGTGTTTAATTTTGAAGTTGGTTTTTCCATGATAGAAGTTTATAAAGTGAAAAAGTAGTATCTTTGACTTATTTTTCATGTATTAGCAATTTATAAATGAAGTACTAATGTGTGTTTAGAAAAAAATAAATTATGGACAATGTTAGAGAAACTCTGAAATAAAAACAACATTAGGGTTCATCTGTTTATGTTGTGTAAGTATGTTTCTCTAAAATCGGTTTTAAATAAGTATACCTAAAACTTTTAAAGTATGCTGCCGAGTTAAATCAAATAATGTTTAAAAAGTAATTGAAAACATTTGGCATAACTGTTAAAATACTTTCTTGCTTAAAAAAACATAATTTTGAATATTTTTTGTTGGAAGTTATATGATTTGATTGTAAATACTACACTAATAATTTTAATTTGTACATACAAGAATGCTTTTGTTTATATCCAAAGTATTTTTAGAATGAAAAAATCAAAAGTTTTTCCAATAACATTGAATATAAAAAAATATTCCCAAAGCCGAGGCATGAAACTATTCTTTGTAAAAAATTGTAATAAATACAGTATGTCCAACAGAATATTAAATTTTGTAAGATATAAAGGCATATTAAGTATAAGTATACAATATTATAGTTCAGATTCTCGATGATGGTGAGCAAGAAATATTTTTTAGAAGGTGAGTAAAGTACATTTGGGTTTTGGGTTAATGTATTGAAGTTTGTAGGTATACTTATTTTGGTAATCATCAAAATTTCCGTTTTGGGCAAAACTGCTTATTATATGCCGCTACTTTTAAATAATTTCATTTGAATTAAAGAAAACTTGAAAAAAGAATATTTAAATTTTTACAACTTTGATTATTTTCATAAACTACAGCAAAAGAAATAGTACATAAAACCATACAACTGTATATTGAAAATATGCTCTTGCAAAAAACAATATATAACAATGACAACTGGCTTGTGCATTATCTTAACCATAGAAAATAAAATAAATAATATATCAAGTACTAATAATACTTTATTGTTTCAAGCCCATGGGCTTGTTGTCAAATTTTGGTTTGCGGTTGGAGGTGATGATGTCGCTATTGTCACAACTTTAACTTTTCCGTTACTGGAAGACATGCATTGATTGTGATTTTAGTGTCAAATTCAGTCCGGGATTAGGCTCTTAGAGATACCTTGTACTGATGAGTCGCAAATACGCCGAAACCGGTCTACAACTGATGTTCCTTCTAATTACAAACCAGAATGGGAATAGACTTAGAAGTGTAATTCAATGTCTGTCGTGGCGTATAGCCTGGGAAGTAGTTGTTTCTTCTTAGTTGAACGGTCACTGTTTTTGAAAAATATTTTTCAAAACAATGTTGCAAAGCGTTAGAATAATATATTTATTCTTCGATATCTAAACATTGGACACAACTATGGGATATAATAAAAGGGAGAAAGCAAGCTAATTCAAAATAATAAACTTTATTTTGTGTTTTATTAGAAATATACAAATATTATAACTATTAGAAACCATTCAAAGAAATCATTTGAACGTAGCATTCAAGGCATTTTCTTAAAATTTCATGAAGTGGTGCAACTTTTTGGAAAATTTAGGAGTGTAGTTCATAACAATATCAAGTGTTCCACTGTATTTATGTTGTAACCTTAGAAATCCTTTTTATGAAAGCCTGTTACGTTCATCAAATTGCGTTTAATACATTGGGCGACGTTGTAATATCTATAAATTAGTACAATAATCTTTTTTACATTTTTGATTATATTTACTTAGATACGTCATGAATATTAAAATAATGTAAAGTCGATTTCAACGATCTTACGTTTAATGTGGGTTTTCTTAAAAATTAAGAAATAGTTCCAATCGCACATACAAGTATAATAATATAGTGAAGAGTATGCAGTTGAATGGACTAAGTGCAAAGAGGGTTTGATAAACACAAGGAAACTAGAAGGAGTAAAAAACTACAAAGAGAAAGGAACTTAAATAAAAACTACTACAAAACGAGGGCGTCGGCCCAGCTTTGTAGTGGAACGCTTCTGATGCGATAATTACAACCAAGCAAGGTCGAGCGAGGTTAGTACTTGGATGGGTGACCACTGGGGAAACACCGTCGTAGAGCCCGTACAGCCTGCAGCGAAACACCTTAGATTACTAGGGTCAGTAGCATATCACAGCTCGCAGGCATTATACCAATGAGCACGAGGTATAATGTAGATATGCCGTCTTTCGGATGAGACGTAAAGCCGAGGTCCCGAGTCCATGGATGTTGGGCTCGATAAAGATCCCTACCACTGGTTGGAACACTAGTGGATTCGGCAAAATTTCCGGTTAGGGGTAGAGTGCTCCCGGCGTCGGTGATTAGCCTGAGTTGCAGAAATAGACCGACGTTAAATAAAAAAAAAAACTTGAAACGAAACGAGAAAAATTTCAGTTAGGGATCACATAATAGACCGGATGCCGTTTTCACCATCGAGTTTCATTTGAAAAACAAGTAAAAGAAGGCTATTCCCCAAGTCCCAAACTGGATAATCGACGCTACAGTGGACATTGAAAATCTTAGAATTTTCACGAAACTAGAACTGTTAACTAATGGATGCTGTGTACTTGGATGCATTCCTTGAGTACTACTTTATCATCAAAAACAACATGTCATACAAATCCAAGTGATACTAAGGGTTGATAAGCAAGGGTTCAAAATTGATAAAAAGGTGAATAAAAACAATTAACTTATGTACGCAGTAGAAAGTTTAGATTTTGATATGTTAGTAGATGTTAAAAAGATTAGTGGCATACATTTCGCGGCGATACTTCATTTGTTAATCATTTTCCTACCGGTCTATGATAACTCCTATAGTTGCAACAAAGTGATGAGGTCATTAATACTCCTGCATTAAGAACTATATACTAGTAAAGTAAATGGATTTCTATTCACCAGAAAAAAAATCAGATGTACACTGTGAAAACTATAAAGTGATAACTCATCATTTTATACAGGCATGTCTTGGTGAATAACAAGACGGATTTAAACCTGAATGTTTCACTTTAGGTCCAGTATTTGTTTTACATCAAATCTTTGTGGGAACTCAAGAACATTTATAATTTATTTATTTATTTATTCACGGGCAAGCCCAATTCACATAAAAATTACATTGTTAGAAATTACAGTGTTAAAAGTTACAATGTTAAAAATTACAGTGTTGAAAACAAAAACAAAGAAAAAAAAATACATGTAAAATTAAATTTGAGAGTGATAACACTACAACATCAATAGGCAATCAAACATTTTAAAAATTTTAAAAATATATCAAAGTTTAAGCTCTAGCAGATGCTTTTTAAATTTGAAAGTTGACACATTAAAAATTGAAATGTCCTCAATAGAGTTAGCTAATCTAAGTGTCCTAGGGAGAAAACTATTCATTGCATAGTTGGTTTGCACCTGCCTGGTAAGACGAGGTGGAACAAATAAATATATTTTAGAGAGAAGCTTAGGACTATTACATATTCCATTTATTATGTTGAAAAGCTGTATTAGATCTCTTTGCTTTCTGCGAATCTCTAGGGTAGGGATGTTTAAGAATAGTTCCAAAATATCATAACGATGGTAGACATGCATCTTAAAGGCAATGTATCTTAGAAATTTGTGCTGAACAGATTCTAGTTTCGCTTTATAAGTAATGTAATGCGGAGACCATACTGGAGAACAATAATCTAGGTGTGTTCTGACCAGAGAGCAATAAAGAGACTTAATAGCAGTGATGTTAGTGAAATCACAAGTGGTCCTCTTTATAAAACCCAACATCTTCATAGATTTTTGAATAGCAGCAGTAACATGGGACTTATAAGTGAGTGAGGAGTCTAATATAACACCAAGGTCTTTTATTTGCGAAACAGAATTTAAAGTTTCATTATTAATGCTATAATCAAAAGCTATTGGGTGATGTATTCGATGAAAACGCTAATATGGCACTTGGATGCATTTAGATTCATATTATTTTGTTTACGCCAATTTGATAAGCTATTTAAATCAGATTGTAAAATTAAAGCATCATCATTACTATTGACTACTTTAAAACATTTGAGGTCATCAGCAAATAACAAAGCTTTGCTACCTTGAAAGCAATACATTATATTATTAATAAATAAGTTAAATAATAATGGTCCAAGATGAGACCCTTGGGGAACTCCAGAAGTTACAGGAAAAGTATTAGAATAGTAATGATTAACTCTTACCATTTGTAATCTATTCATTAGATAGCTACTTAACCATTGTAATACAGGACCTTCCACACCATACAAACAAAGTTTATGTAGCAAGAGTTGATGATTGACCCTGTCGAAAGCTTGTTAATAGGCTTTTAATAAGCTTGTAAATTAACTATAGTACTTGATATTAATGATATAATATGAGGTATTGAAAGACAGAAAAATATCTGAAAAGCTCATTTGGTGGAGATGACTTACGCTTTAACTAATATTGCCCATTTCTTCAACGTATAAACCAACGAAGGTCGAGGTTCTTGTAGGGTTGTAGCACCCCGATTGAATTACATAACTCTCAATATCCATCGACTGACTTATTTGAAATAAATGTAATTGACATGCGTGTTTGGTCGACTCTACATTGCACTAATTTTTAGTAAAAATAAAGTAGTTGGCATTCTGCCTTATATGATCAAACGATCGCCGAAATGTATTCAAACATAGTGGGACAATTGGTATTTTCATGGTATTTATTGAAGGTGTTAATAAAACTCTTTGCGTGTGCTATTAGTCGGTCAAATTGAGAGATTGTTCTCTGCGGCGTGTCACAAGAAAGTATGGGACCATTTCACCAAGGCTCAGAGAAAGAACATAGAGACTTGGAAAAAGCAGTCATTGGTAGGTACCACCTTGGACGGTCAATGTCAGTTTTTTTCTTTTGTTTGGTGTCTTGATAATTTCACTAACACTAATCGCTCTGATCTGTGAAATTGAATTTGCAAAGAGAATAAATTTCAGCTTTGTTATAAATTATGACGTTTTCCAAATAATGTGTCGGAAGAACTTTTCGTATTTAATTAGTGCTTGAGAGTATTTTTTACCTTACTTTCAGTTTGATAAAAATCTATTAACTTTTATAAATATGTATAAGTCATTTTATAAAAGTGGTTTATTTTATACGGCATGAACGAATTAAAACAGAAACAAAGGTGAAATTCCACCATATTATTTACAAAGATCATCGAAAATTGTTTCATACAGTCGTCAAAAGCAAACAAGAGCCCTTGGTGGGCGTGTCCATGTCGCTGTAGTTGTACTTTTGTAGTAACAATCGATATTTTGAATCGAAAACCAATTATCGATACCCATACGTGTCAACTGTCAAAAGATATGTCAACAAAATCGAATCTATTTATACATCAGGATCTTTTGGAGTAGAACCGTCGAATCCAGCCGTTTGTTAACTTTTTATTTAATTCAAATCAACAGTGTGACTAATTTGGTATATTTGCAATTGTTACTTTTTCCAGTGTTCATTGTGTTGTTTAAAAATTCTTTTTCTCAATAACAGCTGAAAGTTAAAGTGCACAACAGTGTTAATATCGGAATATACACTTCACCACAACCAATTATCTAGGTCTTATATATTTAGTTGTTGCTATAAACCATAATGTATGGCAATAATGTTGTGTGATTTGTCAAATATTATATTAAATGCTGTTCTACTTCAACTTTACATCGTTTGCTTTATTCAAAGCAAACAGTTATATATTATATTCAATTATTGAATCAACAACATTGTTCAGTTTCACATTACAAAAGAACAAATTCGAAAAATGAATGTCTTCATAAAGACAGATTGTTCTGTAATTTATGAAGCAAATAATAACGTATAAAAATATAAAAGCAGATTTTAAATGACAGCTGACATTCAATAGAATGCAGTCCAGTATTGCCGATGCAAAAATAAAAATTATGCGAATTTATAATTCAAAATATCAGAATTTGTCAAAATTACCAAAAGAACACCGTGCTGTCTAAATAAAAGTCTTCGACCCCAGTCAATATTAAAAATTCCCCTATACAATAGCCGTTTTATATATGCTTCCTGAAAAAAACTCGAAAATTTATTTGATCCAAAAATTTTCCGGTTAGCGAAATTGTGTGAAAATCGGATAATTATCCTCACCTTGACAACACTGATGCAGCCACTAAAATTGATGTATATTGATTAAATCATTAGGTCATATTATTTCGATTATGTTTACAATAATTACTAATGTACAATCGTTAACATTGGCTCCTGATTGGCAGGTTGCGGTGATCTTTCTTTTAGTACGCATATTTTCCGGGGCTCTTGTTTGCTTCTGCCGACTGTACAAGTGGTCGAAAAAAAGTGGTTAAAACAACAAAACTTTTACATACTCTGACAAAATTTTAAATATAGAAAATCGGGGGTTTAACTTGGAAAAAATACTATGAATAACTTTTTTCGAAAAATGATAATTTCTGATCACTTATTATATTTTATTTTTAATGCAATATTTAAAAGGCCTAAAGTTGAAGGCGATGAAGGCCCAAAATTTAAGAACTGAAGAAGAAGCGTGACTTTGTGACCCTTTTCGTTTGTATTTGTTTTGTTCTGTTGACTTCTTAAGTATAAACATTTGTCATTAATGTCTAAACCTAATGTCTCTTAAAAATTTACTTGTACGTTACATAATCGGACGTCAAAATGCAAACCTCGAAAATTTCCGAAAGCTTAGAATCTCAAACTTTCCATTGGGTGTAAGATATTATATTATTCAACAAGCATATAATGATGGCTATTATTCACGAAGGTGCGTTTATGTCGCGAGCCACAGGAGTGGACCTAACAGGATATTAGCCATTATTTGCGAGTAGAATACTATATTTTGTCCACTACTATTAATTACCTGTTTATAAATGAATTTTTTTATCTTCTCTCCAATTTAGGAAGGGATTTTAGGCATTCATATATAATTTTTTCGACTTTTCTGGCAATAAATTTAGGGATACTATTTATTCAGCATCTCCTATTTTTCGCGGGGTACCTAACATTCATTTCAGTGTCTGCTTCGTTTTCCATATTATATTATCTAGTAATTTCAATTAAATTTCAGTATAATAATTAATATTCTTGCAATCGGCTATAAATTATTTAAAACGTTAGTTTCTTAGATTTTACATCATCATACGCTCTATATACAACAGCTTGATAAATTATTATATATGTATCCGTAGCGGAATTGTGTAGAGGTCTGACTGCTTGAAATGAAGAATTGTAGGCATAGGGTTCGAATCCTGGTCGCGGTGGTAATTTTTATATATTATATTGTGACATTTGTATATAAATAACCTTCAATATATAGGTCCTATTTATCTGTGTCATGTGACCTGTTCATTGTCCACACCTACTATTCACTGGTGATTAATGTACGTCATTATACTTGAAGAAGCACACGTAAAATGTAGTTGTGTAATACTACTTATTCATTATGTCATGAGCAGATTTTAATGCTGCGGTCCGAATATCGGTCGTAACGCTATCGGTGCTCGAACTGCTTATGGCTGGTCCGATTATAAATGTTGTCAGCGAAAACAATCCGGACCTTTTGTTTAATTCCTCACGTTCGGACTGTGATTTGAAATTTTATGACAACTTTAGATAACAACAAT
The DNA here is from genome assembly GCA_947563755.1 of Lochmaea crataegi. Classification (NCBI taxonomy): domain Eukaryota; kingdom Metazoa; phylum Arthropoda; class Insecta; order Coleoptera; family Chrysomelidae; genus Lochmaea; species Lochmaea crataegi. The sequence continues at coordinate 50,310,094 of OX387424.1, read as the reverse complement.
AAGTGAAAATCTAGTGTTTTATATATTTGATGACTCTAAAAGAACAGACACTTCGTTTCGTGCAGCCATTTTCGAATAGGATGTGTTATAGGTTATGATTGAAAAATTGGCGCGCTCACGCTTCCTCACATATCAGTCATGAGCGTTGCAAGCGAGATTAATGACGTTGTTGGTGACGTTACTGCTTCTCACATTACTGAATCTGACCCCTTTAAGCACTATTGGCGCCAGTACTCAAGGTGTTGATATCACAATTCGGACCGCAGCATAAACTGGTTTAAACTGTTTTTCATTCTTGATGGAAATACTTTTTTTTGTAATTTGAAAAAATTTTGTCAGTGAAAGTGGCTTCATAGAAAGGAAAACGTCATTTTTGTTTTGAATTGTTTGTTTAAATTTGATAGTCCAAGGTTTTTTTGCATGCTTAGATTTAGTTTTAGATTAATTCTCGATTAACTAAATGTTCACTATTTAATATAAATCAGTTCACTTTACTAAGAGCTTAAAAATGAAAAAAAAACAATTTTCAAAGGTAAGGAAAGGTAAGTCGACATAAACATAGTCAGTCAGCCTAAAGATGATATCAACGATCTGCAAAAAAATATATAAAAAAAAGTCAAGAATCTATACATAAACATTCACATCATCACATACTCAGTTTCATTTCATTAATATTTTCCCAACAGGTTAAAAATACATTTAAAATTATATATCTAATTATTCATTATAAGTAAATATACTTTCAATTGGGTTACTAAAACTGTATCGAGTTTTTCAATTGAATATACCTCTAAAGCAGTATAGGTACCTAAAGTTAACCTGTGTTGCATTATTGATTGATTGATTTGTACAATACATCCAGTCATGGTTTCAAGTCCTCCATACCTCAGCCTTTTGGCTTTTTATGCTCATGGTTGCACTGTTTACATGAAGAGAATAGTTGTCCATATCAGGCTTAACAGCCCTTTCACAAGATCCTTCTTGGAGAAATCCTCCATTGAGCACTCTAGTTCCAGCAGTTTACATTTCCAGTGAGTCAGTCCATCGTACTTGAAGATAATGTGTGAGGCTATTTCCTTCTCTTCCATACACAATCGATAAATAGTCCTAAATATGCCAATATGCTTCCTTAGGATGAAGTGACCGGTGAGTAATCCTGTCACTTTCTTCATTTGCCCCCTACTATTAGGTTGAATATCTCGTTGCTCGGCGACCCTAAAGGTTTTTCTACCATGACTTTGCTGTGGTTCTGTTTAAGCTCGTGGCTCCAGTACACCTGATGTTTGCTTACATTTTTTTTATTTATAGGGCTTTTTTGAATTATGTAAACTTACAGTAGTATTTGACATTTGAAATGTCTTTGGTTAGAACCGAAAGTACCCATGCAATCGTAGATATTTTGTGGACACGGTCTCGATTCTTGTCTATTATTTAAAAATATCAGTGGATATTGGTCTTTAGATATTGTTTAATCTATTTTAAAGGACTAATTTGGTAATTAACTTTCTGTTTGCTGCAAGGCAATTTGTATCTTGCACATATTTGGACTTCCGGTATATTCAAATGTTTTCAAATTTTCAATTACGGTAATTATTCTTTGTTTTAAGATTGTTGAACTTGAACAGTTTTTATAAAACCCAAGAGTATCCCATTTAGATGATTTGTTAAAAATATTCATATATCTGTGTATTTTTAAAAGTAAACGTAGTTTTTATGGAACCTTGACTGTATGACATCTCGTCATTCGATCCAATATTTGCAGGAAATAAAAAATATTCAGCTAGAAGAAACCCCCAAAGAAAAAGACGACGACGAAATGGATGTATCCGATGACGAAGAACCATCGAAAAAGAAACAAAAGACTGACTTAACCATTGAAGATAGATCGTGCAGATATGAAAATGATAGTTTGAGATGTCAAATAGAAGCTTACAAAAATGAGGTAAAAATAGAATTCGATATATAATAAATAATTGTATCATCTTGTTCTACGATTAGAACTACTTGAAACTTGATTTAAACAAAATTAATATTTTTTATTGAATGCTTTAATTGGACAAAATTTTTCAGGTGGAAGTACTAAAAACAGACTATAAGAAAGACATAGAGGAAAAGGAAAAACAGTTCAAAATGCTTCAGCAAACTTTGCACGGCATGCAACAACAACTAATAGACGCCAAAAAGAGACAGAACGAAGAAGAAGCGAGAGTTAAAGATCTGCAGTTGAAGCTTCGAGTCGAAAAAGGAAAACGACTTAGTGATAAAGAAATAGTCATAATAGATAGTAGTGATAATGAACAATGTGATTCAATTAGTGTAGGTGAAAGCCCCAGCGATAGCGTTCAAAATTTTACAGAAAGCGATGCTAAACTGGTAGGAATAATCTCAACTTTTTTGAATGTACATCCATTTGGAGCCGGTTTGGATTACATTTGGTCGTATGTCAGTAAAATTGAATCGAATCTTAGACCAGCCCAAATTGAATCTCTGCTAAGTAGGTTTCCTACAGTTTTTAAGCAAGAATTGGTTGGTATAGGCGCCAATATAGAAAGAAGATGGATGTTTAAAGCTTTTAATCCAGAATTTGGTGATAAAAATTAATGTGTTGCAATGTATTAGTTCTTATTGTTGATATATTAACAATAAATTTGTTTTCACTATTGAAATTGTCTATTTATTACTCACAGTATATGAACCAAATATAGATCGTCCTTCACCCATCTGCTTACCAGACAAAAAGTAAGATGCTTCATCAAATATACAGAGTGGTCCGTAAGTAATGATCCAAAGTGGAATGGAAGATTCTTGGCCCCAAAATATTACGATCTAATCCAACTTGCTTTAATAAATTATTTATAATAAAAAAGATACAGGGTGGCAAAGTTGAAATGTAAAAAATGTTTTTTCTCAGTAAATTGGAGGATTTTGGATATACAAACGTAAACATTTGAAGATGGGGGTTTTAAGGCATGAGAAATCATAATATGATATCCGTTTGGACGTATTTTCTAGAGGGCGCCACATGAGCCATGTTGTTAGTGTAACCAAAGAATACACTAACGAGGGTCGAAAAAATTGAAAAATATGAATTTAAAAAAAAATTACAATTTTCTTTTTATTACTGTAATACCATATATCGATGTCTCGCGTTTAAATTTTCTACAAAGGTTGATAATATAATAGTCTTCCATATTCAAATTTCGCTGACAAACGTTACGAGGGTCGAAAAAATTGAAAAATATGAATTTAAAAAAAAATTACAACTTTCTTTTTATTACTGTAATACCATATATCCAAGTCTCGCGTTTAAATTTTCTACAAAGGTTGATAATATAATAGTCTTTCATATTCTATATTCAAAATTCACTGACAAACGTTACGAGGGCCGAAAAAATTGAAAAATATGAATTTAAAAAAAAAATTACAATTTTGTTGTAAATTTACAATTTTGTCAGTGAATTTTGAATATAGAATATGAAAGACTATTATATTATCAACCTTTGTAGAAAATTTAAACGCGAGACATCGATATATGGTATTACAGTAATAAAAAGAAAATTGTAAAGTTTTTTAAAAAATTCATATTTTTCTTTTTTTTGGACCCTCTTAACGTTTGTCAGCGAAATTTGAATATGGAATATGGAAGACTATTATATTATCAACCTTTGTAGAAAATTTAAACGCGAGACATCGATATATGGTATTACAGCCAATAAGCAACAAGCTTGAGAAAGTTGTTATAAAATTTTTGAGCATTTATCAATATGTTCGAATAGAAATTTTTTTGCTAATTATAGAAAAAAATACATAGTATATATATTTGCTTCTATAATTTCATTAATGTTCTCGTCAGTATTATGACAAAATCGTGAAAACACTGAAAACAGACCATGGGCTGTTTTCAGTATAATGTTGTTCTGATTGGTTGTGTTCAATCAAATGACCTCAAATTAACTGATTTCATTGGATATCTACTAGAGCAAAAAATTTTCACTCTAGGTACGTTGCAATGGATACATTTTGATTTATTTCGATTTTGACGTTTCACATATTTAATATTTCATCATTGTCATAATACTGACGAGAACATTAATGAAATTATAGAAGAAAATATACTATGTATTTTTTTCTATAATTAGCAAAAAATTTTCTATTCGAATAACCCTCGAACATTGATAAATGCTCAGAAATTTTATAACAACTTTCTCAAGCTTGTTGCTGCCTGCGGCGCCGGTCTGTTTCCAAGCAACAAAGCTTTCGAAATCTGTTATAAAATTTTTTCGAACAATTATCAATGTCCTGAAAATAAACAAAACTTTTTTTGTATTTTTTTTATTCCATATCAGTAAAAAGGAACGTAGGAATGGTTTTAGTTTAGTTTCTTAATATCAAGGCGAGCTATATGGGAAATAAGTATTGAGTGTAATATAGCGAATTTGTGAATAAATAAAATAATTTTCATTGTTAATTTTTGTAATAAATCAAAAAACACTTAATATTTCCAAAACAGTTGAAGATAGGTATAGAATATTGTACAAGAATTATGTCTAGAATTTTCTGACGAATCGAAAAAATAAATAAATATATAGTTGCATTTAAAATAAGAAAGTTGGTATTGGCCACTGTCACACGACACACCCTATATAATTTTTTTTTGAAAAAAATGCGCATTTAACAATACATATCGACGTGTCCAATCGTTTTTCCCAACACGCCCTTATTTATTCGTTATCGAATTTATTCCATTTGGCTGTTCCACACTGTATGGGTCACAATGAGGGAAATAGTTTACAGAAACCCTATAAATAGTTGAGTTCAACTTTGGCAAGAAATCAGAGCAGCAAAAATTTTTTTCACACCAATGGCATTATTTAATATTAGACGATCTTTCATGAAACGCATTGATAAATGTATCGAGATAATTGGTCGACATATTGAACAATTACTGTGGAATAATATTTAAATTTTGTTTGTATTTTTGAATAAATTGTTCTTTTTTTCTGAATTTAAAGTTATTGAGTTCATAATGGTTACTGTATTAATACTTCAAAGTGCTAATAAATAAAATGAAAATAATGTAGAGGGTTTTTAAAATGCAAATATCTCGAAAACGAGCAACATTTTAGACTAATGATAAGTACCTATACATTTTTTCCACAAAAATGATGTAATTCTAACATTTTTCAATAAAAAGCGAGATAGCGTTAGCGATAAAAAATTTAAGCGCACAGTTACACCAACTGGTCGTTGGTGTATTCTTTGGTTACACCAACAACATAGCTTATGTGGCGTCCTCTAGAAAATACATCGAAACGGTTATAATATTATGATTTCTCAGGCCGTAAAACCACTATCTTCGAATTTTTACGTTTATATATCCAAAATCTTTCAATATAGTCTCCTATAGGAGCAACAGTGAGCACTATACATAAAATTAAATATGTCCAAGAGAGAACAGCATACTTTCCCTCCACAAAAAACCCACTTTTCTATACATTGTCTCTCCGTTATTCTACAGCTTCATCTCTTCAACTTACAGAATGGCTCTACATAAGATAATTATTATCTGCCGAATCTGTAAAATGATTTATGAAACTTCTATTCTGTACTATGAGCATTATTCAAATTTTTTGTTTAAAGACCACTTTGTTCCGCGAAAAAATGTATGACAAATTGTAAGAAACTGATTTTATTCACAAATTAATCCTGTTACATTAAACTTTGTAATATTTGCGTTCTTTCATTCATTATAAAACTAATTAATAATTCATCCAGCTTCTCATTACTTCTAGATATTTGCCTACGAATTGCTTGTTTTATTTCTTCTTTCACCCCTTTATCTGCTCCCCTTGTTCCTATTCTTCTTTGTCCTAAATGGGGAAGAATATCTAATTGAATCTGACCACCTTGGCTTGTCCATAAATATGTTAATTCTTCTAATATATCAACATTAATTATATAACTTTGAAATAAATGGTATTGAAATGATCTGCATTGCTGAATTTGTTCCAATAAAGGGGGTATGAAGTCCTCTTCCTGAGGCCAGTCTAATTGTGTCAATGTAAATATATGCCCAATGCCCAGATCAGTGTAATTGTGTTTAGGCATGTTTTCTTTAATGCACCTTAATAATACCTTAACTAAATATTGCAGGACACTCATTCTTGTAATAGGCAAATAATGTAAATGTTTTTGATAACCACCTACAATCAAGTTATTTCCCAAGCTACCTACATTACTAGGTAGGAGAGGCAGTGCTAAAGTTATTGGTTCTAAGCAAGCACTGAAGTTTTTTTTGCTGTATAAGATACCAGTGACTCGTATATACTTTTGTAGCAATACATTATTGTCAGTAATTTTGTGTAAAAACATTAATGCTTCATCATATAATCCTTTATACAATGCATAGTCTATGACAAATCCTGATAATAATGAATCAAGCTTTAAATGTGCATTTAATTTAATAAATTCTCTTTGTAAATTTTCTGATGAGTTCAGTAAATCCCAACAGTTCATGCAGACCATAAAGTTATTTTGAATGTTTTTGAGTTGAGGTTTTTCCACAGTTATACAAGGACTTGAATAGTGGGACATGTCTGAATCACTTTTACGCTTTTTACTTTTTGTTTCTGTTACCAAATTTGGCAAACTTGAATCGGAAAATGCCTCTATCATAATATATGAAGTAGGAATTTCACCAGGACTAGACTCTGGTGTCAAGCTACTATTATATTCAAATAAGCAGTAAACAAAAAATATTGATAAACAAAATAAAAGTTGCTTATCTTCCAGGGGGTAGCTTTTTGATTTTGATTGGCAAAAGGTTACTATTTTTTGCCAATAACCTTCTTTAGTCCAGTTTGTTGAAAAATTTGTTAGATATGGTTCCCAGTTCAGCTGAGAACCAATAAATTCAATAACACCAAAAAGACTAGTCCAAGGGTCTTCAATTTTTGTTTCTGTATCTTGAATAGTATTTGTGTTCAGTCCTAAGTAACAAAAATAAAATTCAATAGCTTTATGAAGCAACTTTTGTAACAACTTTGATGACAAATCTACTTTAACCTTTTCATTGGCTAAAAGAGGTAATAAATCACATACTAAAAGTTTTCTGTAAGGATTAACAGGAAAATGACCATCAACACTATGTTTTTCTGCACTAATAAGAGTATCTACTAGTCTTGGTCCATTACTTGAAATAGCAGTAGGAAATCTCTGTAAAAGAAGTAGAAGAAGTCGACAATGCTCCATAGTATCTTCACAATGATCTGCTGTGAATAATAATAGCTTGTGTTGTACATCAGACGATATATGTCTGAACATTTCACATAAAAACTGTTTTTCAGGATCATTACAATCAGATTCCGCTCTTAAGGCCGCCGTTAGTTTCTCAATTTCTTTCCAAAGATCTGGTTGTTGTTGGAATTTTGTAGTCAAGTCACTAAAGCATTTTGCAGCCTCTTTAATATTACCAGCATTCTTTTCTATTTGATAAGCTTCAAACTGCACCCCAAAGTTGTTAGGATACATTATTTTTGCTGTTATCATCCATCCCTTAGCCATACTGGGATTAGTTTTGAATGATTCTTTTGCTCTTTGGATAACATATTCTTCATCTGATATTTCTAAATCAATCTCCATTTTTTAGACATATATTGAAAGTTATGTATACTAAGGTTTGTTGTGTTAAATTAATTTTCATTTAATACGAAAAAAACATTGTTTATACTTTTGTCGTAGAATATATATCCTAACTCTTCTTTTTGGTCTCTGCTTTTAGATATTCAGTGATATGGATGTAAGACATTTGTGAAATGGTTATCGCTAGGAAAATTGTTTTTAATTTAATAAAAAAAGAAGAATTTACTAACCAACTTTTTTCAATAAAATAAAAATTGTCTTATAATTTTTTGTATTTTAATGATTTGGTTTTATAAAATATATATTATGAAAAATGTTTATCTTAGCTGAAATGAAAAATGTTACCAGGATTCCACCGGAGTTATTTAATTTAAAATTAAACGATGCTATAGCTAGTGAACTAAATAAAAAACTTGCCAATAAAGTAAGTACGATAATAATAACTTGATATACGTTAACTACTCACAAAATTGTTTTATAGGTAGTGCTTAATGTCGGCCTTTGTATTGCTCTATATGATATATTAAATCTTAAAGAGTCTTTTATATTTCCTGGTGATGGAGCCTCCCATACCAGAGTTAATTTTCGGTTTATAGTATTTAGACCATTCATTGAAGAAATATTAATTGGGAAAATAAGAAGTTGTAGCCAAGAAGGGGTTCATGTAACTTTGGGCTTTTTTGAAGATATTTTAATTCCCCCAACTGCCTTGCAACATCCTTCAAGATTTAATGAGACTGAACAGGCCTGGGTTTGGGAGTATGACACTGGGGATGGAAGTAAACATGATCTATTCATGGATGCTGGAGAAACTATAAGATTTAGAGTTACAGCTGAGATATTCAATGAAACATGCCCCACTGGTCCAAATACAATACAGGAAGGCCAAGAAAACACTGAAAGTAAAATACCATATATGCTGACTGTAAGTAGGCTCAATTTTTTAATGAATAAGTTCTTAGAGACATTATTTTTTTAGGGAAGTATCAATGAACCTGGCTTAGGTTTGCTCACTTGGTGGGATAACTGATTTGGATTTTTTTATTTGTACGATATCTAATATTTTATTCTTATTAATTGATTAATTATATCATTAGTTTTTCATACATCATTGATTATATACCTAATAGTATTGTTTCAAGATTGTTGATGCTGGCTTAAATATGACTTACCATTTAGAGGGGCCAGGAGTTAATGCAACAGCTATTAGATAAATTAACAAGCTAATGGTGCTGCACAACTGATGATTATTCTAATGAATATGTTAAAAAATGAGGGGAATATGGGTTAAAAATTAAATTACAGTAATCTTACAAAATATCTATTTGGTTGACAATTAAAACTGGGTATTACTGCATAATAAATTAAGTCTTTGAGATCACATCACATAAAATTCATAACAAATGGTCCACAAAAATAAAAAAATTGAATATTGACGTTTTATCATTTATTTATATATACTAACTAGCTTTGCTAAGATATGATTTCTGATTGTTACCATTATTTTGGAAACAAAAATTAATATTTGAATGCTTGTGATAGTTGCATAACAAATCAAGGCTACCAGTATAAAACATAGATGATTTTCCCTGTAGACCCAAAAATCCTTATTTCTTACAATGTTGGCTGAAGAGGCTCCGGCAAGCCTTAAGGGAGAGAATGAAATACTATCCTTCCTTTTTTCCTGTAGGCAATAACTTCCAATAAAGTTTGTTATTGATTTTATTTTCACTGATTTCAAATTTCTAAACACTTTAGGCATGAATTGATTGTAGTCTTAAAATACATCTTTTGTTAATTATTTGTTTTTGCTACCATGTCTACTTTCATACAAACAGTGAGTCAGCTAAATCATACTATCCATATCACCAATTCTAAACATGGGATATCAACAAAAAGATAAGCATAAAAAGGAATGTTTGGTTTCAATTTGCTGTTTTTCAATTTCAATTTAAAAATATTTTGAGCTGCTCTTACCAATAGTGGTTTTGGGAGTCTAATTTTATTCCATCTTAAAATGTTACTTTCAACAAACGTCTTATTGCTGTTTTATTGCATTTGATATGAATGCTTACTTGTTTATGGACCATTTGAAATTTCTCTTGAATACTTACAAATAAATATAATAAATAATCTTCAGAAAATTGTTTCAATGTATAAAAAAAGATGGAACTGAAAACTGCACAAGAGTACAATAAAAGCTCCTTGATTCGCGGAACCGGTCGGTATATGAAAATGATTTAGCGTCCTTTATTAACACATCTGCACCCTTTGAGCACTGTTGACATGTGCCAAAGTGCCACTATGTCTAAAATATGTTGTCAAATTCATTTAAAAGTTGCTAGAATCGCAAGAAATGTTAAATTTGTATTCCAGAATCCAGAAGACGCTTCAACGATCATTACAAAGGTAAACTTTAACTTACAAAATCTGAGTGAAGGTTTACAGGTAACAAATAAGCTTTTTGATTTCTTAGTGAAAATTAATCTTTCTATGGAAAGAAGTCTTATTTTTTTTAAGGCAAACTGTTAATGCTACAACTGGAATATTAGACTGAATTGGAAGGCCTTTTAAAGGCAGCAAAACAAGAAAAAAATTATCAAGTTCTTGATGCACTAACCTAAGCAAGAAAGTAATAATATTGTTGAAAATCTCTCATTAAGGATATTGATTTAATTTTGAAACTTTGAAAAGTATCACCATTTCATATTCACAGTTTCTCAGCATTCTTCTGCGAATAAGGAGTGTTCACTGTATATTAATTTACTTTTAAAATATAACACGTTAGTTTGTACTGTTAGTATGCTTTTTAAATTGATGATCTTTTCGACCTCTATTAACTTGCTTCAATTATAATTTCAATGGCTGTTTGATTTTTTGTTTTTCATATTTTTGTATAAAATCATGTGGGAGTTTGGATTGAGTATTAGCTGTATTGATTCCATTGGGAACATATGTTATAGTTCAATCTAATGTCATAAAATAATTCTGTTTACTTAAAATGATTCAGTAATATTGAAGTAGTAATGAAGAATTGATTAGTTTTAAGTTATTATTATTATGCCATTCAGTATTTTTCAATACTGATTATTGAAGCAAATTAACCTTGATATACTTTATAGAAAAAAGGACATTTCTAGAAAAGCAATAAAAATATAATAAAATAAATAGATATACAAAATTATTAAAAGTTATAGATATAGTATTATTGCACAGTCTAGTATCAAATATAACAAGTGGACAAATTGGCGAGCTTATTCTATAACGAGGCAACGGGGAAGGTGTTCCCTAAGATAGTCGAATAACTCTCTTGACGCTCCTGGACAATTTGTTAATTCTAATTCTCTCATATGTCGCAATTGTATTAAACTGGACAGACCACTTGAAGTCAGTAATGGACACCCTGGAAAAGTTGTCATTAGTAAAAAAATAATACACTCACACATATAGAAAGTTCGATTTAGTTGGTTTAATTTATTCCTTTTGATTTGTAGTTTGGTTTAAGTTTAAAATACTCTATTCAAAGTTTGTCATCCCTGCATACAATTGTCAAAGAAAAAATAAAGCCGATGGTCTGGCGTTCCTTTGATTTCTTGTGTTCGTCTGAGGTAAGAATGGCTCCTTGCGTCTGTGGCATTATCCATATGTTATGGTTAGATTTGTAACTTTGTCCCTGGAATATAATTTTAGCTCTCATAATCTTTCGCCTGGGATATCCCTAAAAAGCAGCTAAAAAACAGGGTCTCAATAGTTGATTGGGTTTTAGTTTTGGAGAAGGCAACATGGCAGAACTTGTTTTTGTTTTGTTTTATTTTGTGAGTTGGGGGTGGTTCAGATCCATCTGAAGACTGAAATGAATTTGTCCTGTTGATTATTTTGATTGGGTGGGTTTGGAGTTGTAGTTTGGTTTCAGTTTGTTGCTAATTGTCTTTATAGACTGGTTCACAAGTGCCATTTTAGTTATACCTATATTATAAAGTAAAACAAAAATATATAGTTGGGATTTTTGCAAATATCTAAAAAACTATTGGAGATATTCAAAATTTGAAAGAAGATCCTCGAAGAGCAGGAAATTTCCTAAAAAATAGTCCCATTTAACGGAACTATATCGACAATATTTAAATATTTATAATTTTAATGTAGAGGTGAAAGTTGAGCTAAAAACGGGCAGCACGATTAGCTTCCTTACCCAAAAATTTTTTTCCGGCCCCAATTTTCCAGTTAAATATTTTGTTTAGGTGCCATTTCAAATCGAATGCGCTCTAAATAATAATTTTTGGTGGTTGGGGCCAGGTTTGGAATAAAATGGCACTAGCAGTCTATTACAGATGTATAAACTATTTGATGGAAAGTTTGTACTGGAAATTATTGAATATAAAGTGCAGTTAAGATGTTGATTTGTGTGCAAATTTTAGGATCTAAAATAGCACCTGTTCAAATATGATAATTTTTTGGCAAACTAATAGCTTGCCGAATATTCTCATTTAATTTGTCGAATAGCTTTACTTTTAGTGTTCTATGCAGCTAATGCCTAATTTTCCATTGAACTTTCTATATATGTATTTTAATACTGCACAGAGTAACAAGAGTAAATATATTGAGATGCATACCTGCTAAAGAAAGTATTTGTAAATTGCGCATTCCACATAAATGTTGCAGTCCAAAATCTCTTATTTGAGAACACCAACGCAAATATAGAGATGATAGAGACAACATGGTGGAAATATAACCAATTCCTATATCTGTTATATGAACACATCTGAAAAATAAATAAATTTAATAAAAACCGGATATTTTTAAAATTCTTTAAGATAAGGGGGGTGTAAAAATAATGGGTAAAATCTATGTTGGATGGAACTCTCTTAAAATATATTGATTTACCTATCTAGAGTTAGTTCTTCTAACTGATTAAGGTCGCATGCTATATATTCCAAGGCAGCATCAGTGATTCTAGGACACCAAGACAGATCTAAAGATCTTAGTTTTTGTAAATTTTCAGCTATAAGTTCTACTCCATCATCGGTTATTTTACTACAGCCTGATAAGCTCAAAATTGTTAAATTCGGTAGCGAATGAACTAAAAAAATCAAAGAAATTTTATGTACATATAAACTCTGTTTAATGACTTGCTTATATTATATAGGGTATCCCGAAAATATTGGTCATACCACATATTCTGGGGTCAAAAATAGGTTGATTGAACCTCTCTTACCTATATACAAAAGTGCATTCAAAAAAAGTTACAGGGTGATTTATTTGAATATTTAAATTCATTGCTCTAAAACGGTGTGTAACGTAAAATTTATGAAAATGTATATGAGACACTACGATAACCCATAAACTGGCAGTATTTATAGTAGCGTTCATAAAATATGGAAAGCCACTGGAATAAAATACCTATTCTTAAACTTTTTGGCCGCTTTGCATTTCTTTGTAAACATTTTAGTTTGGATGATACAGCCGCCCTTTTAAATGTCAATTTAAACTACTAACTTGAACCCCCTAAAAATAAATTGCCTACTGCACTGCACTTTCTATCGGTTATTTTATCCAAAAGTTGTTTTGCACTTTTTTCACATCTAGTAAGATAAAGAAGATATTTGAAAAAGTAGTTTGGGTCAATTATAAAAAATCGAAAATTAAACAGCTTAATGAAGATCTGGTTAGACCATGGCTTGTTTAACAAAAAAATAAGTCATGATTATCTTGACTACTTTTTTTCTATCTCCTCTAAATACTCTGCAAAACCCCATTGACACCCTGTACATTACAAAGATAAAGAAGCTTCTTGTGTTTATTATTATCAGTTGCTAAGAAGTGTACACTACTCGGTTGGAAGACGCTATGCTTCTTCGCCGTCCCCGATCCTTGTTTTTCAAGCTAACTTCTTGAAGTCAGCGGCGGTAAAAAACGGATAAATCCCACTCCAATTTAGTTGCTCAGTTCCTTTAGGTAGTCGTGTCGAGAAGCTTTTTTCTAATACATAGTATTTATTGATACGCTATTTGCTTACCTATATTTACAACGCCATGATTTGTAATTTCCCAACAAGAGTGAAGCCTTAGCACATTGAGTGAATTACTTTGTTTGGGCGAGAAATAACCTAAAGCAGAGTCAGTAACATGGTAAGCTTGTAATGAGAACTCATAGAGCGCGGGTAATAACTGAGCTACCGCTCCAACGGCTTCATCCGCTACATTTATGCAATCTGTTAGAGTCAGAGAAACTATTCTTTGATTTAAACATGCCCAAAGACCAGCTTCCGTTATTTCATTACAGCCTGCTAATTCCAACTCATATAGTGCCTGAAAAAATCAGTGTTTAGTTAAAATTCGAAAATAGGATACACATATGTATTATGTAAGGTAAGTAGGTACCTGAAGATGGTCAAGAAGTGTTTCTAATCCTCTATCAGTAATGCTAGAGCATCTAAGATTAAGCGTATGTATATGTTTTGAAGCTAAAGGAAATGTATTGACTAGATCTGTAGCATCTTCATCTGATGCACCCATCAATGACAGACTGTGAAAACCTCTTCGCAGAAGGGAAGCATATAACCTTGAATTTAAAAGTTTTCAAATGTACTTCAATAATTATCATACATATATATACAAGTTCATTAAATATGATTTTAAATTGTTTGGATCGTTTCATTGCCGGCAGCAGTACCGCTAAACATTTTAAAATAAATATATCTATCCAGGCCGCCGGTCTGTTTTTGCCAGCGGCGAAATGTCATCAAAGAAATCTCCGCGGCATAGCAGGACACACAGGTACACTTTTATTCAAAATAGTTTGTTGTGTAGTTGAGGATACGTACACTCTACGTTTTCTATTTTTGTTTTTGGTCCTAGTGGTCCTAGTTGATAGCCAGGACGAAAGGCTCTATACTAGGCCGTATTCAGTTTTTTAGGGTCATACAGAATGTCATCGTCTTTGAACATTCTCGACGAAAGCCAGTCATCAACGAACTGAATAAGCCAGTTTGGTGTAATCGAATTTATTTCCGCGGCAAAGCAGCCGAATTTTATGCTGGTGGAAATGCCGCTTGTACCGCCGGCCTATTCCTTTACATTCCCAGACATACGTAAAAATATGTATATTTTTTTGGTACCTTAATTTTAAAGCATACATCGTATCTGGGTTGTTAATTAATGGAAATTTGTTTTATAATCTTTAAGATTTCTCACACTAATTGATAATCACTTCGCAGTTGTACCGGGTGGGCAAATAAGAACGGCCGTCGACCATATCTTCGGATTTATAGAACAACTTTGAAAATAAAATATGTGACCTCGAGAAAAATCTTGTAATTATTTACGGACTTGTAAGTCCACCCCTAGAGTTCGTAATTGACAAAGTCAATTTTAAGGAGACCTACACATTTTTGAATTCTGTTCAGTATAGAAACAGAGTAATATAATCTTCAAGGGAAAATTCTTAAAATCCAAGTAAACTGGGTAGGGATAGGAGAAATATATCGACACCCGGTTTTCGCTAGTTTGGTTAACTTTCATAATCCATGATTATAAAACTGCATAATTCCATTCAATATTTTTCCAAAAAAAACTAGATGTTAAAAAGAATTAAATAGCGCTCACTAACGTGCCCGATACATATTGTTTGGTTTGAGTATATAACTTTACATTGGTGGATCAAGTATAGGATCGGACTTACAGGCGTTTTTCCATAATAAGGTTCCCACTCTTCCCCAACTTTTATTTGAGTAGATAGACTAAATCTTGTAATATCAAATATACGCAGAATACGATTAATGTTTTTGTTTGCTTCTTAATTGAATACATTTTCTAAAATTGGGCTTTTTAAAAATTCTATTTTACGCCCTCTAACAATGGACCTACAAGTCTGAAAATATTTTCCAGGCTTTTCTCGAGGTCGCTTTGTCATAGAATTTTTTTTCCAAAGCTGTCCTAAGATTTCCGACGGTCGTTCTTATTGGCCCACCCGGTACAAAGTAGAAGTTTGCGATAACTATTCACACTGTCTATGTACGGTGCCATTGAGTTTTGAAATTCTATGCTGTTTTACAAAATCTTTGAATAATTTCGGAATTTATTCGTTAAACAATTCAATTTTCTCCAATTGATGCCCACTACAATTTATTCATATTTTTAAAGTTTCCAGACAAAACATTTGTATGCTAGCATGCTCCTAGGATGGACATATATTTTTGAAATAATATACGCTTTCAGAAAATAAGCTTCGTCACCCTCTCGCCTTTTGAATTTTTTTTACATAAATCTTGGCCCTCATAATATGAATATTAATAAGTTTTTAAAATCAATTATAGAGTTAACAAACCTGGCTCTTTCATTTCCTTGAGTGCCGCGCATTTCTCGGCATTGCAGAACTGGCACCAGCCCCGACCAATAACGTGGAGACCTATACAAAATATCCCTCCATCGAGTGCAGACCTGTTTACAACATAATAGTGTTTAATGCCAAAACTCTGCTTTGAAAAACTGAATAGCTTAATCGATACAAAGCCACATCAACGTTTTCATGTTAGTAAAAAATATTAACCTAAAATATAATCTGGAAACCAGGACCGGCGTCAGCACAGTTATACAAATACCGATCGACCTATTATTCTTTCACATTAAAAATTTAATTTAAAAAGAATACGATATCGATAACTTGGCGAATTGTAAAGTAGTTGACTAATTTATCATAACTGACACATTTATTTTATTGATGCAGTGTGTATGTATCCAGGATTTGGTTTCGGGGAGGTCCAATGAGGCGAAAATTTTGGGGATGAAAAGTAGAAAATTGTTAAGGTACAAAACAACACGTTCAAATTCAGGTTTTATTAGAAACATTTTTAATCTTCTGTTAAAAATTGAGTTATTATTATTATAGTTACAAACAATCTCATATTTATATAAAGTATAAGGAGGTAGTAAGAATAATAATTATAAAGAGAATCTTCGCTTTTTTTATTACCCATAATTATCAAGTATTTTATCAGGAGAAACATCGATGTCCTATTGTATTGAGCGCACAGCCAGGGAACTTAGCCGTTCGAGTGACATTTTATTTCTTAGAAAGGTTTTTACCCTTTTAAGAGTAGAACAAGATCTCTCAACACTGGGCTGAAGTAACAGGTAAAGTAGAAAGAATAACCAGTAAATGATGAAGAGCAGGGAAAAGGAAAAAATTTTTGTTACAGTGCTCCAAAACCTTTAAGTTTTCGGTATTTCTCTCTAAATATTGCACCATAAGTAGTATTCACCCTGAAGAGGAGAGAGTGAGTAATTATCTTCGATATACGTAGAAAGCTGCTCTAGCTGATTTGCATTTTCATTTGAGGTAAAGCTTGGTAATAAGCTTTGAAAAGCTATTAGTTTGGTTGAGTTTGTTTCAAGATCGAATTATGACTGAGTCAGATTGTAAAATGTGAACATAATTAAACTTTACCAGACAGAAAACAAACCGTAATCGACTTAATAGTTTGGATCGACCCTTTACTGTTTTTTCTTCTTTCTGTGTAAAGAAAAAACATTTCAATATTACAAATCGTTATTTCTATAGGTATGTAAAACTATTTTGAAGAGGAGACAGTGAGTATAATTATCTTCGATATACGTAGAAAGCTGCTCTAGCTGATTTGCATTTTCATTTGAGGTAAAGCTTGGTAATAAGCTTTGAAAAGCTATTAGTTTGGTTGAGTTTGTTTCAAAACGATCTTGTAGATTCATTATAAGATCGACGCATTGCAGGAAAATGCTAATCCTATAATAATCTTAGATATAATTAGTTCTTGGATTTATACGGTGCTTCTGTTTACCAGCTAAGCGAGGAATTGTTAGCTCATTCTCAAATAAATCCTGATAAAGTAATGAAGCAGCATTAAAAATTTTATTAAATGAAGGTTCGGCGGTGTTCCTTAATTCTTGTAAGGAAGTAACCACACATTTGGCTTGTTTTAGAGCAGAAAGTAAATCATGTGATCGACTTTGAAGGTATTTAGACAAAGGCAATGTAATGCTAAGAAGCTTTTCACAAACTAACAGAGGCACAATGAATTCGCTTTTCTCTAGCGCAGCTAGAAACATCATAGCTTGCGAAGAAATGTCACGTGCTTCTTGAGAATCACTTGCAAAGCAGACACAATAGGTTTTAAAAGCTCTACCGAAGACTAACACGCTATCATGACGCTCAATAAAACGAGTTTCGCACAAACGAAGTAAGCTGGTCTTTTTAGAATCGGGCAAAAGTTCTTGAATTTTTTGTTTTAATATTTCATTGCTACGGTTGTTATTTCTAAAAAAATTGGAAATCTCATTTACAACTCCGAGACAGTTTCTTACTGCTGAGAGAGACATCGCATTTGAAAGGGCTAAATTGAGCCGATGGCTTGCACAGTGTACATATATGGCTTTTGGATACCGTTCTCGTATTCTTGTTTAAAGCCCACTGACGTGCCCGGACATGTTTGTTGCGCCATCGTCGTATTGAAATATGCCATTTGTCGTAGTAGTAGTTACCCCACTCAATGTACTGAAACTTATAGAAACCGACGAAGTTTTTAATATCCCTCCACAGATTTAAGAGACTTCTGCCATACATGTTGTAAAAGCGGAAAAAACATATATTTTTATAATCAAGTGAATGAATATAAGTAATAATTTGTGTTTTTATAATCATAATTATAGTTTGTGAATGCGTATTTAAGAATAAATAAAATTTCAAATGATTAAATTCTAAACAAATTACGGACCTGTTTGGTCATATTTCAAATTCACAGCTTTTACGGATCTTTTTTAACAGGGGTCTGGTTAGTCACTTCACTATGATTATGAACAGACTTTACCTAATAGGTTCAACACGTGCGAATTGCGGAACAATATTAGTGCTGGTAGTCAAATAATGATATACATAAAACCATGATACAAATAACAACACATAAAACGAATAAAGTTGTAGTAGTAGAGCTAAATTTAAAAAAAAACTGTGTCACGACTGGACTGGACCTTAAAGGCATAAATCCTGGCCCTAATAATAATAATTATTATTATTGCCAATCCGTCCCGTATTCGAACCTTACGCCTATAATTCTTAACCAATTTGCTATAAAGACATAATAATTTATCAAACAAGCTGTTGTAAATAGATGATGTATGTCAAAATTAAATAAATGACGTTTAACTTTGTTCTGCATACATTTTGTAAATTGTACGCCGAATAAGATCTTCATCAACTCGATCTAATTTCCTAGCTGAGCCAGAATCACCCCTAGGATTCCTTGAAGATATTGGATTATTGACAATACCACCAGTTTCCTTTATAATACTGTATTTGTCTTTCCCTCCTCTTTCGGTGATTGTAATGCGTCTGTAGAAAAATGAATCCTTTTTCGTACATATGCTGATTCATCAACAGCATCATCAACGGCATCATCTACAGGTACATTTACGTTATCAATTAGTTCCACGTAATTAGCACTTGCATCTTGCCAAGTTCGCTACATTGTTTAAACCAAGGGCGTCGCCAGCTTATGACTAAGGGGGGAGCAATGGGGAAATATGGAGGATAAAAAATATGAACGCCGAGAGCATGAAGCGCTACACTTTGGAAGTCTTTGCCTCGATGACGATTGTAATAAGAACGGTTCTAATATCAATGTATAAAACTTCACAAGCCCTCGTCAGCACAATAACTAAATCAAACTTTTAAACAGTAATAATTATTTATTTTGACAAAAATAATATTTAATTATAACATAACCTGCGGGGATTTTTTGCAAAACATTCAACCACTTTATCATTAAAATTATTTAGGTTTTTATTTATTATAGCTCTGTGTACACTCATCATGGCCAGACCATTAAGGCGATCTTCTGCCATGGTGCTTCTTAGCCATGTTTTTAGTCTTCTGAGGCTGCTAAAGGATCGCTCTACTGTACAGGTCGTGCATGGTAAAGCGATCAAAATTTTCAATGCTTTTTCCGTTTCGGGAAAGAAGGAATTTGTTTCTTTTAGGACATCAACAACTGTTAGATTTGTTAGATTAAGCCTATCGTGCCACAATTGCTGCCAAACTTCGATTTCATTCTTTATGTTCGGTAAATCATAATACTGGGCAATAGATTCACAAGTTTGTTTCAGATTTTCAGTTGTCATCTTTTGCATCTGCGCCGGGTGTAACTTAGATAATGCGAATGATGGCGTGTTTTCTTCAGCAAAACGTACTTCAAGGGAGGTGATAATTGAATCCAAGTATGGTATTACTAAAGACCACTGTTTAATGGCCTTGCGTTTTGGCAAATCTCATATAGTCGTGATGAAAATGGCGGATATTTTAAAAACGGATGTCAAAATCTTAATGTTATTCTGAATATTTCAATACTTTCTACAATATACATTAAACCTTGTGAATTTATTTACGTTTTGTCATGCGATGCGGAATTTATTAATAGGTAAGGAAGTCAATTGCTCGCACTTTGGTCGCTTTGCGGCTAGCTACATTTGATCTCTAGGGGGGGGGGGGCAACTGCCCCCCCTTGGCGACGCCCTTGGTTTAAACTTTCAATTTATAACTAAAATTATTTTACACAAATTTAAACTCATCACCAACACAGCAACACAGTGGCTTTATCAAACGACTAATACACCTATATTAACTACTAAAACCGAAAAAGGCATTAAACAATATCTGGTTTTTAATACCAAGTAGGTACAACCTCAACAATAAAAACAGTTTAATAACAAAATTCTTAGTATTTCTTTAATAATATTTAATTCTTTGTTATAATTATTGGTATATTGATTTTAATAGAAAACGGACCTTAATTGTGGGTTCATAAATAATCTCTTAACAATAGGGTGTTTACAAGTAGTTATTTATCTCAATTGGAAATTATAAAGTTGGGATGTTATATTTACGGAAGGACTTTAACGCCTCACTTTTAGCAGTGACTATAATAATATAATTTTTTATAGTCACTGCTTCTAGTTAATGCTAAAAATGAAAATCGTTTCTTAAGGAGGAAAACTCCAAAAATTAGCTTTTAAAATAGGTACTTATTATGTCAAATTACATCAAACCGAGATAACTACAATAAATAGGACTGTTGATTGCATTTCAGGTAAAAAGATATGTAATTAAAAGTAGAATAACAAATCAAACAAAACAAATACTTAGAAGTTTTGCACAATAAAGATCTTGTATAAAAATACAGACAGCGACATGAGAAACCAAGTAACACAAAAAGACTTAAAATTTGTAAATGTCACAGACCGAATAACAAAAAATAGAAATGAATGAGAAGACATAAAATTATTCAATTTTTAAATAAAAGAAAAATTTCACCCTTGAATGTATGTATTTCGGTAGATACCTAAACATTATATGATAATAATTGACTTTTAATAAAAACTCAATGTTTGCCTTACCTGAGCTAATATGCACCTTTCGCAGGCGTTGAAATACATAAAAAAGTTAGTTAAAAATTTATCGTCCATTAGAAGTTGTTCCAACGTCAGATAAGTAGGTGAGGTACGATGTTTTCTTGGTGTCACCAAGGTACTTCCTGATAGGTGAGTAACACCAGAATTTGCATTTTTCGCTATACCACGAGTCGGTAGTAGTCTGGAAGGTTTTTCTGGAGCACCTGTACAATTTCATATTATATAATATTTAAAGAATCTACGAGAAAATAATTGCATGCATTTCCTTTCAATGTGAAATAATCCTCCATAGTGTTAAAATCTATACTAGTGTTAACTGTGTTCGATTCCCGGTCTGGTAAAATATTACAGAGTGTGAAATGTATGTTTGCATCCATACTACCCATAACCTATTCCAATCACGATCAATCTACAAAAAATTTCGAACTTGTAACCACATTATGTATCGATAGTGTGAATGCTGTTTTGTTCCCGGTTCAGTCAGGTATTACTCGGATACATACTCGATGAATGGACAAGTGCATCAAATGTACTTATTATGAACGTTTAATAACAATTTTCAGCCACAAATATTAGAAGCCATTAAATACTTTTATAACGTTAATTTTATCACTAATTAGGAGCTACTAGTCTCTGAGACTTTCCTCAGGAACTAAGTAGAAGTAAGGGGACACAATAGATCTTTTAGGTCTCAGTGAATTTCACCCCAATTTACATACATACATACATCACTAATTACGAGCCATCATCTGTAAGAAAATTTTTTTTCTCACCCTGTTATTCTTAAAATAGTTTTCGTTTCAAGTAAAATAAATTAAATCATGGGTATACCCTAATATTTCAGAAATGCATTTCTCGACAAAACAACCAATTGTCTGAAACAGATAAGTAAAGTCTTATAATGTCACGTCGGCGATAACGTCTTCGAGGCCGCGAAAGGGGAAAGAAAGTTTTAAGAACGATTTGAGTTTTAGTTTCTAGAAAATAACTAAAGTGTTCACTTGAGCCAAATAAATCTATTAAAATATAGTCTGTATTGTGGTGCATATCAGGAGTTAAATAGGTGAGTCTATCTCACAGAGTAATTCAGTTTAGCCTGTTATTTGATATTTGAATTTCAAAGATATTTTATCACATAGAGTATATATATTTGCTAATTATTTTTAATAATAACTTTGTTTAAAGTTCTTTAATATTCAACGTTATTAAGAACATTAATTTGTTGTTGCATTTCCTATTCATCCAATCCTACTGTACTGTGGAGAGTTTGTGCCACTTGCAGTTTAACTCACATACCTATACTGTACTGTGGAGAGCTTGCGCCACTTGCGGTTTGTCCATTCCTGATACAGGGTGACTTCTCACGTCAACTATATCTCCTTCCACCCCCCTGTATTGTGGAGAGCTTGAGCCACTTGCAGTGTAACCTTATTTAGCTGTACTGTGGAGAGTTTGTGCCACTTGCAGTTTAACCCACATACCTATACTGTACTGTGGAGAGTTTGCGACACTTGCGGTTTGTCCATTCCTGATACAGGGTGACTTCTCACGTCACCTATATCTCCTTCCACCCCCCTGTATTGTGGAGAGCTTGAGCCACTTGCAGTGTAACCTTATTTAGCTGTACTGTGGAGAGTTTGTGCCACTTGCAGTTTAACCCACATACCTATACTGTACTGTGGAGAGTTTGCGACACTTGCGGTTTGTCCATTCCTGATACAGGGTGACTTCTCACGTCACCTATATCTCCTTCCACCCCCCTGTATTGTGGAGAGCTTGAGCCACTTGCAGTGTAACCTTATTTAGCTGTACTGTGGAGAGTTTGTGCCACTTGCAGTTTAACCCACATACCTATACTGTACTGTGGAGAGTTTGCGACACTTGCGGTTTGTCCATTCCTGATACAGGGTGACTTCTCACGTCACCTATATCTCCTTCCACCCCCCTGTATTGTGGAGAGTTTGAGCCACTTGCAGTGTAACCTTATTTTGCTGTACTGTGGAGAGTTTGTGCCACTTGCAGTAGTTATAATATTGTTTGTGGAGAGTTTGTGCCACATATTCTTTACATGCACTGGGGAGAGTTTGCGCCCCTTGCACTTTTCATAATAATCCTAAATATTTACTATTAGGCATTTATTTTTGATCAAGTGAAGTTTTAACTTTACTTTAGTACTGATATGCATAATCACAGTTCAAACACATAAGATGCACCTTGTATATTATTAATACTTTCATTAATTTTGGGGATTTCAACTATACTAATCGTTAGTCAATAATTAATCATTATTTATGACAAATTGAATACTCAGAGTGTTTTTCTATCTAATTCCAGGTACGTCATCTCGGTTGTTCAACCTACTTGGACCAGGTCCATAGTGACTGTTCAATTAAATCCAGGCATCACGTCCAGTGTCTTGTAAATAGTTATTTTCAACATTTAGATTTGTTTTATTATCTATATTATAAACAATTGAATGTAAGTACACAGTAAGTAATTAAAAGTTAAATTCTAATTAAATATATCAATCTTTACAAATCACTCATTCTCCTCAAGACAAGTTTTTCCCTCCTTACACATCTGACTTTGATTTTTACGGTTCAAGATCGAATTGTGAACAGACAACTGAGTCAGATTGTAAAATGTGAACATAATTAAACTTTACCAGACAGAAAACAAACCGTAATCGACTTAATAGTGTGGATCGACCCTTTACTGTTTTTTCTTCTTTCTGTGTAAAGAAAAAACATTTCAATATTACAAATCGTTATTTCTAGGTATGTGAAACTTCGATGGAGAATACGAAGATCTCTATAGAAGCAGCTCTATACTGTTTTTAGACCAATTTATTATATATTGCCGATTTGCCTACAAATGAGTGCAATGACCGCCGATGTCATAATATGATGACAATGTCAATGGCATAACAAAAATTACAAGAGCACGTGTGTAAATAAAAGAATAGCAGATACAAAATTAGTAGTAGGTAATTTTGATATTTGCTTTTCGAATAACCCATTAACCTGTATGTCTATAGAACATAATGGTTATTAATGTTATAAATGAAACTAACTGTTTCTAATTAATTCCACTATTTAATGAAAAAATTATGAAAGGATATTAATAATTATTTCGATATTGACATATATTGACGATGATATGTCAATATTGAAATACTTATCAATATCCTTTCACAATTTTTTCATTAAATAGTGGAATTAATTAGAAACAGTTAGTTTCATTTATAACATTAATATGAGTAGATTCCACAAAGTAAGGGTCCAAACAGTAAATTCAATAATGGTTATTATGTTTGTTTTAGAATTCCAGGATTTTTTGCGTGAAAATCTAGGTTTTCCAAGAATACCCAAAAAATCTGTAGATTATGAAAATAATTGTGATCCATATTCTTTAAGTGTCAAAAGTATTAAAAAACAGAAACTGCAAAAACAGATTGTGAAAATTTAGTTTAAGTGTAAAGTACCTATACCCATTGTTTTCTTGAATATAATTTTTAAGCATTTAAAATATTTTTTAAATAAACAATAATTTTTTGAATTTTTTTTAATATCTATATAATTTTCCGGCTACTCACAAAGATGTTTCTTCTTGCTTTCCCGATAATAAAAAACAAAAGAAGATTAGAAAATACATATTATTATATGCCAAATATTTAAATAATACCTACCTACTACCGAGTTATTGCTTCCTCCACAAAAAACGTTTGTAACCCTTTCCATAACACTACCTTTGGCAGCATGGTGTTTGCTGCTCCGGAGCCCCAGTCCATTTATCCTTTTAGTAAGTTCCGCAGATGCTCTTTCCACAACTCCTTGTGCCGATATCGACGACATTTTCGGACGTCGTCTTCGACGGATGGTAACTTCGAGTCACGAGATCATCACTACTTATATATTTTTTTGTTGTTGAGAGAATCTGAGGAACTGATATCTATCACCTATGATGGGTTACGCGTTTTTCTAGTCCGCGGATATAAACTGATTTTCAAAGTCGATATCAAAAAGGTTCACCCTCGACAGCGAGTATAAAATCAATACTGACCCTCTTTAGCAAGGACGGAGAAGTAGGGTTGTTCGTTTGGGGCATTAGTGCAGATTATTTTTAGAAAAAGTTCCAAATTATCAACTAATCGAATCAAATATTTATATTTTTCCGAAAAATTAAAATATCTTATATTTTTGTACTTTAGTTGTTTAAACTTAGCGACATTACAATAAAATTCGGTATTGTAATATCGCACAGTGAATACTTAATAAAACAATATAGGTACATACATTATATCAATCCTTATTATACAGGGTGTGTCATTGCGAAAGGGAAGTACTTAAACGGTTAATGGAAATAACCGAGGCAGCTCTACCCAATTTATTGAGTCTTTGTATCTGAGATACAGGGCGTTTTGTCGTTTATCTTATTGCTTTGTAAGTTGATAACTAATTAATCACCCCGAATATGTTGTTGATGTTTGGAACACATGCTTCCCAATCACTAAAAATACAGGGACGGATTAAGAAAAAATTAAAAGCGATTGTGTTTGTGAAACAAGATCCTGTGTATATTGCAATTTTGAAAATCTGTTTTTATATTTGAAAAGAACACAAAAAATTGAACCTAATAGTTCGCATTGAGCTCTTGCTCTTTTAATTAATTAACTCAAATTTTAAAGTCAAAGTGAAGTTTACAGCATTTGGAAGCTAAAAATGAATCCAAACCGGTCTTAAAATTATTTAATAATTGTAACGGTAAATGGCTGTAACCTTAAAGGGCACCAGCTCGAAGGGCTCCGGCTAGAGACTCCTCTCAAGGGTGATTAGACCCCAAGTTTATGCTGTACAAGTGTTACAGGAAGGTTGTAAAAGTTGAGGGCGCCACTACCTTTTTGACGATAAAAATACTAAAAAAACTAAGGTGGAAAAGGTAGAAACGCCTTGTAAAATTTAAATAAAAGTTAATAATAAAGAAAGTTACTAAAAATTACACCGGGCGGTATCTCCCTCAACTTTTATAGTTGAGGATTTATAATGAAATAAAAAAAAAGAATTAAAAACAAATTTATAATTTATTCTGCCACAGGAAACGAACAGAGGAATTTGTACTTTTATAGGTACTTATATAGCTTATATGAAGTGGTTTCCTGAAGAAGATAGTCAGGTCTTGATCTGAACTGATGTGTCCTGGTCTAGGGCGGTATTTTGATCTATGGCTGTATCCTGGGATTCTGTCCTTGGCTAGGGCTTATATTATAGCCTAGGTCTTGGGGTTATATCCTCGGGGCTGTGCTTACCACAGCAAAAATTCATAAGATATTTAAAATATGAAAGATAACGAAATATGGTTTTTCCCCGTAGACAGTCGTTAACGGAAAGGGGTGTACCTCGTGGCGTTCGAAAAAATGGAAGCGTCCGTTGGCAGACGTCAATTGTCTTATGGTCAGGGTTGAAGAATTTGGGATCACAGAACTATAATGTGAAGTGGCTAGTGACGACGAGCGGTAATTAAAATGATTTATTCTGTAAAATCGAAACAGGTCGATAGGCATGTTACA
The DNA here is from genome assembly GCA_947563755.1 of Lochmaea crataegi. Lineage (NCBI taxonomy): Eukaryota > Metazoa > Arthropoda > Insecta > Coleoptera > Chrysomelidae > Lochmaea > Lochmaea crataegi. The sequence goes on along the minus strand of OX387424.1, from coordinate 50,283,454 downwards.
TAATCCTAACTTGGCTTCTCTTCTTGTGCATTTAGACTAATGTCTTTACTTTCCAGGTCCGTACCTCCTTGACATTTTTAAACACTGTGAGCATATATTTTAAGATTGGTATAGAGCAAAATGGAAAATATAAAACAAATTCAAATTGAAATTCAATAGATATCGAAGATAATAGATTCAATACTATTATAACCTTACAATAAAGTTTTTGAAAAATATTTTTCAAAAAACAATGACCGTTCAACCAAAAAGAAGCACTACTTCTCGGGCTATATGCATCGACAAACATTGAATTACACTTCTAAGTTTATGTTAAACGCGGTTGATTAACGGTTGGATGTGGGGATGTCGGTGTTATCGCGTTTTTAACGTTTCCTTTACTTGAGGATATGTATTGATGTTATTTCAGTGTCTTCTTCAGTCCAGGATTATGCTCTCAGAGCTCCTGGACGGAGAATATCTACCTTGTACAGATGAGGCGCAAGTGATGTTGTCCCTTCTAATTGCAAACCTGAATAGTTGGTTATCTTGTAGATATACCAACCCCGTTTAACTTAGAAGAGTAATTCAATGTCTGTCAGGCATATAGCCCGAGAAGTAGTTGGTTCTTCTTGGGTGAACGGTCATTGTTTTTCTTTAATGTTTTTCAAAAACTTTGTAAGGCGTTATAATAGTATTAAATCTATTATTTTCGATATCTATTGGTAACACGCTTTACTGAATACGACAATTTTACAGGAAACTGTAATTAAGTATATAATTCAAATTCAATTCCACAATTAGTTCGTAATTTTTTAAAACGAACAAGAATATGGAAGGACAACAAGTCAAAGACGATACCATTACCATACCATTTTCAGCGGGCGATAAATGGTCGCAATATTGCCTACATCAAATCTACGTGCATTTAAATCGGCCGTTTTCACACATATTGTATAATAGGCGATACCATATTTTCTATGGTAGCGCCGATGCGATATCGCATGAACAAGCGATTTGTTCTTCTAAAATCGCGCAATGCGGTACGATTTTTTTCCGTTACCATTTCTCTAGCATATACATGTTTTCACACGTGTAGCAAGAAATTGCAAATCGCTGCTTTTTTTTCAGTACCAGTGTTGGCGAAGAAAACATCTAAATTTTTGTTTGGTCCATTAACCCTAATAGAGTTAATTGAACAAAGGCCCTGCCTATGGGATAAAACCCATGACGATTATAAAGGCTAAATAAAGAAAAATAATGCATGGGCTGAAATTTATAATTTTTTGTTAGATTTCGAAAACTTTTCAAACGAAGAAAAAATAGAAGAAGGTAAGTGCCTTTCTAATTAAATACGTTTATTGAATCAAAAAAGATAATTATACAGGTAACAAAGTATAGGTAGGTAAATAAAAAGTTAGTTCAATAAATGCTTACAATAATAACTAGAAAATCAAATTTTGTTCATCTGCCAAGGTAAAGTGCCCAAAATAATTGGCAAATTCGTCCCGTATGTCGTTTGCCTGTCTTCCTCCTCTTACAGCCCTTGCCCGTTGAACATTATGCAAACCATCAGTACTTGTAGAAACATAGAAGTTATTTTGACGAACTATGTTATGTAAAATTACTGCAGCTTTTACAATGTCCTTTGCAAATGTTTTAGAAACATTTAGAGGTCTATGAAAAATTCGCCATTTGTTGCTCATTATACCAAATGTACATTCTACAAATCTTCGTGCTCGTGTTAAACGATAATTAAAAATACTTTTAATTACAGTCAGATTATGACCTCCAAATGGTCTTAACAAATTTTCATTTAACGGGAATGCCTCATCTCCGATTAAAACTAATATTTGTCTCTGCCAAAAGAGTTTCATTAGGAATATTCAGAGAGTTATTTTTCATTTTCTCCCAAAACACAGGTTCTTGGAAAACTGAGGAATCACAATCTTTTCCGTATGCCCCTATGTCAACGTATATACCTAAATTTATAATTAGAGTCTGCCACAGCCATTAGAACTGTAGAAAAATAATGTTTATAATTTAAGTTCATCGAACCACTTCCACAAAATTTTTGTACCCTTATATGTTTACCGTCCACAGCGCCAAAGCTTAAATTATTTTTTCTAAAACGACTTTAACCGCTAATTTCTAGATTTCATTTGCGTAATGTAAAGTTTTATACTCAAATATTAGCAATAAATAGATGGATAAATAAAATTACATAATTTGTTTCATCAAACCTAAACTTGAAAAACGTATACGCATGCGTATGCATATGCAGGTGATTTGACGGTTCTGGCAAAATCAAAGAGCTCAGGAAAATTACAAAAAATCTCGCAGAACAAGCAGAAATTCTAGGCCTGAAAATCAATCAAGAAAAAACAAAATATATGATCCTAGGAGACACTGGAGGTATCGAAGAAAATCTGGTAGTAAAAACGATAAGCGAAAACGAGCAATGCCCATGAAGAACAAGAAATAAAGTCAAGAATTAGGAAAGGCAACAGAAAATTCGGAATGCTTCAGTCACTGATGAAATCGAATTACTGTTCAAGAAGATAAGAATCTATAATTCCATTATAATGCCCAATGTGACGTACGAAAGTGAAACATGGATCCAAACAAAAAATAGGAAGAGATGTTGGAGCGATGGGAACGTACAATGAATAGAACAATCATCGGCGGCAGAAAAACATCTGAAGGGTGGAGCCGGAGAACAAATTAAAAAGTAAACATGTACGGAGAACTAAAAATAACATCAATGCCTGTAGAGCATATACAGGGTGGTCGGACGAAAACGAAACACAGTGATTTTCAGGAACTGCATCAACGTTCAAAAAAAAGCAGAGAGATCAAAGGGGGACCAATATCTTGTGACGGATGGATTGTGTTTTTGATGTAATGAAAAGGTTGACTCATCTGTAAATAAAATACTTCTTAAAAAGTTTTCGTCAGCATTTTGACGTTCCATCATTTCTTCACAGAAATCCATTCGTTTGATATTGTCCTCGGGAAAAATTTCCTGCGTTGTCTGAACCTTGTAACAATGGTACCCGTTCGGTTTTAAAATATTCTGTACAGTTCTTTTATCCATGTTGACCTCTTCAGCAATTTGTCTTGAAGAACATGGTTGTCCTGTTTTAACCGTTAAACAAACATTCAATTCTCTAGTTTGCCTTTCGTCGTTTATCGGACGTTCGATTGGATCTTCCGGCACTTGGCATTTTCTACAGTATGAAACTCATCCATATTTCTCGAAATTATTAACTATGCAATTTGGAAAATTTGACATTCTCTGAAAATTTTGGGAAATATTTAACCAATCTTGCTCTGAAGGTATAGGCAGGTATTCTTCTCTAAAATGAATCCATAGCTGCTGACAAACCGTTCGAACAATTTCACTTATAATTGAGATACCTATTTTATAAGCATAGTGAAGATCTGTAAATGAGTTTCCACTAGCGAGGTATCAGTAAATAAGAAAATATTCTACTTATTATAAGCAAAAATTAACTTGCATATTTCAATAAGCTTATTATTTGCAGGAAAAGCCATTAATGACAAATGGAAACATATTAGAGACGCATTTGCAAATTCAAGAAAAAAGACAAGTGGCGACAAATGTACAAAGAAGTACATATACTTTGATCAACTGCAATTTTTATTGAAGGTACTTGAAAAAGATGACACAGAATCTAGTATATCTGAAAACACTGCTGAAAAAGAAACAATAAGTGATGAAGAAACAGTATCCGAACAGACACCTAGAGCTTCTTGTGCTCCAAAACGAAGAAAAGTATCTTCAACGGATGAAACGGACAAAGCAATTTTAAAAGCTTCAGAAGTCAGTTATCAACCACCGGCACCACCAACAGAAACGGACGAAGATACGGCCTTCTTCATGTCAGTTACACCTGCTGTAAAAAAATTCACGGAGGACGAAAAATTGGAATTCCGCATGGGTGTATTAACATTAATAAAAGACATTAAAAACAAAAAAAACCTTCGTCAAATAATGCATTTTATCCGTCGTATCCAACATCTGCTTATTCGACTCCAGCGTCCGATGAATATCGGGAAAATTATAGTCATTTTCAAAATTTATAAATTATTTTGTAACATTTCATTATTTTTATAATATTTCATTATTAACGTCTTATTTGTAATAAAAACTTAAGTACCTTTAAGTAATTACCAGCATTTCTTTTGGAGGAACATTTAATCTCATCGTTGTGTCTTTTTTCCTTATAGATGCTGAAATACGTTCTACTAACATCCTGTACTTAGGTCATGCGAAAATAATTGAAAAATTTGTCTTCTTGTCCAATTAATTTGTCAAACTGTATATAAAACGCGCCTTCCAAATATATAGTTTGTAACAAAGGATGAACCCAGAACCGTCGATTTTTCCATCGAGCCTCCCTTTGTTTCCTTGCTTTTCTCCGTTTGAGAAGTAGCGCTAGCAACACACGTCTTATATCCATAACACTTTCTAACTCAACTTGGCAACTGTGTAATAATTACTTTAGGTTGAAAAATTCGATAGTATCAAATTATGGTTATGTGTGAAAGTGATATACCATTTGGCGACCATTTATCGCCCGCTGAAAATGGTATGGTGATGGTATCGTCTGAAAACGCTCTTATACTCTTCACAAATGAACATACACCGTTTTATCGCACTTTTGTTCCAGTGATATTTGGAATTAATAACATTCCGGGTCTGTCAGTCCTCGCTTAGCGGCTGTGGACATTTCAAAATGGCTACCTATGCGCGTGTCCTCATGCGTGGGAGTTTTCCGACTAGTTCTATTACTATACTATGGTCATGAGCGTATCAAACGATATTTGGATCTCTTTAATAAGCCTTTTTAGAGTACAAATTCACAAGCGTAACCACATTGTTTAAAGGGCAGCGTTAGATTATCACAAATAGATGTTTCACTTTTAAATAGTTCATTACAATACCGTTGTGTCCTATAAGTTTGTATTGATCATTTTTGATTGACCAAATAAAGTACTTTATATCAATATTTTTGCAAAATTAACTGTAATTTGATTATGCTGTTACATATGTTGCTTACTACATAAAAAAAGTTTGTCAACCAAAAAACATTTTATATCAGATCCTGGTATTATACATCCCTAAATCAACTACTTATATCTAACAAAAATCTTTTCTTTAAATTTAACGATCCTTTTACAAATTACTAACATTTTTTCTTATAAAACATGTTATTTTAATATTTAAAAATTATCCCTATCTTAATTTTTAATGAGTATTTGTAGCTTCTTCTGTAGTAGTTTTTTCGTTTCCTACGCCTTCCGCTGCATCTCCGTCAATATTATTAGTATCTTGATCTTCATCTCCTTCCCCAAGTAATTCTTCTGTTTGATCTTCAACACCTTAAAACAGAAATTTCACATGTTCTCATACATTTTTTTTAGAAAATTTGCATTATTTTTTACCTTTTATCTTTGCCATTTCCTTTTCGATAGTGTGATAAAATTCAGTTTCTGCAGTTTTTACCGAATTATCCAATCCTAAATCTGCGCCTCCCTCACCACCATTTTTCTCATCTTTTTCTTCTCTTAGACCGGGCTGCCTTTGTCTTTGTTTCAACCGAAGTTCCCTATTTCGAGCTTCAAGTATCTTTTCCCGTCGAGCTTCTCTATCAAGCATCTAAAATAATGACGAAAATCTCATTAAAATAATACAATATTCATTTCTGTCTTACTCTCCAGTATTTGCGATACTTACAGATGTTAACAACATTTTATCATTTTTAACTGACGCAGAAAGATTCTCACTTAGTTCTACCAAATACACTGTACCGTTTTGGTTCCCAAGAGCGATAAGTCTACCTTGGTCATGCGCCTTTAGACAAGTAAGTTTCACGTCACATACTCTAACACTCAAACTTGATTGCTTCTGTTGTTGCAAAATGTCCCAAACATCAAGAGTGCCATCCGATCTGGTAGTAAAAAATACGGAGAGTCTGAAAAAAGTGTAGTGATGGCAAATGATTTTTTATTAATTCAATTGTAAAACCTTGTAGGACTCCAAGCTCCATCAGTTAACGCAGATTTGTGGAAACTTGTCCACATGATACAACTCTCTCTACAATCTTCGGACCAAATTTTAGCCGTCCAATCGCCTATCGTCAAGAAATTTTTAGGAAAAGCTGGGTTCCTTTGAAGAGCCAAAATAGGTCCCAAATGAGCGTTAGGAATTCTTTGAGCAAGTTTTTCTAATGCCGTTTTTCCTTTTCTATTTCCAGATATAACAATACCTTGTTCAGTTCCAACCATAAATCTGGTAGGTATGGTGCTCTCGTATTCTAAAACAGAAGCTCCTAGGGCGTTTGAAAGGTGTTGTTCTTCATCTTTTGAGTAATCTAGTAGGAGAGTATCTGTTGGATCAGAAAGTTTTCTGGTGTCCCACCTAAAAAAGGAATATTTGTATACAGAATATTGTTAGTTATGAATAGTTCACCATTTTATTTGCCCATCGCTAGACGAGCTGAAAAATTCTGTTCCAGTTTTAGAATTTATCCAGAGCACGTTCAAAACTGGATCTATGAAACTGCTTTCTCTAGCACTAAGCTCAACAGGTTCCATGCCTTTTCTAATGTCCCATAAGGCTACTTGTCCATTCATTTGACCACTAACAAGAATGTGTGGATCTTTTTGGTTGTATTCCAAACAAACTATGGATTGCTCTGGTTTTAAGGTAAATAGTGGCCTGTTTGGATTTTCTAATGAATAATTATTAACAACGGTTATAACAAAAATGTAAACAAAGTGTACTACTAACCTACTTCCCAGATATAAGAAACGTTAGCTTGTTTGGACACAATGGATTGAAATACAAGATTACAGTGAGACACTGCCAATTTTGTTTGGTTATCTGGAGACCAAGAAATATGAGTAATAGGTCTGGTGGGAGAACTTTGATCTTGATAGACACTGACCGTTCTTGCAGAGCTTCTTTCGACAAAAGGAGTCGCTTCTACATCGGAAAAGTATTGTTGATAGATATTCACGGCATTGTTTTGAAAAATGCAGCTCTCCATGTTCTGGAAAAACCATAAAATCCTTATGACCGTTATCATGAGAACGGGTACAACTAACAACTGACGAAAACGCTTTAAAGATAGCATGTATGAGTGAAGTATAAAAATAAAAAACAATACTTTAAACAATGCCATCATCACGTGATAAAACTGCTCGTCTTTTTCAATTTTTCTTCTGTATCTTTTAGTCTGTTCTTCGTCGGTAAGGTTGATATCCTTCGGCCATCCACCTTCGAAATGGTTTACAGTGCTGTTTGTAAATTCGGCCCTCATGGTATTCAAATGATGTTCTGATAAAATAGGAGCGCATTGCTGAGATCGTGAAACTGGATCTCTAAAATATTTATGAAATTTAAATATTTTATTTTATAATTGGCTACTTTAAAATAAAATTCATTAGCTTCTATTTAGATTTAACTAATAGATAGGTTACCTGAGAATGAAGTCCTTATATAATTTTTTATTTGAAGGATAATTATCAATAATATCAGGTCCTTTATCGGAGAAGAGACAGTGTCTACCAAATTCAATTCTTTTTTTCTGATACTGAAAACAAAGATCCATGATGTTCTTGAGGAAATTACACCTTGTCTACAAATAATATCTAGGTTTACTTAATCAATAACCTTTAGAAACACACTAGTTTCCATGACGATTTTCCTAATACCTGCGAATAAAGATATAAAGCTGGGTACACACTTGTTTCACATGCACAAACAACTTTAAAAACGTCTAGACTGACCACGCATAAGCTGAATGTTTTCTTTTGAGCGGGAACCTAAAACCGACTTTGACAGGGCATGTTCGACTCATACGCGTTCTAAGTCCCTCGCGAGTCAACCATGATGATCTGAGAAAAGGTGAATTTCTACATTTGTATATTCGTATGAACACAAAGTCATGTGCTGTCAAGTGTGTACGGGCCTTAAGAACTATTCAACCAATCTATTTGTTTACTGTTTATTGCATTATAGATATTGAAAAACTTCAGTAATGAATTGATAATAAATCTTATTAATGTATGAAAGTATATTATTCAATAATCATATAATGATGGCTACTATTCACGATGGTGAGCTTATGTCGCGAGGTGCAGGCGAGTGACATAAACATAAGTGAATAATAGCCATTATGCGAGTGGAATACTATATTTTGTCTACATTCATTACACTGGTCTACAGTGGTTTTGTTGCCCTAGATATAAGATTGATTTTGGATATATTGATGCTCACAATTCATGAAACTATCAATGATTTTGTAAGGTTTGCTCTCGTTTTATTTTAAATCTTTATTTTCATTTTACATTACAAAAATCGGAAAACAACAAACAAAATAAAAGATATATTCATAATGTCAGTTTTGTTTTGAAAAATTAGGAGACATCGAAGTAAATAGGGAGGCAAATGTCGAAAACATATGTTATATTTCCATGAAACGCCTTTTATGAGCTTTTCTTTTATAATTTTTCAGGGGACAATCTCTTTTTAAAGACCAGCAGAAATCTGCCATCATGTGACAATCTTATCGATCCTGATACCTTCCTCCATCACTTTTAGATCCTGGTGGAATCACTCTCCCTGTTCCTCGCTAGAATTTCCTAAATTATCCGGAAATTTATCCAGATGATTGCGGAGATAGTGTAACTTGATACTCATATTTGCTTCTAGAGTCTGAAAGTTTGTCAGCATATTTTGTACAATTTCTTCATAATTTGGTGCTTTATGTTTACCTAGGAAATTTTCGACTACCAACACAAAACTTTCCCAAGCTTTAGGTACATTTTCATATTCTTCTTTGAGTTTTGTTGAATGGGCAATTGGAATTGATGCAAAAAAGCCGCCATTCAGTAGGTTTGTATTCTTTTAAACCAATGTCTAGAAGCAGCTTCGCAATAGCATTACAGTACACCAGTACTCCTTCATTTTCACTAAAAAATTGTAATAACTCACTTTCTCGCGTTCTATGTGTTGTAATTGTTACTGTTGGTATCAATAAATTTTTTTCTTTCAATCTTGAGTCTAACAGTTCTGATCCTTGTTTTGATAAATTGAGATCACGTATTAAATAACTGAGTTCATTTTGAGAAAATAGCTTTTGCGTAGATGTTTCACCCTCCCACTCACTTCCACTGGTAGCCTGTCCTGATTTCTGTGAATTTGGCAACATCATTGTTTCTGAGGGCATGCGAATTACTTTTGAAATGTGAATAGGCCGAGGGAGATTTTCACTGTGTAGATCAGGACATTTTGTAGACTGTAAGTCTGGATATCTCCACGTTTGATTTCGATTAAAACCTTTAGCATCTACTACGCAAAAGTAACAATAATCGAAATGATTCTTAGGCTTCATCCAGATCATGGGAATACCAAAGTCTAATCCAGAACGTTCTCCTTTCAGCCTGTTCTGCGGAGCAAGGGGTCTGAGAGTGAGGACAACGTGATGTTTGTATGCGCGAAAAAGTTGCGAAGAAGACTAATCATGACTGAGAAAATAAATTTTATTACTAACAAGCCGATAATTGCTCAAAATATAAGATATGTAAAAATCTTAGCAACAAGAGCACATTCAGTACTTTCATGAATATATTCGTAATTTGGGCACTTGAAAACATAAAAATTTGCAAACATAACCAGGGCAACACAAAAAAATTTTTTTTTGTAGAGCTTTGTTATTTATAATCGATTTTAAATGTTTGGGGAGGAATTATTGGTGATTACGTTATTTGTCCAAATTTTTTTGAAGAATGTTTACCAGGGACAGAATTTTTGAAATTCCTTCAAAATTGTTTTCCTAGGTTAATTGAACACCTACCAGATGCAGTAAAAATTATATGTGGCTACAGTTAGATGGAGCTTCTGTACATTTTCAAAGGGCAGCTGGAAATCACTTAGATAATACTTTCCTAGTTAGGCGGATGTATAGTTTGGCAAACATAACTGAAGCTATGAAAGGAATGCGGTCGAAAACATATTGCCACGTTTAACTATGAAAAAGCTAAAGTGCTAACTGTGTAGTGATAATAATTAGAAAATGGACTTTTTATTATTAACAATATGTCAATAATAATTAAACGTTAGTTCTTGTTTCATTGGATTTTGTCTATTGACATTATTTTTTCAATTTCTGAATATTAAAAGATGAACACTTTTCCAAATATGTTATGGGTTTCCTTCAAGCCGGTAACGTCGTGCAAAAATCATAATTACCACGCCCCCCGAACTAACTCTATTGGTGAATATTTATCGAAATACTAAGTAACCACCTGACTTCCTATTGGCAAGCGCGTGCGTGTGTTCTTTCCTGTCACTTCGACAATTGACTGACATTGATTATCCAGTGGCGTACTTTACCTTCAATGCAAAGCATAAATCAGTTTCTATATATAATTATTATATAATAATGAACTTTTTTTAAGCGGTTGTTTAATAAGTCTGAAGTTTATCGAATTGAAGCCGTAACCAGAGATGACATCAAGGAAAGAATTCGGAAAGTTATTCGAAAAATACCCTCTGAAATGCTACAAAATGTCAGAAGGTCCTTTGCACAAAGACTTCGAAATGGATTTCAGAAAAGTAACGATATTTAGACCATTTATTATTCTGTTTCTTTGCATGTTTATGTGTTTGTAATTTTAATTTAACGTTTTGTATTGTATTTTTCATATATATGTATGAATGTGAGCGTTCAGACGGGCTCAACGATTCAGTTGCTAATTTAGTGGCTGCGTTCAGACGGGATGCTGTCGTTCTGCTGCCTCTCAACAGTTGAGCATCAGAATATGCAGCGGCAATTATTATTGGTCGTGTTCAGCCGGATTCAACGGTTAAAACCACGGCACACCCTGTTAAAACTAAGCACAAAACATGTTGAGTATGCTGGCAGTCAGCGGCTGGAGTTCCGTCTGAAAGCGCATTGCTAAGTTAGCGGTGGAACATAACCCAACTTTCTAATAATATTCATCCAGTTTCATTGAATACAATCATTTAATTACTTATTATTATATAATATAATCTACTAAATGTAAAAACAAAAATATCCCCATTAAAAAAGTCTGGGTTGTATAGAATGTCAAAAATGAAATGCTGTCTATATTGGTCAAAAAATTGGAAATTTTGAAATTAGACACAATGAACACTTACGAGCATACAGATTGAAACAACCTGATAAATCCCATTACGCAAAACATCTACTTGACCAAACATTCATTAACACCTAACTAGAAGTACTGCATATTTGTAATAAGAAACAAGAACTAGATTTCCTTGAAGAACTAGAAATAAGAAGACACTTAAGAGACCCACAATATGAAGTTGTCAATGAACAGAAAAATCTGGGGAGCTCTCCACTAAATTGTCTTCATAAGTAACAATTGTAAATAATAATACCTAAGCTTAAATGTTTGTAAAATATCTACTTAATTTTTTCTATTCATATATATTAAGTCAATCACAATAAGATAGGTCACTATATAGTCTTGCCAAAATATCAAACATCAAGTAGGCATCACATAAAATGTAACTTCTATCGATTATATGCAACTATTGAAATAATTTTTTAAGATTTTCATCAATTTTTTCATTTAATAGTGGAATTAATTAGAAACTGAGTAGATTCCACAAAGTAAGGGACCAAAATTCAAGTTTATTTCCATTTATTGCCAAAAAACACAACGTAACCTACCACGCGCTGTGAAAATTATTATAGACGATTCACAATTTAATAATCTAAAGTATTTTCATATTTTAAAATGGTTAAAAGCGGCTCTACTCATTATTCAATAATAAACAAAGAATATATTGGAGACGAGCTGGTAAAAACAAGAGCGTCTAATATTTCTGTGAAATTTAGGAATCTTGTTGAAGTTGCCGGAGCGATACCTAAAATGACATTGTTGAGGGCTAATGCGTTCTTGAAAAACGTTATAAATCGTAAGGAATTTAGAAGAGGAATAGGAAAATGTCCCCAAACAAAGCAGTTTAAGACTGTAATTGTAAGTAGGATGTAATATCTGATTTAAAAAACATCAAATCAAATTTATTATCGAAGTTACAGATCCAGTAATAATGGTTAATGAAACAATGTAATAATCCTTTTTGGTATTTTTAGGGATGCTGGCCAACAAAAGCTGCAAAATGCTTGATAGATTTGCTAAAAAATGCTGCTGCTAATTGCAAATATTTTGGCAAGGATCCATGTGATTTTTATATTTATCATATCCAAGTAAATAAAGCTCCAGTTTCTACCAGAAAGACTTAAGGCGGATTCTCATGCATCCGATAACCGACGATACGATGATACGAAAATAATTCTATTGGTTGAATTTATGGATTTGTGATTGGTTAAAGAATTCAAATGATGGTATTTCTCATACATCCGATATCCGAAGATACGACGATCCGAAAGTCTTCCTATGGGCTGCGAACATTCGTTTTTTATTGGCTGAAATGGCATTTGACACTTTGACAGTTGATATTGCAGTTAGTGTTCCTGCAGTTTGATTTTCATCAAATCAAAATATAATTTGTGATGTGTTTTTATAAATATCCGGGACCCAAATTTTTCTTGTTCGTCGTCTCTGTCTCCTTCTGAGCAGTAAAATGGTTAAAAGTAATATATTATTTAGCATTCTCCGTTGTTGGAGCTGATAAACGTTCATTTTCATAGTATGTAATAACACAGAAATGGCAAACGACCTTTTACACAAAAAACGAATAGTGAGGTTAGGAGACATACGATATCGGACGAAAGTTGAAATAATTTTAACAATCATCCGACGTCGTAAGAACAATAACATTTTCGGATGAAAAAAGGCGCCAAATCATTCTGACCAATTGCAAGTTCGTCGGATCATCGTATCGTCGGATATCGGATGAATGAGAATCCGCCTTTACAGGGCTCACGGGCGAATTACTCCCTACATACGTCATAATAGTCATATTCAGGTTCTAAAAGAAAAACCACATTAACGAACTCATCAATTACATGTTATTTTGATTTGTTTTAGTTAAGGAAATGAAAATAATTTTATGCTTAGACTTTAATATATTCATGATTTGTAATTGTTAAATTGTATGCTCCCAAAAACCATGGTATTTTTATTTTTGACCATTCAATAATTTAATTAGACATGTATAGAGTTCCTCTACCATACTGTATATTATGTGCCCATAGAGAAATGAATATAATTTTTATTTCTCTATATATGTGCCACAGAATACACCAACAAGAAGTGAAGCCCGTCAAAATTTCTTCCATGCTGGAGGGCATACGTTACAGCTAACTCTGACAAACACTGAGAAACATAAGCCATATTTTTGCGATCTAGCGTCTTTAAGCGGATTAAAGCGATTCATTTTCGCGAATAAGTAATGACGTCACGCTTAAAAACGCTTGAAGCGGAAACTGGCGTGGTCGGGAGTGCGCCAGAAAACTTTGAAGCGGTTCAGCTGCTGTGCGTCATTAAATTGACAGCATTGACAGAATAAATTGATATAGAGTGGACCAATGGACTTTCAAAAAATCATAAAATGTTTCTTTAGACATCCGAAATAAAATATAAAAGTCATAATTTAGATTACGGCTTATCCATTCTTCCTCATAAATTGATCTGATGTGATGGTCTCTTAGAATTGAAGAAATTATTTGCAAACTTTTTATTCTTCTTGAGAGCTTCTTAAGAGTCTCTCCTCCTTTTCATTCTAAATTCTAAGATCACAAATTTTGACAAAAGCAATATTATTAGGTATATTAATATTATTTTGCTTATTACAGTTTCAGAATTTCAGAAAGAAAAAAATTAACAAAGTAAAGTATGTACGTGACGTGAGAGAAATGTCGTTGACATATGTCAGAATATCGCTAGATATTTCCATTTTTGCGAAGTTAAGCGTGACGTCACCGTTATGAGGTCACGCTTAAGCTACACTGTTAATCCGCTTAAAGACGCTAGATCGCAAAAATATGGCTATAATAAGCTTTTACAGCTTTATTTGAGTCACACTGAGAAAAAGTATGTCAGCTTGAAGTTGTTTTATCAAATGTATTATATAAGAAGACATTTCTGGACAAATACTAAAGAGACAACAAATTTCAAAACAAACGTAGGCTTTCAGTGGCCTCTTGTTCTTAAATGAATTTCATTGTCTAAAAAAGTAGGAGAATCAAAGGGTTCGAATAGGCCGGGTTAGTGAGAGATTCCTCATGAAATGCATCAGTTGCATAAACTTTATTGAGATATCACGCGGTGTAAAGGTACGAGTGGATATTTAGTGTGGGAAAAAAATCACCTTTTTGTATCTATTTTTATTAAGGCACATGTTAGCTTCAATATAATATGCTCCTAACAGGTACAAACAATTTATAAATATAAATAATGGCACTAAGTAACATGAAAATTTATAAATTTATATATAAAATACATCCAAAGCACTTTTGATTTACTTGTAGATAAAAATATATAAAATACCACAACAATTTTTTTTAAAGTATACTTAAGTTTAATTTTTTATATGTACTCCGAAAACTTATAAGTATATTTTTGAACTACATTGTATCTTCTAAAAAATAAAAATATAGCTGACAGTAACAATAATTTTGTTCGGAGTACTAAGAAGTGTATGTGTTTCATAATACATTTACATGCACAAAAAAATAAGTACATCAACATTATAGATCAGAAATTAGCCATACTTTCGTGATTTACTTGGAAACTATTTCAGTTTAATAGAAGTTGGCTACAATATTTTTCTGTGACTACCTTAACAACTTTTTTTCAAGTACCATTTTACTTAGATTAGATCTATTCACAAAGCTTGAACGTTAACCGTAATCCAAAAGATTGATGATTACTTGGAAGCAATATTTATCGGACACCGATCTTCAGGAAATCCTGAACCAAGCTTATGGAGGCGATATAAGAAACTGTTGACATGCGATATCGTGCAGTATTTGGCTATTGCCAATATATAGCCCAATGCACTGCAACGATATTTTCCTGTCTAATCGGCTTACAATAGGTTCGTTCCAACTGGCGATAGAACTGATTATAGTAACGTTCTTGGGACAGTACAAAAACTACCTTCTGGAAGGGGTGATAAAGTTGAGTCCATCCCTAACTCGAGTTTGCACACTATACAGTACTCGATACGATTCCAGAACGGTTCCTAAATGCCAGTTGGAACAAACCTAATATGAGTAGGTAACCTGTATTCTGAATTTCCCAGATTCATAAGAACTATATCGTCACTGCATATGACATTCATGCAAAATATCGTAAAATTTTCAATACAAGCAAACTCATAGACAATGGTGAAGGATTTTCTGCAGTTTGCCTGTAACGTAACCTAACAATTCCTTTACTTCTCACCGTCCGTTTCCCTATTCTTTCTTATTTGTTCCATGATTGATGAAACCCCACCATCGTTATTTATATCTGACATATTTTCAAAATAATTACGAGGTAGTTGCAAAAACTTGTAGAAAGCATATTTTTTGTATGGAAAAAGTAACTATAACGTAAACATAAAGAAGTTATGGGCCGAGGATGGAAGCCAAATAAAATGTTATGTCCTTTGTTACTGTAGGAGCAAAATTATCACCTTTTCAAAACAAATGCAATTTAAATACGATCTATTAAAATAATTGATTTTCAGAATGAGAGAAGCCTCGTAAGTAATAAAATAATCGACTACAAACCATTGCAATAGTTAAATAAAAAAAAGTCAAATAATTACCACGAAATTTAATAATTCCACAATTCTTAGGAAAAAATCAACGCATTCAATTATATAGTATACGAATTTTTTTAAATGAATGCAATTTTTGACAGCCTTTATGTTTTTTTAAATTCTATAAAAATTCTAACAATAAAACAAAAATATGGCAACTCTTCTTTTTTCATAAAAAAATACTGACTAATCTTACAGAGCGATTAAATAATATATAAGTACATCTTCACAATCTAAATCCTTAAATGGTTGGAAAACCTAAGGCAACAAAATTTTTTATGGAAGAATTCTAATCTATAATTTATTGTAAACCATTCTCAATTCTTTACATACAACCAATAAAAACTGAACAATATGGAAAAGACATAGAAAGTAATAAAGACATAAAAGTCTTAATCTGGGCTAACCGATCACGTTTTCAGTTTAAATAAATGTTGTAGATCGTTCTTTATTATTAATAAACAGAATTAAATTGTAATTACTGTTCTTAATTGAAAAGGATTTTAGATTAATTATATTGATCTACAATCGATGTATGATAAAAAATATTTTTTCTAAACGAGTCAAAAAAAAAATAGTCGTCACAAAATCGTTGTATAAGAAATAAAAGCCTCTTACGACAGAAATTTGTCAAAAAAACCAGTATATATAAAAAGAAATTAAACAATTCTCCATTATTTTTCAGTTGCTGATTTAAGTAATAAGAGGCTCAAAATAATATTTTTAAATCCTTAAAATGATTTATGTATGTAAAGGTACATAAAAGATCAAAAAGAACAAAAAAACACTTATATAAAAATATTGCAGGCTCTGTTGAAAGGCACTTGCAGACAAGGCTCTTTATAGTATTAAAAATCGTAACAAATTACAGAAGGTTGTAACAATAGGGGTTACACTTTGGTAATTTTTTATGTGGTACACTCCAACAATGACGTTGCTTATCAAAACCATGATAACTAGTGCTTAACCCATCGTGTTACTGGCAACAATAGTGATTTCTCAAAAAAATGTCAATGTCGACTGTCTATATCAAATGTATGAGATATAAAATTGTAACATTTAAATTTTTTTGCAAAATTACTACTAACATCAACAGTATAAATTTGTGTCCCTTATTCCATGTAGAGACATAACAGAAAAGCAGTTACAATAAAATGTATAAACCAAATATTACTATGACACATTTTTTACAAGGCTAACTACCAAAAAATCATTTTCAACATAATTTACGATGTGAAAATTTGTATATTAGAAATCTGATTCGAAGGACCATTGATTTGACAAAAATAAAAGATATATGATATTTTTGGAAGAATAGCCATTTTGATAAAATCTTAAAAGTAGCAAGTAGAATATAGTAAAGCTATAACTTTATTATCACTCATTTTATTCTTAACCTAATGTTTGATATGGTTATTGCCATTTTCAAGTATAGAATACGTCGAAGGAAGAAGATACATGATATCGTTGCCTTCCTTTTTGAACGTCGGTCGTTGTTCAGCTGCGGATACTTGAATGTTGATTTGTCTTTGTTTTTTACCCAGGCTGCACGATATGGTTTTGGATACTTTCACAGGTAAGTCGGCGTTTTTAATCCTATAATTAAAATTTATCAAAAGCTTTACAGTGGAATTTACTACACTTGACTTAAAATAATAACAACCCATAAAATAATAAAGAGCCAACCAGAGAAGTGATGTGTTTCGTCCCGTTGTTGTTGTTTTTTTTTAATACTCGGCTAACTAAAATGTCGACGGTCGGGAATCACACAACACGGTTAAAGTAGTTTTCCCTTCAATAAATCGCAATTTAAACAATGCACACAGTAAACACAAATTAAACTTTTCATCTTTGTGTCGTATAACAGTGGCAGGTGTCAGTTACACTGAGACAGGTTTTTAAGTAAACTAACGGTAACTCATTTTCCATAGAAAAAATAAATACTTACTGGTAATATCTGTTACATAACACCCCAATGCACTCTCCAATCCTATCTTCTTGTTTATCACAATGGAGAGAAACGACCAGATCATTGCCGCCGGGACAATGCAAGATAATTAACTGATCATGTCCAGGGCTAACACTAATTCCCGTCAACTCTCCTATCGTTGTTCCTTCCTTCATATTCCTA
Source organism: Lochmaea crataegi (assembly GCA_947563755.1). Lineage (NCBI taxonomy): Eukaryota > Metazoa > Arthropoda > Insecta > Coleoptera > Chrysomelidae > Lochmaea > Lochmaea crataegi. The sequence continues at coordinate 50,265,539 of OX387424.1, read as the reverse complement.
AACTTAAGCGTATCCAATTTGAACACATATTGATCGGTTATCAACATCACTCTTTCTGCTACTTTATTAAATTTATTGAATTTCGTTACGAATGAAGAGAAGAGAATGTTGGTGAAATGTTTGCTGTTTTTCAAGTTATTTGCGGCCTCGTTGAATACGGTGTAGTTATTATTTTCCAAGTGTGAGGAAAGGTAGTTGCCTTCCCATTTTCTATTTATACCGTAATGGGGTCGTTTGTTGATTAATGCACTGGCTGCGGTTATCTTTAGCTTCATTTGAGGCCATTCGCTGCGCGGAACACGTCTAAGGATCATACTAGCTCTCCATCTGCAATAAAAACACTGAATATTAAGAAACAGCCAGTTGTTTGCAACGAGTGTAAACGTACTTGTTATAAATATTTCTCAAATTTTTCGTAGTTTCCTTCAAAGCTAAAGGCGGTGCAGGCCACATAATACTCTTTCCGTAATCTCTCATTTTCTTGGCGTTTTTGAATTTGGCTTCTAACGAACAAATATACTCCCTTATCTTCTTCTGCCTATAAACCTTGATCATCGTCATCAACGCCTTCATTTTCTTGTACTGTTGCCTGGCTACCCATCCTCTCCACGTTTTTTGGATCAATGTAACAATTCCTGGTATTAGACTGTTTCTAGCGCGTTCCAATGCGAAAAGAGTTTGTGGGGTTCGAATGAAAATTTTCGTTTTGCCGTATTTCACGTCATCGCTAAATCTGTTTTCGTCCATGATTACTTTACAGGCGTCCTTGTCCGAGCCGGATCTAAAGTTCGGCCAGGTAAACTGTGAGATCATTTTGTATCTAAAAGACAAAGAATATATTGTGTTAAGTTGGATGAAGTTTTCTTGGGAGAACTTTATTTGCGATTCACAATAATTTTTTTTTTAATTTAAGAAATTGGGATTCCTACCTCTTCAAGAATCGGTCGTATCGTTGTCTGTGGGCGAATCCAGCTCGCCTTACTCTCACATTTTCTACAAGACCTAAATAGCTAACTTGATGTTGCACCCTTTCTTCATCAAAAGCAGATGCCGATTTAATTTCATTAGGTTTTATGCATCTGACATAATGCGGTTCTTTGCTCTGCAAGTTTTGTACAAGAGCGAGCATAGAATTTTTGAAGAGCGTACCTGCCGTAGGAGGTCTTTTGGTGATCTACAAAAAACAATATAAATTTATATAACTTTGATAAAATATTAATAGTTAACGATTTACAGTTACTTCCCCCCTATAATTATTTCTAGACCGTCAAGGGATTCCATTTGTACACCAGTCATTGTTTTCGGTTGTTATCGACGACTCTCCTTATAGATTCTGGGGTCAAATTGCTGAGAATTTTTGTATGGTCACATACAGTCACACAGAAAACTGTTACCAACCTCTTAAGCGAGACTCCCATGAAAAATTCGCAAATTAATTCTACCAATTTTTATCAAGTTGGGTCTAAAAAATCTTATCCCCCTTTTTTTTAATCAATAATAGTTTGGTATGTTCGAGGTTTGGCGCTGTTTAAAATAATTTCAAACGACCTCCAAAGCACGCCAAGCCGGTTAACCTTATGTTGTATGATTTTGCCCAGCTGTAGGTTGCGGGTCACACGGATCGTCTTATTGTTTACGTTCTTACAATTTGTGTTATTCTTTGTTCTTGTTTAAAGTAAATCATTTGATAACGTCATCGAGTTTTGAAAAATATAACTTTTACTGTCAAAATTATAAAAAATGTCTTACCTCTGAAATATGTTGAGCTCCTTCCGGCCACATCTCCTTTATATTCGGATCTTTCGAGTTGTACAACAATCGTTTGAAATCTTGGTACAGTGTATCTTTATTTTTATCCAAAAAACCCGTTATGCAATACGTTACATCGCCTGCGTAATGCGTTACTCGAAAATCTACTTTGTGTCTAAGATTCTTTTCGGGCGGTTTTGTCTGTCTAGACACATAATGCTTATGACCTACAAAAAAAATATAATTCCAATACTACGACCACAATTTTTTTTAAATATTTACCTTTAAGGTTCTTGTCCATGGCCTCTAATAGCATCTCGTCGGTTACTTTTTCAGCTGTCATTTTACACGCGTCATCCATTATAGCGATAATACCTTTGTGTGGTGCTTCCACTAAATCACAGATAATTTGGTTATTGAAATACTCAATATTGGTCCAAGCAATGCCTTCTCGATTGTACTCTTCTTGTTCTTGTTTAAGCACCAATTCTAAAATAAAACATATTATGGTCAAAGTCATTCATCGAAAATTGATTTTGGTCGTGTTCTGAAGTTATTTAGGGATGTACCAAAGTTTTATAAAAAGCAAAATCATAGTTGAATTGAAGTATTAATATTTGTAACGTTTATACAGAGTGAGGCCAAAAATCCGGAACAATTGAATACCTCAGAAGTTGATAAAAAACTCATAGAGCTACCAAATTCAACATTTTTCAGATATTTTTAAAATAAGTCTCTTAACATTTTCAAAATTAACAAGAATAGCAAACTTTGACTGGAATAAACCTGAATTCCATATTTTGTTTTAAATGTAAATTTCCAAGAAACTGATAATTTTCATTTTTATAAAGTTGACTTACCAATAAAAAGTTGTTGCAATTTTTCATTACAATAATTAATACAAAATTGTTCAAAACTGTTGTTATCGAATACTTCGAATCCATAAATATCCAACACACCGATTAGAGAACTCTTGTAAGTCATTCTCAAATTACTTTTATCCACAGCGATGGCAGCGTTGATTTTATTGACAATCCAAGTAAAAAGTGTGTCGTAAACGGCTTTAACAAAAGCATCTCTACCGAAAATAGCTTCGGTTACTGTATGTTCCTTTCTCATAATGTCTCCTCTTGCGGCTATGACTCTTTCGCAAAGAGCAGTTTCTAATTCCGATTTTTGTACCTGAAATATCAAAGTAAATGTTATCACTGCGTCTTACTTGTTTTGGAGTAGCAAAGATAGGAGCTAAACACCCTATTATTGGGGACCGGAACCTCTGCGGTATCAGCACCAATGTAATACTGGAAGAAATAGGTGAAAACGAAAAAAACAAGATCGGACCATTTGAAAATATATAGTAGGGCTAAGACAATCACAGATACTGCTGGGAAACTACAACCAATTGTGAATGCAAAGTAAAAGTACCCACAGAGTTTTGACAAGTGTCCTAAGGGGAGACTGCCGCCTGAATTGGCACATCAAAATGCTCAAACTAGTGGAAAGGCAGAAGAAACCTCCATTTACGTACTTACGGAATGTATGATTGATACTTTAGAATCCCAGGACATAAGACCTGTCTAAACTGAAGTCCACGGATATCATAAAATTCCGTCAAGGATTGGGAGTAAAGAAGCTACAGTCTCTAAGACTTTCCTCGTGAACTGAGTAGAAGAAGGGAACACAATGGAACTTTTAGATTTCACTGAATGTTCAGTTTCATATCTTTCTCTCAAAAGTACTTACTTGTAATAATTCAGCTATGTAATCTACAACCCGAGTTTTCTTCAATCTCAATTTATCGTTTTCGTCAATTTCGAAGTCTATGTTTCCCAGATGCAAAGTAGCCGCTACTACCCTCCACAATGTATCTTGATCTTGTTTACTAAACTGAAGGGTGTTTAAAGAAGAGGTTACTTCACGATAATCATTTTTATCGTTTATTGTATTAACTACGGCGGCATTTCCCTGCTTCACGTAGAAATACTGATGTGTATCACGAGATAAGTTCAGTCTTTTTAACAAGTCTTCATTTGCTCCTGATAGAAGCTAAAAAAAAACAAAATTATTAAATGAAATACCAAAAGTTTAATTTTATTTAAATACAGGTATAGGTTTTTTTAACGATTACACTGAGATCTTAAAACATATTAGTAACTATACTATGAAGACCTAATTTCTTAATGAAAAACAGGAAAAATATAATAAATTTGACACCTTGCCATACCATCTACAATGCTTTAAAACAATTTGTTTCCACGATTCCGTCTGACAAGTATCCGATAACACTGCAGCCGAAAGGCTTTTCGTATTTTTGGTATTTTTGGTCTTACTTTTCATAGCACTCAGTCCAGTACCTTTGTTCTCTGTACCAATTCGTAGCTGGTTGTTTGCTATAAAGTTTTGCGTCTCCTTGCGGTTGACTGTCTTTTAGATTAAGTTTCTCGCACGTGTTTTACTATATCCGTTTCCTTACCGCATAATCTGCAAGTAAAGTCTCCATTGTATAGTTTTAATTTGTTCAGGTGTTCCTTTACTGGTGCATGTCCAGTCATGAAACTTTTTATAATTCCTAGCTGATTCCTGCACAGTGTGACCAATGTATGTTTCAGGCATGGTTCTTTTATAAAAGTTTTCCCATTCATTTATCTAGGGATGTTTACCTAGCAATTTTTGTGTTGCTCTCTGATACAGTTCTTTTTGCAGATCCTCGTATACCAAGAATCTGCCCTGGTTCAGGCTGTGTGTTCTCTGACCCTCTTTTTACAAGTTCGTCGGCATTTTCACTTCCCTTGAAACCCTGATACCCACGTTTGGTTAACGTCTTCAGTTCTTCGATGCAATCCTATTCTAGTCGAGACATCACTTTCTGGATCTAGATAGTCTTGAGTTCCACCTAATAGTTTGATATATGGAACTGCTGATCTTCCGACATCTTTCCTGCAGTTTTTTCTTACGCTTTGCAAGATTACGTATATTTCCACCTGAAATGCAGAGGTGTATTTTTCCAGTGCGTAGATATACTTTTTGGAGTATACCCTTCCCAAGTGTCATTTGCAGTTTTAGATCCATCGATATACCATATCTGGTCATGTTTAATGGTACCGAGTTCTTTGTCAGTCCATTCCTTTTTGTCTGTAAGAGACACCTGATATGGACTCTTGAAGGAATACAGTATTATTGTGTAATCTATTAAGTTGGGAATTCTAGAACTGGCGATATTCGATACCGATCACAAGTTATCGAAACGCGTGTCAGATAGTGAAAAGTGTGTAGTGTTTGTGTTGGTGCGTAGTGGTAGTGTAACTTGTTACCGGTAATATATAATCTCTCCTAATGCTTATTAGCACGTCATCCATTAAAAAAAAGTTGGTTGACTAGTAGAGTTTGGAGTTATACAAAAGAGACTTTCTGTTTTAAGAAATAATTATCATGATCATCTATCAGATGGAATGTGTTCGTTGATTAAATTAATTGTTTTATTATGTAGGTGCAATTTGGAAGCCCAACCAATTAACTTCTATTTCGTCGTATTAAAATTTAATCTTCTCTCGTAAACTAATATAGATAAATCGGTGCACACGAATTCCCGTCAGGTTTCTTAATGACTATAAAATATACATGAGTTCCCGTCCGACACTTGCAGGTATCTTAATCCCGCACTCGAATTGCCGCTTCCAGGTAAACTAAATAGTTCTGAAAATTCCAGTAAATCGTAATATTCGTAATCCTGAATTCTAATGAAAAAGTTGAATAACCTATTGGGGTGGCTAGGGGGTATGTCAGTCCTAATTGCAATGAATATATTTTTCTCTCTTTTGGAAACATAATATTAAGATTAAGTTGTCGTTTTCGAAAAGGCAGTTTATTAATATACATATTTCCGAACGTTTGTTGTCGTACGCTATAGTGATACACAAAATGCTTGAAGTAATACTAAGTGAAAAGGGTAAACCCCTTCTGGTTAGCTTAGGTTAGGTTAGCTTCTTTACATGTATGTATTTATGACTCAGTTCAGTAGTAGTACGCAATAAAATTGTAGAATTAAAATTCCGTATTTTATTCCAATAATGAAAAACCATAAAGACATTTATAACTATTTCTTAATCCATACATCTGAAAACGGACCTCCCTTATTAGAATATGCAATAAATACATAGCTAAATATCAGATGATTCAGAGAATTTTCGCAATTACCATAAACACCTTTTAGACAGGTCAGTTTTCACCCTGACGGGAACTCGAGTGACGGCTTAACGTACCCTAATTATGGAACAGGTAGACTGGTTATCCTGACGGGAATTCGTGTGCATCCAGATAAATTGCTCATTGAAATACGAAATAATTAACAAAAATAGAAATGATACGGATTTTAGTTATCACAAGAAATTACTTACCTGATAAAAGCAATGGAAGTTTCTTTCACCGGGTTGTTGGTGTATGACACGCGATTTTTCTAATAAATATTTATTGATATGACCGCCAATAGGATCGCCTTTGAAATCGAAATGTATATCCATGTATTTACCGAACCTGGAAGAGTTATCGTTTCTGTTCGTTTTGGCATTACCGAAGGCTTCTAAAATGGAATTTGACTGTATAAGCACATCCTTCACTCGTTCTATTTCTTTTTGTCCTCCTGAAAGTCATCATAATTTTAAAATGATCGCAAGTTTAAATTTTGATTTTTAAAACAGAAACGGCTATACATTTAAGTTGCAATAAAAGCATCACATTATAAAAAAACTATAGTATACCGGGTGTAAATGAGTCATGAGCCACCCTTGTAATTTTTAAATGGGTTGATAGATTTAGTTGAAATCTGAACTGATGTTATTACATAACATTGTGCTATTCTTTCACCGAGTGATGATCAACATTTGGATCGGTGCGGTGCGATTATCTGTGTCTCGGCCTTTATTGAGAATTTTAAAGAAATACTCCTGAAAATACATCAACAATTTTAAGGCTGTGAAATGGTTGTTAAGTAGGCACTTTTTGTAACATTTGATAAACTTATAACGTATATTTATAGTTTAAATATTATTAAAATTAGTAAAATATTGTTAGAAAACACAAAACACACATAGACTGTGTTAGATAACCAAGTACTTACTAGGACTGCTCATTCGTTCTGAAATTTATAATATAACATTTAAACATATGAAACATAACCAGAGTATTAGCTAGTTACAGAAAAATCAGTTTTCCCCAAATGGATAATTTACCAAATGGTGATTTATGTATTAGACTAATTATTTTTTTTTGGTTGGCAATAAGGTTCGTACGACATTCACAATCTGTCAAATTATTGTGATATTTTTCAAATGGGCCGCACTGTACATATTAGTTATAATAGTGGGGGTTCGCCCACTGTTATCTGGTATTAGACGAAATAAAAAAAAATACCAATTTGTTTACATTTTCAGGGTTAGCCAGCATCCCCCATCTTTCTTTTCCGTGTAATTCTTTCCTAACTACATCGTAGTCAAATTGAAACAAAATTATGACAAAATATCTGATTGAGATTTGAGAAAATGTGAAATAAATTTGCGATTTTCATTTCAAGAGCCCTTATCCAACGAAAAAAGTTTCACAATTTTCTTAATAAATAAGATTTTCCATGCTATTTTATTATATTATATAGTCTATTTCAGAAAGGTATAGAGTAATAAAATGGGGAATTCCGTCCAGTTTGGCTCAATTTCGGTGTCGGCCATAGGCGTAGGTCTTGAAATAGTATTGTTTGTAATATTAAAATTTCAAGAAATTGCGTAAGAGAATTAGGAAAAGTATGTTTTCTGGGCTGAAGTGTCAATATCGAAATATTGTGTGGGGATTACTTAGGTAGAAGATTATACAGTTACGTTTTGCGTTTAACAGGTACCGTTTAACCTTCTATTAGTGCCTCTGCCTAATTCCAACCCTGTTTCAGATTCGGCTCAACCATGCGACGCAAGGTGCCTTACCCAAAATTTTTAGGCCTTTATAAGTATATTTGTTTAGTTTAACGCATCAGTATTTGCTGTTAAGCCGTAAATAGTGTTCACAGTATTATAAGATTAGTAATAAAATGGCGACATTTACACCAACGAAAAGATGTACCAATAATTCTCCACTATCAGTGAATGAAAAACTTATTATTTTAAATGTACACGATTGCATAAAATACGATTACCCGAAATTTACTGTACAAGAAACTGTCGACCGATGTTCCCGAATGACTGGAGTTGGAAAGTCCACCGTTTTTAAATTATTGCGGTGGAGAAAGATAGCAGGCCAAGTGGAGCCTCCCAAGAAAAGTCCAGGCAGACCAGTAAAAGTCCTTGATGAAGACACCAAAAGTGTAATTCGAAGAAAAGTTCACTCTTTTCATTTTAAAAAAGAAATACCCACCCTAGATAAGATTTTAATGGAGCTTGGCCAGGATGACAGTATTCCGTTGATAACTAAAAAACTTTCATGGACCACTTTGAGAAATATGGATTTTGCCTGGGAAAAGCATAACCGTAAAGCACTTTTACTGGAAAGCGATGAAATTGTTTGCTGGCGACGAAAATACTTAAGAAGTATAAAGCAGTACAGAACAGAGTAGAAGAAAATCTTTTATCTTGATGAGACGCTGATCAATGAAGGTTATACAGTACCAAAAATGTGGCAAGACAAAAATATAACCAGTGCTCGCCAAGCTTTCATGGAAGGCCTGTCAACGGGTATTAAGGTGCCTTCAGGTAAAGGGAAAAGACTAATAATCGTCCATATTGGAAGCGAAGAGGGATTTTTAAAAGAAGGTTTGCTAACCTTTCAGTCGTGCCATACGGGAGATTACCACGAGGACATGGATTCCGATGTTTTTGAAGACTATTTTGGTGAAATGATAAAATATCTTCCGGCTGATTCAGTAGTAGTTATGGATAACGCGAGTTATCATTCTCGACGCATAGAGAAGACTCCAACTTCATCTTGGAGAAAACAAGAAATTATTGACTGGTTAACCACCAAAAGTATTGAATTTGAAGATAATTTGATAAAAAAAGAACTATTAGCTATAGCAAATTTACACAAACATCGTTTTATGAAATACGCCGTGGAAGATGTAGCAGAAAAACATAGTGTAACTGTGCTACGCACACCGCCATATCATTGCGAACTAAATCCTATAGAACTTATATGGGCGCAAGTGAAAGGATTTGTAGCAAGACACAACACGACATACAAAATGAAAGACGTTAAGCTACTGTTTGATTAAGCCTTTAAGGAGGTGACACCAGAGAACTGGCGAAAAGCAGTCCAGCATGTCATTAAAGAAGAGGAGAAAATGTGGGATCTTGACTACTTGATTGATCGATCGGACCGTCGACCCGTTAATTATAACGTCAAGAGGAGATGACAGTTCCTCAGATGACGAAGAATATTATGATTTTTTATAATTTAATTTCTGTATAATGTATTTTTTGTATAATGTTCAATAAAAAATAAGTGTACTGTAACGTTAATTTCGTTCACTTTACTTCCCTAGATTGAATTAATAAATTATCGTATGGGCGGCGAATAGCCAGTCCTTTCTCATACCCAACACCGAGAAATGTTTCAAGGCTGAATATATTTACTGTCGACGAGAGTCGAAATCTACGTTTCTATGCGCGCTGATCGAGGTCCCTCTGTCGGGAAAATAGTCACGTATATTTTGAAATTCCCACTTCGATCTCGTGTCTCTTCTTCTACCAATCATAAATCAAATATGAATCAAGAATTCACTACTGAAAGGTAAATTCCTTTCCTGGTCAAAGGGTATGAGCGTGACACGAACATGAGACGTAAGTCGGTGGTCGTTCACATGATTTCGTGTATTTAAACAAGTGGCAAAGGGGTTTCGTTCTTCTTTCCGGCGAACATGTGCTATTGAAGCCTTTCTGGCTTATCTTATCTATCTTAGAAGTGCATTCATTTGAGTGCACTTTACCTGGGATACTTTATCCGGGATACCTTACCTGGAATACTTTACCTGGGATACTTTACCTGGGATACTTTATCTGGTACCAGAAAACTACCTCCAACTTTAACTACAAGTTTTTTTTCTACAACATCTACAAGCTTCTCTGCAAGTGTATCTACAACTACAACAAGAACAGGAAAGTACAATAGTTCTGGAATTGCTCTCCAACACAACATATGTCGTCATGCTACTACTAAAATTAACTAGTCAATTTTTTTTAATTTCATCTTTTTGTTTAATCAATATACAACTTGTAAATTTAATAACGTTGTTCATATAGTTTTTTTTTCCTTCCAATCTTCCAGGATTTGTCGCTATAATGCAGATGTGAATAACGAATAGGCTAGTATTATTCAGAGTGGCGCCCACTTACCTTTCTTAATTTTCATAATTTATCTTTATTTCACCTTAAATAAATTTCAAGTAGAATTACCCGAGAACCGGTAAGACTACTCTCTGAATTTATACTAGTTTGGTCTCAGAATCTACACCTGAGGTGCTCTCTAAACTGAGTAGCCGTTGCAAATTGTCGCCCAACCTTGTTGGAGGCGTTGCAAAGTGGCATTACCTTATCGTTACGTAACAGTACCTAATACTATGTACATAATGCCTAATTTTTATTCTGTTAAAATAAAATTCTTTCCTTTTTACTAGTATCCTACCGGCACGCCTTTGGCACACTATTTTCAGTGTTTGTGAATGGATAACAATAGGCTAAACCCATATATTGACCCCAACCCGGGTGGTACTACCTGCACTTGATAAAAAGAAAGAATTTTACAATGAAATCAATGCCAAACTATGAAAGTGGCTTAAATATTCGTTGGGTCACTCTGTGCTCCCTTTGCATACCTAATGAGGTTTTATTACTCTACACCTTTCTGAAATAAAATATAGTATTTTATTCAAGATTTGAGAAACAAAAACACAAAAATTAGGTTCTTTAACGAACTTGAGCTTATTTGGGATAATTTTCCTCAATTTTCAATTCTGATTTTCTGAATTAGGCTTTCTTGGATTCTTGAAAAATTCAAACATTCGTTTTATTTCATATGATTTATAAGGGGATAGCTTTTACCAAAAAATCCATGACTATAATATGTTCTGATTATTTTTAAATCTGCACTATTCAAATACCTAAGATCATCACAAATACTTTAATGCAGTAAATTCATGTTCCCAATAACTCTCTATTATCTGTTTACCTAAAAGACCTGAATTATGTCTGATATCGAACTTGCTATTTCTTCTAAATTGGACAACGTGACAGCTTTATGTGCTTAAACAAAAAAAAACCGGATGTGGCATTATTATAAGTTGTCGCTTTTGTGACGTTTGAAAAAAAATAAAGACCGCGAGGCTATATGTCTATTTAGAATCAAAAGATCTTGACATTTGTATTATGATATTAATATACTTATCCAAATAGATAGTTATATAATCAAGTTTGATTATGTAAATTCGTCTTTAAAATAAAAGTGACAGATATAAAGATTTATAAATACCGCATTAAATAGGAATAAGATTAATAATTCTAACGAGGGTAAAAATGTAGTTAATATAGTGAACTGGCAATCATGTTGAATGAAAACTTCTCAAATTTTAATGGAATCTTTACTAAATTGATCAGTTTAATTAATTAATGCAATTCTTCATTGTACTATTAATGATTTTCTTTTTATCATATTTACCTTGATTTGTTACTGCTGCTATGTATTTCATGATAATTTTCGAAGCCTCAGTTTTTCCAGATCCGGACTCGCCACTGATAACGATGCAAGTATCCTTTCCTTGTTGTTTCATTATCTTGTGGGAAGCATCAGCGATTGCAAAAATGTGAGGAGGGTTCTCAAACAGTTCCCTATCTGAAAAAATAATATCATCATTATATTAATTTTTAGTACATTTTTTATTTAATAATATTAATTTATGTATTGCTTCTGAAACTAGGTTACAACAATGAATACATGGTACAGATATAATTTATATAATAAAAAGGGTAAATGAATCTTAATTAAATAATACAAACATAATATTATTCATTCAATATATAGCTCATCCATTATAAAAACCGTCCCACGTGACCAAAGTGCCGAAAAAGAGTTGTTCGCTTGTATTATGTCATTCTTTTGTTGTTGTCAATCAGTATGTTTTGCCACTATAATCCTCATAATTATTAAAATTTATTGGTCGCATGTTATCAAAAAATATAAATATATGCTTAAAGAAAGGTTTCGTAATTAATTTCATATCAAATAGAACTCGTAGGTTAATTAAATATTAAACTCAAACTAACGTCAGTCGTACTGAAAACTATGTTCGCAAAAATGCGCGCTGTTGCCGGGATTAAAATGGTTTATTTGGTTCAGTTGACGACTTGACATTTTTAGGGATTATTTTGTGACAAGTTTATATTGCTCATTCAATTTTTCGATTCTTTTATCTGCGTGTTATTAAACATAAGTTGAAGTTTGTTTACAAACAATAACTAAAACTAGTAACATATAGCCAAATAAAAAGGAGAATACGGTATCCGCCAAAATAAACAGTACCGAAACAGAGAGTGCTGTGGAGTTGTTTATGTAATATGGATTTGTCATATTTGACTTAATTGTCATTAGTTGATATATTAATAGTACGCTGCAGTTAAATTTGATTTAAAAATGGTTCTAACAACGGAAGAAAAAGTGTTTTTGGTAGAGTATTATTTTCGTTCATACGGAAAATAGAATAATTTCTCGGGGAACAGACTTCGAATATCCTTCTCATTCACCTGATCTGACGCCACCTGACGCATACATTTGGGGCATAATGAAGGACAAAATATTTCACTCGGAAAATCCGCCGGCGAATATTGCCGAACTACGGGAAAGAATACAAAATATTTTTCGGCAGTTACATCAACCACTTTTTATAAATATGTTTATTGACTTACAAAATCGATATGAAGCTTATTTGCGTCGAAATGGTGAACATTTTGAACACTTACATTACAGAAATTAAAAATTAATTTTTATTTTCGGTACTGTTTATTTTGGCGGATACTGTATTTGATAGCTTCATTTGACATTTACTAGATTCTCATACTATTTCAAGGGATTGGCAACGTAGTCCAGTTATGACAGAAGTCACGTGCAACGGTTTTTATACTGTACGGGCTATAAAAGACCGCAATATATTCCGGAATTTTCACTAGTAATACCACTAGAGGTCAAATTATTTCCGGAAATTGTTTCGACCTCGGGATAATTTTCAAAATATTCATGAGCGAGAAAAAATTTCCGGATTTAATTTTTCCTCGTGTGGTATTCGGTAAGAAAATTCCACACCGAATTGTGTTTGAAAATTTTATACCAGTTAATTTTAGCCAATCAGCTGCCTGCATTTTGACATGTTGCTATGACAATAACCTAATTTCTTCGGAAATTTCCCTGCGTGGAGGGAAATTAATAAGTGGAAATTTCCCTCTGGCTTGACAGCTGTCATAAAATGTCCGTTACATGGATAATAATATGTCACCTAAGTATGTCACCAATTTAATTTCTATTTTAAAAAAGTTTTGGTATAAAATGTTCACTTATAATCTCCCTAGAGCACGAATTTCCGGAAATTTTCTCGAAGTGCGAATTTTCTTAAAAAATTCGCTCCTGGGGAAAATTTCCGGAATATTAATTCATGCTCGCGGGAGATTCGGTAAGAAAATTTTATAGCAAAACTTTTTTAAAATAGAAATTAAATTGGTGACATATTATTATCCATGTAACGAAAAGACGTGGAAAAGGAATTTCTAATACATTTGAAATTTGTAACAGATAATAACATGTACCTATAATTAAGTTATAAATAAATATCTATCAAAAATATTTTACGCCACTGTGTTTATGACAGCTGTCAAGCCAGAGGGAAATTTCCGAAGAAATTAGGTTATTGTCATAGCAACATGTCAAAATGCAGGCATCTGATTGGCTAAAATTAACTGGTATAAAATTTTTTTACCGAATCTCCCGCGAGCATGAATTAATATTCCGGAAATTTTCCTCAGTTGCTAATTTTTTAAGAAAATTTCAAAAAATTCGCACTTCGAGAAAATTTCCGGAAATAATTCGTGCTCTAGGGAGATTATAAGTGAAAATCAAATAATTAAAATTTATTTTTCGATTTCCAACAACGTCAATTTTTGACGTTTGAGGTTTGGTCGACTTGATTATTTAGTTACCATGGCAACTAAGTGAAATCCTAACCTAAAAATGATTTCAGTTTTGAAGCTGTCAAGCGACTCGACGTAAAAAAGACCTTTAAATTGTTGATTTCTACTCGTTGTAGTTGCACGAAAATACCATTTCAAGACACAACACAGTATATTATTTAATTTTACATAAGTTTTGAATAACTATAGTGTTATAAATACAGCTCGTAGGTTAATTAAATATTAAACTCAAACTAACGTCAGTCTTAATAAAAACTTTTTATGTTGGCAAAAATGCGCGCTGTTGCCGCGATTAAAATGGTTTATTTCTGGTTCAGTTGACGTCTTGACATTTTTGGGGTTATGTTGTGACAAAAACTGCAAAGAACTGTGAGTAATTTTTCACAATGTAATGCACAGTATACCTAACAGTTAGGTATACTGTGGTAATGAGTTATCAAAGTTAAAGTCACATCCAAAAAAACGTATAAATGAAACTTAATAATACTGCAATAGTTGATGCATTTACTCCTGATACTATTTACAGCGTTTATGAAGCAAGTAAGTATAAGTTTAATGATATACCCAATCAACTGTATTTATTATATTCTGTTACATTATTCTTAATACTTGGCAATTATACATGGACATTTTTTTTATAGATAATCATGTCACTTTAGGAATGTTACTGCAGTAATTGGAGGAAGAACAATAATTATTAAATGTAGAATGTTCCTGAGTAGTTTACTAAAATATGATACATCCACAAAGAGGACTTATGGAACTTTCAACAAAAATAAACCACTGTATACATTTGTTTTTATTAATGAATCCTGAATTTTCCAAAATGGTGCTGTAAGCTGCATTCATGTCAAAAGGTATGTTACAATGATAATGTAAAATTTTAGAATGCAAAATTGTTTTTATTCTAGATATTTTGTATTACATGCTGAGAATGAAAATGGTTATATTGATGGAACAGAAAGTATATTTTTATATGAATCTTAGTTGAGTTATTATCATGGGAAAATGAATGAAGAACATGTTTTTAAATGGTTTGAAAACCAATTACTTACTATTGAATCTTTCTGAACCTTTAATAAATGATGGACAATGCTTTTCGATAATATTAGGTTAATGCGACACAATATAGAATTCGATCAACAAATGTTGAAGCTGAGCTTATTCTTGTTGCAGCTTAGTAAGTAGATACAAACTGTATTCGAACAGTGATATAGCAAATTATATGTTAGAATTCAGAAGACTACACAACTAGTTTAATACATTCAAAATTCTTACTTCAAATTATACCTAATAGACAATAAATGCTGTTTTACTTTTATTTTTACAAAAATAATAATATAGGTTATTTGAATACTGCCCTTTCAATAAATGTTTTTTTCAGAAACAAACCCCCCAACAAAATACATTGTGGATATGATAGAACAGTATAGTCACAAAGTATTACCTACCATCTTTTTAAAAATCCTACTGAGTTAATACTGGCTACTGCCAAGCAAGCCGATAGATGCATAACAGAAGTTGCGGGTTGGAATTGGTTTGTCCGTGAACCTCTCAAATTTGAAAGATTTCTATTTGACAATTATTGTTACCTTATTTAAAAATTTATAAATATATATATATAATTTATAAATTTGCAATGTTTCTTTTTAATAAAACAATTCCATAAACATTGGGGTGGCCTTATTTATCATGATATTCAAAATAAGTAATTCAGGCAGCATTTGCTAAAGGTACATGTGTATATCACAAAGTTTTATAAAAACTACAAAGAATTAATTTAATAGTTTTTATTGAATTGAAATGTCTCATTCGATCAATCATTTATTAGCAATACTTTCAGTTGCGGTAGGTGCTGGAGAGCTAAAACAAAATGGTAATATAAATTTGGATTGATTAGAAGATGATGGAGTGATAAATAATTCACCAATATACTGATAATTATAATATGTATTGATTTCAGTGCTACGATTTAGTCAATCATTTGCATATACCTTCACTCGGAGAATAGAATGGATTTGCTCTCATTTTCTGAGCTGTGGTGGTGCTTGCTGCACAATTTTCTTTTGCTATGATCAATGATCATATATCTCAGGATGATTTTCCTTGTTGAGAATGACCTACACACTAAAGCTTCACATCCCGGCTTTTCTAAAAAAAATTTAAGATTTATTTCAACGAAATATAAAATAAAATTGCCTACCTTTAAAAAGGAGGTAGATCCAGGTTATCAGAACTTTTTTATTTATAATTTGTCTGTAAACCTTACATCAATCTTTCATATTGTAGTGACAACATTTTAGAAGCCAACATGTACTTAGGTAATTGTAACCTAAAAATTATATTAGATAATATTTTTTCCTTGATACTATTTATACATACATGCATTTTAAATACTAGAATAGTTCCATAACTTCTAACTAATAAAGTGTGTGGTATAAACATACAAATAAAAGTGTTAACTATTCCATACATACCTTTTTAGTGCTAAAAATAATTCCATAGTTTTTAAAATAAGAATTTCTTAGTGCTGTACGGTTAACATACAAATTAAAGTTTTATATGTAACATCTCTGTATGTGACTGAAATAAGTCGAAGTTTCTTTGCACGCAATAACCATCAATAACTAAACCTAACCTAGAATATTTGATAAACTTCATTTGACATATACTAGATTCTCATATTATTTCAAGGGCTTGGCAACATAGTCCAGTTATGACAGATGTGACGTGCAACGGTTTTAATACTGAACGGGCTTTTTATATATTTAGAAAATAAATTTAAAGGTTATATGTGATGTGTTTATCTGTTTGTCACAGAGCATCAAAGCATAATAGACGTTCAGCCACCTTCAAGCGCTGGTTGCGCTAGCGTGGCTGAACGCGCCCATTGTCATAACCATACGAAGTAAGCAGTAAGCAGTGGCGGCTCGTGGAGATTGGAAGTAGGTGGGCATACAAAATTGAAAATTAGTAATTACAAATTCCCTTGTTACATATTTTTATGCCTACATACTTGTAAACAACTTGAAAGTATGTCATTCTATAGTCAGCATATTTGCAACTCGTTTTCATTCAATAGTATTCGCACACCACATTCCATCGTGCCTAACTTGATTGTAAAATTGTAGATACAATTTATTTCTAGTCTTGCTACACCTCAATCTACAGAATCCGTCAATTATTCATATTTATGGAATCAAGAAGTAGCAAACTATTCCCTGTTTTGTAATTAATGATCAAGTTCCTCATATTTATGAATGAAAATTTTTCCAATTCAAGGATATGAAATCTACGCTTTACTCGAACCGCTCTGGCTAAACATAAACATTTGAACTTGCCATATTTTTAGTTGCACAAAATCAAAAACCTAATTCATTTACTCACTAACTGTAACTTTGTTAAAATTTGAACGTCGGGTGAGCGTTCGGTTTATCAATGACCCACGATCCGATCTTTAGTCCAGCAGCATGTTTTCTGAGTCGTTCAAATAAATAATTGAATAGATTTGTAATTTGCCCAAAATTATTGTTTAAATCTGTTTTAAACGGGTATTAAAAAAAGCTTACATCAATTTTCATATCTTTTAGTGAACAAACAAACTCTCGGAATTGTTTGCTTTTTTTCTGAACTAGCGGTGTGCAAAACAGAAGCTGTTCACACCCATGGGCGTACCCAGGAAGGGACAGGGAAGGGACGCTGCCCCCCCCCCCCCTGAAAATTTTTTATGTTTAAGAAGAAGTTTGTCGAAATTATGAGAGGTTTGGAAAAGCTTTCTCTAGGAGAGAATTCTTGGATAAGAATAGTAGCTTTTCAGTTGTTATCCGCAATTGAGCAAACCACATTTATATTGGCTTTATGTAATACAGACAAATACAATTCGCTGCAGCAGCCCGTCGCAAACACATTGCAGTCTAAAACCTTGGATAACCATAACAGCAGTTACAGAACACAGGTATTTTGCCGAAGAAGGGACTGAAGAATTATTAAAATCAGCTAATGAAATTGCTGAGCCTCCGAATTCCAAGGATATCAAGCCGCTAATAATATAGGCCATATCATCCAGCTGGTTTGTTATGCAGGTAAATTCGCCGTTCGCTGTATTTGGATTCATTATTATCCTCACTAGAGGCAAGATTCGGTAAAGATCAATCACTAGCGTTTGCTCTTTTATTGCTACACATTTCTCAAATGGTAAAATTTACAGCTCCAAAATTGAGGAAATGTATGGACGTAGTATCCAAATTTTATGAATTAGAATGGATAGCTGATCTATGGCGCACTCTTTGGATAAATAAGCAGGAAGACTTCAAAGATTTGGAGGTAACAAAATTAAAACAACAAGCAGAAGTGGAAACAGCACTAGAAATTTACTGGCTTGGTCCACGCCTTACAATTAAGAGGTTATTCAGAACACTCAGACACGTAAAAACATGGCTGAGATCAATAATGGTCCAAGATAGGTTAAATGGGCTTTGTATCCTCAGTGTACATGAGAAACTTGTAGCAGTATGGGCGATTTTTCCACAGGAGACGTCATAAACCATTTTACTGAAGATCCTCAAAAGTTATTTTCAAAATAAAATTCGAATTAAACTTAAATTTATGTTTATTTATTTGACTACCTCTACACGCAATATACCTTATGTAAAGGTGTCTTCGTATAGTGTATATGACAGAACAAGCGCAGGGGTCCGTTCATGAAAAAATCTGACTTGCCCCTCCCTTGGCCCATGTTCACACCCGCTCTTTATTAAGACACAGACATACCTGTGGCTAATGACAAAATTTTACTATTTTCAATTAAAGATTATACTATACAATGGTCGAGTTCGGACGGGATGCTGCCTCTCAACTGTTGAGCATCAGACGAAGCGGCAATTATTTGCGCTTTGTTTACTCAGTGCTATCAAGGATGACATATTGTGTGACAAGGACAGAAAATGAGTTTCCATTATCCTCGGCCTAAAGTATAGTTTGGCAAGTCTATCTGAAGCTACGGGGCATCGGTAAAGGGCGAGGAAACATGGCCGATATCTGTCATAAACGTACCAATAGCGTACGGTACCTATTTTATAAAAGTATTGAAAATAATAATTATTATTATATAATAATTACATATAGAAACTGATTTATGCTTTGCTTTAAAGGTAAGGTATTTATCAAAACACGGTACCTATTTGTTAAAAACAAATAATGTTAAAAATCGTACTTGAATGGATACGAAATAATAAGATACAAAGTAAAACTGAAAATACGAAGGTAAATATTGACATTATAAACGCCACTGGATAATCAATGTCAATCAATTGTCGAAGTGAGAGGGAAGAACACACGCACGCGCTTGCCAATAGGAAGTCAGGTGGTTACCTAGCAACGGAGGTGCGCGCAATGTTAGACGCTCTGCTTGACGGTCGAAGCAGAAACTGTATACACTATACGGGCAGAAAGTTTGAGAACCCTGAACTGCGCGACATGATGCCCGAATCTCAAACTTTCTGCCCTTGTAGTGTAATATACTATTTAGCAGCACGAGTCTATTAGATGCACAAGCGAGCGTAGATGTTCTAAGTGTGTGGTTCTAAGAGGGTGTACCTGGTGGGATTGACGAAACAATATTCTATCCAATGATGTATCCATTTGCTTTTCATGTCTTTTTTTAAGAGGGTCATACGTTCGTCCAGCGTTATATAAATTTCTGTGTTAATGCCATCCAATAAACTATATTTTGCTAATTTGTCAGCCAGTTCATTATTTACTATCCCTGAGTGCGCTTTAACCCAAAATAATTTAATTATTATGCCATTTTGCTCTAAATAATAAATACTCTTTTTAATATTCATAATGTATTGATTTTGGTTATTTGAATTGGTTTCTGTATAGTATATTTTAAACTAGTTAAGACTGAGAGTGAATCAGAGAATATTATACTTTTAGAAATATTGTTATCTTGGATATATTCAAGTGCCTTCAGAATAGCAAAAGCTTCTGTGGTGTAAATAGAGGTCGATTTGTTTAGTTTGTATTTAGCAAGAATATTATTAGAAAGTTAGGTTATGTTCTACCGCTAACTTTCAGACGGAACTCAGCCGCTGACTGCCAGCATACTCAACATGTTTTGTGCTTAGTTCCAACCGTTGAGCCCGGCTAAACGTGCCCAATGTTAATTTCAATAATATCTTTGACATAGATGCACTAGTTATTGATGTAAAAGTGCATTCAACAGCCATTGACTGATGAGATAAGATATAATTACGTATATTGACTAATTAATAACAAATTTTTGTTACTACAAGTTTCTTATACGAATGAAACTGAGATAGTTGGTATGATAAGGAAACTTCTTATACATTTTAAAGGGACGCTCAAAAACGCTGCAAAAAACTATAAATGTGATTTTATATATGTATTTTGCGTAGCGACAAAAACAACTGAATCGTAAATATTATATTACGTTATTTTATACCTCTATTTGTTATACTTCAACTTAACAAATTCTTGCAAATTGTCGGTGTGCTAGATTAATATTAGCGTAAAAACAGAATTAGTTTTATCTCTGATGTAGTTTTATTGCTTCGTCGAACAAAGGATTAGTATTAATTAATAATTTTTGGTAAACAGAAAAAATAACCACACCGTAAAAATATAAAATAGATGCGGAATATTAATCGGTATTTATGTAACCATATTATACGGAGCGAGAGTTTAGTTATGTTGCGGAATATTACAAACATACAATTTGCAAGAAATTGCGGCAATGTCAGTATAATGCAAATGATGAATCTTTGATGAGGTGGCTAATTGGCCTATTCCTCTGCGACCTTTTCAGATCTATTGTGGTCCTCTGAATCTGGATTACATTCTCCAGCCCGACTCTTTTTAAGTAGCCAATCAGCCTCGAGACTGAATCTTTCATGTAATATCTTGCCGGTGGCTTCTCATCGCCTAGTACAAAAAACCGCACATTCGCCAGCCAGTCGCACTTGCATAGGATGTGCTCTGCAGTTTCCTCTTCTAGGTGACAGAATCTGCACATGGCTTCGTCTGTCAACCCCATTAACTTTGCGTGCATTTAAGCTTACAATGTCCTGTTAACACACCTGCTACGGCTTTGACAGTTTTCCTATCTTTGCTCATTAAGTCTGCCGTAAAAGTTAGCGAATGTCCTCTAATGAACTGTTTCCATTCTACAGATTTCTGTGCCATCCACTTCCTTGTGGCCATATTTATTGTCGACTATGCGACGCCACAGAACGGTTCCGGTCCAATGAATGTCATTGATGAGCCTTGTCTAAATGGCAACTGAACAGTATGTGTGGTCTTCTGAAGGTGAGTGTTGCCCATAGTAGTGGTGATAGCACTCCTCCTTGTAGACATCCTCCACCCGTCCTTGCCCTGATGGTAACTTGCCCCAGAGTGGAGATTATTATCCTATCTTCCAGAGTTGCCTTTATCCATCGGCTATTGATTGCATTAACCAACTAACCAACTCGATGTCTAAGAAAGTGGCCATCGCTATCTCTTTGTCTTTCATTGACTTTGAGATAAGCCTGTTTAGATCATCCTGCGCTAGATCCGTAGATTTGCCTGGTTGATAGGCATATTGACGATTGCTTAGGGTTTTATCCTTTAACACTTCTGTCTGTTATGTATCTGTCCAATAACCTTTCTAACGTTTTTAGTAGAAAGGAGGATAGGCTTATTGGCCTAAGCTTATTGGCGTTAAGTCAGATACTTTACCTACCTTGGGTATGTAAATGACTTTAACCTTTTGCCGTACTTCCGATGATGAATCTTGCATGCTATTTGGAATCATGCAATTCTCTTGTAATTGCAACATTGCTGACAACCTGTCAAAAGTTATTTTATTATTATTTAAAATGAAGATAGCGAAATTGAGAAAAGCTCAGAGAAAAAAAGTAAGTGCATCTCACTGTCGATTATCAAATCACAAATGATAAAACGTCAGTCACCACAATCAGCAATCAGCTGATAGGTATCATTTGATTGGAAACAGTTAGTTGGTTGGTAACACAAAAGAAACTAGATTTCTCCCAAGAATTGCGCCTTGCAGAAATTGATCAGCTGGGTCTCAACTGCGCATGTTTTCGATCAAGAAATCTTTCGTCTTGCATTGCATTGCAGGTTGTATTGCACCATGTCAAGCGGCCTCATGCGTGTATTCGTGAAGAAAATGTACAGTTGGGAATGCTGTTCCTCTATGGTCGGTAAAAAAGTGATCAGAGCTGTTTATTATATATAGGATACATTATTTTTGAGAAAAGTTAGTAGTATCCAGAATACAGAGTTATACGTGGCTTCTCTGCAAATACATACCTAATCGGTTACAAATACTTCAATAAGATTAAGATTGCATTACTTTTATTTTATCTAATCTTATCGTTAAATGTAATTTAGAGTGATTCTTAAAATAGTATTAATAATGGGATTATTTGTACCAAACATTAATTTTGTTATCTTCAAAGTATTATCATTTTTATTTGCTAAATGACCCAATATGTATTAAAGATGTCATAATCAGTGATACATTGTATAGATAAGTTTCTCATATTTTGACTAGGACTGAAACATTGAGTAGATATTTCCACTATAGGAATTTTAAAAATGGCAAAGTCCCTATCGCCCTCAGACCTCAAAATTTCATTTACCAAATAAACTAATCGACTTTGTTAAGATGCTGGAATAGACCGTTTCAACGGAAGACATCTTGTGGTAGCGGCGACCGTTGTCCACCTATAGATTTATATAGTAATTAATAGAAGCTAACTGTAATTCTAAAAGGAAACTGTAACTTAGATCTTGGACAAATGTATCTAAGATTATGGCAACGGTATATTTCTTCGCTTTTTTTAGGGACTCGACGAGAGAACGAGGACACATATAGGTCTCGTAAAGTGAACGAGTAAACAGTGACACTTTTAACGTAATTTTGTAAATCTTCCAGTTCTGTGGGTACAGTTTCCTTTTAAAATTACAGTTAGCTTCTATGAATTACTATATAAATCTATAGGTGGACAACGGTCGCCGCTACCACAAGATGTCTTTCGTTAAAACGGTCTATTGTTTGGTGAGCCACAATACTCGTCGCGTCTAATAGACCCACTCACCACAAACCTAACCTAGTAGGTATAGTGCAATTTCATTAACGAATCTTTATCGATGTGAAACTTACCTTTATATTGATTAATTTGTTCTGTTCCATATATATTTTTCGTTGTGTATGGGTTGACTGAAACACATACTTCGCCGATATATGTGTAGATGTATCCATTTTTGAACCTGAAAAAAAAATACGATTAATACAATAAAACCAATTAACACTATTTGAAGTGGTTAGAAATAAGTAGGATATTTAAAATACGTCTCCAGAATAAAATATTGTATTTTTCAGTAAAAAAGAATATATGCTTGGTAAAGCTGGATTTATAAACTCTGTTGTTCGTGAGTAGACAATTCCTTGGTGTGCACAAGAGTTCGGGCTTTCGCAGCATGGCGAATTTTTTGTCGGGACTTGAGCCTACACCTATATCCAGCTAACCCAGGACCTTAAAGTTAATCATCGAAGAAAACTCCGTTTGTTCGATGAGTGGGCTTTGGAGCGTTTGGAAGAAAATCTATGTATCTATGAATTTATGTATAAGTGAATTGTTGAGATTCACTAGGTATTAATGCATCCATAAAAAGTTACTGTTTCTGTATGTTCCTTGTGGTATATTCATTATTCTTTTTGTTATTTTTCCATAAATAACAAAAATAATGTCAAAAAAAAACTTTCCCCGATAGGGAGACTCAACAAAGTGTAACTGGTCTGGATCACTGACCATTCTGTAATGGATGGCAATGAAAAGGCAGACTCCCTTGCAAGGCTAATAGACCCATAAACCTAATCGTGATTGCACCATTGTGTGTAAAGCTTAACCTCGACCATCACTCAAATTCAGCCGGATCTATGCGACAGTCATTGAAAATTGGATTACTCGGTTCCGTCAAAGATTACAAAATATATATAAGATTGTTCACTCTTACGAATTCTATCGATCAAAGGATTCATACCGCTGGTTACTGTCTGGTGACTTATCCGTTGGCGTCATGCTACAGTATGTCGCTAAATCCTTACTTGCATTTAATTTTGCATATTATACGGGTTGTCGCCTATCGAGCGCTGGTATTTTAGAATTCGTTGTTCGTGTTTATGTTTTACCGATATTTTAAATTTATTAATTAATTATTGCAATAAGGAAAAAATAATATTCATATTTTCCTCTTCAATAGCAAAACTTATAAAATAAATATTTTGTGATATTTGTTAATAGTCTTAGTTGTATACATAATAAATGGTAGTTTATCACTTTCCCACGAATTCTGAATGCAGTCTTGATTTTAAGTACTTATAATGTAAACAATGATAAAAATATAGAGAAGCAATTAAGGGCCAGAAATGTGCCTACAATCTCTAGAAACTTTGTAGAAGTATTTCATTTAGTTTTTCGGGAAACGTTCCGGAAGTAAAATCTCTTGTTCGCATCCAAAAGTAACATTAATAATATTATAATTGTGGTTTTAAAATGCCTGTGTGTTGTGCTGTGATCGGTTGTTCCAGCAAGATGGGAAAACCAGAAATATCCTTTTATCGTTGTCCCAAAGACGTTGAGAGGTGGGTATTAAATTAGTTATTATCAAATACGGAATTCAACTTTTTTAAACTATTCCAAACAAAGATATTTGATAATAATAAATTAGTTAGTTATTTAGTACTTATAGATACTGGGTATTCATAGAAATTTGAAAATTCACATATCTAATTTATTAATAAATATATCCTGCAGCTGCATAATATGTTTTTACTGTTTTAACCTTGTGAATCTAAAAAATACGGAGTGTCTAATTTAAAGATCAAAATTGTTTTAGTGGTCCTATTATTCTGGTGGCCAATAAGTATGTATAATTTAATTTGTGATATTCTGTATAAATAACCGCTAGATCTTCAATAAGCATCACAAAATTACTAAAATGTTGAATAAAATCTGTCAATTGATTCATTTTAAAAATTTTAATATATTTTTTCACTTATACCTAAACTTTCCTTTTCAAATTCATATCCTGAACTTTTTTCGAAATAATTAACATTTAAAAACATTATATAAAAAAAACCTTTAATAAATCATCCTATTTGAATATATATTTCTCAAGTTACCCCTGTATAGCTTGGAATAAAATATACTCTTCTAATGCCCTGGTACCTAGCGGTGTCGTTATTTACAACAAAAGGGAGCCGTAAATATGATTTATGAGTGCGGCGATCGTTTAAAACACTAAGAAGAATCAGACCGCCTTCAAGTGAACTATCTTATATATATTTTGTAATCTTTGGTTCCGTGCCATCGTGAGAAGCCGCGGCAGACATTTGAACTATGTTATATTCCATACATTATAGCGTTTCGATAAAAAAAAATAATTTCGTGAGTACCTTACATAGCTTGTTTTATTCAATTGCAACACCGACATGCCCTTTATGGGAAAATCCATTATACTATAATCACTGTGAATTTCATATAAAACATCTGTGAACCAAACAACTGTTAGGTAAACGTTTTACGGTTAGTTGCATCTTTTTAGTACAAACAATAGGCAATAAAATATCCAATTTGTGTTTCAACGCTACGACCACTGATTTATTAATAATTAATTTAAGCAAATGTGTTTTAATTTGTTTAATTTATTTGGGATGCTAGTTAAACAATTTCATTCATTAAGGGGTTCTCACATTATTTTATCTACATTTAAATTTAAAATAATTAACCGTATCAAAGATTACTCAATAAAATACAATCTTTAATTTTTGGTATTATACATAAATAATAAACATGCTCTTTCTGTTGTGACTATATACAACCATTGTATAACTATCTTTATACAATGATACAAATGTGGCATATTTTCTGAGTATCTGTATTGGATAATTATTTGATTGATTGAAAACGAAAATAGCAAAATTCAGGAAACACATAATTTTACATGAGATCATAAACCTAACAATACCTCAATCACTTTACATTTCCTATATTCCTATTCGATTTTGATTGTTTTCTTGTTGAACATATATTTTCTATAACTAAATGAAAATATACACCATTTGTTATCTATGTTGTTTAAGCATTCAATAGATGGGGCCGTGTGTCAATTTCAATGGCTCTATGGTGAATTGTGTGTGAAGAAAGAAAGAAAATGCAAAAAGCAAAGGTGGCGAACCAGTCTGGAATTAACTTTGAATTGTCTAGAGTGCATGCCTAGTTCCGAACCAGCAAATAATTTAATTATACTACCATGGAGACTATACAAGGAGATCGAACACTATTTATTCCAATTTCTGGTTTTGGTGCAAGATTTTAAGTGGCGCCCCCACTTAAAATCTTGCACCAAAACATCTGACGGCAGAACAATAACAGCCAATCATAAAACTCGAGTTCATGATGTTTTATTGGTTGCTACCTTATTTGACAGTTCGCGGTTTGCGTGTGTGGTAAGTGAGGTTAGGTCATAGAAATAGAAAATATTGTGAATAGGAAATCCGTTTTTTGTTCTCGTTTTCAAAAATATCGAAAATTATGATTGCTTGGTGGTAAAATAATTAGCTGAATGTATTTATATTTTTACTAAGGTATATAATTTTACTCTATCACAATAAATATTATTTCCTACTTCATTTATCTTTGAATATTTTTAATTGCCTTTGGTACTTTAAAAAATCGTGGATTTGTTAAATTTAGCTCACATCTTCGTCTTATATCACCAGCATTACCACTAATGCAATTTTTAACAACGCACACCCTGCCCATTATAAATTTTTTTTATTGGTGAACCATTTTACCTATTTAAAGCACGCCTCAGCGTGTTTAAATCGAACTTTCAAAAACGCGCGTTTTTTAAAGTTACCATGGCAACATCAACAACTCGAGAAACGAAGTCTAAATGACAATTTTTTTATTATTGATCTGACAGGAGTACTTTGTAACGTCAAAACCTTTATTCGAACAATATGTAACAATTTCAATTTCAATTTTATAAATGAAAATAGAAAGTACAGTTGGTATTGTTTGAGGTATTAATATTTCGATTTTTCAAATAGGAGGAAATGGTATTTAAATTAATACTATTAACATTCTCAGAACTCAATAAGGTTAAAATTCCATCAATGGCACTCCCAATAATGTTGGAAACATAATGCAACTTAGTTTATGTTTTTCTCATTTCCATGACAACGCAAGGTATACTGATGTAGCATCACGAATTCAACCCTTTTACATTATTAGTTCTTATTTCCATTTCTTGTTGTTGTAGTATACCAGTATTTATAATTTCAAAGTGCACCAATAAAAAAAAATAGCGTAAAGTATTCGTGGATAACTGGTCTCTAAAACACTTACTCTATTTCGAGCCTGTTTTAAAGACCTTAATATCCACTTATACTTTAATATACTATTTATTATAACAATTTCAATGTTCTAGTTTTTAAAGTAATGTTTACTATTTACCTACTGTCAAATATAAAAAGTAAGGTTATTGTGGTGACAGTTTTAAAATGGTGCCAGATCTACAATGCGCGACGCCAC
Source organism: Lochmaea crataegi (assembly GCA_947563755.1). Lineage (NCBI taxonomy): Eukaryota > Metazoa > Arthropoda > Insecta > Coleoptera > Chrysomelidae > Lochmaea > Lochmaea crataegi. The sequence goes on along the minus strand of OX387424.1, from coordinate 50,237,959 downwards.
GGTGAAAAAACAAACTGCTTAGATAGATGATTTTGAGGACAGGTTTTGTCAACTATCATCAAAAATTCAGAATTCTTTAACCGCGAATGCCACTTTTCAGAATGCGCATGCGAATAGTCCGTAAACTGGATCTGAATTGCACCCGCGAACAAACATATTAGGTTTGTTCCAACCAACAATTCAGTTACTGTACGTAACAAGTAATTGAACTGTTCGTTAAACTGTTCGCATGAGTAAGAGAAATTAGTAAAGTTACTGGTAATCTTTTACCAAAGGGTTGGAACGTATTTTGAAGTAGTTTAGTAGATGCATACGGTGTACCGAATTGCCTGAAGTGCTTGCACCTTCGTTATCTCTTGGCCAAACAACTTCCAGTCCTACTTGTACAAAAAAGGAATATTCATTAAAATTAATAAGGTGCAAAAAAAATAAGTATTACCTTCTGGCGTTTTGGATTCCATTCTGCCCTTCTTTTTTTTACATCAGCAATCAACAACAACACAAAGAAACAGTCGTAGATAAGAAAAAGTCCCCGGTGAAAACACTGTTTTCAAAACAGTTCAAAAACTAAAAACCCACTTCCATAACCTATTTACACTTTCCATAAAAAACAAATTTGTTAGTTTAAAATGTTATCATTGCGCATGTGTCCTAATTTCAGAACTTTCGGTACTCGCTATCCAGCAAGAATCGTTTGAACGGTAATTTTACTCGTCTGCACAGATAACTGATAGTAATCGAGAGTTCTGAACTAGGGATACGCGATACGATCCGATATTCCAGTGTATCGATACTTTTACTTCCGATACTCGATATTTTGTATCGATACTATGCTTTTCGATACATTCCAAGTATCGATACATTTGTACTGTATCGATACCTTGCGATCCGGGATTTTTAGTGGTAGCAGCGAGTGGCGTTATCTACTAACAAAAGCAAATATATTCACGCAACCGTTATTTGTCGTATGCAGTTTACTGTAATAGTGTAAAGTTTCGTCGTTTATTTATAATTTTTAGTTATTAAAAATATCGTTCGATAGTTTTGTTGTTATTTAATTCATTTCATCACCACACTTTGCTTTTTGAATAGAAGCGCTGGCAGCTGTAAAAACTCGGATTGTTAACGTATCGATACTTTGAGTATCGATACATTAACATTCGATATTCTACTGTATCGATATTTCACGTTCCGATCCGTATCGATACCTAATATCGATACTTTCAAGTGTATCGCGCAACCCTATTCTGAACCAGTAATTTCAGGTAGTCGGAACGATTTTTTTTCAACTGCGCATGTGTATTAGTTAGTTACTGTAAATTACTGGTGGTTGGAACGAATCTATTGTTTCACAGGTGTACAAGTTCTGAACAGCTTTGAGATCCGAGATGTGTGCTTCAAAGTGTGTTGTCAGTATTGAGGATTTCAGTTGGACAACCACAACATTTCAAGCGCCCCTTCGATATTTTTTTTGTTGTTCAACTGAAATCGAATAAACTATAATTTTCCCATTAGTTTTATAGAAACATTGCTCGGACAATGTTTGGTAAATTTTTGGTTGTGCATATTTTCGAACTGCAGATAGAGTGAAAAAAAACAAATAATAAATATTTTAGTAAATTGTTACACCTTGTATACATATATTAATTATATCAATTAACACAATGCATTTTTATTACGTCTATTAATACATAAGCGTCATGGGAAGACGAAAAAATTAAGCACACACATCTGGTACAACTGCCCGAATTTCCAAGTGCTTTTTACATCTTTTTTCGTAATTGAAAACTATATCATAAGATGAAAATTAGTCATCAAACATGGGCAATGGCACTTCCGTTTAGTTGACTTTTGGTGTATATTTAAAACAATTAAGAAATAGCAGTAAATTAAACTGTATATCTAGTAGAAATAAAGATACCTACGTAAAAAATAATATTTTGTTCCAGCAGCGTCAATAGAGCATAGAATACAAGACTTCCCGTAATTTCATTCTAATCTCGTAATTTGAACTCATGACTCCAATTAAGTTGTTTAAACATCCAAATTTGTATATACATTCCATTTAATTTGGTGTAGTTTATATTTTTATAACAGAAAATAAAATCAGATGTTGATTACTTCAAATAGATTTATTGTTTTTCAAAAGATTCTCAAATGTATTATTCCTTGGTCATGTATTTATTTTGTCGTCGGTAGCCCTTCTATAGCCATAAATAAGTAAAATCGTATAAACAAGCACTAATAAACTGAAAATTGCGTTAACGTTTAACGTAGCGAACTAGTAGACGTTTACGCCAAAAATGTTAATCTTCACGGAAGAAACGACATGTTACCAATTATCGAAATGTAATTAATAATGTTTCCAATTAATTACTGCGTTCAAGTTAAAGATACAATTAATTTAAATCGAGGTTTAGTGCAAATCATAAAAAATAAAATTAATGGGTTTCAATTAGATAGGGTATTATAATTATTTATGAAATATTGAACAGCCTTATTACTCTTGCAATTATAGGTTTATTCGATACGATGATGATATGACTAAAATTGAATATTTTAGGTCACTGACCAGGATTTATGTTATTAGAAACGAATATGGGAGAAATGTTTACTTTGTGGCAAAATTGCCTTAGTTTAAAAGAATACTACAAGTAAATTAAACCCGAAGAAAAAGAATCTACAAAATGTAATCATTGCATTAACAGTAGATTCCTTTTAAAGAACATGTTTTTATTTTTACCAACTCATCCAAGCATTATAGTACGAGAGACAGTGTCAATAATTTCCTCACGCCCAATTTTTGAAATAAAACTTTTGTAAGCACACATCAACAGTATTAATTCTGTCAAATTCTAATGAGCCAGCGGCGTGGTACGAGGGGTTCGTAAACATTTATTGTACCATATTTTTGAAACTCCCTGTATTTAGAGCTTAAGACTTTTGTCTGCAATTCCTAGATAAAAGGTACTCTTTGTTGAACTCGATATAACACTCCACTTTCAAGATTTTTAACTTTTTATTGCAGTAAGACAATTTTTTATGTAGTATGTAAATTTTTTTAAATAAATTTGGTCTGACGAAAACCCACACATCGTGAAAGTTACAAATCATCAGCACAGGTTTAAAATTAACGTTTGGGCTGGAATAATTGGGGACCAGTTTAACGGGCCTTTTATTCCACCGGAATATTTAAATGGACCTAGATATGTAAATTCTGGCTTCAGAACAATACGAGTCAATCATAAACCTTGATTAAACTTTGACTTTCTATATGTTTTATTGGTTGGCTTAGCTCCTTTGACAGATCGCGGTTCTCGTTTGAGGTAAGTGAGGTTAGGAACATTTTGTGGATAATAAATCCGTTTTTGTCTTCGTCTTCAACAATATCGGAAATTGTGATTGTTTGGTGGTAAAATAATTAGTGAATGTATTTTTGTTTTTACGTGATGGAAAATACGAATCTATAATCTTCTCTTCGGCATAGAATTTCAAAATATATTTAAAGGTCCGACATAGTTACAATGAGTGTAATAAGTGCTTTTGTTTACATAAAATGTATAAAAGTATATTGTTGCGAGGTCATCAGCTCAAAGCCGGCCCTGTCACTCGACTGTAAATGCATAGGAGGAGCGTGGAAAATACAAGAATTTTCTAGAATTGATAAAGACTATAATATATTCGTTTGTTTTTGAGTGAGTTGACAATTAGTGAAACAAAGACAAAGAGTTAGTTCACAGACAGTTTAGGTACATAAGTTCTTAGTAATCGGACAGTGAATGAAATAGTGAAGATAGATAGTGTAATATTCAAGTGGTAAAAATAAATTAGAACTATTAAACCGAGGTAAATAAATTAGTAGACATTCTCACAAGTAAAAACTATTTAAATAAATAACAAAAACATTACGATATTATATTATATTCAGAGCAGTACAAAAGGAATAGCGACGCTAGTAGCGAAAAAAGAAAATCTAATATACACGAATTTGTAGGCAAATTGTGTCAATTTTCCCGTTTGAGGTTGTACTCCTTATCTAGCCTTCATGTATAAGAGAATTATTTCAACATTGAATTTGGAAGGTTTAATCTCGTTTTTTTTTTTTGGAAATTCTTCTTTTTAGCAACGGAAAATAAATTTATGTTGGCTGTTAAAATGTACGTCAAAAAATGTCATGTGTGAGGAAATTCTGTGACATTAACTGAGACCTAAAAGATCTATTGTGCCCCCTAAGTTCCTGAGGAAAGTCTAGTAGCTCCTTTGTCCTATTTCCCGGAGGAATTTGCATGTATGTGGATGGAGGTTTCTTCTTCCATGCCACAGAATCTACATTCTTCTTCCTCCACTATTTTGAGCTTTTTCAGGTGCCCTTTCAGGCGACAATGTCCCGTCAGGATCCCTGTTAAAACTCTTAGTGCAGTTTTACTTTGACTTATGCATTCATTTGATCTCAACAGGTTGTAGTCACCCAAAAGAATATTTGATTGTCCAAGTCCTACTAGATCTTTCCAATGGTCAGATCTCTTTTTTTTCGGATTTGCCTATTTCTTCCAATATTACATTGGAGCTGATACCGCAAAAGGGTTCCGGTCCTCAAAAGGGTGTTTCAGTCCCCCTCTTTGCTATTTTATCTGCTATTTCATTTCCTTGTATTCCAGTGTGTCCTGGAATCCACATTAAGGTGACTATATTGTTCTCGCCTAGTTCATTGAGTTTACCTAGGCATTCCCATACCATTTTGGAACTGATTACACAAGAGCTTAGTGCTTTAATGGCTGCTTGACTATCCGACATTATGATAATCCTTTGCCTTCTATATCCTTTATCAATATTGAACTGGGCACACTTTCTTATGGCGTGAATTTCCGCTTGAAAGATACTCGGGGTTTTTCCCAAGCTTTCAGAGTGTTTGGTTTCTGGCCCGTACACTCCTATCCCAGTTTCTTCTATTGCTTTTGAGCCGTCTGTGTACCATTGAATGGTATTCTTTCCAAATCTTGTGGCATGTCCCAGATTTTCTGATTTCTAAGAAGTGAGGAGGTGTTTTTTTTTAATAATTCCATCTCTTCTCAGTCTGTATCTTGTTATTTCTGCAACACTTCGTTCCTGAGGAAAGTCTCAGAGACTAGTAGCTCCTTTAGTCCTATTTCCCGGAGGAATTTTAGAATATCTGCAGGCTTTAACTTAGATAAATGTCCCTCTTCTATCCAGTAATCTCCAAGGTGTTGTGCCCTAGGATTCTGAATTGCTGTGCAGTTCGCATGTATGTGGATGGAGATTTCTTCTTCCATGCCACAGAATCTACATTCTTCTTCCTCCACTATTTTGAGCTTTTTCAAGTGCCCATTCAGGCGACAATGTTCCGTAAAGATGCCTGTTAAAACTCTTAGTGCAGTTTTACTTTGACTTATGCATTCATTTGATCTCAACAGGTTGTAATCACCCAGAAGAATATTTGATTGTCTAAGTACTACTAGATCTTTCCAGTGGTCAGATCTCCTCTTTTCTTCGGCTTTGCCTATTTCTTCCAATATTACATTAGAGCTGATACGGCGAAAGGGTTCCGGCCCCCAAAAGGGTGTTCCATTCCCTCTATTTGCTAGTTCATCTGCTATTTCATTTCCTTCTATCCCAGTGTGTCCTGGAATCCACAGTAAGGTGACTATATTGTTGTCACCTAGTTCATTGAGTTTACCTAGGCATTCCCATACCATTTTGGAACTGATTACAGAAGAGCTTAGTGCTTTAATCGCTGATTGACTATCCGACATTATGATATTCCTTTGCCTTCTATATCCTTTATCAATATTGACACTTTCTTATGGCGTGAATTTCCGCTTGAAAGATACTTGGGGTTTCTCCCTGGCTTTCAGAGTGTTTGGTTCCTGGTCCTTACACTCCTATCCCAGATTCTTCTATTGCTTTTGAGCAGTCTGTGTACTATTGAATGGCATTCCTTCCAAGTCTGGTAATGGTATTTGGATCTCATTCCTTCTTGTTGCTTAATTCCGTAACGAATTTCTTTGAAAAGGACTATTAGTACTGAACTGTAAATGGTCGAAGAAAACGTCAAGACGTGCGTTAAATATAAATTTTTTTAATCTACTCGTTTATTTTAATGCATAGAGGACACAGTTTTATTCGTATGTGTACATAATATGATGCAAAATGTAAATAAAATAAAGGTAAAGCTTTAAAGATTGGAAATAATTGGACGAATTGAAAATCCCAGAACACATTACTGGATAATTTTAGCAGAACCCAATTGAAAATTAAGATCTAAGATCATAATCTCTTATCGATAGACGCGATTCCGTCTGTTCACGACGAAGTTCCACACTACCATACACTATAAATAAATATTGTGAAACGTTTCAGATAACCTCTTGAAAGGTAAAGAAATACAAATATAAACTTATACAAGTTAAGAATATCAGATTAGTTACAAAGCAAATGTAAACGTAAAATGCGTCGTACGAATTTGGCTCTAAAGTAACCAATAAGAAATGCTAATTTTGGTATATTTCAATTTCTTAAGTCAATCGTAAAAACTAGCGTAACTGATTTCAGACTATGGTGTTCTTGAACTCCGATTTCCCCTACATCTCATGATATACTTTACGTAAATAAAATAGCAGATATAAATTTATGGTAATACGACTGACCGTGAACTTAACATAGAGAAGCATAATGACAAAAACAATACACAAAACAATAAGTAAAGAATCTTTTTTTTTCAACCACGCCTTAGCTTTGACACTTGGTCAAAATTTTAGGAATTGTTAGTGTCTATGTGAGGCCCATGAGAGGTTTCAATTAACAAAATAAATTAGAAAATGTCCACAAAGATTAAAATAAATTGTATATTATATCCACAACTGTCAAAAAAATCCGACCACCAAAAATGTTACATGACAATACAGTTGCATAGGATCCGATCTGTGACCTTAAACACCATCACCGCCCCCTGAGGGATTTTTGAGCCATCTTTGTACCTATCTGATCTTAGTTATTCCTCCTTACGAAGGACCCAGACATCTCTATTCGGGATTATGACGATATAAGGCAGGTCGCTGTTTACTGTTGGAGGAATTATGTCAGAGGTCATTCCCAGAATATTGTGACGACAGAATTTTACATTTTTTAGTTCCTCAACTACAATATTAGGGTTTGTTCCAACTGGCATTAAGGAATCGTATCGAGTACTATATAGTGCGCAAACTCGAATTAGGGATGAACACAACAACTTTATCACCCTTTCCAGAAGGTAGTTTTTGTACCGTTCCAAGAACGATACTATTATCAGTTGGAACGCAAAAGAAATACAGCACTTGCGCGAACGATACCTAGAACCTATTGCCCTTTGGAACGAACCTATTATCGACATTTTTCTAAAAACTTTTATCTTTGAGTTTCTCACTAACTTGATTATTTTTTTTAATTCAACAAAGCTGCTGCCACACATATCGAATTCCCAAGTAAATATTTGAAAATCCTAGATTATTTGAGGTAATAGGGTAGTAGTAGCTACCTGCCATAGCAAACCAAATATTACAAGCAAGTGTCAAAAAGAAGGAAAACGTTTGTCCCTTTAAAAAAAATATATAGATTTCTTTTTTATTTGATAATTTAGTTAACATTGGCCGCGTGTAACTATTTACACTAAACGTTTGTATTTGTTCAACTTTGAGTGTTTAGACTTGTTTTTAGGGCGGAGAAACAAATATTATTTTCCTTAATGGTTGTTTCCTTTTTTAGAATTTGTTACTATTAACTAAGCAATGTTAACTGCGTTAGTAATAATAATTTTATTATACCTACATGAAACTTTAGTTTATTACAGGTTTGGCTTTTATGTTTAACTAAATTACTAAAAGAAGATACATCTATAAAACATCAAAAACAGGAAGTTCTATATCTTGCTGGTATGTTGAGTAGTCAGTTTCAGGTAAACACTTGATTATCTATCACACCTACTCGTATGACTCAAAATAGTGTAAAATGATTCTTCATTAAATTCAACATTTTGTTATACACTGCCGAGCATAAAATTAGGGTCACCCAGTAATTTGAAGATATTGTAGAAATTCTTATTTTTTTCGGATTTTTCTCGGTTGTAACATAGTTTATTAACGGATTGCTTGAATAAAAACAGTTTTTGTAGTTCAAAGTTTATTGAAAGTAATAAAAATGAACAATTTTACTTTGATATGCTTTTCGTTAAAACAAAAGAAATTTTAATGACTTCGGTAGCTCTGACAGTGATAACAGCCTGCAAACGACGAGGCATACTTTGGATCACATTCTGTGGAAGATTGTTCCATTCCTGCATCGCGAAACTCTCTAGAATTTCTGGTGGCCGGCACATGTCTACGTAAATGTATCCCTATTTCATCCCAAACATGTTCTATTGAATTTAAATCTGGACTGAGGGCATGCCAAACAAATCGCGTGATTTGAGCTTCGTCAAGATACGCAGTAACTATCCGAGCAGTGTAAGGCCGTGCATTATCATGCATAAAGGTTGCGACATCTCCAAGAATAACCATGAACGGTAAAACATGGTCTTCTAGAACCTCTATCAGATATCTAAGCGCAGTCAACGTCCCATTCTCGATAAAGACAAACTCCGTGCGAGCGTCAAAAGATATGCCTCCCCATGCCATAACTGATCCTCCCCCAAATGGAAGTCGCTCAGCAATCTCTCGCCTGGTCGTCGCCACACTCTTACACGTCGATCTGAGCCTGTGAGACAGAATTGCGATTCATCAGAAAACAATACGCGACTCCAATCCGCTATTGTCCAAGCCAACTGTTCTCGAGCAAAATTCAACCTAGCAATCCGGTGTGCACGAGAAAGCGGCAGTCCAGTAGCTCTAATTCGAGAAGATAAACCAGCAGCGTGAAGTCACCTCCTAACTGTCCACTCACTTATTTATTTATTGACGGGCTAGAACCCATTAAATACAATAGAGTACAATAATTGATACACAGAAAAATAGAATTAAAAAAAAAAGAAAAAAAAATATATATATAAATAGAAAAAACCATAATCTTATAGATACATTAATTAACACATAAGATAAAGCACATATCACTTACTATAACAACTAAAAATATTTTTTTAAAAATTACAAATTTGGAGTTGTCGGCGAAACTCAGAAGAAGATGTAAAGAAATCAAGATTCAATCGATTGGCCAATCTTGTGGACCTGGGGATGAACGAATTATTGCGATAATTAGTATAGTAGTGTGGTTGTGAAAAAGTAACACTATTTCTAGTAGATCTAGTTGGTGCGGAAAAACCAATATTGAACAAAAGAGTAGGACAATCGAGAGTAGAATTGAATTAAATTGTTGAATAGAATGAAAAGATCTTTGCAATTCCTTCTGTAACGAAGAGGCTCCAACAGAAACTGGGAATGCAATTCATGGTAATCTAAGTAGTAGGTGTTACCAGGATGAATTCCAGATTTATAGGCAATGAGTCTTAGAAATTTTCTTTGTATTTGTTCAATGTTGTGAATATGGTTGGTATAGAAGGGATTCCAAACAGAAGATGCATATTCAATAAGAGGTCTAACAAGGGAGAAGTAAAGTATTCTAAGACATTGCACGTTTCGAAAGTCACAAGTTATCCTTCTGATAAAACCAAGCATCCTTAATGCCTTATTAATTGAAACATATATATGGGGCCGAAAAGACATGGTAGAGTCAATCACAACACCAAGATCTTTAACTTCTGACACATTAATAAGAGGTGTTTGGTTAATGTTATAGATAAAAACAATAGGGTGACGCTTTCTACTAAAATTAATAAACTGACATTTTGCTGGATTCAGTTCCATGCCATTGGCAGTACACCACCGAGATAAATTATCTAAATCTGCTTGAAGATTCTGACAATCCTCTAATGAACGTACAGTCAAATACAATTTTAGATCATCAGCAAAACATAAGAATTGAGAGTTTATAAAACAGTTCTGGATGTCGTTGACGAAAATGTTAAACAAAAGTGGTCCTATGTGTGATCCTTGGGGAACACCTGAAGGAACTACAAAGCCACATAAGCCACATAAGAAGCCACACACAAGGACTATTTGAATACGGCCAGTAAGGTAACTTTGAACCCAGTTTAGGAGACTACCATTAACACCCATATTATTTATTTTTTGAATCAGAAGGCCATGATTAACTTTATCAAATGCCTTGGAGAAGTCTGTGTACAAAGAGTGAACTTGATAACCAGAGTCCAAGGCACTTGAAAGATAGTCCACATATGTAAGGAGATTAAGCTCAGTTGACTTCCCTGAACGGAAGCCAAACTGCTGGTTAATGATATAAGGATCCAAAAGTTTGGTAAGGATTTTAGTAACAATATTATCTAATAATTTAGGAATTACGCTCTGAATACATATCGGCCTATAATTGGATATGTTTGATTTTTCACCTGTTTTGTAAATAGGAACGACGAAACTAGATTTCCAGAAATCTGGAAAGATACCAAGTTTAAGGGAGTAGTTAAAAATGATATGTAAGGGGCGAGACAATACAAAACTACAATATTTTAAAATAGAAGGAGGGATGCCATCCGGCCCAGGACCTTTATATACATTCAAACCACAAAGATGTTCATATATTTCAGAGATAGACACACAATACTCAGAAGCATTCAAAGGAGTAGAAGATATATAACCATAGCTAGGACAGGTCTTATCAGAATAAACAGAGCTAAAATAATCTTGAAACAGGTTAGCTAAATCGATTCCCACAGGATATTTGACATTGTTGAGGTACATTTCATCAGGAATTGTATTACATCTTCTTCTGGAGTTTACAAAGTTCCAAAACGATTTTAAATTAACACCAACAGAACATTCAGTAAACCTAATATAATCGTTATAGTCAGTTTTAGACCTGAGCATACACCGAGAACGCAGCTGAGAGAATTCCAAATAATCAACAGGAGATCCTGTTAGTTTACATGTTATGTTTACATTTCTCACTTCTTGCAGATTATTTCGAAGGGCAACTGCCGTAACCTTTCGGTTTCTCAAAGCACTAGAAACCAGAAAGCGGTCATCTCTAGCTGTTGTAGTCCTGCCTCGCCCTGAACCAGGTCTTCGAGTGAGCATACCAGTCTCTTCGTACCGTTGCCACACTCGAGAGTCTTACACCAACGTTTCTGGCGCTGACCTCGACCATCTTCTAAATCCGCCACAACAACAGGATTTAAGCTCATTGCAATACACTGGCAATGACAACACTAAACAAACAATTTGCAATAGACATATAAAACCATAGGAACAAAAAATATGCTGATAATGGTTTTTAGGAATTTGGGCGAGGGGACGTTTTTCGTTTTTGTAACTATTTTGTCGATTTCAGTTGTCCAACAGGTAATTTAGATCATTACTGTATTCAAATAACAACATAATGTTAACGTTACGTGGTAGTTTCTATGATAGAAATACGAAAAAACACAATATTTTTCCTAATTTTTATTAACCCTTAACCCGAAGAATCAGTTTTTTGTCATAGATGGAAAAAACAGTTGGGTTCTGCACTGTTCTGGAAAAATACTACATGCCAAAGACAGGCAAAAAGGTTATTACGACCTTCTGCTCTTGGAGCTTCTGAAATCTGATCTCAGAATAAGCACATGACTCAAGGCACAAAGGTATTGTAGGTAATGAAAGAAACGGCAGACACCCTAGCTAGGGTCTGAAACTGCATTCCCTGGCCTTGAACCAGTATTTGGAATAACTGCTGCACGTGGTTTTACATATCGATGGAGTCAAACTAAACATCAGACGTACTGGAGCCACGTGCCAAAGCAGGAACATAGCAAACTCCTGGTCAAAAAACCCCCGCAGTCGCTGTCTAAACGAAATATTAAACCTTGTCAGGGACCAGATAAGGAAAGTGTCAGGATTACTCACCGGTCACTGTACATATAGGTAGGAACATATCTCTCGGTTGCGCATAGAAGAGGAGGAAACAGCCTCACATATTATCTTCGAATGTGAAGCACTGTCTCATTGGAGATATATACACCTAGGACTAGAGTACCCAAGGAAGGATTTCTCCAAGAAGAACCTAATGAAATATCTGTTGAGCCTGATAAGGGCTACTGATCTCTTCACATAAACGGTATAACCAAGAGCACAAAAAGCCTAGGTCTCGAAGCCTCTGACTGGTGGAGCCGAATCAATCAATCCATCACAGGATCATCAGGTTACAGACCTCCTAGCTCCAAAACGAAACAGAAGCCTAGTTCTCTTGGACTAAAATATAGGAAACTAAAGATTTTATAGGTCGCCCATCGACCCCCTTGTAATCTAATTTAATTTTGTCCTGCAGTTGCAAATTTACGTTTTATTACTATAGACTACAATATCCAATGTAGTACCCTTAAGCTGAAGCTTGAACAAATTGGGCTAGGCCGACATGGGCCACCGAAAAATTGAAAATAAAAATATCCGTCCAGACCACCGACCTATTTTTTGCCAGCGGCCAAATGTCGGTGAATATCAAAGGAATTTTCGCGTGCTACGCGGGTAGCAGATGCACCAACAGAGTTTTATTCAAATTGATTTATTAGGTTGGTTCCAATTGGCATTTAGGAACCGTTCTGGAATCTTTTCGAGTATTGTATAGTGCGCAAACTCGAATTAGGGATGGTCACATCAACTTTATCACCCCTTCCAAAAGGTAGTTTTTGTACCGTCCCAAGAACGATACTATAATCAGTTGGAATGCGAAAAAATACATCACTTGCGCGAACGATACCTCTAGAACGGTTCAATCGCCAGTTGGAACGAACCTACTATGTGTGGTTGAGGAGTATTTAATTTCACAATTTTTGGTCCAATTAGGGGTCTATTCTGAAACTCTTCTCTTATAATGTATAACAGCCTCGAAAAAGTATATTTTTAACTGTCTTCTAAAATATTTAGAGGAAACTCTTATTCTACAAGCAAATATTTCAAAGACCCGTTGAAATTATTAATTTGAACAGGATCATCTAAAATTCAGTCTGATTAATCTAGGCAATTGTACATTTATACGAAGGTGAGCTGTGATTTACACTACTTTTCGTTAATTGGAGTGGTTTTGACATTACTTTTATTAAAGTATAACATAATCTAAGTTCTGGTACTCGCGGTTTTCAAAGTGATTGTTTTTGACTACAAATCCGTCATAAGTTATAATGTCTAATACTGAATCACCAAAGTTACTCATGATCAATTTCCTAGAAGAGAATAAAATTCTTTTCGGCGGAAAAGTGTAAGCTCTCTTATTGTCCAGAATAAATTGTGGGATACACTAACCACCCAAACTGTAGAACCTAAAACGACACGACTATGGGGAGATGTAAATATTAGCCTCTGGCCTATTGAATAAAAAATGGCAGTAAGTGACATTTTAGGCATTTAGTGATATGAAAACAAATGTGAGAAGGATTGCAGGAGAGTTATATTATCGACAGACAGGGAGTTGGCTTTTTTGAAAATGTTTTCATAGCAAACAGTGAGTAAGAAAATGATGAGGCCATATATAAGCTCAGTATTATTCTTGTAAGTACGATTTTAATCAATCTAAAATATCTTTAGGACTAGATGAACATTTTCTTGTGTGTACTGGTCAGAGCAAAGAATATAAAAAGTATCTTAAGTAGTCTTTTATTTCTTCCACAAAACCCTCACCAACTACAATTTAATAAGCCCTGTTTACCTCTGACTTTTAACATGCTTCTAAAAATTAAAGTTTTAAAGGATCATTTTAGATGATTGCTCTAAAATTTTAACAGAAACTTCATTACCGAACACGAAAAGTGTTTATCGGCTGTTAAATTATTGAAGGTTTCTAAAATTTAACAGAAAAGATATCTGCAAATCTGCAAATCCTAACAAAATTTTGAAAGGAGGCTTTGATGGTATTTTGACCTGCCACTAGATACCAACTGCGTTTTCATTTTTCTTTTCTTACCTTAAAGTTAGTAAGAGTTTCATCCAAATTCATAATATTTGGTTTGATTCACTAGTTATTATCCTATAAACAGACCAAACGCCCCAATCATATAGAGGAATTAGCCTAACGTCCTTCCTGCTTAAGACTTTGGAAAAGCTAGTAGATAGGTACATAAAGGACAGCGCTCTGACAACTCGCCCTCTAAGCGAGCGTCAGTATGCCTACCAACAAGGCAAGTCAACAGACTTGGCTCTGGATGACTTAAATAGGCTACTTTCCAAGTCGATAGATGACAAGGAAATAGCAGTAGCTACTTTTCTGGATATAGAGGGAGCATTCAATAATGCGTCTCCAATATCTATAACCAGGTGTATGGAAAGAAGAGGGATCGAACCCATCATCTGCAGGTGGCTTGCAGTCAATCTAGGGAATAGGATAATCACATCCACCCTGGGAGAGGCAACCATCACGGCGGGGGTGGGGAGGGGTTGCCCTCAGGGAGGCGTGTTATCGCCCCTTTTGTGGGCGATTCTTGTAGATACTCTTCTAGTACGGCTGTCCGATGAAGGTATTCAGTGCCTAGGGTATGCGGACGATCTTGCTGTCGCCATAAGAGGACGGTTTCCAAACACGATATCAGAGCGCACCCAAATGGCGCCTAATATAGTAAGTGGCTGGTGTAGGGAGGAGGAACTGGAAGTGAACCGTCACAAAACTACACTGGTACCGTTTACAAAAAAGAGAAATTTGCAAGGTCTACAAAAGCCACAAATTAACGGAGTGGAAATTCCATTTGCTAAAGAAGTTAAGTACCTAGGGGTAATCTTTGACCAGAAGCTTACATGGAATTCTCACATCGAAAAAACCACGCACAAGGCCAGAATCGCTCTCGGAAGGTGTAGGCAGATGTGTAGGAAGCATTGGGGATTGAATCCTAACATGACCAAATGGTTATATACACAGGTCGTGAGGCCAATGATAACCTATGGATCAGTAGTCTGGTGGCCCAGGACACTGCAGATTGGGGCGCAAAGGCAGTTAAGTGGTATCCAAAGGCAAGCTTGCCTAAGTATCACAGGGGCCATGAGAACGACGCCGACTGCAGCCCTGGAGGTAATACTGAACCTGCCACCACTGCATATCTTCGTTCAGGGAAATGCAAGATCTGTAAGTCACAGATTATTACAGGGGCCTCCTCCGATAAGTCAAGGACAAGGTAAGGTCTACAAAAAGCTATATGAAGAAATAAAGGCAGATCCAATACTGGGAATGCCAATGGATCAGATTGCCCCACAATATAGTTTTAAAAATGAATACACAGTAATCATTCCAGAGAGAAAGGACTGGGATAAAGGGCCTCCTATAATAGCGAATCTCAACTGGTACACTGATGGCTCTAAAACAGACTCTGGAGTAGGAGCCGCAATATATGGGGTACAAGAGAAGATCACGATCTCTCTAAGCCTTGGGAAACATGCCACTGTCTTTCAGGCAGAGGTAATGGCGGTGCAATGCTGTGCAGAAGAGTTGATGAGACGGGAGGTAGATAGCCAAAGAATCGTCATCTACTCCGATAGCCAAGCAACACTAAAAGCGATAAGCTCATATCGGACGACGTCAAATCTGGTGTGGGAGTGTCGCAAGGCCCTCAACAGACTAGGTAGTCATAATAGAGTGACCCTAGCCTGGGTGCCAGGCCATCAAGGAATAAAAGGCAATGAAAAGGCCGATGAATTAGCCAAGCAGGGAGCGACGGAGGTCATGATAGGGCCAGAACCTTCCTGCGGAATTGCTAAATGCCTCACCAAGGAGAGCATCCACCAATGGATAAACAACCAGGCGTTGCGCTGGTGGCATGAAACTCCGGGGCAAAGGCACGCTAAGCTATTCCTTAAAAGCCCTTCGGTCAAACTGTCACGCGACCTACTATGTCAAAGTCGAGAAACGACGAGGATGATGGTGGGAATGCTGACAGGGCATTGTAGGCTAAGGAAGCATATGCACACAATTGGCCTAGCAGATGACAGCCTATGTAGGTTATGCCAGGAAGAAGACGAAACCGCGGAGCACTTACTCTGCGAGTGCGAAGGCCTAGCAAGGGTGCGGTTTCACCTATTCGGAGAAGAAAAACCGAGGGCAGAGAGCTACGCAAAGGAGGCGGTATCCAGGCTAATAGGTCTAATAAAAAGAATAAAGCTATATATCGAGCTCTAAATATGGCGGAGGACCACAATAGATCTGCAAAGGTCGCAGTGGGATAGGACAAAGAGCCACTCCAATTCTAATCTAATCCTATAAACACATTTCTCCGGATATTTCACTGAAAACATAATTTTATTTCAACAATACTTCAAAATGTGTTATGATTCATTTTACAACTTTACAAAGTCTACGCAAATTAAATAGCTTGATTAAATCAGCGTGGTGAGTCAGGTTTCAAAAGGAATGACGTAATTAGTAGACAATTTACTAACAAGGTTGTGGCCGAGGTTCCTTTTCGTACTTTACATCAAACATGACCCGATGAGACTTAACCAGGTCACGAATAATACATACCTACACAATATTGATATTTGAGTAGCGTCGTTATGGAATCAGGCGTTTTACTTTTTTTAAAATCTACTTATGATATAATGAATAAGTAGGATTACGTAAATAAATAACGTCGTGCATATTTTAATGTTTTTATACGCAAAGGAAAACATTGAAATTTCCGCGGTATGTATTTTGACTTCACTGACTGTCCAATTAATTTATAGTAGAATCGCAATCGAGACGGAGTATTACCACCGTACATTAACAAATAATAGTAGTCCAACGCACCCTTCGGCTCTTTGATGTCGATGTTATAAAGTAAAGCCGCTGTCGCAAGTGTGATTTCTTTTGGTAAGTAACCACCGAATATCAACTACTACAGTACTCGTACTGAATTGTTTACAAAATATTTGACCGAAATAAAACAAGAAGTAGCAGGAATAAGCATTTATTACACATAATAATAAGTCAACAGACAATTTTTACAAATTTTTTAATATTGAAAACTTTATACAGTGTGGAAACCACTTATGGAATAAAATTCTTTATGTCATTATTTTAGAAAATTATAAAAAATGCCGAGACACGTCAACTTTTGAATTGAGTTGTGCGTTATGTAAACATAAATTTAAATGTACAGGGAGATTCACGCAAGTATGCCATAGTCGGTGTTGTTTTTTTTTCAATGAAACACCCTGTATATTTGCACATTTTTGAAATGCTCTTAATGAACCGATTCCAATAAACTGAATAATGTATGGTCAATTATGAATTATACAGGGTGAAATTTTAAAATTAATAATTTATTACACTTGAAATATTAGTACCTACTTTTTTAAATTAGCTAAATATGGATTTATCAAAAATCTAAACTAACTAATTATTAGACGTATTTGTATATTAAACAAAACCTGCTAAGCCCATGAATTTTATCATAAATACCTAAAAATTGCCTAAAAACGCCAATAATTAGACAAATTCGGTAAATAATGTGGATTGTTTTCTATTCTGTCAGTTGTTGATGTGTTGACAGTTTATACTGAAAAAGTACAATCTTTGTCAATCACTCTTTCCTTGTCGACATAACAATGAAATATTTAACTGACTCACTGAATTGAGATTTTAATGATGATCGGGTACGGGGATAACTGCAGAAGTCAAGTTGAAGTGGCAAACTTATTTAATCACAGGTATCCCGAATTGCCTAATATTTCACAAAGTACTGTGTCTAAAATTCATGCACAATTCAGAGAACTTGGACATGTCAAACCATTGAAAAGAAAACCACACTTCGTTGAAGATTAAGTGAAAGTGGATATTTTGTCAAGTGTCGAAGAGAATCCAACTTCAAGTACACGTCAAATTGCCCGTGAAAATAATGTTAGTCATACAACTGTTCTAAGATGTCTTCATAAAGAAAAACTTCATCCCTACAAATTAACTTTTGTGCAGGAGTGCAGAAGACGATCCAGATCGTAGAATGGATTTCTGCGAAAGATTGATGAATAAGCTGAACAGAAATGAGCTCTTGGTACCATTCTTTTTTCTGAAGAATCAACATTCACAATGAATGGAGAGGTAAACCGACAGAACTGTAGATATTGGTCAGCAGAGAATCCTAATTGGATGCGTGAGACACATACTCAGTACCCTCAAAAGGTGAACGTTTGGGCCGGTATCATAGGCGACCATATTATTGGTCCTATATTTATAGATGGAAATTTGACAGCTGAAAAATATTTAAATATGCTTAGAAATGAAGTTATTTCTGCGTTGGCAAACTTATATCCCAACGCAACCGAATGAAAATGTTTGGTTCCAGCAAGACGGGGCAACACCCCATTATGCTTTAATGGTAAGAACTTATTTAGATGAAATCTTCCCCAATAAATGGATTGGACGAAGAGGTACTATTGAGTGGCCAGCTAGATCGCCAGACCTTACGCCGTTAGATTTTTTTCTGTGGGGTTATCTCAAGAACAAAGTATATGCAACACAACCAACTAGCATTGTAGACCTCAAAGACAGGATAACTACAGAAATACGGAATATTTCACCTCAAACTTTAAACAAAGTTAAGGAGGAGTTCTATAGGAGACTATGCTATTGCCAACAACTAGGTGGAGAACATTTTGAGCATTTATTTTAATGTATTAAAATCAAATACATCAGGTATATATTTTATGTATGTGTTTAATAACTGTAAAAATAAAAATTTCACCCTGTATAATTCATAATTGACCATACATTATTGAGTTTGTTGGAATCGGTTCATTAAGAGGATTTCAAAAATATGCAAATATACAGGGTGTTTCATTAAAAAAAAACAACACCGACTATGGCATACTTGCGTGAATCACCCTGTACATTTAAATTTATGTTTACATAACGCACAACTCAATTCAAAAGTTGACGTGTCTCGGCATTTTTTATAATTTTCTAAAATAATGACATAAAGAATTTTATTCCATAAGTGGTTTCCACACTGTATATGAGGTTTATTTATTTGTTTTGTCGCGGTCGCGGTTTATACATTTTATTGCAAAATAAATACGTACTCTAGTATAAAGCGATAACAAGTAACTGTTTGGATTTTTGTACAGGGGTGGTTAAAAGTTACATTTTTAAACATCTCTAGCATATTTTTTCCAATGCCATCTCTCCCAGCCATTTTAATGTAAAATGTATTAATAATTTTAAAGAAAACGAACAGATTCCAATATTTCCGACAATAAAAGTATTTAATTTGTTTATATTAGGGTGGTCCAACAAAAATGTATTATAAATATGGCTAGGGTCGAATTCCACAAAACTACCTGTACATCCCCGTGTCATTAGCAAGTGGGATCATATAATTTAGTGATTTCCAAAAATAGCTCTCGTAATTTATAAGGACAAGGAAAATGATTGAAGAAGGTATAGTAATTGTTTTATACATATAAGTACAAGTTATTATTTCATACTTTTGTGATGAAGGTGCCATTCTCATAAGCTCTCGTGAAAACTGGCCTTTAGCTGTTAGCCATATCCTCCCTCGACCTTTTGCGGAACTCGACCTATGATTAAAAAAGCAAGTAGCTTTTTGCGGAATTCGGCACAGCCCGTAAAAATTTACTTATTATTTTAAAACCTTGGTCTACAAAAGGGCCAGTCATTGTTATGCCTAATCAAAGAGAAAAGTCGACATATGCTTTAACTTCTGAAATTGTTTTTTGGATAAACTTTACAAGTCAATTTTCAAGAGCGTGTTCAATCGGGCTCAACGGTTGAAACTAAGCACAAAAGTTGTTGAATCCACTGCCGGTCAACAGCTCAGAGTTCCCTCTGAATTCCATCCATATGAACTCAGTTTACAGTTTACACTCACACTACACTACACCTACACTAAACAGTTTATCCTACTCGCGTTTCGATAACCGAGTTATCTTCTTCAGATACTGTTTACCTTCAGTACTGCATAATTTTTTAATATATATTTTCTAAAATGCATTAAAAATCAAATATAATGTGCAGAAACTACAATTCTTTCATAAAGAATAAGTAATCTATAGTAATTTTCCAAGTTCTCTTATAAAAATTGAAGGGTATAAAAAGGTTAATAAGATTCTTGTTTTTATCAAACAAAATTTGGCTATACAGCGTGTTTTCGTTCATAAATATCATAATTTTTTTAGATGAAATTTTTTTTCAATATGACGTAAACAGACACAACTCTCGTTATTTTTGGATAAAATATTAACATCAATGACCTACATTTATATTTTTATTAACCAAGGACAACAGATCAAGTTCGAAGAAATCTAATTAATAGGCTGTAAAATTACAACAGGTAATAACAAAAAAAAATTATATCACTTCCATAAATAATTATGATGTC
Organism: Lochmaea crataegi; assembly: GCA_947563755.1. Taxonomy (NCBI): domain Eukaryota; kingdom Metazoa; phylum Arthropoda; class Insecta; order Coleoptera; family Chrysomelidae; genus Lochmaea; species Lochmaea crataegi. Next base: position 50,217,573 of record OX387424.1, on the reverse strand, counting down.
CCGCAGCGAGTGTTGGAATTGGTAATTTTAATGTATTTTTAAATTGAGAGCCCACTTATTGACACTGCAAAAATGTAAAAATCAGATGGAATTGTGCCAAATTTTCTTTTAAGGAAAGTGAAAAGCAAAGACGTCTATAAAGTTAGCACAGCCAAATGAGCACAATCGATTTTAATTAGCACAACGATTTAGTGCTTTTTTTGTGCTAATTATTTGCGCAATTTTTAATTTTTGTGCTCTTACCATTTCGTTAAAATCGATGGCTGTGTCAGCTTCAAAAGAAGCTAGCACAGCCATATATGAAAAATTATTTATTTTGATTTTTTTCTGGCACATCGATTTAGTGCTAATTATGTGCTTTCAGAATATGCCATAGAAAAAAATTTCGGATCACGATTAGTAAAAAAACCACCCCCAGCCCGACGAGGCGCAAGAGCAAAGTCCTCGAAATTCTCAGCACAATCGAACTTGAATAATCGATTTCTGACGCATTAATAATGGGCTTTCAAAATACCTATGTAGAGTTTTTGTTGCTCAACCCCTTCTGGTAAAAAACCACCACCAGCCCGACAAGGCGCAAGAATAAAGTCCTCGAAATTCTCAGCACAATCGAACTTGAATAATCGATTTCTGACGCATTAATAATGGGCTTTCAAAATACCTATGTAGAGTTTTTGTTGCTCAACCCCTTCTGGTAAAAAACCACCCCCAGCCCGACAAGGCGCAAGAGTAAAGTCCTCAAAATTCTCAGCACAATCGAACTTGAATAATCGATTTCTGACGCATTAATAATGGGCTTTCAAAATACCTATGTAGAATTTTTGTTGCTCAACCCCTTCTGGTAAAAAACCACCCCTAGCCCGACAAGGCGCAAGAATAAAGTCCTCGAAATTCTCAGTACAATCGAACTTGAATAATCGATTTCTGACGCATTAATGATGGGCTTTCAAAATACTTATGTAGAGTTTTATTGCTCAACCCTTTCTGGTAAAAAACCACCCCCAGCCCGTCAAGGCGCAAGAACAAAGTCCTCGAAATTCTCAGCACAATCGAACTTGAATAATCGATTTCAGACGCATTAATAATGGGCTTTCAAAATACCTATGTAGAATTTTTGTTGCTCAACCCTTTCTGGTAAAAAACCACCCCCAGACCGACAAGGCAAAAGAATAAAGTCCTCGAAATTCTCAGCACAATCGAACTTGAATAATCGATTTCTGACGCATTAATAATGGGCTTTCAAAATACCTATGTAGAGTTTTTGTTGCTCAACCCCTTCTGGTAAAAAACCACCCCCAGCCCGACAAGGCGCAAGAGTAAAGTCCTCGAAATTCTCAGCACAATCGAACTTGAATAATCGATTTCTGACGCATTAATAATGGGCTTTCAAAATACTTATGTAGAGTTTTATTGCTCAACCCTTTCTGGTAAAAAACCACCCCCAGCCCGACAAGGCGCTAGAGCAAAGTCCTCGAAATTCTCAGCACAATCGAACTTGAATAATCGATTTCTGACGCATTAATAATGGGCTTTCAAAATACCTATGTAGAGTTTTTGTTGCTCAACCCCTTCTGGTAAAAAACCACCCCCAGCCCGACAAGGCCCAAGAGTAAAGTCCTCGAAATTCTCAGCACAATCGAACTTGAATAATCGATTTCTGACGCATTAATAATGGGCTTTCAAAATACCTATGTAGAGTTTTTGTTGCTCAACCCCTTCTGGTAAAAAACCACCCCCAGCCCGACAAGGCGCAAGAGTAAAGTCCTCGAAATTCTCAGCACAATCGAACTTGAATAATCGATTTCTGACGCATTAATAATGGGCTTTCAAAATACTTATGTAGAGTTTTATTGCTCAACCCCTTCTGGTAAAAAACCACCCCCAGCCCGACAAGGCGCAAGAATAAAGTCCTCGAAATTCTCAGCACAATCGAACTTGAATAATCGAAATAATACTCTAACTAAAGTATTTTGAAAGTCCATTATTAATGCATTTAAAATCGACTATTCAAGTTCGATTGTGCTGAAAATTTCGAGGACTTCATTCTTGCGCATCGTCGGGCTGGGGGTGGTTTTTTGACCAATCGTGATCCGAAATTTTTTTCTATGGCATATTCTGAAAGCACATAATTAGCACTAAATCGATGTGCCAGAAAAAATCAAAATAAATAATTTTTCATATATGGCTGTGCTGACACAGCCATCGATTTTAACGAAATGGTAAGAGCACAAAAATTAAAAATTGCGCAAATAATTAGCACAAAAATTAAAAATTGCGCAAATAATTAGCACAAAAAAAGCACTAAATCGTTGTGCTAATTAAAATCGATTGTGCTCATTTGGCTGTGCTAACTTTATAGGCGTAAAGCAAAGAGTGAAATATTGTTTGGAACAAAAATATTGTTTACTTACCAACAATGATTAAATCGATCATTTTCGACATAAATTATTTCTAAATGACAGAAAAACGATTATCTCAATTAAACACTTGAAAGGAAAGCATCAAAAACAATATCTGTATATCGAAGTTATGCAGAAAATACGGTTATTGTCCTTAAAATCCTCCAGGCTTGAGCAAACTGTTATTACAGGATCGTCATGATGAGGTATCCTTTGACATTTTTCTTTAGATAAACATAAAATAGCAGATGAACTAGCAAAGATAGGAACTGAAACAACCTTTTGCGGTATCAGCTCCAACGTAATATTGGAAGAATTAGGCAACGCCGAAAAGAAGAGGCCATTGGAAAGCTCTAGTATGGCTTAGAAAATAAAAAATACTCCTGGGAGAAACTACAACCAGGAGAGAACATATGAATGCCTAAGCCAGAGTAAAGCTGCACTAAGAGTCCTGACTTGTAAAATACCATAGCTTTCCTGGATGAGCTAAATTAAAAAGTTCTCGATGGTACAGAACTTTCACTATCTTTTCGTACTAAAACGTCGACCCGACAACGCTTCATACTTATGAGTAATGTATTGCATTAAATACATTCATTCACGTAAGCTTATACACCATGAAATTTGTGTTCCAAATATTGTTAATTTGACCTAGAAAATGTAAATTTTTACCCACTTATCACTTATCGTTCCTCATTCATATTCAAATACCCGCAGTGACAAGGAGAGGTTTAGTGATAATACTTTAATCAGTCCCTTTAGAAATTATCGGAATTTTCAAGGTCGTTTTAATTTCATACCAAAAACAACAACAATTTAAACTAAACAATTTGCCAAAAGTTAAAACCTAATGATAATTATTATAAAACTGCTAGTCTACCAAATCAATAAGAACTACTAGACTACTTCTAAACCAGTAGTAGTAGAGCAGCTTGGTCAGTTCCAGTTTATAGTCACGACTGGGAGTCCCTGAAAATTTGTCAAAGAGAACTTAGATCATAGAGACCGGGGATACTTGATACAAGCCAGGACATTTAATATAATTCAAAACTAAAAGCTGAACATGTATACGAAAGAGATCAGGTCTATAACTGAAATCGTTACTGGAGACTGCAAACTAAACTAGCATCTGGGCGGAATAGAACCGGTCGAATACACCGAGTGTCGTCTCTTTCTTCCTTCCTTCGGAAGAATCTACCACTCACCTCTTTAAAGGGGTAGACTCAGGGATAGAATGAAAATTTGGTTTTCATTTTCCTTCCTAATCCTTATCACAAAAAAAGAAAAGTGACGACGAACATTTTGTAGAAATCATTGATATTTTATCAGGTGATAGACGACTAACCATTTCGAGATTTATGATTTTCTAGAAAGACTTACAAAACAAGGAGCAAGATTTATAATAAATCTGATTAGAAATATAACACCTATTCTACTAAACCTTAGTTATAATGTGTTTTATCCTTTGAAGTCTTTGCTTAAAAAAATTTTAATTACAGAAACCAGGCTGTAACATTACTACTGACATTAAGATTTTATGCAACTGATGGTGGATGATTTTATGGGTATAAATAAAGGCACTGTAAGATGGATAGCATAGGATGTTACAAGACCCATTACGACCAATTTATAAAATGCCTTCTGCAGAATAAGAAATGAGAACTATTTCACAAGGGTTTCCAGACTTTCTCCGACAATAGTAAAATGTAAACCAAAAATAGGATATGTGATTGTTGATCTTCATCACATCACAGAACACTCAGTTTGCCTCATTTGCCAGGCAATGCGCATAAGTACAGACTACCAAACTGGAATATTTTCTCTGAGCCGCAATTTATTGAGCTGACATGTACAACTGCCTACAAAGTCCTAAAAGATCTATTGTGCCCTCTTTCTTCTACTTAGTTCCTAATGGAATTTTAAGATATCTGCTAAATGTTAGTAGCAATGCGCGGCCACTAAATCTTGAAACTTTCTTTTTGTTTTCTGTATTTTATAGTTTTTATAAGTTATGAAATGAAGTGTATTATCGAGTTCTCTTTTATATACTTATAAAAGTATGTAAGAATAATATAGTCTGATATAAAAAAGCACATGTTGTTTAATTTTGTTTTTAGAACAAGTAATAAATTAAAATGTGAATAATATCGAATACAATCTTTATTTTAAGATCAATATGTTTTCAAATTACATTGGTACTTATTGTAAATAAGATGATTCATAAAAGTGATATAAATGACTGAATATTTCAGATGTATGCAAATAACTCTTATAAATAATAGACAAATTAAAAATTGTTAAATATGAGTCGACAGAAATGTTTTTGTTTTTATTTGATGATACATCATCAATAAAAAATACAAAAATATCACAAAATGAATTTTTCGATGATAATAAATAAATTTAGATAAATTATTTTTGAAAAATTATTTTGTTTGAATTAACTCTGACTATCATGATAAACCGTTCTATCAAAAATACAAGTTTTTTACAGGATCTACCCTTATTAACTTGTCTTTTTCAAAGTATAACGTAATTAATATTCTATTTTTAAAATTTAACCTCCAGTATAGATGGATTGTCTATTTCTTAAAAAATATAATCAATTCAACAAATATATTATTATTTTCATTATTCAGCAGACCAAAATTACTTAGAATTGGCTAATAAATTCTATCCCGAAATGGTTTCGCGTTTTTTCGAAAACCAACAACTAAATACCATACGCTACGGTGTCACTGATCTCATTTTTTCAAGTTAGGAATTGCTCTTATTCAGTGGCGTAGCAGAGGCCCCCGCAGACCCCGCGGCGCATTTTGATACCCTTAGACCGTTTCGAAGGGGTTGTGCTTCTAGTTTGTGTTGGAGTGATTTATTTTTGATTTTTTGAGACCATTCACAAGGTGATACTCCGTTTCCGTCATGCTTTCTATACTTGTTCAATTTTTTTGGGGTAGTTTTTGGACATTTTGATACCCTTAGACCCTTCTGAAGGAGTTGTGATTTTAGTATATGTTGGAGTGATTTATTTTTGATTTTTTGAGACTATTTACAAGTTGATACTCCGTTTCCGTCATGCTTTTTCAATTTTTTGGGGTAGTTTTTGGACATTTTGATACCCTTAGACCCTTTCGAAGGGGTTGCGCTCTTAGTTATGTTGAAGTGATTAATTTTTGATTTTTTGAGACTATTCACAAGGTGATAATCCGTTTCAGTCATGCTTTCTATACTTTTTCAATTTTTTGGGGTAGTTTTTGGACATTTTGATACCCTTAGACCTTTTCGAAGTGGTTGTGCATTTAGTATTTTTGAAATGATTAATTTTTGATTTTTTGAGACTATTCACAAGGTGATACTCCATTTCCGTCATGCTTTCTATACTTTTTCAATTTTTGGGGGTAGTTTTTGGACATTTTGATACCCTTAGACTCTTTAGAAGGGGTTGTGCTCCTGTATATGTTGGAGTGATTGGGGGCCTCGGCCCTAAAGGGTAGTGCTTGCCGATTCGCGATATTTTTCTGATAATATAATGAACAAAACATATAAATTCAAAAGTAACCAATGATACAATTATACCCGAAAAATAGAGAAATATTCCGAAATTATATTTAAAAAAGCATATCAAGGTTTCCAGTCGGCATGTCACTCCCTGCGCTCCCCTATTTTCAAGAGTTTTTAAGTTTATCAAGCTTGTCGGCATTCTCTTTAAACGTCACCAGATGTTCGTTTTATTGGGCGGCCCTAAAACTTTTTACAACTCTTCCCGTCACTGTTGGTTGCCAGTGCGGAAAGATCTTTTTTCTACACCCACATGTATATTATCCATTTTCTGCACAATTTACAGAATGTAAATGTAGGCCATTCCGGTTAACTGAACGGATATGATTTCATATACATCCTAGAACGTATATGAAATCCACCAATCAGCATTTGCGTTTAGTACCCGCCAACTAATCTTTTTTCAATTTCATAGAAACGTCAAAATAACTTGTCAAAATATTTCTATGGTTTTTAAGAAAAATATTAGTAAAAATGAGTGATTCCAGTGATGAATCAATAAATAATTTTCCACCAGATATTCGCTTCGCCGCAAAGGAGACGTATAACGTATAGAAACAGAATAAATTGAATATTTAAGGGTACTCCTGACAAACGTCAGTTTTTATGTAATACATTATACGTTATAGATAGATGATTAGTATATTCATCGGTAGTCCAGTGGTAAGTATCCCAGCCTCTCACGCGGTAGATCAGAGTTCGATTCCCCGTTGGGAAATTTTTTTAAAATTTTAATTTTATTTCTAAATAATAATAAAATAATAATAATAGTAAAATTATTAAAAATTTTTAATTTGAAGTTATATTATAGTTTGATAAAATGTTTATTTTCTAGATTTTTTCTTAAGTGGGTCGTAGAAAAAATATACTGTTCGACTCGTGTGGATTGTCCATATCGCTCTCGGACGATTGAGCACTCCGCTTACGGCGTCGTGCTCAAACTTCGTCCTCGTGCGATATGGCCATCATATCCACACTAGTTGCACAAATTACTATTTTCTACAACTGCTATGAAAAGTGACGTATTTCTCATACCTTACTTGATTTCAAAACCAAATATTGCTCATACTGTGAGAAATAATATTTCTCACGGCACTTTGCCCACGCCACATATATTTATATGGAGAATCAAATAAAATCGACAAAAACTTGTAGGCTACTGTCATCTTTAAATACCTACTTAGTTGTCACAAAACTGTCAGATTATATTAGAAAATATGTTAAAAATTTTAAAATATGGTCAAAAATTTTGAAAAATGATCAATAATTGTCAAAAACTGTCAAAATTTTGGAAAAATGGTCAATAATTATAAAAGACTGGCAAAAATGGTCAATAATTGTTAAAAATTGTCAAATATTTAAAAAAATGGTCAAAAATAGTCAATAATTGTTAAAATTTTGAAAAATGATCAAAAACTGTCAAAATTTTTGAAAGTTGTCAATAATTGTCAGAAACTGTCAAAAATGGTCAATAATTGTTAAAGTTTTGAAAAATGGTCGAAAATTGTTAAAATTTTGAAAAATTGTCTAAAATGGTCAAAAATTTTTAAAAATTGTCAAAATTGATCAATAATTGTCAAAAATGGTCAATAATTGTTAAATTTTGAAAAAATGGTCAATTGTCAAAAATTGACAAAATTTTCGAAAAATTATCAAAAATGGTCAAAAATTGTCAAAATTTTGAAAAAATGGTCAATAATTATAAAAAACTGTCAAAATGGTCAATAGTTGATAAAAATTGTCAAAAATGGTCAATAATTGTCAGAACCTGTGAAAAATGCTCAAAAATGGTCAATAATTGTTAAAATTTGGAAAAAATTTGAAAAATGGTCAAAATTTTCGAAAAATTGTCAAAAATGGTCAAAAATTGTCAACATTTTGAAAAAATTGTCAATAATTATAAAAACCTGTCAAAAATGGTCAATAATTGTAAAAAATTGTCAATAATTGTCAGAACCTGTCAAAAATGGTCAATAATTGTTAAAATTTGGAAAAATGGTCTAAAATGGTCAAAATTTTTGAAAAATTGTCAAAAATGGTCAATAATTGTTAAAATTTAAAAAAATAGTCAAAAATTTGAAAAAACGGTCAATAATTGTCAAACTTTTTAAAAAATGGTCAAAAATTTACGAAAAATGGTCGAAAATGGTCATTCTTTTGTGCATAAGAAGCAAGCTTCTATCGGCGGTCCGACGACCGCCCACCTTTTCTTTTTGTTTTACTAACCATAAAAATAAATATTTAGTTACTTTACTTGTATTCTTTAAATTTGTGCAGTTGTAGAAAAAGTATAGTGTGCAACATGTGGGGAAAGTACTTTTCTCACTCGTGTGTTGAACTTTCCCCACTTGTTGTACAATATACTATTTCCAGGCTTAAGATAATCAAGAATTATCTAAAGGAATTCAATGTCGCAAACACGACTATCAGACTTGAGCCTACTCAGCATTGAACAAGAAGTGGCCAGAAATTTGGACATGAAGCTGATAGATATGTTTGCACACAAAAATAGAAGAAGGCTTTGTTACATAATTTTTCAAGTTACATATTCATACTTATTTCACAGATAAATTTATTTTTTATATGAGAATCTATATTAATATCTTTGTTTAAATTTTTTTTGTTTTTGTTATTGAATATATATATATGAATTCTTTATTATCCGTCTTTGAAAAACTTATCATAAATAACATAGATCTATGGAGGGGGCCATCGACTAAAATCCTGCGGGGGCCCCCGAATTTTGCACTACGCCACTGCTCATATTTCAATTGATTTCGTGTTTCGTGTAATTAAAAAAGATACATAAATTGAAAATTTGAATTAGCTTAAAATGTCAGAGTTAAATTAAAAGCAATACGAATCGTTACGTAAAATATAAATAAACATTATTAATTTCCAAGCACTGCAAAAATGTCACAACAAAAAATGAAAGTGGTGACAAGTATAGATGGCAACAATCGGTTTCCGCAGTTTTACGGAAAAGATAACAAACTGTTAATTCAAAAGTGCATTACTCACATGAAGAGAAAGTGTACGAACATGTTTTTTTATCTTAACACGTACACGGAAAGATCGTTCTAAACCATGATTTTATATCTAAGTAATGTCATCAACGTGAAATGATTTTGAAAGAATCTATTGTTTGAATAATACACAGGCATTTGGAAACGTACTATTTAGACCTTTTTGTTTTTTCAATTTTATTGATTTTATTAAAGAAACCGGTACGCTGACCGTCAGAAGAATTCGTCCACCAAAAATTTGGAACATTTTCGAAACTGGTTATCTCTCATTTGATTTTTATGATTTTTTTTTGTGAACTGTACCTACGTCAATTCTTTTGTAGAAATACTGAATACTATATATATTGAACTTATGTTTTAGGAGAGTACTCTCAAAAAACCAATAATCAATCAAAAAACCCTTTTTATACCCGAAGGTATCTAAATTTTTTGTTCGTAGATGAAATTGAAAAACCAATAAACTGGGAAAAAAATTCACAAAACCATAACCTGAACGGTTTAAATTTTATAAATCGACAAAGTAAAATCATTGAAAACACCCAAAAACTAAATTCTGAGAGAAAAAACAACGCGTAACTGCTTTAATTTGACAGTTAGAACGTTGTAATGACTATTAAAAGTATTGTAAATTGTAAATACCACAAAACTATGAATTTTGAATTGAAATTTCAGGAAAAAAATTTACAAGAGCATAACTTGGGAGGGTTTTCGTTTTGTAAAAGTTGTGAAAATATTCGAAAATTCACATTCGGAAACCAAACGGTACTCAATCGATTCAGGTGGAAATTTTACATATACAAGTGGATTTTGAGTCGATATTTCCAAGCATTGAGGAAATTGACGGAAATCGCGAAATATTTACGACAAAAAAAATTTTGTGTCATGAAAAATGCTAAAAATCCGTAATAAGATATTTTTTGGGACGAGAAATACACTGGCACAGTCAGTTTTTTGATAAAATCAGTCTTTCGCCTTCAAATTCGCCATGAAATTTTCGAAAATCCACTTTAGAAAAAACAAAAGATGCTCATAAATCGACTAATTTGAAAGATAGAACGTTTTTATGAGCAATCGATTCAGGGGAAAATTTTACATAGTTAAGTGTATTTTGAGTCGATATTTCCAAGCAATAAGGGAGTTAGCAAAAAGCAATTTATATTGCAAAATATTTCCATTCCTACCCCTTGGTTCAAAATCTACGACCAAAAAAAAGTTTGTGGCATGAAAAATGCTAAAGATTCGTAATAAAGTGTTTTTGGGACGAGAAATATACTGACACAGTCAGTTTTTTTATAAAAGCAGTCTTTCGCCTTACATAACTTGACTATTTGGAAAGAAAGAACCTTTGTCATGAAACTTTGGAAAAAACGCATGTTTAACATAAAAACTATTGTAAATACTACAAAACCCAGAATATTGAACTGAAATTTCAGGAGAGCATTCTCAAAAGACCAATCTACTGGGAAACAATTTCACAATACCAAAACATGAAGAGTTTTAATTTCATAAACAGTTTGTTCGAAATTTACATTTCGATCCCCCGAGAAGATCTGCAATAAAATGTGTATTTCATCTGCACCCTTCATCAGTATGTACTTCATAAACCAACAAGGTTGAAGAAAAATTGTATTTAGGTATTTTAATTGTTTCTTAACGATCTACTATTCCTCTGATTTACGGTAGTTATTTACGGGACACCCTGTATATTTGCGTTGAAATCTTCATTTCAAAAACCGTCTATCGAAGTCTTCAGCTCGAAAGAATCGTCTGGTAAATTATTTATCACTTCACTATGATCATATACTTAAGTGTTTTAAAATAAGGTGCCATCCTCGAAACCGCTACCAGACTAAACCCTGAAGAGGACTTAATCCTAAAACAGGGTAGAATAAAAAAAAATTTCTTGAAAATCCAAAAAAGGATTACTTAATTAAATTTCAATAGTAAAATCATGTTCGAACAAAAAAAACACCAGACTATACTAATTATTTTGGTACATCTGGGAAACGACATAAAGCTAAGCACTTAGTAATTAAGAATTCGACTTTTATTACCTAATTAACCATTAGGACGATTGTAAACAAATTAATGGAAACAGCCCTGAGATTTTAAGTTGAAAATAGTATAGCATTGTATTTTACTAAATAGTTTGAGATTACACTAGGATTATTAGTAAAATTTCAGTTATCATGTGCATTGTTGCCAGATACAGTGAATTCCAAAGTCATGTACTTTTTAAAAAATTACTATAATTTCTAACTAAGTTTAACCTCTGGAAGGAAAATGTTTTAAATAATTCTAACTTTGAAATCTGAACATATGGACAGCCAAAAGTAACGGGACGCCTTTGTCGCATTGAATATAATTTATAATTTGTAAACATTTTATGACAAAGTTAAAGCAACGAAGTCCAAAAATACCGCTAATACCGACATGAACAAAGAAGGTAAACTATAGTTAGCAGACTAATACAAATTATAAATATTATTTTTTTATTTTAACAGTTTCTCGCGAGTCTATGGGAACTAAAATGAAACCCATCATGGATTCTTGGTTATAAAACATTCATTCTCTCACATAAGATCACTTGAATAGTACTCGTATTATCGATATGTTACCGGAAAAGTCCGTTATGCAGTCAGGCAAAGTCCGCATTGCCGGAAAACTGATGGTATATTCCCCTCCCCTTTTCGAAAAAATATCAAATAATTTGTATTCCACATAAAGTTTTTCAAAATTTTTTTAAAAAGGGGAGGGGAAAATACCATTCGTTTTCCGGAATTTTCCGACAATGCGGACTTTGCCTAGGCAAACCTAGGATGAGTGCATAACGGACTTTGCCGGTAACAGATATAATACTAAACTGTATTCCTAGTACACCAGTGAGAGCTTTTAGCAGTATTTGTTACTTTAAAAACCTAATAGATATAAACCTAGAAAAACTAACATGGACGCGTTTTGCCCACTCTGTTATATAATATCTTCTTATTATTTCTCTCTTCTCCTTCTACCTTTTCAGGTGTCGGACGAGGATTCCGCGGTTCCTCTTGTACCCAATGCTTCCTTCACTCTTTCCTGTCTCTTGCTAATATTTTCATTTAATCTAGAGTTTTTCCTTTCTTATTCCCTATCTCCTTTATTTGGTCTATCCACTTTCTTCTCAGTCTGCCTCTGCTTCTGTGAATAGTACTTCCAGCTTCCATCACCTTTCTTGTAATTCTATCTGTTTTGATTCTGACAATATGTCCATACCAATTTAATTGTTTTCCATTTATTTTTCTTATTATTGATTCTTAATTGTTTTGTTATTTGTCTCATCTCTTGATTTATACATTTGTCCCACTTTGTTTTCCCTGCTATTCTTCTTAGGTGCTTCATCTAATATAACTATTTAAACGCATTCTTTTAAAAAATCCAAGAAATAAGTAGATGACAAGATTTTTTGGTGGAGTTGGATTAATTTAAAATGTGTAAAGTATTAGTAAAAACTATTTCAATTTATTTTTTCGTGGTCTAATTTCGTATCATCAATATGTATGACATACCACATACCTAACTTATCACTTTACAGAGGAAAAGGAAGTTTAAACGGTATAAGATTATTTATTACATATATCTATTATTAAATATTATGTATATAGTAGGTAGTATATTACAGTGGCGGTCCCAGGGGGCGCTCCCCCTCAGATTTAAAAAAAAATTAAATTAAATTTTATGTACGGTATCCGCCAAAATAAACAGTACCGAAACAGAAAGTGCTGTGGAGTTGTTTATGTAATATGGATTTGTCATATTTGACTTAATTGTCATTAGTTGATATATTAATAGTACGCTGCAGTTAAATTTGATTTAAAAATGGTTCCAACAATGGAAGAAAAAGTGTTTTTGGTAGAGCATTATTTTCGTTCATACGGAAAATAGAATAATTTCTCGGGGAACAGACTTCGAATATCCTTCTCATTCACCTGATCTGACGCCACCTGACGCATACATTTGGGGCATAATGAAGGACAAAGAAAATCCGCCGGCGAATATTGCCGAACTACGGGAAAGAATACAAAATATTTTTCGGCAGTTACATCAACCACTTTTTATAAATATGTTTATTGACTTACAAAATCGATATGAAGCTTGTTTGCGTCGAAATGGTGAACATTTTGAACACTTACATTACAGAAATTAAAAATTAATTTTTATTTTTATTTTCGGTACTGTTTATTTTGGCGGATACTGTATAAAGAAAACATCAAAACGTTTACTCCATACTCCATTCACAATAACTAACTGCAGATACAATATTCAACTCCCCGAATTTTAATTACAAGCCGGCATCATTGCATTCCATGATCCATGTGCTCATGTGCATCGGACTTTTGGCGATTCGCGGATTAGGGTTGCGCGATACACTAGAAAGTATCGATATTAGGTATCGATACGGATCGGAACGTAAAGTATCGATACGTTAACGATCCGAGATTTTGCTAATTTTGACGTTTTTTCCGTAAAAAACACCTTTTTGGGGGTGGAAAAAGACATTATTGCGATCTCCGTCCAAAGTTGAGTTCCTAGAATAAAAAGTTGATAATAAAAGTTGTAGATCTTGAGAAAATCTACAACTTTTACATCAGTGACTTTTCCACATTACCTCAAAATTAGCTAGAAAAACGCAAAAAACTGCATTTTTCGTTTTTTATTTTTTGTTTCGTTAAAAAATGTTCGATTTTGATGAAAATTTAGTAGAAGGTAGCTTTGATAGTCACAAACCATGAAAAAAATTTCAAATTGAAATATTGGAAATTTTTCGAGTTATAACATTTTTTCGGTAAAACACACTTTTTTTGGGGGGTGGAAAAAGACATTATTACGATTTCCGTCCAAAGTTGAGTTCCTAGAATAAAAAACTGATCATAAAAGTTATAGATCTTGAGAAAATCTACAACTTTTTAATTGGTGACTTTTTACATAACTTCAAAATTAGCTCGAAAAACGCAAAAACTGCATTTTTCGTTTTTTATTTTTGGTTTCGTTAAAAAATGTTCGATTTTGATGAAAATTTAGTAGAAGGTAGCTTTGATAGTCACAAACCATGAAAAACAATTTCAAATTAAAATATTGGAAATTTTTCGTGTTATAACATTTTTCCGGTAACGCACACTTTTTTTGGAGGGTGGAAAAAGACATTATTGCGATTTCCGGCTAAAGTTGAGTTCCTAGAATAAAAAGTTGATTATAAAAGTTGTAGATCTTGAGAAAATCTACAACTTTTTCATTACTGACTTTTTCACACAACCTCAAAATTATCTCGAAAAACGCAAAAAACTGCACATTTTTCGTTTTTTATTTTTAGTTTCGTTAAAAAAAGCACATCATTTCACAAAGTGATTAAAAAATCACGATATATCGCTCATCACTATAGATAACGCCTCTTGCCGATACCACTAAAAATCCCGTATCGCAGGGTATCGATACACTACAAATTTATCGATACTTGGAATGCATCGAAAAGCATAGTATCGATACAAAATATCGAGTATCGGAAGTAAAAGTATCGATACACTGGAATATCGGATAGTATCGCGCATCCCTATCGCGGATACCAGTAATACATTACTTACAGCTGTCAGTAAGGTAAGGCAATTTTTTTTAAATTTTGCGCCCCCCCCTTCAAGAAAATCCTGGGACCGCGCCTGGTATATTATGTAGTATATTTTACGTGTTACGTGTATTTGGTGAAAAATCAAATTGTACAATAACAAAAGAACGTCAAGAAATAAGCGATACAATTTTTAACTTGTTTTCTAAATACTAAGTAAAAATTTGTTGACATAATGTAAAACAAAATAGCAGCCAATTTTAGCTGCAAAAATGTTGAGGACTGCTCAATTCGCTGTTTCAGTGGCGTGTAGAATATATATTAAATCAAGTTCATATTTCCGAAAACCAACTTAATATTTATACTACATTTCTTTTTCCGTAGGAGCAAAGTGCCTCATTATTTATTCAAAAGTACTACAAATATAGGGTGAGTCTTTCTTTTTTTTCTATGTGGATTAAAATGATAAAACAGGTCGGTTTTACCAAAATTAAATCGACACGTCCTTTATCGCCTCAAATACAATAGAGTCGTAAAATTCGGCACAATGGTTAAGGATTCAATAATATGATAAGCCGGTGGCCAGTATCGTGCAGACAGTTTAAGGGTTTTGCCGAGTAGGGATGGGTCTTACAGTTTTTTTTTTTAATTATATTAAATAAATTTGTATTACGATAAGTTTATATATTTGGATTTTTTCTATTAGATAAAAGTATAGGCGAAGTATGGTTAATAGGTATAAATAATAAATTAGAAAAAAGAATCCTAAATATTTAAAAGTTATATAAAAAGCCAAAGATAAAGATAATAATTATTTACAAACAAATATTCCTTACTTTGCTTTATTAAAAAGAAGAAGCAACATACAAAATTGTTAAAAATTAAGAAGTGCAATGATTAAAATTATAAAAAAAAATTGTTTTTGTATACTTAAAATAGATGTAGATTTTAATAATAATATGACTCATTGTAAAATATAAATATTTGGGGGTCATGATTAGCAACACAGGAGATAGAAGCACTGAACTTGAAGAAAAGATAATAGCTACAAATAGTGCCTACCACGCTAATAAGAAACTACTTAAAAGCAAAATGTTAACAAAACAAACAAAATTAAATATACACAGTGTTCATTTGAAAAGGACCCACCCTTAATATTTCAGAAATGGGACATATTAGAAAAAAATGCCGAAACACGTCAACTTTTAACTTAATGGGGACAGTTTTTAGCGCTAATGTCATAAACGTCAGATTCACCCCCTCCCTACTGGAGGTACCCCTTGAATTTTTTCAAATGGCATTAGGTATCAAGACATACCTCATTTAAAAGGTCTGGTAAATCTCTATTCAATCATATTGTTTTGCCTTTGATAACAGCCTTCCATTGTTATTTAATCGTTGTTTAAAATTGGCTCTCTCTCAACTTTTCGTATGCCCCCGTATTAGGTTATGACCGAAAGACTCTTTAAAGAATAAAAAATTTACAAATAGTGAAAAGACAACTGTTATTTAATCATGTGTTCAAAGTCACCACCGTTAACATTCAGGCAATAGGTTTGTTCGTAGAGCAATCACAAACGGTTGGAAACTGAACGACTCATGCGCAGAGACTATCTGCGAACAATTTTTATACACCGCGCATGAGTCGTCCAGTTTCCAACCGTTTGTGATTGCTCTACGAACAAGCCTATTATTGGGGCCTGTAAAAATGGATGAGAATGAGAATATAGAATTAGAACGAATCGTGAAATTTTGGACGAACAGAAAGGAGAAGACATTGTAAAAAGAATAAAAGTAAAACGAGTTAAATGGCTAGGACACGTATGGAGGGAAGGAGCTGAATCAGTAACCTACAATATCTTGCAGTGGAACCCAGGAGAAAGGAGGAGACGCGGTAGACCCAGGTCAAACTGGCAAAATGAGGTAGAGGAGGACCTCAATAGAGCAGGAGTAGCAAACTGGAAAGAAAAAGCAAAAAAAAAGGAAATTATGGAGGGACAAGTGAAAGAATTTAAACGTACAACGGGGACTGATCCACCCCAATTAAGCGGATCTAGAAAGCATACGCGGTGTAACCCCACATTGAGTGTCAAGCCATTGTATATATTGTAAAATTGTTTTGACACTTATTTTTGCATATCTACCTTAGTAAATGTAACCAAAACCAAACTAAAGTCGAGAAATGCCGAGGATTTATCGCTCGCTTAGGTATTCCATCAAATTTGGTAATGGAAAAGGTAATGAAGCCACCTACACTTTGGTCTATTTATTCAATGTTAAAAACGACAATATACATACATGATAATGTCACTTTGACATTTAACATAAATGAATAATATGACAACTAAAACGTCTTAAATCATAATCCACTACTTTTATAACCTAAGATAATACAATATAAACTGTTTTAATTATTAAAAGTGCGGCAACATTTTTTCTCGAGCAGCAATCTGTTACATTACGCTCTAATACACAAATAACTATTTTGATTTACTAACTTTTGCACTATTAAATAAACCCGACAAATGAAACCATTCAGGTCTTTACCGAAAAATGTAACGCCAATGGTTTATTGCCGCTTTATGGCTATCGACCCTTTCTTGTGATCCTATGCAATAGGAAATCTAGTATAGTGGATAGGAGCATAAGATTGTAGAGAACATACTGTTAAAAGGAAATTTGCTTACGATGGGGGAACAAGAGTTGAAACGTCACCTTTAAAACTAAAACTTTCTTTGGAAGTTACAATTTACTTTAGTTACATTGATGTCGTTTCAACTATTGTTCCCCATCGTAAACAAAATTGGCTCTCCTAAATAATATGAACTTGATTTTATACCTATAACCTACACGCCACTGAAACCGTGAATTACGCAGTTCTCAACATTTTTGCAGGTAAAATTTGCCGCTTTCTTCATACTAGTCGCAAAACCCAAGTTACTTTGTTTGACAAATTTTTACTAGTTTTTAGAAAACAAGTTAAAAATTGGATCGCTTATTTCTTGACGTTCTTTTGTTATTGTAACGTAACGGGAAATATTTTTTTCTAATGATTGCTTCTTTTATTGTCAAGATTATTTTCTAAAACAAATTTATTTTTCATTTATTCTCTAATATTTATAAATTGGCATTTTAAGTTTTGTAACTTTCGATTCCAGTACAGGTATAAATCTATTTATAAACAATAAAAGAACCGGCTTTTAGCTATTCTGCTTATCTAATATTCTCTCTATTTTTTAAGAGATACATCATTTTTGCTATTTTTTTGGTGATTGTGTAAACTGGATTAATTAATTTAAACTTTATTCTCTAAAATAATTAAATTGACTGAGAACGCTGTTTGCTATTGTTTTTATTTATTTATTCACCTGTCTCACCTGGGTCTGACCCCATTATCGAATAACTCAACGGTTGTTCTTCTAGTGGGCCAGTATACAAGAGCTTACTAACCTTAGTTGAAGATTTCTCATAAAGTTTTCCAGGTCGATTTTGTCCATGAGGACGAAATCGCCTACGCCAACTTCTTTCTGGGTTGCCATGGTTTATATTTTTCTTTATTGTCTTTTATTAATCACCAGCACTGCATTTCATTTAACGCGGGTCGGAAAGATGAGTCAACACGATAAAATATCGATGTTTTATTTAACCTTAATCAAATCCTTCTGTGCCTCCCTTAACACCACACGGACTGAATAATACTAATTTCAAAAATGAAAATAAACGACTTCAGATGATCAGGATTCGGAGTGGCCGAACGAAAAACGTAAAAAAACGAACAACCGAACATCAAGATTCGACGTACGTCTTAAATATGGTAGTAGCTGCTCATACACATATACGGAGATGTTAATGTTCTAATACGTAAATAATAATCGTTGAATGATATTATCATTCAGCGATATAATGATATCTCAAATGAAATTATACATTTTTTCATACACATACTCCTTATCAGCATGTCATTTCTATTTAATATAAAGAATTACTTATTTTTAAGACGTTTGGATATTTATTCTTCGAATAATTATTTCTAATCTGGAATCACTGAAACATTTCTAAATCCCAAAATCTTCTGGTCTGGGAAGTTCTATCTACGGAAAATAAGGGTTAAAACTAGGGTTACTAACTCTTAAAAGGACCAACCCTGGAGTCTTTTATGGATGTAAAGGTGGATTCATGCAAGAAAAAATTAAAACTAAAACTGATTTAAAACTAAAACTAAGAAGATAAAACCATGTAATGTAATGTAGATGTTCATGCAAGAAACTAAGAAATTAAGATTTAAATTAAAACTAAGAAAGATGTCCAACTTTCAACTAAGAAATTAATTTCTTCCAGGAATTCGACAAAACGCATGCGTCAAGCCCTGGCCACAGATTACGTACTGGTGATTTGTGTGAATTTATTGTTTACATGAGGTTATATTACATGTGTGGAAATATTTTTACAGTTTACAACAATGTTATTTGTAAAAAAGTTGGTTTACGTTTAATTTTATCTTCAGCTATCTGACAGCTCGATTACTATTGGAAGTTTTGACAAATCATTGAAGAAACTGCGCATGTCCAGTTGATTCATTAATTTATGCTGCATGAACAGCTGACTATTTTTAGATTAAATTTAATCTTAATCTTAAATTAGTTTTAGTTTAGTTGATGTTGCATGAATCCACCTTTAAAAGGGGGGTGGAGGGGTGGTTAAATTTCAATTAATTTTTAAATTTATATTTATTTTGCTTTCGAGCAGCATCTAATATTTGTCGGTTTTTCATCACAAAATCATAAAAGTTCTTACATGAAAAATCGAAGTTTGTTAGTATTTGTAGGATAACTCTGATTTTACTAAAGAAATGCTCATTCGATTTATTTCCTTGCTCCATGCTTGTTCTATTACGCTGAATACACGCTCGCAAGAAGCATTGGAGACATGAATGGAAAGAACAAACGTGACCATTTTTTTCAATTCGGAACCAGGATTTCTATCTTTCGATTTAATAAAGAAGACCAGCGTAAATCCACTCGATTTTCTTCAACGAGATGTGGCTGCATGTCACGCAAAAGTCCAACCTCATCGTAAAGTTTGTCACTATCTAAGACAATATTTAACAATTCCTGGAGTCTACGGAGACTAGTAATTCCTGTCCATGTGATTGGTTTTTTTAGAGATTGACATCAGTTTTAAAATGTTTTTTGATGTTTATCCGTGCGAGCGAAGGATGCAGTGGCGTAGCGCTACTACCGCGAACTCCCGCAGTTGCGGGGGGGTCCAGGCCCAAAGGGGGCCCGAAGGTTACGAGGCCCGAAAGAGCCTATCGCTAGGGATCGGAAGCGGCCGAAATCCTGGCCTGTAGAGGCCAACGCCCCAGGGGCTCAGACTCTGTGTGTCTGTACTCTGTTTTGTCGTTTGATGTTTTTGGCTCTGCATAGCCACTGTAAAGAAACAGTTTCTGTATACGGTGGCATAGCTAAAATAGGTATTAACATCTGTATATACTGAGTGGTACTGTTAAAATAGTATTAGATAAGTATGAGTACCTACTATGAGTATTTATGGTTTCTTGGTTTAACTTTCACTTTTTATTTTCTTACTTTATTAGCTTCCCTATTCACAATTTAGGAAGTCGATTTTAAATTATTTCTGATTGTTTCATTCGCCTAAATAGTTCCTCTCAGACAGTTTGGCTATACTGTCCATAGAGGCACAAGAGGCGGCCAAAATGGATAATAACCATCTAATAAAAAATGTTGCGGAGGCAAAAGCTAGAAAAAAACAATTTACCACCTTAAAGTAATAATGAGATAATGGCTATCTATAATAATTGTACTAAAATAATTTTACAGCATAATTAGGACAGGCAATTGCCTCGCAAAAACTATTTAAATAATCAAGTTTTAATCGCTTAATTTGAAATATTTTTGTATTTATCTCACTGTTACTTTCAAGTATTCAGTATCGCTACCTTAGCTACCTAAAGAAATTTTTAGTTTTTGTCCCTTTTAGTTTTAAAGTTCCTTGTTCAATAATTATGTTTATTGTAACGTTTTTTACATATTGTGTATTGTATTTTCTTGACTGTTTTTAAAGGCATTTAATTTAAATTTTATATTAGGCGAGTAGTTTAAATAATAAACAGTATTACCTAATTTTGTTTGGTAATACAAACTTTATCGGCCCTATTCTGTATCGCAAAGTTGCTACTGAGCAAGTGGTTTAGAACAAGGTCAGTGGTTAAGTTGCCACTTGTCTTCAATTGGTATTCTGTAGAGGCAACCAGTGGTTACGAAACTTAATTTATAGTTGTTTATGGGCAACCACAACATTTGTGGTTGTTAACGTTAGCAACTGTCAGAGAAAGGTAGAAGTGTGGTGGTAGGAAGATGGATCCGTGAACATTTTATTAGATCATGAAATTAATGAAATACACAATGAGTATGTATCTGTCTGCATTTTTTAATTTTTGCTAACAAAATCAACCATGACATTTTGTTGTGACAGGGTAATTTTGAACTGCTTTTGTTCCGTACGCCTACGGTTTCTACTTCCAGGGTCTCCATGTTATGTAATAAGTACTTAATAAAATGTTTACGTATAAAACAAATAACACCCTCTGGTCGCCGATAGCCCGATTAACAACACAAAACACCCCCACTAATAACAAAATATTCTTCTAACCTCACTTTTCTCAGTTGTCAGACTTGTTAGTGGAAAAGTTAGGTCGATTTACACTATAAAAGTGACTAATCATTCTTATTAACCACTAGTAGTAACCAGAATAGCAATTTTATTGAAAGTGGTTAAAAGGTTACTATATAGAGTTGCTTGTCAGTCAGTTGCTATAAATTTGCATGACTGCCATTAGATACGGAATAGGCCTGTATATATTATATTCTTAATATAGGCAAGGGGGGCCTAACTCAATTTTCGCGGGGTGCCCATAATTTGTCGCTACACCACTGGAAGGATGTGTATAATTTTTAGAAAAACCGGAGAAATTATTGTTCCCTGGGAGGTCGGGAGATTAACCATTATTACCTCCCGGGCAATCCAGGAGGGTTGGGAATTAAAACAAGCTTTTAGTTTTTGTATTCCAATTAGGTATCTTTGCCAGAATAGACGAGTTAAAAAGACAATTATCAATTACTTCCGATCTCTTTCTAACCAGTACCAATCTACGTTTATTTTTGCCATAATTTCTGTGATTTATGTTTATACCTATTGTATCCTATATCATTTTATCGCATTAAGAAGTATATATGTAGTGTAGGTTATCTACTTATCTAGATGCAGTTGAAAAATCAAAATGAAATTCTTTACGAACTCGCTTGTCAGTGCTTTTGTGAAATATGTTTAGACAAAAACTTCAATTTTGAGATCGTATAGAGACTATACATGCTTATAGCAAAACTAACATTCAGTTAACTGTAATAATGAAGAGCTTTTTTGGCTAATGGGGGGAATTCATAAGTAGATTTCTTAAAAATCAGACGTCTGCACCACAGGTCACCTACAGAGTCTGCCCTATAGGTTTACCTATAGTCTGTAGTTTAAAATAATTGCTTAAATACACGTCTCTTCGAGCTCGAAGCAATATCTCCCAAATACGTTTGTCTGAGCTTGCTTTTATGACATCATTTTTATATTGTCATATGTCATATGTCACAATACCTTTAGCATGGACTGAATGCAGATTACGTCATTTATAAATAAGGTAAGTCGATTATGTATGACCTTTTCACTTCCATCCTAATATTTTGGTGAAGTAAAAATTTTAAACAACGAAATCACCAAATATCCAAAAATGTTACGGGAACGATTAAGTGCTCGGTCGTCAACAACTCCGTATGTTTTTCATAAAGATAACCTTAAAGAAGACCGACCAATTTGGCCCGAGTGGAAAATAGCTGCTTTTGGGCTGTGTTTCTCGATACTGATATTTGCAGTTAAACTTTTCACTACCTACAGTAAGTATTCAATTTTTATTAATGTATAATTCAAGCATAAAATATAAAATGTAGGACAACACAAAATGAGGTTAAGGTTTTGCTATAGTGGGTCAGAGGTTTATTTATAGGGAACCATTTGTAGTGTAATAGTAAATTGATTGCTTAATGTTAATTAGTATTTAAATTGGTAAGGATTTTAATGTTCATATTAACGTGACAAGACTGTAAGTTTATTAACCCATTAACGGCCAAAGCATTGAAAATGATTAAATCTTGAAATGTTTTGATTGAAGGACACATAAAAAGCATCAATTAAGACTAATTTAGCATAAACAAAAATATCAAATTATTTTTAACAAAAAAAAAACGTAGGTGCGTATACG
This sequence comes from Lochmaea crataegi, assembly GCA_947563755.1. Taxonomy (NCBI): domain Eukaryota; kingdom Metazoa; phylum Arthropoda; class Insecta; order Coleoptera; family Chrysomelidae; genus Lochmaea; species Lochmaea crataegi. The sequence continues at coordinate 50,194,671 of OX387424.1, read as the reverse complement.
CACCTTTGGCCGAAAGTAGCATATATATAGTATATATCTTTAGACCAGTACATATCAGTCTGTGGTAGAGTGTGATATCCTGATAAAACAAGAATACCAATAAAGTTTTTCAGAAGTACTTCGTTGATTTGAAAATCATGGCAATTATTTTGGGACTCATCATAAACATTAGTAAACGTAATCAATTACTTCCTTATAAAAAAAAATTCATAAGGTGACTTGCCGCCATGCTGTGTTTTATGTCTTCAATACATCGATTGGAACTTTGTGGAGGGGTACTAGAATAAGTAGGTGTATCTGTTTTTACCCACTTGGGTAGAACAGCGGCTTTTTGAGGATCTACTCTGACGCATTTGGTTCGTTCGCATCATTAGAATCATCGCTTTCTATATTATCTTTCATATTTGGTTGTATTTCATAAGTGCCTGCAATATCTATTGCACCATTTCCCTCCCCGACTGTATTTTCGTCAATGTATTCCTCGTCGGTAATTTTATCTGTTTCCAGCGGCACATAAAGAAGATCACTTAGAGCAAGCATTTCTGCAGTGGTTAGTGCCCTTTTACTTGCCCACTTCAAAAATCGACTGTAATAATAAAAATGGAACTAGTACTTCTAATAACTTAGGATAAAAATAGTATACCTCACCTCATTATATGCTAAAGAAAAATAAAATCACTATAAATAAACTTTTCAATCCAATGAATCTCGGTTACCGCTGTTACCGCTTTTAGCCAAAGGTGCGTAAACGCATCCATCATATTTCTGCAAATTTAGCCAGGTTATTTTGAAAACATAAGTGAATATAAATATTTAGTAAATATCTTGAATGTTTTTCATTTATGTGTAGCCCAAACAAATTTCAGTTATGGTAAAATTGCTACCCAAAAAAAATTTTTTTATAGAGAGGTACATAAATAACTACAATTGAGCATATTCAGAAATTTACTATATTCAGATAAATTAATATTTTAAGTTACATAAATTTATTTCTAATGTATAAACTCTTAGTTTACAATACTATAAATTTAGATTTGCCAGATACTGCCTCGTTTTCCAAGTAAAAAATGTTTTTTAAAAGGTTGCGTTTACGCAACTTTGGCCATTAATGGGTTAATAAAGACCTAATACATCTATCTATTTATGTGTTTACTAATCACCGTTTTTAATTGAATCTCTGCATGGTGTAAGTTTATTGATATTTTGAACATTTTTAGAAAGCGCAATAGAACAAATATTTGTAGAAGATAGATTAATATCTTATCAAGTATGGACCGAAGATGGAGAAGAAATGTTTGCAGCTACCTGGAAACATGCTGCTCGATACAGTAATTTTTGGTTACCCATTGTTTGTGGAGTTTTAAGCTCCTATTTTACTTGGATAATGGTGTATCTTGATTCAGCTGTTCCTGGGGTACAACCACCAAGTCCATTTTCTCCAAAAAAATTCAAGTAAGTTCATATAAACAATTCAGTGCGTATGTCTTACAGCCATTAGGATTTCATTTCACTTACTAATTTATCATTTATTCATAACTATTTATTTTCTTCTTTATGCCTAGTTTTCATACTCAAACATATATTTATTTCTAAAACTATTTAAAAAAACATAGATTTGTTAAATATTGAGAGGTTTACAGTATAAAGTACACTTTGTACTGTTACTAAAACTTACTATTTGTTATATTTTTTTGTAAAATCAATTATTATTGACACATAATTAGGAATGAAAGAGTGCCGGGGACTTAGTAGTAGATAAATATGATTTTATATGTTTTTTTTTGTTTTCAGGGAAGAATCTGGTCACACTTTCCACTTGAACTATGTCTTTGCAATTGTAATAGGATTTCTTGTTAGTGGCTACATGTACTTTAGAGGAGTCTCGATTGTTTACTAGAGTATTTATACAAAAAAAATTATTTGACTTGTCTTACCAAATCATATTTTGACAATATTGAGGGCCAGTATTTTTTGTTGTGGTTTAAATGTATATTTTTGTATTATTTCAAGGTATATAAACTATTAAGGATTATTTAATTAAAACTAACATCTTGATGTTCTTGATAATAAACTTTAGTCTCTCTAGGTAGCTTTCTAGAATATTTTTATAGTACTTACCTAATATGGAATGTCAATTCAGAATTTCAATTATTTTTTATTTATTACTATATATATTTTTTATTTAATGCAGTTTTTATACATGGATACAGTTTCCCTTAACTAGAATATATTTCTAATGTAATTGATTCCTAATATTATATTTAATTTCAAGCATCTGAATTATATATTTATTTTTATAGTCTTTATTTATTGTATTCTTTGTAAATTTTTGTTTATGAATAAATATTTGTCTATACTGTATGTAATTATTTATGAACCTTATTTGTTGTATATTTAGTTTAATCTGCATACATTTTTCTAATTCTCTTTAACAGTCCTCAATTTCATTTTTTAGTGTCATTAGAATGGGGTTTGGGAATTAATTAGATGCATAGGAGATGCTTGTGTGTGTAAACTATGCTTATAAAAAATAATTGTAGTGATTTCAAACACCTAAATATGCAAATGTCACCGAAACTGAAGAAATATTTACAAGCCTGGTCCCATTTCAGTAGGCCTACTTTTCGAATTTATTGCAAATGCCAAAGAGTTGCATCAGTAATATGTTTTAATTTTAGTCTTACCTCTAATATAGTTTTTGTATGAATTTTGTCAAATATTTAGAATGATATTTAATATGGCGACAATAAACTGTTCTATTAATTTGGTCTAAAATAACTAACAATAAAGTTGAAGTATATTCCTTTTTTTATGAGATGTATATTTGAAGCATTGAACTTGCAAATTCTAATAAACTATTTTGAGTTACTGTTGATGTGACTCTTCTAGTTCTACTATATTTTGCTGAATATTTACCTCATGCTGTGCCCCAAATGTACACTCCCCGCCCCCAAGCGAAAAAATACCAAAAAAATTAAATGGTTTTGAAGTTGGCCTCCTTTAACAATCCAATGAGAACTATACTTCAATTCCTTCCTTTACTTACACTGTAGGGTAAGTAAGATACCCCATTAAATGTATAGGGGAATCGCGACTATTTCCCCACGCCCCCAAATGTCTGGGGACGTGCCTTCACCTACATCATGTAGGGTAGGAGAGAATTTCTATTGGTGGCATTTTTTTTAAATTAAAACACATCTTTTTAATTACATTTACAATATTTATAGTTACTTAAATTTTACTATGTCAAATAAAAAAAAATGTTTGCCGATAGTGAAATTTATTTGTATAATAATATTTATATCATATTTTGATGCTTTATCTACAGTTACAAAAAAAATCAAATATTAAAGAATCGATTAGATAGGTAAATTGAAAGATTTCATGGAGTTGCGCAATTTTAGAAAATTTCTGGTAAAAGCGTTTCGGTGGATTTTAACATCTTGCGCTCACTCATTCATTCTTAAACCGTCCTTGATAACGTGTGTTCTACAACAAACCTTTGGTTTTAGATCGGATATAATTGGAAAAAATGGAGACAATTAATGTGTTTACAGAAAAGTTCAAGAATATAATTAAGTCTCCTCTTACTACCATACAATTAGAAACGAACGAAAAGGATTTGAAATTAGGTAAGTGGTGGAGATTTGTACTAATATAGATAGACCAGTTAAAAGTTGTGCGAAAAATTTTAAATGTACTGGGCGAATCAGAAAGTTAAGAATGTTTCGAAAATGGTTTTTAATATGAGAAATTTAAAATTATTGGAAATAATAGCTTCGAATAGTTTTTTTGTTGTTCTGAAACTATTCAACCGATTATTATCAATACTTTGTACATAAATATATGCCTGTAACAAAATTAAAATATTAATATTTCCTGTCGACTCTACAGGATAAATAATAAGGGTTAGTAACCAATTGGTTCATTCATTTAATATGTTTCGTTATATAACTAGAGTATACCATTTTTGAAATGAAAAAAAAAACTTCTATTCCCATTTAATTTTTTTAATACCTATCGTTAAAAATTGAATTATTTTAAATGAAAATAGGATTGATACGCACTATCACATTTTTAATCAAAGAGTATATTACTTCGAAAATTGAATCACTTGTGATATTATACTACCGATCATTTTTGTTCGGAGATATATATTATTAAATTTATAAACTGCAGTTCTGGGCTCTGGGGCATATATCTACGTGGATTCAAACCAAACATAAGACATACCTACTGAAGCCACGTGCTTAAGCAGGAATCTCCTGGTCAAAAAATCCTCGGAGTCGCCGACCAACGAAATGTGCATTAACCTTAAGCAGGGATCAAATAAAGAAAGTGATAGGATTGCTCACCAGTCACTGCTTCCTATCAAAAGAAAACACATGCGTACCATTTGTATGCTGGATAAACCTATATATTTGAGATCAGCTGTGCATGGAAGGGGGGAAATAAGGGATCTTCAAATAAACGGGACAGCCATAATCACAAAAATATATTATTACAAACAGTGCGTTTAGTTAAAGTATTATTATAGTATAAAATGTTTATCTTTACAGATCCTTCTAAGTCTACCGAATGGTCTTCCACTAACGACAAAAAATCCTGTTCATATTGTCGTGTTGAGTTTCCAGATAATCAAATACAAAGAGAGCATTACAAATTAGATTGGCATCGTTATAACTTGAAACAATCGCTTTTAAGTAAACCACCTATATCTGAAGAAGATTTTAGTACTAAAATTGAAAAAGGTAAATAAATATTTAGGTGATTATTATCGTTTATCCTCTTTAATATTGAACTATTTCCACTGATGCGCTGTACCAGCTTAAATAAATGTTATTGTGAGCTATGAGGTGAGTAACTTCACTTCCTGAGGTTCAACACTGTGAAACAAGAAATATCTGCCCGGAGCTTAAACTACCAACAAAAATTAACTAGGTAATACATGTTGATGCTCCGGCTACTAAACTAATGGGTTCTGTAAGTACCATTTACACAAAACTGAGAAGGAAAGAATATCTGTTTATGTTGAACTTGTTATTTTAAAGAAAGTCAATTGTTTGATCAGAGTTATACTTTCTTATGTTAACTGGGTGTACTTATTTTAGATGATATGTCCAGTATATCAGGGTCAGATTCCGAAAAAGAAGACACGCTCGATACGATTGCCAACTCTCAAGGAAAAATATTTTTAAAAAACGACAAAGGGGCAGTTGTTTCACTATACAAATCACTAATTATGAATAAAAAGGTGAGTAGTAACTAAATTTTTATAATTATTGTAAATCATTATGGTGTTCGGAAAAGACACTTTTCGTATGTGTTAGAGACAACTTTGTTTCAACAAGCCGGTGGAAAATGATGAAAATATCATTTAATTAGACATAAAATAACTATAGATACTAACTAAAAGCGTTTTTAGTTACTTTCTGATTTGTGATGTAATTATTAAAAGTTATTCACGCAATATTCAACAAAATATTTCAATAAATCGGAAAAATAATCATAAAATGCAATAGTTAATACCTTGCGTGCGGACATAGTATAATTGGATTGGAATTGCGGTCCAGAAAATACGCTTTTCCCATGCGAGCGTGACAATTTCCCGTGTGTGGTGCAACCCATGCGCGCATGGGAAAAGCATTTTTGAATGGATACCATTATTTGTTGATCAATTTTCATAATAGTTTCCTATCTACTCTCCACCATGTCCTGTTTTGGTGCGATTACCTAAGGCCGCGCTCTGTTTTAATACGAATTTCAATCGTACGTAAAAGTGGTCGTACGAATTGATCGCTCACACTAAATACTTTTTCTCCGTCTCGCCCGTAGTGTTCCGGTGATATTGCATTCGTGAAGTACTCTTTGTTAGAATCGTGATGAATAATCTTTACCTCCAAGACAATCCTCTTATTACTCAAAGACTTCGGCGGCATCGTCGCTGTCGTAGATCCGAATGGGTGCGTGAAATATATTTGAAAAGAATTCAATTAATAAACTTTTCTACATCCATTATTTCAACTATCGACTTTGATAACAAACGTACGAATAGGTTTCAAAATCCCAAGAAGTTTGGATTTGCTTCGGACGTCGGACTACACGTACGTATACGTACGACTAACTCGTGCGCAGTCTGAACGATCCCATATTCCCATATTACCGATTTATAAACTTGCAGTTGCCGCTTTCGCTCGCAGTTGCCGTTCCCGTTGAAAGTTAAAAAGCTACTTTCACATTTGCATTTATATTCTCCGTTGCTGTTACCGTTCGCCGTTGAGCGTGAAGTTCCCTGATGTTGAAACATAACGAAGTTTCGCAGTTCGTGCCGTTCGCATATTAACCAATCAAAGGCCTGGTCGTTTGACAAGAATCGGGTTTAGTGGGCTTAACATAACCTTAAATATGTTATTAAAAACTGAGTAACTAAGTCACGTTGATTAAGATTTATTTTTGTTGATTTGATGATTTGTGCTTTGTGACACAACACAACGGGGGCGAACATCAAACGTCAGGTTTATAAATTGACAATATCAACGACAAACAGCAAATGGAGCGGGAACAGTAATGGCGACGGCAACTACAAGTTTATAAACAGACCTTTAAGGTTGGGATTGTTTGTGCGTGTTTGTACGTGTACGCACGAGCGAAATTCGTACGAAAACACATTCAAACTGAGCACGGCCCAAGACTTCTGCCCCATCGTAACTGCCTTTTAGGGGGCAAACATTAAAATAGTGGACGTCAACATTCTTAAATCCCATACGATTCAGTTATTCTTCAGCAAATATTTCCAAAAATCTAGTGTAATGAACGTATTATATAAGTACTAAATTTGTAGCTCGTTTTTTATTAAAAAAAAAATTTACTTTCGATAACCCATCAAATATTTTTTTAGGAACTAATTTCAGATAAAGATATTGAAAACCGTCTTTGGAATTACTGTTGTATCAATAAATGGACCATATTGATGGTAGGCGGCGGCCATTTTGCAGGAGCTGTTTTTGTAGGTAGTGAAGTCATTCTGCATAAAACGTTTCATTATTATACAGTTAGAGCAGGTCAAGGAGGATCACAAAGCTCTAAAGATTCAAAATCGGGCGGGTCACAACCAAAAAGCGCTGGCGCATCTCTTAGAAGAAACAACGAACAGGCTTTTATCCAGGTAAAATAAATAGTAATTTTGTAAACTGTTCGTAGGTGTTTATATCTCTTTATTTCAGCATGTTAGAACGCTTCTTGAGTCTTGGAAGGAACATTTAGAACGTGGTTTAGTAATATATCGTGCGAGTGGAGGCTACAACCAATCAATTTTGTTTGGAGGTAACAATTCGTTTTTGAATAAAAAAGACATGCGAACCATTCCGTTCCCTACAAGAAGGCCAACTTTTAAAGAAATAAAACGGGTACATCAGTTACTTTCGACAGCGACTGTATACGGTAAGTTTAGATTTATTTATTTTATAGTCAAGCATTTGCTTTTTAAATACTTAGTTTTCTGTATTTTTAAATTAACTTATTTTGTTAGATTCCGTAGAGAAAGCTACAAAGACATTTTCAAAAGAAGTTTCTCCTGAAATTGAATCAAAACGTAATAAAATTCGATCATCCTGTATAAATAGAGCAAAATCACGAGAAACCGTTGAAAGACCGCTTCCTACCGAACATATTACTAGTAAAAGCGAAACAGAAGAAGAACCTGATGAACTATTATCAATGGTAGATGTAGAAATATCTTTTGATGACCTAAAAGAGTTTGATAATAGTCTAACTGGCGAACAAAGAAAAAAAGCGATTAAGAAGAAAAAACCTAAAAAGAGTAAAAATAAAAAACTGAAGGAATTAGAAGAATCTAGAAAAAATAATTTAATAGAGTTAATATCTAAAGGAAATTTAGATCAATTACAACTTCTTTACGATGATCATCTAAAATTGGTAGAAGAATCTGAAATAGAAAAAAATGCCCAGGAATTCATAAACAAAATTGTAGATAATGATTACAATACTCTATTACATATATCTGCTCAAAAAGAACAAAAAGATATTATGAATTTTTTATTAGAAAATAACGCCAATCCGTGTTTGAAAAATAAAGACCAACTAACAGCTTACACGTGCACGCAAAGCAAAGAAATTCGAGAATTTTTGAGGCAGTATGCTAGAGATAATCCCGAAAAACATAATTACAATAAGGTAATATTATAGATAATTTATAAATTTTAGAAATCATTTACAATAAAGAGTAAATTTATATTTTGTCACTATTAAAATAATTAAGTTATTGTTCACTATAGGCATGGATATATTGAACTGTCAATAAGTGTAGCTTCATTGAATATTTAAATAATTTTCTTGAATGTCGGATTCAAACGAATTTTGAAAAAAATTGTAGATAAACTAAAGTTTGTAACACTGTGCGGAGTGCGAAACAAGAAATTGTTTTAAATTAAGTTTTAATTTTCAATCTATTCTTAACATTTTAGATTTTGGTTCTTCACGATAACTCGATTTCTGGGAAAAATGGATAAAAAAAATTCCAATAAATTTTTCTGTACAAAGAACTAAGGTTGCTGTGGAGGATGACAGTGTCAGTTGATTCACAAGAAGTGTTGTACACAAGAGGCTAATCCGCCAAACCATACCGACGTTGCCACATTTGTTGAAACAGATCATTCATTAATTTATCGAGACGGGCAAGGAAAATGATTGAAGAAGCTATACAGTGTTGAAAAAATGGCTTCTTCAATCATTTTCCTTGCCCTTCTCGATAAATTATTTTTTAACGAAGAATAAGAATTATGAGGTTATGATTTTGACGAAATTGACAGTTTATACATTTATAAACGTGGCAACCTCGGTATGGTTTGTGCGGATTAGCCTCTCGTGTAAACACCGAATAGCTGCCAATCAGCTTTAGTGGAGTGCCTAGAGCGTTAAAAACGTTAAAACCTCGGATCTCTCAGGGACTGGATGAAATTAAATTATTTTTGCGGGAATGTGTTGTGAATAACATAAATCAAAATCTCTACCTATTTAGAAGTTGTGCATTTGATTTTGAAATAGTAAAAATTGATGATTGCAATAACTTATGTTCTATAATACAGATTACACTGTATAATTTTTTTTTTGTGAAAGAAGTGAAAGCTATTGCAAGAAATAAGTAAATTACGAATATTTAAATGAAAAAATTAAATAATATATAAATTATTTGTTTATTTAAATAGCTTGCATTAAAAAAAATTGTCTTCTATTACTATAACACATAAGTAACATATTGGTAATTATAAAAAATAAGCAAATTATGACTATAAATATTAAGAAAATATTTGTTTATTTAAATGTTTACATTTTTTCAAATATCATCTTCTATTTCATTTATTTGAATCATAGTCGCTGTATTTAAACAGCTGTCGTCGTTGCACCGTAGACATGCTTTTGCAATTGCAAAATAACATTTTTAATACATTTTCCGGAGCAGGTAATTGATTCATAGTTATTGGATGATAGATATTATTGGAATAGTTCCATCCCCAATTTTCGATAATTAAATCATTTCCTAGCCATATCTGGATTTGCAGGTAAACCCGTTTTAAGTGTTCAAAAGCTGCATCACATGTGGGAGGTAACGAAGATAAAATAACACTTGTGACTTTGGCAGTTGCTTTGATGAATGGATTGAACCTAAATGTATTCACATCTGTAATTTTTGCCGAAGTACCATTCAGACCCAAAATACATGTAATATCAGCATGAAATATATTATTTGCATCTTCATTTACATTTTTACTGCTGCTGAGTTATGTACTTAGATCATTTCGCTTCTCGAAATTTTTGGCAAACTTAATTTTTCTTTTATTGTAAAACGCTGAAGTAGTATCATAACCCGTGAAAGCATCTAAGAATGGAAAATGTTCTTTACATGCCGGTAGACATTTTTCTAAACTTTTCGATGAAAATATTTGTTGGTTAACCTTGCCTCGGGATGGTTTTTAGAAAATATATTTCACGATCGGTAGGTGCCAATGCAAATAAATTTTCGGACGTCATCGCTCAAAGTTGGAGTATTTATTTTACATATGAAATTGTTAAACTGATGCGCCGCCCAACGCTTGATAAACGAACAGTTGCTACGGTGACGTAATTTATCCGATTTTTTTATCCACTTGCATTTCTGTTCCTTCCTATTTAGCCGATAGCAAACTACGATTTTTGTACTCACAAATGGGAACTATTTTACATCAGTGGATTTGTCACTGTTACCCACCATAGCAGACTAAGTTCTTGGTATAGAAAAATATGTTTTGTTTTAAATCCATATTCTCCACAAAAAAGTTAATAAACTGAAACAAAAATGTTAAGAATAGATGCGACTTGTTAATTAAAACTAAATTTTGCCACTCCACAGAGTGTCTCAACTTATTGTGAAAAACAACCTTTTTCTTTAAACCTGTATATTATATTCCCTAGAATCTATAAGGTACAAACTAATGAATGTTTCGTTATGGAAGACTTCTTAAATTTTGTTCGGTTTCTTTAAGGCTCAAATACCTATAAATGCTTTAACAAATGAAGAAGTTGCTGAAAAGAAAAAATCTATGAGAAAAGTGAAAAGGGAAAAAGAAAAAGAGAAGAAAAAAGAAAATGAAATTAAAAGAAAAGAGGACGATGATAAAAAGAGATTTTTAAACCTGAGTGATAGAGAAAAGGTAAGTTGCACTTTAGAATTATTCGTTTTCATTATTAAATATGTTCAACAAATTTCTCTTGGTTTAAAAATGCATTTAAAATTTTCAATTTCACATTTGATTAGTGAAATGTCGATTTTGTGCTTATTTTTATTTAACTACCTAATACAATACTATCTTGGTTAAATGCAGACTTATTCAGCTCTGTGTGTAGAAACATTAATTCAATCTACTTAGAGGGGAAAAGTGTGAAGCACTGCAGAATGAGTTAGTTTAGTAGTTAACTTGTTTGTTAAAGGCAATAATTTTAAACTAATTTGTCAGTTCATTAAATAACAAAAAGAATAGTAAAAAAGTTTAAAACAAACAATAAAAAAAAGAAATACAGAATAATGATAACACTCAGGAACAAAGGCGTAATCAATATGGAAGAAATAAAAAGCAACCTCTGAGACTAGTTGTTTTAAAAGTGAAGTCAGAGGATGTTAAAAGTAGAACGAATGAAACGCAACAGAAACGAAACGACATATATTTTTAAAACCAAAATACTTCTTATAAAATTTTTCCAAGTTCTGCGAAACCATTGATTTTAAGCTTTAATGTTAATTCGTTTGTTTGATATGAAATTTTTTTTTTCGTTTGCATTTAAAAAATATGTACAGTCCTTTTCATGTTATTATATTTGTTATAGAGGGCGCTAGCAGCGGAAAGACGAATCATCAGTCAATCTGGGCAAATCACAAAACGTTGCTTTTTATGTGGTGCTGATATAGCTGGCAAAGTACCGTTTGAATACATGCAGAACTTATTTTGTACTATAGATTGCCTCAAAGCTCATAGAATACAAAATCCTATCGTGCTATCATAAAGTCAATAACATTTTTATATGTTTTTAGGTAAAATATACCGTTATTTTGTTCTTGATTTTATTAATATAAAGTACTATGGTACTTTACTAATATTTTGGGATAGAAATAAATTTTTTTCATATTTTTTGTTTTTATTTTATAACATTTATATGATGATAACAATTTCTGTCAATAAATTATAAAATTCACCAATGGTAACGCAATGATCCTCACACAGACGAAGACAAAATGTTTTAAACTTTATGAAATTTTTTTACAACAGATTTTCTTTACTTTTGCTCGAAGGCAGTTACAAATCGTAAAAATCAAATAGGAAATTAAATATAAAGTATCTGCGAATATTCTTATTCCTAAAAAAATAAATTTAATGATGGGCAACAAAACAAAGTGGGTACCGGGAAACAAAGATATACCTAGTAGGCAATGAAATGACAGGTACCCTTGAATTGGAAGGGTCTGAAACAGAATTCACTGGTCTCGAACCAGTATATCAAAAACTGTAGTACAGGAGTGTGTATCTCGGTGGATTAAAACAAAACATTAGATGTACTGGAACCTAAGAAGAAACTCCTAGTCAAAAAATCCTCGGAGTCTCTGACCAATGAAATACTAAACCTAAGAAGGAGTCAAATAGAGAAAATGAGAGAATTACTGACATTATTGGAGATATAAACTCCTGGGACTGAAGTGCACAAGGGAGGTTTTCTCCAAGAAGGATCGTGTGAAAAGATTGTTAATCCTGATAAGGGCAACTAGTCTATTCACATAAATGGTACAACCAAGAGCACAAAAATGTGCTGAGGATTCGAAACCTCGACTGGATGTACTTGCGCAATTAATCAATAAAACAAAAGTAGAAAGGCTGCTCCTCAGAATGCATTATCAGGATTTTTACGAGTCCTTGTATAAAAATATTCGCGTTACATTAGATATCTTATAGCTATCTAATTTCGCACATTAAAAATGCAATAGTGAGTAGGAATTAACACTTTACTGCCACAGTGACTAAAAATTGAACTTCGATGTTTTACAATATATTAAATTATTGCAGACATGCCAGGTTTTTAAATATTTAGTTTACAATTCTTTATAAAAAAATTAAAGAAGGAGATGTATCAGGCAGCACAAATGAATAAAAAAATAGTGAAACTGAGTTTCTGAATTATTAATACTAGAAAATTGAAAAGAATCAACTTCACTTCTACCAGGTGTTCGAAAAGAGTAGGACATAACCGATATAAAAGCAGAGTCCATAATAATCTGATTAAGTCGCATTTGGTTCCAAACGATATAGGCGTCATTTATGCTTTCATTAGTCTCATTATATGAATGATATGGCAGGCAAGCGTTCAAATTACACTTTCACATAATCTATTTTTTATATTTTTATATAGAGGAGCATGGAAATAGTTGAATGAGATGTCAAAAATCGTCGAAAACAAAACATGTTGAACCAGTAGGAAATAGAATCACTACCCGTACGAACGATGAACTAAAGTTGATTCAAAATCAAGCCATCAAACTGATTGGTGACGCAACAGTAAAATTTTCGGGAGAGGCGACATGTTAATAAGTCGCGCCTTATGTATTATAACAAGCAGCGCGGAGACTGCGATGTTGCAGATCAGCGCAAAAGTGTCTGCTCGTACGTTCAACTTTTCCTCGTTCTTGTGGGTTGTCCGTTGTAAAAATTGAGGTTCCCTAGTATTTCACGTCAAACACTTCCAAAATTTCATTAGTACAATACACTTTAGTTGGGAAATATACCGAAAATAAAGAATGATCGAAGGGAGATCATAAAGCTAGTAAAATTTGTTATTTTTGACTGATTTTTTGTGTGTAATTTATTCTCTACCGCTCCCACCACTGCATTTACTGTTGAAAAAAAAGTTTATATTTTAAACACTAAATTAATTACAATGTACATAAATGTTTGAAAATGTATCACAGTTAATAGTGAAAATGGTTTTAAAATCCTTTAATGGTGCTATAGTGAAAATACCCAGTAACAACTAGTACACCTGTAATTAGGTTGACTATAAAATTTATTTAAAATATGCCATATTTTACATAAATTTTTTAGCACTCAATTTGAAATAATGATAAATTCGTACAATACAATACAAAGAAAAAGTTTTACAATAACTTTTATATGTTAAAAATTGACAGTAAACTAGAAAAATAAATGATAATAAAATAGTATATTGTGCAATAAGCATTTTTTAATGTATTCATATTCGTGTCTCAATATCGATTAAATGAGAGTTTAACACTCTATTTTTTTTACTCCCAGCCTTAATTTTCTCATTAGATATGCATCAATATCAAGAACTTACGAGTGAACTGCAAATTTTATTAATTGAAGATCTGTAGCATAGGTAGTAATATCCATATTGAATCTTGGCCGAATATTGGGATGTTGCATTTCTATTGGATGTTAACTGGTATCTTAAGGAATATAGTTAAATAGTATATTACATACCTAGGCCAGTAAAGTAAGAAATGTCTCAAATCACATGTAATTGTCGGCCGAAGCGAAGCTGAGGCTTTCTTATTTACTGGCCGAGGTGTGTATACTATTTTTCTGTTCGACGGAGCCGGAAGGCGGCAACTTCGTTTAGCGCGGCGGCCCGAAAGTTGATGCTTTCCGGCCGGAGGACAGAAAATACAGTTCCTAAGTCTGGGAGTAGAAAAATATGGTTAAACATACAACTTTTGTTGTTGTTCTTGATTGTTCATTTTTTTTTCTCAAACAAGAATGTAATTAGCAATTTTCAATTTTGTACGATTGAAAAATAAAATTCTAAAATAAATATAAATAAAATATAAATTTGGTCAACAGATCACAATTATAGCATGCTACTGTTTTTGCCAATAAACCATCTTTTGTAAAACAGTATGCAATATTCTTAAATTTTGGAATTATTGTCAGTTTTTTAGTTTCAAGGAAAATTTATCTTTAAAATTCCATCAAATAACAAAAAACTGTTTTTACAAGAGAAACTATTTAATATTGCTCGCAAAATTCCAGACAAGTTGTCCTTGAAACGGTTTTCTAAATTCCCAATCCTGCTAATTGTCTAGATTTTAAAAATAAATCGTTTGGTCCTCAGAATATAATCATGTAAAACTGACATAACCAATATAGGTACCATCTTTTAAAATTTAAACCCGTTTAAAATATAAATTACAAAAATAATTTAATAAGTTTTTTTAACATAACATTTGAAACTAAAAGATATAGAATGACTAAGGTTTAATAAAAAAATAATCTTTACTTATTATCAGGTAAATTGGTAAAACCAGAGTCGAAAAGTTTTGAAGAATAATTTACTTTGGTAAAAACTTGAACGTTAGAGACAATTATTATACAGTAGGTTCATAAAGTATGGAATAAATTCATCAGTTCTTAAATCAAATTTTTTTTTTCAAAGAACCGAAACTCGTTGACTTTTATTTTCAAGGTTCTGCATTCTACTACAAAATTTCATTATACAGAGTGATCGAATATAATAACGTAATCAGCAATTTCTTCAGATACAACACCTTATGTGTTTGGTGAAAATTTTAGATTACTCTCAACGATTTAATTCCGATAAAGTACGAAACTTCGGATACAACGGACAAGATTTAACAGATATAAGGACAACATAATAAATATTTTTATTTATTGCAAAAAAATGACGCCAGTATATTAGTTTGGATTACCCTGAATAGTGAAATTTTGTTGTACAATGCAGAAGCCTAAAAGGTTTTCTTTTCATGTTTTTGGTTTTAGAAATCACGAATTTATTCTATACTTAATATGTCTCAATATAATTGTATTAGAAATCTTTTTTTATAACATGCATATGTCAAATATTTTAATATTAATGGGTCTTTCTATACCTTCGCACACAACAATAAGTTTCCACAAGAGAAACTGTAGATAATTAAAAAATACCACTTTTCCCTGTTTTTTTTTCTATTATCAATAAAATTAAAAAATATACTAATCCGGTAATTTTGGATTCATCACAGGTATCACCAAGTCTTCCATATTAGGAATTACCAACACTTTCTAAAATAAATAATTAAGCGTTAAATAACCTTAGAAGACAATGCTCAACAAAAATTATGAACCAACTAACAAATTTCATGAGTAAATAAAAATCTCCAGATTATTGTAATAAATATGGGAAAATTAGTTCAAAAATGAAAAACGAAATATTATTATGCAGTAGCTGCTTTTGTTTCAGCTACCGTTATCAAGAATAATTAAAAAAAAGTGTGTTTGTCAGCTCCGACGCACGACTGGTGTTTACGATATCAATTGTTAGGAGTCCTTACTAGTTTTAAATGGAAATGCAGTGCGAGTGTATAAACACAAATAATAAAAATACGAACAAAAATTATCACCGTGTCCAGGATTCGAACCTACGCCTACAATTCACAATTTTCGCAGACAAACTTCTATACCACTCGGCTACGGAGACATAATAATTTATCAACCAAACTGTTGTATATAGATGTATGTCAAAACTAAAAAAGTTACGTTTTATCACATAATTAAAGGAATTAATAATAATAATTTTTTATTTAATAAAAATTATTGTATTGTCATCGGTCCTTGACAAGTTTGCAAAATTTCGAATTCATAATAAATAAGTGAAATGTGCGCAAAGGAACGTAACACCTCACTTTTAGTTAATTCTCGATTTTACTCATAAAATTTTCATACCGCGGGCTAAATATGAAAATCCTTTCTCAAGGAGGTAAACTCCAAAAAGATTTGTATTTTAAAAATGGCCATTTTTTAGAACAGATATAAAAATCAAACTGTAACAAAAACCATTATTTAGTTTTGATGCAGTTAGTCTTTTTACAAATGTACCAGTCCAAAAAACTATAGAACTCTTCAGATCAAAATAAAAAACTAATCAGACGCTTGTAAACGAATCAAATTGGGCGTAGAATTATTAAAATTATGTATAACAAAATAGTTATTTTTTCACTACTAGCCTCTAAACCTAACTTTATTGACTTTTGTTGGGGTAGTAAAGTTGTTCATTATTAACCAAGGTAGGAAAATACAGAGCCTACTTGATTATAACTAAATCTCAATCCATTTAATAGAATGTGAGGTTAACTTGTGCACAGTTGTCATGTCATGTGAAACAGGATAGAAGTCGAAAAACTAATATTTAAAAAAATAAAATGCCAGTAGTGAAGTAGTGAAAAAAATGCTATATGAGCCACGGTAGAAAAGTGTATTAATGTCTCGGATCCATTAAAGACCTGGAAGCTTCGCTTCTCGGTCTTTAATGGACCTCGACAATAATACCTCACTTTTCTACCTTGGCGCATAATTACTATTATGCACCTAGGACGAAAAACTGTCTATTATAGTCTAGCCTGCAAATTGATAGCCGTGGCTAGCAAGCAGGCGAGACACTAGACAGTTCTTCGCCGAGGTGTATATTACACTTTTTCGTCGACTAATTATTAATTTCTGAATGAAAAATCGACTATTTTTGAAGGCAAGTACTTTTCGTCCGCTGTGCAAAAGATAAGTTTCATCTGGTGCATCTCGAAGAAATCTGTTTATTATATCTCGTCTAAATTCTCTAGATTTTTTCACTTTGTACCCAACTCCTTGTTTTTTCAAAAATGCAATAGGTTTCGGAAATTCGGATATTTTAACGTTTTAGCGTACGTAAAATGTCATTTTTTGTAAAGGTCGACGAAAATAGCTATTTGTGTATTAAGAGCGGAAAGTGATACTTTGCCTCTTGAGGCAGAGAGTTGCCCGGGCAATCTGCCGAAAGCGGCAACGCACTTTCTGCTCGAATTGCACACAAGATTTTTTCCACGATCACTTTATTAGAATGTGATGTTGAAAACATGTAACAATTACTTATTATTTATATTTATTGCCTACAATATTTAAGTTGAATGTACAGTTTTGGCAATCATTAATATTTATCCCATTTTGTGCAAATAGTAGGTAGGTACTTAAATATGCAATCACTATTGCATCTAGGTTGCATCTTCTGACTGTTATATTTTTACTAGGTAAATTTTATAAAATAAGGTTTAATTTCGTTCGAAATATCTTCAAATATTAATATTTCAACTAAAATATTCAGACTGCCCTACATTTTGTTTTATTATACCTATTATTTACTACCTTTCTTTAGTTTATTGTAAATGAAAACATGCGAGCGGAAACAATGTCAAATTGTGACAGATCACAGAAAACATCAACTTTGGGTTAGATTTGAGTGTGCAAAAGCCTACTTTGGGTAGTGATCGTAGGAAAACATATTTTCAATTCAATAACGATTGCTTTGAACAACATTTTTGCATTGTCATGGGCTCTTGCTTTTCACCGATTTGATCCAATATTTACATGGAACATTTTGAAATCCAAATAGTCAATAATCAAAATTTAAAATCCATTGATATTTAGAAACAATAAATATAATGTAAATGTTTACAATTTATAAAACTGGTCGTTAGATTTTTTTGTCGATTGGTTCATTTCGTATCAAAAGCCTATTATTACCTGAAATTCTTGGACTAGTTTTTTCTCTATCCAACTGGTAACCATAATATAACTAATATTTCTTTCACCTACTATCGGTCTGGCAGATAGAGACAGATCTGGAACTGGACGAAAGCCCATCCATACTCGATCTGTTGGAGGAGGTGGAATATTTAATACTAGAGTACCTACCAAAGATTTTACTTCTACTTTTAATCTAAGGTGTGTATTCGATACACCTGAAAACCGAAACGGGATTAAATAAAGCAAAAATGTTCTATAAATTTAAATATTAACCTTCCATAGCTTTCTTTATATACCGATTTTCTGTAGCAGCTTGAAAAAATTTCGATTCTGCTAATCGGTCTACCATTTTCATTAAATTTTTCTTGCCGTGACTAGAGCCTGCAGGAGTTTCCTGAGGCGTATTTGGTAATTCGTGAAGACCTTCTTCGTCAGTACTACTTTCTGCGGAATCATCCACGTCGGAGTGATATATCGCAGATTTAACTACATTAGATTTGTCTAGAAAACAAACAATGCAAATTCTCGTACATCACTGTATATTCATAATTTTCAACTAAAGATAAATCATTGGATTATTCTCTTCGAGAACATTTAACTATTCATCAGACTGAAAACAACGTTAAGTGTAAAATAAAAAAGTAGTTCTTGAAGTTTATTTGATATTATTCATTGTCTTACTTACCAAAAGCTTGCGGATTCTTCAGTCTCATTAAATTGAGTTTTGTTTGCAAAGTTAGAACGATAAGCCCTTCATAAACAATATCCAAATCAATCCAGATCCCTCTTTCATCCATTACGGGCTTACCGGTTCTTTTAATGATCGGGGAAGTTTTTCCTAAAGACATTTCTGGAATCAACAGTTCTTCAATAAAATAAGGAAGCTTAATAGTCGATAGTTTCCGTTGTATTCGATCTTTGACTTTATCTATGAAACTTTTGTTGCGGCCACAGTCGAAAAGTACTCGACCAATAAGAGCGTTTAGCCAGAGAAGGGTATCATCTTTGGACTCTTCTATGTCATGAGGCTCTTCTACGTCATGTTTTTTTTCTTTTGGATGACTGGAAGATTTTCTGGAAGACTAAAAAATGGGTTGAAATATCTACTGTCCAGATAAATGAATGTATTTACTATCTAGCTTAAAACACTTACCTTGAAAATACTCATATATCGTAAATATTCAAGTTCAATTGGAGCGGGTTCAACGAGATTATCACAAACATCTTTGTCTGAATTACTACTAGAGTACACAGATTTTAATTCTAAATCCTTATTCTTATGTGTAGCGGTGCACAATCTTCTATACCAGTCTTCCTTCTCTCTGTCAGTCCTTCCGAAAAGGTAGAGTTTTATTTCATTAGTATTACTCTGCAAAACATCCATTTTTTAATATTAAAATTGCTAGTTGAAAACGTTCTTCGAACGAAAATTATGTGTTACCGATATACATAGTAGGCACGTGTCTATGACGGCAATAAAAAATTCAGGAATAGTATAACGAAATTGTGTAAATCACGTTCGCATATCATATTAACCGTTTTTATTTTAATATTCGGTTCACAAAGCTTTACAATAAAATACCCATTCCGATTTCAGATAGGAATAGATTTAATGAGGTGGCTAATTGGTGTATGCTGGTCCTCTGAATCTATATTATGTTCTCCAACCCGACTTTTTTTATGTCAAGCATCAAGACTGCACCTTTCATGTAGTTTCTTGACGGTAGTTTCTCTTGGTGCTAGAAACTGCACATTCTTTTACTGATGGTTTCGTCTGTCAACTCCATTAGCTTACAGTGCCCCGTTAGCATACCTACAGTTTTCATATCATTGCTTATTAGATCTGCCGTAAATTTTTGGCGAATGTCCTCTAATGAACTGTTTCGACTGTTTATGTCCTGGTGAGATTTCCCCTCCCACGTTTATTGTCGATTTTGCGATGCCCCAGAAGTGTTTGAATGAATGAATGATATTTATTCAAATATCAATAGTTAAACAAAATTTTTTTTTACAAAAGTAGTAATAATAAGGATGTATTGAAAAGTAAATAAAAACAAAAAGCCCACAAGAACCCTAGGTTGTGCATGGGCAATAATTGTATCTTTACATTCAGAGAAAAAAAATTGTTCTCATCTAAATTCTTATATATAATCAGGGCCGGACCGCGACCTTTGGGGGCCCTGGGCTAAAGATATCCGGACTACCCACGAAATAATTAAAATATTTGCCATTTTCCTAAAGAAAAAATGATTATGCAACGACTATTTCCCTCGTCTTAATTTCCCCCAATCACAATTCGCGTTCGCCTTCGACTCAGATTTTTGTTGCCACCAGCACTCGTGCTTGTTAAAATATTACTTGGCAACGTGTTTTTTCGGAAAAATTAGATGCCCTTATGATATTACTTACGAAAATACATTATAAACTTAGGTCAAAATAAACATGTACCTTCTTTATCTTTGGTAAACAATTAAAAAAAAATTAAAGCCATAAATTCTCAACAAACATAATTTAAATGAAAGAGGATTGATAAATGAACATAATAAATAACAATAATACATTTATAAAAATACTTTTCTACACTTTTGTGCTGCAAATTCTTTCTATTTTTTTACTGGTTTATTATATTATTCGGGGCCCCTTGAACCCGGGGGCCCAGGGCTGGAGCCCATTAAGCACATACGAAGATCCGACCCTGTATATAATATAGCAAAATAAAATAAAATATATACATCGTGTCCCAAGTTATCGTTTACAGGCAATATCTCGCTTAATGAAGAAGAAAAAATTACAGTGTTCAAAATTATTTCCCGCAGATTCCATACAAGCTTCAAAAAGTCTTAAACGCGCACTTCTGTACGCAGCCTGAAGCATAGCTGGTGTGATACTACGACATGCCTCACGAATGCGTTCTTTAAGATCATCTAAATCTAAAGGCTGTGTTTGATATACTAATTCTTTAAGATAACCCCACAAAAAAAGTCCAGTGGCGTTAGATCGGGGAGGCCAAGCTATAGCCCCGTAAGTACCTATCCATGTGTTGTGAAAAGACTGATGGAGATTATCTGCAACTATGCCTGTATTATGAGGTTGAGCATCGTCCTGTTGCCAGATCATTGTATTTCGCTCTGCCAAAGGAATGTCTTCCATAAGTTCAGGTAATTTTTGTTTTCAGGAAAACCTAAATACCTGTGTCCAGTCAATGTGCCCTCGTAAAAGTATGGCCCAATCAAATGACGATTGAATATCCCACACCCATTTATACCCCAAACTGTTTGAAAACGAGTTGAACGAACCCAGTGAGCATTTTCGTTCGACCAATAATGGGCATTGTGTGTATTAACTACACCATTGTTGTGGAAGCGGCTTTCATCACTCCAAAATTTTTGATTGAATAGTAAGGGATTGTCGGCAATCATAACATGGATTAGAGATATGAATTCTAATATTCTGTCGAAATCAATACGCCTCAGTCCTTGAATTAAAAAATGGGTGATATTTGTGTTGCTTCAAAATCGTCTGTATCGTGCTCTTGCTTATTTCCAGTTCTTCGGCTAAGTTTCTAACAGAAGTAGGATGATTGATAACAACATACGCAAGTACATTAATTACATTATCATCAGTTCTCACTGGATATCGGTGCAGTGCACGGTTTTTGTTTGGGAACGAACCGCTGCGCATTTAGGAAACACCGTGTGTTATACCTGAAGACGTTGAGGAAAACGTTCTTGGTATAAACGGGCCGCTCGTCGAGCCTTTTTCCTGCATTCACCATAAACCAATAGCATATCAATGTTCTCGTCTGGACTAATTTATTATTTATTTATTAATAATTTTGAATTCAAATTTGTGGATGGTATAAAAATTTAATTCGTCGATTAACTACAACACCCTAGGTACTATTCGCAAATGATTGTTTTTCTGCACTTATTATTATTAACAGTGATTAATTTTTCAACATAAAAAGCATCAGTTTTTTTAAACAAAACATTAAGCTACTTTTATCTCGTGAAGTTTTTAAAAACAGTTGCGGAAGCAATAAGGATAATTGGGTAAAGCAAAAATCATAAAATGTTAATTTTTTTGGTGCTAATAATAAAAAAACCAACAAGTATGTTACATCGTTGTATTCCCAATAGAGTGGCAAGCAATTTTCAACGAAAATATACAGGGGGTGCCATTTGAAAATAGAAAGTGAGGGGTGGCTGTCAAACGACTGTTAAGTGAAATAAAGTTTCTGATACGTCATTAGGAAGGAATTTTGATGCCATTCACAACAGTTTTTACAGTATTGGATTATCCTTTAAATTAAGCGAGATATTGCCTATTGCCTTTCTTATACCTGTATGTTATTATTCTTGATTTGAATAATTTAAAGAAATTTATCGTCCTCAAGTATACTATATATGCCGGCAGAAGTTTGTATACCTTATTGAATAGATGAGGCTTTTACTTGATGAAGATCCATACTACTGATGAAATAAAACAAATTAATTTGTTTAAATCTTCATTATTTATTTTGAACTGACGTTCAAATTAAAATTAGTGACGCGTTTCGCTACACAGTAGCTTTTTCAAACTAGTGAAGCTACAATGAAAAACTTTTAATTTATATAGTGCCTTAATACGGAATTCTAAGATATTGACAAAAGTATTAAAAATGAGGATAAGTACAAAAAGTTCCTAAATACGGAATTCTAAGATATTGACAAAAGTATTATAATATATTTAAATAGGTATAAGTACAAAAAGTGTCTAAATACGGGATTCTAAGAAAGTTACAAAGGTATTGAAAAAAGGTACCTAGGAAATTGATCAACAACTATCACATTTTCTAGGTAAAAAGGTTCAATAAGGGAGAATGATTGATATCTATTTGGTCGTTAAGCAGATTACCGGAATATTTGTTTTTGTTAATCTCGAGGGCTTCTAAAAGATTTAATTTAAAGGATTTGGGTTCTACATGCAAAATTTCAAAATTTGAGTCGAAAGTGTGTTGGTTTGTTAATAGATGATTTGAATAGTTGGAATCTAATTTGTTATTGTCATAGCTGCGTTTGTGTTCTGAAATTCTAGTTTTAAAGTTCCTAAAAGTTCTACCGATATACATTTTGTCACAGTTGTCGTTACCACATTTTAATTTATAAACACCTGACTTGTTTAATTTTGAGGATTTAGATTTGTTATTTTTAATGAATTTAGATAAATTGTAGTCAGTTTTAAAGCAAATATTCATATTTAAAGATTCTAAAAATGATTTGATTTTTAAGGATGGTGTTCCAAAGTATGTTAAGCTTTTAAATTGATTATTTTTATCTGAAGGATATACTTGTTCTAAAGTGCGTTTCTTTATCTTTTTATTTATGATATTGTCAATTAAGTTTGGATCGTAATTATTATTAACTGCTATTTGTTTAATGATATTTAGTTCTTTGTTGAAATTATTATTGTTTAATGGGACTGTTAAAAGTCTGTGAATCATACTATTGAAAGCTGCTAATTTATGACTAAATGGGTGGACCGAACTATTATGAATTGTAATGTCTGTATGTGATGGTTTGCGAAATATAGAAAAATCATGTTTATTGTTTATATTTGAAATTGTAAGGTCTAAAAAGTTTATAGACTTATTTTCTTCATGTTCTACGGTAAATTTTATATTGCTATGAATTGAGTTAATATAAGTAATGAAGCTATCTAGTTGTCTAGTAGTGCCAGTGAAGCTCGCTAAAATGTCATCTACATAACGGTGCCAGTATATAAATTTTTTACTAAGGGGGTGTTTATGAATTATTTTTTCTATATTATCCATGAAAATTTCAGCTAATAGGGGACTGAGGGGGTTGCCCATAATCAAACCATCTTTACTACTATAAATCTCTCCATTGAAATGAAAATAATTTTGGTTTAAGCAAACTTTTAATAAATTTATTATGTCAGAATGAATTATAGGGTTAACATTATTATTCGTGAGCAAATTATCAACAAGAGTTAAAGTTTCTTTAGGAGGTATACTAGGGAATAGATTAGTTACATCGAACGATATGAATTTAGAATTGTGAGGTAATTTTATATCTTGAATATTATTAATTAATTCCGTTGAGTTTTTAATAGAAAATCGAGGTTTGAAAGAACAATATTTAGAAATTATATCTATGAGAATCTTTGAAACTTTAAATGAAGGTGCTGTGAAAAAAGAAACAACCGGTCTAATAGGGTACCCCTCTTTATGGAGTTTCATTAAAGAATAAAGTTCAGGGTGTTGAGGATTGGGTAAAATTAATTTATATTTTTCTTTGTCGCTAATTATTGATTTCGCGTTATCTACTGCTAATTTTATTTTATTTATATACTGGCACCGTTATGTAGATGACATTTTAGCGAGCTTCACTGGCACTACTAGACAACTAGATAGCTTCATTACTTATATTAACTCAATTCATAGCAATATAAAATTTACCGTAGAACATGAAGAAAATAAGTCTATAAACTTTTTAGACCTTACAATTTCAAATATAAACAATAAACATGATTTTTCTATATTTCGCAAACCATCACATACAGACATTACAATTCATAATAGTTCGGTCCACCCATTTAGTCATAAATTAGCAGCTTTCAATAGTATGATTCACAGACTTTTAACAGTCCCATTAAACAATAATAATTTCAACAAAGAACTAAATATCATTAAACAAATAGCAGTTAATAATAATTACGATCCAAACTTAATTGACAATATCATAAATAAAAAGATAAAGAAACGCACTTTAGAACAAGTATATCCTTCAGATAAAAATAAAAATAATCAATTTAAAAGCTTAACATACTTTGGAACACCATCCTTAAAAATCAAATCATTTTTAGAATCTTTAAATATGAATATTTGCTTTAAAACTGACTACAATTTATCTAAATTCATTAAAAATAACAAATCTAAATCCTCAAAATTAAACAAGTCAGGTGTTTATAAATTAAAATGTGGTAACGACAACTGTGACAAAATGTATATCGGTAGAACTTTTAGGCACTTTAAAACTAGAATTTCAGAACACAAACGCAGCTATGACAATAACAAATTAGATTCCAACTATTCAAATCATCTATTAACAAACCAACACACTTTCGACTCAAATTTTGAAATTTTGCATGTAGAACCCAAATCCTTTAAATTAAATCTTTTAGAAGCCCTCGAGATTAACAAAAACAAATATTCCGATAATCTGCTTAACGACCAAATAGATATCAATCATTCTCCCTTATTAAACCTTTTTACCTAGAAAATGTGATAGTTGTTGATCAATTTCCCAGGTACCTTTTTTCAATACCTTTGTAACTTTCTTAGAATCCCGTATTTAGACACTTTTTGTACTTATACCTATTTAAATATATTATAATACTTTTGTCAATATCTTAGAATGCGGTATTTAGGCACTTTTTGTACTTATCCCCATTTTTAATACTTTTGTCAATATCTTAGAATTCCGTATTAAGGCACTATATAAATTAAAAGTTTTTCATTGTAGCTTCACTAGTTTGAAAAAGCTACTGTGTAGCGAAACGCGTCACTAATTTTAATTTGAACGTCAGTTCAAAATAAATAATGAAGATTTAAACAAATTAATTTGTTTTATTTCATCAGTATACCTTATTTGACAAATAATACAACCCTCTATGTCCTAGCGCCTTCTTAGTAGTGGGTATTCTAGTGTTTCCTAATTGTTTATTTCGAGTGTCATAGGAATGATTGATTTCATACATGATAGAATTTTTTTATACAAATAGTTGATAATGTTGTATACATAAAGCTGGCGTATATCGAAAATTTTGATTTCTTCAAATATTTGGTTTGAATTTTTTTAGGTGCATAGGAACAACTGATTCCCAAGCTATAATAGCGTAGGACAAACGTGCCTCTACAAAAGCATGATATAAAATCTTTAAACTATTAACTATTAACATTTTATGGTAAATTAAAAGTTTCTTTATGACTAAAGACCTAAAAATCACGATTAGAATATCTAAAAAGAGTATTAGTTGCATACATCTGAGAAATAGCGGGCAGCTCGGGGTGCGTTTGAGGGTAACGATTGCATTGCGTGCATCCCATTAGAAGCAGAAAAGAAAAGGCTATTTTCTTTGTTTCTGGATATTTTTTTATTTGAGTTTTTGTTTCGCCGCAATGGCGATGAATTACCATTGAAAAGTGTTTTTCAAACGCTACTGTTACCGTTTAGCCACAAATCACAGAAATAAAATTCATTTTCCTTATAATGTAATTTTTAAAAAGAAACTTTTTTTTTGTTAGTTTCCGTTGATACTAGAAGATTCGTTTTTAACCAGTTGATAGAAATCGCCTTGGGAAATAAATTGTTTTTTTTAATTTTTTCAACAAAAATGCTCCCCCCGACAAGATTTTTATACTACCGGGTACATTTGACTTATTAAGTGATACAATATCATCTGAATAGCTCAAATCATTTTAAAACAAAACTGCACACAGGTTGAACGATAGTATATTAATTTCGAAATAATTTCGTTTAGATTGTGACAAGTCAATTTGTTTTGTTGCATGTTGTTTGAGGTTAGGTGACGTTATAAAGTAGACTCTATCGCCATAAAGGCCACTTCGGCACTTGACGGTTTAAGTCGACTTTACATTGGTTTGACCATTATGAAACCCAATTATGACTTAAAGGATACTTTTCGGTTAAAGTCTCCTTTAAAAATGTTTATGAAACCGTCCCTGAACCCTTTAATGTAAATAGCTTCTATATATATTTAAATGTGTTCCTCCTGTTTGGAATTGACCTCTATGGAATCGGGTTCCCTTAGTTTAGCTGTCTGTCAAAATGGAAACTGAACGGTACGTTCTTTGCTATCGACTGTCTTTGAAAATAACTTTACAAAAAGAGGTTCACTTACGTCTTGTACCGACGAATTTACTGACAAGTCTTCTAATGTACCGATATTTCCCTCTTCACTGTTTTTCTCTTCTTTTGAACATAATAATTCGACATCTTCTAGTATGGGTGAAGAATCTACAATGTCCTAAAATACCAACACATTTTTACAATAATATACTAATTTCTAACAATTAAAAACACTTACCGATATATCTGCGGAAGGTGTGCTGGCCCTCGAATCAGAATCAAAGTCTAGCTCGTCTCCTTCGTTTAGTTTACTGAATCTTTGTGACTAAAATTTATTACGCACAATATCAGAACAAATAGCATTTTCCTCGAATTGAAAAACCTACCAGGACAGTATATTGATGTTCCTTTTTTCTCAATTTATTAAAGCCTTTTTTGTCTCTTCCAGATGAAGTAAATAGCCTGCCTTTTTCTGAGTTATCACTTTCTATATGTTTTTGCAGTTCAGATTCTATCTTAGATAGAAGTTCTTGGTCAAAACATAACTGGTCTTTTTGTAATGTGATGCATATAGGATATTTTTTACTCCACTGCCTAAAAGTATGTCACAAACTAACGGAAAGCTTACAAATGTCACATTCGGGATATCCAAGATTCCAGTTATAGCAATTTTTTATGTATAAGTATTGTAGAGAGCTCTGACAGCAGCTCAAACGTCAAAAATGATTACATTTAGAATCAGAATTCGTCGAAAAATGATTTGACATTTTGCTCAGTCAATATGTAGATTAGATTAGATGAGGTGGCTAATCGGCCTATTCCACTGCGAACTTTCAGTTCTATTGTGGTCCTCTGCATCTAAATTACATTCTCCAGACCGACTCTTTTTAAGTAACCGATCAGCCTCGAGACTTAATCTTTCATGTAATTTCTTGCGGGTGGCTTCCCATCGCCTAATACAAGAAACCGCACATTCGCCAGGCAGTCGCACTGGCATAGGATGTGCTCTGCAGTTTCCTCTTCTAGGTGACAGAATCTATACACATGGCTTCGTCTGTCAACCCCATTAGCTTATCGTGCCTGTTACGCCTGTTAACATACCTACTCAGTAAATATGTAATTGATTTAAGATTGTAGTTTTTATTATTTCACTAGTGTATAAAACTGAAATTATAATGTGATTGTGGATAAAATAAGGTTACATAATATTTGAATTAAGCGTTTACCTTATTTTGGCTAAACCTTCGGGAAGAAGACATATATTGGCACCTAATAAGTTGTACACCCTGTGCTGAGTGAAGTTTGCTTTTATTTCAGACTCATTCCACATAGCCCTTTTAGGTACCTTATTCTTTGCGTGACTTATCCTCAGTAGATTACCTTGTAACCTCAAAAATACAGATTGCGTTCGCAATATATGGTATGTCTTATGGTTATAAACATCGGGATATTCATTCAACCATCCCTAGTAACCGCAATAATAATTATATTAAAATTAAAAAAAACCTTTTTGGTCAATTATGGACTTACTTCGTATTTTTCTAACGGTTGATATTCTTTAACAGCCTGCACTTCGAAAATTTTATTTAAGGGCGTTGATTCTTCAGATTTGCGTTGTTCAATCTGTCTTGGATATATTTTTAAGTATGTTTTGAATACTATAAAAGATAAGATTATTCCAGCGGCCAAACCAGCAGAGTATGGAGAATAATACTGTATAATTCCATAAACAAGTAATGATAGTAGCAGGACTAGCATAGATCTACAAAAAAGTTTAACTGTTTTTAAAAACTAGGAAGATTCAACTCCACAGATTCAAGTTGAGTTAATGGGGTTAACAATTAAATTTTAGTCAGTTGTTGTTATTTTTTTTTAATGAGCAGGAAGAAAAAACAAAACTAAACCACAACATAATGTCTAGTCAATTACTTTTGCTTTGGTTGGTGGAACAAGGTAACTATTTGGTTTAAAGAGACGCAATGTAATTACATTTGGGACTTCTTCTTCAAGATACTAGGTTGAAAACTTGCATTTTATGATAATATTGCCATCAATTTGCCAAGAACTTTTCAACTACAATATTTTTTGAACAAATCATTTATCCTACCAACGGTAGCAAAGCATCATTTTTTCAATCACCCTGTTTTCCACAAAACTTACATATAATTTGATAATGGACGAATGGTCGTTGCTTTGGGACGTAAATCAACAAAACCAGTTGGTGCAAATACAGTTTTCTCTTCTTCTTCACAATCAAAATACCGTTCACGAATCTCACTTCCTGTTACCTCTTTAATATTAATCACACTTTCAGTATCTACTTCTATATTATCTATCTTCTGAATCACGGTTTTAAGAATCTCATCATTTGAAATTTTGGGTGATGTTACTTCACTTTTTATATTTGATTCTTCTAAAGCGTCTACGGCACTTTCCACACCTTCCGAATCTTCTGGCAGAGTTTGTTCTTTGTTTTCCGTATTGATGTTGTAGATTTTGGATAAATCACTCGTTTTTATAGTCCCTTCTTCTTTGTGATTTTTCTTGAAAAAACGGAATTTATGTTTAAATGAACTTGGTGTGACTGACAAAAATGTATCATCTTTTTTGTCTTTTTCTAAAGAAGGTGTCTCTTCATCACTGGACATTTCAACTCCTTAAAACCAACAAGAATATCCAAAAATTAATGTAAGAACAAATTTACAAATGCCTATAATAAAGTTAATAACTGGTATATATTTATGGGAAATTGTACAGTATGGGTGAAGAAGAAACAATTCAGCACCTAATAGATTTAATAGAGGTCCACTTAGGGTATGAACAGAACAAGTGGGTCGCGGTCGATGTCGACAGCACATAACAAGGAGGTTACCTGCGATGCTCAGTCGAGCTAGGACCACTGTCAAGTGAAGTAGTTAGATTGCATTTGAATGACAAAAAGATTGTGCTTTTGTGATGTTGCCTGAGTCAAGTGATGACAGTGATGAAATGTCAGCTGTCACCAAGTGATGGCTGATGAGTAATATACCCAACAAACGGTTTTCAGTACACCCAATGAAT
Source organism: Lochmaea crataegi (assembly GCA_947563755.1). NCBI lineage: Eukaryota > Metazoa > Arthropoda > Insecta > Coleoptera > Chrysomelidae > Lochmaea > Lochmaea crataegi. Next base: position 50,164,634 of record OX387424.1, on the reverse strand, counting down.
TTAAAAAGAAGCCGTTTAGGGGAATACCATCATCTTTTCCTCGAACTGAAAAATGACCCGGAACGATTTCATTCGTACATAAGAATGACGCCTGAGACATTCTCGTACTTATGCGAGTTGCTATGGAGGGGGATGGCAACTTGGGCTTGAACGCACCAATCACAGGGAAGCATCCTTGTAGACCGCGCAGTAGGCATTCATGTAAAACAAACTCAATTGATTTTCAAAAGCCTCGATGTAAACCTCCTGGATGACATCGCTCTAAACCTCCACCGCGACTTACCTGTTCTGTTCTCTTCCATTCACTTCAATGAGTTTGATTTACATGGATGTCGACATCGACCGCGACCTCTACCTACACCGCAACCCACTTGTTCTGTTCGTACCATTAGGGATTGATAAAATAATAAGCTTCTCAGGATACTGGAATAGTCCCAAAACTAGGAGATGAGGAGTAGTGTATTGGTTCAGAGCAAACTCAGGGTATCACAATATGAATGCATCCGAATGAGCAGATGCATTTATTTGCTTCCACGGTCTTATAACCTAATCTAAGTTATTGAGAGAATTTATTATAGGTATTTAAAACAACAATTTTTCTTAAAATTACAAACAATACCTTTATTTTTTTCAACTTACCTTCTGTTGTAGAAATTAATCCACATGTTTTAGATATACTACTTTCCGAAAGGTCTTCTGAATCTGAAATACTAGAATTTTCCTTACTGTCTGCAATAGTTTTCAAATCCGACTTCGTTGCTTCAGATTTTGATTTATGTGATGGCGAACCTTCCTCATTGTTTCGAGATTTGATTTCTGTTATTTTGTCTTCGACGCTCTTTGTAATTTTACCCTAAAACAAAAAACAAAGCATCAACAACGATTTTATGAATTAATTGTAAATTGTATCAGGTAGGGGAATGTCTTTTGTAAGTAATGGGTAATCGGATTCAATTCAAATTAAAATGTTATACCTTTGAATGTAATTGTTGAAATTTGTATCGATATTGATGAATCGCCAAATTCATTTTTGCACTTGTCGCCACAGTCGGATGAGAAATAAATCGTTTATTATTTTCGAACTAATTGTACTCTTGAAATGAACATTTTATGTTTCAAATTATCGTCTAAACAATTTGTTTACATTTGAAGATAAGCAAGAAATTTTTTTTAACTGATTGGTGTCTAATGTTCAACTTTAAATTAATATTTACATATCAAATCTGATATCCAAATTTACCAACAAATAATCTTTATACAAAAAAAGTTACGCCATCCAAAAATAAAAAACTGAGTTTTCGCCTACTTTTAAAATATGTTTATGTAGTGAGAGGTAAAATAAATAATAGCTCTTGTCTAACAAGAGGCGTAGTTCGTGAAAATGATCGAATGCAAAGGTTATGTACGGAATATATAGGTTTGCTCCAACATTCATTCTGGTATCTTTTCGAAACTGTCTTTTTTGTTTTAACCGGCGTGTATAAACCGTTCTGGTATGGCATCGTATCGAGTACAGTACTAATGCGTAAACTCGAAAACTATATCATTTTGACGATATGCGCATATGAGTTCCGGCAATTCTAGGGCCAAGCAAGGAATCGAAATCACGGTTAAAGAATCATATTATCATCCCCTTTTCAGTTGGTAAAGTTTTTGTACCGTCCAATGATACATAATCAATTGGAACGTTAAAGAAATACAGCGAGAAGAACACAGTACCGAACAACAAATCCTGATATTGGTAGAATACACCACTCAGGGTTTCAATCAGAAAGAATCCACAGGAGCAATATTCTTAGATATTAGTAATGCCTTCGATAGAGTTTGGCACGAAGGATTGATGTATATAAAATGAATGAACAGTGATATACCAAACCACTTTTAAGACTCTTACAGCTACCTCAAAGAGAGGAAATTCCACGTGAAAGTAGCACAAGCCAGGTCTGAAGATGGACAAATGGAAGCTGGAGTACCGCAAGGAGCGATACTTTCACTCTTGCTGTATACCGTACACACGGCAAACATACGGAAAACAGATAACACCACCAAGGCAATGTACGCTGTACGATACCGCTATAGCGACAAGATGCGTGAAACCGAAGAACATCACCAGAAGATTACAAACAGCAACGGAAGCTATAGAAAAATGGTGCACCACGTGGAAAATCAAAATCAACGGAGTAAAGACCCAGGCGGTATTCTTCAAGAAAAGAAAACATCGAAATAGATGGAGAAGAAGTCCCTTGGACGGATAAAGCAAAGAAACTAGGAGTGACACTAGACAAGGAACTGAACTGAACTGGTAGCGGCTAGGGTGAGGCTAAGCCGACTACTCGGCAGAAGAAGCAAACTGGATTTGAAGACAAAACTACGATTCATAAGAAGTATCATAATACCAATATTAACATATGCATCAGTGGTATGGGAACACACCAGCTAAATAAACAGGAAACGAAGTCATTTACAACGATTTAAAACCGCCGAAGGTACTAGAGATAATGGACACAGGAGCCAAAAAGCTGAGAGACCTGACGAGTTACTCGGCAGAAAATTACAGAATACATAAAAGACATAGGAAACAATTAGAGGACAACCCAAAGGAAGCAAGCTATCAGAAAAACCCCACCAAAAAATACAAAACTATGCACGTGGGTGCGTGCGGGCACATAGGCACTCGCTGGCAATAATTATTCATCTTCACTACTATCTGAGTCTGAGAAAAAATCACGTATATTATAGTTACCCATCTTTAAAAATAATTAAATCCGATTAATGATAGGTTTGGTTTTGGTAGGTATAAAAATTAAAACCTTTTAAACGTTTTACAAGTTAACAAATAATGCAAGGAAACCGTAGGTATCTGAAATAAGAAAGTTAAATGACTGATGAAAGTTGTTAAAAATCAATAATCTTGTACCAAGATTTTGGTTAAGTTGGGACGCAAACAGAATTGTCCCATAATCGTCACATCTCGGTTAAAACTCATTTTATAACTGCGCACGAGCATGATCGTACGGTGACGATTTTTCGCATAATGATAAATCTGATCGTTATAGTTTAGTAACAAAATATTTATTTATTCAAAAAATATTTCACTTACTTTAATGTCCGAGAAAAACCTCCACGGATCCGATGGGGGCGATGCACTTAAGGGTTGAGTAGTGACATCTACACTAGTTGATCTTTTCCCAATTTTATTAAAATATTTCAAAGGACTACTGTCAGATTCTCCTAAAATACCGAAACATATGCACATATTATTACAGAACTTTTTAGTAAATATATAGTAACAACAGGTTTTACAATTATTAATAAAATCAGAATTTTAAATTCTAAACATTTACGTATCTACTACGGTTACATTAACGTTGTTATAACTCAGAGACGGAATAAGGTACTTATTGGCAAAACAGCCTTTTGGTAATTATTGGGATTGGTAAAGTACATTTCAGAATATTTCGTTGACTCGGTATCTGGTCTTAAGGATTTAATAATAAAACTTTAAAAATCCCTCATTGTACAGTAAACAGTAACAGATCCGTAGTCGGTAAAATTTAAATACTAAAACTAAATATTATTTTACCAGCCAAACCTTTCAGTTGTAAAATAATCATACTATTAGCAATTATCTTTTCGAAGAAACAAGTACGATACGATTCTGTGCTATTGTTATCAGATTAACGACTACCTGCTGTGGGTTTTTCTCTTGGATCAATCATGTTGGTGTAAAAGTTAAAACGGAATATCTTGGAATGGAGAATCTGCCAGTTTTCTTGTTTCCCGAGCAGATATCTAACTAGGTATCAGAATCTTCTTAAAGTTTACTAATGTCACAAAATGCATCAAACGATCTACTATCTGATCTTTTGAATAGTATACAGTCTATTTTTATTTAAAAAATAAATGTTCTGATAGTTAGGACTATTGTGTTTTTTTAATATATAGGTATGAATCCGCCTCTGTACATAATACTCACTGCAGTATCCATTTTTAGGTATTAAATTTCATACCTGTTTCTGTATTATAAAAACGTAACATGGTGAACAACAAACATACAAATAGATCTTCACAATTTAATAAAAAATATTTCTAAGAAAAACAACAGAACTATTAATTTTAATCACTAAAAAGTTTCAAACCTTTACTTTTCTCCCAAAAGGAAGTCAAAGGCGATAAACATAGTAAATACGATAAGAAACTTTATCTGCAATAGAAACAATACGATTTTCTAATAATTTAAATCATATAGTATGCGACAAAAGTATTAAGATGTTTTGAAAATTATTTTCTGCATTACCCATCAATCGTTTTGTCAAGTTGGTAGTAATAAGAAAATATCTGGGTGCCTATTCACCATCGATTTCAAATTGTGTATTCAACCAGAAAATGAAATTTGCTTTTCTCACGGTCAAAACAGACGGAGTTTTTACGGAATTTCAAATTTAGACTCACCGACTTTTAACTTCACCCATATTTCTTTTTTCATCATTCCATAAAAAAATTCGAATTATTTTGCCATAATCGGATTATGAATGATTTTTAATTCGAATTATGCCCATCATTTATACCATGCACATACTATGCGTATAAAGAATAGAAGCAATTTTTTTAATTTTCGGATTGTTTTGTCAGTACCCATGCTACTCCTCTATGATTATAGGTTACAATATAATGAATACATTTGTAATTCTAATAATTTTCAAACTTTAGTCCTATATACCTACCTGTGGAAAACGGCATACTTTTTATAAATTACTTATTACCTAACAACAAAAACTCTCACTAAATACTGTATAGTAGAAATAATCACAATAGATTGCGAGTAGGACAGGCAACTATAAAATACAGGAAATAAATATATAAGATATTCACGTTATCAATATTAACAGCGATTTTAACGCATCGTTTCACAGTTTGTTAAACAAACGACCAATTTTAAGCGTAAAAATGATTGATAATATAGAGTATTTGACAGAGTAATTTAGTGAACAATGAAAATAATACAATCGTGGGAGGTATGACCTTAAAATAGCAGAATTGTTAGGTTTTCTGGTTATCAAATTTACTCATTTGATTAATTTTTCACATATAATTGCACAAGATGTTCGTATTTTACCGGTCAAATTTTGGTTGTTTAATGGAAAATTTTTTGCTCTTGTAGACCATGGGCTGTTTTCAGTGTAATGTTGTTCTGATTGGTTGTGTTCAATCAAATGACCTCAAATTAACTGATTTCATTGGATTCACTCTATTAGGTACGTTGCCATGGATACATTTTGATTTAATTCGATTTTGACGTTTCAAATATTTAATATTTGAAAATGTCACGATTTTGTCATAATACTGACGAGAACATTAATGAAATTATAGAAGCAAATATACTATGTATTTTTTTCTATAATTAGCAAAAAAATATCTATTCGAATAACCCTCGAACATTGATAAATGCTCAAAAAATTTTTAACAAGCTTTCGAAATCTGTTATAAAATTTTTTCTAACAATTATCAATGTCCTTGGGTTATTACTACTGAAAACTGTCGAAATGCTAAGGGAAACTGCTTAGAATTTAAAGACAAAATCCGGTATACATGGTTTATTTACGATAAAAAGACGATGACGTCATTTTTAGTTATAGTAAAATTAATACCTATTTAGAGGTATAGTAAAATTAATACCTATTTAGAGGTACCAGCCGTTTTAGTAACTTAACGTATGCTGCTTCTTGAACCATCTGAACCCGCATGAAAAAAATTAGGTTATGACCTTTGTCATGTCAAATGCTTGACATATTTCTTATTGCATTGGCGTAGTGACTTGAAATTTCATATTATCAGTGGAGGTTTGTAATAATACAAATTAATTTTATGAAATTCATAAAATTCTAAAGATGTTGACATAATAAAAGAATATAAAAGAAGCGCACTAATTTTAAAAACATTGTTTTATTAACTAGATACATAGTTTTCTTAAAAAAATATGGCAATTCAGAGTTCGATTAAGTACAAATTCTAGATTTTAAAAAAATGACAACGTGATCTTCAAGGCAAAGTTTAATTAGTTTCTAAATCAGAATAACTTTCGGAAAGTGATAGTTCATCATCGGATTCATTGGATGCAGAGATCACCATAGGTTCGACGTTTAGTAGGTCCAGTTTGTTTTCTACTTCCCATGCTTCAGAAATAATTTTCTCTGTATGATTTATGTAATTCTGCCAGTGTTGCTCCGGTACATTTTTTACAACGTCATTCCATACTTTTAAGACTTCAGTAGGTGACCTTGCAGTTTTCGTAATAGCTTGGTCATAATGCCTTTTAGTTTCTGACCATACCATTTCGATGGCATTAAAATGGCAATGATAGGGTGGTAGCCTGAGAACACAATGACCATGCTCGGCAGCGTATTTGTCTAAATGATAATTTTTTTCTGGCAAAACTTGCTTTTCAATTATATTCCAAACAGCATCCTTTAAAATGTGATCTGGAAAAGGAATATTCTTTTTTTTGAGCCATTCTAACATGCGTGTTTTACTCCAACTTTTTCTTGGGATTTCTTCATCCAGGCTACTGTGATACGTTGCGTTATCCATTATAATTAACGATGGTTCTTCCAAGTTTACAATTAGTTGCTGTTTAAACCAATTTTCAAAATTTTCGGTGTTCATGTTATCATGGTAATCGCCTGTTTTTTTATTGCATTTAAAAATAAGCGATGCAGTTGCCACTAAACCTTTTTTATTACCGGCATGAACAATTACATATCGTGTCCCACTTCCAGTTATTTTTAAATCACTGTGTTTAGTACCATCTTGCCACATTCTTCTGTCCCCGCTTTTACTAAAAACCCATGTCTCATCCAGAAAAACAGGTGTAAAGAGCTTTTCGCTTTTAGCAGCATGGTATTTGTTCAAAAATAATATTCTTTTTAATCTGACTGCAGGCATTTCCAATAAATGTTTTCTTCTATCCTGTTTTTGAAATGAAAACCCATTTTTTTAATTCCCAAATATAACGAACCTTTGGAAATCTTAGTTTCTGGAGACTTCGATAAATTGCCGTAAAATAGTTTCTACTGTGATTTTATCCTTTCGCGCATACATATTATAAATTACTTTCCTCAAACAATGCAGGGTATTTTTTGTAATTCGGGTTTTGCTCCGGGAAACGCTTGCAGACATATTTCTTCGAAATTCGAAATCTGTAGCTCTGTTTGGTTTTTCAAGATTATATAATGTGCTTTCTGGAACTTTTAGTGCTTCGGACGCTATTTGAATTGCCTTAAATCGAGATCCTAAATTGTTTTGAAAATAGTTTACTACATTAAGCATAAGTTTTTTGGATTCATCAGAATATCGCATTTTTATATCTTATTTTGCGTTATGACATAAACATGAAATCAAAATTTGACGTAACTTCAAAAACGTGACATCTAATAAATTAGTTACGACGTTCATTTTTGTTGGTAATTTTTTGTTTCAACCGATTTATTAATAATAAATAAGGATGGTCTTATTCTAAATGGGTATAAAATTTACTATACATTCCTGCTTATCAGAATAAATATAAATTTACCAACCGTAAATATATACAATTTATACTTAATGGATAGGGCAATTTACAGTCTACGGGTTGGCAAAACTTCAAGACGTTGTCAGATCAATTACTAGAATTCTTTAGTTTAGTTTGACATTTATTGACATTCGATCATCGTCTTAGTTTTTACAAGTTTTTTTGGTGCTTTGGAATTAATTATTTTCATACCTAATTATTGAGACAAATCTGCAGTGTGTAGTTGAACGCATTAAATACCCAAAAAGTTTAACAGTAAATGTCAAGAGATAGTAACATCTTTGTTAAGTTATTTTGAACGAAAATGCCAAAGAGGGGGCCGACTTCTCCCGCTTAATGCTGTAAGAGACGCAAGATATACTATTTACATTCATTATTATTACTATGAATGTTATATATTATTTTAACGAAGAATATTGAAAGCTTTTAAAGTTAGGTTAGGTATTGGTTACTGTTTCTTGTATCATATCCAAACTTTTCACATAAATAAATACTTATTACATTAAATAAATCTGAGACTATTATACATGCCTTTTATTTGTAAATAAACAACTTCGATGCATGCATTATGAGGCACAGGCCAATGAAAGAGGACTGCCAGATTGACATTTCAAGTTTTCTCAAAGTAAAAAAAAATAACTACAATTTGGCAACGTCACAAAATCTTGTTTTGCAACGTCATCGTCTTTTTATCGTAAATAAACCATATGAAAGTAATTTAAAGTAAGTAGGGGACAATGACATAGGGCATGTCCACCAACTGACAATAATGACAGTCGCCTTGAGGATAAACAATTATTTGGATATATTTTAGATTTGTAATTTGGTTGTTTTGTATTGATTTTCATTATAAACAGTGATATACTTATAGCTTTTAAAATACCTAAGCAATTAAAACAACGTCAAAAAAGCAGTAAATCAAAAGAACTCAAAAACTATTAAGAACCACATGTTGTGCAGAAAACGCTTGTTTATCTCAGGGCTAATGTCATATAACGTAACGTGGACTTGCCGTATATTACTCACCTAAGTTAGAAGATGTATTTGAAGCTGTCGTTAATTTTTCCCCTTTTTCATCATTTTTGTTTAGGGACTCGTCTTCACTGACATACAGTTCTTCAATTTGTTCGGCATTGGCGTGAAACTTTATAGATATTTGAGGAACGGACGTTGTTACTGGCTTACCTTAAATTATTATTAAAACTTGTAAAACCAAATTAATTTTCAACACAATCCAAATTTCAATTGTTTTAGAACTCAAAGTAGAATTGGTTGGAAATAATAGTTTTTTATTTACAAAAGTTAGTAACTAAACAAAATTTTTCAAATCGGTTGATCTGTTAATTTTATCAATAATATACGGAGAAGCAGATAAAATTTCACTTAAGTCAACTGTACCCAAACCTACAGAGAATGTCTCATTTAAAAATCAACTACAACTTACACTGCAATATTTAGCGTTATACCTATTTTTATAAAAGCGTCTAGTCGATTCAAAATTAACAAAAATGTACTCTACTCGTTTTTTAAATTTCAAATTCCTCCAATTAATTTTTATGGTGACGTGAAAGTAACATAAGTTAGTTTGTAAAAAAACTATTACTTACAACTGAAAAAGGCATCAAGCATATACCCACTAAAAGCGCAGAACATTACTATATTTATGGCAAAATTATAAAGCAAAACATAACAAACTTTAGGTTTAGTTCAACATGGACAATAATCATAGAACATACAGTTTCAAGCCCAAAAAAGTGACCATGCCTCTTTTTGTTAATTTTAACAAATAAATCTGGGACAAATTCCACACATTTTCATTCTTTTATAAAACTGTTCAAAAGGGCTGTGCCAAATTCGGCAAAAACCTACCTGCGTCTTTAATCCTAGGTCGAGATCCGCAAAAAGTCGCGGGAAGATTAGAATATGGCTAACAGCTAAAGGTCAGTTTTTACGAGAGCTTATATTTTTCAAATCTGTATACCTTCTTCAATCATTTTCCTTGCTCTTCTCGATAAATTACGAGAGCTTCTAGTCCCACTTGCTAATGATACGATAATCCCTCTTTCGGGCAGTTACAGGTAGTTTTGCGGAATTCGACCCTAGCCTTTTACAACCATATGTTGAAAGACAAATCGACAAAAATAATATAGTATGAGACAAATCGACATCAGTTTTTATTAAAAATGGAAAAGGTTTCAGAACTGGTTTGAATAATAATTGTTAAATTGTAGAAGAAACCTACCAGTAGAATATGCAGTTGGCTTAACGATTTTAACTACTCATTGAACAAAGCTCTACTTATTGAAACATCCTGTAATTTATACTTTATATGCATCAGCTTAAAACTTTTAAACTGGATAATTAATAAATATAGCAAAATATTGTACATTTTATGCATCTTTGTTTCCACTACCCAAGTATTTAAATACACATTGAGTATAGTTACCTTCAAGAACTGTGAACAGATTTAAATGTTTTATACTTCTTTAGTAAATATACAGGGTGCGGCATTAGTTCCCGAAGTACGATTTCTCCGTTATCAAGATATTAAAAACACTTTTTTTAAATGGAACATCCTATATATTATTTAATGTTTAGGATATAAAGAAGAAACTCCGTCATCTCCTACAACAAGCTTTTTAAGACCACAGGACACGACTTTTTCACCGAGAAGGTAGCCTGTTCTTTAGAAATCCAAGACGAAAGCATTCAGTTATATAGATATTAAGTCAAGTATCCAATAGCAAACTCTATATCATCTATCCCACAATACACTCCCCCAAGATTCATGAAAAGTCAAGGAAAAGCAACATAATAAAAAAAAGGCCAAAAATAGGACACTCCCGGACTTACCAAGGATACCTAATGGCAAAAAATTTCCCCGTTTGTAAATACTACTATATCGGAAGAATCACCATAAAACACGTATTAGTAGATTGCGTCCACTACACAACACCAATTTCACAGAGATGCCAAGAAAATACTGAATTTTCAGTTCAGACCTCTAACTCGCTTCCTAAAAGACTAATTTATACCAAACCGTGTGACATCATGGAGTTGTTTTAAAATTAATTTAATCTATAGCCTAACTATATTGTAAAATGCAACTTTTGTATCAGTGTTAATGGCCACTTTAAACTAAATTTAAAAAAAAATTGTTTTATATAAACTAACAAAACCATAAGTGAATATATACAAAGTAACAAGTTAAATAGATTATTAAATTCAAATCAGTCTAAAGGAGTACCAACAAAAATTTTTGTATAGAACAATAAATTTACAGGTCATTAGTTTCTACACAAAAAAATTCTTAGTACTGAAAGATGATAAAACTGTGAAACTGGAGGACTCTGGACCTATTACTTCACTAGCAAAAAGAGTCTATCTTTGTCCAAAACTTTTTCATAGCAGTTTTTAGGCATTCAAAATTTTTAGAAGTAGTAGGTACCTATAAATACATCATTATAGAACATGCATAAATGACCTCCAATACTTATAATAAATATTGCTACTCCTCATCATAGTATGAGCCCAAATTACTTCTCAATTACATATGCTTCCTATTTCAGACTTGATTTTTAAAAATAACAATTTGTAATCAAAGAGTTTTTAATTTTAGATTTATTTCTTGTTAAGTAGTACATATATACATCAATTGAAAATTGATTATTTAAAAAAATAGAAATAAAACAAATTCAATACTTTAAAATTGTATTTCACAACATACACTTCAAAATAATATATAGCACACTTTTCAATACTAAGCTAATAAACTAGCCTTATATGTATATATATTTCTAATATCCTTCATCAGAAAAGGTAATATTATAATTTGGATAAGCAGTTTTTAAAATATCTACAGTCAACTGGTGATCAGCTTTTCCATAACCTTGAGAATATCCATAAACAAGTATCTTTTTATCCTGTGGATCATGCTGAATTCTTCCTCCTCCTAAAACTTTAGTTCTCCAATCTTCTATAACTTTACTAGATTTCAATTTCTGTAAATCTGAAGTGACTTTATCATTAATGTCAGCATGGAAGGGACATTCTGCATACCCACGTACTATTAATTTGTCAGCCAATTTTCCACTGTCATTGGGACTGCTTACTTTAATAAGGATATATTTGAAAACTCCAGAAGGATCAATGTCCACATCTTTTACTTGGGGAATTACTACGGAAGCCATTCTTCGAAAAGGAATAAACACTGTGAAATGAGATGAAATTAATAGAGAATCCACAATCTGATTTAAGCAAAAATAACAGATTTGGCATGTAGTTCGATATATTTCAAATATAGTAAATTAAAGCTACACTAGTATCTAATATTTGAAACAAATGAATGAAAGATCAACAAAATTTTATATCTTTTGTACTGAATTTTTTAATATTCATAAAATAAAAATTAAACAATCATAGAAATGAAATTCTTTTTATATTTTCACATAAAATCAAATCAGTTAGTATATTATAATATTTATCAAACAAATACTTATCAGATTATGGACTATGGTTATTTGAAATGAGATGTGCACTTTTCACATTATACACTTAAAAACAGATTCCCACAGTAAGGTGTTTCACAAAGAATGAAATTAATAACAACCAATAAAACTTTTCGCACTGTAATCACATTACCGAAAAAGAACTCAATCTATGGAAAATGTACCCAAAATATAACCAAAGAATTTTAAATTTTTTTAATAATAAAATTGTAATATTATATTTACCTAGAAATAATAAAGCGAAGCTTTTTGTGCTCTTAATAAGTACAATTTATAGGCAAGTAACAGATTGATTTTGTTGCATTGTTATGTATTTTAATTTAATATGTAGAAGATATTTAACACACAAGAGTGTAAGTGAATAAAAATTGGTAAGTTAAATTTACAGACAAAAATTACAAATTTACGTGAATTAATACAATGGTATTAATATAGTGCTAGATTGAAAATATACTGAAATGATAATGTAAGAAATTGTACTTATATTGAATTTCACTACATGTGCATAAGAAAAGATCTACGCTCAAATGCTACTTGAAAAAACTGCACGACACGACATATACCTTTTTACCTTTTAGCATTCCCAATGTAATTTTGCCATGATCGTTTTTCTTGATCATTTTTACTTAGTGTAACTACGAAATTACAACAAATGTTATATGACAATCACATTTAGCAATCGACATTCATTTCTGTAACAGACGCTAGCCATAAATTTAAATTTGTTGAATTAACAAAATATGGGATATGGGAATCACCTTACTTTTATTGAGATCCATTGTTTAACAGTCCATAATCGTCTATTGATTAGTTGGAATTCAATTAATTAATTAGTTTTTAATACTTTCAACACGTATATACGTTTCATAAAACGTTATAAAATCACTTGCCTTTGACCAGCTTCGCAATTTTGTGAAATTATTGTTCAATGTTCAATTTTTATTTTTTTATACCGGAACAACTGTCAGATGCACAATTAATTATCTTTCATCTGTCATTTTGTCAATCAGCATAGGCACGGAATATAAAACTTATGTTCCGTGACATAGGCTTCTTCTCTTTTATTGCGTTTTGTTCTCAAGCTGTAGTTATATTGAGATACCCATTATCACATTAGTTTTATTATGGCAGAGTTGTCTCTGATTATGGATAAATAATTACCACCTCGGTGGCCCTGGCTAAATATTCACCTTATTCATACGCAGCAACGCAGCGCAGAACGGCGATGCAAAAAAACACAGAAATACATGACGTAACTCGTAACTCGTCACTGAAATAAGTAGAAGTACTACGTTGCCACTTGCACCGTATTTATGTTAAGGTGGATTCATGCAACATCAACTAAACTAAAACTAATTTAAGATTAAGATTAAATTTAAACTAAGAATAGTCAGCTGTTCATGCAACATAAATTAATGAATCAACTGGACATGCGCAGTTTCTTCAATGATTTGTCAAAACTTCCAATAGTAATCGAGCTGTCAGATAGCTGAAGATAAAATTAAACGTAAACCAACTTTTTTACAAATAACATTGTTGTAAACTGTAAAAATATTTCCACACATGTAATATAACCTCATGTAAACAATAAATTCACACAAATCACCAGTAGGTAATCTGTGGCCAGGGTTTGACGCATGCGTTGTGTCGAATTCGTGGAAGAAATTAATTTCTTAGTTTAAAGTTGGACATCTTTCTTAGTTTTAATTTAAATCTTAATTTCTTAGTTTCTTGCATGAACATCTACATTACATTACATGGTTTTATCTTCTTAGTTTTAGTTTTAAATTAGTTTTAGTTTTAATTTTTTCTTGCCTGTTAAGAAAACGGCGATTAATTTATTAAATCTTAGATTAACTGTTTGTCTTGCTCCGTTTTCCAACTAAACTATAATTTTAATATTATGCCGCAGTTCTGGTTATTTTTCTATATGAATATAGGGTAAAGGTTAGTCCCCACCCCCACGATTCCGAAATGCGGAAACTTTTCTATTGACTGGGGTGTTTGAATTTTAAGGGCGGGAAATATTCTTACGAATGTTTTAAGAAAATTGCGGCATCGCAAAATGTTGAAATAATTTAAAGATTTTGCGAATTTCCTGATTCCAATCGTTGTCAGTTGTCATCTAACTAGTTGTTTGTAACCTCAAAATTGAACAAAAGCCGTCAATCAATAAGGATTTTCTCAGTAAATTATTATAATAGTTATTATCATCTTCACATGTATGAAAAAGATCCATTTTAATTTTAAATCCAAATCTCACATGTGATCAACGATATTTTTTAAACAAAATTACCAACGTGAATTTGGTTATAACAATAAAATTCCCCAAGATAAATTCTCTTAACCTTGAAAATTCCCTACAAATTGCGAAATTTTTCCTTGCGATTTTCGTGCGTATGGAGACGTTACAATTTTCCGTACGAATATTTTTTTGCGAATCGTAATTCGGATTTCGCAAATCGTACGCATGGGGACTTACCTTAAATCCTCGTTACGTCTGACACTCGCCTTGAGATAAACAAGCGTTCTCTGCACAACACGTGTGGTTCGTGTTTGAGTAACTTATATCAATATCATAAATATATATCTGTCTTGGTTTTTCACAGGGAAATATCTAGTTTATAATTATTGAAACATGGCAACATTGACATTATTAAGTGGGTGAAATGTAGATGGCGTTACACTATTTACACTTTCTGGTTACTTATTTTTCTACCTCAGACCTACTTTCGACACGCGCAGCTAGATCGCACTACAATACAACATGGAGGTATGTAAAACCCTCAATTAAAAGACACAAAGACAGCTTAATAATACAAGCTGTTTTTGGTTTGAGATTGGTCAGATTATGTGAAAATTTTTAAGACGAGTGGAATAGTCACGATATTCGCACTAACAGCGATTTCTACATCAGATATGTTGACGTTGGTTCTGACGGAAACAAACTGAAATTGTGCAAATCCTTTTTTAATATGTGAACGCCACAATGAATATGAAACCGAATGTCGCCGCCAGCAGCGTCAATGCTGTCCCCATCAGCGTTGGCTCTCATGTGTGAAGCTGATGGTCTTAAGGTCAAGGTAAAAAATGATTAGTAAAAAAAGCTAGAAAGAATTTGAAAATGTAATTTAACAGTAAAAAATATTCTGTAATCGAATGTTATCCTTTTTTCAAGCAATGGATCCGCCTATGTGTTGCGTTTAACAATGTCTGAATATTGTCGTGAATTCGCCAGTTGCGCGTTTCGCGTCCACTTCTACTCTGAAAGAATAGTTGAGTAGATGTACATTATAGAGTTCTAATTATTTTGTAGTTTTTTGTTATAAACAACAAATCAAAATGCATGGGATTGTAGCTATCAGTATTTTGATAGCTTGTTGTCTAACCACAGGTAAGTTTTAAATACCAAAATAAAGTGAAATCTTAGACTATTTTTACGGAGTTAAATAGCTAATTTAAGAAAATGATTTTATCGTGAGAATATGTAATATGTCATATTTATTTTCTCAAGGTACTCTGGTTATGCTATAAATAACAATTAATAACGCCACATTATAATAATTATAGTAGTTTTGTTTTTGCCTGTACTCTACAACCTTTACCTAATAATGCGACAAATGGGTCATGTCATGGGTTTGGCCTGTTTGTTAGAAATCATCAAAAGTATCTATAAAAAGATCAATTTAATATTGGGATGCTCGCTCTAGTGAAATCTCTAGTTGAAATTTGCTTGGATTGATTGAATAATCAATAGATTAATGTAAATTGAGACGAAAAGAAACTGTTGAGAAATTTATTTGTGATGTACAGTAGCGGCACTGAAAAGAAATAGTTACTACATTTACATGTTTATTATTTCAATTTAACTATCAGAAGGATTTGACAATGTAGAAATAAAATATGGAAAACCAGTAAGCACACTGATAAATAGAGGCAGTAAAATATGTATATAATTTAGGCAAACTATAAAAAACACATTTGATTCATTTTTCAATTTAATAAAAATATATATGTATATGACAAAGGGTAGATTTAGGTACATATTATTTAAATACTTTAATGTTTGACTATGTATAGGTACGTTCAATGTAAAAGTATTTTACTTTTAACACGCTACTTTGTAAACGTCTTCTTTTAACACGTTTGACAGGCATTAAAACTGTCACTTATAATGGCAGTTGTACAAAAATAGTATTTTATGCAACGATCATGTAATGATAGCCATTAAGACACGAGCATGTTGTAGGATACGAAACGAGCCGCAGGCGAGTTTCGTATATAATATGCGAGTGTATTAATGGCCATTACATGAAAGTTGCATGCAATATTTTTTCTACTCCGAATAATAAGAATTATTTAATTAGTAATTATCATATATAGTTACTTTTGAAAATCAAAATTATTTGACAGCTGTCAAATTAAGTGTCACCTAATATAATTAATTTCAGAAATGTCCATATTGTCAACCAGGTATTCATGGCTATATTAAATATTGTGCGAATGTCGCATTCCTATTGGCTTAAAAATCTGTATCATAATGAAAATTTGTATCATAATGAATATCATTATGATACAGATTTTAGTCTTTTAATAAGTATATTATAAAACAGGAGTAGAAAAACTATATTAAGCACACTATATAAAAAATATTTAAAACTATAGTGAGTGAGTGTACTTTTTCATCTCAACAGTAACCCGCTATATCTCAGAAACTTTTTATCATATAGCTCATGGAGATATACAAGGAGATCGATGTATTCCAATTTCTGGTCCCCTAGTACAACTATTTTTTCTTGTATCTTAGATGATAAACTATTTTATTAGGCATTGAATTCCCTTTCAAATCATACTAAGTTTGTCAAAATCCATAAAGCGGAACAAAAGTTATACAACAGTCTTATATTGAGTCAGCTTTCCCACTCACTATCTGAGTCTAATGATTATATATAAATGATGATATTTAAATTTTGTAGTACTATAACGGTACATTTATTATAAAAAAATAATGTTTTTGTGATATTATTGTGAACTACGCCCTCTAGCGGTGGAGTAGGAAACTTGAAATTAATTTCCAGCAGTTTCTGGTATGCGAGTTTTTCATTGTAATACAGATTTTTTTCTCTCGGCAGCTGTACGATAAAAAGTTTCTGAGATACAGCGGGTTACCTCTCTTAATCAGACATCCGGTACACATTAAAATGAATACTTGGCAAAGAATCAGACATTTCGATTGAAATACACCAACAAAAACCAACTGTATCAGTGTGAATGGGAAATGATAAACGATATGAAACTTTCTTTCAGCGTTTTAGTTTTTTTCTCAGCATTTGGCATGAAAACATTTTAATATAAATACTTTTTTCTACGCCCATATCCAAATCTCACTGTTAACATTCCTTGTAAGTGACATTTAACAATAACATGCACGTAATGAGATCTCATAACACACACGTGCGTTTAGATAAGAAAACTTAAATTTCTTTGTTTAATCAAATTGCAATCAAATTTTTATCTACGTACTACTTTATTTGGGCTATTTACATAAATTTAGTCAATTGGAAAACATAAAAGCTTTTGGCATTAGTGAAATACATTTTAGATTAAAAGAGTAATGCCCCTAAATGTCGGCAACATATTATAAGTCGCGTTTTTTTAGCATGATATGGAAATAAACGTCATGTCATTTATGCTGTCAATTTTTGTAACAAAATATAGTATCTTCTACAGTGGCGAGAGGCTATGTGAATCACTCTCATAAAAATATAAACGAATATCGGAAGCGATTACCAATTATCAATCTTCATCTTCTGATGTATCGTGCAGTACTACACGGTTATAGATAACCAGTCATCACCGTTAAGTAATAAGGCACCAACGACTTACAATAATTGTTCAATTGTTATAAACAACTATTATAATAAAGTTTAAATACTTGCGAAAAAATAGCTAAGATGGGCGTAGAAAAAGTATAGTATGTTACACGAGTTGTAATCCCATTACGCACTCGTAAACTTTTTCACTTCGTACGTAATGGGTTACTTACAACTCTTGTTACGTAATATACTATTAACACTAGTGTTAAAAGAGACATAATCATTATGAGAATAGACGTCAAAATGTGATTTTCTTGAAATACTTTTATTTTATTATCAAAATAGGAGTTGTACAAAAAACTATGTATGATATTTGTGTTAAAAGTAAATTTTATTTTGTTTGAGAAATTGAAGTTCCCTCTCTTAATCAGACTCCCGGTTCATAGTTGTTTGTTTCTATCTGCACATTAAGTTGTACTGTTAACAAGTAACATTTAATAATGCAAATAATGGTGCATCTTTAATTATAACGTGTTTAAATAAAATCTTTCGTATTTAGCTTAAACATGTAAACCGCGTCGGCCCTTCAAAAATAAATTGATATTTTTCGCATTTAGCGCCTCTTGCTATCTGGCGCCCAGGAATAACCGCACCTATACTCCAGAGCCTCCGCTGCGTGTAAATTTTCTCTTGATTAGGTCCTGCAATTTAATAATATGATCATTAAAAGGGAGTGAAAATAGACTTCATACTTGTATTGTATAATATTAATATTATTTGGTATGCGTAATATTACACGTTGACATCACAATAATTAAAATGACCTTAAGAAATATCACTTGCCTTAGAATACTACAACTGATTTTAATTTGAAAAAATATACGTTGTATAATAAAACATCTTAAATACGACCATTATATTAATTTTTTTGTCCTCATTACTGAATAATTAAAATCAGTTGTTTATTATAGTTGGAAGGCTGGAAGACATTTTTGGGAATGTATTTAAAGTAATGTGGAAAGTTGCTCAAAAATTCCTTTAGTGATATTTTAGTTACTAAGAATAGTTATTCATAAAATTGAGGTACTTTCAGTTGTTTCCTGCCAGGTAAGTGGGAATGTTCAGCGGGAGTACCTATACGAGTGAGTAGTGTGACGTGCAAATAAAAGATCGGCAGAAAGCACGCTAAGGAGTCATATTAGGTGCTTTCCAATTGCAGAATTTGAGCACCCAATCGAGCACATGCGTGCGCAATGCTTCAAACGCATGTTCCAAATTGTCGTTTTTGAGATCTGTGCGTCAAACACAGTTGCGATTTCCCCTTGCCCCTCAAACACCAGATAAATGTTTGGACTTCATGAGCTTCAAAATTGCGGTTTAAACACAAACTGTAGAATTGAGGTTAAGTAGGCATTTATTTCGATTTACATTTGTGTTTTTAAAATGGAATCACAACCGGGCTGCTCAAAACAATATTCTCTTACATTGTTGGATGCAGAAACAAATTCGGAATATTCATTATTACTAAATGAAGGAGACTATAAAAGGGCTCAAGAAATATATAGTAAAAAGTATAGTTATTACCCAAGACTATTTAAAAATGTTTCTAATTGTAGATATTGCTTTTGCGTCTACACTATTAAATTTTGCCAAAAATGATGGACTAAGGACGGATGAAGATTTGAACAATCAAAACATACAGGAGCAGGAATCTTCAAAAAGTGAATCATGGGATTACAATGCTGTTCTTGGCTTGCTTAGTTGCATGGAAAATAACATGGAGGACATGCAACATCCCCAAAAAAAAGGAAAAACGTATTCCCAAATATTAGCAATGAACTTTTAAGTAATGGCTTCACATACAGTGCGACAGCATGTTACAACAAATGGCGCAGTTTGTTAAGAAGTTACAAAAGTACCAAAGATAAAAAGAACACAACGGGCAGAGGTGCAAGTAGATTTATGTTTTTTGAACAAATGGATAATTTATTAGGAGATAAACCATCCATCAGCGCCCAACATACAATGGCATCATCAGAAGCAATTAGTAATTTAAATATAAATAAAAATGCAAATGACAATATGAATTTCATTGAAGACCATACTGATGTAGAACCTGATTTGGAAGTAAATTCAGTGACGACATCCGAACAAAATTTTTTCGAAAACGGAAGCGGGATATTATGATAAAAGAAGAAAATAAAGAAAAACGACACAGAGACAGAATAAATATTGAAAGGGAAAAGTTAACTGTGGAGAAACAAAAAGTAGAAATATTACAACAAATATTGCAGAAGCTCAATGAAAATAACAAGAATTAACAGTTTATACTATAATGCTATATGCACTTAAAATAAATATATTATCTGTTTTTTCAAAAATAAATTCTTTACAATAATGTATTTTTTACTCTTTCTATAAATTTATACTACATTATATTCATATGATACTATTACTATAAATTTATGCAGGAAACATTTTCCTAAATATTTCTTCTCTCTTCCTAGGTACATTATTTTGAACCAGTTCTGCAACCGGATCATGATTAGGTATATTTTCTTCATCTGTGACATTTTCATCCACCTTCATTTCATCAGAATGTATTATGCAAATATTGTGTAATACACAACAGGCCATTATAATTTTAACGCAAAATTTGACATTGTTGTTATTTAAATGGAAAAGTCTTCTATGTCTATTTTTTAGCAAACCGAATGCATTTTCAATAACAATTCTAGTAGATGAATTTTTATAATTGAATTGTTTCTGTTCATGTGAAAGGGCACCCGTTTCTTTAAAAGGAGGAACTAACCAAGACATGCTTGGATATGCTGAATCACCTAAGAGGTAATAATGTTTAAAAAATTGTGGATTTTCATCTTTCTGATAAATTGCTGATTCTCTCAATACCCTCGCATCGTGAAGAGATCCCGGTTCCCCATAGTATACATCTAAGAATTTTTTATCAGGATCACAAACTGCTTGTATAATCAAGCTATGACAACTTTTTCGGTTACAATATGAATATTGATCTTTGTTTGGTCGGTTGATTTTCACATGGCTACAGTCAATTGCGCCTATAACTCCATTAAATTGTCGTTTCTTTTTAAATTTACTCGCAATAGTCTCTTTTTCTTCATCACTGGGCCATTTTATGTATCTACTTTTCATAGATATTAAAAAGTCAATCACTCGAAATAGAGACCTATGTGCTGAACTTAAGCTGACATTGAACCGATCAGAAATTTGTCTAAAACTCTCTGTATTACCAAGATACCACATTGTTAAAAGCACACTGGTTTCATTTGATATGTGAGGTATCCCTCTAACGGTTTTTGTACTGTATTCACTTGTTGCAAAGTTATCTGTAAAAAGAGGAAAATGTTTTAATTGGAATTTAGTGAAATTTACAAATTAGTCTCGCGCACGTTAACTTAAAATATCTGGCATTCAAGTTATTTTACCATTTGGTTATATGGTGGGTGTGCAGTATTTAATTAATATTTTGATAAATCTGTTTTTTGTCCAAAAGGACATATCATTTAAATAAAGTTTTATTATTTTAGCACAGTACATCTTCATTTTATTTAAAAGTCTGTCTTTGCAAATGATCCTATATTTGTCTCAGAGGGAAAAACATGTTTATTTCACCAAGTTTTTTTTATAAAAACCACTCAAATCAGGAAAACGCTCAAATTTTTCATTCAAAAATGCACAAGACTAATAAGCACATACCAATAAGTTCACTGATCGTTTCACGTGTCATTCGGAAGTGGCGTTTAAAAGTGTCAGGATCGTATTGTTGAACTGATGTTTGTTCTAAAAAATTTTCTATTTGTGTAATTGTAAGATTTTCCAAGAGGCCTCTTCGTCTGAAGATGAAGAAGTAGACCAGTCAGGCATATTATCTGAGGCACAATCTAAAAATTGTACATTACAATAAATTGGTAGATATTTATTACATTATTACTTGAAATAAAGTTTAAAACGGTATCAGTATACTTACAAAGAAGTGATTCCATAGCATTCAATTAATCGAGTAATTCGAGAATCTTGTATATCGGACATGGCAACAAATAAACAAATAATTTGTGGATATGCTCACAGACCACAGTTTTAAACTTTGACACTTGACACAAAACTCGCCGAAGTTTGTTCCAAGTTCCAATTGATTCTTGTGTGCCAAACTCATGAGCGTCGAGCCCATGGGTTTCGTGTACAAAGTGCTTAATAAATTGGAAAGCACCTATGATGAAAAATGAAAAGTATCCAACTATCCAACAGCATTCGCCTGCCATAGATTCAAATGTGACTGCGTCCACTGGCTGAGGAGTTGCACGGGGCGCGACGGAATGGGTTGGATTGAATAAGGTTGATGAGTTGATGAGTTGTTGAAATTGGTCTCCAAGCGGATTTATGCTAGCGCACGAGGTGTCCCGATTCGTCCGCATCCGGTAAACGCAATGGGCACGCATGGTAACGGATGATTTAGTGGCGAAATTTGTATATCAAGCATGTTGTTAATATAATTTCCAAAACGATTGATGAAGAGTTATTAATTTCATTAGTGTCACAATAAAACAAACTCTACGTTAATGGAGTTCACAGATATCATGATGAGCAACGAAGATAAAATATATGGTAAGAAGTCGTCGTTTCTTCTCATTGGTTCTCTCTTCTTCTCCATATAATGTTTAAAATTAAAAAAAGTTCTTCGTCAGCGCGAACTATTTATCTCGCAGTTTCAAAACCCTCAAAAAAGAACAAACTTCGAATACTGCGATAGTTGACCAATCCGCTCGCATCCGTCCGCCCCAATCCGTCGCTAATAAACGGAATTGTTTAACGCCTATTGTACGCTTACCTTAAGAATATTTTACTTGTCGGTGCGGCGACGTGACGGTGACGTTACGCAACCACACCGACACCAACAGGAAAATATAACTTAAATTCACACTAGCTGGAGCAAAACTAGCAACTTTCCATCAAGCGGTTGTCAGTTGTCTATATATATATATATATATAATCAAAATTATTATTATTAGATGTATTTACCATTTGAAACAACTTGTAATACAATCTCGAATGCTGTCCTTGAGAATGGAAATAAAGATATTCCGAAAGCTTGGAAAATAGTGTAAAGAGTACTCATTTTACAATTTTGCCGCTTCCCCAATATTCCTGTCCTTGTATATATATATATATATATATATATATATATATATATATATATATATATATATATATATATATATATATATATATATATTATATCCATAGAATGTGAACTGGGAAGTGACATGAGGGAATTCGCAAATGAAGAGCTTAGGAAAATACCTCTTATTATGGACATGGAAGGAAAAGAGTTAAAAGTTAAAAAGAAATACGAATACATGATATATTTGTTAGAAAGAAGGAAGAAGGCGAATTTCACATGGTTTCCAGAATGAATTGAATTTCATAAATTATTTAGAATGTCTAAACATGAATTTTTCCATCTCTTGCATATTATTGATGTCAATATGGAGACACTATCCCACTCACCCCATCGAACAAACAGAGCGATCCAAACAACGATAGATGCATCTATTGGCTAAAATAAATATGCCTCCCTACGCTGGCCAATCGGATTTAACTGCAATCGGCCGGCAGAATTCATTGTCTTTGGTACATCCATACAGAGTCGGAGAGATCACGTGCACTATGCATGATACTGTTTTGGAACACTCCGTTGCTTGGATGGACAGAGTATAGTACCTACCACAGATCACCTACCTAGTACCTACCAACAATCACCGACAACCTCTATGACTATCGCTGACGGAGGTGACGGCGCTGGCGACCAAAAGTGGACATTGCGCGACGGGATAGTGTAAATAAGTTCATTGCTTGCTATGTAAGAATATTTTACGTGACGGTGGCGTTACGTATAGAAGGAATCTCGCCTTAAACGTGTCGGAAACGGTAGTAGACAGCAGATAGACGTAAACGTATTGACACGACGTATACCCAATACGTTTACGTATTTAATTGCATCTTAAAAATTAAGACAGTTGACGTCAGGTTTGTCATTTGTTCACCTAACCTAACTGTTATTTCTATTTCGTTTTTTCTTTATTTTGTACGTGAGTTTTCATTAATATAACATTAAATTTGTAATAATATACTTACCAGAATAGAGAGGTTATGTTACACTCTACTTATAATAAAAATAAACAAGTTAAATGACACATGAAGTAAATCGTTTATATTCCAGTGTTCCGAGTGCCTAACTCGGCTCAATAAATCCTACGTTTACGGTATACGTAGAAACGCGCAAGTTTACTTTAAACGTATCTAAATAGAAGTACTTTCTGCACACGCGTTTACGTTTACGTATTAGTAGACACTTGTCATAAGTTTTTACACGTATCCGTATCCGTATTGGAGTTACGTTGTCGTAAAGAAATTGTCAAGAAAACCTTTTTAGCAGAAAACGTATCGTTTCGTTCTGTTTTTAATTGTATAACCTCAAAACTTTTTTAGTTTGTCTTTTTATATTTTTGTAAAAACGTAATATGGGGGCGATATTAAATAATTCATTGCGGCTAGACGAGGACGATGATGATTTGGACGACCTATTTTTGATGCATATTTTGCATGACCAAAATATGTTGGGTTATAAATTAAACCAAACCAATATCAAAGAACAAGAAGACCTGTAAAATAGCACTAATAGCACAGAATACTGATTTTGATCGGGATACGGATACGTTTACGTATACGGAGTAGAGGACGTAACAATAGAGAGATATCGGTAAAATCAATAGCGTCTGTGAACGTAATTAACGTCCTGCGGTATTGGGTTTACGTCAAGCGGTATTTCAATTTTATTTAACAGTTATCGGAAGCAGTTACCCGCGCTATGCGCTATTCGAAAATGTCACTTAACCTAGCTTTATTGTTATTGTGTCTATTGTGTGTCTTATAAGTTTTTCATTAAATTTGTGTGTTTGTCTTAGCCATATTCAGTATTTTTTGTATTATTATTGTTCAAATAAAAGACGAACATTTATTTTTTGAGGTTCCTAATAGTGTATCTATAGATTCATTTTATCTACAATTATTTTTTCTTAACTTCCACTATAGAATCTTTGCAATGGATGAAGATCTTGAAGCGATAATTATTGGTGGTGGAAATGATCAAGACATTGAAGCCGCCATTTTGATGAATAACTTTATCATAGGAAAACTGCGCATGCCCGGCATGTTAATTATCAAGCGCTATTTCAAATACCGCCTGTCGTTAGGCTCCGTAAATTACGCTTGGCGGTAACGTTATTTAGGGACGTTGTTTTAAGAATCGACTCGCGCATAGGTTAAATGTCAAAATAACATATGCGCAAATAGGGCCTGACGCTATTTGGGTTACCGATATCTCTCTAATACGTTCAACGCATCGTATCGGCTGAGACGTAACGGGTCTACACATGCGCAGTTCGTTACGGATACGGATACGTGAGAAATTTAAGACAAGCTAGAAGTCTCTATTCATTGCCTTAAAGTGTCTATTGATAATGGAAGTATCGTTAATCGTTACGTTTTATTTGCGTCAGTATTTCAAGATAAATCAAGAGGCACTACATTAAGGTAGTGAGGCAAAATACGGCTATATGTAGGTAATCTAGAAGATTCTAAATATAGGGATAATGGATAGTAGTACCTAACTCATGAAATTTATAATGCAAAATGAATGTAAATAAATAGTGTTGTATATTATCTTTCATTATTTCTTCTCCTTATCATGTCATGTAAATCCAACAAAATTTCAATTTATTTTACTATTCTATTCAATATTCTTATAACTAGGAATTATTCCAAATGTTTTACATTGTTTCAGGTTATGCAATGGAATGCTATAATTGTAATACAACTTATACGACGGAAAGGAAAGATGATGCTTGTAAAGGTATTGAAAGCATTGGACACTGCGTAGATCCGTCTATTTGTATAACGGCAATTTTTGAAATACAAGGTAAAATCTTAATTTACATTGAATTTGACAACGCCCCCTTTTAATAAAGCTTTATTAAAACATGATTTTAAATTTTTGTTTCATCGGTGCTCCCAGATCTATAAATATCTTTTAATAATATTCGAATTGAATAGTCGAGGCTTTTACTTGATGAAGATACAACTCGATTAAATAAAATAACTTAATCCACTATTGTTCTATTTAAAATAATGACGAACGCAGTAGCTTTGTCAAACGAATGAAGGTATAATCAAAGATTACAAAATATATATAAGATAGTTCACTTGAAGGCGGTCTGATTCTTCTTAGTGTTTTAAACGATCGCCGCACTCATAAATCATATTTACGGCTCCCTTTTGTTGTAAATAACGACACCGCTAGGTACCAGGGAATTAGAAGAGTATATTTTATTCCAAGCTATACAGGGGTAACTTGAGAAATATATATTCAAATAGGATGATTTATTAAAGGTTTTTTTATATAATGTTTTTAAATGTTAATTATTTCGAAAAAAGTTCAGGATATGAATTTGAAAAGGAAAGTTTAGGTATAAGTAAAAAAATATATTAAAATTTTTAAAATGAATCAATTGACAGATTTTATTCAACATTTTAGTAATTTTGTGATGCTTATTGAAGATCTAGCGGTTATTTATACAGAATATCACAAATTAAATTATATATACTTATTGGCCACCAGAATAATAGGACCACTAAAACAATTTTGATCTTTAAATTAGACACTCCGTATTTTTTAGATTCACAAGGTTAAAACAGTAAAAACATATTATGCAGCTGCAGGATATATTTATTAATAAATTAGATATGTGAATTTTCAAATTTCTATGAATACCCAGTATCTATAAGTACTAAATAACTAACTAATTTATTATTATCTAATATCTTTGTTACAATAGTTTAAAAAAGTTGAATTCCGTATTTGATAATAACTAATTTAATACCCACCTCTCAACGTCTTTGGGACAACGATAAAAGGATATTTCTGGTTTTCCCACCTTGCTGGAACAACCGATCACAGCACAACACACAGGCATTTTAAAACCACAATTATAATATTATTAATGTTACTTTTGGAAGACAGGAGTTAAAATAATGCGAACAAGAAATTTTACTTCCGGAACGTTTCCCGAAAAACTAAATGAAATACTTCTACAAAGTTTCTAGAGATTGTAGGCACATTTCTGGCCCTTAATTGCTTCTCTATATTTTTATCATTGTTTACATTATAAGTACTTAAAATCAAGACTGCATTCAGAATTCGTGGGAAAGTGATAAACTACCATTTATTATGTATACAACTAAGACTATTAACAAATATAAGTTTTGCTATTGAAGAGGAAAATATGAATATTATTTTTTCCTTATTGCAATAATTAATTAATAAATTTAAAATATCTATAAAACATAAACACGAACAACGAATTCTAAAATACCAGCGCTCGATAGGCGACAACCCGTATAATATGCAAAATTAAATGCAAGTAAGGATTTAGCGACATACTGTAGCATGGCGCCAACCGATAAGTCACCAGACAGTAACCAGCGGTATGAATCCTTTGATCGATAGAATTCGTACGAGTGAACAATCTTATATATATTTTGTAATCTTTGCTATAATGAAAACTTTTAATTAATACGGAGCATAAATACGGAAAATTCAATTATATTTTGTCAAGAGAATTAAAAGGCGTTGCTAGGAAATCCAAATACAACAATCACTCCTAGACAAATCAAATTGGAATATATCGAGGAATTAATTTCTAGTAAACTGGAAATTGGTTTAATTCTTTTAATTGGTCGTAAAAATGCGTGTATTTTGAGTTCTGAGTTTACACTATCTGGAGGTGAGCGTAAGTTTTGAGAGTCAAAAACCACGGTTTTGAAACATATACTACTATTAAAAAACCCAGAGAATAATAGTTGTAGAAAATAAAATTTCACTCCTTTTAATTCAGTCATTTTGAAAAACTTAATTCAAAATCGGTTTTTCCGATGTTAAGGCAAATTCTTGAACATCTCATCTCTTTCTGGCAGCTACACTTGTTCACCCCTGTACAGCTGCCATGGAGTTAATACTCCTAACACCTCTTTACCTAGTGTTACAGAGAGCAATTAAAAGAACGCAAATCAGAATGGTCAGAGGAAAAACCCACTCATGGTAGGAACCCAGGGGTCGGATTCTTGACTGAGTAGGGCTTCGCGAGAGATCACATATTTTGTATTTATCGTCATTGCAGTGACGAAGACAAAATATCTGTTCTACTCCATTAGTCAAGAATCCAGCTCCAGGTAGTAGCCATTCGAGATGGCATGACCAAACCGTTGAATATCGTAAATGACTTCAGGCATGAACTGAGCTTTAAAAAAGAATGGACAAGCGAATCCACCAATTATGCTCTCAAGCAGTATATACTGATGGATCAGAAACAGCGGAACAGACTTCGATGAGCTGATCCAATGGGAAATTCACCCAGCGTCAATAAGCGAAAATTCCCGTAATAAAAAGATGTGCACAATTCAATTTGGATAGGAACTATCGTATACAGAATATCGCGATTTTCTCAGCTACTCAAGCAGCAATCAAGGCGCTGAGCTTATTTTGCATCAGCTTAACGATGGTTTCTGCCTTTTCAAATTAATTTATTTAAATATTTCAGGAGAGATTGCTGTGTCTGGATTTCCCAACAATTCCTTCTAATCCTTTTGTGAAAATATACTTGAAATTTTGGTATTTGTGCACTGTATACATTAAATATTATCACTATACCTTCATTCCGTTCAACAAAGCAACATTCGGTTCATATATAGTGTAGATTTAAACAGATTAAGTTAATTCATTTCATCGAGACAACTTGATTTTTCTTTTAGATGGTCCAATGAAAAAGTACAACGCTCTTAAACAATGCTATGTTCCACAAAATGGATTGGAATGCGAAAATCTTCTGAAAAACATACAAAATATGAATCCAACAACCAACATTAAATATTACAATAATCGATGCCAAATCTGTGACAAAACTGGATGTAACAAATCCGCTGCAATTGCGGTGGCCGTCCCAACATTTTTAGCTTTTATTATATCTTATCTCTTGTGCAAATTAATGTAAGTCCAAGTATAAGTCATTAAAATTGAAGTTTAATTGTTACTATTGTATTATTATTGTGTATGGTAATTGTTTTCGAAATTAGTATAATTTATAATCGAACATGAGACGTGTTACGTTTACAATTTACAGAGCTGGTGTTAGTTATATTATTTTTAACAATTTACAACCATACAAAAAAATCCTACCTACCTACCTGTCGTAAAATATTCTGCATGCTCCATGATCGTAAAATGCGTGGGTTTGTCTTTTTAATATTTGACTAGGTAATATTCAATTTTTTTATTGTAAGTAGGACAATGTTTCAGAATTATATTAAATCGTTAAAATATTGATGACCTACAAATTAAATTAGTCAATAGAGCAGGTCCACACTAAGATTGTGTAACTTATCAGCCTCATTACGTCAACACTTTTGGCAACAAAGTAGTTTTCCGGAGAACGCCTTCCAATTTACCCGATTTGTAAAGATGTGGTGCTAATAGTTAGAATTTTGTATTTGTATTGGTTTGTAACTGAACTGAAAAACTGGCACATAAAGGACGTATTAAATAACAAAATTATTTCTTGAAATCTTTTTATTGTGACATTAAAGAGGGTTAAAACTTGACTCAACATTTTGTCGAAGCGCTACTAATACATCCAGTTGATTACGTTTTGCTTAGTGATACCTACCATCGCACACATTGTAATCGTGTTCAAAGTTTGTCCAATAACTAACATTGAATGAATCAAAATTACGGAAATGTTATCTTAATAACCTTGAACCAACAAAACATACTAATTATTGCAACTACACGAAACATTTGAAACTGCAAATTGTCTGCTATTTAAAAAGTAAGATACTAACAAAGTATTAGCGATAAGCGTTAAAATTAAACTTTTCATTTTATTTCGGTGAGCAGGGGCGAATTTAAAAGGTGAGTTATATATATATATATATATAATCGAAAACCCTAAACCCGAAGGTGTTAAGGTGGTATAATTTAACTATATACAAATTTTGCCCACTCTTTCTTGTTTTGTGCTAATCTTCTCGCTACTGTCCAACTTTTGTTTCTCTTCTTTAAGTTTTCAGCTATGGCGTCATTCCAAGTTTTCTTAGGTCTACCTCTGGTCCTCTTTTGAAACGCTTTTGCTTGCCATATTCTTTTGGTTTGTCTGCTACTTTCCATTCTAACTAGGTGTCCGAACCATCGCAGTTGTTGTCTTTCTATGTGTGTTATTAATGGCTCGACTTCTAATTCTTGCCTCACTGCGTCGTTTCTTATTTTGTCTTTCCTAGTGATGTTTTTGACCGCTCTTAGGTATTTCATTTCGGCCGCTTGGAGCTTACTCTTTTGCTGTTTTGTGAGCGTCCAGCTTTCGCTTCCATAGGTCAATATCGGTTGGTATATTGTCTTATATACTGTCATTTTTGTCTTTTTGGATACTTCTTTTTTCCTAATAAGTGCGTTGTTTACAGATTGGTTGCACTTTATAATCTGTCGTTTATTTTTGCTTCGTTTTTCCCATCATTTTGTAGCGTGACGCCCAAATATTTGAAATGGTCTGTTTGTTTTAGGACGTAGTCGTTTAATGTTACTGTTACTTTCTGCTCATTTTTCCCATTATACCATTATTTCTGTTTTGTCTAAATTTATTTTTAGATTTCTTTTATCGAGTGCTATATTCCATGCTTCTAAGTTTTGTTGTAAATCTTTCAAGTTTTTAGCACATATCATCAGATCGTGTGCGAAGGCACACTCTGATAGGTATATAGGTTCCATATTTCTGTATCCCACTTGTAGTTTTTTGGTGTTAAGTTTTACTTCTTTAATCACATCATCAAGTACTACGTTAAAGAACGTTGGGCTAAGTACTCCTCCTTGTCTTAATCCTTCATGGGTGTTGAATTCTTCGGAGTGCTCATTGTTTGTTCTTATATAGTTTCTCGTGCATTTGTAAATACTTTCTATATTTTTCTTTAGTACAGTACTAACTCCTCTTTGTTTCAGGCTATTCCAAATTGTTTTCCTTGGCACGCTATTTGTAAATACTTTCTATATTTTTCTTTAGTACAGTACTAACTCCTCTTTGTTTCAGGCTATTCCAAATTGTTTTCCTTGGCACGCTATCGAATGCCTTTTGCAGGTCTATGAAGGCTACGTATATGTACGTACGTAAAGGTGAGTTAATAGATTGATTTAAATATACCGTTAGAAAATTATACACTCTGTGGTAACTTTTACAAATACTATTTTATTATTAATTAGTAATTGTCAATAATACAATAACAGTAGGTTATGAATGGGTTCATTTTTAGATATGGAAAAATAAAATAATATGACTGGTAGCTTCCAAAATACCAAGAAAAATCAGATTAAATTAAAATAAAAGCCGAATTATTCAAATCCATTATCAGTTTCATAACATGCGTGTAGACTGGTAGCAACGAATGGTTTTAAGGTCAATTCATGCTAGACCCATAATGACCCGAGGCGAGCCCTTACCCCTACTGAGACATTATGTCCTTAGGTTCATTCCAACTGGCGATAGAACCGTTCTAGGTGCAAGTGCTGTATTTCAACAGGTCATAGTATCGTTCTCGGGACGGTAAAGTACGACCAGAGATCTAAGAAGGTCGTAAATCAATATAAGCCGACGACACTCATTATTACCCATTGTTCGAAATATAGATAAGCAATAAAAGTGTGTGCAATAAAAGATTCCCAGGTTCGGATTAAAATATCTCATGAAATAGTTTCTCGTGTCTCGCTAGATTTATGCGCACCTTGACTACCTTGTTACACCCGAAGGTTTTTGGAAATTTATTTCAACAGGAACTATTCATCTCCCTATACCTACACATATTAATTTTTTGTTTTCAAAGTTTCCCGAAATTGACAAGCAATTATTTTTGTGCTTCTCATGTTCATGAAAAATCTGACTTATTATTCCATGCCTATAATTTTTAATTAATTACAAAACAAGTGAAATATTTCCTTTGTTTGATAAAGAATAATAAATGCTTTCAATGAAAAATGTGTGAGTAATTTTTATTTTATGCAAATAAATTTTTGTGGAATGTTTACGTTTTAGATAATATAAGTGAACTGGTTTTATGATGATAATAAACTTATTTTTCATATACATTATCATTGTTAGTGGAATAAAAAAAGCCTACTTATTCCAAAATACCTATACCTAATGCTAAGTATGCTATATAAAGGGTCGGATCAAAACTTGCTTTAATCGGTTCGCATATAATACTGTAACGTTTATTCTAATTTATATTTACAATTAATTTATATTTACAGATTTATATGTAATTCAGTCCTTATTTAATAATTTATGTAATACACTAAACACACTAATTATAATTTATATGAGAGTCACTTAATAAACACTTATTCGAGGCGCGATTACTTTCCTTCGGTATCAACACTGACTGATTGACTAATTGACTAATTGACTGCAGCGATGCTGGTGGCCTATTTATACTCACGCGCCGTAATTCTAGAAATCTTTCGGCGTTCTGGCGGGTTCACTGGATATTCTCGATGTTTCGTATTCTGGATGCTTCTCGAAAATTGGGCGGAGGAGCCATAGGTCGTCTCATACGGGGATTTCACTGGGGGCACTAACTGAGAATATTATTGCAGTAGCTCGCGTAACAATACTCTTCAAAATAAACAACAATCCAAATCTTTGTAAATTAACATAATCTTTTTACCTCGACCATATAAATATTCTTTTAAATAAGTTATGGATCTTTTCAAATTTTTTCCATTCTGACTTTAAATAGAAAAAATTGAAATCTGTTTTAGCCAATATTTTTGCATTAATCAAATATCTGAAACTATGCTGTTTTGGAATAATACACACCGTAGGTTGGTATTGTAACGCATCTTAAAAAATGCCCCTATCTCCCATACAAACGTTGGTCGAAGTAAACACCAACAAATCCCAAGAATTCCGACTGGCGATTGTGACAGCGTCTGTTCTAGAAACGATGGCGCCGAGAGTCTTCTAGTACGGTAGCGGTTACGCATACAAGTGGCATAGAAAATTCAGGAACCCTCGTGTATTGAGAAAGACTATAGGTTCGTTCCAACAACCATTTCGAGGACAGTTCTTGAACTGCTTACGAATTAATTTTTGCGCATGTTTCAGTAAAGCGCGTTATAGGAACGGTTCCTAATTTCAGGTTGGAACACTGAACTGAACGACCCTGTCATTACATCAACCTAACCTAACGCATCCTTTATCTATGGTCATTACTAATTTAGCTTCAAATTAAAATTAACAAAAATGAATGTACTGCAAGGTGAGTATCTGATGAAAATATATATCTACTACATACTAAAATAAATAAACGAAATGCTTTGTGAACCCAAATAATCATTGGCACCCGGATCACTCATTGTATTTTTTAAACTTTAAGGAATACAAAAATATTAAAATAATATCATAGAAAACCTCAACTTCTGGAAAACCGAATCTACATCAAAGGAAAATCACTGCGCATGCCTCTAACAAATTTTGCTTCGGACCGCGAACCGTTTTCACCATCCTTGAACTAGTTGCAGAACAGTTCACGTTACGTTGGAACAATGAACCAATTTAGTTCCGAACCGATTACGTTATGTTGGAACGAACATTTTCATTTGCGCGTACTCCGCCAAGTTCTGAACTGATTCTAGACCTTGTTGGAACGAACCTTATAAATACGCGAGTTTTTGAAAGTGATGGGGATAAAAAGTGTTTATTAATCAGACAGTTACTGAAATAGTGATTTAAGATAAATTTTGGAATATTTAAGCTGTATAAATAAATTAGAAATATTATACCGGATGTAAATAAATTAGTAGTCATAATATACAGTGCGTATTATTATACATGTGCAAATAAATTAAATAGTAGATATTGTTTAAAAACAGATGATGACGTTGACGAGAGGTGCCGAACTCATATTGCCTGAAAATTTTTCAGACGCGGTGCCCATCTATCAGACAACGACAAGGAACAGACGCGACAAAAACCTAAAGCAAATATTTTCAGTGTCTTACATGATTTATAATTACTCCGTTCTTATCTAAACGACACTTCGCGACTCGACACGCTGAGACTTGTCTATGTCTGCTGAAAATCGTTTTGGCAAAATCTGCAGACTAGAGATTGCTGATCCAAACATTTTTATTGATCAGTTCCAAGCTGATCCAGTCCAGAGTGACAACTAGTCAAAAGATCCGTTCCAGTTACTAGTCCAGCCGGCCTTTTTGCGAGGGGTAGGTAGGCTTTTACAGCAGTAGGTAAACAACCGTAAACGATTACATACTAGACTTGAACTGATCTTGAACCGCTCGCGTTCAGCGTTAATGTTCGTTCGTTAATGTTCTACGAGTGCGAGGTACGTTCATCTTAGCCCGTTTAAGATCTGTGCCCGAATCACGGTTACTATCAAAGTTACTATTTAACCAAGCCTTTACTTTACTAAATTGTAGGATTATACTACGAACACAATAAATCTGCAAGAGCCACAACTAGACAGTTTAGTGGTGCTCATCCCGGAAGAACTGCCACACATAAATAGGTAATTTAATTAATGCAAACATTTTTTGAAGCAGGATCAGTTGCCAATAAAAAACACCAACCACAACGAGTAGTTCAACGAGGCTATGCAAGTTGCCGTTTTAGGACAACTTTCGTTAGAAGAACAACAGTCAATATCACAAATTTCTATGGCAGTGGGTGTTTCTCGCAGCAGTGCTTTCAGAATTTTACATAAACACAAATTCCATCCTTACAAAATTAAATTACTTAGTCCAAGAGCTTCATGAAGACGATTTCCACCGGCATCTACAGTTTTGTGAATTGATGAGTGAACGACTGCATGACACTCCAGCTTTATTGTACAATATCTGCTTTTCCGACGAATGTTCATTAGCATTAAATGGTGGAGTAAACAGACATAATTATAGACATTGGGCAGAAAATGACCCACACGTAATGCGGGAGTTTCATAGTTAAATACCACAAAAATTGAACGTCTGGTGTGGCATTTTTGGTGACCATAAAATCTACAATTACTTAAAGAAGCCATTGATCCCGAAATAACACGAATACTAGAAAATGATGATACCATGTCAGAAGCTTTGCTAGCGTTTCGACAAGATGGGGCACCTCCACATAACCCTCTCGATGTAAGACGGTTTTTGAACGAATCATTTCCTGCTCGGTGGATAGGTAGACGAGGCCCACTGTTGGAATGGCCACCTAGGTCACCCTATCTAACCCCCCTAGATTTTTTTATGGGGATATCTGAAAACCAAAATTTATGCCCACTCAGCCAGCATCTATAGATGATTTACGTCAGCGAATTATTCAAGAATGTCGAAAAATAACCCCAGAAATGTTACATAATGTTCGAGGCTCGATTGTTAATATGTATGGAAACCAATGGAATTCAATTTGAGCACCTTATAGAATAATTTAGTATAGTTTTGCTGATTGACTTTTCACTTATGTATTATATATTTTTGTAATCCTCTTGTAGAGGAGAATCCAAGAATGCAATAAGGTATAGGGTATTCCATTTAAAAAATTGGGCGTGGTGACCATAGGAGGGAGGGGGTTAAAGTTATAACGTCTTCTTAATATGAGAAAAAGACGTCCCCCTTCATATGATTTTTGACGTGTTTTTTCATTTTTTAATCAGAGTGACGCCTTCAGAATAGGCATGATGACTGATTTTGAAAAACTGCTCCACGATGTTCGCACGCATAAGCTTTATCAAAAAAAAATTTTGTTTTTTGAAAAAATAAATGTTTTAGAGGAGAAATTCACGTTTTTAAAATACAATTCAAATTTCGCGCCAAAACGTTAGAATAGTAATGGCGACTCTATGACATCACACATCTGTAAATACTTCAAAAATATTTCACAGTTTGCAAATTAAAAATGTATTTGATTACTAATTTTAACTATTTTGTGTGATAATCATGAATTATATAACGAGTAAATATCATTTAAACGATGCAAAACCAGAAAATACGATAAAAGTTTGAACGAT
The DNA here is from genome assembly GCA_947563755.1 of Lochmaea crataegi. Taxonomy (NCBI): domain Eukaryota; kingdom Metazoa; phylum Arthropoda; class Insecta; order Coleoptera; family Chrysomelidae; genus Lochmaea; species Lochmaea crataegi. Next base: position 50,128,551 of record OX387424.1, on the reverse strand, counting down.
ACACAAAAGGTTGACGTCACACGTTAGTAATCGGTGTTTTAGCTAAGATGGCGGATTGTCATATTTTGTATATATATTTTTACTAAAATAAATATAATCAGAATTGTAATGTAAAAATAAGTGATTGCTATAGAATCTTTGTAATCTATACAATGATTTCCAATCATTATTTCAGTTATTCTTAGTGGCTGTCATCATCCCTATTATGTGGGGAGGATAGTTTTAATTGCTCTGTATAGTTCTGCATCACCTTGCGGTTCTCCAAATACTGTCTGTAACGACAAGATTCTGGTATGTATAGGTACAGTATACTAAACTTACTTCTAAAAGTTAATAGTGCAGCTAGTATATTTAGAAGTTTTTTGGCGTTAATATAAGTATTTACGCATATTTTTAAAGCAGTATTGGTAAAAGTGCCAGCTTCCCTCTTGAGTCATTGAATCAGAGATAATATTTTTTTTACTGTGGCATAAATTTGATAAGTTATGTCGTGATTTAGGGCAAGTGCGTGACTGTAAAGGAGAACCAAACAGATAACTTATCTTTCCCGAGATAAGATTAAAAAACAAAACCCACCAAAGTGAAATATTCCAACAAATCGGAATCATATAATTCATTTGCTATTGCTGATGTTACATTTGCTTTTGATTAATTTACGGACCATCCATTACCCCTCATAAACGACGACAAACACAAAGAAATCGATTGAACCTGACGTGGTGTTTGTAAATAGGTTCGCTAAGCGCGAGTGAATATAATTTTAATATCACCATAAATAAAAGTATGTTGAATGAAACACCTCAAGATATTTGTGCGATCATAAAAATAATTGATCATTGCATTTTACTTTTGTGATACCTCTAAGGAATTCTGGAAAACTGCTTTGGATTTTCAACAACACGTGGTTATACGAATTGAGGTATGTGTCTTTACCGCAGTTTTTTTAACATTTATTTAATTGAAAAATTAATTTTATGCTTTTTAACTCTAAACGATCGAACGAATATGGTGTTTTACTTTTTTCTTAAATATGTTACACCCACTTTTTATTACATTAAAAAACCTATTCGTTTCAATACACACTTTATTAGTTAACAGACAAATGTAACCCTCAACTTCACAATAACAACCCAACTATCTCTGGATAGTCTCGATATCATCTCTTTTCGTCCCTCGCTCAGGATGGCAGGTAGGTATCTGAAGGGTAAGCCATCCTACAGAGGAGTACTCTCCTTACAGATATTACCCTCTTTCTTAAGTTTTGAGTAAACTTTAAATAAAAAACTTTCGAACTCTTCCTTATATTCTAAAAAAATGAATATGAATTGTATTATATTTATTTTTAAATGTACGAAACTTAAACGTTACTTTCAACTAACATATTTTCTTATTCTTGTACAATTGTTTCGTCCATTTCCAAATACAAATTTAACTGAAGTGTATCCATATACAGTGCAAGCCACTCAAGTGCAAACATGGTGGCTATGACTATACTCTAGTTTACTCTACAGACCGTAGGAGATAAATCTGGTGATCGTGCGGGCCATAAATGTCTTTACCAGTTATTAAACGGCCTGGAAAAGTATTGTTTAAATACTCGATATCAGGATCGTAATTGTGGACAGGGAACGGGAGCCCCTGTTTTTGAGTCTTGTGTTCGCACTTGTGTACTGTATCTCCTCTCATATAATTTGGACCTTAAATAGTTATTTACCTAGCAAGTGGAGAGAGTGATAGTCGAAGTTGAGTGATTTCAGTCGAATGCGGAAAAGACACTTTCTGCAAGTATTAGGTGTAGAATTTTTTCCGCAGGTACACTTTTAAAATGATTCACATACATACACGAGCACGAAGGTAATTCTTGGATTCAAAGTATAGAAAAATACGCCGGGGATACCTTTTCCTTGATGCTTTGGACGCTTCTAGATTTGCGCCACGCCATGAATAGCTAGCAAACTCCTTAACGACATCGGGATTTTTATGGAAGGTGTTTCAAGCTGGTTTCATTAATAATATCGTCTGTATAAAATCATATCACTCTTGTGAGCTTTCGATCGTCTTTCAAAAATGGCATATTTACTTTATTGTCCATATAAGCACAAATCAATGGGCACGTTTGGACGGGCTCAACGGTTGAAGCATTAGATCATTGGTTTTAGTTGCTGGTTCACCGGTTGGGTGCGCTGGTAAAGTTATTATAATAATTACAGTGAAACAATATTTAAAGGTATTATTTTATAGATTCTACTACTACACCAATATATAACCAGTAAGGGTAAGTATGTACTGTACGTATCGTACTTGTATGTACTACGGGTCATTCTTTCTCGTTCCACTACTAACTAGTAGTGATCACGCTTTACTAAAATATGACAATTTTTTACAGGTAACTGTAATTAAGTGAATAACTACAAAACCGAGATGGTTTTTTTGTCGATATAGAATTTTGGTTTGTGATTAGATGTGGGGATGTCGCTGATATCGCACTCTTAGCATTTCCTTTACTGAGGTTAATGTATTGGTGTGGTATCAACGTAGTCTCCAGTCCAGGACTATGCTCTCAGGGCTTCTGGACGAATAGCATCTACCTTGTGCTGATGAGGCGCAAATACGCCGAAACCGGTCTACAAGTGATGCTGTTACTTCTAATCTCAAACCAGAATGGTTGGTTCTATCTCGCAGATATACCAACCCCGTTTAACTTAGAAGTGTAATTCAATGTCTGTCGGGGCATATAGCCCGAGAAGTAGTTGTTGCTTCTTTGAAAATTATTTCTCAAATTTTGTAAAGCGTTATAATAGTATTAAACTATTATCTTTGACGTCTACATCTTTCTGACGTCAGAGGTCAGAGGTGGCTGGTGTATAGGTGCTGCAGAGAAGCATAGGTGAGGAAAAATTAGCGAATGTAGACTAATTTCTGTTAACTACTGTAGAATATCATTATTCAACTCGTTAATTAAGAAAGAATATATTAATTACAAAAGTACAAAAAATGGGTGACAACTCTCGAAATTATCTTGTCATTTATTGACCTTAATCTCTTATCCTAGTTAGTAGTAGTCTACAACATCTTCCCCTTTTAAGTAGGTTATTTTATTTTGCTAGGTAAGATCGTAATCTGCAAGTCTTTGAGGCATTTTTCTACTACGTGTAGGTCTACTGGAGATTGGTTGACTTCCAGTTTGTGGAGACTGAGTTTCTTCAGATAGATCTGGACGTGAACCAATGTCATCTTCATGTGGTACATGACCATTAGTTTTGGAAGAATGAACGAGACTGAACGTATCTAGCAGTATATGGAGTGGTAAATTTGTTTCAAGTCTGTTTTCCTCTTCTTTATTGACATCGTATGAGGTTGACTAAGTAATACATTGTACATTACCTTGCCAATGTTTTCAATTACCTTTCCTTCTGTCCAATCCTTTGAGTAGTTCATTTTTACATATACCGCTTGTCCTGGTTGAAAACGTCGAATTTTCGCACCGTTTTTTTTGTTAAATTGTTCTTCCATTTTCCTGTTTCTTCTAATTCCTCTGTGATTGTCCGGTGGAAGTAGTAGGTCTAATAAAATTCTTGGTTTTCTACCAAACATCCTTTCGAATGGAGAATTTCCTCCAGGAACGTTTCTGTTTGGGGTAGTCCGGTATGTTTGTAAAAATGTGGTAAAAATTTCTTCTGTAGTCTGTCCTCGCATTTTCTTCAATGCTCTTTTAAATGAATCAACAAAACGTTCGGCTTGGCCATTAGATTGTGGATGGTATGGAAGAGATCGTATATGTTCGATTCCATTATTTTGAAAAAAGTCACTGAATGTACTGCTGGTGAATTGTGTTCCATTATCAGATACTACAGTTTTTGGTATGCCAAAAGTTGCAAATAAAGAATTCAATTCTTTAATTGTAGAATACGACGTAATAGAATTCATTTTAATAACTTCAGGCCATTTAGTACAAGCATCTACAACTATTAAAAAGTTTTGTCCTTCAACAGGTCCTGCAAAGTCTATATGAATTCTTTCCCAAGGCATTTCCGGAATAGGCTAGGATGCAAGCACCATTTTGGTTGGGAATTTCGAAGCTTGTAAACAATTTACGCATTTATGTACATATTCTTTGATTTCTTTATCTATTCCAGGCCTATAATTTCTTGCTAGTGCCTTCATTCTTTCATTACCTGGATGTCCTTTGTGTAGTTGTTTGAGAATTCTAGCCTGGTATTTTTTTGGAATGACTATGCGATGACCAAAAAATATACAGTCTTCAACTATAGAAAGTGAATCCATTCGATTTGAGAATTGTTGAAGCTGAAAATATGTTACCTTATTAGGCCATTTATTAGAGACGTAGTGTAAAACTTGTTTTAGGGTGACATCTTTTTAAGATTCCGAAGCTACCATTTTGGCTGTGACTGGTAAATGTTCCAAAGCATCGTTTAAAATTTGTTTTACGCTCGTTTCTAAGAGTACTGCTGCTATAACAAACTCTTCATCTGGCTTAGATTTTCGGTCCATTAATCTTGACAGGAAAACTGCGTGACCAAAAGCTGTGGTTGATGTGTACTGAATCTCAAAATCGTATGATAAAAGCATTAAACTCCATCTTTGAATACGATTGGCTGTGTAAACAGGTATACCTTTTCTTGATCCAAAAATAGCCAAGAGTGGTTTATGATCGGTTTGTAACCTTCTACCAAAAATAAATTTATGGAACTTGGTAACAGCGAATACTAACGCCAGCGCCTCCTTCTCAATTTGACTGTATGCTTGTTCTGCTGAAGTGAGTGAACGGGAAGCATGGTAAATAGCTTTTTCAGAGCCAGAGCCATCAGGAAATTTATGAAGAATACATGCACCAAGACCATAGGAACTTGAGTCGGCAGCTACAATGATTGGTAAATCTGGTTTGTAGTGCGTCAATAGTAAGTCTGAAGACAGAGTTTTCTTAATGTTGTCAAAGGATTTTTGGCATTCAGTTGTCCAGCTGAAATTGGTGTTCTTCTTCAACATATTATCTAACGGACATCGTAAATTCTTCAGATTTTTGACAAATTTGCCGTAATAATTTCCTGCTCCTAAGAATTATCTAAGAGTTGTAATATCAGAAGGTGGATGCATTTTCTGAATTACTTCAATGCGCGAATTATCTGGTTTTATTCCTTCTTTGCTTAAAATGTTACCTAAATATTTGATTTATTGCATAGAAATTCTGCATTTGTCGGATTTAAGTCTAAGACCATAATTTTGAATTCGTTTAAGTACAGAATAAAGATTTGCATTGTGTTCTTCCACTGTTCTTCCTGATATGATAATGTCATCAAGATATGCAACAACCATATCCATGCCGGCTAGCATTGTATCCATGAGTTGTTGGAATGCTCCAGGTGCCGTTTTGACTCCGTATGACAGGCGATTAAAATTATACAATGCCTTGTGCATAGTGATAGTTAAAAGTTTCTTGGATTCATAGTCTACTTCCACTTGAAGGTAGGCATCAGACAAATCTAAGTTACTGAAGATTATACCGTGTGATATTTTAGAAAATATATCTTCAGGAACAGGTAACGGATAACAATGTGGTTCTAGAGATTTGTTGAGACCAGTGGAGTAGTCGGCACATATTCGTAGTTTTCCCGTAGGCTTCTTAACTACAACAATTGGTGCAGCCCAATTAGAAAAATCGTCAGGTGTGATTGCTCCTTGTTCTTCCAATCGGCATAACTCCTCCTCAACTGCTTGTCTGAGGTTGAATGCTACAGGACGCTTTGGACGAAACACTGGCTTGGAGTCTGGCTTAAGGTAGAGTTTAACTTTATGTCTTGTGCAACGACCCAGGACTCCAATTCTTGACCCTTCGCAACACTCAAGGTCACTCGCTTCCTAACGAATTCGTTAAAATACTATTCTTGAGCGCTCTCTGCTTTGCGCATTCGCTTGATAGTGTTCGTTATGCAGCGAGTACATTTTTGTAAGTGATAACCATAGGTAGATAATATTTATATTTATACTGAAAGTGATAAGTGACATCGCGCGCGTATAGTTAATACTATTGTTTATAGAAAAATTTCAAATTGTAATTGTGTTTGAGTAATCGAGTGGAAAATTTAGAGCTGGCGGCAATAGAAGTTAAAAATTTGCGGGTTTCGCGCAAATCTTTGAATCCGTTCACGACAATGAATGATTTTCTCCACCGCGAATACTATCTAAGATATTTGCCAATTTAGTCCAGTCTTCCACGAAATCTTCAAAGTTATTTGTGAATGTAGGTACTACCAATTTTTAGATCCGTCCCTTTGAAATATTCTAACATCTTTTTTTGCTTTTCCGAAGCTTTTCCTCCGCGTCCGCGTAATTGAAAATGTTTTGATCAATTTCATACAACACTTTTAAACAGACATACATAGAACATAACCATAAAATTGGAATAATTTGACAGCGTCAAGAAGAGCGAACGCTTTATTTACGGCATTGCCAAATTTCTCATTTCGTTTAAGCACGCCAATTAACATCACCCCAAGAATTGCATAGTAGCAAAGTCTTCGCTAACTACTGCTCGTTGTGCAGCGAATTCGCTCTATAGCGAGTGATGTCAAGAATTGGGCTCCAGTCCTTCTTTAAAAACTTCATTAAAATCACTTTTAAGTTTTTCCATTGTAATAAAAGTTTCAATTTGTGAACAAAGGTTGTTAATGGGTACTTCGTCTAACTTAAATTGATATATCCAATCCAAACCAAGTATATTCAAATTTATGATTGAAGTGACGTAGCAATTTGCAGTTTGAATAATTAAATCTCTATCCGTCCGGACTTGGCATTCAATTTCACCCATGAGATCTAATGTTTTTCCACAAGCGTTAAATGCAACATTTGACGTATTTGAAATAATCAGTTCTCCAATTTTTTTCCATATTTCGGTGTCTATGATGGTAATGTCTGAGGCAGTGTCAAATTGAAGAGATACTTGTTGACCATTCACAGATACTGTTATGTACTTACGAGGAGTATTGATTTGGTTTACGAAAATTGTCTTTAACTGCTTCTTTTGAAACTTTTTTTCTTTTTGTTCTGAGTGGACGTCGTACTTTGATTGTCTGTAGATTCTCTGGTTTTGATTGATTTCTTTTCAAAACATGAACAGTAACCTTCCCTGTGTCCAATTTTGGAACATACTTTGCATGTGTGTTGCGAATATTGGCAAAATTTCTTGAAATGCATGCCTCCGCATTGCCAACAAGGTGTTCTTGGCTTCTCATGCTCCGTATGCTTTTTATCTGAAATCTTGTGAACCGTTGGATTGTTTTTGTTTTCGACGAGAGCTGTATCACTTTTAAGATTGAGTATTCTTTGACATTCATCCACTAGTGTTTGTAAAGATAAGTCTTCCTTTTCTTCGGTAATTTTAGACAGTAACCTTGTAGTAATATCGGAATAACGTGATGATTTTAGACCTATTATAAATATGAGGCATTTAAACTGATTCTCGCTCAGCCTTTTCAAATCAAAAGCTTCACAATATTTGTTCACGTAACCTGCGTAAGTCAAAAAATCGTCGGTAATATTTTTCTCCGTCTGTAAGCATTTATAGCGTATGCTAAAAATAGATTCTGGTTTTCCAAAAATTCTTTTCAAAATCTTTATGGTAGTCTCAAAATTGTTGTCTCGTGGATGTTTTGGAAGAATAAAATGTGTGTATCTTTCGTGTGCTTGTATATTCAATTTTCGGTAAAAGTCTAGTTTAGTGAACCAACGCGGATTTTGACGAAATATTTTTTTTTAAATTAATTCGAGGTCGCTGAACACGAAAATGAAAAAAGAAATCGGCGCTCTCTTACCAAAAACGAGTTATGAATTTTTGAAGATGAGTTCAGATCAGCACTGCACTGGTTTTATTGTCATATAACAACTGATTTAAATGATGCATTATAAAGTCTACACAATGTTAATTACACTATAATTACTTTTTACGATATTCCTCTCACACACACATTTAAAAAACACTGATATTGATATTCATTTCTTGCAAATTCGTTTTTTAATTCCACAATTATTATATCTTTTGACATTTTCATGTAACATGACTGACATATAAGTTTTGGTCTGTTTCCGCTCAGTCGCACAACTTGTACCTAATAGCAAATCCAGCCATTAGATATTTAGCCACTTGAATTAGTTGCTGAATATTTTCGATTTCATGATCGTGACATAGAAGATATAAACAAGATGAACATCATGAACATACACCTATTTTTCCGATAGCTGGCGCTGTATTTGGCTCAACTTTCGTTTAACTGAAATCGGTTATGGAAAAATTATATGAACAGCCATCTACATACTGTGAGAAAGGCGCGCCGGATCGACGTTTCGCAATTCGCGCGCGCGAATTGCGAAACGTCGATCCGGCGCGCTCGCTTTGCTCGCGATAATCAATCTACTTCATTATTTCAAACGGAAATCCAATCTAATAAATGTATCAAGATGATAAGAAGCGATTGCGATTTCACTTTGATCGGTGTTAGTTGGTCGGGAAGCGATATTAGTAGAATTTTCAAATTTTCTAAAAAGGGGAAACAGCTTCTGATAACCAAAGTCTTATAATATTAGCAGTATGTTAAAAATTTGATTTGGAATTACACCTGCAGCAACTATTTTCGTTGTCAGCAGTGTTTATAGAGGCCGAACAACCGAGGAGGTGATTTTTTTAAAGAATTAATTGATGAGTGCAATTCAGAGAAAAAAAATTGTTCAGCATCCTCAATGATCAAATTGAATGGTTCATTATCCTTCAAATAAATGATAAATATCAACCAAACTTATCTCAAAACTAACCATCTTCCTAAAATCAACATCTCTCAAAATTTGAAAAAAAATGTTTCAGCTGTAATACGGCGCTAGCTATCGGAAAAATAGGTGTATGTTCATGATGTTCATCTTGTTTATATCTTCTATGTCACGATATGGTCACGATCATGAAAACGAATATACTCAGCAACTAATTCAAGTGGCTAAATATCTTTTATGGCTGAATATGCTATTAGGTACAAGTTGTACGACTAAGAAGAAACAGACCAAAACTTATATGTCAGTCATGTTACATGAAAATGTCAAAATATATAATAATTGAGTAATTAAAAAAAGAATTTACAAGAAATGAATATCAATATCAGTGTTTTTTAAATGTGTGTGTGAGAGGAATATCGTAAAAAGTAATTATAGTGTAATTAACATTGTGTAGACTTTATAATGCATCATTTAAATCAGTTATTATATGACAATAAAACCAGTGCAGTGCTGATCTGAACTCATCTTCAAAAATTCATAACTCGTTTTTGGTAAGAGAGCGCCGATTTCTTTTTTCATTTTCGTGTTCAGCGACCTCGAATTAATTAAAAAAAAAATATTTCATCAAAATCCGCGTTGGTTCACTAAACTAGATTTTTTCCCTGTTGTACCAAGATTCGAATGTTATGATATTTTCTGGGTCTGGTACGAATTCTGTAAGATTCCTTCCCAACGATTCAATAAGTAATTCGGTGCTGTTTGTGACCGAATCACGATTTGCACTCGAGCTAGATGAGTTTGCTGCCAGCATTTCCAGAATTTTCATCTGCTGCTCCAGCATTCTTTGTAATAGTTCTGGTTCCATGATCCTCGTCGCCAAACTGTTAACTACTGTAGAATATCATTATTCAAATCGTTAATTAAGAAAGAATATATTAATTACAAAAGTACAAAAAATGGGTGACAACTCTCGAAATTATCTTGTCAAAAACTCACTGACATTTATTGACCTTAATCTCTTATCCTAGTTAGTAGTAGTCTAAAACAATCTCAGAATTCTGCTGAAACCTGTGAGGCCGGTCACCAGAAATAGAGAAATATCAAAGTTTATAAGAGTTTAGTAATCAGAATCGACCTAGAATTTTTCTACATCATTCACCAAACTGCTTTGTTATTTCAAAATTCACCTTTAAGAAGCAACTATCATTATGATGAGGATGACGTTTTTTTGGTTTTGTCTTATCATAAACATTTTTGAGGCGCAACATACATTTTCCTTAGGTGCGCTTAACTAAAACAACCACATTGGAATTTAGTATTCGTGGTTATAGAATAACGAGTTATACGAGTTATCCTTATCATTTTTTTATTGTCGCAGCTATGGAACGTCAATGGTTATTTATTTTCACATATTGCGTTGGTTTTATTTATTATCTTGATGTGCTTATTCATATCCGCCTTAAGACTTGATAAATAGATAAATGTTTAATAATATTTCATAATAAAACAGCTTTGCAGGAATCGAAGAAATTAATTATTATTTAACATTTGTATTATTATGTATTTAAATTCCTTTTTCTCTACAAATTACTGAAAATATTCCCTTCATTGATTAATAATTTTTTCTTCCATTTATTTATATGGCACCATTTATATAATTAAATCTTTTCAGAATTTTAATTTAGTGTTATCATATTTTAAAAATACATCACATTTGGTCTGTGTCTGTGAATTCAGTTTTACTCTTTACGACCATTTCTAATCAAATTGATTTTAGAGTAGGTATTATTTACGATTCCTAACGGTTCAAACAAAACGAAACATTTCAATTTTAAAATTCTTTTTATTTATTTGATTTCGTGTGCGGGACAAAAAAAAAGAGATAATGTGAGCTAGAAGCTTTTCTTATCTTAGTTATAAATGTGATAAATATTAATCTTTCTGTTATCAATAATATTTAATAGAGGAGGAATTAAAAGTGCTATATTTTAATTTAACGCGTGCTGTCACATTATTTTCACTGTAGATCTATAATTGAGTTTATTGAATGATGTTGTTTTATCGTGAAGTGTTTCCATATGTTTTGGGAAGACCAACGGTTTTATTTACTAAAGGCTTGCTTGCCTGGGACGCGTGACGTGACGCGCGGTTCGTTAGTTTATTGCTCGACTCGAATTTGGACGCTAACCCGTCTAGCAGTGCTTTGACAGATTTAGCGCGCGACCGACGCTGCGGACGAAGATAACATTATGTATAAATTAAGACATACGTCATCAGGCACCATGTCAAAGTTGTCTACCGGTCAACTGATCCGTGATTTTGGACAAGTACAGGACCCGTATTCTTGAATTTTTTAGAGGAGAGCTTCTCCGGGAATTGGGCGTGGTTCACCTTATTGGTACAGTGGAAGTAGTATTTTGTATAATAAGGGGAAGCCTCAAAACCTCTCAACACCAATATTTTAGGCATTTGATAATCTTTCTAAATTTCAAATTACTAAAGTTGAATAAGTTTGAAGAATCCCGTCAAAATGTTGTTTCCTCTGAAAATAGTTGAGATGAATCATTTCCGAAGCAGCATCTCGCAAAAATAAACATTATTTCTGCAACTAGTGTTTTTTTATAAAAATTTCATTGTAACTGATAAACGTTTTTCACTTTTCATCACTAAAATCTGGTAAAAAACTTAGTCACATGGTAAACGGTGTTATGAGTAGTCTTGCGCTTTATTGTTACCGATATGACAGTTTGAAGGGTTGGAAGCCTCGATGGTTGACAGATGTCAGAACAGGCAGAAAGGCGCGGACTTGTCGCTCGGCAGACACCACACAGGACAAGCACATGTACAGTTTTATATTAAAAGCCCAATAAACGGTATAATGCCCGATCGCACCAGTTTAGCTTAAATGTGGGTCTTAACAAAGTGGAGCTTATTGATAATTTTAATCTTTCATTGCACCATGTTTGCCTAGGTAAAACCACGCTTACGTACAATACCGTATGTATTATTTACTTGAATACAATAGAAATGTTTATTTTTTAATAATCAGGCTGTCAGATTTTCAGTTGGCAGCTCCAGTATACCATAGATAACCTATGCAGTATACCTACTTCAAAAGTGTCTAAACTACCATACATAACCTTTCTAATATTTTTTAACTACATTTTTTGTTCAATCCAAATAATCCAATTTCTATCATGGAAAGTTGAAAGAGAAGTTGATCGGCAAATTTCAATTCAGAAGGAAACATGCTTTGCCTAAATTTGGTTTAAAAATATAAAGATACAATATAATGCAAAAAGACGGACGTGGTAAAGTGGAAAGAATAAGATTAAAAGAACATAACATTCAAAGCCCTTCATCAAACTTCTAAACCAAAATTTTTAGTTCTTCATCAAGAATCTTAAGATTTTCTTCTAAATTAATTATATTTTGCTAAATCAGTTAGATTTAATAAACACCAGCACAAAAAATTAGGTTATATAGGTACTAGCTAGATTGTCACAAATATTCAAATCAAAAACATCACAGAACGTCAGAACACAGTCGCATATCTATTGTTTAAAAATAAGCAATGGAAAAAGATGTGCTTAAAATTTCCTGGAGTTAAGCTTCGCTTAGATGCCGGTGCAGCGAGCTTAATTTTTTAAGCCAGGCCTACTTGTTAATTGAAAGTGGTGCAATCGGGCATAAAGTTATGATAACAGTAATATTCTTAGTCTTAGTTAAATAAATAAATAATAAATACCTTAGATAAATCGAAAAGGTATTCTTACGTCGAAAGCCACTTATTTTTCTAGCACATAAAAAAACAGATGAAGATATAAAATATCAACGCAAGCACCATGTAATTGACTAAGGATGAAACATTTAAAAGGAAATATTTAGACTGGAGTGATTTTTGATATTATCCTGAATAGAAAAGAAGCAATAATTCATAATGCAAAATCAATTATCTCTTTTCATCTACAAGCGTTATTTGTCAAGCTACTGTCAAAGTCTATCTTTTTAAAATAAGTCAATGACTCCAATCTACGTGATTGCGCGAGTTGATGACATTAATCCCTAGATATTCAGCAGTCGCCATAGTGCAACAACCACGTGCAGTATCTACTGAATAGTCTGCCCACTAACTTCTTCGACTGAAATCACTGCTAGGTCGTCATGCTGGATCCAAAATATTTTGGTAACACGGTATTTCCTAAATTTAAGTTATACATATGCTGTGTTTGGAATATCAGTTTTTTCATTGGTCGTGTTCAACCGGGCTCAACGGTTAAAACTAAGCAAAAAACATGTTGAATATGCTGGCAGTCAGCGGCTGAGTTCCGTCTGAACGCATTGCAAAGTTAGCGGTGAAACATAACGTAACTTTCTAATAAAATTTTTCCAGTTTCATTGGATACACTCATTTCATTATTGATTGCCAATCTATAATCTTCTGCGTTGAGAGTCAGCAGAACGGCAGCATACCGCCTGAACACAACTGCTAAGCTAGCAATTGCTAGCAGCGCAACGGCTCAACCATTGAGCCCGTCTGAACGCGCTTATAGGTTCCAACTATGGAGGGTAGGCTTAAGGAACACCAACTCTTTATATCAAAAGTGTCCGTCGAAACCGGTGACTCAAATCGGCAGATGGGCAAATTTTAAAGTAAGATAAGATAAATATGGGGCTCAAGAGCTTCTGAGAGCCTCTCCACTACGACCTTTGCAGATCTATTGTGTATGCCCTCCTGTTATTCTAGAGTTCCTTGTCTAAACCCGTCCTTATTATTAGACGGATGGCATACCTCAGGTCCTCCATATATTGGGAGGGTTGTGGTTTTTCCTCCCCTATCATTGAAAACCTCAGCCTAGTCAGGCCTTCGCAGTAGCACAGTATGTGTACTGGGGTTTCCTCATCTTCTTGGCAAAACCTACATATGGTTGTTTCTGCCAATCCGATGTTGTTCATGTGTTTGTTAAGTCTACAATGCCCTGTAAGGAGCCCAACCAGGATCCTGATTGTTTTCCTATTCTGGCTCAGTAGATACTCCGTGAATTTTGGCGAGGGTTCCTTGATGAACTCTTTGGCCTGTCTCATTTCTGGCGCCTTGTTCCACCATTCTCGAGACTGATTTCTTATCCAAGTGCTGCTATTTGTTTTTTGCAGCGCTTTCGCTATGCCACAGAAAGGTTCTGGGCCAATGGGAGCACAACGTGCCCCTTCTCGGGCTAGTGAGTCTGCCTCTTCATTGCCCTTGTGATCTGAGTGGCCTAGTACCCACGCTACGGACAATCTATTACGACTGCCCAGCTCTTGTAGCGTCTCCAAGCAGTCCCAAACAAGTTTGGAATTTATCTGCATGGAGCTGATTGCTTTTATAGCCGCCTGGCTGTCGGAGTATACGGCAATGGTCTTTTCCTCAAACTCTTGCCTTAATAGCTCCCCCACACAGTGCTGTATTGCTGCAACTTCTGCCTGGAATATCGTTACATGTTTACCCAAGCTTAGTGAGACTCTTATCTTTGGCTTGGCTATATATACTCCTGCTCCTACACCTTCCTCGGTTTTTGAGCCATCTGTGTAACAGGCCATTTCTGCATTAATTGGAGGTCCTTCTTTCCATGCCTCTCTGCCTGATATAACTGTTTTGAAGTTTTTTCCGAAGCTATACTTGGGAATCATCTCGTCCGATGGCATTCCCATTATGGGGTCGATATCCAACTCATTGTATAGCTCGTTATACACCTTACCGTGTAGCCTACTGAAGGGTGCTTGCCCTCTTGTCAGTCTATTAGTGATTGACCTGGCTTCCCCTTGTATGTAGACATGGAGTGGCGGCAGGTTCAGCAAAACTTCTAGTGCGGCTGTTGGGGTTGTCCTCATTGCTCCCGTGGCAGCCAGGCAAGCTTGCCTTTGGATACCAGTTAGCTTTTGGATCGCCCCAGCCTGCCGAGTCTTTGGCCACCATACCACCGAACCATATGCTATCATGGGTCTGATGACTCTTGTATATAGCCATATGATCATTTTTGGTTGTAGCCCCCAGTTCTTTCCGCACATTCTTCTGCACAGATTGAGGGCTATCGTACCTTTTTGTATTATTTTCTGTAGGTGTTGATTCCATGTCAACTTGTGGTCAAATATGACTCCCAAGTATTTTGCCTCTTGGGCAATTGGAATTTCCACCCTATTAAGAACTGGTGACTTCAGTCCTCTCAGTACTTTCTTCTTGGTGAAAACCACTATCGTGGTTTTAAGAGGGTTTACAGTTAGTTCCTCCTCTTGGCACCATTTGTTACTTATATTTAGGGCAGTTTGTGTCTGCTCCGAGACTGTATCTGCGAATTTGCCTTTTTTCAATAATCGCGAGATCATCGACATACCCTAAGCAATACATGCCTTTGGATGTCAGCCTCTTCAGTAGTTCGTCTACTAGGATAGCCCACTGAAGTGGTGATAATACCCCTCCTTGCGGGCAACCCCTACCTGCTCTAGCTGTGACGATGGAATCGCCAATGGATAATATGATTACCCTTTTTTCCAATCTGGCGTTTATTCACCGACACAGGAGGAGTGTCACCCACTTTTTTCTAGAGCTTTGGTAATTGACAGTGTAGATGCATTATTGAATGCACCCTCAATGTCTACAAAAGTTGTCATGGCTATATCTTTGTCCTCTAGGGATTTTGTTAGTAGCCTGTTGAGATCATCCATTGCTAAGTCTGTTGATTTGCCTGGCTGATACGCGTTTTGTCGCTCGTTGAGAGGGTTTGTTGATAAAACCTCATCTCTAATGTATCTGTCTATTAGTCTCTCCAACGTTTTAAGCAGGAAGGACTCTAGACTGATTGGACGGTATGATTTGGGCGTCATGTCATTTAATCTCCTCATGGGGATTTAAAAGGTTGAAACTTGTTTATGGCCCACCTTATTCTATTTGGCCTTGGTATTTCTGTAGCAAGTTTCCAGTCCGAGGCATTTGGCCTTTTGGCTTGCTTTGCGAACTATCCACCACTGCAGGGTCATTCAGAATTGTTGCGGCCGGAAAGTGTGCCTTGATTAGCATTGATATACTTTCCTCAAATGTTATTGTGTAGGTATCGTCGTCCTTTTTTAGGAACCCTACTTTATTCACAGTACCTTCCTTTGCCAGCACCTTGTGGGTTCTAGAACATGTGGGGGTATCTAAAACCTCCTCACAGAACTTCTTCCACGATTGCCTTTTTGCGTTTCTAATCTCTTTGTTGTACTGCGTAAGCATAGCCTTATATTCGGCCCAGTCTTGATTGATTTTTGCTTTATTAAAAAGCCTACGTAATTTTAAAGTAAGCGCCAGAAGTTATTAGAATAGGATAGAGAAGTGAACAATGAAAGAGAAATATAATATGAACAAACACAAGGTTGATATATTTAGAGAGTTATAATAGTTTATAAAAAATTATTTTTTCCTCCTCCCATATTGTAAACAACGCATTTTGACACTGTTTTGAAGGACGTAAGTAACAATTACCAAAAAGGTATCGATTGCCCTTGACGACGGGTTGTAAGTCAACTTACCACCCAAGGGTGGTAATGATTTATGCCATATAAAACATATCTTATTTATTTATATGAATATTAATAGTAAAATTATTACAATAATGAACATTATTTACAAAATTTGGATAAATGTTTTCTCGTTTTTTCTCAATTTGTATGAAATGTTCTGACTCCATAATGTCTCTATCTCTAACCAAGTTTTCTGTTACTCTTGAAGTACTGCAGGAGACTTCTGGCTTCGTTATATTGTATACAATTTTATTTCCAACTTCCGTTTTATTGTTGACGCTCTCCGCTACATAACTTTCTGCAATAGTTGCAGATTTCCATCCGCCATGTCGTTTGAGAGCTAAGACATTCACTAATAAAGTGGCCTACGTTTTTCTAAGGGAGTGTCCAGTATACTCCTTAAAGTTCTGAAAGTTTACTTGGAATTGAAGAAATCGAGTTTTTCCCGACAGGCTGGTCTAAGCACTTTCTATTTTGATATCGCATGAAGAAGCGGGGATCAAAATTTGTCACGTGGCATCTTATAATGTGGGATCATCACTTTTAGTCACTGTAAATTTACGTGTCATTCCATTTTTGGAATAAGGAATAGAAACAATTATGACTTCATGCCTTAATTCAACATTGTCCATTTTCATTGCACAGAGTTCACTAGAACGGCACGCTCCATCAATTCCCATTATCATTCAACCTTCATCATGTTTTTGGTTTATACCCGTCATTTCTTCTTTTTAAAAATGCTCGAAGTTTAGGATACTTGGAAATATCTATGTTTTCCTCTATGAAAAGGGTGCACTTTAGCATGGAATATTCCCACCATAAGCTTGATAGAAACTTTAATACAGCAGATTTTTCGTGAAAGTACTCCAAAAGCACGGTTTCTGAAACTGCAGTAGCAGTCTTTGTTTGGCACCATTTCTTTATGTATTGCTACGTTGCTTCATACCTCTTCCTTGATTTTTCTGGCAGCAGCGACAGACAAGCGATATTTGCTGATTCTTCTATATCCAATTTTTGATAATAAACTGTCGTTGTTGATAAAATAACAATGCTTATGACGCTATAGAAACCGGTCAAAGCTGTCCATTATTTCATGCGAAAAGTATCGAATTAAATTAATAAAAATCCAAGAATAAATTCTGCGGGGAGGAGATACAATCTTATATACTTCACGGGATGTAAGTATATTTACTAGTCTCGAACTTTATTGCCAGCCAGTATAAATAACTATTACATACTACTGGCCAGAAAAATACAGCTCAATTGTATCATTTTTTACAAAAAGTTTAATAAAAGCAATTAACACTACGGATGGTAGCACTTCACTCTGTCCATAACTACTAAATTCATCTTCCTCCGCTAGCACCATTTTTGGGGGTTTTTGGACTATTTTTTACTGCTTTCCGCTGGACACTTTTTCAACATGGCTCCTATACAAGTCTCAACCTTCCACATCTCCAACCTTCGATTATTAATCAGACTAGATGAGTAACACAAAATAATGGCCATACATTTTGTTTAAAGCCAACATCTCAACAGCTGGTACCTCCAGTAGCAGTGCCGTGTTGTTTTTATATTCTCTATTAAAAATATAGATTCTCTTCATCATTCACATGAATGCTTTTTTGCTTTTTGACAAACTATTCGATGAGAAAATATCAATTTCTTGAGAAAACTGAGTCTACCAGTCGATTTCCAGTTCCCAAAAACCCTATTTCACAAATTTTCAGTATTCTAGATCCAAATTATTTTTCTTCTGTACATTTTTACCCAAGGGGAAAGTATGTTGTAAGTTGCTTCTTAATGCTTTGGGAATATTGATTCAAAATATGCTGAGCTCCTTTTGGTTTTTTACTATAACCCTTATCTACGACCAAGCTATTGACCTGCACAAACGCTGCAATACGGTCGTTGTGTTGTAAATTATCTGCACATGGCCACGTTATTGCCGCGATAGCGTTTTTCTATTCCAGTTCAGAACAAACAATATAAGATGGTCTACTATTAGCAGTTATTTTCTTGAGACGGAAAAAGCAGAAAAAATATAGTATTCATCCAGTTAACGCACAGGGGGACGGTTTCACATAAAAGCGTCGGTGTTCATAAGTTTGGTCGCCGACATAACCACCAGTACCACCACTGCTACACTTAGTTTGATGATTTATAAAATTAAAACTTTTCCGTTTACAGTATTGTTGAATTTTTTCCTAATAAATTTGTTTTTTAATAGTACTCAGCTAAAATGACAGCTCAATAATCACAATTTGGCGGATTGTAGAATTTTTTTGATAATGTGGTTTTTTGGAAAAAAATCGTTACATTATTTAAGGTGAAGTTTCAATTTTCTATTTTGTTGGATAAAATCTGTTTAATTGAATTTACTGTTTGGACCCTTACTTTGTGGAATCTACTCATATTACTTTTTTAAATGAAACTAACTGTTTATAATTAATTCTACTATTTAATGGAAAAATTATGAAAATTCTAAGATATTGATAATTATTTCGATATTGACATATCATCGTCAGAATGACAGAAGTTACATTTTATGTGATGCCTACTTGATGTTCAATATTTTGGCTAGACCAAAAAGTTAGAGACCTATCTTGTGATTGACTTAATATATATGAATAGAAAAAAGAAGAAGATATGATATTACAAATATTTAAGCTTAGGTATTACTAGCCCTAAGGGGATATCCTGGATATCTTTTTTCCATTTAAGAACAGTATAACTGTGCAACGATATAGGAATTTCTAATTCTTCAAGGAAATCTAGTTCTTGTTTCTTATAACAAATATGCAGTACTTCTAGTTCTGTGTTAGGTGTTAATGAGTGTTTGGTGTCAAGAAGATGTTTTGCGTAATGTGATTTATTTGGCTGTTTTAATCTGTATGCTCGTGAGTGTTCATTGTATCTAATTTCAAAATTTCGAATTGTTTGACCAATATAGACAGCATTACATTCTGAACATTTAAGTTTATCTATCCCAGACTTTTTTAAAGGGGGTATTTTTGTTTTTACATTTAACAATTTTTGACTTACATTGTTTTCTGTTTTAAAAGAAATTGTTGTAATTGTTGAAGAAGATATGATCCTTGAAATATTATTAGAAATATTACCAGCATATGCGATGGTTTTTTAATTTTGTATTTCCCTAGTTTTTTAGGAAATATTAATTGTAATGCCGCTTTTTCCTCTTTTTTATTAATTAATTTATTTATTACATGTAATGGATAACTTGTGGATAACTAGTGGCTATTTGTTTAATTATATTAATTTCTCTATCAAAATTATATTTGTTCATAGGAACTGAAAAAGCTTTATGTATCGTTGAATTATATGCTGCTAATTTATGTGACATGGGATGATTGGAATTATATGTTATAATCAGTCACATCAGTATGTGTTGGTTTTCTGTAAATTGAAAAATCAAGTATATTATTGACTCTTTGAATTTTTAGATCAAGAAAATTGTTTGAGTTATTTTCTTCAACTTCTAATGTAAATTTAATTTTTGGATGTAAATTATTAATATGATTGAACAATATATCTAATTGTCGTTCACTACCTCCAAAACAAGCTAATATGTCATCTACATACCTATACCATAATAATATATTTTTTGAAATGTTACATTCAAAGATTTTTCTTTCTAAACTGTCCATAAAAATGTTTGCTAAAATTGGTGATATAGGGCTTCCCATTGGTAAACCTTTATTTTGAATATATACCTTACTATAAAAAGTAAAATAGTTCTGATTAATACAAGTATATCTGATATTATTCCTGCATTAATATTTTTATCCTATAGTAATTTAGTGGCAGTACAATTAATATTTCCTGAAAAACCAAGGGAAATACAAAATTACAAAACCATCCCATATGCTGGTAATATTTGTAATAATATTTCAAAGATAATATCTTCTTCAACAAATACAGCAATTTCTTTTAAAACAGAAAACAATGTGAGTAAAAAATTGTTAAATGTGAAAACAAAAATACCCCCATTTAAAAAAGTCTGGAATATATAAACTTAAATGTCCAGAATGTAATGCTGTCTATATTGGTCAAACAATTCGAAATTTTGAAATTAGATACAATGAACACTCACGAGCATACAGATTAAAACAGCCAGATAAATCACATTACGCAAAACACCTTCTTGACACAAAACATTCATTAACACCTAACACAGAACTAGATGTACTGCATATTTGTTATAAGAAACAAGAACTAGTTTTCCTTGAAGAATTCGAAATTAGAAGACACTTAGGAGACCCACAATATGAAGTTGTCAATGAACAGATAAATCTAGGGAGCTCTCCACTATTAAATTGTCTTCTTAAGTAACAATTGTAAAGATCAGCAGATATAGTTTTCCTTGGTTTCCTATATCATTGCACAGTTATACTGATCTTAAATGGGAAAAAGATATCCAGGATATCCCCATAGGGCTAATAATACCTAAGCTTTAATATTTGTAAAATCATATCTTCTTCTTTTTTCTATTCATATATATTAAGTCAATCACAAGATAGGTCTCTCACTTTTTGGTCTAGCCAAAATATTGAACATCAAGTAGGCATCAGGTTCTCTCATTCTGACAATGATATGTTAATATCGAAATTATCAATATCTTAGAATTTTCATAATTTTTTCATTAAGTAGTGGAATTAATTAGAAACAGTTAGTTTCATTTAAAAAAGTAAAATCTGCTTAATATAATTTTATCTACCGAACAGTTTTATGTTGTTTACTTTGACGCTTAGTACTAAAAAACATATTTTTATCTGAGTTATATTGCGTTTTAAAAAATTTGAAATGATGCAAATTATTCGAAACATATTGACTCGCATGTTTTTGCATTTAACAACTTTTTAAATTCTATTGTTTGTTTAAAAGAACTATCTGCAGAGTGATCATTATTATATGTATAAAAATGTGCAAAAGCGATAAACGAGGGCAATTGAAATTTTACAATGGAATCATAATACACCGCTGCTTTTTGTCAAAAGAAAAAGAATTTTCATTGCATCACTCTGTAGAATGGAGTTGCATCTGATCTGTTAAATGTTAAACTAGAACTATTATTTGTTGAATGTTAAACTGACTACCATTTTCAATCCATAGTATAAATAGTAATTTGCACCACTTTCTCCTAGAAATTACTCTTGTAAACCAAACATTGAATTAACCAAAGCGTTTAACTTGTACCTTTTATAACCTCTATATTATGTATATGTTCAGACCGTCAGTGATAAAAAATTATCAGTATACACAGGTAGGTAATCTAAACAAAGATAAGATATAATAATTATTTAAAAAACATCTTCAATCTGTATAACTTTGAAGTAAGTACATTAACCAGTATTTCATAAGCAGTTAAACATTCAGGTTCTACTATTATCGGTGGTTGATTATTGATTATATTATTAATATAAACTTGCATTAGCATGAAAGGTCAGTAAAATATTTATTTAAATTTTATAAAAAGGAAATCCACTAAAAGTTAAATGTATATTGAAATACCAACGAAACTAATTGATTTTTTAACAAACGTCAATAGGTGGATTCGATAAATTTATGGCACATGTGGTGAGGTTATTAGGTATAATCTCTTTGATGGGCTTGAAATAATGAGCAAATTGAAGTAATATGCAGGGTTTTAAAATAAATCTTCATGAGGCTTTTCTTATAAATGGTACCTAAACCTTCTGAATATGAAAAACGTGGATACGAAAAGGAGAAAAAAATGTAATAGCACATTGCAATAAATAAATTATGAGAATATCAGAAAAATAGATGTATGGGAAATAGGTATGGTATGAATTTCATGTACAGGAACATGTTACAAAGTATTTATACGGAAGGTCATAGAGGACAAAGTTGGGACAATTTAGAAAAACAGTACAATTCAATAAACATGGAAAACCGACACATATTTAAGCTATCAAATCAACAGTTCCGTATAATATTATCGTTTTTTATAGTTCTCGTACGACACCCAAAAAACACTGTTTTATATATGCTATAAACGCTAGTTTATAAAGGCAATATTAGCATTCTCTTATCTAAACAAGTAAAATTATTATCATCAGAAGATGTAAGGCTATAAGATTAAATTCTACGTTGTTGCATCACCTACAGTATTTTAGCAAACTGATACAAATAAATTATATTCTGCTTATCTGTCGAAATTCTATCGTTATTAATCTGATTTTCATGAGTTTTCACTTATCGAATTGATATCGAGAAATCATCGTTTCTTTCCAAGGCTATTTATTGGCAACTAATCAAAGTGTCGAAAAGATATTAGAAGTTTAGATAAGATAAAAGCAAAATCGCTTCAGTTCGTTTTAAATTGAATCGGACAGCCGCATTGCATCCGCAGCTTTTGATAGTGCCAGATCAATCAAAAGTGATTTCAGATGCTGAACGTCTCTTAAGGGCTGCTTACAGAAGAACCACTTTGAATGAGGAATAAAGATTTGAACAACATAATCATTTTATATTTTAGTTTTGTATTAGGTTAGTTTAATCTTTAACAACGTGCTTTCGATTGTCACTTGACAGCGACAGCTGAGAGTAGGTCAACGCCGTGAGCCACCTTCTATTAGACCTACTCTACACCTAGAAAACTGTAGGACATAAAACTGAGTGACTATCAATGATTTAGTAAACGTAAAATAATTTGGTGAAACCGTTAAATAATTGTCTTTTATTTTACCTCGACCCCTCTCCGTTGAGAAACCGGCAATCGTTATATATTTTTTAAGAAAGCCCCCCCCCCTTTTGTCACCTCAACTCCAGTAAAGGTAGAAAAGGGGGTGACAAATTTGGCTAGGACTTTTTTTAGCGTCTTTTTTTGGTTTTAATCTTGTTGTAAAAATCCTCGCAAGCTAATCCGATATTAATTTTACATGTCATCAAGCCTTTAACCGTAGATTCCTTCATCAAACCACTTTCATCGGTCCAAGCGTTGTTCATCAAAGAAAACACTCTCTCAACTGGTGCTGATGTCCCGTAAGCAGAAGGATGCAATCTTGATCAGATCACGAGGGGGTGTAGCGTACAGTACAGTGAAAAAAATTAAAAAGTAATTATCCTAAATAATCCTTCACAGTTAGTTATTTTTAGACTATTTTGGTAATCCATAATCTATAATCAAATTTAATTTTTACCGGGACGTTAAGTAAACCGGCCGGGACACCGGGATTTTGTCTGAAAACCGGGACTGTCCCGGTAAGACCGGGACATCTGGCAAGCCTACTTATAGTTGATATATTCAACTTAAGTGCTGCCACTACAGGTTATCAAATGTATAAAGACATATGCTTGTCTGTGGTAAAATACGACTTGTACCTATAAAGGTTGTAGAATTCCAGTACCAAATAGCTCTTGCAAAACCATAATTACGACATTTAAAAAAATCAATTTGTGCTACTCGTATTACCTTATAAACAACAGCAATTTTGTTATACCTCGTTTGAAAACCAGGGGGAGTAATTTGAATTTAAGTTGGCAATTCTGTAGACCTCTGATTGGTCAGAATGCACCCAGTTTCAAACAGCATTTTTTAGCATTAACATTTTCTTATATTGGAATTATTTGATAGTTCTGACGACATATATATCTAATATATTTATTTTCATCATCGTCTTCGTTCCCTTGTTATTTTATCATTTCATTTAGTTTTCCACGCTATTTCGTTAAATTAGTTCTTTTCATTCTACTAGTTCCTACTTCGCCAAATCAACGAAAACGGTGGCTGAGTTTAGGTCATTTAGATCTGTCAGAAAAACAACTGTCATAATATAATACATTGATATATAGGTACAAATAATGGATAATCTTTTTATATTGATATTCTGTCTTGGCGAATATAGGGACACCTTGTATGTTGAACTACTGAATAATGCGATTTACAATCGCATAAATTTCATGATCTCTATTGAGCTACGTAAGATTTATCGGAGAGTTCCCATGGTATTCTTTGTCAAAATATGCACACGTAGTCGAATTAATCGATAACTAAATGTTTGTTCATCATGACCATTAAAAGATGGGATACATTTTTAATTATTAAATATATACTTTTATAATCACAATAATAATAGCATGTAAATTTTTGGTTTAGTGTATATTTAACGTAGTGAACAATTTTACAATATATACCTACCTAGTTCAATCGGAAGCTTTCGTTTTTTCATTTGTAAATGTTCAATAATTATAATATTGATTGTTCAACATTTCATTATGTAAGTATACTTTTTGTCTAGATATATTATTTTCACGTTCAAACACCCCACTCACAATTAAATTTACCTTGTCTAATCCACTCAAATTTAAATTCATTTTTGGTATAAGCGCTAACTTTTCAAAACAGCATTCAAAGACACTTTTATTTATTTAAGGTCGCAAAGTTAACATATTAGTCATTAAATTATGTAAATCGCGTGATGATGGAAATGTATCCAACAGTAAAGTTTTCCATTCGGAGTTTTTGGGAAAAGATAAAGATGGTAAAATTTTGTATCACATTTATGCTGGACATTGTAACTTATTTATTGCCAAATGACAAATATTCACATCGTTCCGCTTGTAAATAATAGAATTTTCATCAATTTTTATTAACCAATCGCGTATATCATCGTTTAGTCGCAGTGAATTAACATTTGAATTAATAAAAAAATGCCAGCAAAGATCCACCCAAATATTTTAGTTTCAAAAATACAGTTTTTTTAATTTTTATAAAATTGGAAATTTTTTCAACGTGGAACACATCGTCACCATTTATAACCATTTTTCCGGCACTTTGCCCTGGTAAATTTCGCGGCAAGCTTTTATATCATTTCTTCTTTTTAGATCATTTAAATTAAAGCTTGTTTTTAAAAAGGTTTTTTTACTATTCATTTATTCTTCTTATAGCTCTTATCTCCTTATCTCTTAGTAGGTATATTTATTTTTATCTCAGCTAGAATTCCATGATTCCCTCAGTTTTCGGAACCTTTTATTTTGGTTTGGCTCTTTTTCAAAATAGCATTTTTACATCTTTTTTTTTAATATATTTACAGTGTGTAAAATCAAAAGGGAATAAATTCATTATTTCAGTTACTGTACATATTTATAAAAAATCCCTTGGAATGACAGGTACAACCTCCAATTTTTTAAATGGGAAGTACATTAGTACATTGACAATGTACGGTGGTATAGGCTTGTGATATATGGTTTAGTTTATTGAAACAATTAAGATAGAATAAAATAAAATCATGTGGTTACCGAAATTCGCTATAATATACTCAAAACTTTACAATATATCCAAAACATACTTCCCGTTTAGGTCTTGATAAAAAGAAAGTAAGCAAAAACCATAGCAATGTGCTTTTTAGATGGTATCCATTAAAAATACTTTAAAGAGTTTCCGTGGCAACGTTAGTTGGTTTAAAACGCCTTAGCCAATTGATTTGTAATTATACATAATGTAATGTTTTTCTTATTTATTTAAACAGTTTTTACTTGTGGGATAAAATTATACACACTATGGCTAATTACTCTCTATTGATTTATTTAAAGAAACACACACGCTATATTAAACTTAATTTATATGCACGCTTCTAATTTATTTTCACCACTTGGATATTACACTATTTATCTTCACTATTTTATGCACTGTCCGATTACTAAGAACTTCTGTGAACTAACTCTTTACTGTCCGTTTCACTAATTCTCTCGAACTAACTAACTAACTAACTAACTAATTAACTACGCACTCAAAAACCCGCGTATATATAGTCCGCATCAGTTCTGGAAAGTTCTAGTACATTACGCTCTCGTCCTATGAACAAAGCGTCTTTTCGATAATGTTCTCGAAAGGAGCGCAGCCACCAAAATTTATAGTCGTGGGACAGGACCGGCTTTGAGTTGGTGACCTCGCAACAATAAGTTGTCAGTATTATAATTTTAGTTTGAAATTCGTCAACTTCAATGGGGGACTTCGGGCCAAGCTGCCAACCCAAAAATGTTGGAATTTTCTCTACCACTGGAGAAGGGGAGTTTTAAAATTTGCATGTTTAGGATCGCGTTGTTTATAAATATATGTAAACTGAGCCTCGGATCTTCAAAATAGGTAATTGCAGCCAAATATCGATATTTGTAATGATCATGTCCGATTGGCTGAAATTTATGCTGGAGTTCCTGATTTTACGTCAATAATATCATTCAATCAATATCGTCATTGGATAAGAGATATGTCGCAATTGACTTTATTGACATGAAATCAGGTGATCCAACACAACTTTCAGCCAATCAGACATGACCTTTACAAGTAACGATATTTGCATCAAATTACCCAATTTGAAGAGCCGAGGCTCCGTTTACGGATATTTATAAATAATACGAACCTTGACATGCCAAATTCGTTCTAATATCTCCCTTCCCTAGTGGTAGAAAAATATGAAATTTTTTGGGTTGGCAACTTGAACCGAAGTCTCCCATTCTGGAAAAAGGTTATATTAAGGAAAATACATAAAATAACAGTTTTACAAATGATTGGTTACGGAGATAAAACCCGAACACAACAGGAAGTAACTCGCCTATTCCATGAGAAAATTCCTGATTTACCGCCTATATCCCAAAGAACAATTAGTAAAATAGAGGAGCAGTTTCGCGAGTTTGGTCATGTAAGGCAGATAAAAAAACCAGCTGCCAATTCAATGAGTGATGAAATTAAATTAGATGTGATGCTTGAGTTTGAGGAAAACCGACATACATCGAGCAGACAAGCATCCACTACATTCAATGTTAGCCATGCATCGATAGTAAACATATTAAAAGAAAATAAAATGCATCCCTATAAAATGATACCTACTCAGGAGCTGATGGAAGACGATTTTGATAGGAGAACTTTTTGTGAGCAAATGATGGACATGTTGGATAACAATGTTATCCAATTAGAACTCGTTATGTTTTCTGATGAGTGCACTTTTTCAGTAAACGATCATACTAAGCGCCAAAATTGCTGCTACTGGTCAACGGAAAATCCTCACTGGATGAGAGAAGAATATACGCAATACCCTTAAAAGGTTAATGCTTGGACAGGGATTGTTGGAAACCATTTCATTGAGGGCAATTTGAATGGCGATCATTATTTGGCACTACCTACTTCAAAATGATGTCATTCCAAGTTTGGCAAATTTATATCCTGATCCAGAAAACCCTCAAGTTCCAGTAAATACGATATGGTTTCAGCAGGATAGAGCACCACCACACACCAACGCAATGACCGGCAGTACCTCGATGCAATATTTCCCAATCGGTGGATAGGGAGGTTAGGATCGATAGAATGGCCAGCGCGATCACCTGATCTTACATCATTAGATTTCTTTTTATGGGGATATGTGAAGAGCATTCTGTACAAAACTAAACCTTTTGATTTAAATGACTTAAAAGAACGAATAACGCTTGCGATTAGGTCGATCACGCCTGATATGTTAAATAATGCTAGAAGACAGTTTTATTTAATATTAGGATGTGAAAACCACAATATTTACCCCAGTATCCGCTTTAGCCTTTCATTCTGGGCAAAAATATGAATTGCCGCCAAAAAATTTATTTGTGAGGAGATTTAATATCTTAATAAAAAATTAGATGAAATTACAAATATCTACACAAATTTTAATTCTTCATCAATAGAACTTACTCGTAGAAAATAATAAAAATATCTTGATTTATTTTTTTGTTTTATTTCAGGCAGTTCAATTTTAATCAGTTTGGATTAACCGACAAAAATATGGTCTAGTAATACGCAAAATGAATATAGAACACTTCAAAAAGAGACTGATTCAAAAACACCAAAAACCTCTCTTGGAAGCACCACGGCCAACTTCACCCAGAGAAGAGTTAGATGAAGAGACTTCTTCAAATTCATCAGGCTGCTCAGGAGCAGGAGTGTCTAACTCTAACGACCAGAAGCAGGAAAAGAAAAAAGAGAGTGCTTTACAATCAAAAGTTGCCAGAAAAAGAACTGTTTGCAGAAGCAAATTTAGGCATAACAGTTTGAAGATATTCAAACTTGGGACAAGTAAGTATTATATAACACTAGAGGACCCGACAGACACGTTGTCCTGTCCTAACCTTGTCTTAAATGATGCAAATGTAGACCATTTTCATTTCGATTAAAAAATATTTCGGGTCGAAAATCCGATAATCATGTTTATTTTTCCATAGAAGGAATATTTTCCCTAATAATCCATCTCTCCTGAATTTTCATCCAATTTTCCGGGAGAGCCAATTTTTTTGTGAATTTAACCCACTGGAATAACCATCCGTACCAAAAAAACCTCTGTATGCAAAACTTTAAACTTTTTTTTTGATTTCCTTCCAAAGAGTTCCCTTGAAATCAAAATATGTTTCACAAACTTTCAACTTTGAAATTCAATAACTCGTATTTTAATAAGGTTGGTTTATTTTTTATTTGCTCTACACTTTCAACTGCTTTTTTTCAGCACAAAAAATTCTGAATTTAGGATTATGTATGGAAAATATATGCCAGATTGGCATATATTATAGGTTGAAAAGTCCGATAATCATAATTTCTTGATAGAAGGAATATCTCTCCTAACAATTTGATTTTTCTGAACTCTCCTCCAATTTTTTGGGAATGCAAATACCTTGAAGTTACCTACTCATACACACTAAAAAAATTTCATCAAAACCGGCTCAGCCGTTAAGTGTGAACTCGATTGCAACGTCACCTACCGGGACCAATCGTGAATCTAAACCATCCAGGTACTCACCCAAACACACTCACACAATTTCAACAAAATCGATTCGGCCGTTTAGAATGAGTAGAATTATATACATACTTCTGAGGAATTATACGAATTGTATACAGTGTGATAAAGCTCAGTAAGTCTCTTATTATAAACAATACCAAAAAAATTATATATAAAAATTTTAGTTGATCCATTTAACATTACTGAGAAAATAATGTACTTTAGTTTTGACTCACCATGTATAAAAAGGTTTGGCTTCAATTGAATGTTATTCTTTTGATCATATTTAATTATAACTAATTTTTAAATATGAAGCTTAAAGCTGTCTACAATTTTTATATACACTGTGTTCATTTGAAAAGGACCCACCCTTAATATTTCAAAAATGGGACATATTAGAAAGAAATGCCGAAACACGTCAACTTTTAACTTGAGGGTGACACTTTTTGGTGCTAATGTCATAAACGTCAGATTCACCCCCTCCCTAATGGAGACACCCCTTACATTTTTTCAAATGACATTAGGTATCAAGTCACACCTCATTTAAAAGGTCTGGTAAATCTCTATCCAATCATTTTGTTTTGCCTTTGATACCAGCCTTCCATTGTTATTTATGTTTATCTTTCAACTTTTATTGCCTAAATGTTAACGGTGGTCACTTTGAACACATGATTAAATAGCAGTTTTTTCTTGTTAACAGTTGTCTTTTTACTATTTGTGAATTTTTTATTCTTCAAAGAGTCTTTCCATCAAAACACAATACGGGGGCATACGAAAAGTTGAAAAAGAGCCAATTTTGAACAACGATTAAATAACAATGGAAGGCTGGTATCAAAGACAACACAAAATGATTGAATAGAGATTTACCAGACCTTTTAAATGAGGTATGACTTGATACCTAATGTCATTTGAAAAAATGTAAGTGGTGTCTCCAGTAGGGAGAGGGTGAATCTGACGTTTATGACATTAGTTGATGTGTTTCGGCATTTCTTTCTAATATGTCCCATTTTTGAAATATTAAGGGTGGGTGCTTTTCAAATGAACACAGTGTATAACTTTTTTTGGTATCTTTTATGATATTAGATCTACTGAGCTTCATCGCACTAATCAATCACCCTGTATACAAAGAAAATATGTTATTAAAAAACAAAATGAAGAAGACGTTGTTTGATAAATCAGTGACTTACTGAATTTAAATGGAAGACTGCTCACGTTAACTGCAGTCTATCTGTCATATTTTGAGTAAAGTGATTTTTTTACAAATAGCTAAAAAGTGAATATCGACCAAAATCTCTCTTCTCACCACCCAGTCATTTCTTCAGGTTTGGAACCAGGAAATAGTCGCAGGGAGCTGAATCTGGAGCATAAGCTGGATTAATTTTTGCATTGAATTTCAGGGAAAATTTGAAGGCGATTAAAATCTATAGACATTTTTGTATGTTTTTCAAATATCTGAATGAATAGCCTTCAAAACAAAATCAACTACGTGGTTATTATATAACAAAGGTAAACAAATTAATCTAATCATATGATAAAAAAACTGTAGGTATAAATACAAGTTCCATATATTAATCAATTTTCAAGATAAGATACGAATTTTAAATCGGGATATATTAAGAATCGTTAACATAACATACTATTAGGTTCATATCTTTTATGGAGCATTTATTGTATATACAATAAAAATCTTATCAGTTCGGTTTGTCCTGATGTTTAAAAATTCATGCCATAGATATAATCAATGGTTCTACGTAGAACAATCGACAGTGAAAACAATAAGGCTAATAGTCAAATAATTATTATATGATAATAAAAATGGTCTTATTTTTGAAATATATAGTAATATAGTCTTCATCTCTGCACTTCGAAGTAGAATATTTCTTATTACCGTAGCCATTGAGTAAATGTCAAACATAGGCATACCTAAAACTTAATTAAAACATTAACTATAGCTATTAAAATTAAATCTAAACTTGTAGAGTTTTGTTTGGTAAATAAACAATCGGAACACTCCCAGTGTGTTATCTGTATTGTGAGGTGAGTAGTTAAGTATTGTACAAAATATGTGTAAAACCCTTGTTGTATCCAACGTTGTTACATAAATATCCAATGATCTTAGTTTACATCAGGGATTCCCAATCAATTTTGGGCCAGACACCCCTTTTCCAAAATGAACTGATACCTCAGACCCCCATAGCCAAATTACTTTAAAAATCCTATCCCTAGTTTTTTTCTATTGGTACAAAATACTTAGGTACCAATTTAAAACTTTGCGTTTGGTTAAGTGAGTAAACTAAAAATTTAATAAAATAATGGGCATACATTTCAGTGAATATCAAGTGTAAATAATTATTAATACAAATAACGTAAAATTACCTGAGTAGGCAATTATTTTCTGGAAAAAAAACATTAAAATCGCAAAGTAAAGATCAAAAAATTACAAATTTAGTGTGATGGATGAACCTGGTGACTTTCTACCAATCCAGCTAAATCTGGTTCAATATTGGTGAGTTGCAGCCTTAAATCTCCACGTTCGTTGATTTTCAAACGGTTTGTAACCACACTGAAACCTTTTTCGATTGGGTATGATGATGGTATTTTTCAGCAATGTTCCCCAATGCAGGAAACTGTGTTTCAATGTTGCGCTGTAACCAGAACTTCTGATAGTCTTGGTTGCATTTCTGCTTAAATTCCTCGTATGAGCTGATGGTGATCAACTCTTCTTGCATTATCACATTGGCTTCTTCCAAGGCTGTGATATTGTACGGATTGAGAAATGCATCCAAGTGAGTGACATATGATTAAATAGCATCGTCTTTAAGCATTTCTGGTAATTTTGAAAAAAATGCGGAAACTGTTAATACTCTTTTATGCTTAAATTTTGTTCATTAAGGATACTTCCTACTAAAATATTAGTCATTCTTATAACAAGTTGGTACACGTAACACACAATATCTTGAAAGTTTCAAATAAAAACTTGTGTTAATTAATAGGGATCGATTTTGAGACCTCGTTGACAGTTTTCATTTATGTCGACACCTGGGAAACAGATTTCGATCCAAAGGGGGGACTTTGAGAAACCCTGGTTGAGATATATCCTTAGCTAAATAAAGATATAAGAAAATTATTCCAAGATCTCATTATCTTACATAGGCGTAACAATGGAAACACTCACGTCATTGAGTCTTCAGCAAATATCTTCCTTGCATTTGTGCAGTAGATATGTGTGTCGTACTGTCTTTGGTTCCTTGATGCATATTCTGCATGTCTCTACTTACTATTTTATTTTATGAAGGTGATCATTTGTGTAAGAAAGATTATTATTCCCGTTTTTTTTTCGGTCCAGTAATACTATCAATGTTTTTCCATAGTCCATCAGTGAGACCAATTATCACTTATGGGGCCATTGCGTGGAGTAGTAGAACTAGCCTATTGACGACGAGAGAAAATATCTCCAACATTCAATCAATAGCATGTATATGCATTACAGGAGCAATGATTCTCAACCTTAAACCACTACCTATGGAGGTGGAAAGTGTTGCAGAAAGAACAAGATACAGACTAAGTAGAGAGGGAATCATTAATAATAAAACCACACCTCCTCGCTTCTTAGAAATTAGAAAACCTGGGATATTCCACTAGATGGTATGATGAAAAAGTATAACTTTTCGAAGAAATTCGTTACGGAATTGAGCGGCAAGAAGGATTGGGATCCAAATACCATTACAGACTTGTACACAAACGGCTCAAAAGCAATAGAAGGAACTGGGATAGAAGTGTACGGGCCAGGAACCAAACACTACGAAAGCTTGGGAAAAACCCCAAGTATCTTTCAAGCGGAAATTCACACCATAGGAAAGTGTGCCCAGTTCAATATTGATAGAGGATATAGAAGGCAAAGGATTATCAACATGTTGGATAGTCAAGCAGCCATTAAAGCACTGAGCTCTTGTGTAATCAGTTCCAAAATGGTGTGGGTAATGCCTAAGCAAACTCAATCCTTACTGTGGAGGACGGAACCCTTTTGAGGTATCAGCTCCAATGTAATATTGGAAGAAATAGACAAAGCCGAAAAAAAGAGAAGATCTGACCATTGGAAAAATCTAGTAGGGCTTAGACAATCAAATATACTTCTGGGTGACTACAACCTGTTGAGAACAAATAAATGCCTAAGTCAGAGTAAAACTGTATTAAGAGTTTTAACAGGTGCCCAAACGGGACATTATCGCCAGAATAAGCACTTGAAGAAGCTCAAAATAGTGGAGGAAGAAGAATGTAGATTCTGTGGTGGGGAAGAAGAAACCTCCATCAACGTACTTGCGGATTACACAGCAATTAATAATCCTAGGGCACAACACCTAGTACATTACTGGATAGAAGAGGGACACTTACCTAAACTAAAGCATGTTGACATCCTAAAATTCCTCTGGGAAATAGGCCTAAAAGAGCTACTAGTCTCTGAGACTTCCCTCAGGAACTAAGTAGAAGTAAGGGGGCACAATAGATGTTTTAGGTCTCAGTGAATGTTACCCCAATATACATACATAGTCCATCACTGAGAGAATCCTTTAGATTGTCCAGGTTTCCAAAGAGCATGCACTGTAGTGTTTTAGCAAACTCCCTTTTAGAAAGCGCCATAAATTTTTTCCATATACCTCGATATCTTGGTGCCCTGACATCCATACCAGACTGTTCCGGTAAACCAGTCAGGTACATTTCTATACTGCTGTTCTGCTTGTATTTTGTATTTGCTCTTGAGCTAACGTTTTAATTGATAATGTTCTGTATTGTTACAGGTTTTCCAACATCTCTATGCAAATCAAAAGAACCGTATAATGTGAGTACGGAAAAAAATCTTCAGCTTTGTTGTGAAAATAAAGAAGCCCTACCATACAATAACAACAATACTATTAACAACAACAATTTTACCAACAAAGACGATCCATCCGAAACTAACAAATTAATTAACAACGAAAGTATAACAGAACAAATAATTTATTCTATAGATAGTAATAAGAATAATGGTAAAGATTTGCAAAGATCGTACTCGTATGATAGTTATACTACATCTAAACTACCTGGAAAGCATATTTTGCCTCCCACAGTACCGGAAATTCCTTTTAAAAAGCAGAATAGCTCTTTACGCAGAAACTCAAATGAAAATCAACAAATTTTCCCAAACAGAAATACGAAAAATGTTCAAATTGATAACGATACTTCTTTTAAAATACCAGTGTTTCAAATTACACCAATAAACCGAATATCTACAGAAAGAATATCGCCAGATTCAACTTCTGCTGTGGAACCAGCAGTATCTTCACCTCCATTGTACAATAGAATTGTTCCTACTATGTCAAATATGTCTCCATACATTCCTAAAAGGTTACCTCTGAATGTATCACTGCCTTCTAACCCCTCAATAAATCCAATAATGACTACAAATGGAGCTGAGCAGAGCCGTAACTTCGCACTACCTTCATCGTTTCCAAATGAGTTTCCTAACTTTCCGAAAGGTAGCGATCCTCAAAGATATGTAGAGAGCATATCAACCAAAGGAAATAATGATTATCTTCAGTTTAGCTGCAATTCAACAGATGCTCCTATTAATTTGTCTGTTAAAGAAGGGAATCTTTTAAAACTAATGGATCCGAACTTTTACGCCAAATATCAGCACATTTTAGATGTGATAACTACAGGATTAGACGAGTTAAAAGTTGATTCGCTACCAGGAGGTAATATTAATCGCACCAACAAGGAAAGTTCTCCCTTTCCATTTCGTCATATTCACAATCAAATTAATAGACTCAACAATTCGAATAACCTACAATCTGTGGTGCACGAATATCAAAAAGTACTAAAGTTAACAGTAGCAAAATCAATGTTACCCATGTCACGTCGTCTAATGCAAATTCCGTTTAATGCTGAAATTTTAGCCATCTTTAATTACTTTTATCAATACTTACTGCTTACTAAGACAACCATAGACGTTTCAATAGAATTAAAACAGTTCATAGACGATTTAACAAATGAGATCATTTCGTTTTTAACAAAAATGCTCTTCAACGATACTGGCATCAATCCAACTTTGAGACGATATACAATAAAAATTTTAACGCACGATTTGGACTCGCATGTTCCTTTGATAAACGATGTTTTGCATATTATACCCAAAAAATATTTTGATTCCAATTGGATGAGATATTTCCTGGCCGTTTTGAAAAATGGCGGATCAAAACAACGCAATAATACACCAATGGAGAGTACGGTAAATTTAAATCCTTATGAAGCACCGTTTAAAAATAAAAAACAACCCACTATTCGTCTTAACGGTAATACAGTTAAAGGTGGACAAAAAACTGAGAAAGTAACA
Source organism: Lochmaea crataegi (assembly GCA_947563755.1). NCBI lineage: Eukaryota > Metazoa > Arthropoda > Insecta > Coleoptera > Chrysomelidae > Lochmaea > Lochmaea crataegi. The sequence goes on along the minus strand of OX387424.1, from coordinate 50,093,094 downwards.
AACTTTAAACCATCAAAAAGAAATGCACAATGGGCGGATCCTACAAAATCCTCATGTAAATCTAAATCCTCTAATGTTACAGCTGCCTATAGAAAAGTTTGTTCTCAGAGCAAACTATCTCCGCCAATACAAATGAACTATTCGCAAGAATCGGATAAGAATAATCCATTAACAGCTAAAAAAACTGATTCGGTAGGAAGTATTTTTGGTAAAACGACTGTAATAGTTCAAGATAATTCTATGGAAGTCACAATCAGTGACAAAGATGCACAATTCCCCATGAAAAATTCTACTGTCGTTGATAAACCCGACGTTACTGTGGAAAAATTACTAGCGAGCAAAATTGAAATTAAAAAAGAACCGGTTCACGTAGCGGAAATGAAAACGGAAAACAATGTTTCGTGTAGCGAAGATTTGAATTTGTTCAAGGAACTTTTGAGAAACGAAGACAAAGAGGTTTACCAAAAAGTTTTAAAGAAACTCGTGGGGATGAAGCAGACGAGTATAACCACTGACATCATTACAATTGAGGATGAAGAAGGTATGTAAACTTTTCTTTGTGTATATATAGTCCTTCTCAACTCTCGAAAATTCCAGTACCTTCGGTTCAAGTTTCCATTCACCCTGAATACATAAGAGAAAATAATTAAAATTTTAACGAATACGGAGATATTTCACCATATTAGGAAAGTCTGTTAGGCAAAATAATTTCTTTAACGTACAGTAAGCTCAGAGCGTTGATTTACGTACGATTTTCACATAAAAGTGTCCATACCTTTAAAACGACTTTATATAACGTAGCAAAAGCTTCAAAAAAAATGTTGGCAATCCGAATTTAGTATAATATACTGGGGATCCTATTTAAAAAATCATATGTTTGGTTTGCAACGGAGTTATTCAACTGTATAGTTTGAGATAATTTCAATATATGGACCTTAAAGACATCTACTAATTTTCTTGATGGCATTTTTTGATATCTCTTAAAATAACCCATATACCGAACTTTGTCGTAAGATTGGTACACCCTGTATAACATGTAAAGTATTGAAGGATCTATATCTATTTCATTAATGCTCTTATTTTTTGTTTCCAGAAATATTAACTATTTACTATTTTTTGGGAATTTCTGTTTATTCATTTTCAGTTGACTCTTTTATTGGGTGTCCTTTTTTAAATAAATTTAAAAAATCTTTGAGTATTATTAAAACTAACCAAAAATCGGTTTTAGATTCTTCAAAAGGAGCCACAAAATCACAAGCTGAGAAGTTCAATATAAAGTCTGAGGAACAAGATATTTCGTTAAAAAATGATAATACAAAAACGTCTTCAGATATCGTAATAATTGAAATTGACTCAGATAATATTAACGAAAATGATTCAGATTGTAATCAGAATTATATAAAACATAATGTGATTAAAGAAACGTCCTGTGAAAAATCGTCACCCCAAGTAACCGAATCAATTACAACGAATATGAACATGTTTAACAATAAAAGTACTAACAGTGGAAAGCCTTTAAATTTATTAGCAAACATTAATAGTGTTGAAGACATATCCCGAAAATCTCCATTAATAGTTATACCAGAAGAAAAAACACATAAAACATTCAATAATGAAAATGATTTGGTATCATCTGCCTATTATAATAAGTTAGAGAATAACAAATCAATTTTTACAATATTTAAGCCCGAAATAGATATTTTGAAACATCAAACCTCAATTGTGGAAGTTGTTAAATCTAAAAGATTAGAGAATCACGCAGAATCGCAAGCAAAAGTATCAAAAACGAATAAAAACTCGCCCAGCAGTAAAGAACAATTGAAACAGCCGAGACTACAAAGTCCAGTAACACCAAGTCAAATAAGCAGTAACGGAAACAAAACTGTGTTACCCAAGACATCATTCGTGGAAGATATTTCTTCAGATGAAGATGACAGCAAACCGTATACAAAGACAAGGAGATATGACTGTAAAATATCTAATCCCGAAAGATTATTAAATACTACAAATATACATCTTAGTAATTTAATATCCAATACTAAAACTTGTATAAAACCGGAACACACACCTAAATTTGTTTACACAATACCAGTAGGTCCTCAAGTCCCATTGCAATCTGAAAAAGAGAAGAGCCTTCTAGAGTTAGCTCCCTTCGAAACTAAAGAGTCATTATGGTATAAAATGAAAACTATTAACGAATCTTCCTTTGTTCGTATCCCTTTGTTATATTCGTCAAATCACTGTAATAATATTGAAAGCGCATCACCCCGAATGATCCAATCGCCCGTAGAATTAATTTCTCCTAGTTCTGAATTATCGGGTAAGACGGGAGCGAATTGGAAGAACTGGATAACGGAAGAACGCAACAAGAGTTTTCTAAACCAACAACGTTTATCCGATAGAAGACAATCAATAGAAACTATTAGTAGTGTTGGAAGTGACTATTCTCCTAACGTAGACCACGAAGAAAATTATGTGAAGATAAGAATAGATAAGAAGTGGTACAGAGTCAACAAAAGTGTAATGGACAGTATTCCTAAAGGAAAAATGACATATGACAGAGAAAGAAATCACTTGGAAAGATATTTCGACGACACGCAGTTAGAACAGTTTATTAAAAATGTTAACATCAATCTGGTGGCGGCTTCTGACTTTTTCAAGCAGATGAGAGAACGAGTCGGAGGCTATTTATGTGACAATATATTCCTAACGCCATTCGAAGTGCCTGAAAAGAATGAAGTGATCCAATTATCCGGCGATATTTGTTTCGCTAAAGACGATAACATATCTGATCCGGAATTGTACGTAGAAGAGGTAGAAAAAGTTGAACGGTTTGTGCCCACAGATTTTTTTGGATTTTATAAATATGTTACTGGTTACCAGATCATTCACAATCACGATCCGATATCTTTTCAGATGTTTTTAACCATGCACAATACAAATCGGATCAAAAGCTTTTACAAAAGGTATTTATTATCGATTTTAGAAAATAAATATGTGTGACTAGGTCTAGTATAATCGTTGTGAGCATTTATTTGATAGAAGTCAGTATTTTTAACTCGGGGACTATAATCGCCATGATCTTTACGTATATGTTAATTTACTTAATTACAGTTAACTGTAAAGTAACACAGTAAATATAACACCTTGTGACATCTAAACAGAAATGATAGAAAATCTTAGAAATCTTAGCATTTATATGAAAGTTGCCATCTGAATTTCAAAACAATCTAAGACCCAAGCTAACTGCCATCAGTTATTTACAGAAAAATTCCTAACAGGGTATAACCGAAGTTGGAGAATATAGGAAACTGCATTTTCGTTTTACATTCTTCTTTTTTAGAAAATAATGTTAGGGTCACTAAAGTTAATAGGATTGTAGCTTTTTAAATGCCGAAAGAGCAGATTTTTTTCTCAATAAGTTGGGTCTGAGAAATTCACGTTTTTCGCGAAAAAAATCCTTTTGTTCAAGTCCCTGAAAAAGGCTTCTTTTATTTGGAGAGTTCCGTCAGTCCTTATTTTTTTTGTAAAGACTTTTTTTAAATCGAATGCGCTGCGAATAATTTTTTTCAACATGGATACTATGAGATCATTAGAATAATGAATATAATAATGATTTTTGCAATTTAATTTGAAGAATTTATTCAAAAGATTGTGCTCTGAATAAAAAATTGATCCACCTCAACCAACTTAGTTTACTTTGTTAGGAATTATTCCGTTGTTTGGGTATTTTTTGAGATAATTTGCCTGGCCTATAATGGCAAGCGATTTTTAAGTGCAGCATCCTTTATACTATTTTAACTTGAGGACAAAGGATGTTATCGATTTTGATTATTTTCAGTTATTGTACCCACACCTGATATGTTTTGAAACTTTGTTCATTTACCATATAACCCTTACCAAGAGCATGAGATTGCAAATTGAATTTGAATGCAAATTTATTTTTAAAAAAATATAATTTCATGTCACCTAACCATGGCAGGGGAAAAATCACTATAAACGCAAAAGATACATTAATATGTATCAAAACGCATTAAAACTTTTTTTATGTCATAAGATACTAACTTTTATTGAAACGGGTTAATTAGGTATTACTAAAATAGATTAATGTGATAATTGTATTTGATTATAAAAGTTTATTTCATTTCTTTATACATTTCACAACTATTCATTTATAGAATTGTAAAAATAGCAATTTATATTGTAGATAAAAGTCGTTGAGATGATTTGAAATAATAATTTGGCATACATTTTTGTCTATTTTTGGTCTGTAATTCCAAAAAAACATTGTCTTGGTAAACATTTATTTTCCCATGGATTACACTCTGCTTTTCCTTGTATTCTCATACATCTTTCTTAATATTCAGATATCTGCTACATGCATCTTTCTCTATCACATTTCACTCAACTCATATATAATTATTCCTTCAATTTCACCATTATCCTCTTCCCACAACGACCATGGAGCTGCTCTTAATTTTTACCACTTATCTCCAACACTGACATATACGTTCATATTTATTTATTAGACTACCGTTCCTACCATCCCAGCAATGCTGCCAAAAATAGACATCTGAAGGATTGTCATGAAAATAATTTCTACTACAACAAAAAATAATAGCAGTTTTCCATGATTTGGGTAGTTTTACTGACATGGGAATGTAATTTGTATTGAATTTTTAATTCAAACAGGCTATATATAAGTATATGTAGTTTTAAATGAAGATGCTATGTGTCTACCTAGAATGATTTTACTTAAATTTTTAATTTATTATAAACCTTTTATGTGTGTATACTTTTTATACTTTTTTTAATAAAATGTTTAAAATAGTTGAATTTGTTGTTTATTTGGAATTTGGTTATGTAGAATCCGCAGTATTGCTATTTACTTTATAATTATTATACAGCCTTTTACTTGATTTATTTAAATATGACTATCTGTGAAATGAAATTGAACAATGTGTAAAGGCGGCTTCACATGCATTCGATATCCGACGATACGATGATTCGACGAACTTGCAATTGGTCAGAATGATTTGGCGCCTTTTTTCATCCGAAAATGTTATTGTTCTTACGACGTCGGATGATTGTTAAAATTATTTCAACTTTTGTCCGATATCGTATGTCTCCTAACCTCACTATTCGTTTTTTGTGTAAAAGGTCGTTTGCCATTTCTGTATTATTACATACTATGAAAATGAACGTTTATCAGCTCCAACAACGGCGAATGCTGAATAATATATTACTTTTAACCATTTTACTGCTCAGAAGGTGCTATCGAAAACCTATCATGTAACCAATCAAAAGAAAGCTCTCGATCTAAAAATCATCGTGAAGAGGTTATTTTTCGCATATCACTCTCCATAACGGAGAAATTTGCTATCAAAAAAAAGGCGCGAAAATCTAAAAAAAATTTGCTATCGAAAACCTATCATGTAACCAATCAAAAGAAAGCTCTCGATCTAAAAAGTATCGTAAAGAGGTTATTTTTCGCATATCAATCTCCATAACGGAGAAATTTGCTATCAAAAAAAAGGCGCGAAAATCTAAAAAAAATTTGCTATCGAAAACCTATCATGCAACCAATCAAAAGAAAGCTCTCGATCTAAAAATCATCGTAAAGAGGTTATTTTTCGCATATCACTCTCCATAACGGAGAAATTTGCTATCAAAAAAAGGCGCGAAAATCTAAAACCTATTATGTAACCAATCAAAAGAAAGCTCTCGATCTAGAAATCATCGTGAAGAGGTTATTTTTCGTATATCACTCTCCATAACGGAGAAATTTGCTATCAAAAAAAAGGCGCGAAAATCTAAAAAAAATTGCTATTGAAAACCTATCATGTAACCAATCAAAAAAAAGGCGCGAAAATCTAAAAAAAATTTGCTATCGAAAACCTATCATGCAACCAATCAAAAGAAAGCTCTCGATCTAAAAATCATCGTAAAGAGGTTATTTTTCGCATATCACTCCCCATAACGAAGAAATTTCCTATCAAAAAAAAGGCGCGAAAATCTAAAAAAAAATTGCTTTCGAAAACCTATCATGTAACCAATCAAAAGAAAGCTCTCGATCTAAAAATCATCGTAAAGAGGTTATTTTTCGCATATCACTCTACATAACGGAGAAATTTGCTATCAAAAAAAAAGGCGCGAAAATCTAAAAAAAATTTGCTATCGAAAACCTATCATGTAACCAATCAAAAGAAAGCTCTCGATCTAAAAATCATCGTGAAGAGGTTATTTTTCGCATATCACTCTCCATAACGGAGAACATTGCTATTAAAAAAAAGGCGCGAAAATCTAAAAAAAATTTGCTATCGAAAACCTTTCATGTAACCAATCAAAAGAAAGCTCTCGATCTAAAAATCATCGTAAAGAGGTTATTTTTCGCATATCACTCTCCATAACGGAGAAATTTGCTATCAAAAATAGGCGCGAAAATCTAAGAAAAAATTGCTATCGAAAACCTATCATGTAACCAATCAAAAGAAAGCTCTCGATCTAAAAATCATCGTGAAGAGGTTATTTTTCGCATATCACTCTCCATAACGGAGAACATTGCTATTAAAAAAAAGGCGCGAAAATCTAAAAAAAATTTGCTATCGAAAACCTTTCATGTAACCAATCAAAAGAAAGCTCTCGATCTAAAAATCATCGTAAAGAGGTTATTTTTCGCATATCACTCTCCATAACGGAGAAATTTGCTATCAAAAAAAAGGCGCGAAAATCTAAAAAAAATTTGCTATCGAAAACCTATCATGTAACCAATCAAAAGAAAGCTCTCGATCTAAAAATCATCGTAAAGAGGTTATTTTTCGCATATCACTCTCCATAACGGAGAAATTTGCTAACACAAAAAAAAGGCGCGAAAATCTAAAACCTATCATGTAACAAATCAAAAGAAAGCTCTCGATCTGAAAATCATCGTAAAGAAGTTATTTTTCGCATATCACTCTCCATAACGGAGAAATTTGCTATCAAAAAAAAGGCGCAAAAATCTAAAAAAAATTTGCCTTCGAAAACCTATCATGTAACCAATCAAATGAAAGCTCTCGATCTAAAAATCATCGTAAAGAGGTTATTTTTCGCATATCACTATCCATAACGGAGAAATTTGCTATCAAAAAAAAGGCGCGAAAATCTAAAAAAAATTTGCTATCGAAAACCTATCATGTAACCAATCAAATGAAAGCTCTCGATCTAAAAATCATCGTAAAGAGGTTATTTTTCGCATATCACTCTCCATAACAGAGAAATTTGCTATAAAAAAAAGGCGCGAAAATCTAAAAAAAAATTGCTATCGAAAACCTATCGTGTAACCAATCAAAAGAAAGCTCTCGATCTAAAAATCATCGTAAAGAGGTTATTTTTCGCATATCACTTTCCATAACGGAGGAATTTGCTACCAAAAAAAAAGGGGGGAAATTCTAAGAAAAATTTGCTATCGAAAACCCATCATGTAACCAATCAAAAGAAAGCTCTCGATCTAAAAATCATCGTAAAGAGGTTATTTTTCGCATATCACTCTCCATAACGAAAAAATTTGCTATCAAAAAAAAGGCGCGAAAATCTAAAAAAAATTTGCTATCGAAAACCTATCATGTAACCAATCAAACGAAAGCTCTCGTTCTACAAATCATCGTAAAGGGGTTATTTTTCGCATATCACTCTCCATAACGGAGAAATTTGCTATCAAAAAAAAGGCGCGAAAATCTAAAACCTATCATGTAACCAATCAAAAGAAAGCTCTCGATCTGAAAATCATCGTAAAGAAGTTACTTTTCGCATATCACTCTCCATAACGGAGAAATTTGCTATCAAAGAAAAGGCGCAAAAATCTAAAAAAAATTTGCTATCGAAAACCTATCATGTAACCAATCAAATGAAAGCTCTCGATCTAAAAATCATCGTAAAGAGGTTATTTTTCGCATATCACTCTCCATAACGGAGAAATTTGCTATCAAAAAAAAGGCGCGAAAATCTAAAAAAAATTTGCTATCGAAAACCTATCGTGTAACCAATCAAAAGAAAGCTCTCGATCTAAAAATCATCGTAAAGAGGTTATTTTTCGCATATCACTTTCCATAACGGAGGAATTTGCTACCAAAAAAAAAGGGGGGAAATTCTAAGAAAAATTTGCTATCGAAAACCCATCATGTAACCAATCAAAAGAAAGCTCTCGATCTAAAAATCATCGTAAAGAGGTTATTTTTCGCATATCACTCTCCATAACGGAGAAATTTGCTATCAAAAAAAAGGCGCGAAAATCTAAAAAAAATTTGCTATCGAAAACCTATCATGTAACCAATCAAACGAAAGCTCTCGATCTACAAATCATCGTAAAGGGGTTATTTTTCGCATATCACTCTCCATAACGGAGAAATTTGCTATCAAAAAAAAGGCGCGAAAATCTAAAAAAAATTTGCTATCGAAAACCTATCATGTAACCAATCAAAAAAAAGGCGCAAAAATCTAAAAAAAAATTGTTATCGAAAACCTATCATGTAACCAATCAAAAGAAAGCTCTCGATCTAAAAATCATCGTAAAGGGGTTATTTTTCGCATATCACTCTCCATAACGGATAAATTTGCTATCAAAAAAAAGGCGCGAAAATCTAAAAAAAATTTGCTATCGAAAACCTATCATGTAACCAATTAAAAGAAAGCTCTCGATCTAAAAATCATCGTAAAGAGGTTATTTTTCGCATATCACTCTCCATAACGGAGAAATTTGCTATCAAAAAAAAGGCGCGAAAATCTAAAAAAAATTTGCTATCGAAAACCTATCATGTAACCAATCAAATGAAAGCTCTCGATCTAAAAATCATCGTAAAGAGGTTATTTTTCGCATATCACTCTCCATAACAGAGAAATTTGCTATCAAAAAAAAGGCGCGAAAATCTAAAAAAAATTTGCTATCGAAAACCTATCATGTAACCAATCAAAAGAAAGCTCTCGATCTAAAAATCATCGTGAAGAGGTTATTTTTCGCATATCACTCTCCATAACGGAGCAATTTGCTATAAAAAATAAGGCGCGAAAAACTAAAACCTATCATGTAACCAATCAAAAGAAAGCTCTCGATCTAAAAATCATCGTGAAGAGGTTATTTTTCGTATATCACTCTCCATAACGGAGAAATTTGCTACCAAAAAAAAAGGCGCGAAGATCTAAAAAAAATTTGCTATCGAAAACCTATCATGTAACCAATCAAAAAAAGCTCTCGATCTAAAAATCATCGTGAAGAGGTTATTTTTCGTATATCACTCTCCAAACGGAGAAATTTGCTATCAAAAAAAAGTCGTGAAAATCTAAAAAAAATTTGCTATCGAAAACCTATCATGTAACCAATCAAAAGAAACTCTCGATTTAAAATCATCGTAAAGAGGTTATTTTTCGCATATCACTCTCCATAACGGAGAAATTTGCTATCAAAAAAAGGCGAGAAAATCTAAAAAAAATTTGCTATCGAAAACCTATCATGTAACCAATCAAACGAAAGCTCTCGATCTAAAAATCATCGTAAAGAGGTTATTTTTCGCATATCACTCTCCATAACGGAGAAATTTGCTAACAAAAAAAAGGCGCGAAAATCTAAAACCTATCATGTAACCAATCAAAAGAAAGCTCTCGATCTAAAAATCATCGCGAAGAGGTTATTTTTCGCATATCACTCTCCATAACGGAGAAAATTGCTATTAAAAAAAAGGCGCGAAAATCTAAAAAAAATTTGCTATCGAAAACCTATCATGTAACCAATCAAAAGAAAGCTCTCGATCTAAAAATCATCGCGAAGAGGTTATTTTTCGCATATCACTCTCCATAACGGAGAAAATTGCTATTAAAAAAAAAGGCGCGAAAATCTAAAAAAAATTTGCTATCGAAAACCTATCATGTAACCAATCAAAGGAAAGCTCTCGATCTGAAAATCATCGTAAAGAGGTTATTTTTCGCATATCACTCTCCATAACGGAGAAATTTCCTATCAAAAAAAAAAGGAGCGAGAATCTAAAAAAAAATTGCTATCGAAAACCTATCATGTAACCAATCAAAAGAAAGCTCTCGATCTAAAAATCATCGTGAAGAGGTTATTTTTCGCATATCACTCTCCATAACGGAGAAATTTGCTATAAAAAAAGGCGCAAAAATCTAAAAAAAATTTGCTATCGAAAACCTATCATGTAACCAATCAAAAGAAAGCTCTCGATCTAAAAATCATCGTAAAGAGGTTATTTTTCGCATATCACTCCATAACGGAGAAATTTGCTTGCAAAAAAAAGGCGCGAAAATCTAAAACCTATCATGTAACCAATCAAAAGAAAGCTCTCGATCTAAAAATCATCGTGAAGAGGTTATTTTTCGTATATCACTCTCCATAACGGAGAAATTTGCTACCAAAAAAAAGGCGCGAAAATCTAAAAAAAATTGATATCGAAAACCTATCATGTAACCAATCAAAAAAAAGCTCTCGATCTAAAAATCATCGTGAAGTGGTTATTTTTCGTATATCACTCTCCAAACGGAGAAATTTGCTATAAAAAAAAAGTCGAGAAAATCTAAAAAAAAATTTGCTATCGAAAACCTATCATGTAACTAATCAAAAGAAAGCTCTCGATCTAAAAATCATCGTGAAGAGGCTATTTTTCGCATATCACTCTCCATAACGGAGAAATTTGCTATAAAAAATAAGGCGCGAAAAACTAAAACCTATCATGTAACCAATCAAAAGAAAGCTCTCGATCTAAAAATCATCGTGAAGAGGTTATTTTTCGTATATCACTCTCCATAACGGAGAAATTTGCTACCAAAAAAAAGGCGCGAAGATCTAAAAAAAATTTGCTATCGAAAACCTATCATGTAACCAATCAAAAAAAAGCTCTCGATCTAAAAATCATCGTGAAGAGGTTATTTTTCGTATATCACTCTCCAAACGGAGAAATTTGCTATCAAAAAAAAGTCGCGAAACTCTAAAAAAAATTTGCTATCGAAAACCTATCATGTAACCAATCAAAAAAAAGCTCTCGATCTAAAAATCATCGTGAAGAGGTTATTTTTCGTATATCACTCTCCATAACGGAGAAATTTGCTACCAAAAAAAAAGGCGCGAAGATCTAAAAAAAATTTGCTATCGAAAACCTATCATGTAACCAATCAAAAGAAACTCTCGATTTAAAATCATCGTAAAGAGGTTATTTTTCGCATATCACTCTCCATAACGGAGAAATTTGCTATCAAAAAAAGGCGAGAAAATCTAAAAAAAATTTGCTATCGAAAACCTATCATGTAACCAATCAAACGAAAGCTCTCGATCTAAAAATCATCGTAAAGAGGTTATTTTTCGCATATCACTCTCCATAACGGAGAAATTTGCTAACAAAAAAAAGGCGCGAAAATCTAAAACCTATCATGTAACCAATCAAAAGAAAGCTCTCGATCTAAAAATCATCGTGAAGAGGTTATTTTTCGCATATCACTCTCCATAACGGAGAAAATTGCTATTAAAAAAAAGGCGCGAAAATCTAAAAAAAATTTGCTATCGAAAACCTATCATGTAACCAATCAAAAGAAAGCTCTCGATCTAAAAATCATCGTAAAGAGGTTATTTTTCGCATATCACTCTCCACGACGGAGAAATTTGCTATATGAAAAAAAAGCGCGAAGATCTAAAAAAAATTTGCTATCGAAAAACTATCATGTAACCAATCAAAAGAGAGCTCTCGATCTAAAAATCATCGTAAACAGGTTATTTTTCGCAAATCACTCTCCATAACGAAGAAATTTGCTATCAAAAAAAAGGCGCGAAAATCTAAAACCTATCATGTAACCAATCAAAAAAAAGCTCTCGATCTAAAAATCATCGTGAAGAGGTTATTTTTCGCATATCACTCTCCATAACGGAGAAATTTGCTAACACAAAAAAAAGGCGCGAAAATCTAAAACCTATCATGTAACAAATCAAAAGAAAGCTCTCGATCTGAAAATCATCGTAAAGAAGTTATTTTTCGCATATCACTCTCCATAACGGAGAAATTTGCTATCAAAAAAAAGGCGCAAAAATCTAAAAAAAATTTGCTATCGAAAACCTATCATGTAACCAATCAAATGAAAGCTCTCGATCTAAAAATCATCGTAAAGAGGTTATTTTTCGCATATCACTCTCCATAACGGAGAAATTTGCTATCAAAAAAAAAAGCGAAAATCTAAAAAAAATTTGCTATCGAAAACCTATCATGTAACCAATCAAATGAAAGCTCTCGATCTAAAAATCATCGTAAAGAGGTTATTTTTCGCATATCACTCTCCATAACAGAGAAATTTGCTATAAAAAAAAGGCGCGAAAATCTAAAAAAAATTTGCTATCGAAAACCTATCGTGTAACCAATCAAAAGAAAGCTCTCGATCTAAAAATCATCGTAAAGAGGTTATTTTTCGCATATCACTTTCCATAACGGAGGAATTTGCTACCAAAAAAAAAGGGGGGAAATTCTAAGAAAAATTTGCTATCGAAAACCCATCATGTAACCAATCAAAAGAAAGCTCTCGATCTAAAAATCATCGTAAAGAGGTTATTTTTCGCATATCACTCTCCATAACGGAGAAATTTGCTATCAAAAAAAAGGCGCGAAAATCTAAAAAAAATTTGCTATCGAAAACCTATCATGTAACCAATCAAACGAAAGCTCTCGATCTACAAATCATCGTAAAGGGGTTATTTTTCGCATATCACTCTCCATAACGGAGAAATTTGCTATCAAAAAAAAGGCGCGAAAATCTAAAAAAAATTTGCTATCGAAAACCTATCATGTAACCAATCAAAAAAAAGGCGCAAAAATCTAAAAAAAAATTGTTATCGAAAACCTATCATGTAACCAATCAAAAGAAAGCTCTCGAACTAAAAATCATCGTAAAGGGGTTATTTTTCGCATATCACTCTCCATAACGGAGAAATTTGCTATCAAAAAAAAGGCGCGAAAATCTAAAAAAAATTTGCTATCGAAAACCTATCATTTAACCAATTAAAAGAAAGCTCTCGATCTAAAAATCATCGTAAAGAGGTTATTTTTCGCATATCACTCTCCATAACGGAGAAATTTGCTATCAAAAAAAAGGCGCGAAAATCTAAAAAAAATTTGCTATCGAAAACCTATCATGTAACCAATCAAATGAAAGCTCTCGATCTAAAAATCATCGTAAAGAGGTTATTTTTCGCATATCACTCTCCATAACAGAGAAATTTGCTATAAAAAAAAAGGCGCGAAAATCTAAAAAAAATTTGCTATCGAAAACCTATCATGTAACCAATCAAAAGAAAGCTCTCGATCTAAAAATCATCGTGAAGAGGTTATTTTTCGCATATCACTCCATAACGGAGAAATTTGCTATAAAAAATAAGGCGCGAAAATCTAAAACCTATCATGTAACCAATCAAAAGAAAGCTCTCGATCTAAAAATCATCGTGAAGAGGTTATTTTTCGTATATCACTCTCCATAACGGAGAAATTTCCTATAAAAAAAAAGGCGCGAAAATCTAAAAAAAAATTGCTATCGAAAACCTATCATGTAACCAATCAAAAGAAAGCTCTCGATCTAAAAATCATCGTGAAGAGGTTATTTTTCGCATATCACTCTCCATAACGGAGAAAATTGCTATTAAAAAAAAAGGCGCGAAAATCTAAAAAAAATTTGCTATCGAAAACCTATCATGTAACCAATCAAAGGAAAGCTCTCGATCTAAAAATCATCGTAAAGAGGTTATTTTTCGCATATCACTCTCCATAACGGAGAAATTTCCTATCAAAAAAAAAGGAGCGAAAATCTAAAAAAAAATTGCTATCGAAAACCTATCATGTAACCAATCAAAAGAAAGCTCTCGATCTAAAAATCATCGTGAAGAGGTTATTTTTCGCATATCACTCTCCATAACGGAGAAATTTGCTATAAAAAAAGGCGCAAAAATCTAAAAAAAATTTGCTATCGAAAACCTATCATGTAACCAATCAAAAGAAAGCTCTCGATCCAAAAATCATCGTAAAGAGGTTATTTTTCGCATATCATTCCATAACGGAGAAATTTGCTTGCAAAAAAAAGGCGCGAAAATCTAAAACCTATCATGTAACCAATCAAAAGAAAGCTCTCGATCTAAAAATCATCGTGAAGAGGTTATTTTTCGTATATCACTCTCCATAACGGAGAAATTTGCTACCAAAAAAAAGGCGCGAAAATCTAAAAAAAATTGATATCGAAAACCTATCATGTAACCAATCAAAAAAAAGCTCTCGATCTAAAAATCATCGTGAAGTGGTTATTTTTCGTATATCACTCTCCAAACGGAGAAATTTGCTATAAAAAAAAAGTCGCGAAAATCTAAAAAAAAATTTGCTATCGAAAACCGATCATGTAACCAATCAAAAGAAAGCTCTCGATCTAAAAATCATCGTGAAGAGGCTATTTTTCGCATATCACTCTCCATAACGGAGAAATTTGCTATAAAAAATAAGGCGCGAAAAACTAAAACCTATCATGTAACCAATCAAAAGAAAGCTCTCGATCTAAAAATCATCGTGAAGAGGTTATTTTTCGTATATCACTCTCCATAACGGAGAAATTTGCTACCAAAAAAAAAGGCGCGAAGATCTAAAAAAAATTTGCTATCGAAAACCTATCATGTAACCAATCAAAAAAAAGCTCTCGATCTAAAAATCATCGTGAAGAGGTTATTTTTCGTATATCACTCTCCAAACGGAGAAATTTGCTATCAAAAAAAAGTCGTGAAAATCTAAAAAAAATTTGCTATCGAAAACCTATCATGTAACCAATCAAAAGAAACTCTCGATTTAAAATCATCGTAAAGAGGTTATTTTTCGCACATCACTCTCCATAACGGAGAAATTTGCTATCAAAAAAAGGCGAGAAAATCTAAAAAAAATTTGCTATCGAAAACCTATCATGTAACCAATCAAACGAAAGCTCTCGATCTAAAAATCATCGTAAAGAGGTTATTTTTCGCATATCACTCTCCATAACGGAGAAATTTGCTAACAAAAAAAAGGCGCGAAAATCTAAAACCTATCATGTAACCAATCAAAAGAAAGCTCTCGATCTAAAAATCATCGTGAAGAGGTTATTTTTCGCATAACACTCTCCATAACGGAGAAAATTGCTATTAAAAAAAAGGCGCGAAAATCTGAAAAAAATTTGCTATCGAAAACCTATCATGTAACCAATCAAAAGAAAGCTCTCGATCTAAAAATCATCGTAAAGAGGTTATTTTTCGCATATCACTCTCCACAACGGAGAAATTTGCTATATGAAAAAAAAGCGCGAAGATCTAAAAAAAATTTGCTATCGAAAAACTATCATGTAACCAATCAAAAGAGAGCTCTCGATCTAAAAATCATCGTAAAGAGGTTATTTTTCGCAAATCACTCTCCATAACGAAGAAATTTGCTATCAAAAAAAAGGCGCGAAAATCTAAAACCTATCATGTAACCAATCAAAAAAAAGCTCTCGATCTAAAAATCATCGTGAAGAGGTTATTTTTCGCATATCACTCTCCATAACGGAGAAATTTGCTAACACAAAAAAAAGGCGCGAAAATCTAAAACCTATCATGTAACAAATCAAAAGAAAGCTCTCGATCTGAAAATCATCGTAAAGAAGTTATTTTTCGCATATCACTCTCCATAACGGAGAAATTTGCTATCAAAAAAAAGGCGCAAAAATCTAAAAAAAATTTGCTATCGAAAACCTATCATGTAACCAATCAAATGAAAGCTCTCGATCTAAAAATCATCGTAAAGAGGTTATTTTTCGCATATCACTCTCCATAACGGAGAAATTTGCTATCAAAAAAAAGGCGCGAAAATCTAAAAAAAATTTGCTATCGAAAACCTATCATGTAACCAATCAAATGAAAGCTCTCGATCTAAAAATCATCGTAAAGAGGTTATTTTTCGCATATCACTCTCCATAACAGAGAAATTTGCTATAAAAAAAAGGCGCGAAAATCTAAAAAAAATTTGCTATCGAAAACCTATCGTGTAACCAATCAAAAGGAAGCTCTCGATCTAAAAATCATCGTAAAGAGGTTATTTTTCGCATATCATTTTCCATAACGGAGGAATTTGCTACCAAAAAAAAAGGGGGGAAATTCTAAGAAAAATTTGCTATCGAAAACCCATCATGTAACCAATCAAAAGAAAGCTCTCGATCTAAAAATCATCGTAAAGAGGTTATTTTTCGCATATCACTCTCCATAACGGAGAAATTTGCTATCAAAAAAAAGGCGCGGAAATCTAAAAAAAATTTGCTATCGAAAACCTATCATGTAACCAATTAAAAGAAAGCTCTCGATCTAAAAATCATCGTAAAGAGGTTATTTTTCGCATATCACTCTCCATAACGGAGAAATTTGCTATCAAAAAAAAGGCGCGAAAATCTAAAAAAAATTTGCTATCGAAAACCTATCATGTAACCAATCAAATGAAAGCTCTCGATCTAAAAATCATCGTAAAGAGGTTATTTTTCGCATATCACTCTCCATAACAGAGAAATTTGCTATAAAAAAAGGCGCAAGAATCTAAAAAAAATTTGCTATCGAAAACCTATCGTGTAACCAATCAAAAGAAAGCTCTCGATCTAAAAATCATCGTAAAGAGGTTATTTTTCGCATATCACTTTCCATAACGGAGGAATTTGCTACCAAAAAAAAGGGGGGAAATTCTAAGAAAAATTTGCTATCGAAAACCCATCATGTAACCAATCAAAAGAAAGCTCTCGATCTAAAAATCATCGTAAAGAGGTTATTTTTCGCATATCACTCTCCATAACGGAGAAATTTGCTATCAAAAAAAAGGCGCGAAAATCTAAAAAAAATTTGCTATCGAAAACCTATCATGTAACCAATCAAAAAAAAGGCGCAAAAATCTAAAAAAAAATTGTTATCGAAAACCTATCATGTAACCAATCAAAAGAAAGCTCTCGATCTAAAAATCATCGTAAAGGGGTTATTTTTCGCATATCACTCTCCATAACGGAGAAATTTGCTATCAAAAAAAGGCGCGAAAATCTAAAAAAAATTTGCTATCGAAAACCTATCATGTAACCAATTAAAAGAAAGCTCTCGATCTAAAAATCATCGTAAAGAGGTTATTTTTCGCATATCACTCTCCATAACGGAGAAATTTGCTATCAAAAAAAGGCGCGAAAATCTAAAAAAAATTTGCTATCGAAAACCTATCATGTAACCAATCAAATGAAAGCTCTCGATCTAAAAATCATCGTAAAGAGGTTATTTTTCGCATATCACTCTCCATAACAGAGAAATTTGCTATAAAAAAAGGCGCGAAAATCTAAAAAAAATTTGCTATCGAAAACCTATCGTGTAACCAATCAAAAGAAAGCTCTCGATCTAAAAATCATCGTAAAGAGGTTATTTTTCGCATATCACTTTCCATAACGGAGGAATTTGCTACCAAAAAAAAAGGGGGGAAATTCTAAGAAAAATTTGCTATCGGAAACCCATCATGTAACCAATCAAAAGAAAGCTCTCGATCTAAAAATCATCGTAAAGAGGTTATTTTTCGCATATCACTCTCCATAACGGAGAAATTTGCTATCAAAAAAAAGGCGCGAAACTCTAAAAAAAATTTGCTATCGAAAACCTATCATGTAACCAATCAAAAGAAAGCTCTCGATCTAAATATCATCGTAAAGAGGTTATTTTTCGCATATCACTCTCCATAACGAAGAAATTTGCAATCAAAACAAAGGCGCGAAAATCTAAAAAAAATTTGCTATCGAAAACCTATCATGTAACCAATCAAAAGAAAGCTCTCGATCTAAAAATCATCGTAAAGAGGTTATTTTTCGCATATCACTCTCCATAACGGAGAAATTTGCTATAAAAAAAAAGGCGCGAAAATCTAAAAAAAACTTGCTATCGAAAACCTATCATGTAACCAATCAAAAAAAAGGTGCGAAAATCTAAAAAAAATTTGCTATCGAAAACCTATCATGTAACCAATCAAAAGAAAGCTCTCGATCTAAAAATCATCGTAAAGAGGTCATTTTTCGCATATCACTCTCCATAACGGAGAAATTTGCTATCAAAAAAAATTCGCGAAAATCTAAAAAAAATTGCTATCGAAAACCTATCATGTAACCAATCAAAAGAAAGCTCTCGATCTAAAAATCATCGTAAAGAAGTTATTTTTCGCATATCACTCTCCATAACGGAGAAATTTGCTATAAAAAAAAAGGCGCGAAAATCTAAAAAAAATTTGCTATCGAAAACCTATCATGTAACCAATCAAAAAAAAAGGGGGCCAAAATCTAAAAAAAATATGCTATCGAAAACCTATCATGTAACCAATCAAAAGAAAGCTCTCGATCTAAAAATCATCGTAGAGGGGTTATTTTTCGCATATCACTCTCCATAACGGAGAAATTTGCTATAAAAAAAAAGGCGCGAAAATCTAAAAAAAATTTGCTATCGAAAACCTATCATGTAACCAATCAAAAGAAAGCTCTCGATCTAAAAATCATCGTGAAGAGGCTATTTTTCACATATCACTCTCCATAACGGAGAAATTTGCTATCAAAAAAAAGGCGCGAAATTCTAAAAAAAATTTGCTATCGAAAACCTATCATGTAACCAATCAAAAGAAAGCTCTCGATCTAAAAATCATCGTAAACAGGTTATTTTTCGCATATCACTCTCCATAACGGAGAAATTTGATATCAAAAAAAAAGGCGCGAAATTCTAAAAAAAATTTGCTATCGAAAACCTATCATGTAACCAATCAAAAGAAAGCTCTCGATCTAAAAATCATCGTAAAGAGGTTATTTTTCGCATATCACTCTCCATAACGGAGAAATTTGCTATCAAAAAAAGGCGTGAAAATCTAAACAAAATTTGCTATCGAAAACCTATCATGTAACCAATCAAAAAAAAAGGGGCCAAAATCTAAAAAAAATTTGCTATCGAAAACCTATCATGTAACCAATCAAAAGAAAGCTCTCGATCTAAAAATCATCGTAGAGGGGTTATTTTTCGCATATCACTCTCCATAACGGAGAAAATTGCTATTAAAAAAAAGGCGCGTAAATCTAAAAAAAATTTGCTATCGAAGACCTATCATGTAACCAATCAAAAGAAAGCTCTCGATCTAAAAATCATCGTAAAGAGGCTATTTTTCGCATATCACTCTCCATAACGGAGAAATTTGCTATCAAAAAAAAGGCGCGAAAATCTAAAAAAAATTTGATATCGAAAACCTATCATGTAACCAATCAAGAGAAAGCTCTCGATCTAAAAATCATCGTAAAGAGGTTATTTTTCGCATATCACTCTCCATTACGGAGAAATTTGCTATCAAGAAAAAGGCGCGAAAATTTTAAAAAAATTTGCCATCGAAAACCTATAATGTAACCAATCAAAAAAAAGGAGCCAAAATCTAAAAAAAATTTGCTATCGAAAACCTATCATGTAACCAATCAAAAGAGAGCTCTCGATCTAAAAATCATCGTAAAGAGGTTATTTTTCGCATATCACTCTCCATAACGGAGAAATTTGCTATCAAAAAAAAGGCGCGAAAATTTTAAAAAAATTTGCCATCGAAAACCTATCATGTAACCCAATCAAAAAAAAGGCGCGAAAATTTAAAAAAAAATTGCTATCGAAAACCTATCATGTAACCAATCAAAAAAAAGGCGCCAAAATCTAAAAAAAATTTGCTATCGAAAACCTATCATGTAACCAATCAAAAGAGAGCTCTCGATCTAAAAATCATCGTAAAGAGGTTATTTTTCGCATATCACTCTCCATAACGGAGAAATTTGCTATCAAAAAAAAGGCGCGAAAATTTTAAAAAAATTTGCCATCGAAAACCTATCATGTAACCAATCAAAAAAAGGCGCCAAAATCTAAAAAAAATTTGCTATCGAAAACCTATCATGTAACCAATCAAAAGAAAGCTCTCGATCTAAAAATCATCGTAAAGAGGTTATTTTTCGCATATCACTCTCCATAACGGAGAAATTTGCTATCAAAAAAAAGGCGCGAAAATTTTAAAAAAAATTGCCATCGAAAACCTATCATGTAACCAAAGAAAAAAAAAACCGCGAAAATCTAAAAAAAAATTTGCTGTCGAAAACCTATCATGTAACCAATCAAAAGAAAGCTCTCGATCTAAAAATCATGGTTAAGAGGTTATTTTTCGCATATCACTCTCCATAACGGAGAAATTTGCTAACAAAAAAAGGCGCGAAAATCTAAAACCTATCATGTAACCAATCAAAAGAAAGCTCTCGATCTAAAAATCATCGTGAAGAGTTTATTTTTCGCATATCACTCTCCATAACGGAGAAAATTGCTATTAAAAAAAAGGCGCGAAAATCTAAAAAAAAATTGCTATCGAAAACCTATCATGTAACCAATCAAAAGAAAGCTCTCGATCTAAAAATCATCGTAAAGAGGTTATTTTTCGCATATCACTCTCCATAACGGAGAAATTTGCTATCAAAAAAAAAGGGGGGGAAATCTAAAAAAAATTTGCTATCGATAACCTATCGTGTAACCAATCAAAAGAAAGCTCTCGATCTAAAAATCATCGTAAAGAGGTTATTTTTCGCATATCACTCTCCATAACGGAGAAATTTGCTATCAAAAAAAGGCGCGAAAATCTAAACAAAATTTGCTATCGAAAACCTATCATGTAGCCAATAAAAAAAAAGGCGCCAAAATCTAAAAAAAATTTGCTATCGAAAACCTATCATGTAACCAATCAAAAGAAAGCTCTCGATCTAAAAATCATCGTAGAGGGGTTATTTTTCGCATATCACTCTCCATAACGGAGAAATTTGCTATTAAAAAAATGGCGCGAAAATCTAAAAAAAATTTGCTATCGAAAACCTATCATGTAACCAATCAAAAGAAAGCTCTCGATCTAAAAATCATCGCAAAGAGGTTATTTTTCGCATATCACTCTCCATAACGGAGAAATTTGCTATCAAAAAAAAAGGCGCGAAAATCTAAAAAAAATTTGCTATCGAAAACCTATCATGTAACCAATCAAAAGAAAGCTCTCGATCTAAAAATAATCGTAAAGAGGCTATTTTTCGCATATCACTCTCCTTAACGGAGAAAATTTCTATTGAAAAAAAGGCGCGAAAATCTAAAAAAAATTTGCTATCGAAAACCTATCATGTAACCAATCAAAAAAAAGGCGCCAAAATCTAAAAAAAATTTGCAATCGAAAACCTATCATGTAACCAATCAAAAGAAAGCTCTCGATCTAAAAATCATCGTAAAGAGGTTATTTTTCGCATATCACTCTCCATAACGGAGAAATTTGCTATCAAAAAAAAGGCGCGAAATTCTAAAAAAAATTTGCTATCGAAAACCTATCATGTAACCAATCAAAAAAAAGGCACGAAAATCTAAAAAAAATTTGCTATCGAAAACCTATCATGTAACCAATCAAAAGAAAGCTCTCGATCTAGGAATCATCGTAAAGGGGTTATTTTTCGCATATCACTCTCCATAACGGAGAAATTTGCTATCAAAAAAAAGGCGCGAAATTCTAAAAAAAATTTGCTATCGAAAACCTATCATGTAACCAATCAAAAAAAAGGCACGAAAATCTAAAAAAAATTTGCTATCGAAAACCTATCATGTAACCAATCAAAAGAAAGCTCTCGATCTAAAAATCATCGTAAAGGGGTTATTTTTCGCATATCACTCTCCATAACAGAGAAATTTGCTATCAAAAAAAAGGCGCGAAAATCTAAAAAAAGTTTGCTATCGAAAACCTATCATGTAACCAATCAAAAGAAAGCTCTCGATCTAAAAATCATCGTAAAGAGATTATTTTTCGCATATCACTCTCCATAACGGAGAAATTTGATATAAAAAAAAGGCGCGAAAATCTAAAGAAAATTTGCTATCGAAAACCTATCATATAACCAATCAAAAGAAAGCTCTCGATCTAGAAATCATCGTAAAGAGGTTATTTTTCGCATATTACTCTCCATAACGGAGAAATTTGCTATCAAAAAAAGGCACGAAAATCTAAAAAAAAAATTTGCTATCGAAAACCTATCATGTAACCAATCAAAAGAAAACTCTCGATCTAAAAATCATCGTAAAGAGGTTATTTTTCGCATATCACTCTCCATAACGGAGAAATTTGCTATCAAAAAAAAGGCGCAAAAATCTAAAAAAAATTTGCTATCGAAAACCTATCATGTAACCAATCAAACGAAAGCTCTCGATCTACAAATCATCGTAAAGGGGTTATTTTTCGCATATCACTCTCCATAACGGAGAAATTTGCTATCAAAAAAAAGGCGCGAAAATCTAAAAAAAATTTGCTATCGAAAACCTATCATGTAACCAATCAAAAGGAAGCTCTCGATCTAAAAATCATCGTATAGAGGTTATTTTTTGCATATCACTCTCCATAACGGAGAAATTTGCTATAAAAAAAAAGGCGCGAAAATCTAAAACAAATTTGCTATTGAAAACCTATCATGTAACCAATCAAAAAAAAGGCACGAAAATCTAAAAAAAATTTGCTATCGAAAACCTATCATGTAACCAATCAAAAGAAAGCTCTGGATCTAAAAATCATCGTAAAGGGGTTATTTTTCGCATATCACTCTCCATAACGGAGAAATTTGCTATCAAAAAAAAAGGCGCGAAAATCTAAAAAAAATTTGCTATCGAAAACCTATCATGTAACCAATCAAAAGAAAGCTCTCGATCTAAAAATAATCGTAAAGAGGCTATTTTTCGCATATCACTCTCCTTAACGGAGAAAATTTCTATTGAAAAAAAGGCGCGAAAATCTAAAAAAAATTTGCTATCGAAAACCTATCATGTAACCAATCAAAAAAAAGGCGCCAAAATCTAAAAAAAATTTGCTATCGAAAACCTATCATGTAACCAATCAAAAGAAAGCTCTCGATCTAAAAATCATCGTAAAGAGGTTATTTTTCGCATATCACTCTCCATAACGGAGAAATTTGCTATCAAAAAAAAGGCGCGAAATTCTAAAAAAAATTTGCTATCGAAAACCTATCATGTAACCAATCAAAAAAAAGGCACGAAAATCTAAAAAAAATTTGCTATCGAAAACCTATCATGTAACCAATCAAAAGAAAGCTCTCGATCTAGGAATCATCGTAAAGGGGTTATTTTTCGCATATCACTCTCCATAACGGAGGAATTTGCTATCAAAAAAAAGGCGCGAAATTCTAAAAAAAATTTGCTATCGAAAACCTATCATGTAACCAATCAAAAAAAAGGCACGAAAATCTAAAAAAAATTTGCTATCGAAAACCTATCATGTAACCAATCAAAAGAAAGCTCTCGATCTAAAAATCATCGTAAAGGGGTTATTTTTCGCATATCACTCTCCATAACAGAGAAATTTGCTATCAAAAAAAAGGCGCGAAAATCTAAAAAAAATTTGCTATCGAAAACCTATCATGTAACCAATCAAAAGAAAGCTCTCGATCTAAAAATAATCGTAAAGAGGCTATTTTTCGCATATCACTCTCCTTAACGGAGAAAATTTCTATTGAAAAAAAGGCGCGAAAATCTAAAAAAAATTTGCTATCGAAAACCTATCATGTAACCAATCAAAAAAAAGGCGCCAAAATCTAAAAAAAATTTGCAATCGAAAACCTATCATGTAACCAATCAAAAGAAAGCTCTCGATCTAAAAATCATCGTAAAGAGGTTATTTTTCGCATATCACTCTCCATAACGGAGAAATTTGCTATCAAAAAAAAGGCGCGAAATTCTAAAAAAAATTTGCTATCGAAATCCTATCATGTAACCAATCAAAAAAAAGGCACGAAAATCTAAAAAAAATTTGCTATCGAAAACCTATCATGTAACCAATCAAAAGAAAGCTCTCGATCTAGGAATCATCGTAAAGGGGTTATTTTTCGCATATCACTCTCCATAACGGAGAAATTTGCTATCAAAAAAAAGGCGCGAAATTCTAAAAAAAATTTGCTATCGAAAACCTATCATGTAACCAATCAAAAAAAAGGCACGAAAATCTAAAAAAAATTTGCTATCGAAAACCTATCATGTAACCAATCAAAAGAAAGCTCTCGATCTAAAAATCATCGTAAAGGGGTTATTTTTCGCATATCACTCTCCATAACAGAGAAATTTGCTATCAAAAAAAAGGCGCGAAAATCTAAAAAAAGTTTGCTATCGAAAACCTATCATGTAACCAATCAAAAGAAAGCTCTCGATCTAAAAATCATCGTAAAGAGATTATTTTTCGCATATCACTCTCCATAACGGAGAAATTTGATATAAAAAAAAGGCGCGAAAATCTAAAGAAAATTTGCTATCGAAAACCTATCATATAACCAATCAAAAGAAAGCTCTCGATCTAGAAATCATCGTAAAGAGGTTATTTTTCGCATATTACTCTCCATAACGGAGAAATTTGCTATCAAAAAAAGGCACGAAAATCTAAAAAAAAAATTTGCTATCGAAAACCTATCATGAAACCAATCAAAAGAAAACTCTCGATCTAAAAATCATCGTAAAGAGGTTATTTTTCGCATATCACTCTCCATAACGGAGAAATTTGCTATCAAAAAAAAGGCGCAAAAATCTAAAAAAAATTTGCTATCGAAAACCTATCATGTAACCAATCAAACGAAAGCTCTCGATCTACAAATCATCGTAAAGGGGTTATTTTTCGCATATCACTCTCCATAACGGAGAAATTTGCTATCAAAAAAAAGGCGCGAAAATCTAAAAAAAATTTGCTATCGAAAACCTATCATGTAACCAATCAAAAGGAAGCTCTCGATCTAAAAATCATCGTATAGAGGTTATTTTTTGCATATCACTCTCCATAACGGAGAAATTTGCTATAAAAAAAAAGGCGCGAAAATCTAAAACAAATTTGCTATTGAAAACCTATCATGTAACCAATCAAAAAAAAGGCACGAAAATCTAAAAAAAATTTGCTATCGAAAACCTATCATGTAACCAATCAAAAGAAAGCTCTGGATCTAAAAATCATCGTAAAGGGGTTATTTTTCGCATATCACTCTCCATAACGGAGAAATTTGCTATCAAAAAAAAAGGCGCGAAAATCTAAAAAAAATTTGCTATCGAAAACCTATCATGTAACCAATCAAAAGAAAGCTCTCGATCTAAAAATAATCGTAAAGAGGCTATTTTTCGCATATCACTCTCCTTAACGGAGAAAATTTCTATTGAAAAAAAGGCGCGAAAATCTAAAAAAAATTTGCTATCGAAAACCTATCATGTAACCAATCAAAAAAAAGGCGCCAAAATCTAAAAAAAATTTGCTATCGAAAACCTATCATGTAACCAATCAAAAGAAAGCTCTCGATCTAAAAATCATCGTAAAGAGGTTATTTTTCGCATATCACTCTCCATAACGGAGAAATTTGCTATCAAAAAAAAGGCGCGAAATTCTAAAAAAAATTTGCTATCGAAAACCTATCATGTAACCAATCAAAAAAAAAACACGAAAATCTAAAAAAAATTTGCTATCGAAAACCTATCATGTAACCAATCAAAAGAAAGCTCTCGATCTAGGAATCATCGTAAAGGGGTTATTTTTCGCATATCACTCTCCATAACGGAGAAATTTGCTATCAAAAAAAAGGCGCGAAATTCTAAAAAAAATTTGCTATCGAAAACCTATCATGTAACCAATCAAAAAAAAAACACGAAAATCTAAAAAAAATTTGCTATCGAAAACCTATCATGTAACCAATCAAAAGAAAGCTCTCGATCTAGGAATCATCGTAAAGGGGTTATTTTTCGCATATCACTCTCCATAACGGAGAAATTTGCTATCAAAAAAAAGGCACGAAAATCTAAAAAAAATTTGCTATCGAAAACCTATCATGTAACCAATCAAAAGAAAGCTCTCGATCTAAAAATCATCGTAAAGGGGTTATTTTTCGCATATCACTCTCCATAACAGAGAAATTTGCTATCAAAAAAAAGGCGCGAAAATCTAAAAAAAATTTGCTATCGAAAACCTATCATGTAACCAATCAAAAGAAAGCTCTCGATCTAAAAATCATCGTAAAGAGATTATTTTTCGCATATCACTCTCCATAACGGAGAAATTTGATATAAAAAAAGGCGCGAAAATCTAAAGAAAATTTGCTATCGAAAACCTATCATATAACCAATCAAAAGAAAGCTCTCGATCTAGAAATCATCGTAAAGAGGTTATTTTTCGCATATTACTCTCCATAACGGAGAAATTTGCTATCAAAAAAAGGCACGAAAATCTAAAAAAAAATTTGCTATCGAAAACCTATCATGTAACCAATCAAAAGAAAACTCTCGATCTAAAAATCATCGTAAAGAGGTTATTTTTCGCATATCACTCTCCATAACGGAGAAATTTGCTATCAAAAAAAAGGCGCGAAAATCTAAAAAAAATTTGCTATCGAAAACCTATCATGTAACCAATCAAAAGAAAGCTCTCGCACTAAAAATCATCGTAAAGAGATTATTTTTCGCATATCACTCTCCATAACGGAGAAATTTGCTATCAAAAAAAAGGCGCGAAAATCTAAAAAAAATTTGCTATCGAAAACCTATCATGTAACCAATCAAAAGGAAGCTCTCGATCTAAAAATCATCGTATAGAGGTTATTTTTCGCATATCACTCTCCATAACGGAGAAATTTGCTATAAAAAAAAAGGCGCGAAAATCTAAAACAAATTTGCTATTGAAAACCTATCATGTAACCAATCAAAAAAAAGGCACGAAAATCTAAAAAAAATTTGCTATCGAAAACCTATCATGTAACCAATCAAAAGAAAGCTCTGGATCTAAAAATCATCGTAAAGGGGTTATTTTTCGCATATCACTCTCCATAACAGAGACATTTGCTATCAAAAAAAAGGCGCGAAAATCTAAAAAAAATTTGCTATCGAAAACCTATCATGTAACCAATCAAAAGAAAGCTCTCGCACTAAAAATCATCGTAAAGAGATTATTTTTCGCATATCACTCTCCATAACGGAGAAATTTGATATAAAAAAAAGGCGCGAAAATCTAAAAAAAATTTGCTATCGAAAACCTATCATGTAACCAATCAAAAGAAAACTCTCGATCTAAAAATCATCGTAAAGAGGTTATTTTTCGCATATCACTCTCCATAACGGAGAAATTTGCTATCAAAAAAAAGGCGCAAAAATCTAAGAAAAATTTGCTATCGAAAACCTATCATGTAACCAATCAAACGAAAGCTCTCGATCTACAAATCATCGTAAAGGGGTTATTTTTCGCATATCACTCTCCATAACGGAGAAATTTGCTATCAAAAAAAAGGCGCGAAAATCTAAAAAAAATTTGCTATCGAAAACCCATCATGTAAC
Organism: Lochmaea crataegi; assembly: GCA_947563755.1. NCBI lineage: Eukaryota > Metazoa > Arthropoda > Insecta > Coleoptera > Chrysomelidae > Lochmaea > Lochmaea crataegi. The sequence continues at coordinate 50,065,673 of OX387424.1, read as the reverse complement.
CAATCAAATGAAAGCTCTCGATCTAAAAATCATCGTAAAGAGGTTATTTTTCGCATATCACTCTCCATAACAGAGAAATTTGATATAAAAAAAAGGCGCGAAAATCTAAAAAAAATTTGCTATCGAAAACCTATCATGTAACCAATCAAAAGAAAGCTCTCGATCTAAAAATCATCGCAAAGAGGTTATTTTTCGCATATCACTCTCCATAACTGAGAAATTTGCTATCAAAAAAAAAGGCGCGAAAATCTAAAAAAAATTTGCTATCGAAAACCTATCATGTAACCAATCAAAAGAAAGCTCTCGATCTAAAAATAATCGTAAAGAGGCTATTTTTCGCATATCACTCTCCTTAACGGAGAAAATTTCTATTGAAAAAAAGGCGCGAAAATCTAAAAAAAATTTGCTATCGAAAACCTATCATGTAACCAATCAAAAAAAAGGCGCCAAAATCTAAAAAAAATTTGCAATCGAAAACCTATCATGTAACCAATCAAAAGAAAGCTCTCGATCTAAAAATCATCGTAAAGAGGTTATTTTTCGCATATCACTCTCCATAACGGAGAAATTTGCTATCAAAAAAAAGGCGCGAAATTCTAAAAAAAATTTGCTATCGAAAACCTATCATGTAACCAATCAAAAAAAGGCACGAAAATCTAAAAAAAATTTGCTATCGAAAACCTATCATGTAACCAATCAAAAGAAAGCTCTCGATCTAGGAATCATCGTAAAGGGGTTATTTTTCGCATATCACTCTCCATAACGGAGAAATTTGCTATCAAAAAAAAGGCGCGAAATTCTAAAAAAAATTTGCTATCGAAAACCTATCATGTAACCAATCAAAAAAAAGGCACGAAAATCTAAAAAAAATTTGCTATCGAAAACCTATCATGTAACCAATCAAAAGAAAGCTCTCGATCTAAAAATCATCGTAAAGGGGTTATTTTTCGCATATCACTCTCCGTAACAGAGAAATTTGCTATCAAAAAAAAGGCGCGAAAATCTAAAGAAAATTTGCTATCGAAAACCTATCATATAACCAATCAAAAGAAAGCTCTCGATCTAGAAATCATCGTAAAGAGGTTATTTTTCGCATATTACTCTCCATAACGGAGAAATTTGCTATCAAAAAAAGGCACGAAAATCTAAAAAAAAAATTTGCTATCGAAAACCTATCATGTAACCAATCAAAAGAAAACTCTCGATCTAAAAATCATCGTAAAGAGGTTATTTTTCGCATATCACTCTCCATAACGGAGAAATTTGCTATCAAAAAAAAGGCGCAAAAATCTAAAAAAAATTTGCTATCGAAAACCTATCATGTAACCAATCAAACGAAAGCTCTCGATCTACAAATCATCGTAAAGGGGTTATTTTTCGCATATCACTCTCCATAACGGAGAAATTTGCTATCAAAAAAAAGGCGCGAAATTCTAAAAAAAATTTGCTATCGAAAACCTATCATGTAACCAATCAAAAAAAAGGCACGAAAATCTAAAAAAAATTTGCTATCGAAAACCTATCATGTAACCAATCAAAAGAAAGCTCTCGATCTAAAAATCATCGTAAAGAGATTATTTTTCGCATATCACTCTCCATAACGGAGAAATTTGATATAAAAAAGAGGCGCGAAAATCTAAAGAAAATTTGCTATCGAAAACCTATCATATAACCAATCAAAAGAAAGCTCTCGATCTAGAAATCATCGTAAAGAGGTTATTTTTCGCATATTACTCTCCATAACGGAGAAATTTGCTATCAAAAAAAGGCACGAAAATCTAAAAAAAAATTTGCTATCGAAAACCTATCATGTAACCAATCAAAAGAAAACTCTCGATCTAAAAATCATCGTAAAGAGGTTATTTTTCGCATATCACTCTCCATAACGGAGAAATTTGCTATCAAAAAAAAGGCGCAAAAATCTAAAAAAAATTTGCTATCGAAAACCTATCATGTAACCAATCAAACGAAAGCTCTCGATCTACAAATCATCGTAAAGGGGTTATTTTTCGCATATCACTCTCCATAACGGAGAAATTTGCTATCAAAAAAAAGGCGCGAAAATCTAAAAAAAATTTGCTATCGAAAACCTATCATGTAACCAATCAAAAGGAAGCTCTCGATCTAAAAATCATCGTATAGAGGTTATTTTTTGCATATCACTCTCCATAACGGAGAAATTTGCTATAAAAAAAAAGGCGCGAAAATCTAAAACAAATTTGCTATTGAAAACCTATCATGTAACCAATCAAAAAAAAGGCACGAAAATCTAAAAAAAATTTGCTATCGAAAACCTATCATGTAACCAATCAAAAGAAAGCTCTGGATCTAAAAATCATCGTAAAGGGGTTATTTTTCGCATATCACTCTCCATAACGGAAAAATTTGCTATCAAAAAAAAAGGCGCGAAAATCTAAAAAAAATTTGCTATCGAAAACCTATCATGTAACCAATCAAAAGAAAGCTCTCGATCTAAAAATAATCGTAAAGAGGCTATTTTTCGCATATCACTCTCCTTAACGGAGAAAATTTCTATTGAAAAAAAGGCACGAAAATCTAAAAAAAATTTGCTATCGAAAACCTATCATGTAACCAATCAAAAAAAAGGCGCCAAAATCTAAAAAAAATTTGCTATCGAAAACCTATCATGTAACCAATCAAAAGAAAGCTCTCGATCTAAAAATCATCGTAAAGAGGTTATTTTTCGCATATCACTCTCCATAACGGAGAAATTTGCTATCAAAAAAAAGGCGCGAAATTCTAAAAAAAATTTGCTATCGAAAACCTATCATGTAACCAATCAAAAAAAAGGCACGAAAATCTAAAAAAAATTTGCTATCGAAAACCTATCATGTAACCAATCAAAAGAAAGCTCTCGATCTAGGAATCATCGTAAAGGGGTTATTTTTCGCATATCACTCTCCATAACGGAGAAATTTGCTATCAAAAAAAAGGCGCGAAATTCTAAAAAAAATTTGCTATCGAAAACCTATCATGTAACCAATCAAAAAAAAGGCACGAAAATCTAAAAAAAATTTGCTATCGAAAACCTATCATGTAACCAATCAAAAGAAAGCTCTCGATCTAAAAATCATCGTAAAGGGGTTATTTTTCGCATATCACTCTCCATAACAGAGAAATTTGCTATCAAAAAAAAGGCGCGAAAATCTAAAAAAAATTTGCTATCGAAAACCTATCATGTAACCAATCAAAAGAAAGCTCTCGATCTAAAAATCATCGTAAAGAGATTATTTTTCGCATATCACTCTCCATAACGGAGAAATTTGATATAAAAAAAAGGCGCGAAAATCTAAAGAAAATTTGCTATCGAAAACCTATCATATAACCAATCAAAAGAAAGCTCTCGATCTAGAAATCATCGTAAAGAGGTTATTTTTCGCATATTACTCTCCATAACGGAGAAATTTGCTATCAAAAAAAGGCACGAAAATCTAAAAAAAAAATTTGCTATCGAAAACCTATCATGTAACCAATCAAAAGAAAACTCTCGATCTAAAAATCATCGTAAAGAGGTTATTTTTCGCATATCACTCTCCATAACGGAGAAATTTGCTATCAAAAAAAAGGCGCGAAAATCTAAAAAAAATTTGCTATCGAAAACCTATCATGTAACCAATCAAAAGAAAGCTCTCGCACTAAAAATCATCGTAAAGAGATTATTTTTCGCATATCACTCTCCATAACGGAGAAATTTGCTATCAAAAAAAAGGCGCGAAAATCTAAAAAAAATTTGCTATCGAAAACCTATCATGTAACCAATCAAAAGGAAGCTCTCGATCTAAAAATCATCGTATAGAGGTTATTTTTCGCATATCACTCTTCATAACGGAGAAATTTGCTATAAAAAAAAAAGGCGCGAAAATCTAAAACAAATTTGCTATTGAAAACCTATCATGTAACCAATCAAAAAAAAGGCACGAAAATCTAAAAAAAATTTGCTATCGAAAACCTATCATGTAACCAATCAAAAGAAAGCTCTGGATCTAAAAATCATCGTAAAGGGGTTATTTTTCGCATATCACTCTCCATAACAGAGACATTTGCTATCAAAAAAAAGGCGCGAAAATCTAAAAAAAATTTGCTATCGAAAACCTATCATGTAACCAATCAAAAGAAAGCTCTCGCACTAAAAATCATCGTAAAGAGATTATTTTTCGCATATCACTCTCCATAACGGAGAAATTTGATATAAAAAAAAGGCGCGAAAATCTAAAAAAAATTTGCTATCGAAAACCTATCATATAACCAATCAAAAGAAAGCTCTCGATCTAGAAATCATCGTAAAGAGGTTATTTTTCGCATATCACTCTCCATAACGGAGAAATTTGCTATCAAAAAAAGGCACGAAAATCTAAAAAAAAATTTGCTATCGAAAACCTATCATGTAACCAATCAAAAGAAAACTCTCGATCTAAAAATCATCGTAAAGAGGTTATTTTTCGCATATCACTCTCCATAACGGAGAAATTTGCTATCAAAAAAAAGGCGCAAAAATCTAAGAAAAATTTGCTATCGAAAACCTATCATGTAACCAATCAAACGAAAGCTCTAAATCTACAAATCATCGTAAAGGGGTTATTTTTCGCATATCACTCTCCATAACGGAGAAATTTGCTATCAAAAAAAAGGCGCGAAAATCTAAAAAAAATTTGCTATCGAAAACCTATCATGTAACCAATCAAAAAAAAGGCGCAAAAATCTAAAAAAAAATTGTTATCGAAAACCTATCATGTAACCAATCAAAAGAAAGCTCTCGATCTAAAAATCATCGTAAAGGGGTTATTTTTCGCATATCACTCTCCATAACGGAGAAATTTGCTATCAAAAAAAAGGCGCGAAAATATAAAAAAAATTTGCTATCGAAAACCTATCATGTAACCAATTAAAAGAAAGCTCTCGATCTAAAAATCATCGTAAAGAGGTTATTTTTCGCATATCACTCTCCATAACGGAGAAATTTGCTATCAAAAAAAAGGCGCGAAAATCTAAAAAAAATTTGCTATCGAAAACCCATCATGTAACCAATCAAATGAAAGCTCTCGATCTAAAAATCATCGTAAAGAGGTTATTTTTCGCATATCACTCTCCATAACAGAGAAATTTGATATAAAAAAAAGGCGCGAAAATCTAAAAAAAATTTGCTATCGAAAACCTATCGTGTAACCAATCAAAAGAAAGCTCTCGATCTAAAAATCATCGTGAAGAGGTTATTTTTCGCATATCACTCTCCATAACGGAGAAATTTGCTATCAAAAAAAAGGCGCGAAAATCTAAAAAAAATTTGCTATCGAAAACCTATCATGTAACCAATCAAAAGAAAGCTCTCGATCTAAATATCATCGTAAAGAGGTTATTTTTCGCATATCACTCTCCATAACGGAGAAATTTGCTATAAAAAAAAAAAGGCGCGAAAATCTAAAAAAAACTTGCTATCGAAAACCTATCATGTAACCAATCAAAAAAAAGGAGCGAAAATCTAAAAAAAATTTGCTATCGAAAACCTATCATGTAACCAATCAAAAGAAAGTTCTCGATCTAAAAATCATCGTAAAGAGGTCATTTTTCGCATATCACTCTCCATAACGGAGAAATTTGCTATCAAAAAAAAGTCGCGAAAATCTAAAAAAAATTTGCTATCGAAAACCTATCATGTAACCAATCAAAAGAAAGCTCTCGATCTAAAAATCATCGTAAAGAAGTTATTTTTCGCATATCACTCTCCATAACGGAGAAATTTGCTATCAAAAAAAAGGCGCGAAAATCTAAAAAAAATTTGCCATCGAAAACCTATCATGTAACCAATCAAAAAAAAAGGGGCCAAAATCTAAAAAAAATATGCTATCGAAAACCTATCATGTAACCAATCAAAAGAAAGCTCTCGATCTAAAAATCATCGTAGAGGGGTTATTTTTCGCATATCACTCTCCATAACGGAGAAATTTGCTATCAAAAAAAAGGCGCGAAAATCTAAAAAAAATTTGCTATCGAAAACCTATCATGTAACCAATCAAAAGAAAGCTCTCGATCTAAAAATCATCGTAAAGAGGCTATTTTTAACATATCACTCTCCATAACGGAGAAATTTGCTATCAAAAAAAAGGCGCGAAATTATAAAAAAAATTTGCTATCGAAAACCTATCATGTAACCAATCAAAAGAAAGCTCTCGATCTAAAAATCATCGTAAAGAGGTTATTTTTCGCATATCACTCTCCATAACGGAAAAAATTGGTATCAAAAAAAAGGCGCGAAAATTTTAAAAAAATTTGCCATCGAAAACCTATCATGTAACCAATCAAAAGAAAGCTCTCGATCTAAAAATCATCGTAAAGAGGCTATTTTTCGCATATCACTCTCCATAACGGAGAAATTTGCTATCAAAAAAAAGGCGCGAAAATTTTAAAAAAATTTGCCATCGAAAACCTATCATGTAACCAATCAAAAAAAAGGCGCGAAAATCTAAAAAAAATTTGCTATCGAAAACCTATCATGTAACCAATCAAAAGAAAGCTCTCGATCTAAAAATCATCGTGAAGAGGTTATTTTTCGCATATCACTCTCCATAACGGAGAAATTTGCTATCAAAAAAAGGGACGAAAATCTAAAAAAAAATTTGCTATCGAAAACCTATCATGTAACCAATCAAAAGAAAACTCTCGATCTAAAAATCATCGTAAAGAGGTTATTTTTCGCATATCACTCTCCATAACGGAGAAATTTGCTATCAAAAAAAAGGCGCAAAAATCTAAAAAAAATTTGCTATCGAAAACCTATCATGTAACCAATCAAACGAAAGCTCTCGATCTACAAATCATCGTAAAGGGGTTATTTTTCGCATATCACTCTCCATAACGGAGAAATTTGCTATCAAAAAAAAGGCGCGAAAATCTAAAAAAAATTTGCTATCAAAAACCTATCATGTAACCAATCAAAAAAAAGGCGCAAAAATCTAAAAAAAAATTGTTATCGAAAACCTATCATGTAACCAATCAAAAGAAAGCTCTCGATCTAAAAATCATCGTAAAGGGGTTATTTTTCGCATATCACTCTCCATAACGGAGAAATTTGCTATCAAAAAAAAGGCGCGAAAATATAAAAAAAATTTGCTATCGAAAACCTATCATGTAACCAATTAAAAGAAAGCTCTCGATCTAAAAATCATCGTAAAGAGGTTATTTTTCGCATATCACTCTCCATAACGGAGAAATTTGCTATCAAAAAAAAGGCGCGAAAATCTAAAAAAAATTTGCTATCGAAAACCCATCATGTAACCAATCAAATGAAAGCTCTCGATCTAAAAATCATCGTAAAGAGGTTATTTTTCGCATATCACTCTCCATAACAGAGAAATTTGATATAAAAAAAAGGCGCGAAAATCTAAAAAAAATTTGCTATCGAAAACCTATCGTGTAACCAATCAAAAGAAAGCTCTCGATCTAAAAATCATCGTGAAGAGGTTATTTTTCGCATATCACTCTCCATAACGGAGAAATTTGCTATCAAAAAAAAGGCGCGAAAATCTAAAAAAAATTTGCTATCGAAAACCTATCATGTAACCAATCAAAAGAAAGCTCTCGATCTAAATATCATCGTAAAGAGGTTATTTTTCGCATATCACTCTCCATAACGGAGAAATTTGCTATAAAAAAAAAAGGCGCGAAAATCTAAAAAAAACTTGCTATCGAAAACCTATCATGTAACCAATCAAAAAAAAGGAGCGAAAATCTAAAAAAAATTTGCTATCGAAAACCTATCATGTAACCAATCAAAAGAAAGCTCTCGATCTAAAAATCATCGTAAAGAGGTCATTTTTCGCATATCACTCTCCATAACGGAGAAATTTGCTATCAAAAAAAAGTCGCGAAAATCTAAAAAAAATTTGCTATCGAAAACCTATCATGTAACCAATCAAAAGAAAGCTCTCGATCTAAAAATCATCGTAAAGAAGTTATTTTTCGCATATCACTCTCCATAACGGAGAAATTTGCTATCAAAAAAAAGGCGCGAAAATCTAAAAAAAATTTGCCATCGAAAACCTATCATGTAACCAATCAAAAAAAAGGGGGCCAAAATCTAAAAAAAATATGCTATCGAAAACCTATCATGTAACCAATCAAAAGAAAGCTCTCGATCTAAAAATCATCGTAGAGGGGTTATTTTTCGCATATCACTCTCCATAACGGAGAAATTTGCTATCAAAAAAAAGGCGCGAAAATCTAAAAAAAATTTGCTATCGAAAACCTATCATGTAACCAATCAAAAGAAAGCTCTCGATCTAAAAATCATCGTAAAGAGGCTATTTTTCACATATCACTCTCCATAACGGAGAAATTTTCTATCAAAAAAAAGGCGCGAAATTATAAAAAAAATTTGCTATCGAAAACCTATCATGTAACCAATCAAAAGAAAGCTCTCGATCTAAAAATCATCGTAAAGAGGTTATTTTTCGCATATCACTCTCCATAACGGAAAAAATTGGTATCAAAAAAAAGGCGCGAAAATCTAAAAAAAATTTGCTATCGAAAACCTATCATGTAACCAATCAAAAGAAAGCTCTCGATCTAAAAATCATCGTAAAGAGGCCATTTTTCACATATCACTCTCCATAACGGAGAAATTTGCTATCAAAAAAAAGGCGCGAAAATCTAAAAAAAATTTGCTATCGAAAACCTATCATGTAACCAATCAAAAGAAAGCTCTCGATCTAAAAATCATCGTAAAGAGGTTATTTTTCGCATATCACTCTCCATAACGGAAAAAATTGGTATCAAAACAAAGGCGCGAAAATTTTAAAAAAATTTGCCATCGAAAACCTATCATGTAACCAATCAAAAGAAAGCTCTCGATCTAAAAATCATCGTAAAGAGGCTATTTTTCGCATATCACTCTCCATAACGGAGAAATTTGCTATCAAAAAAAAGGCGCGAAAATTTTAAAAAAATTTGCCATCGAAAACCTATCATGTAACCAATCAAAAAAAAGGCGCGAAAATCTAAAAAAAATTTGCTATCGAAAACCTATCATGTAACCAATCAAAAGAAAGCTCTCGATCTAAAAATCATCGCAAAGAGGTTATTTTTCGCATATCACTCTCCATAACGGAGAAATTTGCTATCAAAAAAAAGGCGCGAAAATCTAAAAAAAATTTGCTATCGAAAACCTATCATGTAACCAATCAAAAGAAAGCTCTCGATCTAAAAATAATCGTAAAGAGGCTATTTTTCGCATATCACTCTCCTTAACGGAGAAAATTTCTATTGAAAAAAAGGCGCGAAAATCTAAAAAAAATTTGATATCGAAAACCTATCATGTAACCAATCAAAAAAAAGGCGCCAAAATCTAAAAAAAATTTGCTATAGAAAACCTATCATGTAACCAATCAAAAGAAAGCTCTCGATCCAAAAATCATCGTAGAGGGGTTATTTTTCGCATATCACTCTCCATAACGGAGAAATTTGCTATCAAAAAAAGGCACGAAAATCTAAAAAAAATTTGCTATCGAAAACCTTTCATGTAACCAATCAAAAGAAAACTCTCGATCTAAAAATCATCGTAAAGAGGTTATTTTTCGCATATCACTCTCCATAACGGAGAAATTTGCTATCAAAAAAAAGGCGCAAAAATCTAAAAAAAATTTGCTATCGAAAACCTATCATGTAACCAATCAAACGAAAGCTCTCGATCTACAAATCATCGTAAAGGGGTTATTTTTCGCATATCACTCTCCATAACGGAGAAATTTGCTATCAAAAAAAAGGCGCGAAAATCTAAAAAAAATTTGCTATCGAAAACCTATCATGTAACCAATCAAAAAAAAGGCGCAAAAATCTAAAAAAAAATTGTTATCGAAAACCTATCATGTAACCAATCAAAAGAAAGCTCTCGATCTAAAAATCATCGTAAAGGGGTTATTTTTCGCATATCACTCTCCATAACGGAGAAATTTGCTATCAAAAAAAAGGCGCAAAAATCTAAAAAAAAATTGTTATCGAAAACCTATCATGTAACCAATCAAAAGAAAGCTCTCGATCTAAAAATCATCGTAAAGGGGTTATTTTTCGCATATCACTCTCCATAACGGAGAAATTTGCTATCAAAAAAAAGGCGCGAAAATATAAAAAAAATTTGCTATCGAAAACCTATCATGTAACCAATCAAACGAAAGCTCTCGATCTACAAATCATCGTAAAGGGGTTATTTTTCGCATATCACTCTCCATAACGGAGAAATTTGCTATCAAAAAAAGGCGCGAAAATCTAAAAAAAATTTGCTATCGAAAACCTATCATGTAACCAATCAAAAAAAAGCTCTCGATCTACAAATCATCGTAAAGGGGTTATTTTTCGCATATCACTCTCCATAACGGAGAAATTTGCTATCAAAAATAAGGCGTGAAAATCTAAAAAAAATTTGCTATCGAAAACCTATCATGTAACCAATCAAAAAAAAGGCGCAAAAATCTAAAAAAAAATTGTTATCGAAAACCTATCATGTAACCAATCAAAAGAAAGCTCTCGATCTAAAAATCATCGTAAAGGGGTTATTTTTCGCATATCACTCTCCATAACGGAGAAATTTGCTATCAAAAAAAAGGCGCGAAAATATAAAAAAAATTTGCTATCGAAAACCTATCATGTAACCAATTAAAAGAAAGCTCTCGATCTAAAAATCATCGTAAAGAGGTTATTTTTCGCATATCACTCTCCATAACGGAGAAATTTGCTATCAAAAAAAAAGGCGCGAAAATCTAAAAAAAATTTGCTATCGAAAACCCATCATGTAACCAATCAAATGAAAGCTCTCGATCTAAAAATCATCGTAAAGAGGTTATTTTTCGCATATCACTCTCCATAACAGAGAAATTTGCTATAAAAAAAAGGCGCGAAAATCTAAAAAAAATTTGCTATCGAAAACCTATCATGTAACCAATCAAAAGAAAGCTCTCGATCTAAAAATCATCGTGAAGAGGTTATTTTTCGCATATCACTCTCCATAACGGAGAAATTTGCTATCAAAAAAAAGGCGCGAAAATCTAAAAAAAATTTGCTATCGAAAACCTATCATGTAACCAATCAAAAGAAAGCTCTCGATCTAAATATCATCGTAAAGAGGTTATTTTTCGCATATCACTCTCCATAACGGAGAAATTTGCTATAAAAAAAAAAGGCGCGAAAATCTAAAAAAAACTTGCTATCGAAAACCTATCATGTAACCAATCAAAAAAAAGGAGCGAAAATCTAAAAAAAATTTGCTATCGAAAACCTATCATGTAACCAATCAAAAGAAAGCTCTCGATCTAAAAATCATCGTAAAGAGGTCATTTTTCGCATATCACTCTCCATAACGGAGAAATTTGCTATCAAAAAAAAGTCGCGAAAATCTAAAAAAAATTTGCTATCGAAAACCTATCATGTAACCAATCAAAAGAAAGCTCTCGATCTAAAAATCATCGTAAAGGGGTTATTTTTCGCATATCACTCTCCATAACGGAGAAATTTGCTATCAAAAAAAAGGCGCGAAAATCTAAAAAAATTTTGCCATCGAAAACCTATCATGTAACCAATCAAAAAAAAAGGGGGCCAAAATCTAAAAAAAATATGCTATCGAAAACCTATCATGTAACCAATCAAAAGAAAGCTCTCGATCTAAAAATCATCGTAAAGGGGTTATTTTTCGCATATCACTCTCCATAACGGAGAAATTTGCTATCAAAAAAAAGGCGCGAAAATCTAAAAAAATTTTGCCATCGAAAACCTATCATGTAACCAATCAAAAAAAAAGGGGGCCAAAATCTAAAAAAAATATGCTATCGAAAACCTATCATGTAACCAATCAAAAGAAAGCTCTCGATCTAAAAATCATCGTAAAGGGGTTATTTTTCGCATATCACTCTCCATAACGGAGAAATTTGCTATCAAAAAAAAGGCGCGAAAATCTAAAAAAATTTTGCCATCGAAAACCTATCATGTAACCAATCAAAAAAAAAGGGGGCCAAAATCTAAAAAAAATATGCTATCGAAAACCTATCATGTAACCAATCAAAAGAAAGCTCTCGATCTAAAAATCATCGTAAAGGGGTTATTTTTCGCATATCACTCTCCATAACGGAAAAAATTGGTATCAAAAAAAAGGCGCGAAAATTTTAAAAAAATTTGCCATCGAAAACCTATCATGTAACCAATCAAAAGAAAGCTCTCGATCTAAAAATCATCGTAAAGAGGCTATTTTTCGCATATCACTCTCCATAACGGAGAAATTTGCTATCAAAAAAAAGGCGCGAAAATTTTAAAAAAATTTGCCATCGAAAACCTATCATGTAACCAATCAAAAAAAAGGCGCGAAAATCTAAAAAAAATTTGCTATCGAAAACCTATCATGTAACCAATCAAAAGAAAGCTCTCGATCTAAAAATCATCGCAAAGAGGTTATTTTTCGCATATCACTCTCCATAACGGAGAAATTTGCTATCAAAAAAAAGGCGCGAAAATCTAAAAAAAATTTGCTATCGAAAACCTATCATGTAACCAATCAAAAGAAAGCTCTCGATCTAAAAATAATCGTAAAGAGGCTATTTTTCGCATATCACTCTCCTTAACGGAGAAAATTTCTATTGAAAAAAAGGCGCGAAAATCTAAAAAAAATTTGATATCGAAAACCTATCATGTAACCAATCAAAAAAAAGGCGCCAAAATCTAAAAAAAATTTGCTATAGAAAACCTATCATGTAACCAATCAAAAGAAAGCTCTCGATCCAAAAATCATCGTAGAGGGGTTATTTTTCGCATATCACTCTCCATAACGGAGAAATTTGCTATCAAAAAAAGGCACGAAAATCTAAAAAAAAATTTGCTATCGAAAACCTTTCATGTAACCAATCAAAAGAAAACTCTCGATCTAAAAATCATCGTAAAGAGGTTATTTTTCGCATATCACTCTCCATAACGGAGAAATTTGCTATCAAAAAAAAGGCGCAAAAATCTAAAAAAAATTTGCTATCGAAAACCTATCATGTAACCAATCAAACGAAAGCTCTCGATCTACAAATCATCGTAAAGGGGTTATTTTTCGCATATCACTCTCCATAACGGAGAAATTTGCTATCAAAAAAAAGGCGCGAAAATCTAAAAAAAATTTGCTATCGAAAACCTATCATGTAACCAATCAAAAAAAAGGCGCAAAAATCTAAAAAAAAATTGTTATCGAAAACCTATCATGTAACCAATCAAAAGAAAGCTCTCGATCTAAAAATCATCGTAAAGGGGTTATTTTTCGCATATCACTCTCCATAACGGAGAAATTTGCTATCAAAAAAAAGGCGCAAAAATCTAAAAAAAAATTGTTATCGAAAACCTATCATGTAACCAATCAAAAGAAAGCTCTCGATCTAAAAATCATCGTAAAGGGGTTATTTTTCGCATATCACTCTCCATAACGGAGAAATTTGCTATCAAAAAAAAGGCGCGAAAATATAAAAAAAATTTGCTATCGAAAACCTATCATGTAACCAATCAAACGAAAGCTCTCGATCTACAAATCATCGTAAAGGGGTTATTTTTCGCATATCACTCTCCATAACGGAGAAATTTGCTATCAAAAGAAGGCGCGAAAATCTAAAAAAAATTTGCTATCGAAAACCTATCATGTAACCAATCAAAAAAAAGCTCTCGATCTACAAATCATCGTAAAGGGGTTATTTTTCGCATATCACTCTCCATAACGGAGAAATTTGCTATCAAAAAAAAGGCGCGAAAATCTAAAAAAAATTTGCTATCGAAAACCTATCATGTAACCAATCAAAAAAAAGGCGCAAAAATCTAAAAAAAAATTGTTATCGAAAACCTATCATGTAACCAATCAAAAGAAAGCTCTCGATCTAAAAATCATCGTAAAGGGGTTATTTTTCGCATATCACTCTCCATAACGGAGAAATTTGCTATCAAAAAAAAGGCGCGAAAATATAAAAAAAATTTGCTATCGAAAACCTATCATGTAACCAATTAAAAGAAAGCTCTCGATCTAAAAATCATCGTAAAGAGGTTATTTTTCGCATATCACTCTCCATAACGGAGAAATTTGCTATCAAAAAAAAAGGCGCGAAAATCTAAAAAAAATTTGCTATCGAAAACCCATCATGTAACCAATCAAATGAAAGCTCTCGATCTAAAAATCATCGTAAAGAGGTTATTTTTCGCATATCACTCTCCATAACAGAGAAATTTGCTATAAAAAAAAGGCGCGAAAATCTAAAAAAAATTTGCTATCGAAAACCTATCATGTAACCAATCAAAAGAAAGCTCTCGATCTAAAAATCATCGTGAAGAGGTTATTTTTCGCATATCACTCTCCATAACGGAGAAATTTGCTATCAAAAAAAAGGCGCGAAAATCTAAAAAAAATTTGCTATCGAAAACCTATCATGTAACCAATCAAAAGAAAGCTCTCGATCTAAATATCATCGTAAAGAGGTTATTTTTCGCATATCACTCTCCATAACGGAGAAATTTGCTATAAAAAAAAAAGGCGCGAAAATCTAAAAAAAACTTGCTATCGAAAACCTATCATGTAACCAATCAAAAAAAAGGAGCGAAAATCTAAAAAAAATTTGCTATCGAAAACCTATCATGTAACCAATCAAAAGAAAGCTCTCGATCTAAAAATCATCGTAAAGAGGTCATTTTTCGCATATCACTCTCCATAACGGAGAAATTTGCTATCAAAAAAAAGTCGCGAAAATCTAAAAAAAATTTGCTATCGAAAACCTATCATGTAACCAATCAAAAGAAAGCTCTCGATCTAAAAATCATCGTAAAGGGGTTATTTTTCGCATATCACTCTCCATAACGGAGAAATTTGCTATCAAAAAAAAGGCGCGAAAATCTAAAAAAATTTTGCCATCGAAAACCTATCATGTAACCAATCAAAAAAAAAGGGGGCCAAAATCTAAAAAAAATATGCTATCGAAAACCTATCATGTAACCAATCAAAAGAAAGCTCTCGATCTAAAAATCATCGTAAAGGGGTTATTTTTCGCATATCACTCTCCATAACGGAGAAATTTGCTATCAAAAAAAAGGCGCGAAAATCTAAAAAAATTTTGCCATCGAAAACCTATCATGTAACCAATCAAAAAAAAAGGGGGCCAAAATCTAAAAAAAATATGCTATCGAAAACCTATCATGTAACCAATCAAAAGAAAGCTCTCGATCTAAAAATCATCGTAAAGGGGTTATTTTTCGCATATCACTCTCCATAACGGAGAAATTTGCTATCAAAAAAAAGGCGCGAAAATATAAAAAAAATTTGCTATCGAAAACCTATCATGTAACCAATTAAAAGAAAGCTCTCGATCTAAAAATCATCGTAAAGAGGTTATTTTTCGCATATCACTCTCCATAACGGAGAAATTTGCTATCAAAAAAAAGGCGCGAAAATCTAAAAAAAATTTGCTATCGAAAACCCATCATGTAACCAATCAAATGAAAGCTCTCGATCTAAAAATCATCGTAAAGAGGTTATTTTTCGCATATCACTCTCCATAACAGAGAAATTTGCTATAAAAAAAGGCGCGAAAATCTAAAAAAAATTTGCTATCGAAAACCTATCGTGTAACCAATCAAAAGAAAGCTCTCGATCTAAAAATCATCGTAAAGGGGTTATTTTTCGCATATCACTCTCCATAACGGAGAAATTTGCTATCAAAAAAAAGGCGCGAAAATATAAAAAAAATTTGCTATCGAAAACCTATCATGTAACCAATTAAAAGAAAGCTCTCGATCTAAAAATCATCGTAAAGAGGTTATTTTTCGCATATCACTCTCCATAACGGAGAAATTTGCTATCAAAAAAAAGGCGCGAAAATCTAAAAAAAATTTGCTATCGAAAACCCATCATGTAACCAATCAAATGAAAGCTCTCGATCTAAAAATCATCGTAAAGAGGTTATTTTTCGCATATCACTCTCCATAACAGAGAAATTTGCTATAAAAAAAGGCGCGAAAATCTAAAAAAAATTTGCTATCGAAAACCTATCGTGTAACCAATCAAAAGAAAGCTCTCGATCTAAAAATCATCGTAAAGAGGTTATTTTTCGCATATCACTTTCCATAACGGAGGAATTTGCTATCAAAAAAAAGGCGCGAAAATCTAAAAAAAATTTGCTATCGAAAACCTATCATGTAACCAATCAAAAGAAAGCTCTCGATCTAAATATCATCGTAAAGAGGTTATTTTTCGCATATCACTCTCCATAACGGAGAAATTTGCTATAAAAAAAAAAGGCGCGAAAATCTAAAAAAAACTTGCTATCGAAAACCTATCATGTAACCAATCAAAAAAAAGGAGCGAAAATCTAAAAAAAATTTGCTATCGAAAACCTATCATGTAACCAATCAAAAGAAAGCTCTCGATCTAAAAATCATCGTAAAGAGGTCATTTTTCGCATATCACTCTCCATAACGGAGAAATTTGCTATCAAAAAAAAGTCGCGAAAATCTAAAAAAAATTTGCTATCGAAAACCTATCATGTAACCAATCAAAAGAAAGCTCTCGATCTAAAAATCATCGTAAAGAAGTTATTTTTCGCATATCACTCTCCATAACGGAGAAATTTGCTATCAAAAAAAAGGCGCGAAAATCTAAAAAAATTTTGCCATCGAAAACCTATCATGTAACCAATCAAAAAAAAAGGGGGCCAAAATCTAAAAAAAATATGCTATCGAAAACCTATCATGTAACCAATCAAAAGAAAGCTCTCGATCTAAAAATCATCGTAGAGGGGTTATTTTTCGCATATCACTCTCCATAACGGAGAAATTTGCTATCAAAAAAAAGGCGCGAAAATCTAAAAAAAAATTGCTATCGAAAACCTATCATGTAACCAATCAAAAGAAAGCTCTCGATCTAAAAATCATCGTAAAGAGGCTATTTTTCACATATCACTCTCCATAACGGAGAAATTTGCTATAAAAAAAAAGCGCGAAATTATAAAAAAAATTTGCTATCGAAAACCTATCATGTAACCAATCAAAAGAAAGCTCTCGATCTAAAAATCATCGTAAAGAGGTTATTTTTCGCATATCACTCTCCATAACGGAGAAATTTGCTATCAAAAAAAAGGCGCGAAAATTTTAAAAAAATTTGCCATCGAAAACCTATCATGTAACCAATCAAAAGAAAGCTCTCGATCTAAAAATGATCGTAAAGAGGCTATTTTTCGCATATCACTCTCCATAACGGAGAAATTTGCTATCAAAAAAAAGGCGCGAAAATTTTAAAAAAATTTGCCATCGAAAACCTATCATGTAACCAATCAAAAAAAAGGCGCGAAAATCTAAAAAAAATTTGCTATCGAAAACCTATCATGTAACCAATCAAAAGAAAGCTCTCGATCTGAAAATCATCGCAAAGAGGTTATTTTTCGCATATCACTCTCCATAACGGAGAAATCTGCTATCAAAAAAAAGGCGCGAAAATCTAAAAAAAATTTGCTATCGAAAACCTATCATGTAACCAATCAAAAGAAAGCTCTCGATCTAAAAATAATCGTAAAGAGGCTATTTTTCGCATATCACTCTCCTTAACGGAGAAAATTTCTATTGAAAAAAAGGCGCGAAAATCTAAAAAAAATTTGATATCGAAAACCTATCATGTAACCAATCAAAAAAAAGGCGCCAAAATCTAAAAAAATTTGCTATCGAAAACCTATCATGTAACCAATCAAAAGAAAGCTCTCGATCTAAAAATCATCGTAGAGGGGTTATTTTTCGCATATCACTCTCCATAACGGAGAAATTTGTTATCAAAAAAAGGCACGAAAATCTAAAAAAAAATTTGCTATCGAAAACCTATCATGTAACCAATCAAAAGAAAACTCTCGATCTAAAAATCATCGTAAAGAGGTTATTTTTCGCATATCACTCTCCATAACGGAGAAATTTGCTATCAAAAAAAAGGCGCAAAAATCTAAAAAAAATTTGCTATCGAAAACCTATCATGTAACCAATCAAACGAAAGCTCTCGATCTACAAATCCTCGTAAAGGGGTTATTTTTCGCATATCACTCTCCATAACGGAGAAATTTGCTATAAAAAAAAAGGCGCGAAAATCTAAAAAAAATTTGCTATCGAAAACCTATCATGTAACCAATCAAAAGAAAGCTCTCGATCTAAAAATCATCGTGAAGAGGTTATTTTTCGCATATCACTCTCCATAACGGAGAAATTTGCTATCAAAAAAAAGGCGCGAAAATCTAAAAAAAATTTGCTATCGAAAACCTATCATGTAACCAATCAAAAGAAAGCTCTCGATCTAAATATCATCGTAAAGAGGTTATTTTTCGCATATCACTCTCCATAACGGAGAAATTTGCTATAAAAAAAAAGGCGCGAAAATCTAAAAAAAACTTGCTATCGAAAACCTATCATGTAACCAATCAAAAAAAAGGAGCGAAAATCTAAAAAAAATTTGCTATCGAAAACCTATCATGTAACCAATCAAAAGAAAGCTCTCGATCTAAAAATCATCGTAAAGAGGTCATTTTTCGCATATCACTCTCCATAACGGAGAAATTTGCTATCAAAAAAAAGTCGCGAAAATCTAAAAAAAATTTGCTATCGAAAACCTATCATGTAACCAATCAAAAGAAAGCTCTCGATCTAAAAATCATCGTAAAGAAGTTATTTTTCGCATATCACTCTCCATAACGGAGAAATTTGCTATCAAAAAAAAGGCGCGAAAATCTAAAAAAATTTTGCCATCGAAAACCTATCATGTAACCAATCAAAAAAAAAGGGGGCCAAAATCTAAAAAAAATATGCTATCGAAAACCTATCATGTAACCAATCAAAAGAAAGCTCTCGATCTAAAAATCATCGTAGAGGGGTTATTTTTCGCATATCACTCTCCATAACGGAGAAATTTGCTATAAAAAAAAGGCGCGAAAATCTAAAAAAATTTTGCTATCGAAAACCTATCATGCAACCAATCAAAAGAAAGCTCTCGATCCAAAAATCACCGTGAAGAGGTTATTTTTCGCATATCACTCTCCATAACGGAGAAATTTGCTGACAAAAAAAAAAGAGCGAAAATCTAAAAAAAATTTGCTATCGAAAACCTATCATGTAACCAATCAAAAGAAAGCTCTCGATCTAGGAATCATCGTAAAGGGGTTATTTTTCGCATATCACTCTCCATAACGGAGAAATTTGCTATCAAAAAAAAGGCGCGAAAATCTAAAAAAATTTGCCATCGAAAACCTATCATGTAACCAATCAAAAGAAAGCTCTCGATCTAAAAATCATCGTAAAGAGGTTATTTTTCGCATATCACTCTCCATAACGGAGAAATTTGCTATCAAAAAAAAGGCGCGAATATCTAAAAAAAATTTGCTATCGAAAACCTATCATGTAACCAATCAAAAGAAAGCTCTCGATCTAAAAATCATCGTAAAGAGGTTATTTTTCGCATATCACTCTCCATAACGGAGAAATTTGCTATCAAAAAAAAGGCGCGAAAATCTAAATCAAATTTGCTATCGAAAACCTATCATGTAATCAATCAAAAAAAAGGCGCGAAAATCTAAAAAAAATTTGCTATCGAAAACCTATCATGTAACCAATCAAAAGAAAGCTCTCGATCTAAAAATCATCGTAAAGGGGTTATTTTTCGCATATCACTCTCCATAACGGAGAAATTTGCTATAAAAAAAAGGCGCGAAAATCTAAAAAAAATTTGCTATCGAAAACCTATCATGTAACCAATCAAAAGAAAGCTCTCGATCTAAAAATCATCGTTAAGAGGTTATTTTTCGCATATCACTCTCCATAACGGAGAAATTTGCTATCAAAAAAAGGCGCGAAAATCTAAAAAAAAATTGATATCGAAAACCTATCATGTAACCAATCAAAAGAAAGCTCTCGATCTAAAAATCATCGTGAAGAGGTTATTTTTCGCATATCACTCTCCATAACGGAGAAATTTGCTATAAAAAAAGGGCGCGAAAATCTAAAACCTATCATGCAACCAATCAAAAGAAAGCTCTCGATCCAAAAATCATCGTAAAGAGGTTATTTTTCGCATATCACTCTCCATAACGGAGAAATTTGCTATCAAAAAAAAAGGCGCGAAAATCTAAAAAAAATTTGCTATCGAAAACATATCTTGTAACCAATCAAAAGAAAGCTCTCGATATAAAAATCATCGTGAAGAGGTTATTTTTCGCATATCACTCTCCATAAGGGAGAAATTTGCTATCAAAAAAAAGGCGCGAAAATCTAAAAAAAATTTGATATCGAAAACCTATCATGTAACCAATCAAAAGAAAGCTCTCGATCTAAAAATCATCGTGAAGAGGTTATTATTCGCATATCACTCTCCATAACGGAGAAATTTGCTATAAAAAAAAGGCGCGAAAATCTAAAAAAATTTTGCTATCGAAAACCTATCATGCAACCAATCAAAAGAAAGCTCTCGATCCAAAAATCATCGTGAAGAGGTTATTTTTCGCATATCACTCTCCATAACGGAGAAATTTGCTATCAAAAAAAAAGGGGGAAAATCTAAAAAAAATTTGCTATCGAAGACCTATCATGTAACCAATCAAAAGAAAGCTCTCGATCTAAAAATCATCGTAAAGAGGTTATTTTTCGCATATCACTCTCCATAACGGAGAAATTTGCTGTCCAAAAAAAAAGGTGCGAAAATCTAAAAAAAATTTGCTAACAAAAAAAAAGGCGCGAAAATCTAAACAAAATTTGCTATCGAAAACTATTCATGTAACCAATCAAAAGAAAGCTCTCGATCTAAAAATCATCGTGAATAGGTTATTTTTCGCATATCGCTCTCCATAACGGAGAAATTTGCTATCAAAAAAAAAGGGGGGAAGATCTAAAAAAAATTTGCTATCGAAAACATATCTTGTAACCAATCAAAAGAAAGCTCTCGATATAAAAATCATCGTGAAGAGGTTATTTTTCGCATATCACTCTCCATAAGGGAGAAATTTGCTATAAAAAAAAAGGGGGAAAATCAAAAAAAAAATTGCTATCGAAAACCTATCTAACCAATCAAAAGAAAGCTCTCGATCTAAAAATCATCGTAAAGGGGTTATTTTTCGCATATCACTCTCCATAACGGAGAAATTTGCTAACAAAAAAAAAAGGCGCGAAAATCTAAAAAAAATTTGATATCGAAAACTATTCATGTAACCAATCAAAAGAAAGCTCTCGATTTGAAAATCATCGTGAAGAGGTTATTTTTCGCATATCACTCTCCATAACGGAGAAATTTGCTATCAAAAAAAGGCGCGAAAATCTAAAAAAAAGTTGCTATCGAAAACCTATCATGTAACCAATCAAAAGAAAGCTCTCGATCTAGGAATCATCGTGAAGGGGTTATTTTTCGCATATCACTGTCCACAACGGAGAAATTTGCTATAAAAATAAGGCGCGAAAATCTAAAAAAAAGTTGCTATCGAAAACCTATCATGTAACCAATCAAAAGAAAGCTCTCGATCTAAAAATCATCGTAAAGAGGTTATTTTTCGCATATCACTCTCCATAACGGAGAAATTTGCTAACAAAAAAAAAGGCGCGAAAATCTAAAAAAAATTTGCTATCGAAAACTATTCACTTAACCAATCAAAAGAAAGCTCTCGATTTGAAAATCATCGTGAAGAGGTTATTTTTCGCATATCACTCTCCATAACGGAGAAATTTGCTATCAAAAAAAGGCGCGAAAATCTAAAAAAAATTTGCTATCGAAAACCTATCATGTAACCAATCAAAAGAAAGCTCTCGATCTAGGAATCATCGTAAAGGGGTTATTTTTCGCATATCACTGTCCACAACGGAGAAATTTGCTATAAAAATAAGGCGCGAAAATCTAAAAAAAAGTTGCTATCGAAAACCTATCATGTAACCAATCAAAAGAAAGCTCTCGATCTAAAAATCATCGTAAAGAGGTTATTTTTCGCATATCACTCTCCATAACGGAGAAATTTTCTAACAAAAAAAAGGCGCAAAAATCTAAAAAAAATTTGCTATCGAAAACTATTCATGTAACCAATCAAAAGAAAGCTCTCGATTTGAAAATCATCGTGAAGAGGTTATTTTTCGCATATCACTCTCCATAACGGATAAATTTGCTATCAAAAAAAGGAGCGAAAATCTAAAAAAAATTTGCTATCGAAAACCTATCATGTAACCAATCAAAAGAAAGCTCTCGATCTAGGAATCATCGTGAAGGGGTTATTTTTCGCATATCACTGTCCACAACGGAGAAATTTGCTATAAAAATAAGGCGCGAAAATCTAAAAAAAAGTTGCTATCGAAAACCTATCATGTAACCAATCAAAAGAAAGCTCTCGATCTAAAAATCATCGTAAAGAGGTTATTTTTCGCATATCACTCTCCATAACGGAGAAATTTGCTAGCAAAAAAAGGCGCGAAAATCTAAAAAAAATGTGCTAACGAAAACTATTCATTTAACCAATCAAAAGAAAGCTCTCGATTTTTTTAAAAATCATCGTGAAGAGGTTATTTCTCGCATATCACTGTCCACAACGGAGAAATTTGCTATAAAAATAAGGCGCGAAAATCTAAAAAAAAAGTTGCTATCGAAAACCTATCATGTAACCAATCAAAAGAAAGCTCTCGATCTAAAAATCATCGTGAAGAGGTTATTTTTCGCATATCACTCTCCATAAGGGAGAAATTTGCTATCAAAAAAAAAGGGGGAAAATCTAAAAAAAATTTGCTATCGAAAACTATTCATGTAACCAATCAAAAGAAAGCTCTCGATCTAAAAATCATCGTGAAGAGGTTATTTTTCGCATATCACTCTCCATAACGGAGAAATTTGCTATAAAAAAGGCGCGGAAATCTAAAAAAAAATGGCTATCGAAAACCTATCATGTAACCAATCAAATGAAAGCTCTCGATCTAAAAATAATCGTGAAGAGGTTATTTTTCGCATATCACTCTCCATAACGGAGAAATTTGCTTTCAAAAAAAAGGCGCGAAAATCTAAAAAAAATTTGCTATCGAAAACCTATCATGTAACCAATCAAAAGAAAGCTCTCGATCTAAAAATCATCGTAAAGAGGTTATTTTTTTCGCATATCACTTTCCATAACGGAGAAATCTAAAAAAAAATGGCTATCGAAAACCTATTATGTAACCAATCAAAAGAAAGCTCTCGATCTAAAAATAATCGTGAAGAGGTTATTTTTCGCATATCACTCTCCATAACGGAGAAATTTGCTGTCAAAAAAAAAGGCGCGAAAATCTAAAAAAAATGTGCTATCGAAAACCTTTCATGTAACCAATCAAAAGAAAGCTCTCGATCTAAAAATCATCGTGAAGAGGTTATTTTTCGCATATCACTCTCCACAACGGAGAAATTTGCTATAAAAATAAGGCGCGAAAATCTAAAAAAAAGTTGCTATCGAAAACCTATCATGTAACCAATCAAAAGAAAGCTCTCGATCTAAAAATCATCGTGAAGAGGTTATTTTTCGCATATCACTCTCCATAACGGAGAAATCTAAAAAAAAAATGGCTATCGAAAACCTATCATGTAACCAATCAAAAGAAAGCTCTCGATCTAAAAATAATCGTGAAGAGGTTATTTTTCGCATATCACTCTCCATAACGGAGAAATTTGTTATCAAAAAAAAAGGCGCGAAAATCTAAAAGAAATTTGCTATCGAAAACCTATCATGTAACCAATCAAAAGAAAGCTCTCGATCTAAAAATCATCGTGAAGAGGTTATTTTTCGCATATCACTCTCCATAACGGAGAAATTTGCTATAAAAAAAAAGGCGCGAAAATCTAAAAAAAATTTGCTATCGAAAACTATTCATGTAACCAATCAAAAGAAAGCTCTCGATCTAAAAATCATCGTGAATTGGTTATTTTTCGCATATCACTTTCCATAACGGAGAAATTTGCTATAAAAAAAGGCGCGAAAATCTAAAAAAAATGGCTATCGAAAACCTATCATGTAACCAATCAAAAGAAAGCTCTCGATCTAAAAATAATCGTGAAGAGGTTATTTTTCGCATATCACTCTCCATAATGGAGAAATTTGCTATCAAAAAAAAGGCGCGAAAATCTAAAAAAAATTTGCTATCGAAAACCTTTCATTTAACCAATCAAAAGAAAGCTCTCGATCTAAAAATCATCGTAAAGAGGTTATTTTTCGCATATGACTTTCCATAACGGAGAAATTTGCTAACAAAAAAAAAGGCGCGAAAATCTAAAACCTATCATGTAACCAATCAAAAGAAAGCTCTCGATCTAAAATCATCGTGAAGAGGTTATTTTTCGTATATCACTCTCCACAACGGAGAAATTTGATATAAAAAAAAGGCGCGAAAATCTAAAAAAATTTGCTATCGAAAACCTATCATGTAACCAATCAAAAGAAAGCTCTCGATCTAAAAATCATCGTGAAGAGGTTATTTTTCGCATATCACTCTCCATAACGGAGAAATTTGCTATCCAAAAAAAAGGCGCGAAAATCTAAAAAAAATTTGCTATCGAAAACTATTCATATAACCAATCAAAAGAAAGCTCTCGATCTAAAAATCATCGTGAAGAGGTTATTTTTCGCATATCACTCTCCATAACGGAGAAATTTGCTATCCAAAAAAAAGGCGCGAAAATCTAAAAAAAATTTGCTATCGAAAACTATTCATATAACCAATCAAAAGAAAGCTCTCGATCTAAAAATCATCGTGAAGAGGTTATTTTTCGCATATCACTCTCCATAACGGAGAAATCTGAAAAAAAATGGCTATCGAAAACCTATCATGTAACCAATCAAAAGAAAGCTCTCGATCTAAAAATAATCGTGAAGAGGTTATTTTTCGCATATCACTCTCCATAACGGATAAATTTGCTATAAAAAAAGGCGCGAAAATCTAAAAAAAATTTGCTATCGAAAACCTATCATTTAACCAATCAAGAGAAAGCTCTCGATCTAAAAATCATCGAGAAGAGGTTATTTTTCGCATATCACTCTCCATAACGGAGAAATTTGCTATCAAAAAAAAGGCGCGAAAATCTAAAAAAAAGTTGCTATCGAAAACCTATCATGTAATTAAATTATCGGATTAGTCGAACAGTTCGCGAGTTATTTGACCGCCGGTTGGCTGCATTATGTCGACTGAGAATATTAAATTTTATTGTTAATTTGTATTCTACCCGCCATTTGTAAGTGCCGCTCATAATTCAACATTTCGTTATAATCTTGCTCTGTTAACTTTAATCGGATTTATACACTTTTACTCTTATAATAAATTTTACACTTCATACTGATAGTTTACGTATAGTCTCTATACTGGGTGTCTCATAATTATTGAGCCACAACAAAATGAACTGACTGAACCTTAAGTGACATGTCGACGTGTTCTGCAACATATGTAACTAACCAATTTGTGGTGAGGGTAATCTTTGTAGAAAGTGTGTCTAAATTAACATTATTTTGTTTTTATAACCTGAATGAAGTTTTGTAGTTTTTTCAACCATTTCGCAGTTTTTCTTTTGGGTCGTCAAACAAATTCTCAACATATCTAACAAAACTTACCCTTAATGTAAGACACATATTTTCAGTTTTTTTACTTTATGGAGAAGACGCGTCTAAAGAGCTCATATTATTTAAATAACAAATTATATTCCGCGAATCCAAGAAATGCGGAGAATTTTGCATTCGATAGTTCACCTACCATTAGAGCATATCAGTTCAAATTCAGCTAAAAGGGGTTCAATTTTCAACAAGCTTAAATGCTCCATTATTAAGTCCGTCCTGTAGATTCTCTATCTATTCTTGTCATTTTACTGAGGATATATGTTGGGCTATCATTCCTGAGGAGAGAAAAAAATTTCACTATAAAAAAAGGAATTATTTTGAATTGAAAAATTTACTCCTCTATTTTGGGCCACACTGCACATTCTAAGCATACTGATAATGTTATACAGAGATGGCCATTTTGTTAATTTGATTTGCGGCTCCGATCATTGCACCAATTAAGATGCAGGGAAAACACAGAAAACTTGCAGCCATCAACACTGCTCGGTCTTTTGTTTGTCGATTGGTTTTGGTGGATTTGGTTGTACACAAGTGTCTTCGGTGCACTTTTTTCAACGCGGATCGAACGTGTTTTCGATACAGTTCTCCGACCGTGGTCTCAAAGTCTTTTCAGTACACTTTTTCGTCTGTGGTCCGGTCTATTTTGATGAAGTGGAAAGTGAAGGAAATAATTCTTTGTTGACCTGTTCCTGGATAGAGCAATTATGGTTGTAGCAGGCGGTATGAGCTGCTTGAGCCGCTCCATTACCGTTCTTCGTTTGCCTCTTCGGGAATTTTGGGTCGGAAATTGCGTGATCTGCCTCATAGTTCCTATAAGGCTCTCTTCCTTTGTCGACCTTGTGATTGTGTCATCCGCAGTTAGGGCAAGTATAAAGCTTGGCTTTACGTTCGTTAGCTGTGTGGCCTCGAACTGTACAGCGGGTGCAATATTTCGGTAAGGTAGGAAGAGGGTTGACATTTGATAACTCGCATCTATGGTGGTAAAGGTAGTCTCCTTTAGAGAGAACATGATGATAATGGGCTTTAGCGACAGTGGTGAGTCTGATTAGGAGAGTGAGTGTGTTAGTGACCTTGGAGATGATTCTCCAGCACTTTTTGAAATTGACTTACCTACCTACTGAATTCCCATAATTTAAATTTCTTTTCTAAATCGTTTTTGATGGAAGATAAATTTTCTTGAGAGCTGGAAAATATTATAAGATCATCTACATGTATCAATATGAAAGTTTGATTACAAAAATATAGACAAGAATCTTTCTTGGATCTTCGAAACCCCATTTCTACTAAATAATCATTAAAAAGTGAATTCCAGCACTTTGGAGATTGTCTCAATCCATAAAAAGCTCTTTTTAATTTACAAACTAAATTCTCATTGACCTCCAGTCCATCTGGGGGTTTCATAAACACTGGGTTTTTCAAGGATCCATTTAAAAAAGCTGTCTTAACATCAAGTTGCAATACGTACAAGTTGTTTTCAACATACAATGAGAATAAAACTCTAAGACTGGCCATACGACACATCTTCTTCACTTATAGAGCTTTGCTTAAAACCACGTGCCACTAACCGAGTTTTTTTTCTTTATCTTACCGTTAACCACTTTTTCACAAAAAACCCAATTTGAGTCGATTATTTCCTCATTTTCTGCCGGTATCACAAGTTCCCAGGTTTGACATTCTTCCAGTGAAGATAATTCTTCTTCTACGGCCTCCTTCCACTCACTGTCTCTCTTTATTGCCTAAGAGAAAGTTTGAGGTAAAAGTACCTATATCATCTAGAATATTTCCTGTTGATAAGGCTGTGTATAGATCCATGTCTTTTTCCAGATAATAGTCATTTAAGCGTGTTGGTAATTTTTAACTCTTGTACTTTTCCTTATACATATTTGGAATTTGATTTTCTTGCTCTACTTCTTTTTCCAAAATTGTAGTTGCTTCTTCATTTGTTTTCCTATTATGTTCTGTGTTTGGCTGGCTTTTTATTATTATTATTATTATTTATTTATTGACGGGCTAGAACCCATTAAATACAATAGAGTACAATAATTGATACACAGAAAAATAGAATTTAAAAAAAAAAAGAAAAAAAATATATATATATATATAAATAGAAAAAACCATAAACTTATAGATACATTAATTAACACATAAGATAAAGCACATATCACTTACAATAACAACTAAAAATATTTTTTAAGAATTACAAATTTGGAGTTGTCGGCGAAACTCAGAAGAAGATGTAAAGAAATCAAGATTCAATCGATTGGCCAATCTTGTGGACCTGGGGATGAACGAATTATTGCGATAATTAGTATAGTAGTGTGGTTGTGAAAAAGTAACACTATTTCTAGTAGATCTAGTTGGTGCGGAAAAACCAATATTCAACAAAAGAGTGGGACAATCGAGAGTAGAATTGACTGTTGAATAGAATGAAAAGATCCTTGCAATTCCTTCTGTAACGAAGAGGCTCCAACATAAACTGGGAATGCAAATCATGGTAATTTAGGTGGTAGGTGTTAACAGGATGAATTCCAGATTTATAGGCAATGAGTCTTAGAAATTTTCTTTGTATTTGTTCAATGTTGTGAATATGGTTCGTATAGAAGGGATTCCAAACAGAAGATGCATATTCAATAAGAGGTCTAACAAGGGAGAAGTAAAGTATTCTAAGACATTGCACGTTTCGAAAGTCACAAGTTATCCTTCTGATAAAACCAAGCATCCTTAATGCCTTATTAATTGAAACATATATATGGGGCCGAAAAGACATGGTAGAGTCAATCACAAAACACCAAGATCTTTAACTTCTGACACATTAATAAGAGGTGTTTGGTTAATGTTATAGATAAAAACAATAGGGTGACGCTTTCTACTAAAATTAATAAACTGACATTTTGCTGGATTCAGTTCCATGCCATTGGCAGTACACCACCGAGATAAATTATCTAAATCTGCTTGAAGATTCTGACAATCCTCTAATGAACGTACAGTCAAATACAATTTTAGATCATCAGCAAAACATAAGAATTGAGAGTTTATAAAACAGTTCTGGATGTCGTTGACGAAAATGTTAAACAAAAGTGGTCCTATGTGTGATCTTTGGGGAACACCTGAAGGAACTACAAAGCCAGATGATAAGAAGCCACACACACGGACTATTTGAATACATCCAGTAAGGTAACTTTGAACCCAGTTTAGGAGACTACCATTAACACCCATATTATTTATTTTTTGAATCAGAAGGCCATGATTAACTTTATCAAATGCCTTGGAGAAGTCTGTGTACAAAGAGTGAACTTGATAACCAGAGTCCAAGGCACTTGAAAGATAGTCCACATATGTAAGGCAGTTGACTTCCCTGAACGGAAGCCAAACTGCTTTATGTTGGTCTTTATTTCTTCTAAAATATATTCTTGTTGATTTATGTACATATTTGATTCTGTCTGATACCACTTTCCGCTGATTTGGGTCCCACAATCTATAACCATTATCAGCATAACCAATTCATGAACAACTTTTTGCAGTGAGACTCCAATTTTGAGTTTCTCGTTTCTTTAGGTACTAGGTTATAAGCAGTGCACCCAAATCATTTTATTTTCTTAATACCTATCAGGTATTTTCATCATACCATATTTCTGCAGGGGTTTTGTGAACTCTAGTAGGTGTTCTATTGATTAGATATATTGCTGTTACCACTGCTTCTCCCCATAACTCTTTTTCTAATTTTGAATCAAATATAAGGCAACGTGCCTTTTCCATTATTGTACGATTGAATCGCTCTGCGACTCCTTTTTGTTCCGCATTATATCGAATTTTGATTCCTTCCTTCATACAAAAGTCTTTACAAGAATGTGACGTGTAGGTACTCGCCATTGTCACAGCGTAATTTATTAACTCTGGTACTGAATTTAGCCTCAACCATAGAAACAGGTTAAAATGTAACTACAATAACATCTGTATATATATATATATTGTATATATCTCTTTATTTAGTCAAAAATAACTAATTCTGATTACATAATATAAGTATACAATATAAACCCAACAAACAATGCGTTGACGGCAAAAGTCCGGGCCAATGACGGGATTACCGGGAAAATGCATGTAATGGCAGACCATTCAAAGGCTGTAGATGGCCTATTATACGTGGGCCGGTACCAACTTACTTTGTGATGGGCCAGTAATGTTCATCCATTACTACACCATATCAACTAATATTTAGTCATGGCCTATAGCCGGCCTGCTGCAAACGGGCCGATTATGGCCAGACCCCTGATGGACCAGTAAAGCCGATCCGTTATTCATCCTTACCAACGCATATTGACCAAAATTCGGCAATCCCAGAGTCGAGAAATCTATTAACACGAAACAGTGCCGACCAATGTATTTTGTTTTGTTTTGAATTTATTAAAATAACTGCGAAGTTCAAAATAAATATATCTTTATGGATGAACAGCTTAAAAATTTTAGACCCAATCTAACAAGAGAAACAGAAGAAGAAACTCGTGTTAAGAGCAGAGGTTTTAGAGGTTATGTCATGAGCTTTATCAGAGACAACGCTTTATTGATGATTTTGTACAGTGCAAGCGTTCTATTAATTTTAATTCTTATAGTAATGTCGAAGAGTAGTTTTAACTTTATTAATAACAAGTAAGTACAATGTAATAAAACTTTGTTACGTAGATGTCACAGATTATTGAATTTGATATTTTTTACTCAACTAATCTTTATTTAAACTACAATCTTTTAGTGTCTTAGTTAGTTTATTTTACAGCTACAATAGGTGTACCTTATTTTTTTTTTAGTACCTATTACACTTTCTGAAATTGATGGTTTTGTTATATACTCATCCATTTTATGTATTTATTTTAGAAATGAAATTTAAAAAAAGACATGCAGTTTATTATCCAATTAATTCAGCTTCAGATACAATACCAGATGCCAAGAAAGTCCAAGTTGAAAGTGATTTGGAAACACAATTGCTGTTGAATACTATTGAAGCAATAACAATATTTATCTGCTTAAAGATGACAATTTGCTGAAGTAAGTTTAAAATACTCACCTTTATCTACACTACAATTTTATAATTTGTAGCTTTCCAATGCTTGTTAAAAATCAATTTAAAAATTTAGGTCCTACTCAACAAAACTGTAATTCAATTATTATACGTTTTCACATTTTTAATCGCAGTACTATTGTTTGCAACCTGAGCTATTGGAAAGAGCTTGTATAAGAGCAAAATGTCATTGTCCCTACTAACTCTTATCATTTTTTAGTGCGATTGGATGACAATTCCACCAATTAGTGTTGATGACAAGGAAACAGTGAGAATGCTTGTGTAAAAGATGATGAGCCATGAATTTGCACTGGCTATGGATAAATAGCAAGCCAACGTTCCACGATTACAATAAAGTGATCGAGCTGATAATAAATTGGTAATTATCTTGCTCTAATATTGTAACTTTTCAATTATTCTTATTAAAGTTATATTTAGTGAGTAGTATGATAACAACAAAAAGATACATTTGTCAAACAGTGTATTAGCTACGCTCTGTTACTGTACTTGAATGATTATAATTCGGTCGATAATAGTTATAGGTCACAAGCAATATACTTTTTCTACTCGTATGTTTAGATTTTATCATTAAATATTTAGGAACTGTACTTTGATGATATCCATCAAAATACAGATTTTTCATTTAGATATAAGTTTGCATCCAATAGATCCAATAAATAAATAAATAAAATAAGAATACATCATTCTAATATTCAGCCAATATCTGATATAGCTATATATATATATATATATATATATATATATCTGGCAGATCATAATTTAATTAAATTTGACAGCTGTCTTAAAATTTGTGCATATCTAATGATGAAATTGAAGTATGGGAGTAGTAAAAATAGTGATGTAACTCACATTTAATTCAAATTTAATGGCAAACCTCTTACGCAATGTTCATATTTGTGTCTAAATAGCCATCATTAAATACTCATTGCATAAAATATACTATTTTATGAAATATATTTTAGGGGTAACAAGAAAATAAGCATGGGAAGTTATAACCTCATTGGAAATAGAGCAGAGAGAGGCAGAGAAAAAATTAATTTTTATTGATAAATGTTCAGAACGTTTTGATGTTTAGTTTGTATTAAAAGTTTTATTTCAACTATTTATGGATTTTACTACAATACACCTTTCAATGTCAATTAAATTACGGTAGGCTGGAAACGGTCCGTCATAAAAATAATTCACGGCCTACTGACGGGCCTCTATAGGCAACGCGAACATAAACGTCATTGGGCCGGCTGTCGGCCAGAGTGTGCAAAAATTTACTGGCCCGGACCGGGGGGTAGGCATTAGGCCAATGTAGTCGAATACTGGGGTGCTTTAATGGGCCCCCAGTGACCCACCATTACATTGTTTGTTGGGAAATAAAAGAACAGTACAACATATAGTGTTTACAGCACAAAAAATTAGGTACATCATAAATAAATTAAAATAAAACAAATTTAAACAAACATATAATATTACGCTGTGACTGCTCACTCCGACAATAAATAATCCTTTAATGCTCTTTTAAAAGAATGTACAGATGAACTTTGTTTAATGTATTCTGGTAAACTATTGAAAGCATTAATACCTTTGTGAAATACAGAGTTGTATGTACTGCTTCTCCTACACATTTCAATTATTAAATTTTCCTTATTTCTTGTATTATAGTTATGTACACCAAGACTATTAGAGAGCTTATCCTGCAGATACACTGGTGCATGTCCAATTTTAATTTTGAAAATAAAAATTAATGTGAAGTACTGAATTAATTTAATTATTGGCATCCAGTTAAGTGTCTTTAGCATGCTGGTTATAGGAGTATACCTAGAGCACTTCAATATTATTCGCATGGTACGGTTTTGCATCCTTTGAAGACGATTGATTTCATTTTGTTTGAGTAGATACAAAATTGTAGGGCAATAATTAAAATGTGGTAATATTACAGTGTTGAAAACAGTTAATTTGGACCATTGACTTAGATGTGGAGAGCATCGTCTCAAATAGTTAATTTTATAGGCCACAGTTTTAATAACTTGGTTTGCATGCTCCTTAAATTTTAAATTATTGTCAATAGTTACTCCTAAGTAGACAAATTTTTTTACTGTCTCCACTGTTTCATCACCAAATCTTATATTTAAACTAACTTCCCTATACCTATCTTTTACCCCCAATACCATACATTTTGTTTTCTGTATATTAATTTTTAACAAATTTGCACAACAATACATATGCACCCTTTTTAGAGCAGCGTTTATGACTCCTATGCAGTGTTCAAGATCACTCCAGCAGAAGTACAGTAGGGTATCATCCGCAAATAAATGAATTTTGCACTCCCCTGCAATGTCCACAATATCATTTAAATATACCAAAAACAGCAAAGGTCCCAACACACTGCCCTGTCTGTACTTTAATAGTGGTAAGAAAAAAATAAAACCAGCAAGAATTTAATACAAAAACTATATTTTTCATAAAAATATCCATAACAATACAAATTTTAAAGTTTTGATTTTGGAGTTTCTTCTTCCTGGTTTATAGACAACATATTAACATATTCATGAGCTTCATCATAATATGGGTTGCATTCTTGTCTTACATCTTCAATCCAGTTTTTTATTTTTGGAAAATAATCCCTGGCATCATATCCAGCTATTCCTTAAACAAAATCGAATATTACACACATATGTATATTTTAAAGTGTACGAATGACGTTGCTTTTTTACTGTTAATTTTGTCAAAAAATTGAATTGAAAAATTCATTGAAAAGTCACAGGCGTTGCTGATGATATGTAAGTAAATACAAATGAAGTAACAATATAAATATAGTAACATTCATTTGACATATTCACCAATTAGGTATCATTGGGACCTACATTTCATGCTTTTTTGGAATAATTCTGTACCTCATATTGATCAGTTATTGGTGATATTAAGGTTTTATGCATGAAATCTTTAAAGGTATAACCTAGATATAAACGACAACAATGTCAAAAGTAATCAAGGTATGACAAAAGTCAACTGAATGGCCTAGGTTGCCAGCCAATTTCAAATATAATCTAAGGTTAGTCAACTTATGGCTCTCCGACATGGTGCAAACTAGATAATCTGTGGTGCAAACCAAACAATTTGTAACCAGTTGTTAAATTTTACCAGTAGTTAACAAACCGCCATCATATATTTAATAGATATATATCTAATATACCTAGACAACTTACTTGTTTGCTCTATTTCACATGCAGCATGGATATCAGAATATGCAATTTGTTCACCATTGATAAATCGACTGTTTGACAAAAAATAGTCTTCAAAATTCTTTAATGATGTTTCCATATATTTTTTTGTTTTTCTTAATTGTTCCTCAGTTGGTTGTGTTCCTTTTCTAAGTGGATTAACCCACTAAATTAGATTTTATTACTTTATTCAACTTTTAAGACAAATGAAAAAACAATATTACCTTTGTTATAAAATATGTTGCACAATTCAGTCTGACATTTAAATGGTGCCACTCTAGGTATTCATCTATTTTGGCTTGTTTTTTGCTATCTTTTGGATACCATTGATCAGCAATTGGATATTGACGGCACAAATATCTTACAATGGCGACACTAAAAATATATTTAAATTTTTGATATTTGCAATGAAAAATGTGAAAATTTCTGTGTATATCTACATTGTAGAATAAAGTAAATCATATTAATGTTATAAATGAAACTAACTGTTTCTAATTAATTCCACTATTTAATGAAAAAATTATGAAAGGATATTGTATTGATAATTATTTCGATATTGACATATCATCATCAGAATGACAGAAGTTACATGTTACATGTTTAAACATCAAAGTAGGTATCACATAAAATGTAACTTCTGTCATTCTGACGATGATATGTCAATATCGAAATAATTATCAATACAATATCTTTTCATAATTTTTTCATTAAATAGTGGAATTAATTAGAAACAGTTAGTTTCATTTATAACATTAATATGAGTAGATTCCACAAAGTAGGGGTCCAAACAGTAAATACAAAGTAAATCATGTTGCAGTATAAATATGTGTTTCGCATAGCTTTTATAGAATAATTGTTTCATATCTTACTTATATGTATAAGATCATTCTAAAATTTTGTAATGATTTTAATTTTCTTAAAAATTCTCTTTCATCTCATAAATATGTGTATTAGATACATACTTTTCTACACGAAAATTCTTTGTTAACTAAAAATTAGTATTCTGCATATTAACCTTTACAATTTTCAAGTATACAAATATTACCTTTCATTCAGTCTAAAATCACTATCGTGTATGACAGGCACTTTCGGAATTTTAGAAACGGTTTTTAAATAGTCTTTCTTTAAATGCTGTCCTAAAACAAATAATAGTAACCTTTGTCCATAAGTAGGTTCTTTGTTCAGAGACAGTACCTAACCATCAAATAATATAATTTTCTGAAACTTACCTTTTTGTAAATTAATGAGGCAACGTTCAAACGGTAATTGGGCCTTATTTAAAAAAATAAAAATTGATCTAGAAGGTTGCGAAAGTAGGTCATAATATAATGTTAAAACCATTGTAAATATTTTACTAAAATTGCTACAAGCTGCTGTTCACCAAATAACCATAGAATAATGTTTCATATATCAGATAAGTAACTAAAATAAGAATATAACTTAGTAACAGAGACTGAAAGTTAGTAATTCAAACGCAGATTGTTTATTAATTATCTTGTTATTTTGTTGTTAGACTATGGACTATGATCTGCTCTGGTATAATAATACTAATAACTAATAATAGTCTATATGGCAGGTGACAAACCACGCCTCCCACCGAGAGTTTTTGTTTTTACCATAGAGATAAACTTTATTTTTATAGCGCTTATCAACATTATGTCTGAAAAAATTGAGTTTTTTTAATTAGTTGTAAAGACTTACATTTTTGCACGGTGGGGTGACAAATTCCCGCTTAAATTTGAAATTCGCACTTGCGCACTGATAATCTTCTTTTATTGGTGTGATATCTTCTTCACAGCAAGCTATACAGTTATTACGTTTTGGTCTTGGCAAAATGAGATTTTACAGTTACAATTATATAGTTCGGTTACCAGGCCAAAAGAGGTCGAATAGAAAACATGGTTTGTGAGTTATACATTGAGTTGCCTATCTATCTTATTTAGGTTCGTTTCAACTGGCGATAGGTTCGCGTATTTCTTTCGCGTTTCCAACTGATTTCAGTATCGTTCTTGGGACTGTAAAAAGACTACCTTCTGAAAGGGGTGATACGGTCGATGTGTCCATCCCTAATTCGAGTTTGCGTACTATACAATACTCGATACGATTCCAGAACGGTTTCTAAATGCCTGTTGGAACAAACCTTTGGTTACCAGCCACAGCATTAACAACCTAAAGGTAAGTTCATATAACAACGAATCACGAACTCTAACGCCACTGGTGAGATTAGTTGGTGGGAAAGTTGACAGGTGCATAATTTAAGATTTCACGAATTCGTGAAATTTAAAATCTGGCTGGCGGGAAACTTGAGTCCATTTGAAGATTTTCCGATATTCGTGACTAATTTCATACTTTTGACAGTTTGCATATTAATTTTTAGGTTCCCATTCTAGAGGGTGGGAAATATTGCGAAGAGCAATTCTTTTTCCCCGTGTGTAAGACTGGGTAAATTATGCCTCAGCATATAGCCCATAAAAAGAAAAAGAATAATTTTTAGGTTATGACACACTCTATGGAGGGTAGGATTCAAGGGTAGGATTTATGTTTCGTTGATTTGTGCTTTGTGACACAACACAACGGCACAACGTCATGTTTATTTATTGACACTATCAACGGGAGCGGGAACGGTGAAGGCGACGGAAACTGCAAGTTTATAAATAGACCATAGATAACACACATACAAATAGACCTTAAAAGTAGAAAATACATATATATATATATATATATATATATAAAACAGCACACGGAACAAATAATCAAGAAGCGTAAGCTTCTTATCCTATTGACAAAAGGCCACCTTAAACGTCATTTTATGTATTATAACCTAAAATCCTGTCATATCATAATCTATGAACTAATATGGAACTGATAATGTGATTTTATCATCCGTATTATTTATGTTATTTATTCTCAATTTCCATAATGTTAGTAAAAACAGGTCTCCTGATAGTTTCAAATCCTAAGCAAATTGGGAATCTTTTAGGATCAATTCAAAAGCAAGTGAAAAATACTCTATACATTCAACTTTTATCAGCTCTAAGCGAACCCTTGAGTAATTTCTGTCCTAATAAATGTAATGTCTGGCCTAAATTTAGTCCCACAATACACGGAATATATGCTCAGGTAAAGAGTGCAGCATCAATATTGTATAGCTGATAAAATTTCATACGTTTTTTTTTATTTTAGGCGGCAAGATATTGTAGTGGTTTGGATGTTAAAGTTTTGCTTTCAGGTTTAAAATATAACATTTCAAAGATTCACACCAAAAATCCCGTAGATTTGGTCATCTTTGATAAATCTTATCCAAGGAGTGAAATTGATAATTTTATATCAACAAGAATTGATAATCTTACTAAAGAATACCAAGTAATTACGTCGGATACATCTGATATTCAAGATTTGGAAACAAATACTTTACTTGTCAATAAAAAATATGAGCACACTGTTTTAGGTGGAACTTTTGACAGACTTCATTTAGCTCATAAATTACTACTTAGTGAAGCTGCACTTAGAGCTAGCAAAACAGTTACAGTATGAACATTTTTGAATTATTGCTTCCACTCTTGCACACATTCATTTAATACTGTCATACATATAAATATAAAGTTGATGATATGTTGGCTTATGTCAAATTGCTACACTTCCAATATACAGTGTGTCAATTTTAAAACTTACAATGGAATGGACTGACAAAATTAAATATTTTTAGTTTTGTTTTTAGGTAGGTGTTACAGAAGAGAATATGCTGCTAAACAAACTTTTATGGGAACTCATAGAAGATATTGATGTAAGAGTTAAAAATGTGAAAGATTTCTTGGTTGATATTTGCCCTGAATTGGAGTACAATATAGTTCCTATAGCAGATCCATTTGGACCAGCTATAACAGATCCTACAATGGAGCTTATAGTTGTTAGCCATGAAACTCTTCGGGGAGGAGAAAAAATTAACTCGAGTAAAAAATTTATATGATGATTTGAAATATTTTCAGAATAAAGTAGAAGTCATATAAGTTAATTATTTTTTAAATGTTGCTTTTTATGTAAACTGCTATGAAAAAATATCATTATTACACAAAATTCCCATACTATTAAAGGTTTATTTCAATCTACAAAAAAACAATTCTAAAAATTTTCAAATCATATATACCTAAAATTAAATATCTTATTATTTGCCATTGTTTACAACACTTTATCTTTTTCAGTAAGAAAAGAACGGGATTTGCCCCTACTGGACATTCTTCCGATTGAACTTGTAGATGAACCAAACCCTAATCCAATAGAAGAGACAAAAATTAGCTCAAGTACAACAAGAATAAGATTGCTAGGTACAGTTCTGCAGCCTATTGACACCAATAACAATATCACAAAGGTACCTTACATTATTGGACTTACAGGCAAGTAAAAATTGAATTGGGCTATTTTTAAATTTTTTTAAAGTTCTTGTTTTTTTTAGGTGGTATAGCTAGTGGGAAATCTGGAGTAGCAATTCATTTAGAAAATTTGGGTGCCAAAATAATAAATTGTGATACAATAGGTCACAGTGTGTATACAAAAGGAAAACCATGCCATCAAAAAATAATAGAAAATTTCGGAAGCCAAGTTTTGTCATCTGATGGTGAAATAGACAGAAAAATTTTAGGTGGAATTGTTTTTAAAAATAAGGTATGTTTTTTGTTGGATGACTAGCCATATATTATTTAAAAAACAACCTGATCAAGTAATAATAATTTTTGTATTTAAGGAAGATTTGAATAAACTGAATAGCTTGGTTTGGCCAGCAATTGCTCAAGAAGTACAAGATATAATTAAAAATAGTAGTGAAAAGGTAATTGTTATAGAAGCGGCAGTATTG
This sequence comes from Lochmaea crataegi, assembly GCA_947563755.1. Taxonomy (NCBI): domain Eukaryota; kingdom Metazoa; phylum Arthropoda; class Insecta; order Coleoptera; family Chrysomelidae; genus Lochmaea; species Lochmaea crataegi. The sequence goes on along the minus strand of OX387424.1, from coordinate 50,026,928 downwards.
TTAATGGCCAATTGGCAGGCCATGTGTCATGAGGTAAGAAATTAAATACTAATAAAATAAATTACTTCCAGCCACCAACAAAAGATATATTTTAATTTACTTTGAAGACAGTCTTGAAATAAAAAAAATCTAAAAAGACTAGTTTCTCATTTGATATAAATTTTTCGCAGTGTTGCTGTAACATAATTTGTAATTGTCAGATGTCACTTGTCATTGCCAATTGACAGACGACTGAAGAAGCCCCGCCATGATCTTGTATCCCGCCGAGTAGGCATGTTGTGTTGAAATAATAAAAAACTAAAAGTAATAACAATCGTTTTAATAAGGTAATATAAAACGATACATGGTGTCAGGTTAGTGGTTCCGACAATTGAAATAACCACGCTTAAGATGGAATTTAGTTCGTTCAAACCACCCAAAACTATGGTATTTGATATCAACCAGCATGGTAATCTGGAAAATTTTATAGGCAGTTTTAACATATACCTAAAAGCAACAGGGCTAAGTGAAAAAGATGATGCAACCAAGGTAGCTATTTTATTGAATCACGCCGGCGAAGAGGCACAAAAAAATTTAAGACTTTCTGCCTAACAGAGGTACAAAGAAGCAAATTTGACTCAGTTGTTGAGGCTTTTAGAAATTACTGCAAGCCCATGAGAAATGAAACATATAACAGATACCTATTTTTTACAAGAGCGCAACAAGAGGGAGAAGACATTGATCATTTTATAACAGAAATAAAAGTATTAGCATCACATTGTAATTTTGACACTCTTGAAGACTCCTTAGTTCGTGATAAAATCGTAAGTGGAATAAAAGATCTATCATTACAGGAAAGATTGCTTCAGAATCCAGATTTAACGTTGAAAAAAGCTGAGACCTTATGTAGAGCTGTAGAAGTAAGCAAATATCAAGTTAAGGCACTAAGATGTGACAGAGAAGTGGATGTAATTAAACAGAGAGGCAGTAATAATAATTTAAATGAGGAATATGACTGTAACAAATGTGGAAAAAGACATTCTAGAAGAAATTGTTCTGCTTTTGGTAAAATATGTAATATTTGTAAAAAACCCAACCATTTTGCAGTGGGCTGCAAGCTAAAAAATAGAAGAACTAATGCATATAATCAACCCAGTACTAGCAGTAGGTCTAAAGTAGTAAGTAATAGAAATTCATATGTCAGAGCATAGGCTTACTGAATTAAAAAACGAAATTAAAAATGATTCTGTGTTGAATGAAGTTTTGCAATATTGCAATACTGGCTGGCCAAAAAAATCTAACTTATGTAACAGTAGTACAGAGTTGATGACATATTATAAAATTCAGAATGAATTATCTGTAAAAAATGACTTAATATTCTACAATGATAAAATTGTTGTTCCCAAAACCCTTAGAAAATTTTTTTTAGCCAAACTACACAATCCAGCACACTTGGGTATTGAAAAAAGTAAAGCTCGTGCAAGAAAACTTTTTTATTGGCCAGGGTTGTCACAGGACACTTATGATTTTGTATCAGAATGCTCTACTTGTTTAAAGTATAGTAAAAATCCTGTAAAAGAACCTATGATATGTCATGATAGACCTAATATTCCATTTTATAAAGTTGCAGCTGATATTCTAACTTATGGTGGCAAGGATTATTTATCTATTGTAGACTATTTTAGTAGTTGGATTGAGTTAATACCGTTGTCCTCTAAAACAGCCTCTGAATTAATTTCCAAACTAAAAAATATTTTTTCCACTCACGGTATTCCTGCCATTTTTGTTTCAGATAACATGCCTTTTAACAGCATTGAATTTAAAAAATTCGCAAACGAATGGAACTTTAAGTTAGTAACAGCATCACCAAAATATCCCAAGTCAAATGGGATGGCTGAAAGATCCGTAGGAATTTGTAAAAACATATTAAGAAAATGCAATGATAATAATAGTGATATACAACTGGCACTACTAGAATACAGGGCAACACCTCTTTCTGGGTTAAATGTATCCCCATCCGAATTAGTATATAACAGGTTAATACGTACAACTTTACCAGTGACTAATAAAATGTTATTACAAAAACCAGAAATTAACATTAACAAAATTAGAAATCACAGACAGAGAAATAAGTTTTATTATGATAAGCAGGCAAAGGAACGTAATAGCTTCCAAAAAGGGGATAATATAATACTAAAAAAAGAAACTCATTGGGTACCAGCACAAATAGTAGATAAAACTGAACATCCGCGTTCATACATTGTAAGAGACAAATGTGGAAAACAGTATAGACGAAATTCGTCATTTATTAAACATTCTCCTATTCCATATGTAAATGAAGGTTCCTCGCAAGATTATTTTATTGAAAATTCAGACATACCACAAATGATATCTAGTGAACCTGATGCTGAACAAAACTCTTTATTTACAAATGTTCATTCAAATGATAATAATAACTCTATACCGACTAATACAGTTTCTAAAAATGATGTTAGAACTAAATCAGGCCGACTTGTTCAAAAACCTATTAGATATAGAAATTAGCAATTAAGCATTTTTTTTGTAAAAGGTAAAAAGGGGAAGATGTAACATAATTTGTAATTGTCAGATGTCACTTGTCATTGCCAATTGACAGACGACTGAAGAAGCCCCGCCATGATCTTGTATCCCGCCGAGTAGGCATGTTGTGTTGAAATAATAAAAAACTAAAAGTAATAACAATCGTTTTAATAAGGTAATATAAAACGATACAGTTGCCATGTATGCAATATGTTGAGCAGTTCTTTACCAAGTACTGCTTACACTGCTTACAGCAATGAAACACACAAAAAAGTAAGTGCTTCTTAAAGTTAAGCCCAGCTCACGAAAGGCATGCTTAAATTCTAAATGGTGCAAACGGGCATAAGTATATCTTATATACTGTAGTTAGTCTGACTAACCGTAGTTATTATTTATGTAAAAGTACTGATTAGTAAGGTAAAATATTTATATTACAGGTGTGGACTACAATAGTTCCAAGAGAAGAGGCAATCTCTAGATTGTTGAAACGAAATAGTTTAACTGAAGAACAGGCAAACAACAGAGTAGATTCACAACCACCAAATAAAGATTACGTCAAATCTTCCCATGTTGTGTTCTGTACAGTTTGGCCAGTTGAGTATACCAAGGAACAGGTAGTTAAAGCTTGGAATTTATTAGCTAAACGAATACCATCATGAGTTTACATTTGAAGTTATTTAAGTGTAAATATGTAGGGTGAGATTATTTGTTAGAGATACATTAGGATTGAAATAAACACAGTAGATCAGTAATGAGGGGGGGGAGAAGAGGTACGTTGGGAACGGCACTGCGTTGTGTGACGCACGAATCATGCGCCAAAAGGACATTAACGGTGTAATTTTTGTTGAGTTATCGTCGTATCTGTCTGCGCGGCGCCGCTTCTGATTTTTGTATTTCATAAACACTAAATATTCTGAAGTTGCCGTCCAGCCATCAAAGATAATTTTTAGTGAGGTCAACAGGTCTCAACCGGATTTCATTAATAACGCTGACAAGATTGTCCAGCATAGATAATTTAAATATAGAAAGCGTGGTCAACTGGTCTCTCTCTCCCCGAGATTTCAATTATTTAATAACGCTTAATACCAACACGATACTCAACAAAAATTACACCGCTAATGCCCTTTTGGCGCATGATTCGTGCGTCACACAACGCAGAGTCGTTCCCAACGTACCTCTTCTTCCCCCATACACCTCGCAGCACAATATTCTACTACGAGGCACAATATTAATTTTCATAGCCCCCTGAACGCCGCCACTGGTGAGGTAGAACCCGCTTTACTCATCTACTAAACACCTAACCATTAGATACCCAAATTCCCAATTTTAAACTTAAATGTCTGTTTTTTAGGATTTTTTCCAAACTGTTTAAAAATTGTCTATAATGTTTTCTCCGTGCTCTTAGCCAATTTGATTTGTGCAATAGTAAATACATGAGCTGAAAATGTTGATATAGCATCTCTAATGTTTGTTTCAATCTTAATCTGTGTCTAATTAAAGTTTTATTAAATTTTATAATTATATTTATCAAGGTATATTTAAATGGGCAGTAAATATTTGTGCAATTAAAAAGTCATGGGAATATGTATTCAATAAGTTCAATAATATAGGAAGCATCTACTTTGAAATTGTATTATTTTTTATAATTATTTGTGCATAATGATTAAACTACTGTATTTGTAAGAAATAAATTGTTACTGTTTTACCTTATATTTTTTAAATGTCCTTTTAAAATATGTACGTTTTGATAGCTTTCGTATTCCTTAAACCTCCCTTTTAAAAGCAATCAGGAAAAAATGACGACCAAATTTTAAATGGAGAAATATTTTGGATTTGAATACTTCAGTAAATAATGAGTAAACACCGTTAGAAAGATTTAGTTTTCTGAGAAGACTTTTTGGAAAAATCTTTTTTGTTTATAAAATCCAGTGTCGGTTTAAGGTAATTCGCCACCGCCCGCGGTAATGACACAGATAACGACCCATGCTTTCAAATATAACTGTTGAACATGTTTTTTCTATTCTTTTTGTTATTTTTGGAAAATTAAACCACAATACCTATTTTCTTACATTTTTATTTCAGCGTTATCAAAAATAAATGAATTTTTATAAATTCTCGTCCCTACCTGACAAAAAAAAATTCGACAACTAGACTGCTAGACTCTAGCAGAATCAAAAGAATAACGAAGGCAAATTTAATATTGACTCATATCTTGAAAAATCAAGTTTTTTTTGGATTTCACACTGAGACTAAATAAATTATAAGTAGGTACATTTTTAGAAAATTAATATTAGGTAGTGTGGGTTTCGAAAGATTCAATAAAAGCAAGGAAACTCGTATAGCTATTTTATTTCTGGAGTGAGACAACTCAAAAATCAGACTGACATCTTATTTTTATATCTGACGTTTAACTACTGGATTCTAAATATTGTTTACAGTGTGTCACCACAGTACCCCCTTACCAGTGATTTGCTTAAAGAAAATCACGTGAAAGGGAAAAAAAAGAAATGAAAATAAAATTACATAATATTACTAATTCTAGGTAATGATCAAAATTAAAGAAATTATTGAAAAGTTACACTACACTACACTCAAACTTGTAAGCGAAATTTAACACGTCTTCCGCTACGTGTAACTGTTTTCAAACTCTCTTCTGAAGCATTTGATGTTCTGGAATGCTTTTTAGGATCTTCACCGCAACTGTTATGATGGTCTTCCTGTAAAATAAACGCGGGTTTGAGACGGTCTATGGATATTTTTATATTGCGATCTGCTATCCTCAACGTGAATGTTTTTTGTCCTCTATGTATAATTGGAAAGGGGCCATCATAGGGTTGTTGGAGGCTGCTTTTCAATGCGCTGTGCCTCACGAGTGCATGTGTTGATGTCTGCAGCTCTTTAAATATGAACGTATGCGGCTGACTATGATTCGTCCCATTGACTGGTCTTAGTTGCTGGAAATGTTGCATGATTTCTTTTGCATAGTCAGCTGGTTCTAAGTTACCTTCATTGCCACGTTTTGTTAGAAATTCTCCGGGAAGACGCAATGACTCACCATAAACAAGAGCTGCTGAAGTAGCTCCTAGGTCTTCTCTCCATGCGGATCTAATTCCAAGTAAAACGGTGGGAAAGAGTCTACCCAAGTTGAGCTGTCGTGGCATCTTATAGCTGCCTTCAGTTGACGGTCAAATCGTTCTACTAAACCGTTGACTGCGGGATGGTATGCTGTGGTTCGGAAGTGTGTTTAACCATCAATGAGTTTACTTAATCTGTTGAATAATTTTGATTCGAATTGACGTCCTTGGTCTGTAGTAATACGGAGAGGTACGCCAAAACGTGCTACCCAACCTTCGAAGAACTGCCGAGAAATAGTTTCTGCCTCAATGTTTTCGAGTGCGAAAAGCTTCTGGCCATCTTGTAAAACGGTCAACGCATGTTAATAGGTATCTGTATCCCCTTGAAATTGGTAGCGGTCCTACTAGATCCATATGGATGTGCTCAAATCTAGTGGATGGTGGTGCAAACGATCCCACTGGTGCGGACACGTGTCGCGATACCTTTGAACGTTGACATCGCATACACGCACGGGTCCATTTTCTGCAATCTGATTTTATAGAGGGCCATACATACCGTTGTGAAACCAGTTTAACTGAAGCTTTAATACCTGGATGGGATAACTGATGTAATGAGTTGAATGCAGGTTTGCGAAAAATTGAGGGTAGGAAAGGACGAGCAGTCTGAGTTGAAACATCACAGTAGACTGAGACGTCTGTTCCTGGAAGAAGTATCTTCTTCAATTTTAAACTAGAATCAGCTTTTAAATAGGTCTTCAGCTCGTCGTCTTCTTCTTGGGCTGCTGCCAGAGAAGTAAAATCGATTGAGGTAAAAATTTCATCTACTCTTGATAGGCAATCTGCTACGACGTTGCTCTTACCAGAAATGTGCTGAATATCTGTAGTAAACTGTCCAATGAAGTCTAAGTGTCGGAACTGCCTGGGTGTACACTTTTCGGGTTTTTGCTTAAAAGCAAAGGTAATCTGTTTGTGGTCAGTGAAAATGGTAAATGATCTGCCTTCTAGTAAATGACGAAAGTATTTCACGGCTTGGTATATGGCTAAAAGTTCACGATCATAAGCACCGTATTTTCGTTCTGTTGGGCTTAGCTTCTTCGAAAAGAAAGCGAGTGGTTGCCAATCTCCTTCATTTAATTGCTGCAAAGCGGCTCCAACAGTTGTATCGGATGCGTCGCTCACAACAGCTAATTTCGCTGCTGGATTTGGATGGGCCAAAAGGGCTGCTTGTGCAAGACCGAATTTGCATGCTTGGAATGAGTTTATTGCAGTCTCGTTCCAGGTTAGTTTAGCATTACCTTTAATCTTTCCATGCAGAAGTTCATTTAAAGGAACTTGCAGATTGGCTGCTTCAGGGATGAAACGACTGTAAAAATTTAGCATTCCAAGAAATCGTCGTAGCTGCTTGGCCGTTTCTGGTTTTGAAAAGTTATTGACTGCATCAACTTTCTCTTGAAGAGGACGCGAACCGTCACTAGAAACTTGATAACCAAGAAAATTAACTTGAGGTACACCGAATTTGCACTTTGCAGTGTTGATAAGAACACCGTATTCTTTGAGTCGCTTGAAAAGTAACCTTTTTTTTTTTGGCACTGGAGTAAACCAACTGGCCAATATCTTCGTATGTACGTATTTGTACAGTCATTCTAGTTCAATACACTCAATCTTTTTAACGTAAATCAATTATTCGCTTTTCCTTAACAATCTCTTCTATTTATATTTATTTTATTCATTTATTTCTTTTTTTTTTCTCCTTATTTTAATATCTTTATTTCCTTTTTTTATTCCTTTATATTATTATTATTATTATTATTTTTTTTTATATACACATAATTTTTTTTTATATATTTATATGTTAATCCATGGATAGGTAAACAGTAGAGAGGGATACATAAATTACAATAATTGTTTCATTACAATTTTATACCAGCTTTTCTAATATAATCATATAGTAGTTGAAAACACTGACTTTTTGTTAATAAAATATTCAAATTTATTGGTTGCTCTATGTTATTAAGATATAACTGACGAAAGAAGTTATTTAGATGAATAAGATTAATTGGACATTCAAGGATAACATGTTCTAGCTCACCATACTCCCCACAGGAACAATTTGGAGAATCAGTTTGCTTTATTCTATGAAGGTATTCTGGATATAATGCCTTATTGCACCTCATTCGACAAATTATTTTTACAAGGTATCTGTTGGATATATCTCTAAACCACGGTTTATTTGGAATTTTTGGTTGAATAGTTTTATAAAATAGTCCCTTTTCTGTATTGTCATATATGGTTTGCCATTTTTCCCTCAATTCATTTTTAAGTACGTTGTACAAATCAGTATATGGAAATTTATATCCTTCAAGGGTTGTAGCCATTTTTGCTAGTAGATCTACTTCTTCATTCATCTTGATACCTGCGTGAGACTTGATCCATACCAGAGAGAGACATTTATTTTTACTTTTAATTTCATTGTAAAGTTTGAGAATATCAACGATTAAATAGTTTTTTAGACAATTAGGTGAAACTGATTTAATGTTCTCTAGTGCACTTCTGCTATCAGAAAAAATTACGAACTTTGTCTCTTCGAGGTTCAGACATAATTTCATTGCTTCCCTTATAGCTGTTAACTCTGCTGTAAAGATTGAGGAGTGTTCTGGGAGTTTAAACATTTTATTTTCCTTGGAGTTTTTATGTATGTATGCACAACCAGCTGCTTTATTTAATAATGACCCGTCTGTGTAAATTTGTTGATAGTTATTCCAGCGAGTGTTAATTTCTCTTTCTACTATTCTGCTGTGCCTAGGGTCATAAAGTGAGTTGGTTACTATCTCAATAATGACATTCGGTATGTTTTCAAAATAATTATATGTCGGTATATTACTTAATAGGTTGTTGGAGGAATACATGTTCTCTGTATAGGGTAAAATTTTATTGTAATTTTCGATGAGATTTGGTATTTTTTTATGTCTCCAAAATCTGTGATTTGCACATGCCAAAGCTAGTTTATTGATTTTAGTAATTAAAGGACTCTCTTTAAATAGTAGTTTCAGCAAAAACTTTTGGCCCATGAAGTCTCTTCTTAGGTGAAATGCGGGTTCTCCAAATTCAGCTTCTAGGACTAATATTGGGGTGCTCTTTAATAAACCACTACTGATACGTATACACTTATTTTAAATTTTTTCTATTTTATCCAAAAGAGTATTTGATGCATTGTGGTAAAATATAGAACCATAGTCTAAAATGGATCTGACAAGACATTTATAAAAAAGCATAGCAGTATTTGGGTCTGCGCCCCAATTACTGCCGCAGACAGCCCTTAAGATGTTTGTAGCATTTTCTGCGCGACCTATTATGTAATTAATATGCTGTTTCCAGTTTAGTTTCATGTCAAGGAAAACGCCAAGAAATTTAACATAAGAGTTGTATTTGAAGTTGAACGAAGCAATATTGATTTGCGGTGGAGGTAAGAATCTTCTTCTGGTGAATGTACACACACTCGATTTAGGTTCAGAAATAGTGAATCCAAGTTTTTCAGTACAAGCATAAAGGGAGCTCACCGCATCTGATAATTTTTCATTACAACTTTGAATTGTTTTTGACTCTACATACACACATATATCATCTGCCTGCAAATTGAAGTATTTTAATTTCTGGAGTAATAAGGTTTTCCAACTCATGGGTGTAAATAATATACAGAAGTGGACTAAGAATACTACCTTGAGGTATACCGTGATGAGTTGGTCTAGGTCCTACTAATCCATTACACGTTCTAATGTATATTTGTCTTGTTGAGTAAAGCTTGAATATATTGTGAGCGATGTTAATTGGTATGTTCAGACTTAACATTTTGTCCTCTAGGATGTGCAGGTTAACATTGTCATAAGCACCTTCTATGTCTATGAATGCAGCAGAAATGCTATGACCTTAAATGGATTGAATGTTCGTCTGGCGATGCTGATGCGACTAAGATATCGTCTATGTACACATAACAAAAATCAAGATCACGAATTACTTCATCCATAAAGCGCTGAAAAGTCTGACCAGCGTTCCGGGGCCCGAAAGTCATGAAAGGAAATTCGTAAAGACCGAAAGGAGTAGTTATTGCTGTCTTGGGTATGTCTTCAGGTGCGACTGGGATCTGGTTATATGCTCGTACCAAATCAATCGTAGAGAAAATGCACTTACCGCTCAATGATTGGGCAAAGTCCTCTATGTGCGGAATTGGGTACTGGTCGGGTATTGTCCTAGAATTAAAGAGCGATAATCACCACAAGGTCGCCACTCAAGATTTTTCTTGGGCACCATATGTAAAGGTGATGCCCAGCTGCTTGATGATGGTCGTGCTAGTCCCAACTGTATCATGATTTTGAACTCATGTTTGGCAATTTTGAGTTTATCAGGAGCAAGTCGTCTTGGTCTACTTGAAATTGGCTGACCAGGAGTTGTTTTGATGTGATGAAGCGTAGAATGTTTTGTTTCTACAATGCTACCAGCAGGGCGGGTGATTTCTGGGAAAAGGGAAAGTAGTTCATGGTACTTTGATGATCCTACTACTGCTTTAATTTGCGGAACTGAACTCGTCACTGTCTTCGCACTAGCGGAGAGTGAAGTTGTATTATCTACTAGCCGTCGGTTGCGAATATCCACTAGAAGATTAAAATGTTCCAAAAAATCTACACCGGTTATTGGTTTAGATACATCAGCAATAACAAAACGCCAAGTGAAAAGGCGACGTAATCCAAAATCAAGGGTTAATGTTATAAAACCAAAGGTTGTAATCACTGTATTGTTTGGTGCGAAAAGTTCGTAGGAAGATTTAATGCATGATCCTCGGATACGTGACCGTGGATACACACAGTGATCTGATCCCGTATCGATGAGAAAAGTTGCTTTTGATTCGAAATCGGTGACAAAAAGGCGGAGTGCTCCCGGGCTAGTATCGTTAGCCGCCATTAACGACTTGCCCTGACCGTTTTCCGACTTGAAACTACAAGGTTTATCGCATCTTTTTGCGTTTTGACCGAATCGGGCATGGTACCAACACAAAACATCTCGTGTTTCTTTTCTTCTGTTACGAGGAAACGAACTACTACGTCGACTTCGAGTATCTGCATACTGTTCGTTTTTTTTGGTCAGTGCGGAGATTTGTGAACACATTTGTTCAAAAAGGGCTTCGATTCGGTTTGAGGATGTGGTTTTTTCAGATACGTGCGGTCTAGATATTGTTTCTGCTATTTGATCTGCGATTTCAGCAGTGGTATAAAGGTTAGCATTTACCTGCGTTGCTAAAATAGCCTGCATTGATGTAGGAAGACGTCCAATCCAGATAGATCGAACTATGTGATCTGGTACTGTTGAGCCTGCTAAACTTTGCAGATGGCGTAAAAACTGTGATGGTTTTCTGTCACCTACCTCTTCGGGTTTTAATAGACGTCGTGTTTTCTGTTCTTGGGATGCGCTGAGTCTTTTTATTAGCTCTTCTTTCAGCTTTTGATACTTTCCTGTTGCTGGTGGTTGTGTAATTATATCACGAACTTCCATTGCGTACTTGGACTCTAAATTTCCGGCGACGTAACTGAAACGTGTTTCGTCTTTCGTGATGCCAGCGATAGTAAACTGGCTTTCAATTTGCGCGAACCACATTTCTGGGTCGGTAGCCCAGAAAGGAGGAATATGTACGGAAATGCGCTCCAGCATTGGGGTTGGACTGTCCGGCATTTTGATTTAGCACTTGAACACTTTCGAAAAAAACACTTTTTTATTCGGGGTCACCAATTGTGGGTTTCGAAAGATTCAATAAAAGCAAGGAAACTCGTATAGCTATTTTATTTCTGGAGTGTGACAACTCAAAAATCAGACTGACATCTTATTTTTATATCTGACGTTTAACTACTGGATTCTAAATATTGTTTACAGTGTGTCACCACAGGTAGCTTCTGTCATTAAAATTGTTAATAAACAAATTTATAACCGTACAAAAGTGGCATTTTAAATGTAAAGAAAATAATTGATTTTTTTTAACAATCATTTAGAATATTTTGCTGTCTACTGTCAGGCATTTAAATTGTTTTTTTATATATATATAACATATCGGGCAAGGCATAGGCGGACAAGAGTACATTGAAGAAGTGAAAAATACCTTTTTTGGATTTTTCTCTTCGAATTGATTGACTGATTTTGATGTGATTTGTAGTATTCGGAGCACTCTTTTGTGCTTTAGCTCCTTGATCGCAAAACTTTGTCTTTCAAGCAGAAATGCCTTTGTCAATCTTCGGAAAGTGTCTACATACAGGGTGTACCAATCTTACGACAAAGTTCGGTATATTGAGTTATTTTAAGAGATATCAAAAATTGTTATTGAGAAAATTAGTAGATGTCTTTAAGGTCCATATTTTGAAATTATCTCGAACTGTAGGTACAGAGTATTGAATAACTTTTAAAATGGGAACCCCTGTATATTATACTGAATTCAGATTGCTCACATTTTTTTGAAGCTTTTGATATTTAATGTTTTGCTACGTTATACAAAGTCCTTTAAAATGTATGGACACTTTTATGTGAAAATCGAAGGTAAAAATCACTACCTAATCCAGTAGTCTGGGGAGTTTTATGAAACACCAAAAAAATAAACCAACTTTTGTTCAATCGGAAGACTCTGATCTGCCCAATCAGTTGGGCCCCCTCTTCCGATTCATCTGTTTTCGAATTCGGTATTGAGATGATCTCGTATAGGCGCAGTATTATGAAAACAGATGCACCATCATGCAAATACCACATTTGTCGCCGAATATTAAGTGGAACTTCTAATGAAAAAATAAAAATTTACACTATTCATCTTAAATACTTCTTACTTTATTTAAGAAACCTATAAAATGCAGGCGACAATTACAGCTATTTTTAAGAAATAAAATATACAAACTGTAAACGACTGACGATTATGTCAAATTTTGTCGCTTTACTGAGAAGGTGTAATGGTTTACAATAAATGTTACAAAATAACTCTGTTTTTATAAACTTTGGGTATAGGGAATGCTTAACAAAAATAAAAGTTACATAGCCGAAGATTCTATTTATGCTATAAAATACAGGGTGTTCCATATGAAAGAAGAAATAAAATGAAAGGTTCGAGTTTCCGTCCACCCAGTATACAAAAGAGAAAATAATTAAAATTTTATCGAATGATTTTTTTCTCTTTAACCTACAGTACTACAGAGAGCGTTGATTTACCTAAGATTTTCACATAAAAATGTCCATACCTTTTAAAGGACTCTGTATAACGTAGCATAACCTTTTATCTTCAAAAAAATGCGAGCAATCCGAATACAGTACAATATACAGAGATTCCCATTTAAAAAAATATATGTTTGGTTTGTAACGGAGTGATTCAACACTTTGTATAGTTCGAGATAATTTCAAAATATGCACCTTAAAGACATCTACTGGTTTTTGTTATCTCTTAAAATAACCGATATACCGAACTTTGCCGTAAGATTGGTACACACTCTGTATATACAGACCCTTTAAGGACACCGCGCGTCAATATGGAGACCAAGAAACTTAATCGAATTTGAAGGTCTTATTAAGTCATTGTTAAGTTTTGAGAGGTTGCAAAACTTCGTAAGATAAAACCAAAGTTTCTCGGTGTTAAAACAAAGCCCGTTCGAGTCAGACCAGGACTTAATAGTAATGAGATCTTTGCCTGTAGTAAAACGTAAACTACTCCAGGTTACACTAGTGTTTTCAGCAAATAAAGTTAACCCTTGAGCGGGCGCGCTGGTGAACTTCGTTTTAGAGGTGACAAACTATCGATGGTATATATCGAAAACTATCGATATGATATTTACACTATCGATATTTTTCGATAGTGAGAAAAACACGAAAACCAGACTTGACAGGCCGTAGCCGTGTCTGGGGGGTTTGGACACTGACTTCGTTCACCACTTACCCCACTTTTGTGTTTATGTACGTGAAACCGTATAAGTATCCCCTATTCCAAAGAATACACCAGTTGTTGGTGTATTCTTTGCCTATTCTCTCACAGTACCTTTCAACTGACTCTCGAAGAGCATTTCAGTCAGAGATAAGATACATTTCAGTTGAGTTTTGACTGGGAGGGAGTGCGGATACATCATCTGGAAATCTAAAAATCAACGTGTGTCAAGTGGGTGAACTTACTTCACCCAGTGCGTCCATCAGCCATGTAAGTATTTTTCAATATGTTTTATCGTGCACATTTTAATGTGCTTGAAGTTATAGTTGCCCATAAAATATTATTGGAATAATTTCATTTTATTTTAAGGTCAAAATTTTTGAAAGAAGAGGACTATCTACGAGTTTTACAAGAACTTTCTGAAGAAGATAATGTAGGTTTACTTGAAAGCGATTGCGGATAGGGATCGGATTTATCTGATGATGAAGAGGAAAAAGTATACTATTCAGATCACGACAGCAGTTCCGAAATAGAAGGTGATTCTGCCCAGGGTATCTATGATGAAGATGATCAGGAGAGAGTATTTTTTTTGGGAAAAGATAATGAAACGATCTGGTGCAACTCTGGGTTTTCCAAACAAAACTGCCGTGTCAGGTCTAAAAATATTGTGAAAACATTGCCAGGCCCAAAAGGCCAAGCAAAAAAAATCACCACAGAGATTGATGTGTTCTATCAATTTTTCAATACCGATATGATTGATGAAATTGTGGGGTATACAAATCAGTATATTATTAATATCACATGTTCCAATTTATTATCAATATTTTTACAAGTATAATATTATTTCATTTCAATAAAACTATTTTGACTGCGGTGGTTTTCTTGTTTTAAAGTAGTATTTTTGAATGGTGAACTAAAGTCACCACGCGCCTGGTCATGTAGTTCTCCAAAGCGCGCCCGCTCGCAAGGGTTAATGTGACATCGTTAATTAATACCAAAAAAATAATTGGACCTAAAACTGAACCCTGGGGTTGTTGTTTTCTACAATCAAGGTAAGATTCAAACCATTTTAAAGGAATACCACAGATGCCATAATATTGTAGTTTATTTATCAAAAGATCAGGATCAACACAATCGAAAGCATTCGCAAAATCACAAAAAACTGAAACTGCAAACAAAATATGAATCCAGCTTGACCTGGATGTTAGTTTTCATTTTGACTGAAATATCCATCAATATTTACTCAACATTAAAATATTGACAGACAATAGGGAACCCGCAAAAAAGCAGATTTTCTTTCTTATCTGCTTAGATAACTGTTAAGGGATCTTGTGGGCATTCCACATATATTTTAAAAATAAAACTAGTTTATTATTAAAGGTAAAAATAAGTACTGTTTTAAAAAAGCAACATTTTATTAAAACAGATAAATTAAAGGAGGTAACAAAAACTTAGAAATACAACTTAAAAACTATTATACAAGAATTTTAATAATAAAGTTAATTTATATTTAGGCATGTACAAATATCACGTTTTACTGTTATGTATAAAGCATCAAATAATAATACAAAGGAAAACTAGATACTTAAATTTAATAAACCCATTTTGGGTTCCTATAATATGATGACATAACGTGTTTACCTACAATATACCATGGTTTTCATACGTATAAAAATTCAAAATATAGTTTTTACATTTATATTCAATTAATAACATATTTTTATGTGATAATCATTTAAAATTAGTAAAGTACATCTTTTTATGATAATAATGAATTAACTCACATGCATGCAAATTTGAACTACTTCCTATCTGGCAAGCACAGTAGAAAAGTTGTAGTTTCCAGTATGTTGCCAAATATTACATTTTTTGTTCAACTTAATATGCCGGTGGATGTTCTTGCCAAATAGTAATGAAAATCAAAATACAATTAGACCGGTATCCCATAACACATGTAGGCTTCATTATTTCGAATGGATGCCGTTTTCACTACAGTGGACATTGAAAATCTTAATTTTCAAGAAACTAGAACAATTAACTTTTGGATGACGTGTACTTAGATGCATTCCTTGAGTACTACTTTATCATCAAAAACAACATGGCATACAAATTCAAGTGATACTAAGGGTTGATAAGCGAGGGTTAAAAATTGATAAAAAGGCGAAAAACAAAAAAAAAACAATTAACTAATGTATGCCCAAGAGAGTTTAGATTTTGTTATCTTAGAAGATGTTAAAAACATTGGCGGCATACATTCTGCGGAGATACTTCATTTGTTAATAATTTTCCAAATATGATGTAAAATTTATAATTAAGAACAATTGACTTATGGATGCCGTTTGATATATAAGTAAACATTATCGAATACTCTTAAATATTCATTAGTATCACTTGGATTTGTATGCCATGTTGTTTTTGGATGAAAAATAGTACCAAAAGGAATGCATCCAAGTACACGGCATCCATAAGTTAATTGTTCTAGTTTCATGAAAATTTTAAGATTTTCAATGTCCACTGTAGCGTCCATTATCGAGTTTGAGTCTTGGGGAATAGCCTTATTCTACTAGTTTTTCACATGAACCTCGATAGTGAAAACGGCTTACATTCGAAATAATGAAGCCTACATCATGTGCTACCGGTCTAAATCGAGTCTGTAGTTCAGTTATCCTACGAAATGGAAAATCAAATCATTTTTTGAATTGTTTTTGACATGTATGTGGAATCATAGAATTTAAAACAAAAAGCCGAATGGAAAAAGGATGATTTTTGGACAATTATTTATTAGTAATAAAGTCTATAGTAAAAGTATGCATAGTTGGAAAGTACTAGTAAATATTTTTATTAAATGTAATGTTTAATCTAATTATTATTAATTACCACATAGACAATCCACTAAGGTAATGATATGTTTCCATTTTTATGTGGTATTCAGCTGAGAGATCGAGTGGGACCACACTTTTTGTATTAACTATACATTTACTTCTACAACTTATGGTATCTCGATTATGTACCCTAGCAGGATCACCTGAAATTATTTTAAAATTGTTGGATCAATTTCTAGCAATGTTTGAATGTGTTATTTTTTCTTGTTTAGCAGATATCAGAGGCAACCATGGCTTTCCTATGGGAATAAGTACAGACAGAGAAGCTTATCTAGGACATTCATCTCTTTCATGGAACTGCTCTTGTATAGTATGTTTAAGATATAGTAGAAAATCGCATCATAACAAATTAAGTGAAGTTGTGTGTTGGTCGGAACAGAGAGAGTGCGTTCAACATATATATGAAAAGTTTATGTATGACAAATACATGACATTTAACAATAAAGATGAAAAAATTGTGAAACTGACCATAGTGATATACCAGACCATGAACCTAGAGACTGTGACATTGGTATATAAATCTGTCAGAAAAGACAGCTTTGCCAATACAGTGGCACAGTCTGTGAGCAACTAAATTTAAGCTAACCATGAGCGTGGTACTCAACTTAAGCCAACTCTGATTAAAATATCGTCGACCGTTTCTCGCGGTTTTCAGAGATTTGCACTTTCTATTATATCTTGCAACACACTGTATACTTAAACATTTGCTTTTAAAATGTAACTGATTCGGCCACCTCTCCGGGATCCGGATCTTTGAACGTTCGACTATTCGCGAGAACGTCGAATGGATTTTGTTCGTACGAATGATTTCACCCGAATCGAAAGTTACTCGAAAGTTCAATACCAATATCTTACAAAAACACACTGGCGAACAACTTTGTAGATCTTATGTGTCATTTTTTAGATGATGTGTACTGTAGAGTAGTTTCAAAAGCAGCTTCAGCTGTTCAGTAGTATTATTAAAAAACTCGAGTATAATGATTGCTATGATCTACACACTACAGCCACAGGTTAAGTTTATTTGTTTTTCCGACGTTCTGCGCAAGACTCTATTCGCAAACTTCCATGTGGGACCCATACGACTGATAAATTCATTCGTTTGCAAGGCGAACATTCGAGATTTCGAAGATACTGCTCGAACATAAGTCCTCTCCCATCACATGAAATACGTGGAAGCATTTGGTCGAACGTACAAAGATACGGGTCCAGGTTCCGTTGCATCATCAAGGGATAAACAGGTACAACATTCATTTTATTTTTATAATTGTAGAAGAAAATTGGTAGTCTTATTAAAAATATTACAGGGGATTCGAGAATGGTAGATCTACTAAATGTCATCCAATATTTCCTCCACAATACAAAATAATATATGTTCAAGAAATAATTTGTATAGGTGTTATATGTTCAATATGATGGTGTATTTAGTTTGTTTTTTCATTGATCCGATTAAACAAGGATTGAAAATTATGTTCGATACAGAACAATTTTAGACAATCTCCAACTGCTTCTAGTTTGTCTCGCAACCATTCCTTCAAAATATTCGTATGGGTGTTGTCCACGATACACATACACGGTATGCCATTGCGCAGGCACGCGCCATCTCTCTATTTGACGTCTTGTTGGAATCAAAATTTGAATAATTTAATGTATAATTATGTATACGGTAGAGCTTTTTTGTTTTATTTGGAAATATAGAATAAATTGAATATTACAAACGCAATATTGAGTTCATCAGTTAAATCTCACATTCTTAAGGCTGCGAGCCGTCTACAAGAACTAATAATGTATACCCTATGAAACAAAACACTCTTTTATACTAACAACATTGCTGAGGTGTTCCTGAAAACAAACTCTTAGGAATAATGAAATAATTGATTTAGGTAAATAAAGAACCCTTTTATCTACCTAATATAAAAATATGAAGTATTGATAATTTATATAGATAATAATTTACATTGGGTATATGTAGTTATACTTGGAGAAAATAAATAAAAAGCAAATTGTAAGGAGGAGGAGTTTTCCTCAACTTTAAGAAGCACTTAATTGTCTCTCTCGTTGCACCGCTACAGCTTAAACATTACTTAGTAAAGAAACGCTTAACGTGTTGTATTCATGGCAACATTAGTAACAGCTTGAACATTGATAGAGAAATATCCTTTTCTGTTTCTGAATACTTCAGCATCGTTTCCCTGTGGTATTCTTATATGAGTACAGACTATAGCTCCCATAACTCTTGGAAATCCTGTTATCCCAAAAACCGAAAAACCACAGGAAAATCATGCTAAACACGCACAACTCTATAAAACAATTTCTGATTCTGATTCCCGAGTGACGTCATGCGGGGAGCGTGCAAAATTTAAGGCGACAAGTCAGCATACCGTGTATGTGTATCGTGGTGTTGTCCTACATCTATTTTATGTTTATCCCCAATACTTAATACCAACTGACTTATATAATCCTATGAAGACAGCATTGGAAGATATCAAACGAAAAGCACTGAATGAAAAAGGTTAGCAATTATTTTAATTTTATGGAAAACATTTTCAATTAAGCTGGATTCATAAACTCTGTTGTTCGTGATTCCCGCTACTCGAAAATAAAACATTGGTATCACATACATGCGATAATAAACCGTGGTTGTCGTGTTCTTCGTCGTTGCTCTCAAATAACCAAATTTTATATCTAGTTATTCGTGATTCGCAGTTCCACCAATGAAAACTGAGGTTAGTGCCACGTGACTTGATATCTACCAATCGTGTCAAATTCCACTTATTTTGAATTTACTGTTTGGACCCTTACTTATTTTGATAATAATTTTGCTGTTAAAGAACTGATTACTATTTTACTTTCTTGATATATTGATACACGTACTAAAAACAATATCAAAACCCAAATAATTTATAACGTCCATTTTTTTGTCGTTTGACATGCGTCACCTTTGTGACCAATCAAATTTCAATATCGCCAACAATGAAAAACCAACTCCGGAAAAACTATGAATAACGAATCTCCAGCAGCGTGAAAAACACGGCGAGCAACAAACAACGGGAACAACAGAGTTTATAAATCCAGCTTTAATCTCGAAATTATATTTATGAAAGTAAAAAAATGAATTTTATAGGGTTATGTTTCATTTGTCAACTTACCCCCCCCCCCCCAAACTATGCTAGGACTTTACCTATAGCAATTTATTATTCCATAAGGTGTCGCTATTTAAAAATAATTTACATAGGTAGGTTGTGTTTCAAAATTTCATTGACATGGGATGGTAGAGTTGTATCGAAAAAAAAGCAAGTATTAAAAAGGTGTTCAAGGTTGTGAAAAATGTTGAAACAATCTTCAGAACTAACCGATTGACGCCTGACGCCAATGATTTCACTTTTTCATATCCATGATCCCTTTCTAATACGTGTACCCTTCTCTTTTTTAAAACAACTGTACCCTTTATTTTATTAGAAATTACGTCAGTATGAACCCAACATCATCATACATATCAATCTGTTTATAATTGCTTAATTCCAATGTCATTCTTAAATGTTCATATATCATGTTGTATAAAAAGAAAAATGAAGCTAACTACAAAATGTGATGTGTAAAATATTTAAAAATTGGAATGTTTATAAAACAATGTTTCAGGGCTATTAAATATATTACCAATAAATAATTTAAAATTTGCAATGTTTAGAACACAAACAATTGGATTTATATAATATGTAGTTTTTTAATTAGCATTGCATTTTAATCAATAAACATTTACAATATAAAAGTATGAAACTACAAATGCCACAAGATGTTTACAAAAGATTTTTCTAATAATGAAATAGGGAAAAATATCCAATATGAAAGACCCTAAAGTATTTGAATTTAAAATAAGGGATCCAAAATAAATATAATTCTGGTTTTAATGTTTAAATATAAAAAAAAAACATTGTCAATCTGATAAAATAACAGATGTAAAATGACAAAAAATATCCAGTGTATCAAAGCTTTTGAAAATAAAGTATAGAATACTTCAAATGTAGCGAATTATCTGATTATTCAGATAGATTTTCTGCACATCACTACAAACATAATGAAATAAATACTTCAGTTAGTAATTAGATACTAATAATCAGATACTTTTGTGAATATCAAAACATCAATACATATTTAACACTTTAATATTATGATATATAAAGGGCATAGACTAGAATTCTTAACTGTATGAGAATTGTGATATAGTACGGTATCCGCCAAAATAAACAGTACCGAAACAGATAGTGCTGTGGAGTTGTTTATGTAATATGGATTTGTCATATTTGACTTAATTGTCATTAGTTGATATATTAATAGTACGCTGCAGTTAAATTTGATTTAAAAATGGTTCTAACAACGGAAGAAAAAGTGTTTTTGGTAGAGCATTATTTTCGTTCATACGGAAAATAGAATAATTTCTCGGGGAACAGACTTCGAATATCCTTCTCATTCACCTGATCTGACGCCACCTGACGCATACATTTGGGGCATAATGAAGGACAAAATATTTCACTCGGAAAATCCGCCGGCGAATATTGCCGAACTACGGGAAAGAATACAAAATATTTTTCGGCAGTTACATCAACCACTTTTTATAAATATGTTTATTGACTGACAAAATCGATATGAAGCTTGTTTGCGTCGAAATGGTGAACATTTTGAACACTTACATTACAGAAATTAAAAATTAATTTTTATTTTTATTTTCGGTACTGTTTATTTTGGCGGATACTGTACTTGAAATTTCTCAAATTACATTGTCAATTTCAATTGATTATTGATATACATAAAATGAATATTACCATTTGAAGTAAAAGTTTCCAAAAATAGAAAAGGTTAAAAATATTGTTTAATCAGATAACAATTTCCAGTATGAGTTTAATATTCTTGTATTTAGAATATATGGATTCTTTTAGGTAAATAACCAGTCCATTTTTTGGACTATCACGCAAACTGCAGCAGCCACATATAGACATAGTGAAGCGTATAAAGTAACTATTTCCATTTAAAAAAAAAATTGCAATGATAGTATACAGTCGACTCTCGATAATTTGACACTCGTTGATTTGAATTTTTTTCCCTGTCCCTTGAAAAATACTCCATAAATTGAATAAAATCAATATTAATTGGTCCCCTCAGTAATGTGAAGTTGAAGGAATAGTATCTTGCCCGCCAACATGCAATAATTAGAAGCGTTTGTTGTCATCAGTATGTTATGTATCATAAGAGGTTGTTTACATACATGTGCACCAGTCGATTCATGAGCGAGTTTGCAGTTCCCTTTCCTGTCTTCCTTCAAACGTTAAATTAGCTCACCCTCAGAAAATTAAGGACTACTTTTCAGTAAATAATAATTATTTGTGAATAATTGTATGAATTTTTAAAACAATAAATCTCGAATCTTGATCAAACTCTTGGTAACTTGAAATTTTTCTCTGGTCCCTCGAGTTTCAACTTAATGAAAGTCGACTGTAACTGATTCAACTTTTGGATGAAAAATTTCATATCCATAAGCAGTAGAATTTAGAATTACTTGATTTTTCTGTTATTTGATAGGATAATGATAGAAACTATAAACAAAACTGACAAAATTCAGAACTTTTGCTGCTTCATTCGTAACATTGCAAAAATTAAACCAGATTACAAAAAAAATGCTACCTTCTATTTACTTATTACAATTCCCAAAATTGTAAAACTCGTTCTCCTTTCCCTATGGAAGCTCCATTGGGCTTCTCAAATTGTAAAACTATCAATTTACTGAACTTTTTAACTTCTTTATCAAACATATCATCTCCTGTTTTATCTAAAACTTTACTTAGATCCCATTCAACTGAGGGCAGTGGGGTATTGATAAATTTGGCAGCTGAAGAAACACTTGGCAATACATGATTTTGTAATGTTTTGATTTCCCATAAGGAACTATTTATTGCATTCGATTTAGAGGGATCTCTTTCTTCCATAATATAGGGGTCAGTATTAGCTGTGTCACGATCAGCATTGTTTAATAAACATTTAAGACCTGGGTGCCTAAAAAGTAAAGAAAACATGCAATATATGGGCATAACATAATAAAAATTCTTCTGCTTTACTGACATTTGATTTTGAAATATTTACCTTAAGATAAGATTTCCTATGAAATGACAAATTATAATAATGTCTTCTGAAGGAGCTATCAATGCTAGTCTGGCCATTCTTTTAGCAAATGCTGCAACTAGATTTTCTGGTACGTGAGTAGAGCTTAAAAACAAATCTGACAAGTAGAACAGCCTAGCTTTGTACTTTGTATGAAAAATTTCGGGTTCAAACATAGAATACAACTTTGTAAATATGTTGGGATAGTCTAGGTTGTGCATCTAAAAAATATTTATATGACAATAAAATATCATACTGTAATGAAACAAATAAATGGGTTAATTTTTAAATACATTATTTACTAACCTGAATCATTGTGAATATGCCCTGTAGAGCAAGGAGACTTATGGGCCCACCCACATCTAAAGAATCCATTAGAAAATCAGTAAGCAATAAAGGTTTTTCAAGGTGTGTTAGTATTCTTTCTAGTAGTAAAATCAGCATTTGTTTATGAGTTTGAGAAGTATGTTCCCAATGCATGACACAATGCCATATTTTATTTAAGCATTTCACAGTCACTGTTTCATCAAAGGTAAAGAAAGTAGCTGAAATTACATAAAATTTATATTATTCATTCCAACTAAAATTATACTGTAAAAGTCGAAAAAAGTAGCAGTATTGAAATCTTTGGAGTTCTGTCAAAAATATATGAAACACAGTATAAAAAAGGTCATTATGCAGAACACGTGCTTCTCGATTTCGACAAAAATTTTTGTGACAATCTATGGGAATTGTTTTTATAACTAATGTGTATAAAGTAAAATTTGGCGGAAAGGCGTATTTTGTAGGATAGGGGTGCTGGGTGGGTTAAAAAAATGAAAAAAAATAGTTTTAGGAAGCCCAAAATCATAGATTTCCAAATAAAAATTCCGGCCAAAAATTTTATATTTACAGTGTTGCCAGATTTCTGAATAATCCACTAATCCAATGAAATTTAAAAAAGGATGCAAAAGCCATTCTACGAAAAATGTAAATAGGTAAAATAATTTGCAATATATATGATTGGTGTATAGTCGAGAGTTCTAAAACTTACTATTAACATTTCTTTGAGAATTTAATTCCTTTATATTTTTATAGTATTCAATTAGAATTGGTATGATATAGTTTGGTTTTGTTGGGTTAGGTAAGGTTTGATTAGGTAAGGTTTGGTTAGGTAAGATTTAGTTGGGTTTGGCATTCCACTTTTTCTGATATTGTTAGATATACACTTTGATCTATTGGAAATCCATTATTTTCAGCTTTTTAAGACAATTTTTTATAATTTTTTTACCCCACCCAGCACCCTTATTCACTCCCTATCCCGTAAAATACGCCTTTCCGCCAAATTTTAAATTATACACATTAATTATAAATAAAAAACAATTCCTACAGATTGTAAAAAATTTTTTGTCAAAATCGAGAAGCACGTGTTCTGCACAATTACCAAAAAGAATATAATGAAGAAAAGAATAATTACTCTCAATATTGAATTATACAAAATGTATGATTAAAATAAATATATTCAAGGGAGTGAAAAATGATTATTAAAACTCAGAAATTAATCATTGCCAGTAACAAAGGAATACCCGTTTTCATTAACTAAAGTGTTCAAACACTATTTAAAATGTAATATTTGAAAATTAACTACAACTACTAAAAATCAACATCAAACTATTTAATAAACGATAATTATTACCATTTTCTTCACTGCAGAGAATTTTTGTTTCAACATTTTGATTCACTTGTAGCTTTTCAAGTAACAATAAATAATTCATAATATATACTTCATTCGGATTTGACTTTGCAGTTAGAGAAGGTAAAGTTTTCCATGTAAAGAATAATATATCATCAAACAATAAATATTCAGTGTATTTGTTAATTAAATGGAAATTATTTTGTTTATTTGAAAGTAACTTCATAAGAATCGATTTTAGTTTGTTTAGTGGTACATAATTTTCCAAAGATTCTTTGGTCTCTAAAGGGTATTTTCCCTCATATGAAAGTAAGTTCATTGCAGTAGATAAACCTTAAACAAATAAAAATAATAGTACCAAGTGTGATTACTCATATTTTAAACAATTGCTTATAAAGCAGGTGGAATGATAAAATTACCTTGAGTCTGTAATTTATGGGAGCCATTTTCCAATGTCCCCAAAATTTTCATAAATATTTCTCCATATACAAATTTCAACCACTGTTTATATTGGTTCTCGGGAGTATTTTCTACCGGTTTAAGCGGAATTATTTCTATAAACATATCTTTATCTTTTAGGATATTTGTAAATATGAGTTCCAATGAGAGTAAACATGAAAGCTGATCCGCCCCATTATCAAAGTATTGTACAATTTCTTGTAATTTTTCGGGATTATTTCTACACATAAGGAATTCTTGGGCACGTAATCTTAATTGCTTAGATATTTTCATTGGTTTTTCTATCTGAGACATCGCCTAAAATATAGAAAATGCGCAGCGACAATATGTCCTATGCAGTTGATAGGTTAAATGCGAGGGCATGAAGTTAGTTGATTATCATGGAAGTTGTCAATATTGTCAGTGGCGCCAACACTTGAGTAAATAAAAACACTTTCACTTGAGATCGAAATTATAGATTTTAGATTTTGGCTTAGGTTGTCCTAAAAAACACAATTGCATGGTATCCTACATTGAATTGTTTAATTTGAGGTCCATTTATACACTTGCAGTCCGTTGATGTTTGACGTTGCAGTTGCCGTTGATGGTTTTGAAATCTTTACCACAAATGTCACAGATAACTGTCAACATTGTCAGTGCAGGCAACATAGACGTAGCTTTGGCCATGGTTAAATAACTTGGTATTTGTTTTGTGTGTTTTAAATTTTCGAAATCAAATTATAATACACTGGAAAGACATATTTAAAAAAACGGATAAACTTTATAAAAATATAACCACGCTATGACGCCAATGTTATGACGTATTATTATTATTATTATTATTATTCCGTAACTTAAAACGAGCTTTTTATCTTTTGGGTACAATATATATTATATAAAACATTACGTACATCTGAAAGAAACAAAAAGTAAGTTAAATGGTGACCCCTTTCAGTGACCCTCATTTCTTACGTCATTTCGATAATTTTAATTTATTCTGTTGGCTACATTGACCTTATATAGAGTTTCGCAACTGTCATATTTGACATATTTGGGTATTTGTCACGAACTAGTTCGTGGTATTTGTTGATTGAATGAAAGTCTCGATATGGTTTCGTTGCGATCATGTAGACTGCGATGTTGAAATAATTGTTGGTATTTAGAGTTTATCGATAACTATTAAAAAAAAAGGTTATCTATAAGTGTAAAATAAGGCCGAATCAATGAAGATAAACGAAAAAAATTTATGCGCCTTCGCGGTTTCTGCTACTCCAATTGACAAAGAAGGATATTTAAATAAGAGAGGAGAAGTAAATAAAACTTTCCAAAGGAGATATTTTGTCTTAAAAGGAAACTTATTATTTTATTTTGATAAAAAGGGTGATAAAGAACCTGTTGGTGTTATTATTTTAGAAGGATGTTCAATAGGTGACTTACATTAATTCAAATGGATTGTAGTTGTAATAAATTGATATTTTAGAATTAGCAGAAGATGATGCACAGTATAGCTTTAAAATAGAATTTCATGGACTTAACAACCGAAGTTATATTTTAGGAGCTGAATCTCAGGAATCTATGGAACATTGGATGAAAGCCTTAGCTTGCGCTGGTTATGATTATATGAAATTAATGGTCACTGAGTTACAAAGACAGTTGGATGATGTAGAAGGTGAGTTTATACTTATTACTTTAATAAACCAATTGAAAATGGTTCATTTTACAATGTTAATTTGCTTACTTTTTTTTATATGACATTGTTTTGATGGCTGCACATAACCTCTTTGCATAAAAATATTTCTAGACGTCAAAAAATAATAGTTCAATATTATAACGCTTTACAAAATTAGAAAAATAAATTTCCAGAGAACAGACAGTTCACTAAGAAGCAACAACTACTTCTCAGGCTATATGTCCCGACAGACATTGAATTACACTTCTAAAGTAAACAGGCTTGGTATATCTGTTAAGATAGAACCAACCATTCTGGTTTGCGATTAGAAGGAATAACATCACTTGTAGACCGGTTTCGGCGTATTTGCGCCTCATCAGTACAAGGTAGATGCTATTCGTCCAGAAGCTCTGAGAGCATAATCCTGGACTGGAGACTACGTTGATACCACACCAATACATTAATCTCAGTAAAGGAAATGCTAAGAGTGTGATATCAGCGACATCTCCACATCTAATCACAAACCAAAATTCTATATCGACAAAAAACCATCTTGGTTTTGTAGTTATTTACTTAATTACAGTTACTTGTAAATAATTGTCATATTAGTGAAGCGTGATCTATAGACGTCAAAAAATAATAGTTCAATACTATTATAACGCTTACAAAATTAGAAAAATAAATTTCCAAAGAACAGACCGTTCACTAAGAAGCAACAACTACTTCTCGGGCTATATGTCCCGACAGACATTGAATTACACTTCTAAAGTAAACGGGGTTGGTATATCTGTTAAGATAGATCCAACCATTCTGGTTTGCAATTTGAAGGAATATCATCTACCTTGTACTGATGAGGCGCAAATACGCCGAAACCGGTCTACAAGTGATGTTATTCCTTCTAATCGCAAACCAGAATGGTTGGTTCTATCTTAATAGATAACCAACCCCATTTACTTTAGAAGTGTAATTCAATGTCTGTCGGGGCATACAGTCTGTTCTTTGGAAATTTATTTTTCTAATTTTGTAAAGCGTTATAATAGTACATATTGAACTATTATTTTTTGACGTGCTTTACTAATATGACAATTATTTACAAGTAACTGTAATTAAGTAAATAAAAAAATATTTCTAGTTCATTATCATTGAAAATAAAATAAATTTTAGATATGTTGATAAGATAAGTTTAGTGTGCAGCTTATCTTTTGTGATTACTGTTATTATTGCAGTCACAAAATTTAATAAAAATTGAGGTTAAATTAAAATGGAAAGTCAAAATGCTCGTTTTGGTACTGGTAAAAGTACTTTTTATGTTACTTTAGAAACACCTATGCCCATAACACCAACTCAACCTGCAGGCTCACCTGTTCCACCACCTAGGACAAGACATAATCCTTTTAATAAGCCTGATAACCCTCATCAAAGGTCTCACAGTTTAAGATCCAACAATTCAACTTCAAGTAAGTGTAATAATCTCATGATAGATGTGTTTAGGTACTAATGTAATTATTATTGAAGAATAGTCCGTAAACCGGGGTAACTTTGGTACAGATTTTCATGTTTTCCTTAAATATAACCCGATTTTGCAAAAATTGGAGGTTTTTGACAACTGAATGGCAATGTACCAACACCCTCAAGTGTGAATTAGTACAAAATATATACGGTATATGTCGTCATAAATGTGTCCCAATGATACCCCAACTTTTGGGGTAACTTTGGTACACTAGCGTTTTACATGAATATTTCAACAATACGTTGCAAGCAAATTACTTAATTTGGTCATATTTTATATATAGGAGGGGGAAAATGGACGCGATTAAAAAAATTTAAGAAACTTTTATTGCTAAATAACAACATACAAAACGGATTTTGGCTTTAAATCATTAAAAGTTAAATAAAAAAATGTGATAAGTGTGTTTTTTTTAAATACATAAGGCCTAATTCTAAAATCAAACAAAAACGACTAAAAAATACATTCTTTCAATTCCGGAACATCAAAGACATCTCGATGTCCACGACGTTAGGTGTGTTTATTGCCATCACTATTTCCTTGTCACTGTAAAATATCTCATCTTTACGAGGTGGCCATTTCCATTGCTTTCCATAGGGCGTCATAACATTTACATTGGCTCCAAGACTAGAAATTTTCGTAATTTGTCCAGGGTAATATTTTTTGTCATAAATAACCAAAACGTGATTTCCAACTTTTTTTAAAACAACAGAAAATGCGGATTTCTTTACTTCGCCTAGTTCTGCACTGGTTTCATTATCTGACAGTTCAGGATTGTAAGGGCTATCGTCCCTTTCTGCATATTTTAGGCTCTGAACGCTAATATCTGAGCTCTCTGAATCATTTTGTGTTCTTTTAGATTTCTGTCGATTGAGTTTGATTATAGGTAGGCTGTTGTCAGAATCTGAAGCTTCATTAAAAGGGTCCATATTCCTCGGGTTCTGGATTCCAGACGTGGAGGGCTGAGGCGAATTGTTGCGAGACTCAGTGGAGGCGGCATTTTGTACATCAGCAACCGTTATCCCTTTTCCAGGAGGTACTTGGAGTTTCTTTCTTCTACGGATACGGGGTGCTGCAGTTTCGTGACGTGCTTGTGCAAGATGTCCCAAAAAGCTTTCGCCAACAACTTTTTGTATTGCCGGGTCGTCAGCCACCACATTACCGTGCAATCTTTTTAAAACTACATCCCTATTTAATGGGTAAATGCCGCATTTTCTAAATCCAGATTTTAGATTCTCGGCACCGCGCTCTTCCAATTTTGTCATCAAAGTTTTCAAAAGCCTAGGGAATGTATCCTTTGGTATGACACTAAAACGACACCCTTCAGCCGTGTTCTTCCAATCATTTAGGATTTACCTCCAATACCCTTTCATAGGACGGAAATATGCTACATCCAAGGGCTGGAGGAGGTGCGTAGTATTAGCGGGCAGTGCAATGAATCTTATTTATTCGCACTGTCTGATCACCTCCGCGTTAAAGTGTGAACTGAGGTTGTCCCCAATTAAAATTTTACGGCCCTCTTTTCCTTTTAGAATTGGTAGCATTAAATTAATAAACCAGTCCTCAAAAACTTGAAAGTCAAACCATCCGCTACTAGTACGATTATAACGAGCATTTAATGGACCATCTTCTGTCCAGGTTGACCATAGCTTTTGAGCTTTATAATTTATACATACCGGAGCAAGCTGACCCTCGGCATTTCCGCAAATCATAAGAGATGTACAAGCTTTAGATGAATTGCGAATCTTCTCAGGGTACTTGGTCCCCTTTCTTGTAATAACTTTGGATCGGCCAGGATCATCGACGAGATTTGTTTCGTCGTAATTATAAATGTTGCCTGGAGGTACCCCTTTCCAGCTCAATTTGGAGATTGTTGAAGTACGCGTTAATGTCTACCTCGTCTGTTCCCGCTCGTGCGTGCGAAATATTTTGGGAAAACCTTTGACTAAGTTCTTGTCTACGTTTTAAAAATAAAGTTACCCAGTCAGGACCTGGATAGTCGTTATTAAAACAAGGAACTTTTCTTCCTTGCTTGTCTAAGTATGACTTAACGCACACTTTTAAGTCTTCAGTTGTTACTGGAAAACCGAAGGCAGATAAAGCGATTTGATGTCCAGCAAATGATTCTTCTTCATTTTCTGAGAAGGCCTTCGGCTTACCATGTCTACGCCCATGCTTTCCATGAATTTTATTCCATAAAGTGTTTTTCGCTATCTGATTCTTTTCTGATGCGCCACGCAGGGAAATCGAGTTGCTTTTAATTTCTTCGGTTTTCTTCGGAATAATTTTTGTAATTCCTCGCACCAAGCAGACGTTGTGGCTTGCGAGGCATTTTTGATTCTAAAAGAGATAAACAAAACTGTTAGAAAATATTAACCAGTATAACTTTGGTACACCACGCTTTTTAAGTTAGATTCATTTGCGAACGTTTGCAGTCTAACTTTGGGACATGTACCAAAGTTACCCTCGAATGTTACAATTTTTAATGTAAACAAATATATTTTTTCTTAGGTGTGGATATTATTTTTTGTTATATTATCAAAACGTAGCCAAAATAATATTACAAAAGGTTTACTTACCAAAATCAAAGTGCCTTTGATGGGTTTGGCTGCACAATAGAAAGTTTGCAGAGATTCGAAAAATGCGGTTAAACAACTGTGGCGGTTAAAAATTCACTGATGTTGCCAGAAGTGAGGCAATGTTGCCAAACTTCATTTTTTTCTTATTATTATCTTACAAACTAGACTGCGTACCAAAAGTTGAAATATTTACTGCATGCATATTATTTTAAGATTCAGCGTGAAAAAAATACTATATGTCCCAAAGTAATACCCAAGTCACAAAGATACCCCGGTTTCCGTTACTCTTGATTTAGTATTTCTTTACAAAACATATATTGCTAATTTTTTTTGTATTTAGCTCGTTTGGGTGATTCAAAGTATTCCGAAACTAATTTAGCCTCAAGTGCAACTCCGAAAATCACAATAACATTTCGGGAACTCCATAATTCATATGGAAGACCAATATTGAAGGACTACAATTATTGGAAATATGAACAGAAAGAAAAACATGAGAATAATGTGGATAATCTTATAAGTTTTTAAAAATGTTGTAGTTATTATCAGAAATGCAACGATTTTTTGTAATAGCAAAAGTGCCAAATATATAAAAGTGATTTTGTAAATAATAATTGTTTTATAATTGTGAAATCTAGGTTCAGTAAGTACTTTTGTAGAAAGATTTAATCACTGATCACTGAGTGAAAGTGCTTTTAAGTACATTATTTGCAATTAAGCTGGAATTACCAATTACAGTAATAGAAAAAGTGAAGTATTTATTTAAGTGTTTAAGTCTTTGTTTGGATTTTTTAAATTACTTACTTGACATTTGTAATATTGAACATTTAATTAAAAGACTTTTTGAATTTGAAAATGTTTCCATTGTTTTACTTTAAAAATAATAATGTTTGATGAAAAATAAAATGACATGTGTCATTGTTCTTTTTTACCACAAACTACATAAATTATAGATTTAGTGGTGGTTTTGTGCTGGGGTGTTTGAACTGGAGGAATGAAAAATTATGGGCGAATCATATAGTGCTGTAGTAAGACCCATGATCATGTACATAATAAAAAATTGAGTATGGTTGTAAAATTTAATAAATTAAATAATAAATAACAACTGAAGTTGAAAACCGTAAGAATATAAAAAATTATCTAAACAGATATTGGTTGTGATTTATGGATAAATCATCATCGATCTTGTTAAAATATTGTTGATCTTTCCAAAGTGACAGATCTAAAGACGGCAACGAATCACATGATACAATTGGATTACTGAAAATTAAAAGACATTAATCATTAAATATATTTTTTTGCCTACAAGTTTGAAAATATTTTTTTCATAATTTTCTGTTTAGAGCAAATATCTTTATGCAAAAATATAAGCACTGTTACAATACACTATACATTGTTGATAAATATGTAGTCCTTGCTACTAATTTGTTAGGGCCACTTGTATAAGCTGTAGTTACCATTAGATCAAATTTGACCGATTTGTTATATGTCTTAAAGTTCGTTTTATACGTGACATAAAAGTCGACATTCGATATTTTCGACCGACATTTTGTAGGTGGTCATTCTCGCCACCCACTCAAGGTGGAGATGAAGAGGTGTTTAGAAAGGTTACCAAAGCAGCCGTAGGAAAGGTGCGAGTTGCAGATGTTATCACCAGACAAGCTTATTGTCCAAGCAGTCTGGTAAGTCTAACAAGCACTTGTTCCACCAGACCACAGATCCTTATGAGATCATCGGTCTGTCTACCATCACATACAGCTAGCAGATCCTGTATGGATGGGTAGCATGCCCCAGTTTGTTCCACAAAGTCTCGCAAGTCCATAATGTTATACTGCCTTTGCGTCTGAGCGTCGATTTAGTTGGCTCCTCCACAAATGGATTGCTGTGACCATATATAGCACAGGTTCTTGAAGATATACAGTTAACAAACACCAGAGATAATTAATTTTCAGGTATTTTGTTATTTATTTTCAATTTTAATTTGTAATACTCACCTTGACGATATTTTTTCAAATCCTCTTGGTTGCATGTTAAGGATATGATGTCCATTATCGCACAGTAATCTAGAAACGCTGGATTTTCTTATTTCTTGTAGTTGTTTTAATGTAAATCCAAGAGATCCGCTATTTTCAAACCAAAACCTATCTCCTACTCTGGTTCTGTAAAATTGTTCGATAATTATATTTAAGAATGTTGGGCCAACTAGTCCATCTTTGACGTTTTTTTCTACAGATCCACCTACGATTAAGTCGATATCATCAGGGTGCTCGTACAGTTGGGATAATTTCAAAACATTCTGAAATAATGAAAAAAAATGGTGAAAGTTATGTTGGTAGGTATACAACTACATTGAAAAAGTATCTCCGATTAATCAACTACGAAGATAGGTAGTACTGATTTTAAGAATCCGAACAATACATGTAAGGTACAGTATGTGCGAAATTCTGGTTACCTCTTGACTTATGTCATCTAATAGTTCGTCAAAAGTATTAGCTCTGGATTTTTTCCACAGCTCCCGGTAGTCGTTATAAGAACCTAAACCATGATCCCGATTTCGTTGAACATCAATAGCTCTTAAATCAACTCCAAATGTTTCGTTGTCTTCTCTAAATAAATACTGAGTCACCTTTAACAAAGGAAAAAGTTTAATTAACATATTGATGTTCTATACAAAATTCGGTTTGAATGTTCAACAAACCTCACTATCATGGAACTGGTCAGATGCAGATTGTGGTTGCGATGCAAGTCCTCGAAGTAGATCGTCAAAAGTATTATTATTTTCAATAACATATGGACGTCTTAAGACATCGGTAAAACGCATAAAATTTTCAGAGTATCTGTTTTCGTTCACTAAACTAAAAATTAAATCAAAGTTATTTGACTTGTAAAGAATTCACACACGTAATAAATTAGTTGAAACTATTGAAACTATCAAGTTTATATTGATAGTTATAAGTAAATTGAAAATGCGTTAATATTAATAAAAGACGTCTCGGTTTGGTATTGACAAATGACTTATTCCTAAACTACTATTGAAGATGTAACGACAGTTCTAAACCATTTTAGCATTTGTAAATGCTGTGTGTAAATGGCGAAGGGCAATAAACACTATTGACTCTCCAACGTTTAGATTTGATTAGAAGCCTAATAAATATTGCTAACTAACAGCTTTACAGCAAACGACCAAAACAAATCTCTCTGGTATGCAGAGTCGGACAATTACTTGTGCTATTAGCACCGTCAGCAGCCATGGGAATCCTTCAGCACCTACCTCCCTCTCCATATCTGTCTGGAAAAAAAGACATATAGTTTTGCGCATATTTCCAAATGCACAAAACAGGCTTATATATGGAGCGTGATAGACTACTGCGTGAACACTGAAAGTCACAGTTTTCTGATATGACCTTTGACATAATGTCACCAATTGCAAGTTACGAACTGCCATATACAGTCCTAATTCCGAATAGAGATGACAGTGTCCTCCGCAAGGAGGAACTACTAAGACTTGATCCTGTCAGGAGACAAACTACATTGGAACTTTTCTGTTTGGAACTGATTGCTTTTATAGCCGCTTGCCTGTCGGAGTATATGAAAATGGTAATTTCCTTAAACTCTTGCCTTAATATAGCTCTCCTGCACAGTGCTGTATTGATGAAGCTTCTGCCTGAAATATCGTCACATGTCTCTTGTCTTCGGCTTGGCTATACCACAGACATAGATTAGATTGGATGTTATAATTAAGGTGGCTACTGGCCCGACTCTCTTCATGAAGTTCAACAAATTTGAGACTGAATCTTTCACTTCGTTAGCCTAGAGCAAAGTGTTGTGTCGTTTCTTCCTCTAATTGACAGAATCTGCACATGGTTCGTCTGTCAATTCCATCAGCTTCAAGTGCCTATCTAGCTTACAGTGCCCACTTAGAAGACTCACCACATGTATGACAGTATTCCTGTCTTTACTTATCAAGTCTGCCGTAAACTTTGGCGAATATTCTATTATGAACTGTTTCGCTTGTCTTTGTCCTGGTGAATTTGTACATCACAAATCCAACTCGCTCTAAATTAGATATTAAGTATAACTTGTTTTAACTTACTCAAGTTTTCCAGCAATCAGTGTATGAAAATTTCGCAAGGCTGCAGTTGAATGTTCATTCAAAACTGTGGGGTTAACATGTTCATTGTAATCGTCAACAAAACCATCAGTTTTCCATATAATTCCGGAAGATAGCGCCCTTTCAACTCCAATAAAATAAGGTAACCATTCATAGTACGTAATAAATTGATGTTCTGCTATACAAATTTTTCTCGTTTCTTGAAATATTGTTTCATCGTCCCAATGGGGGTTTAGTTTGGAAAGTGTATCGGCTATTCTATTATGTTCTCTTAGAAGAATAACGTGGAGTAGAGCTAGTTGAGGATTTTGGTTTATTCTAGAGTCACCTACAACACACAATAGAAAATAAAATAAACTAAACCTTCCATTTTAACTATAATACAAATGACACAATTTTTCCAAAGAGTTTCTGCACACTTTCGGTCTATATAAAACGTATTTAATACTTCGAAGAAGTTAATATTTACTTAAGTGGAAACGCTGCCTGGCTACTCTTTTACTAATACCGTACAATGGAAGACTTTCACCGCCGCAACGCTGCTGCGGAAATTCTCAGAAAAAACGATTTTTTCAACTCACCTGCAAAGTAACAAGCATCCTTAGGTTTGTTCAGTCTACAAGTACCTGAAGCGTTTGCGGCTCTTGGCGGCCATTGATTACCTTTTCTAATATCAAAACGAAGTCTACCACTTTTAAATTCTCTCAATTGGTGATTTGTTTCATCATCGTTACCGTACACGAGCGATAAATCTAAGAAGTGATTTACCGAAGTCAGCTATAAAGAATTTGAAAGTAGTTTATACTTATATTATTTATTTCTTGCCCAACAAAAAAATATTACAAATATAGATATATAATATTTGGATCTAATGAAAATTACTAAAGGTAGGTACACATCTGACATTTATTGCATGATATTTAGTCGGACAGTGATTTTTGTGATTTGAACTGACATATAATTTATGGTTGACATGAGTGTCTCAGTCTCCGGTAATAAGGTGACTACAAAGGTACACTAAATTGGGCTAGGCCGGCAGCACTAGCGGCCTTGCCACCGGCATGAAATTCAGTGGCTTGCTCCGGAACTAAATTGGATTACGCTTGGTTAGTAAATTGCTTACTGGTTTTTGTAGAGAATGATTGACTACGATGGCGTTCTATAAAGGTATAGGACCATTAAGCTTATAATCAGTAATTAAAAACTTAAAGAGCACAGGCTGGGGATACATCGCAATTTAATTAAAAACGTTTAAGTGAACTTTACATGATTTAAAAACGAATTTAAACTAAAGACTATTGTTTCTGACTCGCCTGAATGGAATCGCGTTAACTGACTAGTCGTATACTTTAATAGAAGTGTTGTTCAATAAATATCAAGTTATTTATATTATGATTATTATGAACATTCAATGACACAAGTGTCAGATGTAAACGTACCTTAACACTATACACTGGGTTGATCGAAAATGAGAAGATGCCGCGTCGAATAATATTTTACCTGTTCAGCTGGAGAATTTCCGTAGATACAGTTTCTGTCTCTGTTAGTGATAGTTCTATCAAAACTCATGCATTTAACATTATCGTGTGAGTGTGCTGGATCATCCGGAGGTAGAATCATAGGAAAACAATGTTCCGGAACATTAGCCAATTCCAAAAGTTGTCCATCTTCAGAACAACATCTTGTTTTGTAATGTTCTACAATCAAATATACCTACATATTTTAAAGTATGCTTAAATTTATTTTTCGAAACACGTACGTGTTTGAGTACTGCCTGCTGTCATACTAAGATCGTGAGTTATGATTTGACCATACTGCATAGCGTTTAAAGTAAATATAGGATCATCAACTGGTACATCTGGATAAAGTGATAAGCTAACTGATCGAGCTAAAGGTAGTTGTTTACCACTTTTTGATAAAATGGGATCCTGGATACCTGTAGAAATGAAAACAAAAATACCACTAAGAACTTTTGATCTAGGTAAATTGAACTGTCTTAGGTTGATTTATACACATTAGTGACGTGAACGTGGAGAGACCGACCCGTGATCTATGCCTAGCGCTTCCCAAATAATTAATAGCCAGAACCCATATTCATTTACCACAGTATATGTAAGTATGTCATATCGTATTTTTTAAAAGTGATTATTTCCCTAGTCTGTTAAATTTGGATTTTTAACCAATCACGTGGTTGGAAATTGCTTTGGCATGTCCAATGAAAACAAAATAAATCCACTAATTTATTTACCTTGGTGCTAAATAGTCGGTGATTTCTTCACCGTCCTTAGTATTTACTGAAAAAATGGTATCCCACCCAATTTCAAATTTTGCAAATAAAACGACTACTAACGGTGTGAAAATGTTACCTATACTAGTATTATTTTTAGGTTATAAATACACAAAAGTATCGAATTTTGCACTTTTTCTGAAACCAAAGATATATTAAGTATTTGGTTCTTTTACATACGACACCGTCCATATTGCTACAAAATTGGTAAAGTTGTTGGACTGTGCGCGAACAAAAATTGGTAGCTGGCTGGAAAAATAGTAAAATCAGTTTTAAAAACATCGAGTTGCTAGGTTTACAAAAAGATAACTTATTTATGAACTATTTAAGCAGAAGTTACAATAAAAATCAATAAAAGCAAATTCAGAAAACGATGAAATACAAATTCAGTAACAGACAATTTGTACAAGCACACTTGAGCGTGTGTATGATAATTTTATACAAGCATTTGAATTATTGTGCAACCTGCTTACATGTTTGAACAATCAGAGTTTCCGAAAGCAACGCTGATGGTTTGTACCGTGACATTTACTTAAGGGATATAGTGATGAAAATCGATGCCGCAGTGCCATTCACAACAGTTTTTACAGTATTGGATTATCTTTTAAATTAAGCCTGTAAACGATAACTTGGGACAAGCTGTATACCGCTATAACGCAGAACCGGCTTTAATTATAATGGTCGTTTACCTTTTCAACGTACAGTGAGGAGTTATTATGGTAGTCAAAATTCTGCATTTGCTTCAACTTAAGAGGTAACGTAACATTTTGATTACTTGTCAAAAGTAGAGCTATAAACGTTTATTTCCCTGCCTTCGGTTCCATTCGATACGAAACTAAACTAAACACTAAACTGTATTTGCCCCTAGATCGTTGTTCTCTCGGCTAAATTCGTTCTGGCTTCACAGCACGTGTTAATAGCAGTTGCAGCATCGCTTTGAATCACTATATCTCTTGCTCGCACTAGGGATGGCGATCTGAAATCGATTAATGGAATAATCGATACCTCGGACCGATTAAATCGATTTTATGAATCGATATGTTGTATTGAATCGATTCAGTGAATCGGTATTTCACCCTTGAAAATCGACTTTCGATTTTTTTTTGTATTTTTGGTAGAGCGGCTTTTTTTCAATTGCCCCGGCAACATCGCAAGTAGTGGTGAGAGCGGAACCGCTCGGATCCCAGTAGACTCGACAGACACTGTTGCTTTTTTTTCAAAAAAGCTTAAAGGGAACTCTATAAGTTGGGATGTTTGAAAAATTAAACGATTTTTATATAAATCGATTATTATTTTGTTATAATCCATTTTTAATTATCGATTTTTCGAGTAATATTAATCGATTTTGTATAAATTACGTGTGTTTGAGGAGTGCATTTTCAGAAACGGCTCTCGTAATATTTATTGACTATTTTTCAAAATTTTGACACCTTTTGACGATTATTAACCATTTCTCAAAAGTATTGACCATTTTTAACAATTATTGACAGTTTTTGATAAAAATCGTCCATTTTTAACAATTATTGACCAATTTTGACAGTTTTTCAACAATTACTGATCATTTTTTAACAATTATTGACCATTTTTTAACAATTATTGACCAATTTTGACAGTTTTTCAACAATTATTGACCATTTTTCCAAACTTTTTGACAATTTTTGACCATTTTTTTTAAACTATTGACCATTTTTTACAATTATTGACCAATTTTGACAGTTTTTCAACAATTATTGACAATTTTCAATAGTTTTTGACAATAATTGACCATTTTTCAAATTTTTTAAAAATTTTCGATAATTATCGACCACTTTTCAAAATTTTTGACAATTATTGACAATTTTCAGAAGTTTTTGACAATTATTGACCATTTTTAATAATTATTGACAGTTTTTGACAAAAATCGTCCATTTTTAACAATTATTGACCAATTTCAACAATTACTGATCATTTTTTAAAAAATATTGACCAATTTTGACAGTTTTGCAACAATTACTGATCATTTTTTAAAAATTATTGACCATTTTTTAACAATTATTGACCATTTTTTAACAATTATTGACAGTTTTTCAACAATTATTGACCATTTTTCCAAACTTTTTGACAATTTTCAACAGTTTTTGACAATAATTGACAATTATTGACCATTTTTCAAATTTTTTAAAAATTTTCGATAATTATCGACCACTTTTCAAAATTTTTGACAATTATTGACAATTTTCAGAAGTTTTTGACAATTATTGACCATTTTTTAATAATTATTGACAGTTTTTGACAAAAATCGTCCATTTTTAACAATTATTGACCAATTTTGACAGTTTTTCAACAATTACTGTTCATTTTTTAAAAATTAATGACCATTTTTTTAACAATTATTGACCAATTTTGACAGTTTTGCAACAATTATTGACCATTTTTCGAAATTTTTTAACAATTATTGATCATTTTTTAAAAATTATTGACCATTTTTTACAATTATTGACCAATTTTGACAGTTTTTCAATAATTATTGACCATTTTTTACAATTATTGACCAATTTTAACAGTTTTGTAACAATTACTGACCATTTTTCCAAATTTTTCAACAATTATTGATCATTTTTTAAAAATTATTGACCATTTTTCAACAATTATTGACTAATTTTGACAGTTTTTCGACAATTATTGACCATTTTTCCAAATTTTTTCACCATTTCTGACCATTTTTCAAAATTTTAACATTTTTGACAATTTTCAACAGTTTTTGACAATTATTGACCATATTTCAAAATTTTTGACAATTTTCATATAATTTTATTTGATTTTTTTTCAATCCGATAAATATCGTTAACGAATAAATCTCTTAGGTTTATTATCGGAATATATTACGAAAAGCATCTCCATTTTTAAAACAATCCAAAAAAAATCAATGATCTTTTCGCAGAAATCATTTTATTTTTTATTAAAATCGATTTTTTCAACAAATCCATTAATTTTGAATTAAAAAAAATCGATTTTTATTTCATCGATGATTCTTTACCATTAATCTCACACATTCCTAATCCGATACTTTGTGATAATAATATGGTAATAAAAAAATAATTGTTATTATTATCGAATTCCCTGAATTTAAAAAAAATCCCCAATTTTACTGATAAGAGATCCCGGAGAGAGATTGTTTATTTAGGGGTACCTTTCTTGTTGTTTTTCAATAAAAAAGATCGATTTATATTTACATTGTAAAAAATACAAACTTAAAAAAAATCGATTTTTTTGAAATCGATCTTTTAGACATCGATTTTTTATGTATCGATTCATCAGGTTACGATTCGAATCGATTTAAAAATCGATCTTTTTTAGAAAGAATCGCCATCCCTAGCTCGTACTATACCTACTATGTGGCCTTGAAGGGATTTTACGATTGACTGTGTAAATTTCTTGATCACGCATGCTTGTTGTTACGTCTGTAGCCACCTTTACACGTCTAGACATGTTTTGGCTCAAGAAATTATCATATTAAATATATAACATGACCTTGATAAATTAGCTACCTACTATTTTTATTGCTACCAAATTTATCGAATACTTTACAATTTGGCTTGACATACTTTTGGAATTAATAATCTGATTAAAGCCCGAGAGCTTTAGCTCGAGGATGGAATAAAAATACTAGACTATTTATCAATGTCTTGTTTAATTACCTTGGATAATCATCTAATGACCTCAATTTGTTCATGGTTTCTTAATGTACGTCTTTCAATATTTACAATGATTATATCACATCAATCTGAAGATTTCGGTATTTTCACCAACATCGCTTATATCGGTGTCAACAAGATTATACCTAAGTGTCCATTGATATAATATATAGCAGTTTGAATACGAAGAAACTTTGTCATCATAATACGTCTTTCACATTTCAACGGCAAACTACGAATTTCAGGCCGACTTATACAAATATTATATACTCACTTTAATATGAAGCACAAAGTAAAGTTCTAATTGAGTTTTTGAAGTGAACTAAAAATTCTAAATGGAGTTGATAAATAAATTTGTTCACGACTATTTGATAATGTTTACATTTTACGTTTGCTTCTTCAAGTATAATGACGTACATTATTCACCAGTGAATAATAGGTGTGGATAATGAACAGGTCACATGACACGGATAAATAGGATCTATATTGAAAGTTATTTATATACAAATGTTACAATATAATATATAAAAATGTTCACCCCGACCAGGATTCGAACCCTCTAAACCATTCCGATACGGAGACATATAAAAATTTATCAAGCTGTAGTATAATATGATGATGTTAAAATAAGAAAGTGACATTTTAAATAATTTATAGCTGATTTTAAGAATTTAAATTACTATACTGAATTTAAATTGATATTACTAGAAAATATAATATGGAAAGCGAATCAGACACTGAAATGAATTTTACGCCGCAAAAAATAAGAGAAGCAGTATCCTTGAATTTATTGCCAGAAAAGTCGAAATACTATCCCTTTCCCAATTGGCGAAATGCGAAAAGAAAAATTAAATTCATTTATAAACAGATAATTAATAGTGGTGGACACAATATAGTATTCTTCTCGCA
Source organism: Lochmaea crataegi (assembly GCA_947563755.1). Classification (NCBI taxonomy): domain Eukaryota; kingdom Metazoa; phylum Arthropoda; class Insecta; order Coleoptera; family Chrysomelidae; genus Lochmaea; species Lochmaea crataegi. The sequence goes on along the minus strand of OX387424.1, from coordinate 49,985,514 downwards.
TATAATGGCTAATATTCAATTAGGTGTTTATGTCATTATCCTGCGACTAGCGACATAAACGCACCTTCGTGAATAATAGCCTTCGTTGAACGGTTACTGTTTTTGAAACATATTTTTCAAAACTATAGTTGTAAAGCGTAGAATAATATATATTTATTCTTTGATATATGTTGGTAATACGCACTAAATACGACAATTTTATAGGAAACTGTAATCATTATTTGATAAAAAAATCCGCTAACAGCACGGCACCGCTGTCGGTTGTATCTGTTATTGCTTTCCTTGTTTGGAAATTGAATAATTAATTCTGATGCTGGATTCAAATAAAGTGTATGGACAGGAATGTGCGTTATTGATCTAGTCTGTTTAATGATCGAAAGTATATCTCGATTACATACCCCATTCCTAAAAAGAATATTGTTAACTGCGTAGTTGTAGTTTCAATCACGCTTACGTCACTTTGTGTATGAGTCGTTCTTTAACGACAACTATCAGTGCCGTTTTAGTATCTCAGTGATACCTGCATGTGGTGCAATATCACAAAGATTTGTTTTACATACAGGACAATTCATTAATAAGTGAACATATTTTACAACTGTATATTCTTAAATATCTAAAAATTGTTATTGTCTGATTCTTCAAGACTCTTGGATATTTTTCTTTCATATTTGGTAATTGGTTTAAGCATATCAAAATCCATTGAAATCCATTGAGATGTAGTACATTTATCCCCTACCAAAGAAGTAGGACAGGAGCTAAACAAAAACCGTTTTTATTTGGTATGCTCTTCAACATAGATTGCATTACAATGATTACATTGTTAAAGCTATTATATTTTAAGGCGTATTTATCATTATCAAATCTTAAATAGCAAACTATAATAGGTGCGTTCAGTATTTACGTCCGGTGGTAAATTCAGATCAAGTCAGATCATTCCGACATGAATAGGGCATGTCCACCAACTGACAAGTTGACACTAATGACAGTCGCCCTGAGGATAAACAACTATTTGGTTAGATTTTACAAATGTAATTTGTTTGTTTTTTTTTTTTTTTAATTATCCCTTTTATTATAAACAGTCAGATATATGTTTTTTAAATTCCAAGATTTTCTTCAGTAGTTGGTTTTGCTAGTAATAATGGAAGGGATTGAATATCCTTTCATACATTTTCATCAATATTTCACAACAATGTGAGGGTAGGGTTGATGTTTTGGTACGAGAAAGAAAGGAACATGAATTAACAGGTAGTAGATGAGATGATATTTAATTGTACAATTCAAAAAGCAGAAAAAAAATCACGCCTTGGCAGCAGTATAGGTACCTACTCGTAAAATATACAAGCTTCGTTCTGGCTGCGACCACAAAGCAATGACGCTCAAAGCAATTGAAATAACGTTGAAAAAAGCATTTAATCAAAACCAAATGGACTCAAAAATAATCAAAATAACTATCAAGAATCACCATTGTGCAATGTACGCTTGTTTATCCTCAGGGCGACTTTCCTATCTGTTTGCTCGACGTATTTCGACAGATTAAATCTGATATTGAGGTTATGAAACAACCAAAACAAACATTTAAATAGTCTCGTTTAAAATATACCATAATTGGCAGTGAGTATTACTCTTTGTATGGACATGACGTTGATATCACAAAACTTCAACGAAATAAAAAACACATATGTTTTCTCAAAGTCACAATAGTTTGGTTATAAAACAATACAACTGATCGTATTTCCGTTCGTTGATTGCAATTTACTCCGAAAATCCGTCGTCTCCCTCAATCGATACGAGGACAGATCATATACTTAAAAAGTATTAAAAAAATCAAGAAATTCTTTGAAATTACAATTCCGCCAGTGGCGTGGAATGTAGGAAGGAGAAAATCCCCCTTTACCCTGTCGTACTCCTTTAGTAGGGGGAATATATAATCTTAAATGAATTTTATTGTATTTTCATAGGCTTGAGCCAATTACAAAGTATGATAGAAGAGTATTGAAGGAACAGGCAAAAACAATTCTTAGGTTTTGACATACTAAGTTTTGGTTTATCTCTTCATAGGCTCAGAATTTTGTGTGTGAAATATATACACTTATTGATGAATCAACCTGTATATTCTTGAAAATTTCAGTAAAAGTTCTCTAAATATAATTACCGTCCGCATAATTGGCTGGTAATAATCTATTGTAAGCTGTATTCGGTGTACCCCAAATTGGTTTGCGTAAATTGTTGCAAGAACCGTCATAGGAGCGGTAAATAGTATCAGGGCAGGTTTCGGGAGCTTTGCCACATCCCGGCGGAACAATTTCTTTTTTGTGTAGATTTTTTACGAATCGTGAATCTGAATATGATGTAGGTAGATTATTACTGAAAAAATATGAGGTCGATTTTAAATTTTATAAAATTCTGTTGATAATAAAATAATTTCTTACTTGTTTTTGTATCCTTTAAATATTGTAGAAGCCGGAGTGTAGTATGGTTTGTAACCAAACACATCTTCGAAAATTCCGTTTTTAAAAAAATCGTCTTGCGCAGTTGTAATAAATATATTTAAGATGAAAGCTATTATGCAACTTGAATACATTTTTCCTGTAAAAAAGAACGTTTTCAGATTTTTTTCTTTTTTGTTTTCTGATTTTTTCAATAGAGTCGAAGAAGTGTCTTTCATGTTTGTAAAAATAATCCCAAAAGATACTTGACAATATACAGCGTGTCCCAAGTTATCGTTTACAGGCAATGTCTCGCTAAATTTAAAAGATAATCCAATTCTGTAAAAACTGTTGTGAATGGCATCAAAATTCCTTCCTAATGACGTATCAGAAAACTTATTTCACTTAACAGTCCTATGGCAGCCACCACTCACTTTCTATTTTCAAATGGCACCCCCTGTATATTTTCGTTGTTATTTGCTTGTCACTATATTTGGAACACAACGATGTAACATACTTGTTGGGTTTTTATTATTAGCACCAAAAAAATAACATTTTATGATATTTTCCTTTACCTAATTATCCTTATTGCTTCCGCCACTGTTTTTAAAAACTTCACGAGATAGAAGTGGATTAATCTTTTGTTAAAAAAAAACTGATGCTTTTTATGTCAAAATGACAGTTGTTAATAATAAGAGTAGAACAACAATCATTTGCCAGTATTACCTGGGGTGTTGTAGTTATAATAAGGAAATTTAGAAATTACAAAATGTTAATTTTTTTGGTGCTAATAATAAAAGACCATCGTTGTATTCCAAATAGAGTGACAAGCAATTTTCAACGAAAATATACAGGGGGTGCCATTTGAAAATAGAAAGTGAGAGGTGGCTGCCAAAGGACTGTTAAGTGAAATAAAGTTTCTGATACGTCATTAGAAAGGAATTTTGATGCCAATCAGAATAGTTTTTTCAGTATTGGATTATCTTTTGAATTAAGCGAGATATTGCCTGTAAACGATAACTTGGGACACGCTGTAGGATCTAATTTTCATCTCTCTATATAGAAATACATCATTTCATTTAAGATGAAAAATAAAAATAAGGAAATTAATAAATTCAAAACTCAAATACGCTTATTGCTTGTACCTATATTAATTACATTTATTACATGGTTAGTGTATACAATTACAAAAACTGCTGCAAAATTAAGTGTACAAGAAATTAATACTCACATTATATGAGTATATAGTGTAAATATTTATATCATGCTGGCTCTGTTTGTGATCTGTTGGTTTTTTGTACAACAAATCCTTTGGATAATTCAAGCATTTGTCTTAAAAACTAGAATTTAATTTTTTAAGAATTTTTTAAAGAATTTTTATCGCTTTTGATTCAAAAATTGAATTTATTAATAGTTAAATTATTAAAAATACCTACATTTAAACTGGACCTAAACTGTTTCTAGATATTTATTATTTTATGCAAGCCAAAAATAATTTTGAATACCGCAATTTTTTTTATACAGTCGATCTTCTTGTCACTCACTACAAAACACAACTACTAGAATCTATAAATCTACCCCCTAATCAACAAGTCTGATTTGAAAGAGAAAGTACTAATTGATCTTAGAATAGCTGGATACAAATATTACGCTCACATAAACTAGATTTTGACTACCTTGACTGCTACAAATTTATTACTTTTAAATAAAATATACATCAAATTGTAAAATAGGAATATATAAAAAAGTTCAGGACCGAATTGGTCATTTGCCTATCTTTGTTATACATATTGAAAATCAGTCATAATAAGGGTGAATATAGAATATACAGTCAAATATCGTCGAATTTTATGTTAAAAAAGAACATGAAATTATACATTGTCTTTGGAAAATATATGCTTATTAATATCTATTAATGCCATTTTATTGGATAATTTTTTTATTAATAAAATTAATTATACCATAAAATTAGATATATGGGATATAAAAATGACATAATTATAGATAAAAACTTTATAATACATATTATGACAATAATGTGTTGATGTAAACACTTGCGATAACTAGCCTGTACCTACCGATGCTTCCACAATCGAACTGAATCCCCATTTTATTTTATTTGTGGGATGTATACTTTCTCTTTATTCATGTAATTTCTAGTTCTACAAGAAAATAAAAATCTAAAATAGTTCCTAGTTCCTAATCATCCCACGACGTTCTGTCAGTCCAATATCTCGAAAACTCTTCACATCACAAGTATGAAATTTGACTATACATTTGTCGAAACTGATGCTAATTTTTATTATGAAATAACTTCATTTTTTCTCTCATTTCCAGATTCGTGACAAAAACAAATAAAAAAAAATAGTACAACTTGTATATTTTTTTAATTATTATTTGGAAATCAAATTCAACTATATCAAACTTGTCATGCTTTTTTTTTGCAGTAATGATAATACGGGCTACTGAATAGTCTCAAATAATAGCACCAAAATGAATTATTTTATTAAAATTGAAAAAAAATCATGCATTGATGAGCCTGTACATTAGCACATTGTTCAAACTGCCTGATTGCATTTTTAAAATCACCAAAATCAGTCGGGGATGTGATGCAATCATGACAAATGTGGTATCGTTTTTGAAAGACTAATTCAAAAATATAAACCTGTTGTCCCATGAATGTACGAGTTTTCTACCTAGGGAGGGAAGTACGAGTTTCCTTCCCGTAAGAGAAGAAAGAGTGCACTTTCTATAGATGTAGGACGAAATAGCTATTTATATTACTAGGGAGGAAAAGACAATTTACTCCCGAGCAATACATATCTGATTTTTCATCCAACCTATTTATTAAGCCTTTTTTTGAAAAAATTTTCACGTCACAAGAAATTGCGAAATTATCAATAAATGCGATATATAAAGATTAAACTGGGCGATGTTATCCTTTCAGTAACGTTGGTGAAACTATAGGTTTATATTCAATTAATTACAGTTACCTGTAAAAAATTGTAATATTTTAGTAAAGCGTGATCAATAGACGTTAAAGTTAATAGTTTAGTACTATTATAACGCTTTACAAAATTTGAAAAATAATTTTCAAAGAACAGACCGTTCACTAAGAAGCAACAACTACTTCTCGGGCTTTATGCCCCTACAGACATTGAATTACACTTCTAAGTTAAACAGGGTTGGTATGATCGGTTTGTAATTAGAAGGGTCAATGAAGATTTGGTTTTTCTTCAGGTTCCTGAAGTGGTTAGCGACATGACATAAGGAGGTAGTCCAAGTAGCACGTCTGAAGGTTCAGCAAATCTGATGGATAAGTTTATGGAGATGATGATAAGTGAAGTTTTTAAAATTGCTTGAAAGGTCTACCAACGCTCATGAAAGTAAAGAATTCAATATTATTCCCGACTTTAGTAAGAGTATAAACGATTTCAATGGAGAGAATCTGGGGAAACCTGCTATGGATTGGCTTAATAGTCTTGGGAGAGCAGCTGTTCTACACAATTGGCCAAAAGAGTTTATCTTGGAAACAGCTAAGATTCATGTGATTGACACAGCCAGAAAATGGTTCTCTGAATGGGCTTCTAAATTTAGGAATTTTGAAGATTTCCAAATTTTTTTAAGAAAATTTATTATTTTAATCTGGGTAAAGATGATGTGGGAGAAGATGAAGAAAAGAAGGTAAAACAGAATCGGTGTATTATTATTTTCAAGATAAGGTGTCGCATTGCAGCAGTTGAGGCTATGATTTTGATGAAATCAAGGAGCAAGTAATTGTAGGACTACAAAATAAAAATATAATTTCTGGTTTGATGGCTACAGATTCAACAGATACCGGTGAATTATTACATAATTTTGTGAAATTCGATGAAATCAAGAATAAAGCTAATTTTAATAACCACAATAAATATCAAGCTCATCGAACAGAAATAAGAATTATTTGGATGATTCTGATAATGATAGTAAATATTCTACAGAAAGTACTAGTAATGAAACAGAAAATGTCAATTCTATAAGGGAAATTCAAGAAAATAATAAAAAATCTAGACTGATTTGCTATAAATGTAAAGGAAGAGGACATATGAAATTGTCCACAAATTACAAATCAATCTTCAGCTGCTTCTATCGTTTTACATGGAGGAAGTTCAAGTGATATACAATCTTTGGTTTATGATAAAAATAATGAAGTTGATTATCCAAAAACTCATTAGATCAGTAAATATTGATCATCATCTAAATATAACGGGATTTGTAGATCGAGGTAGTGCAGTTTGTTCAATAAAAGAAAAATTTATTTGGGTTTGGAGGCCAGACCGTGGAGAGTAAGAAAATTACTGTTTGTATCAAGTTTGGGTGACGTTGAGGAGGAAATTGAAGCTTTGGTTGATTCCAATATTTAATCGGTATATACAATTATAGAAAAATTTTAACTATAATAGGTAAACGTTTTTTCTTTTACATCATAATAGCTGAAATAAGGGAAGAAATAGTTGAATAGATGAGGCTTTTACTTGATGAAGATCCATACTAAATGATGAAATAAAACAATTTAATTTGTTTAAATCTCTGACGTTCAAAATAAAATGGAGATTTTAACAAATTAAATTGAAGAAATAGTTATTTATACTATATATAAGGGATGTGAGTAACATTTACTAGTAAATATACTCACATCCCGTGGAGTATATAAGATTTTTTCTCCTCCCCGCAGAATTTATCATTGGATTTTTATTAATTTAATTCGATACTTTTACGCATGAAATTATGGACAGCTTTGACCGGTTTCTATAGCAGCATAAACATATTGTTATTATTATTTTATCAACAATGCCAAGCTGTCAGTTTATTATCAAAACTTGAGAGAAATTGAAGTTATTGATTTGTATAACAGCCTAATGGATATAGAAGAATCAGCAAATATCGCTTGTCTGTCGCTGCTGCCAGAAAAATCAAGGAAGAGGAATGAAGCAACGTATCAATACTTCAAGAAATGGTGCCAAACAAAGACTGCTACTGCAATTGCAGAAACCGTGCTTTTGGTGTACTTTAACGAAAAATCTGCTATATTAAAGTCTCCATCAAGCTTATGGTGTGAATATGGTGTGAAGGCCACCCTTTTCATAGAGAAAAACATAGATAGTTCCAAGTATCCTAAACTTCGAGCATTTTAAAAAAGAAGAAATGACGGATATAAACCCGAAAAATCTAATGTATTTGTTGGTGAACATGCCCTATTGTTAGACGAAAAAAATACTCCCAGCATCAACATGTTGATTTATACAAATTCGAACTATTTGCCTTGATAAAACACTGTTCTATGCCTAAAGCTACGTCCACACCGAATGCAGCACATACGAACATTATGTTTATGTTGCTTGTTCCTGGAACTTCTTATGAATGTTGCCAAAAGTTTATTTAAGTACCTCATTGTTTGCTGTTCAGCTACAAAAGTTCCTATAAGTTACTTGTTTCCATATTTAGCGGCAAAGATCAAAGGAAATATAGAAACATTGGTAAACATTTTTTGTTTCTCAACGGTATTTTTATCAGTGTGGACACTTTGTTGCTTGTTCCCAAAACTCGAAACTTGTTGGTGGGATCGAAGAGCTATTTAGCCAGTATTGTTTTGCACGTGGTCGGTGTTCTGATTGAGCAAGTGATTAAACGGAAATTGTGGGAATAAAGTTGGTAAGGTATACTTTTATTGCCTAATATTTATTTGTATGTTGTTAATAGTATTGGGGAAGTATGTTTAAAATAAAAAAAATGGGATTATTTCACTTTTATCGCGTTATATAAGGCATATTTGAGATTTTGTTTTGTATTCTCGGCTACAGATTCATTAGGCGCAGGCGTGGGCCGGGGAGGCATCTATCCATACCAAAAAGGAGAGATGCCGCACTTTTTGGTACGGAAAGATGCCATAAAATTCATTGCACTTCAGCCATTGGACAAATCATTTTTCGGTTCTCTTAAGATCTATTGGAATCAAGAAGCCAAAACATGGATGCTTAACAATCCCAGCAGAAACTTGTCGAGATATCAAGTAGGAAAAATTTTGGGAAAGGCGTTGATGCGGGCTGCCACAGCAGCCAATGCCATTTCTCGATTTAAAGGTACCGGCAATTATCCACTTGATGAAAATGCTATTCCTGATCATTTCTTCGCGATGGCCGATGAAGCAACAGCAAATGCAGGCCAAAATAATGTTCCCCATGAGGAAACAGATGAGAACTCAGATGAAATATCTTTACCTCCAGTGGTAACAACTCCACGTCGCCAGTCTGGTGATTAAACATATTTGGATCATGAATTCCCAATTCAAGAAATAAATGAAAATCATACCCCACAGAAAAATAATGATTCCCTAGAGTCCCAGCCAAGTACATTAAAGACGACATAACTCCCAGTAAATTTTTAAAAGATATACAGCCTATTGCAAAAATTCCATTATCATTTAACAAACGGAAGCAGTCGGCTGCAGAGCTAACTTCTCCTGAGAATATTTCAGAAAAGAGATATAAAACAGAGAAAATTGCTAAATCAAAAGCAACAAATGAAAATAATAATAAAGTAAAAACAGTAGCAATAAATAAAAACAAAAAACGAAAGAAAATAAAGACAAATGACACATCCGAAAGCGAAGATGAGATTACCTTATCCGATTAAAAAAAATCCTGAATATTCTAAGCAAGATACTGACAAAAATATTTTTGCGTGGAATGTTTTGAAGATTTCAGTAAAACCTCCAAAACAGTTGACTGGATTTGCTGTATAAAGGTGGGAACAGACCAAGCAAACATTGTTGTGCAACAGTTGAAGAACAGGTAGGCAACTGTTGGCTAGCTTGTTTCCGTGGGGAGAAAACATTTTCGACAAACTGTTGGGCAACATCGACCAGCCTGCTTTCCCCGGTGTTTGTCCAGTGTTCGTTCATGCAGGCACCATGAGCGACGAAAGAAGATGCTTTACTCGCGTAAGAAGATATATCCTCCGGAATTTTGACTCCTGGATCCTGGCGAAACGAACCAGAACCCTCAGGAACATTTTTAAATGTAAAGAGAATTGGTAGAAAAGCAACCAGAGTAGCACATGAGGTCCGGGAACAATTCGCGCGTTATTTTTCAACCACTATAATATTGTTTGTGTTAATGTTATAATGATTCTGTGAAAACGCAATAAAAAAATAATGCTTACTCACCTCGACTTGAGTATCTCTCGTATGTCTCGGCTTATTCTTGTCTTTTAAAAACATTAAATGTGTATACCCAAACCAATGAGAGACATACAATTCACTTGTTCCTTGGCCGGATTTTGTGGCACTTTTGATACATTCTCGTCTGAATTGATTTTGCAGAACTTTCCATTTTCGCTCACATTCTTCCCGCGAAAGCCCTACAGCTTCAGCTAAGTTATTGAATGCATCAGTACGTTTGTTTTTGTTTTTATACATCTCATTTCCGGGATTCCATATATTCGGAAAATCCCTCACAACATCTATCAAGATCAGAGTTTGCTCTTCGTTCCAGTTCGACATTTCAATAACCTATGAATACTCTTCCGATACGATTCGTCTCACTGCTCGAATGGGCATGAACTACTTACTTATTAAAATGTAAAATTGACCCGTATACGCGTCTACACTGTTCGGCAACATCTCCTTTGAAGTACCGCCTCGGGAGCGAACACCGACCATCAGTTCGGCAACAGCTGCACAACTGTTGTGCAACTGTTGCGCAACACGTACACACTGTGTAAACTTGTGTGTTTCTCGAGTGTTGTTCCACTGTTGCACAACAATGTTTGCTTGGTCTGTTCCCACCTTAAGATGCAACAACTGGTTGCATGAGACTTGTACCATGTACTTGAACACTTGTAACTCATGAAAACGTGCGGAATTACTAGAAAAATTTTCGGCATCTCTCCCTTATCGGAATTAACATTGGCATCTCTCCGCATGGCTATAAGCATCTCTCCGTACCTGGGGGGAGAGTTGCGAGTTGCCGGAAAAACACTTTTTCTTAGATATTTTTTTTTCAGTAGTAGAGTATTTTTTATGTTGTTTAAAGGCCAATATTTCTATAAAAAATAGATTATAGAATGATTATATGTTTTTTGAAATAAAATTTTTTTGTTAATCGAGTTTTTACATTTTTTTCACAAAAAGTGCGGCATCTATCCGTATTTTACAAGACCATTACCAAAAACAGGATTTGTGGGTGGAGATATGTAAGGAGATTGGCGATGGTGTTAGTGTTGATGAAGTTCGTTGCAAGAAACCGAAGTGTTAATAGGAGGTGTTCCAATGGAGATATAGCAGCTCAATAGTTCGTATCTTCTTTTTGAATTAAAGGTGTAAATTTGCAGAAGAAGACTTATGACACTATGTGACTTTCTGTCTAAAAGACTTGATCTAGTCCAACATTTACGGACTCGTTTGTAAAATAATTACAATTACAGCTGCTGCTGCTTGTAAATCTTCGTCGCACCACATTGTTTAGAACACACTGCACTGGTGTAGACACAAAGTTCCTGTTGCAGTAACACAACGAAACATTCACAAGAATGAGTTACCTTGATGTGGACAGAATGCTTACTGTTTCCATAAACAGGTTGCGGCAACCAGCAACAAAATGTTCCTCTATGTTTCTTTGGTGTAGACATGGCTTAACGACTCTTTGTCGTACTTTTGGAAATACAAATCTGATATTCTCAATAGTTTATAACGAGATATATAGTGAAGTATTCGAGCTAAGGTGGCGGATTGTTTTTTGAAATTTATATATTTACTAAAATAAATATTAATATAAATCGCACATGTAATGTAAAAAGAATTATTTCGAATCATAATTTCAGTGAGTCTTCGTAACTGTCCTCATGCCTATTTGAAAGTGAGTAATTTCATCTTCAGGCGCCAGAGTGTAATTGTACGAATATTGCAACTTTTAGAGTAATAGCTATTATATTTCTGCTAATTTATAATTTTTAAAAATTTTTAAACTGTGCTATGTTCAAACGTTTAAAACAATTTGTTGACTTTTTATTGACTCATCGCGACATCGACGTTATCATTTACGGAAATAGTTTAAACTATTGAGTTAGCCGACGTCCGAATTTCAAAAGTTGACAGAATATATATACTTGTGATCTACTTAGTTGGTATTTTTGTGAGGTTTGATAATAGTGTGTAACAAATTTAAGAGGTTATGTGGACGATGGACGACTTAAAATAATGATTTTGATTTTGCCAGTAATACTGCTACCTAATAAAAATTAAATTAGATTATCCGGGAAAAATATTAATAGTGCGTGGTGTGTGTGTGTAGTGAAAAAGTTGTACATTATGATGAAGACTTCAGCTGATTTCACATACATATACTGATAACGAAGAATGAATAATTTTGATTTAATCAGGATTTTTGATTTGGAAATATGAAAAAGGTCCTTATATATTAACCAGTATTTGTACAGTTTTTCAGCCGTGCAATTTGCAGCTATCAAATCCATAGGTATGCGTAGTTTTTATGACAGAAATGTGAGTAATTACATTAAATTTAATTTCATCAAAATGTTCAAGAAAATTGTATGTACTACTCGACCAAATTCATTTCAACTGTGAGATTCGGATGCGCGTAGAACACGCGTACGACACTGTCGGCAGCTACCAGTCCTAAGCAGAATATTGCACTGTAAAGATCCATTTGAACTCATAGTGGTACAATCCGCGTAGGAATTTTAATATGGAATTTGAGTCGCTTGTAAAACACAAGATTTTGGGTGCACAAAGTCGTGAAATAGTGCATAATGTTTTTAAATTTATGACATTGGAGGCACAACGTGGTGAGTTATTGGTTCCTTCAGCGAAAATACATGAAAGGGTTGCACAAGCAGTCGGTATTAGCCTAAGCACTGTAAAATCTATAGTTAAGCAAAGTAAAAATATTGATAAGGGTGAAGCTTCGTCATTCAGTACAAAACATAATAAAGGTAAAACACCGAAAAAGACAAAAATAGATGATATAGATACAAGAATATTACGAGGAATTGTCCACAATTGGTATGTACAAGAAAAAACAGCACCTACTCTGAAACGCTTGTTCCAAAAAGTTAAAGAAGACAGCGAGTTTACTGGTGGTAGAGAAAGTTTGCGTAAGATCTTACATAGTATAGGTTTTCGATGGCGCAAAATAAAAACAAACCGAACATTACTAATGGAGCGACATGACATTAGGCAATTGAGGACAGGGTTTTTAAAAACCATAAAACAATACCGTCAGGAGGGTCGACCAATTATCTATATGGACGAAACATATATTCATTCCTCCCACACTCATGAAAAAGCTTGGTCTGATAATAGTAACGAAGGGCTACGAAAACCAGTGTCTAAGGGGCAAAGATTAGTTATAGTTCATGCTGGATGGGAAAAAGGATTCATACCAAATGCATCACTTATATTTAAGTCAAAATGTAAGTCGGGTGATTTTCATGATGATATGAACTTTATCAACTACAAGAAATGGCTTGAGACTAAACTTATACCAAATTTGCCCCCACGTAGTGTGCTGGTTATTGACAATGCACCATATCACAATGTGCAGTGTGAAAAATCGCCTACATCCGCAAGTCGAAAAGATGAAATGAAGCAGTGGTTACGAAGCAGAAACATCACATTTGCAGATGACATGTTGAAAGTTGAATTATATAACATTATAAAAATATATAAGCCAAGATTTAAAACGTACGAAGTTGACAAAATCTTAGAACAACATGGTCATAATACTTTGAGATTGCCACCTTATCACCCTGACCTTAACCCAATTGAACTTGTTTGGGCATCCCTTAAACAATACGTTGGAAGTAAAAACATCACGTTTAAATTGTCAGATGTGGAAAAGCTATGTAATGAATTTTTTGACAATTTTCCACCACTAGAATGGCAAAGTCGCTGCCAACATGCGCTCAAATGTGAAAAAGAGTTTCTCTGCTTGGAACCAGCCCTTGATATAGTAATAGATCAAATTATTATCAATCTTGGAGATGACGATTCCGATGACGATGATGATTATGATATTGTAAGTTCTGAGAGTGAAAACAGTGATAGTGAGTGACAGATTTGTTTTAAACGGTGTCTCCATACTGTAAATAAAGAGAATAGACGTTTAGATTGTGTGTAATTTAAAACTGATGTCGTTAATGTAGTATTGTGAATATTATTTGTTGACTATAGGCTGCTTTCTTTAGTGTATTTCAGTTTCAGAAAGTTCAGACATCTTTTTGTATACAGCTACAATAGCGGAAAATTTCCTAATTGGATTTGATCAGGTAAACAATTTTAAAAATGTCTATGTGGAATAAATTTCGGTTTTATGTGTACCCAGTGTCATTTTAAATATCTACAATATTTAATATTTAGTTTGTATTCCATCGATCCTTTGACAACACTGTGTTGCGAAACAATTGTAATTGTAACAATGTTAGTACAGTAGAAATTAAGTTTATTAAAAATCGAATTCTATTTAGTTGTGTATTTTCCTCAAGTAAAGGCTACTTCGATTCAGAAATATAAATTGAAATCCACATTTTACACAGTTAATAACTAAAATGGAATTTATTACCAAATTCTCAGGATTTTATTTAGGTAATATTTAACTAACTAAACTTTCTCCGCCGAGTGTACATGCGTTTATTTTGCGGCACTGACATAGTTCGGTCTCGCTTCTTTGTTTGCGCATCTCAGAGTTGAAATGAATTTGGTCGAGGTGTATGCATAACTGTCTTTCGCGATATATCAGTCTGCATGTTTGGGTTATCGGTTGGTTGTCATATACGGAGTACAGTTTTAATTCATATGGGTAGGTATACTGGTTAAATTTCTTCCTAGTTTTTTTCTTTTGATGAGCGTACGATAATGCGGCCAGTTTTCCTTAATAAATTTCATTATTTATTATTGAAATTTTTTTTAGTTACAATCCTGCGTAACTAACGTTACGACATAACAATTTTAATTACATAAAATGCTTGGTTTTTACCTAATTAATTTGGGTTGATCAATATACGCATTGCCGCTGACGTTTAATTGGGGTTATACACATAGGCACATTTTACGTAATAGATTTATTAGTCATAAATGTTTATATGCTATAGTTTAAACATACAAATGTGTCTCAATTATGATCTAAATAAGGTGTGCTTCACGAAGCGAGCCGATCCCAGTCTTAAAATGGATTTGAAACAACCGATATAAAATCCCCTCTAGTCATCACAAATCACGATTCAATATATAACCAAGAGTTGTATTATATCTAAGTATTCAATCCAAAGAATCAATAGAAATAGATTGGAAATTATATGATTTATTTTGAGATTAATAAAGTGAAAGCGAAAATTTTGTGTTTGTATCCATAAATTTTGTACGTCCATAAAAACTTGGCCTCAACAACCCAGCACAACCAGGACTGAGATACCTAAAAATTTTATGCTTTTTATTCATTGAGACGAATTTGAACAGGTAATCATTATCTGTGCATGTAATGAGTTGAGGCCAATTTTATGGATAAATTTTGTTTGGCGACTCTACAGATACAGATAGGCTTTCATATATAATTTTTTCGACTTTTCTGGCAATAAATTTATTCTGCTTCTCTTATTTTTAGCGGGGTAAAATTCATTTCAGTGACTCATTCGCTTTCCATATTATATTTTCTAATAATTTCAATTTAAATTCGGTATAATCAGTAGTAATACTATAAGTACTTCAACTCCCCCAAGGAGCTGGTGGGGGAGCCGAGTAGCGGTTTCTCCTCGGACCTTGCGGGGGGGGAATGCGCGAAACAAAGGACAGCTCAATAGATTCCTGTGGAATGCAGAAATCCGATATCAGGATCTTCAGCGTGGAGAGTGGACTGTTGTCCCGATCGGCTCGTTGATAGCCGGTCGGTCGCCGGAGTCAGCGGGGTTGTCGGAGCAATAGTTTGCTCGTGGAAACCTGCCTGATATAAACCGTATCTAGTGGAAGGTGGTTGATGAGGTATATTCACTAGATGTGGGGGCTTGCCTTAAACAGCTGGCCAAGTGGAAGGAGACCACAATAAAATACCCCTCAAGTCAAGGTGGAACAGCATATGCCGAGGACTGCGTGGTCAAGGGGAAGCTTGATCGCTAATTTGCGGACTCTGGATACCTGGGGACATCCAGTTTAATCACCCTTACTCCTGCATACGGGGCTCTGCGGGAGTGGACCTTATACTTTCCTAGCTACTCGTGGGATAATCCATGGAAAGAAAAAAAAAAAAAGAAAAAGTTGAGCGGGCAAGCACCGCAACCGGGCACAAGTCGGGGCAATGTATCCGCAGTGCCCAAAAAAACTGTAGCATCTCCCTCACGCGCGAGCAGTGTAGAGAAGGCTGTAGACAAAGAGGAGAGGAGAACGTCAGGGGCACCCATACCCTCAACCTCCTCAACTGCTGAGAGTTTTCGGCAAAAATCCTGGAAGAAAAGTAGAAAAACCCCCATCCTTCCTGAACTGGGTAAACCTGGAGGAAGGGACGATCCACTGAGGCGTGGACTTAGTGGAGCGGGGGTAAGATGGTATCTTCGCTTTCTTGAGCAAGGACTTTCACCGGAAGAAGCAAGAAAGAAAGCCGCAGAGCGCAAAAAACAAGGAGAAAAACGAAAGCGGGAAGAGGCGACAGCCCAGTCACCGCAAGTACAAGTGAAAAAGAAAAAGGAGGGCAAAATAGCCATCCCTTCTTCAGCTGGCAGCTATGCAGCTGCAGCTAAAATAATAAGAATGGCGGTTCTCCCTAGGGCGTACCCTGAGACCACTCTCAGTGCGGACGACCAAACCTTGCTGGAGAACGCAATAGTAGAAGAAATGTATGCTGGGTGGGAGCATAAGCTCCATTTTACTGGCATACATTTCAGACCAGGAGTCGTTCTAATCGACTGTGAAACACCACAGACTGCAGAATGGCTCCAGTTGATAATACCACAGCTGAAAAGCTGGAAGGGAGTAGAACTGATGGTGTGCCAGGGAGAAAACATCCCAAAAATGCACACCGCTACGATCTTTCTCCCAAGAAGTAAAGGTGTAGAGGAAGGAAAACTTCTTCGCTTGATAAAAGCACAGAATGAAGGTTTGGTAACAGACCAGTGGAAGGTCCTCAACCTTAAAGAAGAGGGCAAATGCCTAGTCTTGAGGGCAGGAATAGACAATCTATCCTGTCAAAAAATCAAGAACAACGGGTTCACCAAACATTACCGGTTTGGGAAAATCCCCGTACATGGCCTCAAAAAAGAAGAGGGAAGAAACCCTGAGAAGGTTTCTATACCCTCCAAGGCCAGCGACGACTCGAGTAGTGTGAAAAGCCTACACATCTCTAAACTCCTTGGCGAGGAGTCGCCGCTGTCCGAGGAGGGAATGGAGTTTGGGTCGGAGGAAGGGGACAGCACTCTTACAGAAGGGGACAGCACTCTTACAGAAGGGGACATCACCCTGATGAAAGAGGGTAATACCCAACCTGAAAACCAACAGGATGGCGGGGATTAACCTAGCTCAGGTTAATGCTCACCATGCCAAAGGAGCTTCGGCGGTGATCACAAGATTGTTCACTAAGGACCAATGGGGGATGTGTTTGATCCAGGAACCATGGGTCAATAATAACGAGGTAAGAGGATTAGCATGTAAAGATGCTAAAATAGTATATCACGCAGGTAGTGATATACCAAGAACATGTATTATGATAAGGAACAATATTAACTATTTTTGTCTTTCAGAATACATGACTCGAGACCTCGTTCCAGTTCGAGCACTCTTCGAACACAAGAAGGAGAGCAAGGAGATAGTAATAGCATCATGTTACTTTTCGGGAGACGGGATAGCACCACCTCCCGAGGTACAAAGGCTGGTGAAGTACTGTGAAGAGAAGAGACTACCTCTACTCTTAGCATGTGATGCCAATGCACACAATACTGTTTGGGGCAGTAGCAATACCAACCAGAGAGGTGAGCAACTTTTAGAATATATCCTTAATAAAAACCTTAATATTCACAATATAGGGAATACCACCACATTTGTAACAAGGGTAAGGCAAGAAGTTTTAGATGTCACACTGGCAACACAGGATCTAAAACATATAGTAAAAGATTGGAGTTTCGGGCGAACCATCTCTCTCCGATCATAGCATCATAACATTCAAGTTAGAACTAGGCAAACCTGAGGTGAGCCCCAGAAGAAAACCAAGAAAAACAGATTGGGACAACTATAACACCTGTCTGAAAGAAAACCTAGCTCATTTCCAGAGAAAAGAGAGGGCTAAGCACCATCTAGATCTGGAAAATGAGCTTGAGGACTTGAACAGGGCAATAATCGATGCATTTGAATCGAGCTGCCCTCTTCAAGAACAACGAAGCAGCAGAGATTCACCCTGGTGGAATAAACATATGTCAGAATTAAGATCTCAAACCCGGGTCCTTTTTAATAGAGCAAAATTCACCGGAGACTGGCAGAGATACACCGAGGTGAGAAACACCTACTATAAGGAAATTAGAAAAGCTAAAAGAAATAGCTTCAGAAAATTCTGTGAAGATATAAATACAATACCTGCTGCGGCAAGACTTTACAAAGTCATGGCAAAAAGTAGGGTCAACACAGATATGGCTTTGAGGAAGCCAGGCGGCAAATATACCGAAAATGAGGAAGAAAGAGTGAAACTCTTACTAGAAACTCATTTTCCTGGGAGTAGCCCAAATAGGGGAGATAGTCCTCTCGAAGGTCATAACAGACCTTCGAGAGAAATTACTACAATGGCTAAACACATTTGTAGTAACGAAAGGTTAAAATGGGCTATGAACACCTTTTCACCATTCAAGGCACCGGGAGCTGATGGAATTTTCCCAGCATTGCTCCAGCAAGGACAAGACGAAATTCTACCACATTTGGTTAGGATCAGTCGAAGCAGCTTAGAACTGGGTTATATACCAGAAGCATGGAGAAGGGCAATAGTAACCTTCATTCCAAAAGCTGGAAAAAGGGACACAACAAATCCCAAATCCTTCAGACCAATCAGCCTAACATCGTTTGTGCTTAAAACGATGGAAAAAGCTATTGACAATTATATTAGAGCGGAAATCCTAGAGAGACTACCTCTCCACCCGCAACAGCATGCTTACCGGGCAGGCAGATCTACGGGGACTGCACTGGTACACCTGACGGAGGATATCCGAGGTGCTCTAGACAACCAAGAAGCCGTAGTATGCGCCTTTTTGGATATAGAAGGAGCTTTTGACAATACTCCTCATGAGGCTGTCAAAAGAGCATTAAATAGAAGAGGTGTAGACAGCATAACATCCAAATGGATGTCGGAACTGCTCACCACTAGAGTAGCAGAGACGAGGACGAGCAAAGACATTGTCTCCATCTGCACAACCAGAGAATGTCCACAGGGAGGAGTAGCATCCCCATTAATGTGGAGCCTGACGGCCTGCCAAGGATATGCTGATGATATTGTCATAACAGCCAGGGGAAAATTCGAAAATACCCTTTGTGACATCGTACAAAAGGATCTGAACTATACAAATAGCTGGTGTAGGCAAGTGGGACTTAACATCAACCCCACCAAAACCATCTTAATAGCCTTCACTAAGAAAAGAAAGCTCAACCTCAAAACCATTAAACTTGATGGGAGCGAGGTTGAATGGAGACAAGAAGTCAAGTATCTAGGTTTGACTCTAGACAGTAAACTCCTGTGGAATAAACACGAAAAGGAGATTATATGCAAAGCAAAAATGGCTCTAATGGTGTGCAGGAATCTGGCAGGGAGAAATTGGGGGTGCAACCCAAAAATCCTGAGCTGGATGTACACTGCCATAGTGAGACCAATTATCACTTATGGAGCCATTGCGTGGAGTAGTAGAACTAGCCTATTGACAACGAGAGAAAACCTCTCAAAAATTCAAAGAATAGCCTGTATGTGCATTACAAGAGCAATGAGAACATGCCCAACGGCAGCCTTGGAAGTTATTCTCAACCTCACACCACTACATATGGTGGTGGAAAGTGTTGCAGAAAGAACAAGATACAGACTAAGTAGAGAGGGAATCATTAAAAAAAAAACCACCTCCTTACTTCTTAGAAATCAGAAAACCTGGGACATGCCACAAGATGGTATGATGAAAAAGTATAACTTTTCAAAGAAATTCGTTACGGAATTAAGCAACAAGAAGGAATGGGATCCAAATACCATTACCAGACTTGGAAAGAATGCCATTCAGTGGTACACAGATGGCTCAAAAGCAATAGAAGGAACTGGGATAGGAGTGTACGGGCCAGGAACCAAACACTCTGAAAGCTTGGGAAAAACCCCGAGTATCTTTCAAGCGGAAATTCACGCCATAAGAAAGTGTCCCCAGTTCAATATTGATAAAGGATATAGAAGGCAAAGGATTATCATAATGTCGGATAGTCAAGCAGCCATTAAAGCACTGAGCTCTTGTGTAATCAGTTCCAAAATGGTGTGGGAATGCATAGGCAAACTGAATGAACTAGGCGAGAACAATATAGTCACCTTACTGTGGATTCCAGGACACACAGGGATAGAAGGAAATGAAATAGCAGATGAACTAGCAAAGAGGGGGACTGGAACACACTTTTGGGGGCCGGAACCCTTTTGCGGTATCAGCTCCAATGTAATATTGGAAGAAATAGGCAAAGCCGAAGAAAAGAGAAGATCTGACCATTGGAAAGATCTAGTAGGACTTAGGCAATCAAAGATTCTTCTGGGTGATTACAACCTGTTGAGATCAAATGAATGCATAAGTCAAAGTAAAACTGCACTAAGAGTTTTAACAGGCATCCTTACGGGACATTGTCGCCTGAATGGGCACCTGAAAAAGCTCAAAATAGTGGAGGAAGAAGAATGTAGATTCTGTGGTATGGAAGAAGAAACTTCCATCCACATACTTGCGAACTGCACAGCAATTCAGAATCCTAGGGCACAACACCTTGGAGATTACTGGATAGAAGAGGGACATTTTCCTAAGTTGAAGCCTGCAGATATCCTAAAATTCCTCCGGGAAATAGGACTAAAGGAGCTACTAGTCTCTGAGACTTTCCTCAGGAACTAAGTAGAAGTAAGGGGGCACAATAGATCTCTTAGTTGATATATTAATAGTACGCTGCAGTTAAATTTGATTTAAAAATGGTTCTAACAACGGAAGAAAAAGTGTTTTTGGTAGAGCATTATTTTCGTTAATACGGAAAATAGAATAATTTCTCGGGGAACAGACTTCGAATATCCTTCTCATTCACCTGATCTGACGCCACCTGACGCATACATTTGGGGCATAATGAAGGACAAAGAAAATCCGCCGGCGAATATTGCCGAACTACGGGAAAGAATACAAAATATTTTTCGGCAGTTACATCAACCACTTTTTATAAATATGTTTATTGACTTACAAAATCGATATGAAGCTTGTTTGCGTCGAAATGGTGAACATTTTGAACACTTACATTACAGAAATTAAAAATTAATTTTTATTTTTATTTTCGGTACTGTTTATTTTGGCGGATACTGTACTTCAAAATAATCAGGTTATACATCGATAACTTGTTGCATAATTACAAAGAGTGTCAGTTTGATAGTTTAAATAATCCGACCGCGTAGCGGGAGAATTATTCTGTCAAACTGACACGATTTGTAATTTCGCAGGAAGTTTGAGATGTATAACCGTATAACCGCTGAGGAAAACATTCTCATCATAGGTATAAATAAAAAAGTGGGTAGATATTATTACTTCATTTATTAATAAGGCATATTATGTCACAAATAAATCTACCATATGATTATATCCGTTCCAGTGCCATATGAAATCCATTTTCTGGTGATAGAGAAAATATATTTTTAACCAATTTCATAGGTATATCTGTCTTCTTAACAGGAACAATCTTAAAGTGTTTTAAAAGATAAAAAAATATTACTTTTGTTTCTAATAAAGCGTATCTAGATCCAATGCAATTTCTCGGCCCAAGACCGAAAGATAGGAAGCTATATGGATCCATTACTCTTCCTGGATGAAATATTTCAGGTTGTGGAAAATTTGGCGGATAGTGGTGAATTCCATATACTGGAATAATAATGGAAGACCCAATATCCAGTTGTACTGGTACTTCGTCAGGCTTAGCAGGTTTAATAGTATAAGGTTTGGTACAAATCCTTTCTATTGCTGGCTGCACTGGCCATTTTCGTAAAGACTCTATAAATAAATGAAGACGTAGAAATATGATGTAATATTTTTCATGATAATACCTGTAACTACTTCATCCATAAATTTCATTTTAATCAATGCATCGTACGTTATCTGATTCTTGCAGTTCACATAAGTTTCTTCGATTTCTTTTCTAAGTTTGTTCTGATCATCTTGGTAAACACATAAAGTATAAGCCATAAAGCTTATGAGATTGGAAACTGAGTCAAAGCCACCAAAAAAGAATACTAGAGCTTGTGCGATGATGTCTTCATTTGTAATATTTGGAGTTTCTTCGACTAAAAATCAACAATACAATACAATACAATTATTAAAATTGAAAATCTTTTTATCATAAGTCTATCAGGATATCGGGATATTGAGAAGGAAACAATGAAGAAGCTAGGAACATCGCGAAGGACCGAACAATTGTACTATAATATGGTCTAGAACTCTGCTGAGTCGATAAGATCTTGAATATACAGCGTTGCTGAAAAGTCTCGCACCAAGGGATTATCTTTGAAACGAATAAAGAGAGTTATGAAATTCTAGGACGATTAATGAGACTTTATTCTACATATTTTAGAGCAAATGTCAAATGTTTTAGACATCTGCGTTTAGCCTCCATCTTGAATTTTTTGAAATGGCAGCCTAGGTCTTTCCAAAAATAATAGCAATGTATCACTTTAATACAAAATATCAGTTTTATTTTTCTAAATTAAATTATACTGTACCAATGATATGAGCTAGTAAGTTTTTAACATTATCAAAAAACAATAGTAGGCATTAAGAAGGTCAACCACATCATTATTTTTGTACAAATTTTTAAAACTGATACTAACTTCAAATTAGCGCGAAGTTTAAAAGTAAATAAAGAATAATGGCATATTTATCGGAAAAACAACGAATCGAAATCTTAATGTTAGTTGGATATGGTGGTCGCAAACGTCCCCATTACGAAGTAGCTCATTTTTTTAACGATTTAAATTCTGAATGCTCTCCTATAAGTAGAAATACAGTGACGAGATTAATGAACAAATTTAATTAAACTGGTAGTGTAATGAATATTCCAAGGTCTGGTAGACCGAACTGTGCAGCTAATGAAGATAAAACTTTAAATGTTCTATTAGATATTCAAGAAAACCATAAAAAATTTATTGGCAAGAAATCATGGTATTTGTAGACAGTCTATACAAACTATTCTGCATAAAAATAACTTTTATCCGTATAAAGTTGAAAATCTCCAAGAATTGGCCGAGGATCATTTTGATAGACGATTACAATTTTGTGAAGCAGTTACAGAGAAAATGTGCCACATTTTGCTTGAACGGTTCTGTTAACAGGCATAATTGCCGGTATCTACTGGTCAAATCACAGCGTCCACAAAAAGTTAATGTGTGGGCGGGTTTGGTGAAAAAGTTACCATTTCAAAAAATTCAATATGGCGTCTGATTTTAATAATTATTTCGCCTATAGAAAGCTACATTATCAGCGAGTAGCAAAGGCCATATTTTATTTTATTTTTTATCATAGTCACTTGAAAAACGAGTGGAATCGAAAGATGATGACATTCGTATCATGATATTAATTTGTATCCAACTAAATAGTTTCATAATCAAGGTTGATTATGTACAGGTGAATTCCTTTTTAAATTATTGGAATCGGATCTTTTGCTTAGATGTTACGACGGATATAAAATTTTTAAAAGTAAGAAAGTAAGAAGAAGTGGTCAGATTTCTAGTATTCTATATTTTCAGAGCTACAAATAGGTAATTACCGCCAAGATGTTCCCCTGTTGAATAGTTTGAATCACTTGTTGAATTTTCTCTTCTAGCTTCTAATAGCAAATGAATCATGTCGGGTCGAACCAATCCGTTTTCTTCTCTCATTTTTATTGTTTCTTCTATGATCCCACTAAAAAATTCTTGCGTTTTAGGATCAATAAAATGTATATTAAAGATCTGCAAAGTCACGTTAAGTCGTAAGAGATATAAACCTGTGTCAAGTAATAAACGCATTCATAGTACGATCACAGTAAAGCCGTAAGCAGTAAGCTCGTAACGTAACATTTCTTGGTTTACTGTTTGCCGCTTGTTCGTTCTAGTCACAGTTGCTATTCCTTACCTGCTACGTCTTAACTGCTACTGTTTAATCTTTACAGCTTACGTTAGCGAAACTATGAGTGCATTTAAAGTAAAGTGAAGGAAGTAGTAGAATGGAGTAATTTGAGGTTACCTTTGCTATTTTAGGCATAAACAAGATAATGATAAATCTTATCATATTCCTTATATCTTTTGGGTTAAAAATATTCTTTCCCTCCAAATAAAACTCATTATCTGGATTATTCAGTGAATCAACTTCTAATCCAAACGCAGTAGAAGCAATAATGTCTGTACAAAATCTGGAAGATATGTCCTTCATTTCAATTTCTATTGAATTTTCATTTTTGTTTAAAAAGAATTTTACAAATTTTTGTGCATTTTCCGACATAAGAAGAAACATTCCTTTCATTTTGTTAGTTGTAAATGATAGACTTAAAGTTGATCTCATATTACGCCATTTATTACCTAAAATCAAAATTTGATAGTCATATTTTTATAAAAAAATTTACTATTAGAAAATGTTATGATAAAAAAATTTGTCACTGTGTGTCAATTACCTTTTAGAGAAAACAGATTTTTTGCCCACAAAGGGTCAAGTTTCTCATTAACGAATTCACGATGTTCGTTGAAGTGTCCGAAATCTCTAATTAACATTTGTTTTATTAAATTCACGTCTTTTATTATCAATGATCGTCTATTAAATTGATAAATTCCATAATATCTAAAATTTTTAATAATCAAAAATTATACAAATTTTAAAAAGGAGAAAGTACACTATAGTTCCTCACGTAATTGCCTCATTTCAATTGCAGGCATAGCCGTACCTTCAGGTAGGGCTGTCAGTAGGTATGATATTAAATGAAAACCATGATTGCAACAAAGACTAGCCAGATAATACAATATCAATTAATAATAATACGTTCACTAGAGAGTCAATTATAATAATATTTATAATAATCAATTATTTTTATATTATGATGTACCTACTAGAACTACAGAACCTTTTTACAATATTAGTTATCGGAAAATGAAAAATCTGATAAATTTTCATCTGGTCCGAACTTTATAACTATTGGCTCCATTAAATTGTCTAATTTCCACATTTGCAGCTCTTCTTTGATTACATGTTCCATGCATTTTCGCCAACTCTCTTCATTAACTAGATCCAGAGCTTCTTCAAAATGTGCACGGATATCTTTAATTTTATATGTGGCATTTTTCATTGTCACCAATCCTTCCATCTGAGCCCATATTAACTCTATAGGGTTTAGCTCACAATGGTAAGGAGGAAGTCGAAGTATGATAATATTCCGGTTTTTTGTCATTTCGTCAATAGTTTATCTTAGGAAACGATGTTTACGTATATTTACAATTGCCAGCAGTTCTTTTTTAACATATCCTCTTTAAATGTAATTGCTTTATCTAAAAGCCACTGAATGATTTCCGAGCGGTGGTAGGCAATTTCTCACATCCCCTTGAATGCTAAGAAGGGTTGTCCAAAACAATTACGGAGTTGGGCGGAAATAGAGTTATCATTTGTGATAAATAGTCCTCAAAAACATCAGCATTCATATGTTCGTGATAGTCTCCTGTGTGAAATGACTCAAATGCTAACAAACCATCTTACAAAAACCTATCTGTACTTTCAATATGCGTAATTATCACTCGTTTTTCTTCTCCATTTTCATTGCGAAAATCGCTTATTGATCGCAAATTATTCCGTCTCCAACATACAATTTTATCTTTTTCGATTAAAAGCGACTTTCTTTTTACTTTTTCACATCTAAAATTTATCTCTCGCAGAATTTTCCACAATTTATCTCTTCAGAAATAATTAAGAAACCCAAATAAGCTATTATTGAGTCAGAACTATTTTTCGTGAGAAGAACTTCACATTATTTTAGGATATTGCTCAAATATAAAATTCACAATTATTGAGATTTTTAGAATCACAAGCAGGTACAAACCCTTTACAAGGGTTTATTGCTCTCTCCCCTTTTTCAAATAGAGTATAGTTATACTCTATTCTGTGAACTTACACTGGTTTTGGATTAACTAAATAAACAACGATTCAACTGACCGAATATTTTAAATAATATTTAGGTTGCTGCTTTGAGTGGGTAACGGCAATTGACAACTCACAAATCCTAAAAAATACTGTAGGTAAATAGACAGATTTAAATTTCATGACTAGGAAATCGGTGACACTCGACACGAAAAAAGTTGGTAATTGTGCAGAACACTGGCTTCTCGACAAAAATTTGTATGACAATCTAATTGCAAACCAGAATGGTTGGTTCTATCTTAACAGATATACCAACCCCGTTTACTTTAGAAGTGTAATTCAATATCAGTCGGGGCATATAGCCCGAGAAGTAGTTGTTGCTTCTTAGTTCTTTAAAAATTATTTTTCAAATTTGTAAAGCGTTATAATAGTATTGAACTATTATTTTTTGACGTCTATAGATCACGCTTTATTAAAATATATGACAATTATTTACAGGTAACTGTAATTAAGTAAAAAATCTATAGGAATTGCTTTTATAATTAATGTGTATAAAGTTAAATTTGTCGGAAGAGCGTATTTTACGGGATAGGGAGTGAATAGGGGTGCTGAGTGGGGTAAAAAAAAAATAGTCTTAAAAATCCCAAAATCATAGATTTCCAAATAATAATTCCAGCCAAAAACGATATATATTTACAGTGTTGCTAGATTTCTGAATAATCCACTAATCAAATGAAATTTAGAAAAAAGGATGCAAAAGCTATTCTACGAAAAATGTAAGTTATATGTTTACAAATTCAATATGTATACTGATATGATATTTTATTTTGTGTATATAATTTTTTTTTATATTTTTATTGTTCGATTTTATGATTTTTGTTTTACCCGGAATAATTTCAAATTTTGCAATTATAAATAACTCTACACAGTGTACTCACCTTTTTTTATGAAAACTCAGATTCTCAGGGTTTGGGTTCATGGGTTTAATGTGTTCTTTTTTTAATGTGCGCGAAAATTCTGTTATTTAAATAAAATTTTTAATAAAGTTTTTAACACCTGATTTGGATTTAAACACTTTTCTGAATACGGTCCTGTGTACTTACCCTGAAAGTGCCCCAGTGATGTGTAACAGAGGTGTTCAATATAGTTGTACCAACTGATAAAAAGAATTACTTCGAAATAGTACTTGGGATAAAACAGTTTAAAATTTATTTTATGAAAATTAATTTTGTGAACATAAATTAGCAAGATAAACGTTATTTCTTACATCAAATAGGAAAATGAAACTTAACTACTGAAAGATGGTCTTTCACTCAATAATTATATTCATACAATGAAAATTATTTTTAATACATGCAATTATGCAACTTTTTATACATTAGTGTATTTACAGTGATACCGTTTTAAATAAGCCAAAACGGAACGCAAAATGGACGATACGGTTGTATCTGCAAAATATCTAAGTTCCTTTTATATATACTCACAAGTGAGTTTTTTATTTGAAATTGAAGTTTATTAAATACCTTTTATCTTCTATTATTGTTGAAAAATGAATGATCACTTCTTTCCTGTTTTAGACCGCTCTGGGCCTTTGTGAAGTAACCTCCAAAACGAAAAGCAACACAACTCCAATGCAGAATGCCTCTTGATGAAATTTGATATATGGTTTATTTAAATTTATTTACTTACGAAGATCCCTTGGTGTTTATTTTCTTCAGGAACCGTGTTACAAGGTTAGTTAAACTATTTTCACTATTAATTATTTTATCAAATTTACAAACTTTTTTCACTGAACGATATAACGTGCTTCTTGTAGAAAATTCATTTTTGAAAAGGGACGACGCTTTCTCTATCAACAAGTACCTAACAACCCATTTCCTTTTTCTTCCTTAGCATCAAACTGCCTACTATCTCTAAAAGTAAATTCTTTGTTTGATTGTCATTGACCAATCAAATTAACTTATAGTTGTTCATTAAATAGATTTTATTATATTCTTTGATAGATTTAATCTTTTTTAAAAGAAAGCATCATATTTTAAATTTCTAAATGAAATATTTAAGTTTAAATCTTTTATTAATTAAATTTTTAAATGATTTGACATATTCAATTTAGGTTGGTAATTTTCCTATTCTAGCTGACAATTCTATGTTCAAACCAGTCATACATCAGATGATAAATACTTTCACAGGTGTCATAGATCTAATAACTGTATTAAAAGTTTTTCTATTTTAGATTCTAACATAATACGAATAAAATTTCGTAATGCTTTTGGACAAATTTAATTTTACATGGAGAAAATCAAGATAATACATAAAAACCATAAACATTCCCGTTTAAAGGTGGATCTTATATTTGATACCAGGTGATTTGTTTGAGTTTTCTTTATACAATTGAATTTTAGACTTTATCCATTGTATGTATGTACGAGGTACATTATAAATTTTGAATTGATTGATTTTAATTTGAATCATTTAAATAGTTTTCCTTTAATATTCTATAAATATTGAAGCTTTTATGTTAGAAGTAACTCGTTTTGGTTATGTACAATGTGTAGTGTTATTTTTCATATCAATACATATCGCTTCCCGACCCAAATTGACACAGATCAAAGTGTATATCTGGTATTTTGAGTCAATTTTTGCAGAAAACTGTTTAAAATTACTGTAGAATGGATTTTCTGCAAGTTGCTGTAAGCGCTACAAACTCAACTTGTTATTTGGTATTAAATTATAATATTTTCAATAAAAAAATAAAAAATTAGTAGCAAGGCGGAACACAGTGTGCCTTGGGCCTCACAAAACAAACAATCCGCAAGGAGACGAGGAACTGGTTGAGAAATCAGCACCTCGCTCACTGGAGGGCTCTACAGGGTCTCAGGCAGTCCAAGTTCCTATTGAGGGGATGGACTCATGGACATGCTAGAGCTGCTCTAGAACTACCAAGGAGTAGGTTAAAAAAGATAGCAGGACTCCTAACATGGCACTGCTGTCTGAGGAAACACCTCTGTAATCTAGGTGTAGAGGAAAGTCCCCTATGTAGGGGTTGCGGCATGGCTGACGAAACGTCGGACCTTCTCCTCGTATATCCACATTGGGCTGTGCTACGCAGGCGAATCTTTGGAGTCCCTGTTATGGCCCCCAGGGACATAAGCAGGCATCCACTGAAGAGGATTGAGTCCTTCATCGAGGGACTCGGCTTCATGGAAGCGTAAGTAGCAGGAATGGCACAATGGGCCCGCCAGTGGCCTCAGTGTCGGAACCTTGGCTTGAGTTTTTCTTGGCCAAGGTTCGCCTGACTAAATTAGTAGTAGTTAGTAGCGTAACCACAAAATACGAAGAGAGAAAAGTATTAAAAATAAGATAATACTGGAAATCTGAGAACATCGCAATTATAATATGGCGTTTTAAAACAGATCATTGGTTAATGTATCGAGTGGGGCAAGGCAAATGATGGAAGAAGGTATACAATGTTGAAAAAATGGCCGCGTAAATTCTCTATAAATAGATTATAAAATTTAATTAATAAAGCATTTTATGAATGGTGTAATAACGAATTAAATTTCTTTAACAAAATAAAAATAATCATACTCCTTCTACCAATCTATTAGTCGTTTCGAAAGTATCAGTAAAATATTACCAAATAACCATAATTTCTAATTATAAATATGGCAACACCGCCTAAAGACAAATTATGGTATAAGATGGTCTTCAGTTGTTGTCCGAACCGTACGGCACAAAATTGATTGAAAATGACGCGTTTCTAAGGAAACTTCTAATGCCCGTCAGCGACAAAAAAAATAGTTTGCATTGTGATGAATATGGAGATACAAAACTTTTTGCCAAAATCGAGAAGCCTGACCAAATCGTTAATTAACATCAAGTGATACCTTAACTAATAGGTATATCTTTTAAAATCGCGACATAACTAACGGTTAGCCTTCTCCGGTCGGTACCCACCCAAAGTAGAGGTAATGGATTTTGAGATGAGCCCTGCGTGATTCCGTCGCAGAATACCAGATTGCGTTCGAAAAAAAAGTTACTACCCATCCTAATAAGATCAGCGCTTAAATTTCATTCTTTGACTGTCCTCCGTTCAGGTTGTTTCGACTCCGAATCTTTTAATAGTGCAGTACATTTTGTTTCCTTTTTAGTTCCTTGTAGTTTAGTTAAGATTTTTGTAGACAATAATTTGTGAAAATATTTTGTTTAGTGAATTAATTCACTTGACAGTAAGGTATGTATTAATTTATTTTATTACGTGTTTAAAATTTAAAGTTTGATTTTTGGCATGTTATTACCTAATCAAAAAGAATGTTATTTTTACATGGGACATTGGGCAGAATAGTATATTACATAACGTGTGCGGAAAGTGACATTTTTCACACGAGTGGGAAATATTGTAGCACGAGGCATAAGCCGAGTGTGAAAAATCACTTTCGCACAAGTAATGTACAGTATTTTTCCTACGACCACGTGATAATTTCACCAAATAATGTGTAATCAACATCTGACATATTAATACACAAAATGTTACAATTAAAGTCAACATAATTGATTTCAAGAAATAACAATAACTATCATTAGTAACAAAAATTTAATTAGTTATAGGTAGGTTATTACAATCAATTCTTAATTATTGTATATATGTCATTGTCAGTATCCACGATATTGTTATGCATGTCTGGGATACGTTGTTATTGTAGATAGTTCCAGGTAGGTAGGTATATAAACTGACCTCACAATTATTGCGCTTCACATTCACTAATCAGAATAATTTTTTGACATTTCTCACAATTTGTCAAAGCCTGCTTTTTATATATTATAATAAATACCTATAAGATGATTACATTTTCAGTTCAGTATTAATGTTGGTTTGGATTAGTTGGTACAGCATCGGACTTCTGACGAAGAGTACGTGGGTTCGATCCCCGACCGCGTTTTAAATTTTTTTTAATCAAGAACATGAAAAAAATTTCACTTTTCAAATAGATCGCTTCAAATTTAGATATTACATAGGTAAATCTAATTAAAAATTATATATTTGACAGCTTGACAGTGGTCAATCTTAATAAAAATTATACATTTGACTTATTATCCGCAAGCGTGCGGAAAGTTACTTTCCGCTCATGTGTGGAAAGTAATTCGCACGCTAGTTTGATATAAGCCACTTTCCGAGGTACTGTATAGTGCGATATACGTTACTTTCCTATGTGGTCGTAGGAAAAATTTTTTTTAATTGATGCATATGTAAAACTTGAAACTATAGTTTATATTCATATATCTTTATTTTGTGTATTAATTTTTTAAATCTTTTGTTCTAGAAAAGACCTGGAAACATGAGTGGTTCCAAAAAAGTTATACATAGTCAAGGTCGACAAATAATATACAGTGTATATAAATTTATGAAGGCAGAAAAAGAACAGAAAGACCTAGATGTCCCTCTGTTCAATTTGAATGAAAGAGTAGCTAAAGCTTGTGATGTTTCTAAGGCCACAGTGAAACGTATTGTGAGCGAAGCTAATAAAAAATCGCCTGGTGAACGCTTCGAATCACCTAGGAGAAGCGTCAACAAACCTTCAACTTCCAAAGGATCCGTTAATGGATTTGAGGAAGAAATAATTCGAAGAATTATTTATTCTTATAGTGCTATTCATAAAAGAAGACCTACCATGAAAAGAATTTTTGAAGAAGTGAGAAATGAAGAAGGGGTGAACTTTACTGGTAAAATTGATAGTTTCAGAAAATTGGTTAAAAGAATGGGATTTAGATGGAGAAAAACTGAAGATAAAAGGAAAGTTTTAATGGAGACATATGACATTAAAGCTAAAAGAACTGAATACTTGAGAAAGTTAAAACAATACAAAGAAGATGGACGGCCGATTGTATACTGTGATGAAACCTATATCCACAGTTCACATACCGTACCAAAAGCATGGGACGATGGTACAAAGGAGTGTTTAAAATCACCCGTAGCTAAAGGTAAACGGCTAATTATTTTACATGCTGGAGGTGAAGCAGGATTCGTACCCGAGGCACTTACAATTTTTAAATCGGGAATGAAAACCGGAGACTATCATGATGAAATGAATAATACAAATTTTGTCAAATGGTTAAAAGAAAAATTCATTCCTAATGCACCGAAAAAATGCGTCTTAATATTAGACAATGCCTCATATCATAATACACTCCTAGAACCCATTCCAAATTTTTCATGGAAAAAAGATGCAATGCTGAAGTGGCTTGCTGAAAGAAATATATTCTTTCCTGAAAAATCAACTAAAGCAGAACTATTCACAATTATAAAAATCCACAGGCCAGTTTCTAAAAGATATGTAATAGACCAAATTCTATCAGAACATGACATTTTAACGTTGCGTCTACCACCCTATCATCCAGAGCTAAACCCAATAGAAAAAATTTGGGCATTGGTCAAGAACGAAGTAGCTGCCTGCAACATAACTTTTAAAATGGATGATGTATGGAAGTTAACGGAGAAAAAATTTAGTGAGGTAACGGTAGATAATTGGAAAAACATTTGCGCCAATGTAATAAAAGTTGAAAAGGACTATATGGAAAGAGAACATGTCATGGATCAAGTGGCGGATTTAATAATAAACGTAGGAGAGGATAGCCACAGTGAAAGTGAATTTTCGGATGATGAAGACGATGACGACATATAAATTTATATAGTTAAATGCTTATATATATATATAGTTAAATGCTTATAGTTAAGAGCTTTTCATATAATTTTCCCAGTTATATTACATAGGGTTTTTCTAATTTTGATTTTATTATTAAAATCAGGTAGAACATGGTATTATTTCTTTAAGGGGCTAGGGCTCCTAAGTGGTATTTAATAGCTTGTAATCCATAAGCTGTCTAGGTCATTAAAATATCAATTAACTGATTACTTTGTAATCATATATCATTAGTTTGACACTCTGTATTGCTTTGATTTTATTTATCTCTAGACATTAACGCAATTCCCTATAATAAATGTAATTCCGTTGAGTATGTATCATGTTTTAAATTATATTTTACAATAAAATTATAATGTTATTTTCAACATACTTCGCCTGGGCTATAAGAATAAAATCAACCGAAGCGGACTTTTTCAGTTTTCACTTCACGAATTTATTGCATTGTTGCCATTTATATCTACGCAACTATTTACAAGGTTAGGGCTCATCTCAAAATCCATTACCTCTATCAACCTACAATATTTGTAAAAATGGTCACCGAATATAGTTCAGTCATCAAAGCAGATGAAGAAAAAGGTAGGTAATTAAAATACACTCAATATCCTACTACTACCAAATTAAACACGCAATTTAAAATTTCAACGTGTCGAAATCATTCATATTGAAATATGATGATGAATTAAACCAACTCATAATATTAACGTGAGAAAAATAACTTGGTTTCGGCACCGTACGTAGGCAATGAGTACGGTGGTTTCGGGCTTGACGTATGAATACGTGTTCATTAGTTACCTATAGCACATTAATTTTTAGGCAGTGAAGAATGTAATTTTTCCATATTTAGTCTGATCAATAAGTTCAAACTGATGATCATACTAATTCTACGCAACTGTAAAAAAGGAGAGAGGATTCTTTTGATATTTGATGGAGTTACAAATATGCGTAAATGCTTAAAACATGTTTCTTTTAAATCTTACCTGCTTTTGGGAAATTTTCTGATCATATTATTTGAAAAGTCTGCCAAAGTACAACGTTGAAACATCATAAAATAGTTATCCAAAAATGTCTTCAATAAGCTGTCTTGTTTAACTCCATGGTTTCTCCAATATATTAATGGTTGTATACACAAATAAAAACATAATAATAATATTATTATTATTACGAGTATCCAAAACATTTTCGAAAATTTCTGAATATGTTATCAGGAAGCGAAGTATTAACTTTTTCATCAGCTTTAGCTGTTAATTCGATTCTTTCGATTCATTCGGGGTAGAAATATTGAAAATAATTATCCTTAACTAAAAGTAAATACATTAAAACGATACCTTTAAGTTTAAACATCTTAAATAATTGATCTCTTTTTTTAAAGGTGTTAAGTAGTTTTACTGGATTTTTGTTTGTAAAAAATGGTGACATAAAAATGACACGTTCAGAGTTAAGTTTTTTTATTAATACGTACCAATAATTTGCTTTCTGATTAATTTCAATTTTTATGGGTAGCGAATGCGAAATTAGTTGTAATAGTACTTACGTCTATCGCAGTTTCAATATCTGATGTAATACTACTGAAAATCAAATAAACAATTTACAACTAATCATAGTCGCTCCTCTTGCAGTTCTAAATAATTAATCCGTGAAGGTCAATGTTAGGTTAATAATTGAACTATACCTCATTTAAAAACCAGGAGGAGTAATTTGAATTTAAATTGGTAATTCTGTAGATCTCTGATTGGTCAGATTGCAACCAGTTTCAAACAGCACTATTTAGCATTGTGATAATTGACAGTTCTGACTTATATAATATTTATATTTGTTTTTATCATCGTATCCGTTCCCTTGTTATTTCATAATTTTCACTTAGTTTTCCACTCTATTTCGTTAAAACAGTTCTTTTCAGAACTCCTGTTTGTTAAATTTCTGCGATTATGGATCCTTCTACTCCAAGTACCAGTTATTTGCGTAGTCCGCCAAAACCACGAAAACGGCCAAGTCTGACGAGTGAGAAGCTAGCTCCAAAAGTAAATCTGCGACAATTGACTGAGCCGGCAACCGCGCCAATGTGACGGTCGCCTTATGGCCATAGAGATACTACAGATAGAGGCAACAATCCAGCTCGGAACCCGTCAGCGAATAAGAGAGAGATAGAAAGTCAGAGGTTCAGGCTGTCTTTCTCTAATGGCGCGCATACTACAGACAAGAGACAAAAACAGAAAAACCTCTGACGTCTGACTTTTTCTCTCTCACTGGAGTTTAGACGGACATTCCCACTTACACAGCGGCCTATGGCTTGTTGCCTCTATCTGTAGTATCTCTATGCTTATGGCTCGACCAGTTGAGAAAGAACTGAGTTATTTGTTATAATATAATAGTCTTTCATATTCCATATTCAAAATTCGCTGACAAACGCTACGAGGGTCGATAAAATTGAAAACTAAGAATTAAAAAAAATTAATATAGTATATTAAAGTATAAGTGGATATTAAGGTCTTTAAAACACGCACGATTTTTCGAGCACGACGGCGAAATAGAGCAAGTGTTTTAGAGACCAGTTATCCACGAATACTTTACGCTATTTTTTTTTATTGGTGCACTTTGAAATTATAAATACTGGTATCTATTACTACTACAACAACAAGAAATGGAAATAAGAACTAATAATGTAAAATGGATGAATTAGTGATGCTACATCAGTATACCTTGCGTTGTAATGGGAATGAGAAAAACATAAACTAATTTGGATTTTGTCTTTAAGATTTATTGTTGTCACCGCAGTGCATAAAAATGAATTCTAATATCGATTTTTTAAGTAGTAAAGCTGAAATTTGAAAAGTCGAAATATTAATATCTCAAACAATACCAACTCTACTTTCCATTTTCATTTATAAAATTGAAATTGTTAAATATTGTTCGAATAAAGGTTTTGACGTTACAAAGTACTCCTGTCAGATCAATAATAAAAAAATTGTCATTTAGACTTCGTTTCTCAAGTAGTTGATGTTGCCATGGTAACTTTAAAAAACGCGCGTTTTTGAAAGTTCGATTTAAACACGCTGAGGCGTGCTTTATTACGGCAATACCATATATTGATGTGCTTCGTTTAAATTTTGCACAAAGATTAATAATATAATAGTCTTTTATATTCCATAATCAAAATTCGCTGACAAACAATACGAGGGTCCCAAAAATTAAAAACGAATAATTTTAAAAAAATTAACAACTTTCTTTTTATTAGTGCAATGCTATACATTGATATACCTTGTTTAAATTTTGCGCAAAGGTTGATAAAATAATTGTGTTTCATATTGGATATTAAAAATTTACTGACGAAGGTCGAAAAAATTGAAAACTAAGAATTTTAAAAAAATTAACAACTTTCTTTTTATTACTACAATGCCATATATATTGATACCTACCCCTTGTTACTAAATTTTCGACCAAAAATATTGAAAAATGCCAAAAAATATTGAAAAATGACAAAAATCTATAATGGGGGGTTTTTTGGGACGAGAAATCGACTGGCACGATCAGTTCTTTGATAAAATCATTATTTCGCCTTGAGTCATGAAATTTCCGAAAATCCACTTTTTAAAACAAAAATTACTCATAACTGAACTATTTGAAGAGATAGAATTTTCTAGTCTTGACCAATCGATTCAGCGGAAAGTTTTACACAAATTTTGAGTTGATATTTTCGAGTATTGAGAGAGTTAGGAGAAAGCAATTTATATCGCGAAATATTCCCATACCCATTAGAAATACCTTGTTACTAAATTCTCGACTAAAAAATTTAAAATTGCTAAAAATCCATAATAAGGGGTTTTTTGGGACGAGAAATCGACTGGCACAATCGGTTTTTCGATAAAATCATTATTTCGCCTTCAAATAGAGTCATGAAATTTTCGAAAATCCACTTTTCAAAACAAAAAATACTCATAACTCGACTAATAGGAAAGATAGAACGTTCTAGTCTTCACCAATCGATAGAGGGGACAATTTTACATATTTTAGTGAATTTGGAGTCCATATTTCCGAGGATTAAGGAAAATAGAAAAAATTAATTTGTATCGCAAAATATTTCCATACCTACCCCTTTGTTCTAAATTTTCGACCAAAAAATTATAAAAAATGCTAAAAATTCGTAAAGAGGGGTTTTTTGGGCCAAAAAATCGACTGGAACAATCAGTTTTGTGATAAAATCATTATTTCGCCTTTAAATAGAGTCATGAAATTTTCGAAAATCCACTTTTCAAAACAAAAAATACTCATAACTCGACTACTAGGAAAGATAGAACGTTCTTGTCTTCACCAATCGATAGAGGGGACAATTTTACGTATTTGAGTGAATTTTGTGATAAAATCATTATTTCGCCTTTAAATAGAGTCATGAAATTTTCGAAAATCCACTTTTCAAAACAAAAAATACTCATAACTCGACTACTAGGAAAGATAGAACGTTCTAGTCTTCACCAATCGATAGAGGGGAATTTTTTACATATTATAGTGAATTTTAAGTCCATATTTCCAAGGATTAAGGAAGTTAGAAAAAATTAATTTGTATCGCAAAATATTTCCATACCTACCCCTCTGTTCTAAATTTTCGACAAAAAAATTATAAAAAAATGCTAAAAATTCGTAAAGAGGGGTTTTTTGGGCCGAAAAATCGACTGGCACAATCAGTTTTGTGATAAAATCATTATTTCGCCTTCAAATAGAGTCATGAAATTTTCGAAAATCCACTTTTCAAAACAAAAAATACTCATAACTCGACTAATAGGAAAGATAGAACGTTCTAGTCTTCGCCAATCGATAGAGGGGAATTTTTTACATATTATAGTGAATTTTAAGTCCATATTTCCAAGGATTAAGGAAGTTAGAAAAAATTAATTTGTATCGCAAAATATTTCCATACCTACCCCTCTGTTCTAAATTTTCGACCAAAAAATTATAAAAAATGCTAAAAATTCGTAAAGAGGGGTTTTTTAGGCCTAAAAATCGACTGGCACAATCAGTTTTGTGATAAAATCATTATTTCGCCTTCAAATAGAGTCATGAAATTTTCGAAAATCCACTTTTCAAAACAAAAAATACTCATAACTCGACTAATAGGAAAGATAGAACGTTCTAGTCTTCACCAATCGATAGAGGGGACAATTTTACATATTTTAGTGAATTTTGAGTCCATATTTCCAAGGATTAAGGAAGTTCGAAAAAATTAATTTGTATCGCAAAATATTTCCATACCTACCCCTTTGTTCTAAATTTTCGACAAAAAAATTATAAAAAATGCTAAAAATTCGTAAAGAGGGGTTTCTTGGGCCGAAAAATCGACTGGAACAATCAGTTTTGTGATAAAATCATTATTTCGCCTTTAAATAGAGTCATGAAATTTTCGAAAATCCACTTTTCAAAACAAAAAATACTCATAACTCGACTAATAGGAAAGATAGAACGTTCTAGTTTTCACCACTCGATAGAGGGGACAATTTTACATATTTTAGTGAATTTTGAGTCTATATTTCCGAGGATTAAGGAAGTTAGAAAAAATCAATTTGTATCGCAAAATATTTCCATACCTACCCCTCTGTTCTAAATTTTCGACAAAAAAATTATAAAAAATGCTGAAAATTCGTAAAGAGCGGTTTCTTGGGCCGAAAAATCGACTGGCACAATCAGTTTTGTGATAAAATCATTATTTCGCCTTCAAATAGAGTCATGAAATTTTCGAAAATCCACTTTTCAAAACAAAAAATACTCATAACTCGACTACTAGGAAAGATAGAACGTTCTAGTCTTCGCCAATCGATAGAGGGGACAATTTTACGAATTTGAGTGAATTTTGAGTCCATATTTCCAAGGATTAGGGAAGTTAGAAAAAATTAATTTGTATCGCAAAATATTATATTATATTTCCCTTTGTTCTAAATTTTCGACCAAAAAATGCTAAAAATTCGTAAAGAGGGGTTTTTTAGGCCGAAAAATCGACTGGCACAATCAGTTTTGTGATAAAATCATTATTTCGCCTTCAAATAGAGTCATGAAATTTTCGAAAATCCACTTTTCAAAACAAAAAATACTCATAACTCGACTAATAGGAAAGATAGAACGTTCTAGTCTTCACCAATCGATAGAGGGGACAATTTTACATATTTTAGTGAATTTTGAGTCCATATTTCCGAGGATTAAGGAAGTTAGAAAAAATCAATTTGTATCGCAAAATATTTTCATACCTACCCCTTTGTTCTAAATTTTCGACAAAAAAATTATAAAAAATTCTAAAAATTCGTAAAGAGGGGTTTTTTAGGCCTAAAAATCGACTGGCACAATCAGTTTTGTGATAAAATCATTATTTCGCCTTCAAATAGAGTCATGAAATTTTCGAAAATCCACTTTTCAAAACAAAAAATACTCATAACTCGACTAATAGGAAAGATAGAACGTTCTAGTCTTCACCAATCGATAGAGGGGACAATTTTACATATTTTAGTGAATTTTGAGTCCATATTTCCAAGGATTAAGGAAGTTAGAAAAAATCAATTTGTATCGCAAAATATTTCCATACCTACCCCTCTGTTCTAAATTTTCGACAAAAAAATTATAAAAAAATGCTAAAAATTCGTAAAGAGGGGTTTTTTGGGCCGAAAAATCGACTGGCACAATCAGTTTTGTGATAAAATCATTATTTCGCCTTCAAATAGAGTCATGAAATTTTCGAAAATCCACTTTTCAAAACAAAAAATACTCATAACTCGACTAATAGGAAAGATAGAACGTTCTAGTCTTCACCAATCGATAGAGGGGACAATTTTACATATTTTAGTGAATTTTGAGTCCATATTTCCAAGGATTAAGGAAGTTAGAAAAAATCAATTTGTATCGCAAAATATTTCCATACCTACCCCTCTGTTCTAAATTTTCGACAAAAAAATTATAAAAAAATGCTAAAAATTCGTAAAGAGGGGTTTTTTGGGCCGAAAAATCGACTGGCACAATCAGTTTTGTGATAAAATCATTATTTCGCCTTCAAATAGAGTCATGAAATTTTCGAAAATCCACTTTTCAAAACAAAAAATACTCATAACTCGACTAATAGGAAAGATAGAACGTTCTAGTCTTCGCCAATCGATAGAGGGGAATTTTTTACATATTATAGTGAATTTTAAGTCCATATTTTCAAGGATTAAGGAAGTTAGAAAAAATTAATTTGTATCGCAAAATATTTCCATACCTACCCCTCTGTTCTAAATTTTCGACAAAAAAATAATAAAAAAATGCTAAAAATTCGTAAAGAGGGGTTTTTTGGGCCGAAAAATCGACTGGCACAATCAGTTTTGTGATAAAATCATTATTTCGCCTTCAAATAGAGTCATGAAATTTTCGAAAATCCACTTTTCAAAACAAAAAATACTGATAACTCGACTAATAGGAAAGATAGAACGTTCTAGTCTTCACCAATCGATAGAGGGGACAATTTTACATATTATAGTGAATTTTAAGTCCATATTTCCAAGGATTAAGGAAGTTAGAAAAAATTAATTTGTATCGCAAAATATTTCCATACCTACCCCTCTGTTCTAAATTTTCGACAAAAACATTATAAAAAAATGCTAAAAATTCGTAAAGAGGGGTTTTTTGGGCCGAAAAATCGACTGGCACAATCAGTTTTGTGATAAAATCATTATTTCGCCTTCAAATAGAGTCATGAAATTTTCGAAAATCCACTTTTCAAAACAAAAAATACTCATAACTCGACTACTAGGAAAGATAGAACGTTCTAGTCTTCACCAATCGATAGAGGGGAATTTTTTACATATTATAGTGAATTTTAAGTCCATATTTCCAAGGATTAAGGAAGTTAGAAAAAATTAATTTGTATCGCAAAATATTTCCATACCTACCCCTCTGTTCTAAATTTTCGACAAAAACATTATAAAAAAATGCTAAAAATTCGTAAAGAGGGGTTTTTTGGGCCGAAAAATCGACTGGCACAATCAGTTTTGTGATAAAATCATTATTTCGCCTTCAAATAGAGTCATGAAATTTTCGAAAATCCACTTTTCAAAACAAAAAATACTCATAACTCGACTAATAGGAAAGATAGAACGTTCTAGTCTTCGCCAATCGATAGAGGGGAATTTTTTACATATTATAGTGAATTTTAAGTCCATATTTCCAAGGATTAAGGAAGTTAGAAAAAATTAATTTGTATCGCAAAATATTTCCATACCTACCCCTCTGTTCTAAATTTTCGACAAAAAAATTATAAAAAATGCTAAAAATTCGTAAAGAGGGGTTTCTTGGGCCGAAAAATCGACTGGAACAATCAGTTTTGTGATAAAATCATT
The DNA here is from genome assembly GCA_947563755.1 of Lochmaea crataegi. Lineage (NCBI taxonomy): Eukaryota > Metazoa > Arthropoda > Insecta > Coleoptera > Chrysomelidae > Lochmaea > Lochmaea crataegi. The sequence continues at coordinate 49,944,690 of OX387424.1, read as the reverse complement.
ATTTCGCCTTTAAATAGAGTCATGAAATTTTCGAAAATCCACTTTTCAAAACAAAAAATACTCATAACTCGACTAATAGGAAAGATAGAACGTTCTAGTTTTCACCAATCGATAGAGGGGACAAGTTTACGTATTTGAGTGAATTTTGTGATAAAATCATTATTTCGCCTTTAAATAGAGTCATGAAATTTTCGAAAATCCACTTTTCAAAACAAAAAATACTCATAACTCGACTACTAGGAAAGATAGAACGTTCTAGTCTTCACCAATCGATAGAGGGGAATTTTTTACATATTATAGTGAATTTTAAGTCCATATTTCCAAGGATTAAGGAAGTTAGAAAAAATTAATTTGTATCGCAAAATATTTCCATACCTACCCCTCTGTTCTAAATTTTCGACAAAAAAATTATAAAAAAATGCTAAAAATTCGTAAAGAGGGGATTTTTGGGCCGAAAAATCGACTGGCACAATCAGTTTTGTGATAAAATCATTATTTCGCCTTCAAATAGAGTCATGAAATTTTCGAAAATCCACTTTTCAAAACAAAAAATACTCATAACTCGACTAATAGGAAAGATAGAACGTTCTAGTCTTCGCCAATCGATAGAGGGGAATTTTTTACATATTATAGTGAATTTTAAGTCCATATTTTCAAGGATTAAGGAAGTTAGAAAAAATTAATTTGTATCGCAAAATATTTCCATACCTACCCCTCTGTTCTAAATTTTCGACAAAAAAATAATAAAAAAATGCTAAAAATTCGTAAAGAGGGGTTTTTTGGGCCGAAAAATCGACTGGCACAATCAGTTTTGTGATAAAATCATTATTTCGCCTTCAAATAGAGTCATGAAATTTTCGAAAATCCACTTTTCAAAACAAAAAATACTGATAACTCGACTAATAGGAAAGATAGAACGTTCTAGTCTTCACCAATCGATAGAGGGGACAATTTTACATATTTTAGTGAATTTTGAGTCCATATTTCCAAGGATTAAGGAAGTTCGAAAAAATTAATTTGTATCGCAAAATATTTCCATACCTACCCCTCTGTTCTAAATTTTCGACAAAAAAATTATAAAAAATGCTAAAAATTCGTAAAGAGGGGTTTCTTGGGCCGAAAAATCGACTGGCACAATCAGTTTTGTGATAAAATCATTATTTCGCTTTCAAATAGAGTCATGAAATTTTCGAAAATCCACTTTTCAAAACAAAAAATACTCATAACTCGACTACTAGGAAAGATAGAACGTTCTAGTCTTCACCAATCGATAGAGGGGAATTTTTTACATGTTATAGTGAATTTTAAGTCCATATTTCCAAGGATTAAGGAAGTTAGAAAAAATTAATTTGTATCGCAAAATATTTCCATACCTACCCCTCTGTTCTGAATTTTCGACAAAAAAATTATAAAAAAATGCTAAAAATTCGTAAAGAGGGGTTTTTTGGGCCGAAAAATCGACTGGCACAATCAGTTTTGTGATAAAATCATTATTTCGCCTTCAAATAGAGTCATGAAATTTTCGAAAATCCACTTTTCAAAACAAAAAATACTCATAACTCGACTAATAGGAAAGATAGAACGTTCTAGTCTTCGCCAATCGATAGAGGGGAATTTTTTACATATTATAGTGAATTTTAAGTCCATATTTCCAAGGATTAAGGAAGTTAGAAAAAATTAATTTGTATCGCAAAATATTTCCATACCTACCCCTCTGTTCTAAATTTTCGACAAAAAAATTATAAAAAATGCTAAAAATTCGTAAAGAGGGGTTTCTTGGGCCGAAAAATCGACTGGAACAATCAGTTTTGTGATAAAATCATTATTTCGCCTTTAAATAGGGTCATGAAATTTTCGAAAATCCACTTTTCAAAACAAAAAATACTCATAACTCGACTAATAGGAAAGATAGAACGTTCTAGTTTTCACCAATCGATAGAGGGGACAAGTTTACGTATTTGAGTGAATTTTGTGATAAAATCATTATTTCGCCTTTAAATAGAGTCATGAAATTTTCGAAAATCCACTTTTCAAAACAAAAAATACTCATAACTCGACTACTAGGAAAGATAGAACGTTCTAGTCTTCACCAATCGATAGAGGGGAATTTTTTACATATTATAGTGAATTTTAAGTCCATATTTCCAAGGATTAAGGAAGTTAGAAAAAATTAATTTGTATCGCAAAATATTTCCATACCTACCCCTCTGTTCTAAATTTTCGACAAAAAAATTATAAAAAAATGCTAAAAATTCGTAAAGAGGGGATTTTTGGGCCGAAAAATCGACTGGCACAATCAGTTTTGTGATAAAATCATTATTTCGCCTTCAAATAGAGTCATGAAATTTTCGAAAATCCACTTTTCAAAACAAAAAATACTCATAACTCGACTAATAGGAAAGATAGAACGTTCTAGTCTTCACCAATCGATAGAGGGGACAATTTTACATATTTTAGTGAGTTTTGAGTCCATATTTCCAAGGATTAAGGAAGTTAGAAAAAATCAATTTGTATCGCAAAATATTTCCATACCTACCCCTCTGTTCTAAATTTTCGACAAAAAAACTATAAAAAATGCTAAAAATTCGTAAAGAGGGGTTTCTTGGGCCGAAAAATTGACTGGCACAATCAGTTTTGTGATAAAATCATTATTTCGCTTTCAAATAGAGTCATGAAATTTTCGAAAATCCACTTTTCAAAACAAAAAATACTCATAACTCGACTACTAGGAAAGATAGAACGTTCTAGTCTTCACCAATCGATAGAGGGGACAATTTTACATATTTTAGTGAATTTTGAGTCCATATTTCCGAGGATTAAGGAAGTTAGAAAAAATCAATTTGTATCGCAAAATATTTTCATACCTAACCCTTTGTTCTAAATTTTCGACAAAAAAATTATAAAAAATTCTAAAAATTCGTAAAGAGGGTTTTTTTAGGCCTAAAAATCGACTGGCACAATCAGTTTTGTGATAAAATCATTATTTCGCCTTCAAATAGAGTCATGAAATTTTCGAAAATCCACTTTTCAAAACAAAAAATACTCATAACTCGACTAATAGGAAAGATAGAACGTTCTAGTCTTCACCAATCGATAGAGGGGACAATTTTACATATTTTAGTGAATTTTGAGTCCATATTTCCAAGGATTAAGGAAGTTAGAAAAAATCAATTTGTATCGCAAAATATTTCCATACCTACCCCTCTGTTCTAAATTTTCGACAAAAAAATTATAAAAAAATGCTAAAAATTCGTAAAGAGGGGTTTTTTGGGCCGAAAAATCGACTGGCACAATCAGTTTTGTGATAAAATCATTATTTCGCCTTCAAATAGAGTCATGAAATTTTCGAAAATCCACTTTTCAAAACAAAAAATACTCATAACTCGACTAATAGGAAAGATAGAACGTTCTAGTCTTCGCCAATCGATAGAGGGGAATTTTTTACATATTATAGTGAATTTTAAGTCCATATTTTCGAGGATTAAGGAAGTTAGAAAAAATTAATTTGTATCGCAAAATATTTCCATACCTACCCCTCTGTTCTAAATTTTCGACAAAAAAATAATAAAAAAATGCTAAAAATTCGTAAAGAGGGGTTTTTTGGGCCGAAAAATCGACTGGCACAATCAGTTTTGTGATAAAATCATTATTTCGCCTTCAAATAGAGTCATGAAATTTTCGAAAATCCACTTTTCAAAACAAAAAATACTGATAACTCGACTAATAGGAAAGATAGAACGTTCTAGTCTTCACCAATCGATAGAGGGGAATTTTTTACATATTATAGTGAATTTTAAGTCCATATTTCCAAGGATTAAGGAAGTTAGAAAAAATTAATTTGTATCGCAAAATATTTCCATACCTACCCCTCTGTTCTAAATTTTCGACAAAAAAATTATAAAAAAATGCTAAAAATTCGTAAAGAGGGGATTTTTGGGCCGAAAAATCGACTGGCACAATCAGTTTTGTGATAAAATCATTATTTCGCCTTCAAATAGAGTCATGAAATTTTCGAAAATCCACTTTTCAAAACAAAAAATACTCATAACTCGACTAATAGGAAAGATAGAACGTTCTAGTCTTCACCAATCGATAGAGGGGACAATTTTACATATTTTAGTGAGTTTTGAGTCCATATTTCCAAGGATTAAGGAAGTTAGAAAAAATCAATTTGTATCGCAAAATATTTCCATACCTACCCCTCTGTTCTAAATTTTCGACAAAAAAACTATAAAAAATGCTAAAAATTCGTAAAGAGGGGTTTCTTGGGCCGAAAAATTGACTGGCACAATCAGTTTTGTGATAAAATCATTATTTCGCTTTCAAATAGAGTCATGAAATTTTCGAAAATCCACTTTTCAAAACAAAAAATACTCATAACTCGACTACTAGGAAAGATAGAACGTTCTAGTCTTCACCAATCGATAGAGGGGACAATTTTACATATTTTAGTGAATTTTGAGTCCATATTTCCGAGGATTAAGGAAGTTAGAAAAAATCAATTTGTATCGCAAAATATTTTCATACCTAACCCTTTGTTCTAAATTTTCGACAAAAAAATTATAAAAAATTCTAAAAATTCGTAAAGAGGGTTTTTTTAGGCCTAAAAATCGACTGGCACAATCAGTTTTGTGATAAAATCATTATTTCGCCTTCAAATAGAGTCATGAAATTTTCGAAAATCCACTTTTCAAAACAAAAAATACTCATAACTCGACTAATAGGAAAGATAGAACGTTCTAGTCTTCACCAATCGATAGAGGGGACAATTTTACATATTTTAGTGAATTTTGAGTCCATATTTCCAAGGATTAAGGAAGTTAGAAAAAATCAATTTGTATCGCAAAATATTTCCATACCTACCCCTCTGTTCTAAATTTTCGACAAAAAAATTATAAAAAAATGCTAAAAATTCGTAAAGAGGGGTTTTTTGGGCCGAAAAATCGACTGGCACAATCAGTTTTGTGATAAAATCATTATTTCGCCTTCAAATAGAGTCATGAAATTTTCGAAAATCCACTTTTCAAAACAAAAAATACTCATAACTCGACTAATAGGAAAGATAGAACGTTCTAGTCTTCGCCAATCGATAGAGGGGAATTTTTTACATATTATAGTGAATTTTAAGTCCATATTTTCGAGGATTAAGGAAGTTAGAAAAAATTAATTTGTATCGCAAAATATTTCCATACCTACCCCTCTGTTCTAAATTTTCGACAAAAAAATAATAAAAAAATGCTAAAAATTCGTAAAGAGGGGTTTTTTGGGCCGAAAAATCGACTGGCACAATCAGTTTTGTGATAAAATCATTATTTCGCCTTCAAATAGAGTCATGAAATTTTCGAAAATCCACTTTTCAAAACAAAAAATACTGATAACTCGACTAATAGGAAAGATAGAACGTTCTAGTCTTCACCAATCGATAGAGGGGACAATTTTACATATTTTAGTGAATTTTGAGTCCATATTTCCAAGGATTAAGGAAGTTCGAAAAAATTAATTTGTATCGCAAAATATTTCCATACCTACCCCTCTGTTCTAAATTTTCGACAAAAAAATTATAAAAAATGCTAAAAATTCGTAAAGAGGGGTTTCTTGGGCCGAAAAATCGACTGGCACAATCAGTTTTGTGATGAAATCATTATTTCGCTTTCAAATAGAGTCATGAAATTTTCGAAAACCCACTTTTCAAAACAAAAAATACTCATAACTCGACTACTAGGAAAGATAGAACGTTCTAGTCTTCACCAATCGATAGAGGGGAATTTTTTACATATTATAGTGAATTTTAAGTCCATATTTCCAAGGATTAAGGAAGTTAGAAAAAATTAATTTGTATCGCAAAATATTTCCATACCTACCCCTCTGTTCTAAATTTTCGACAAAAAAATTATAAAAAAATGCTAAAAATTCGTAAAGAGGGGTTTTTTGGGCCGAAAAATCGACTGGCACAATCAGTTTTGTGATAAAATCATTATTTCGCCTTCAAATAGAGTCATGAAATTTTCGAAAATCCACTTTTCAAAACAAAAAATACTCATAACTCGACTAATAGGAAAGATAGAACGTTCTAGTCTTCGCCAATCGATAGAGGGGAATTTTTTACATATTATAGTGAATTTTAAGTCCATATTTCCAAGGATTAAGGAAGTTAGAAAAAATTAATTTGTATCGCAAAATATTTCCATACCTACCCCTCTGTTCTAAATTTTCGACAAAAAAATTATAAAAAATGCTAAAAATTCGTAAAGAGGGGTTTCTTGGGCCGAAAAATCGACTGGAACAATCAGTTTTGTGATAAAATCATTATTTCGCCTTTAAATAGAGTCATGAAATTTTCGAAAATCCACTTTTCAAAACAAAAAATACTCATAACTCGACTAATAGGAAAGATAGAACGTTCTAGTTTTCACCAATCGATAGAGGGGACAATTTTACGTATTTGAGTGAATTTTGTGATAAAATCATTATTTCGCCTTTAAATAGAGTCATGAAATTTTCGAAAATCCACTTTTCAAAACAAAAAATACTCATAACTCGACTACTAGGAAAGATAGAACGTTCTAGTCTTCACCAATCGATAGAGGGGAATTTTTTACATATTATAGTGAATTTTAAGTCCATATTTCCAAGGATTAAGGAAGTTAGAAAAAATTAATTTGTATCGCAAAATATTTCCATACCTACCCCTCTGTTCTAAATTTTCGACAAAAAAATTATAAAAAAATGCTAAAATTTCGTAAAGAGGGGATTTTTGGGCCGAAAAATCGACTGGCACAATCAGTTTTATGATAAAATCATTATTTCGCCTTCAAATAGAGTCATGAAATTTTCGAAAATCCACTTTTCAAAACAAAAAATACTCATAACTCGACTAATAGGAAAGATAGAACGTTCTAGTCTTCGCCAATCGATAGAGGGGACAATTTTACGAATTTGAGTGAATTTTGAGTCCATATTTCCAAGGATTAGGGAAGTTAGAAAAAATTAATTTGTATCGCAAAATATTATATTATATTTCCCTTTGTTCTAAATTCGACAAAAAAATTATAAAAAATGCTAAAAATTCGTAAAGAGGGGTTCTTGGGCCGAAAAATCGACTGGCACAATAAGTTTTGTGATAAAATCATTATTTCGCTTTCAAATAGAGTCATGAAATTTTCCAAAATCCACTTTTCAAAACAAAAAATACTCATAACTCGACTACTAGGAAAGATAGAACGTTCTAGTCTTCACCAATCGATAGAGGGGAATTTTTTACATATTATAGTGAATTTTAAGTCCATATTTCCAAGGATTAAGGAAGTTAGAAAAAATTAATTTGTATCGCAAAATATTTCCATACCTACCCCTCTGTTCTAAATTTTCGACAAAAAAATTATAAAAAAATGCTAAAAATTCGTAAAGAGGGGTTTTTTGGGCCGAAAAATCGACTGGCACAATCAGTTTTGTGATAAAATCATTATTTCGCCTTCAAATAGAGTCATGAAATTTTCGAAAATCCACTTTTCAAAACAAAAAATACTCATAACTCGACTAATAGGAAAGATAGAACGTTCTAGTCTTCGCCAATCGATAGAGGGGAATTTTTTACATATTATAGTGAATTTTAAGTCCATATTTCCAAGGATTAAGGAAGTTAGAAAAAATTAATTTGTATCGCAAAATATTTCCATACCTACCCCTCTGTTCTAAATTTTCGACAAAAAAATTATAAAAAATGCTAAAAATTCGTAAAGAGGGGTTTCTTGGGCCGAAAAATCGACTGGAACAATCAGTTTTGTGATAAAATCATTATTTCGCCTTTAAATAGAGTCATGAAATTTTCGAAAATCCACTTTTCAAAACAAAAAATACTCATAACTCGACTAATAGGAAAGATAGAACGTTCTAGTTTTCACCAATCGATAGAGGGGACAATTTTACATATTTTAGTGAGTTTTGAGTCCATATTTCCGAGGATTAAGGAAGTTAGAAAAAATCTATTTGTATCGCAAAATATTTTCATACCTACCCCTTTGTTCTAAATTTTCGACAAAAAAATTATAAAAAATTCTAAAAATTCGTAAAGAGGGTTTTTTTAGGCCTAAAAATCGACTGGCACAATCAGTTTTGTGATAAAATCATTATTTCGCCTTCAAATAGAGTCATGAAATTTTCGAAAATCCACTTTTCAAAACAAAAAATACTCATAACTCGACTAATAGGAAAGATAGAACGTTCTAGTCTTCACCAATCGATAGAGGGGACAATTTTACATATTTCAGTGAATTTTGAGTCCATATTTCCAAGGATTAAGGAAGTTAGAAAAAATCAATTTGTATCGCAAAATATTTCCATACCTACCCCTCTGTTCTAAATTTTCGACAAAAAAATTATAAAAAATGCTAAAAATTCGTAAAGAGGGGTTTCTTGGGCCGAAAAATCGACTGGCACAATCAGTTTTGTGATAAAATCATTATTTCGCTTTCAAATAGAGTCATGAAATTTTCGAAAATCCACTTTTCAAAACAAAAAATACTCATAACTCGACTACTAGGAAAGATAGAACGTTCTAGTCTTCACCAATCGATAGAGGGGAATTTTTTACATATTATAGTGAATTTTAAGTCCATATTTCCAAGGATTAAGGAAGTTAGAAAAAATTAATTTGTATCGCAAAATATTTCCATACCTACCCCTCTGTTCTAAATTTTCGACAAAAAAATTATAAAAAAATGCTAAAAATTCGTAAAGAGGGGTTTTTTGGGCCGAAAAATCGACTGGCACAATCAGTTTTGTGATAAAATCATTATTTCGCCTTCAAATAGAGTCATGAAATTTTCGAAAATCCACTTTTCAAAACAAAAAATACTCATAACTCGACTAATAGGAAAGATAGAACGTTCTAGTCTTCGCCAATCGATAGAGGGGAATTTTTTACATATTATAGTGAATTTTAAGTCCATATTTCCAAGGATTAAGGAAGTTAGAAAAAATTAATTTGTATCGCAAAATATTTCCATACCTACCCCTCTGTTCTAAATTTTCGACAAAAAAATAATAAAAAAATGCTAAAAATTCGTAAAGAGGGGTTTTTTGGGCCGAAAAATCGACTGGCACAATCAGTTTTGTGATAAAATCATTATTTCGCCTTCAAATAGAGTCATGAAATTTTCGAAAATCCACTTTTCAAAACAAAAAATACTCATAACTCGACTAATAGGAAAGATAGAACGTTCTAGTCTTCGCCAATCGATAGAGGGGAATTTTTTACATATTATAGTGAATTTTAAGTCCATATTTCCAAGGATTAAGGAAGTTAGAAAAAATTAATTTGTATCGCAAAATATTTCCATACCTACCCCTCTGTTCTAAATTTTCGACAAAAAAATTATAAAAAATGCTAAAAATTCGTAAAGAGGGGTTTCTTGGGCCGAAAAATCGACTGGAACAATCAGTTTTGTGATAAAATCATTATTTCGCCTTCAAATAGAGTCATGAAATTTTCGAAAATCCACTTTTCAAAACAAAAAATACTCATAACTCGACTAATAGGAAAGATAGAACGTTCTAGTCTTCGCCAATCGATAGAGGGGAATTTTTTACATATTATAGTGAATTTTAAGTCCATATTTCCAAGGATTAAGGAAGTTAGAAAAAATTAATTTGTATCGCAAAATATTTCCATACCTACCCCTCTGTTCTAAATTTTCGACAAAAAAATAATAAAAAAATGCTAAAAATTCGTAAAGAGGGGTTTTTTGGGCCGAAAAATCGACTGGCACAATCAGTTTTGTGATAAAATCATTATTTCGCCTTCAAATAGAGTCATGAAATTTTCGAAAATCCACTTTTCAAAACAAAAAATACTCATAACTCGACTAATAGGAAAGATAGAACGTTCTAGTCTTCGCCAATCGATAGAGGGGAATTTTTTACATATTATAGTGAATTTTAAGTCCATATTTCCAAGGATTAAGGAAGTTAGAAAAAATTAATTTGTATCGCAAAATATTTCCATACCTACCCCTCTGTTCTAAATTTTCGACAAAAAAATTATAAAAAAATGCTAAAAATTCGTAAAGAGGGGTTTTTTGGGCCGAAAAATCGACTGGCACAATCAGTTTTGTGATAAAATCATTATTTCGCCTTCAAATAGGGTCATGAAATTTTCGAAAATCCACTTTTCAAAACAAAAAATACTCATAACTCGACTAATAGGAAAGATAGAACGTTCTAGTCTTCGCCAATCGATAGAGGGGAATTTTTTACATATTATAGTGAATTTTAAGTCCATATTTCCAAGGATTAAGGAAGTTAGAAAAAATTAATTTGTATCGCAAAATATTTCCATACCTACCCCTCTGTTCTAAATTTTCGACAAAAAAATAATAAAAAAATGCTAAAAATTCGTAAAGAGGGGTTTTTTGGGCCGAAAAATCGACTGGCACAATCAGTTTTGTGATAAAATCATTATTTCGCCTTCAAATAGAGTCATGAAATTTTCGAAAATCCACTTTTCAAAACAAAAAATACTCATAACTCGACTAATAGGAAAGATAGAACGTTCTAGTCTTCGCCAATCGATAGAGGGGAATTTTTTACATATTATAGTGAATTTTAAGTCCATATTTCCAAGGATTAAGGAAGTTAGAAAAAATTAATTTGTATCGCAAAATATTTCCATACCTACCCCTCTGTTCTAAATTTTCGACAAAAAAATTATAAAAAATGCTAAAAATTCGTAAAGAGGGGTTTCTTGGGCCGAAAAATCGACTGGAACAATCAGTTTTGTGATAAAATCATTATTTCGCCTTCAAATAGAGTCATGAAATTTTCGAAAATCCACTTTTCAAAACAAAAAATACTCATAACTCGACTAATAGGAAAGATAGAACGTTCTAGTCTTCGCCAATCGATAGAGGGGAATTTTTTACATATTATAGTGAATTTTAAGTCCATATTTCCAAGGATTAAGGAAGTTAGAAAAAATTAATTTGTATCGCAAAATATTTCCATACCTACCCCTCTGTTCTAAATTTTCGACAAAAAAATAATAAAAAAATGCTAAAAATTCGTAAAGAGGGGTTTTTTGGGCCGAAAAATCGACTGGCACAATCAGTTTTGTGATAAAATCATTATTTCGCCTTCAAATAGAGTCATGAAATTTTCGAAAATCCACTTTTCAAAACAAAAAATACTCATAACTCGACTAATAGGAAAGATAGAACGTTCTAGTCTTCGCCAATCGATAGAGGGGAATTTTTTACATATTATAGTGAATTTTAAGTCCATATTTCCAAGGATTAAGGAAGTTAGAAAAAATTAATTTGTATCGCAAAATATTTCCATACCTACCCCTCTGTTCTAAATTTTCGACAAAAAAATTATAAAAAATGCTAAAAATTCGTAAAGAGGGGTTTCTTGGGCCGAAAAATCGACTGGAACAATCAGTTTTGTGATAAAATCATTATTTCGCCTTCAAATAGAGTCATGAAATTTTCGAAAATCCACTTTTCAAAACAAAAAATACTCATAACTCGACTAATAGGAAAGATAGAACGTTCTAGTCTTCGCCAATCGATAGAGGGGAATTTTTTACATATTATAGTGAATTTTAAGTCCATATTTCCAAGGATTAAGGAAGTTAGAAAAAATTAATTTGTATCGCAAAATATTTCCATACCTACCCCTCTGTTCTAAATTTTCGACAAAAAAATAATAAAAAAATGCTAAAAATTCGTAAAGAGGGGTTTTTTGGGCCGAAAAATCGACTGGCACAATCAGTTTTGTGATAAAATCATTATTTCGCCTTCAAATAGAGTCATGAAATTTTCGAAAATCCACTTTTCAAAACAAAAAATACTCATAACTCGACTAATAGGAAAGATAGAACGTTCTAGTCTTCGCCAATCGATAGAGGGGAATTTTTTACATATTATAGTGAATTTTAAGTCCATATTTCCAAGGATTAAGGAAGTTAGAAAAAATTAATTTGTATCGCAAAATATTTCCATACCTACCCCTCTGTTCTAAATTTTCGACAAAAAAATTATAAAAAATGCTAAAAATTCGTAAAGAGGGGTTTCTTGGGCCGAAAAATCGACTGGAACAATCAGTTTTGTGATAAAATCATTATTTCGCCTTTAAATAGAGTCATGAAATTTTCGAAAATCCACTTTTCAAAACAAAAAATACTCATAACTCGACTAATAGGAAAGATAGAACGTTCTAGTTTTCACCAATCGATAGAGGGGACAATTTTACATATTTTAGTGAGTTTTGAGTCCATATTTCCGAGGATTAAGGAAGTTAGAAAAAATCTATTTGTATCGCAAAATATTTTCATACCTACCCCTTTGTTCTAAATTTTCGACAAAAAAATTATAAAAAATTCTAAAAATTCGTAAAGAGGGTTTTTTTAGGCCTAAAAATCGACTGGCACAATCAGTTTTGTGATAAAATCATTATTTCGCCTTCAAATAGAGTCATGAAATTTTCGAAAATCCACTTTTCAAAACAAAAAATACTCATAACTCGACTAATAGGAAAGATAGAACGTTCTAGTCTTCACCAATCGATAGAGGGGACAATTTTACATATTTCAGTGAATTTTGAGTCCACATTTCCAAGGATTAAGGAAGTTAGAAAAAATCAATTTGTATCGCAAAATATTTCCATACCTACCCCTCTGTTCTAAATTTTCGACAAAAAAATTATAAAAAATGCTAAAAATTCGTAAAGAGGGGTTTCTTGGGCCGAAAAATCGACTGGCACAATCAGTTTTGTGATAAAATCATTATTTCGCTTTCAAATAGAGTCATGAAATTTTCGAAAATCCACTTTTCAAAACAAAAAATACTCATAACTCGACTACTAGGAAAGATAGAACGTTCTAGTCTTCACCAATCGATAGAGGGGAATTTTTTACATATTATAGTGAATTTTAAGTCCATATTTCCAAGGATTAAGGAAGTTAGAAAAAATTAATTTGTATCGCAAAATATTTCCATACCTACCCCTCTGTTCTAAATTTTCGACAAAAAAATTATAAAAAAATGCTAAAAATTCGTAAAGAGGGGTTTTTTGGGCCGAAAAATCGACTGGCACAATCAGTTTTGTGATAAAATCATTATTTCGCCTTCAAATAGAGTCATGAAATTTTCGAAAATCCACTTTTCAAAACAAAAAATACTCATAACTCGACTAATAGGAAAGATAGAACGTTCTAGTCTTCGCCAATCGATAGAGGGGAATTTTTTACATATTATAGTGAATTTTAAGTCCATATTTCCAAGGATTAAGGAAGTTAGAAAAAATTAATTTGTATCGCAAAATATTTCCATACCTACCCCTCTGTTCTAAATTTTCGACAAAAAAATTATAAAAAATGCTAAAAATTCGTAAAGAGGGGTTTCTTGGGCCGAAAAATCGACTGGAACAATCAGTTTTGTGATAAAATCATTATTTCGCCTTTAAATAGAGTCATGAAATTTTCGAAAATCCACTTTTCAAAACAAAAAATACTCATAACTCGACTAATAGGAAAGATAGAACGTTCTAGTTTTCACCAATCGATAGAGGGGACAATTTTACATATTTTAGTGAGTTTTGAGTCCATATTTCCGAGGATTAAGGAAGTTAGAAAAAATCTATTTGTATCGCAAAATATTTTCATACCTACCCCTTTGTTCTAAATTTTCGACAAAAAAATTATAAAAAATTCTAAAAATTCGTAAAGAGGGTTTTTTTAGGCCTAAAAATCGACTGGCACAATCAGTTTTGTGATAAAATCATTATTTCGCCTTCAAATAGAGTCATGAAATTTTCGAAAATCCACTTTTCAAAACAAAAAATACTCATAACTCGACTAATAGGAAAGATAGAACGTTCTAGTCTTCACCAATCGATAGAGGGGACAATTTTACATATTTCAGTGAATTTTGAGTCCATATTTCCAAGGATTAAGGAAGTTAGAAAAAATCAATTTGTATCGCAAAATATTTCCATACCTACCCCTCTGTTCTAAATTTTCGACAAAAAAATTATAAAAAATGCTAAAAATTCGTAAAGAGGGGTTTCTTGGGCCGAAAAATCGACTGGCACAATCAGTTTTGTGATAAAATCATTATTTCGGTTTCAAATAGAGTCATGAAATTTTCGAAAATCCACTTTTCAAAACAAAAAATACTCATAACTCGACTACTAGGAAAGATAGAACGTTCTAGTCTTCACCAATCGATAGAGGGGAATTTTTTACATATTATAGTGAATTTTAAGTCCATATTTCCAAGGATTAAGGAAGTTAGAAAAAATTAATTTGTATCGCAAAATATTTCCATACCTACCCCTCTGTTCTAAATTTTCGACAAAAAAATTATAAAAAAATGCTAAAAATTCGTAAAGAGGGGTTTTTTGGGCCGAAAAATCGACTGGCACGTTCAGTTTTGTGATAAAATCATTATTTCGCCTTCAAATAGAGTCATGAAATTTTCGAAAATCCACTTTTCAAAACAAAAAATACTCATAACTCGACTAATAGGAAAGATAGAACGTTCTAGTCTTCGCCAATCGATAGAGGGGAATTTTTTACATATTATAGTGAATTTTAAGTCCATATTTCCAAGGATTAAGGAAGTTAGAAAAAATTAATTTGTATCGCAAAATATTTCCATACCTACCCCTCTGTTCTAAATTTTCGACAAAAAAATAATAAAAAAATGCTAAAAATTCGTAAAGAGGGGTTTTTTGGGCCGAAAAATCGACTGGCACAATCAGTTTTGTGATAAAATCATTATTTCGCCTTCAAATAGAGTCATGAAATTTTCGAAAATCCACTTTTCAAAACAAAAAATACTCATAACTCGACTAATAGGAAAGATAGAACGTTCTAGTCTTCGCCAATCGATAGAACGGACAATTTTACGTATTTGAGTGAATTTTGAGTCCATATTTCCAAGGATTAGGGAAGTTAGAAAAAATTAATTTGTATCGCAAAATATTATATTATATTTCCCTTTGTTCTAAATTTTCGACCAAAAAATTATAAAAAATGCTAAAAATTCGTAAAGAGGGGTTTTTTAGGCCTAAAAATCGACTGGCACAATCAGTTTTGTGATAAAATCATTATTTCGCCTTCAAATAGAGTCATGAAATTTTCGAAAATCCACTTTTCAAAACAAAAAATACTCATAACTCGACTAATAGGAAAGATAGAACGTTCTAGTCTTCACCAATCGATAGAGGGGACAATTTTACATATTTTAGTGAGTTTTGAGTCCATATTTCCAAGGATTAAGGAAGTTAGAAAAAATCAATTTGTATCGCAAAATATTTCCATACCTACCCCTCTGTTCTAAATTTTCGACAAAAAAACTATAAAAAATGCTAAAAATTCGTAAAGAGGGGTTTCTTGGGCCGAAAAATCGACTGGCACAATCAGTTTTGTGATAAAATCATTATTTCGCTTTCAAATAGAGTCATGAAATTTTCGAAAATCCACTTTTCAAAACAAAAAATACTCATAACTCGACTACTAGGAAAGATAGAACGTTCTAGTCTTCACCAACCGATAGAGGGGAATTTTTTACATATTATAGTGAATTTTAAGTCCATATTTCCAAGGATTAAGGAAGTTAGAAAAAATTAATTTGTATCGCAAAATATTTCCATACCTACCCCTCTGTTCTAAATTTTCGACAAAAAAATTATAAAAAAATGCTAAAAATTCGTAAAGAGGGGTTTTTTGGGCCGAAAAATCGACTGGCACAATCAGTTTTGTGATAAAATCATTATTTCGCCTTCAAATAGAGTCATGAAATTTTCGAAAATCCACTTTTCAGAACAAAAAATACTCATAACTCGACTAATAGGAAAGATAGAACGTTCTAGTCTTCGCCAATCGATATAGGGGAATTTTTTACATATTATAGTGAATTTTAAGTCCATATTTCCAAGGATTAAGGAAGTTAGAAAAAATTAATTTGTATCGCAAAATATTTCCATACCTACCCCTCTGTTCTAAATTTTCGACAAAAAAATAATAAAAAAATGCTAAAAATTCGTAAAGAGGGGTTTTTTGGGCCGAAAAATCGACTGGCACAATCAGTTTTGTGATAAAATCATTATTTCGCCTTCAAATAGAGTCATGAAATTTTCGAAAATCCACTTTTCAAAACAAAAAATACTCATAACTCGACTAATAGGATAGCTAGAACGTTCTAGTCTTCACCAATCGATAGAGGGGATAATTTTGCATATTTTAGTGAATTTTGAGTCCATATTTCCGAGGATTAAGGAAGTTAGAAAAAATCAATTTGTATCGCAAAATATTTCCATACCTACCCCTCTGTTCTAAATTTTCGACAAAAAAATTATAAAAAATGCTGAAAATTCGTAAAGAGGGGTTTCTTGGGCCGAAAAATCGACTGGAACAATCAGTTTTGTGATAAAATCATTATTTCGCCTTCAAATAGAGTCATGAAATTTTCGAAAATCCACTTTTCAAAACAAAAAATACTCATAACTCGACAAATAGGATAGCTAGAACGTTCTAGTCTTCACCAATCGATAGAGAGGATAATTTTGCATATTTTAGTGAATTTTGAGTCCATATTTCCGAGGATTAAGGAAGTTAGAAAAAATCAATTTGTATCGCAAAATATTTTCATACCTACCCCTCTGTTCTAAATTTTCGACAAAAAAATTATAAAAAATGCTAAAAATTCGTCAAGAAGGGTTTCTTGGGCCGAAAAATCGATTGGCACAATCAGTTTTGTGATAAAATCATTATTTCGCCTTCAAATAGAGTCATGAAATTTTCGAAAATCCACTTTTCAAAACAAAAAATACTCATAACTCGACTAATAGGAAAGATAGAACGTTCTAGTCTTCACCAATCGATAGAGGAGACATTTTATGTATGACATTTTATGCTTACAGGAAACACACTTCCATGAACACAAAACACATACCCCAAAACATTACAATGGATTCTTTAAAAATCGAAATCGAGCAACGGCCAGTGGAGGGGTAGCCATATTCACGAAATCAGTGATAGTAGAGGAAGAAATAAACATCACCACCAATATTGAAGCGATAGCCATTAAAATTAAAGCTCCAACTGAAATAAATATATGCAATCTATACCTCCCGCCTAACATACATGCAGATCCCAAGGAACTGGATGCGTTATTCAATCAAATACCCTCCCCCAGGCTAATTATAGGCGATTTCAACGGACACAACATTGTTTGGGGATCCAGGTCAAACAATTTAAGAGGAAAGCAACTATATGAGGTTTTCAACTCTGCTAACTTAGCTATATTAAATGACGGCAGCGGCACCAGATTCAACATAACAGCGGGCACTTCTTCAGCAATAGATCTCAGCCTATGTACACCTAATCTCCTACCCCAACTCTCTTGGCAAATTAATAAAGACTTATACGACAGTGATCACTTCCCAATAATAATAACCAACACCGCAAAATTCTCTCATGATACGATACCCTTACAACGTTGGAGACTAAATAAAGCTGAATGGACTGATTTTTCACAACACATAGACGACAATATTCATCTGGCAAAACTGCAAGACGATATTACGGCCACAGTGGAAGACTTTAACAAAATAATAACAGATGCAGCATACCACGCTATTGGTAAGACGACGCACATAAAGAAGTACAATGCAGTACCATGGTGGAACGAAGAATGTGAGTCAGCAGTAAAAGAAAGCAAACAATCTTTAAATAAATATAAAAGATATAAGACTCCTGAAAACTGTATCGAATTCAAAAAGAAGCGAGCGTTTGCTAGACTAACCATCAAACATAACAAAAGAAAATCTTGGCACCAATATGTTGAGGAAATCAATAGCTCAACACCACTAACAAATGTCTGGAAAAAAATAAAGAGCATAACAAGTAAAAGCTCACATAAGGAAATTGCAGCTCTCCAAAAAAACGATTTAAGTATGATAACAGACAACAATGAGATAGCTGAAGAACTCGCAAACGCTTATTGTCTCCACTCACAAAATGATAACTACGACCCAGACTTCTTAGTATTTAAGCAGGAGCAAGAAAAAAACACCATTATCATACATGAAAACGCAGACCCTATTAACGCGCCTATCAGCCTACACGAATTCAACGAAGCACTCCACGAACTTAAGAATACATCTCCTGGACCTGATGATATCCCTCCCATATTTTTAAAAAACCTGCCTGCATCTGCGAAACGCCACCTCTTGCAAATATACAACATTGTCTGGAGCCAACATTCATATCCTGACACATGGAGAAAGGCAATCACAATCCCCATCTTAAAACCTTTTAAATCGCCACTTCTAGCTGATTCATATAGACCTATATCTTTAACCAGTGCCCTATGCAAACTGCTCGAAAAAATAATAAATAAAAGACTTCTTTGGAACCTAGAAAACAAAGGACATCTAACCCCTGAGCAATCAGGATTTAGACCAAATAGATCTACATTAGACAACATAATTGATTTAGAAACTCATATTAAAGAAGCATTTTTAAATAAAGAACACTGTATGGCCATTTATTTTGATGTAAATAAAGCATTCGAAACAGCTTGGAAACACAACATACTAACAAAACTGAATGACTTAGGATATCAAGGTAACATTATAGCTTTCATACAGAACTTTTTATGTGACAGAACATTTCATGTTAGAGTCAATGGAACAACTTCTTCTATCAAAAAACAAATAAATGGAACACCCCAAGGATCAATTATTAGTCCAACGTTATTTCTTCTGGCAATGAACGATATAACTAAGGATATAGAGAAACCAATACAGATCCGAACGTATGCTGATGACGTGATCATTTTTGTAAAAAGTAAGACAATATCAGCATGTGCGACAATACTACAAAAACAACTCAAAACGATGGAAAAATGGTCAAGAGCGACAGGTTTTCATTTTTCACCCAGCAAGTCACGGTGCATAATATTCTCAAAGCAACCAATTAACCACAAACCTCATATGGAAATCTACAATACTACTCTCAAGTACACCAATGAGATAAAATACCTGGGACTTATATTCGACGAGAAACTAAACTGGAAAGCTCATATAACACAACTAATTAAAGAATGTCAAAGGGGACTTAATTTATTGAAATGTTTATCAAACAAACACTGGGGAGCTGAAGGTAGAATACTTTTAAAAATCTATCGAACACTTGTGAGATCAAAAATTGATTACGGCTGTATTGCTTATGCATCCGCAAAAGATACTATTCTTAAGCAATTAGACGTATTACACAATACGGCACTACGCATTATCCTAGGAGCCTACAGAACCACACCAGTAGACAGCCTATACTGTGAAGCCGGAGAAGCCCCACTAGAACTCAGAAGACAAATCCTTAGTCTCTCATATGCCTCAAAAATAACATCTATTCCTCATATTTTAACTTACCATCACACATTTGATAAAAATGTAAATCCAGTATCATTTAATATTCAAACAGAACCCTTTTATCTAAGAATCCAGCACTATCAAAACAGTCTCAATGTATCCAACATTTCTTCTCTAAAAATTGAAACTGATAACTTTACTCCACCCTGGCAAATTAATCCACCACATATCAACACTCATCTTTCATGTTTTTCCAAACAAGACACAAGTATACAAACATACATCCAACATTTTAGTGAAACCATGCAAAAATATCCCAATTATACCGAAATATACACGGACGCATCCAAACAAGATGAAGGAGTAGGCGCAGCCATTGTAACACCTACAAACAACGTGCAATTTAAACTAACGAAATATGCAACAATTCTAACAGGAGAACTGTACGCAATATTAGAAGCAGTAAAGTGCATAACAACATCGAACTACGAAAAGACGGTTATTCTTACAGACTCTTTAAACTCTCTGAAATTATTGCGAAGCACCTATTCGAAAAACTTCCTAGTACTGATGATCAAACAAGAACTTCATCATCTTCAATCAATAGGTAGAAACATACATTTCCTGTGGGTTCCTGCACACATAGGCATAAAAGGCAATGAGATAGCCGATCAATTCGCCAAAAATGCAGCACAACTTAATACCACACCAATTATTAAGCCTTTATACACCGACCTAAAATTATTTATTAGCAATAAAGCAGAACAAAAATGGAATGACACGTGGAGGAACTCACACGCAAAGCTTAGAGGAATCAAACCCAACATAACACCCTGGTTCACTTTTACCGAAAATAGAAGACATCAAACCATCATCACAAGGCTACGACTAGGTCATACTCGAGCTACTCACGAATACTTACTTACCCGAGCACCAATACCACAATGTGTCATTTGTGAGCGGCAGTTAACAGTGAAACATTTTTTAGTTGAGTGTCCGCTATATCATATCAACAGACTAGCATGCAACATTAGTGATTCTTTGGAAAATACTTTAAACAACAGCAGCAATGTTAAGAATCTTATTAAATATTTGCATATTTCAAACTTATATCATAAAATGTAATAATGTTAAACATATATAATATTCTATGTAACAGGTACCATAACATATAGCTACAGACCGCTAATAACCCTTGAGGTTGATGCGGATTCGTAAATAAAAAAAAAAAAAAAACAAAAAAAACTCATAACTCGACTAATAGGAAAGATAGAACGTTCTAGTCTTCACCAATCGATAGAGGGGACAATTTTACATATTTTAGTGAATTTTGAGTCCATATTTCCAAGGATTAAGGAAGTTAGAAAAAATTAATTTGTATCGCAAAATATTATATTATATTTCCCTTTGTTCTAAATTTTCGACCAAAAAATTATAAAAAATGCTAAAAATTCGTAAAGAGGGGTTTTTTAGGCCGAAAAATCGACTGGCACAATCAGTTTTGTGATAAAATCAATATTTCGCCTTCAAATAGAGTCATGAAATTTTCGAAAATCCACTTTTCAAAACAAAAAATACTCATAACTCGACTAATAGGAAGATAGAACGTTCTAGTCTTCACCAATCGATAGAGGGGACAATTTTACATATATCAATGAATTTTGAGTCCATATTTCCGAGGATTAAGGAAGTTAGAAAAAATCAATTTGTATCGCAAAATATTTCCATACCTACCCCTTTGTTCTAAATTTTCGACAAAAAAATTATAAAAAATGCTAAAAATTCGTAAAGGGGGGTTTCTTGGGCCGAAAAATCGACTGGCACAATCAGTTTTGTGATAAAATCATTATTTCGCCTTCAAATAGAGTCATGAAATTTTCGAAAATCCACTTTTCAAAACATAAAATACTCATAACTCGACTAATAGGAAAGATAGAACGTTCTAGCCTCCACCAATCGATAGAGGGGACAATTTTACATATTTTAGTGAATTTTAAGTCCATATTTCCGACGATTAAGGAAGTTAGAAAAAATCAATTTGTATCGCAAAATATTATATTATATTTCCCTTTGTTCTAAATTTTCGACCAAAAAATCATAAAAAATGCAAAAAATTCGTAAAGAGGGGTTTTTTAGGCCGAAAAATCGACTAGCACAATCAGTTTTGTGATAAAATCATTATTTCGCTTTCAAGTAGAGTCATGAAATTTTCGAAAATCCACTTTTCAAAACAAAAAATACTCATAACTCGACTACTAGGAAAGATAGAACGTTCTAGTCTTCACCAATCGATAGAGGGGAATTTTTTACATATTTGAGTGAATTTTGAGTCGATATTTCCAAGGATTAAGGAAGTTAGAAAAAATTAATTTGTATCGCAAAATATTATATTATATTTCCCTTTGTTCTAAATTTTCGACCAAAAAATCATAAAAAATGCAAAAAATTCGTAAAGAGGGGTTTTTTAGGCCGAAAAATCGACTGGCACAATCAGTTTTGTGATAAAATCATTATTTCGCCTTCAAATAGAGTCATGAAATTTTCGAAAATCCACTTTTCAAAACAAAAAATACTCATAACTCGACTAATAGGTAAGATAGAACGTTCTAGTCTTCACCTTTCGATAGAGGGGACAATTTTATATATATCAGTGAATTTTGAGTCCATATTTCCGAGGATTAAGGAAGTTAGAAAAAATCAATTTGTATCGCAAAATATTTCCATACCTACCCCTTTGTTCTAAATTTTCGACAAAAAAATTATAAAAAATGCTAAAAATTCGTAAAGAGGGGTTTCTTGGGCCGAAAAATCGATTGGCACAATCAGTTTTGTGATAAAATCATTATTTCGCCTTCAAATAGAGTCATGAAATTTTCGAAAATCCACTTTTCAAAACAAAAAATACTCATAACTCGACTAATAGGAAAGATAGAACGTTCTAGTCTTCACCAATCGATAGAGGAGACAATTTTACATATTTTAATGAATTTTGAGTTCATATTTCCGAGGATTAAGGAAGTTAGAAAAAATTAATTTGTATCGCAAAATATTTCCACCTACCCCTTTGTTCTAAATTTTCGACAAAAAAATTATAAAAAAATGCTAAAAATTCGTAAAGAGGGGTTTTTTGGGCCGAAAAATCGACTGGCACAATCAGTTTTGTGATAAAATCATTATTTCGCCTTCAAATAGAGTCATGAAATTTTCGAAAATCCACTTTTCAAAACAAAAAATACTCATAACTCGACTAATAGGAAAGATAGAACGTTCTAGTCTTCGCCAATCGATAGAGGGGACAATTTTACGTATTTGAGTGAATTTTGAGTCCATATTTCCAAGGATTAGGAAAGTTAGAAAAAATTAATTTGTATCGCAAAATATTATATTATATTTCCCTTTGTTCTAAATTTTCGACCAAAAAATTATAAAAAATGCTAAAAATTCGTAAAGAGGGGTTTTTTAGGCCGAAAAATCGACTGGCACAATCAGATTTGTGATGAAATCATTATTTCGCCTTCAAATAGAGTCATGAAATTTTCGAAAATCCACTTTTCAAAACAAAAAATACTCATAACTCGACTAATAGGAAAGATAGAACGTTCTAGTCTTCACCTTTCGATAGAGGGGACAATTTTACATATATCAGTGAATTTTGAGTCCATATTTCCGAGGATTAAGGAAGTTAGAAAAAATCAATTTGTATCGCAAAATATTTCCATACCTACCCCTTTGTTCTAAATTTTCGACAAAAAAATTATAAAAAATGCTAAAAATTCGTAAAGAGGGGTTTCTTGGGCCTAAAAATCGACTGGCACAATCAGTTTTGTGATAAAATCATTATTTCGCCTTCAAATAGAGTCATGAAATTTTCGAAAATCCACTTTTCAAAACAAAAAATACTCATAACTCGACTAATAGGAAAGATAGAACGTTCTAGTCTTCACCTTTCGATAGAGGGGACAATTTTACATATATCAGTGAATTTTGAGTCCATATTTCCGAGGATTAAGGAAGTTAGAAAAAATCAATTTGTATCGCAAAATATTTCCATACCTACCCCTTTGTTCTGAATTTTCGACAAAAAAATTATAAAAAATGCTAAAAATTCGTAAAGAGGGGTTTCTTGGGCCGAAAAATCGACTGGCACAATCAATTTTTTGATAAAATCATTATTTCGCCTTCAAATAGAGTCTTGAAATTTTCGAAAATCCACTTTTCAAACAAAAAATACTCATAACTCGACTAATAGGAAAGATAGAACGTTCTAGTCTTCGCCAATCGATAGAGGGGACAATTTTACGTATTTGAGTGAATTTTGAGTCCATATTTCCAAGGATTAGGGAAGTTAGAAAAAATTAATTTGTATCGCAAAATATTATATTATATTTCCCTTTGTTCTAAATTTTCGACCAAAAAATTATAAAAAATGCTAAAAATTCGTAAAGAGGGGTTTTTTAGGCCTAAAAATCGACTGGCACAATCAGTTTTGTGATAAAATCATTATTTCGCCTTCAAATAGAGTCATGAAATTTTCGAAAATCCACTTTTCAAAACAAAAAATACTCATAACTCGACTAATAGGAAAGATAGAACGTTCTAGTCTTCACCAATCGATAGAGGGGACAATTTTACATATTCTAGTGAATTTTGAGTCCATATTTCCAAGGATTAAGGAAGTTCGAAAAATTAATTTGTATCGCAAAATATTTCCATACCTACCCCTCTGTTCTAAATTTTCGACAAAAAAATTATAAAAAATGCTGAAAATTCGTAAAGAGGGGTTTCTTGGGCCGAAAAATCGACTGGAACAATCAGTTTTGTGATAAAATCATCATTTCGCCTTCAAATAGAGTCATGAAATTTCGAAAATCCACTTTTCAAAACAAAAAATACTCATAACTCGACTAATAGGAAAGATAGAACGTTCTAGTCTTCACCAATCGATAGAGGAGACAATTTTACATATTTTAGTGAATTTTGAGTTCATATTTCCGAGGATTAAGGAAGTTAGAAAAAATTAATTTGTATCGCAAAATATTTCCACCTACCCCTTTGTTCTAAATTTTCGACAAAAAAATTATAAAAAAATGCTAAAAATTCGTAAAGAGGGGTTTTTTTGGGCCGAAAAATCGACTGGCACAATCAGTTTTGTGATAAAATCATTATTTCGCCTTCAAATAGAGTCATGAAATTTTCGAAAATCCACTTTTCAAAACAAAAAATACTCATAACTCGACTAATAGGAAAGATAGAACGTTCTAGTCTCCACCAATCGATAGAGGGGACAATTTTACATATTTTAGTGAATTTTAAGTCCATGTTTCCGAGGATTAAGGAAGTTAGAAAAAATCAATTTGTATCGCAAAATATTTCCATACCTACCCCTTTGTTCTAAATTTTCGACAAAAAAATTATAAAAAATGCTAAAAATTCGTTAAGAGGGGTTTCTTGGGCCGAAAAATCGACTGGCACAATCAGTTTTGTGATAAAATCATTATTTCGCCTTCAAATAGAGTCATGAAATTTTCGAAAATCCACTTTTCAAAACAAAAAATACTCATAACTCGACTAATAGGAAAGATAGAACGTTCTAGTCTTCACCAATCGATAGAGGAGACAATTTTACATATTTTAATGAATTTTGAGTTCATATTTCCGAGGATTAAGGAAGTTAGAAAAAATTAATTTGTATCGCAAAATATTTCCACCTACCCCTTTGTTCTAAATTTTCGACAAAAAAATTATAAAAAAATGCTAAAAATTCGTAAAGAGGGGTTTTTTGGGCCGAAAAATCGACTGGCACAATCAGTTTTGTGATAAAATCATTATTTCGCCTTCAAATAGAGTCATGAAATTTTCGAAAATCCACTTTTCAAAACAAAAAATACTCATAACTCGACTAATAGGAAAGATAGAACGTTCTAGTCTCCACCAATCGATAGAGGGGACAATTTTACATATTTTAGTGAATTTTAAGTCCATGTTTCCGAGGATTAAGGAAGTTAGAAAAAATCAATTTGTATCGCAAAATATTTCCATACCTACCCCTTTGTTCTAAATTTTCGACAAAAAAATTATAAAAAATGCTAAAAATTCGTTAAGAGGGGTTTCTTGGGCCGAAAAATCGACTGGCACAATCAGTTTTGTGATAAAATCATTATTTCGCTTTCAAGTAGAGTCATGAAATTTTCGAAAATCCACTTTTCAAAACAAAAAATACTCATAACTCGACTACTAGGAAAGATAGAACGTTCTAGTCTTCACCTTTCGATAGAGGGGACAATTTTACATATATCAGTGAATTTTGAGTCCATATTTCCGAGGATTAAGGAAGTTAGAAAAAATCAATTTGTATCGCAAAATATTTCCATACCTACCCCTTTGTTCTGAATTTTCGACAAAAAAATTATAAAAAATGCTAAAAATTCGTAAAGAGGGGTTTCTTGGGCCGAAAAATCGATTGGCACAATCAGTTTTGTGATAAAATCATTATTTCGCCTTCAAATAGAGTCATGAAATTTTCGAAAATCCACTTTTCAAAACAAAAAAAACTCATAACTCGACTAATAGGAAAGATATAACGTTCTAGTCTTCACCAATCGATAGAGGGGACAATTTTACATATTTTAGTGAATTTCGAGTCTATATTTCCAAGGATTAAGGAAGTTAGAAAAAATCAATTTGTATCGCAAAATATTTCCATACCTACCCCTTTGTTCTAAATTTTCGACAAAAAAATTATAAAAAATGCTAAAAATTCGTAAATAGGGGTTTCTTGGGCCGAAAAATCGACTGGCACAATCAGTTTTGTGATAAAATCATTATTTCGCTTTCAAATAGAGTCATGAAATTTTCGAAAATCCACTTTTCAAAACAAAAAATACTCATAACTCGACTACTAGGAAAGATAGAACGTTCTAGTCTTCACCAATCGATAGAGGGGACAATTTTACATATTTGAGTGAATTTTGAGTCGATATTTCCAAGGATTGAGGAAGTTAGAAAAAATTAATTTGTATCGCAAAATATTATATTATATTTCCCTTTGTTCTAAATTTTCGACCAAAAAATCATAAAAAATGCAAAAAATTCGTAAAGAGGGGTTTTTTAGGCCGAAAAATCGACTGGCACAATCAGTTTTGTGATAAAATCATTATTTCGCCTTCAAATAGAGTCATGAAATTTTCGAAAATCCACTTTTCAAAACAAAAAATACTCATAACTCGACTAATAGGTAAGATAGAACGTTCTAGTCTTCACCTTTCGATAGAGGGGACAATTTTAGATATATCAGTGAATTTTGAGTGCATATTTCCGAGGATTAAGGAAGTTAGAAAAAATCAATTTGTATCGCAAAATATTTCCATACCTACCCCTTTGTTCTAAATTTTCGACAAAAAAATTATAAAAAATGCTAAAAATTCGTAAAGAGGGGTTTCTTGGGCCGAAAAATCGATTGGCACAATCAGTTTTGTGATAAAATCATTATTTCGCCTTCAAATAGAGTCATGAAATTTTCGAAAATCCACTTTTCAAAACAAAAAATACTCATAACTCGACTAATAGGAAAGATAGAACGTTCTAGTCTTCACCAATCGATAGAGGAGACAATTTTACATATTTTAATGAATTTTGAGTTCATATTTCCGAGGATTAAGGAAGTTAGAAAAAATTAATTTGTATCGCAAAATATTTCCACCTACCCCTTTGTTCTAAATTTTCGACAAAAAAATTATAAAAAAATGCTAAAAATTCGTAAAGAGGGGTTTTTTGGGCCGAAAAATCGACTGGCACAATCAGTTTTGTGATAAAATCATTATTTCGCCTTCAAATAGAGTCATGAAATTTTCGAAAATCCACTTTTCAAAACAAAAAATACTCATAACTCGACTAATAGGAAAGATAGAACGTTCTAGTCTTCGCCAATCGATAGAGAGGACAATTTTACGTATTTGAGTGAATTTTGAGTCCATATTTCCAAGGATTAGGGAAGTTAGAAAAAATTAATTTGTATCGCAAAATATTATATTATATTTCCCTTTGTTCTAAATTTTCGACAAAAAAATTATAAAAAATGCTAAAAATTCGTAAAGAGGGGTTTCTTGGGCCGAAAAATCGATTGGCACAATCAGTTTTGTGATAAAATCATTATTTCGCCTTCAAATAGAGTCATGAAATTTTCGAAAATCCACTTTTCAAAACAAAAAATACTCATAACTCGACTAATAGAAAAGATAGAACGTTCTAGTCTTCACCAATCGATAGAGGAGACAATTTTACATATTTTAATGAATTTTGAGTTCATATTTCCGAGGATTAAGGAAGTTAGAAAAAATTAATTTGTATCGCAAAATATTTCCTTCTAAATTTTCGACAAAAAAATTATAAAAAAATGCTTAAAATTTGTAAAGAGGGGTTTTTTGGGCCGAAAAATCGACTGGCACAATCAGTTTTTTGATAAAATCATTATTTCGCCTTCAAATAGAGTCATGAAATTTTCGAAAATCCACTTTTCAAAACAAAAAATACTCATAACTCGACCAATAGGAAAGATAGAACATTCTAGTCTTCGCCAATCGATAGAGGGGACAATTTTACGTATTTGAGTGAATTTTGAGTCCATATTTCCAAGGATTAAGGAAGTTCGAAAAAATTAATTTGTATCGCAAAATATTTCCATACCTACCCCCTGTTCTAAATTTTCGACAAAAAAATTATAAAAAATGCTGAAAATTCGTAAAGAGGGGTTTCTTGGGCCGAAAAATCGACTGGAACAATCAGTTTTGTGATAAAATCATTATTTCGCCTTCAAATAGAGTCATGAAATTTTCGAAAATCCACTTTTCAAAACAAAAAATACTCATAACTCGACTAATAGGAAAGATAGAACGTTCTAGTCTTCACCAATCGATAGAGGGGACAATTTTACATATTCTAGTGAATTTTGAGTCCATATTTCCAAGGATTAAGGAAGTTCGAAAAAATTAATTTGTATCGCAAAATATTTCCATACCTACCCCCTGTTCTAAATTTTCGACAAAAAAATTATAAAAAATGCTGAAAATTCGTAAAGAGGGGTTTCTTGGGCCGAAAAATCGACTGGAACAATCAGTTTTGTGATAAAATCATTATTTCGCCTTCAAATAGAGTCATGAAATTTTCGAAAATCCACTTTTCAAAACAAAAAATACTCATAACTCGACTAATAGGAAAGATAGAACGTTCTAGTCTTCACCAATCGATAGAGGGGACAATTTTACATATTCTAGTGAATTTTGAGTCCATATTTCCAAGGATTAAGGAAGTTCGAAAAAATTAATTTGTATCGCAAAATATTTCCATACCTACCCCTCTGTTCTAAATTTTCGACAAAAAAATTATATAAAAAATGCTGAAAATTCGTAAAGAGGGGTTTCTTCGGCCGAAAAATCGACTGGAACAATCAGTTTTGTGATAAAATCATTATTTCGCCTTCAAATAGAGTCATGAAATTTTCGAAAATCCACTTTTCAAAACAAAAAATACTCATAACTCGACTAATAGGTAAGATAGAACGTTCTAGTCTTCACCTTTCGATAGAGGGGACAATTTTACATATATCAGTGAATTTTGAGTCCATATTTCCGAGGATTAAGGAAGTTAGAAAAAATCAATTTGTATCGCAAAATATTTCCATACCTACCCCTTTGTTCTGAATTTTCGACAAAAAAATTATAAAAAATGCTAAAAATTCGTAAAGAGGGGTTTCTTGGGCCGAAAAATCGATTGGCACAATCAGTTTTGTGATAAAATCATTATTTCGCCTTCAAATAGAGTCATGAAATTTTCGAAAATCCACTTTTCAAAACAAAAAATACTCATAACTCGACTAATAGGAAAGATAGAACGTTCTAGTCTTCACCAATCGATAGAGGAGACAATTTTACATATTTTAATGAATTTTGAGTCCATATTTCCAAGGATTAGGAAAGTTAGAAAAAATTAATTTGTATCGCAAAATATTATATTATATTTCCCTTTGTTCTAAATTTTCGACCAAAAAATTATAAAAAATGCTAAAAATTCGTAAAGAGGGGTTTTTTAGGCCGAAAAATCGACTGGCACAATCAGATTTGTGATGAAATCATTATTTCGCCTTCAAATAGAGTCATGAAATTTTCGAAAATCCACTTTTCAAAACAAAAAATACTCATAACTCGACTAATAGGAAAGATAGAACGTTCTAGTCTTCACCTTTCGATAGAGGGGACAATTTTACATATATCAGTGAATTTTGAGTCCATATTTCCGAGGATTAAGGAAGTTAGAAAAAATCAATTTGTATCGCAAAATATTTCCATACCTACCCCTTTGTTCTGAATTTTCGACAAAAAAATTATAAAAAATGCTAAAAATTCGTAAAGAGGGGTTTCTTGGGCCGAAAAATCGATTGGCACAATCAGTTTTGTGATAAAATCATTATTTCGCCTTCAAATAGAGTCATGAAATTTTCGAAAATCCACTTTTCAAAACAAAAAATACTCATAACTCGACTAATAGGAAAGATAGAACGTTCTAGTCTTCACCAATCGATAGAGGAGACAATTTTACATATTTTAATGAATTTTGAGTCCATATTTCCAAGGATTAGGAAAGTTAGAAAAAATTAATTTGTATCGCAAAATATTATATTATATTTCCCTTTGTTCTAAATTTTCGACCAAAAAATTATAAAAAATGCTAAAAATTCGTAAAGAGGGGTTTTTTAGGCCGAAAAATCGACTGGCACAATCAGATTTGTGATGAAATCATTATTTCGCCTTCAAATAGAGTCATGAAATTTTCGAAAATCCACTTTTCAAAACAAAAAATACTCATAACTCGACTAATAGGAAAGATAGAACGTTCTAGTCTTCACCTTTCGATAGAGGGGACAATTTTACATATATCAGTGAATTTTGAGTCCATATTTCCGAGGATTAAGGAAGTTAGAAAAAATCAATTTGTATCGCAAAATATTTCCATACCTACCCCTTTGTTCTGAATTTTCGACAAAAAAATTATAAAAAATGCTAAAAATTCGTAAAGAGGGGTTTCTTGGGCCGAAAAATCGACTGGCACAATCAATTTTTTGATAAAATCATTATTTCGCCTTCAAATAGAGTCTTGAAATTTTCGAAAATCCACTTTTCAAAACAAAAAATACTCATAACTCGACTAATAGGAAAGATAGAACGTTCTAGTCTTCGCCAATCGATAGAGGGGACAATTTTACGTATTTGAGTGAATTTTGAGTCCATATTTCCAAGGATTAGGGAAGTTAGAAAAAATTAATTTGTATCGCAAAATATTATATTATATTTCCCTTTGTTCTAAATTTTCGACCAAAAAATTATAAAAAATGCTAAAAATTCGTAAAGAGGGGTTTTTTAGGCCTAAAAATCGACTGGCACAATCAGTTTTGTGATAAAATCATTATTTCGCCTTCAAATAGAGTCATGAAATTTTCGAAAATCCACTTTTCAAAACAAAAAATACTCATAACTCGACTAATAGGAAAGATAGAACGTTCTAGTCTTCACCAATCGATAGAGGGGACAATTTTACATATTCTAGTGAATTTTGAGTCCATATTTCCAAGGATTAAGGAAGTTCGAAAAAATTAATTTGTATCGCAAAATATTTCCATACCTACCCCTCTGTTCTAAATTTTCGACAAAAAAATTATAAAAAATGCTGAAAATTCGTAAAGAGGGGTTTCTTGGGCCGAAAAATCGACTGGAACAATCAGTTTTGTGATAAAATCATTATTTCGCCTTCAAATAGAGTCATGAAATTTTCGAAAATCCACTTTTCAAAACAAAAAATACTCATAACTCGACTAATAGGAAAGATAGAACGTTCTAGTCTTCACCAATCGATAGAGGAGACAATTTTACATATTTTAATGAATTTTGAGTTCATATTTCCGAGGATTAAGGAAGTTAGAAAAAATTAATTTGTATCGCAAAATATTTCCACCTACCCCTTTGTTCTAAATTTTCGACAAAAAAATTATAAAAAAATGCTAAAAATTCGTAAAGAGGGGTTTTTTGGGCCGAAAAATCGACTGGCACAATCAGTTTTGTGATCAAATCATTATTTCGCCTTCAAATAGAGTCATGAAATTTTCGAAAATCCACTTTTCAAAACAAAAAATACTCATAACTCGACTAATAGGAAAGATAGAACGTTCTAGTCTTCGCCAATCGATAGAGGGGACAATTTTACGTATTTGAGTGAATTTTGAGTCCATATTTCCAAGGATTAGGGAAGTTAGAAAAAATTAATTTGTATCGCAAAATATTATATTATATTTCCCTTTGTTCTAAATTTTCGACAAAAAAATTATAAAAAATGCTAAAAATTCGTAAAGAGGGGTTTCTTGGGCCGAAAAATCGATTGGCACAATCAGTTTTGTGATAAAATCATCATTTCGCCTTCAAATAGAGTCATGAAATTTTCGAAAATCCACTTTTCAAAACAAAAAAAACTCATAACTCGACTAATAGGAAAGATAGAACGTTCTAGTCTCCACCAATCGATAGAGGGGACAATTTTACATATTTTAGTGAATTTTAAGTCCATGTTTCCGAGGATTAAGGAAGTTAGAAAAAATCAATTTGTATCGCAAAATATTTCCACCTACCCCTTTGTTCTAAATTTTCGACAAAAAAATTATAAAAAAATGCTAAAAATTCGTAAAGAGGGGTTTTTTGGGCCGAAAAATCGACTGGCACAATCAGTTTTGTGATAAAATCATTATTTCGCCTTCAAATAGAGTCATGAAATTTTCGAAAATCCACTTTTCAAAACAAAAAATACTCATAACTCGACTAATAGGAAAGATAGAACGTTCTAGTCTCCACCAATCGATAGAGGGGACAATTTTACATATTTTAGTGAATTTTAAGTCCATGTTTCCGAGGATTAAGGAAGTTAGAAAAAATCAATTTGTATCGCAAAATATTTCCATACCTACCCCTTTGTTCTAAATTTTCGACAAAAAAATTATAAAAAATGCTAAAAATTCGTTAAGAGGGGTTTCTTGGGCCGAAAAATCGACTGGCACAATCAGTTTTGTGATAAAATCATTATTTCGCTTTCAAGTAGAGTCATGAAATTTTCGAAAATCCACTTTTCAAAACAAAAAATACTCATAACTCGACTACTAGGAAAGATAGAACGTTCTAGTCTTCACCTTTCGATAGAGGGGACAATTTTACATATATCAGTGAATTTTGAGTCCATATTTCCGAGGATTAAGGAAGTTAGAAAAAATCAATTTGTATCGCAAAATATTTCCATACCTACCCCTTTGTTCTGAATTTTCGACAAAAAAATTATAAAAAATGCTAAAAATTCGTAAAGAGGGGTTTCTTGGGCCGAAAAATCGATTGGCACAATCAGTTTTGTGATAAAATCATTATTTCGCCTTCAAATAGAGTCATGAAATTTTCGAAAATCCACTTTTCAAAACAAAAAAAACTCATAACTCGACTAATAGGAAAGATATAACGTTCTAGTCTTCACCAATCGATAGAGGGGACAATTTTACATATTTTAGTGAATTTCGAGTCTATATTTCCAAGGATTAAGGAAGTTAGAAAAAATCAATTTGTATCGCAAAATATTTCCATACCTACCCCTCTGTTCTAAATTTTCGACAAAAAAATTATAAAAAATGCTAAAAATTCGTAAATAGGGGTTTCTTGGGCCGAAAAATCGACTGGCACAATCAGTTTTGTGATAAAATCATTATTTCGCTTTCAAATAGAGTCATGAAATTTTCGAAAATCCACTTTTCAAAACAAAAAATACTCATAACTCGACTACTAGGAAAGATAGAACGTTCTAGTCTTCACCAATCGATAGAGGGGACAATTTTACATATTTGAGTGAATTTTGAGTCGATATTTCCAAGGATTGAGGAAGTTAGAAAAAATTAATTTGTATCGCAAAATATTATATTATATTTCCCTTTGTTCTAAATTTTCGACCAAAAAATCATAAAAAATGCAAAAAATTCGTAAAGAGGGGTTTTTTAGGCCGAAAAATCGACTGGCACAATCAGTTTTGTGATAAAATCATTATTTCGCCTTCAAATAGAGTCATGAAATTTTCGAAAATCCACTTTTCAAAACAAAAAATACTCATAACTCGACTAATAGGTAAGATAGAACGTTCTAGTCTTCACCTTTCGATAGAGGGGACAATTTTACATATATCAGTGAATTTTGAGTGCATATTTCCGAGGATTAAGGAAGTTAGAAAAAATCAATTTGTATCGCAAAATATTTCCATACCTACCCCTTTGTTCTAAATTTTCGACAAAAAAATTATAAAAAATGCTAAAAATTCGTAAAGAGGGGTTTCTTGGGCCGAAAAATCGATTGGCACAATCAGTTTTGTGATAAAATCATTATTTCGCCTTCAAATAGAGTCATGAAATTTTCGAAAATCCACTTTTCAAAACAAAAAATACTCATAACTCGACTAATAGGAAAGATAGAACGTTCTAGTCTTCACCAATCGATAGAGGAGACAATTTTACATATTTTAATGAATTTTGAGTTCATATTTCCGAGGATTAAGGAAGTTAGAAAAAATTAATTTGTATCGCAAAATATTTCCACCTACCCCTTTGTTCTAAATTTTCGACAAAAAAATTATAAAAAAATGCTAAAAATTCGTAAAGAGGGGTTTTTTGGGCCGAAAAATCGACTGGCACAATCAGTTTTGTGATCAAATCATTATTTCGCCTTCAAATAGAGTCATGAAATTTTCGAAAATCCACTTTTCAAAACAAAAAATACTCATAACTCGACTAATAGGAAAGATAGAACGTTCTAGTCTTCGCCAATCGATAGAGGGGACAATTTTACGTATTTGAGTGAATTTTGAGTCCATATTTCCAAGGATTAGGGAAGTTAGAAAAAATTAATTTGTATCGCAAAATATTATATTATATTTCCCTTTGTTCTAAATTTTCGACAAAAAAATTATAAAAAATGCTAAAAATTCGTAAAGAGGGGTTTCTTGGGCCGAAAAATCGATTGGCACAATCAGTTTTGTGATAAAATCATCATTTCGCCTTCAAATAGAGTCATGAAATTTTCGAAAATCCACTTTTCAAAACAAAAAAAACTCATAACTCGACTAATAGGAAAGATAGAACGTTCTAGTCTTCGCCAATCGATAGAGGGGACAATTTTACGTATTTGAGTGAATTTTGAGTCCATATTTCCAAGGATTAGGAAAGTTAGAAAAAATTAATTTGTATCGCAAAATATTATATTATATTTCCCTTTGTTCTAAATTTTCGACCAAAAAATTATAAAAAATGCTAAAAATTCGTAAAGAGGGGTTTTTTAGGCCGAAAAATCGACTGGCACAATCAGATTTGTGATGAAATCATTATTTCGCCTTCAAATAGAGTCATGAAATTTTCGAAAATCCACTTTTCAAAACAAAAAATACTCATAACTCGACTAATAGGAAAGATAGAACGTTCTAGTCTTCACCTTTCGATAGAGGGGACAATTTTACATATATCAGTGAATTTTGAGTCCATATTTCCGAGGATTAAGGAAGTTAGAAAAAATCAATTTGTATCGCAAAATATTTCCATACCTACCCCTTTGTTCTGAATTTTCGACAAAAAAATTATAAAAAATGCTAAAAATTCGTAAAGAGGGGTTTCTTGGGCCGAAAAATCGACTGGCACAATCAATTTTTTGATAAAATCATTATTTCGCCTTCAAATAGAGTCTTGAAATTTTCGAAAATCCACTTTTCAAAACAAAAAATACTCATAACTCGACTAATAGGAAAGATAGAACGTTCTAGTCTTCGCCAATCGATAGAGGGGACAATTTTACGTATTTGAGTGAATTTTGAGTCCATATTTCCAAGGATTAGGGAAGTTAGAAAAAATTAATTTGTATCGCAAAATATTATATTATATTTCCCTTTGTTCTAAATTTTCGACCAAAAAATTATAAAAAATGCTAAAAATTCGTAAAGAGGGGTTTTTTAGGCCTAAAAATCGACTGGCACAATCAGTTTTGTGATAAAATCATTATTTCGCCTTCAAATAGAGTCATGAAATTTTCGAAAATCCACTTTTCAAAACAAAAAATACTCATAACTCGACTAATAGGAAAGATAGAACGTTCTAGTCTTCACCAATCGATAGAGGGGACAATTTTACATATTCTAGTGAATTTTGAGTCCATATTTCCAAGGATTAAGGAAGTTCGAAAAAATTAATTTGTATCGCAAAATATTTCCATACCTACCCCTCTGTTCTAAATTTTCGACAAAAAAATTATAAAAAATGCTGAAAATTCGTAAAGAGGGGTTTCTTGGGCCGAAAAATCGACTGGAACAATCAGTTTTGTGATAAAATCATTATTTCGCCTTCAAATAGAGTCATGAAATTTTCGAAAATCCACTTTTCAAAACAAAAAATACTCATAACTCGACTAATAGGAAAGATAGAACGTTCTAGTCTTCACCAATCGATAGAGGAGACAATTTTACATATTTTAATGAATTTTGAGTTCATATTTCCGAGGATTAAGGAAGTTAGAAAAAATTAATTTGTATCGCAAAATATTTCCACCTACCCCTTTGTTCTAAATTTTCGACAAAAAAATTATAAAAAAATGCTAAAAATTCGTAAAGAGGGGTTTTTTGGGCCGAAAAATCGACTGGCACAATCAGTTTTGTGATCAAATCATTATTTCGCCTTCAAATAGAGTCATGAAATTTTCGAAAATCCACTTTTCAAAACAAAAAATACTCATAACTCGACTAATAGGAAAGATAGAACGTTCTAGTCTTCGCCAATCGATAGAGGGGACAATTTTACGTATTTGAGTGAATTTTGAGTCCATATTTCCAAGGATTAGGGAAGTTAGAAAAAATTAATTTGTATCGCAAAATATTATATTATATTTCCCTTTGTTCTAAATTTTCGACAAAAAAATTATAAAAAATGCTAAAAATTCGTAAAGAGGGGTTTCTTGGGCCGAAAAATCGATTGGCACAATCAGTTTTGTGATAAAATCATCATTTCGCCTTCAAATAGAGTCATGAAATTTTCGAAAATCCACTTTTCAAAACAAAAAAAACTCATAACTCGACTAATAGGAAAGATAGAACGTTCTAGTCTCCACCAATCGATAGAGGGGACAATTTTACATATTTTAGTGAATTTTAAGTCCATGTTTCCGAGGATTAAGGAAGTTAGAAAAAATCAATTTGTATCGCAAAATATTTCCACCTACCCCTTTGTTCTAAATTTTCGACAAAAAAATTATAAAAAAATGCTAAAAATTCGTAAAGAGGGGTTTTTTGGGCCGAAAAATCGACTGGCACAATCAGTTTTGTGATAAAATCATTATTTCGCCTTCAAATAGAGTCATGAAATTTTCGAAAATCCACTTTTCAAAACAAAAAATACTCATAACTCGACTAATAGGAAAGATAGAACGTTCTAGTCTCCACCAATCGATAGAGGGGACAATTTTACATATTTTAGTGAATTTTAAGTCCATGTTTCCGAGGATTAAGGAAGTTAGAAAAAATCAATTTGTATCGCAAAATATTTCCATACCTACCCCTTTGTTCTAAATTTTCGACAAAAAAATTATAAAAAATGCTAAAAATTCGTTAAGAGGGGTTTCTTGGGCCGAAAAATCGACTGGCACAATCAGTTTTGTGATAAAATCATTATTTCGCTTTCAAGTAGAGTCATGAAATTTTCGAAAATCCACTTTTCAAAACAAAAAATACTCATAACTCGACTACTAGGAAAGATAGAACGTTCTAGTCTTCACCTTTCGATAGAGGGGACAATTTTACATATTTGAGTGAATTTTGAGTCGATATTTCCAAGGATTGAGGAAGTTAGAAAAAATCAATTTGTATCGCAAAATATTATATTATATTTCCCTTTGTTCTAAATTTTCGACCAAAAAATCATAAAAAATGCAAAAAATTCGTAAAGAGGGGTTTTTTAGGCCGAAAAATCGACTGGCACAATCAGTTTTGTGATAAAATCATTATTTCGCCTTCAAATAGAGTCATGAAATTTTCGAAAATCCACTTTTCAAAACAAAAAATACTCATAACTCGACTAATAGGTAAGATAGAACGTTCTAGTCTTCACCTTTCGATAGAGGGGACAATTTTACATATATCAGTGAATTTTGAGTGCATATTTCCGAGGATTAAGGAAGTTAGAAAAAATCAATTTGTATCGCAAAATATTTCCATACCTACCCCTTTGTTCTAAATTTTCGACAAAAAAATTATAAAAAATGCTAAAAATTCGTAAAGAGGGGTTTCTTGGGCCGAAAAATCGATTGGCACAATCAGTTTTGTGATAAAATCATTATTTCGCCTTCAAATAGAGTCATGAAATTTTCGAAAATCCACTTTTCAAAACAAAAAATACTCATAACTCGACTAATAGGAAAGATAGAACGTTCTAGTCTTCACCAATCGATAGAGGAGACAATTTTACATATTTTAATGAATTTTGAGTTCATATTTCCGAGGATTAAGGAAGTTAGAAAAAATTAATTTGTATCGCAAAATATTTCCACCTACCCCTTTGTTCTAAATTTTCGACAAAAAAATTATAAAAAAATGCTAAAAATTCGTAAAGAGGGGTTTTTTGGGCCGAAAAATCGACTGGCACAATCAGTTTTGTGATCAAATCATTATTTCGCCTTCAAATAGAGTCATGAAATTTTCGAAAATCCACTTTTCAAAACAAAAAATACTCATAACTCGACTAATAGGAAAGATAGAACGTTCTAGTCTTCGCCAATCGATAGAGGGGACAATTTTACGTATTTGAGTGAATTTTGAGTCCATATTTCCAAGGATTAGGGAAGTTAGAAAAAATTAATTTGTATCGCAAAATATTATATTATATTTCCCTTTGTTCTAAATTTTCGACAAAAAAATTATAAAAAATGCTAAAAATTCGTAAAGAGGGGTTTCTTGGGCCGAAAAATCGATTGGCACAATCAGTTTTGTGATAAAATCATCATTTCGCCTTCAAATAGAGTCATGAAATTTTCGAAAATCCACTTTTCAAAACAAAAAAAACTCATAACTCGACTAATAGGAAAGATAGAACGTTCTAGTCTCCACCAATCGATAGAGGGGACAATTTTACATATTTTAGTGAATTTTAAGTCCATGTTTCCGAGGATTAAGGAAGTTAGAAAAAATCAATTTGTATCGCAAAATATTTCCACCTACCCCTTTGTTCTAAATTTTCGACAAAAAAATTATAAAAAAATGCTAAAAATTCGTAAAGAGGGGTTTTTTGGGCCGAAAAATCGACTGGCACAATCAGTTTTGTGATAAAATCATTATTTCGCCTTCAAATAGAGTCATGAAATTTTCGAAAATCCACTTTTCAAAACAAAAAATACTCATAACTCGACTAATAGGAAAGATAGAACGTTCTAGTCTCCACCAATCGATAGAGGGGACAATTTTACATATTTTAGTGAATTTTAAGTCCATGTTTCCGAGGATTAAGGAAGTTAGAAAAAATCAATTTGTATCGCAAAATATTTCCATACCTACCCCTTTGTTCTAAATTTTCGACAAAAAAATTATAAAAAATGCTAAAAATTCGTTAAGAGGGGTTTCTTGGGCCGAAAAATCGACTGGCACAATCAGTTTTGTGATAAAATCATTATTTCGCTTTCAAATAGAGTCATGAAATTTTCGAAAATCCACTTTTCAAAACAAAAAATACTCATAACTCGACTACTAGGAAAGATAGAACGTTCTAGTCTTCACCAATCGATAGAGGGGACAATTTTACATATATCAGTGAATTTTGAGTCCATATTTCCGAGGATTGAGGAAGTTAGAAAAAATTAATTTGTATCGCAAAATATTATATTATATTTCCCTTTGTTCTAAATTTTCGACCAAAAAATCATAAAAAATGCAAAAAATTCGTAAAGAGGGGTTTTTTAGGCCGAAAAATCGACTGGCACAATCAGTTTTGTGATAAAATCATTATTTCGCCTTCAAATAGAGTCATGAAATTTTCGAAAATCCACTTTTCAAAACAAAAAATACTCATAACTCGACTAATAGGTAAGATAGAACGTTCTAGTCTTCACCTTTCGATAGAGGGGACAATTTTACATATATCAGTGAATT
The DNA here is from genome assembly GCA_947563755.1 of Lochmaea crataegi. Lineage (NCBI taxonomy): Eukaryota > Metazoa > Arthropoda > Insecta > Coleoptera > Chrysomelidae > Lochmaea > Lochmaea crataegi. The sequence continues at coordinate 49,905,087 of OX387424.1, read as the reverse complement.
TTGAGTGCATATTTCCGAGGATTAAGGAAGTTAGAAAAAATCAATTTGTATCGCAAAATATTTCCATACCTACCCCTTTGTTCTAAATTTTCGACAAAAAAATTATAAAAAATGCTAAAAATTCGTTAAGAGGGGTTTCTTGGGCCGAAAAATCGACTGGCACAATCAGTTTTGTGATAAAATCATTATTTCGCTTTCAAGTAGAGTCATGAAATTTTCGAAAATCCACTTTTCAAAACAAAAAATACTCATAACTCGACTACTAGGAAAGATAGAACGTTCTAGTCTTCACCTTTCGATAGAGGGGACAATTTTACATATATCAGTGAATTTTGAGTCCATATTTCCGAGGATTAAGGAAGTTAGAAAAAATCAATTTGTATCGCAAAATATTTCCATACCTACCCCTTTGTTCTGAATTTTCGACAAAAAAATTATAAAAAATGCTAAAAATTCGTAAAGAGGGGTTTCTTGGGCCGAAAAATCGATTGGCACAATCAGTTTTGTGATAAAATCATTATTTCGCCTTCAAATAGAGTCATGAAATTTTCGAAAATCCACTTTTCAAAACAAAAAAAACTCATAACTCGACTAATAGGAAAGATATAACGTTCTAGTCTTCACCAATCGATAGAGGGGACAATTTTACATATTTTAGTGAATTTCGAGTCTATATTTCCAAGGATTAAGGAAGTTAGAAAAAATCAATTTGTATCGCAAAATATTTCCATACCTACCCCTCTGTTCTAAATTTTCGACAAAAAAATTATAAAAAATGCTAAAAATTCGTAAATAGGGGTTTCTTGGGCCGAAAAATCGACTGGCACAATCAGTTTTGTGATAAAATCATTATTTCGCCTTCAAATAGAGTCATGAAATTTTCGAAAATCCACTTTTCAAAACAAAAAATACTCATAACTCGACCAATAGGAAAGATAGAACATTCTAGTCTTCGCCAATCGATAGAGGGGACAATTTTACGTATTTGAGTGAATTTTGAGTCCATATTTCCAAGGATTAAGGAAGTTCGAAAAAATTAATTTGTATCGCAAAATATTTCCATACCTACCCCCTGTTCTAAATTTTCGACAAAAAAATTATAAAAAATGCTGAAAATTCGTAAAGAGGGGTTTCTTGGGCCGAAAAATCGACTGGAACAATCAGTTTTGTGATAAAATCATTATTTCGCCTTCAAATAGAGTCATGAAATTTTCGAAAATCCACTTTTCAAAACAAAAAATACTCATAACTCGACTAATAGGAAAGATAGAACGTTCTAGTCTTCACCAATCGATAGAGGGGACAATTTTACATATTCTAGTGAATTTTGAGTCCATATTTCCAAGGATTAAGGAAGTTCGAAAAAATTAATTTGTATCGCAAAATATTTCCACCTACCCCTTTGTTCTAAATTTTCGACAAAAAAATTATAAAAAAATGCTAAAAATTCGTAAAGAGGGGTTTTTTGGGCCGAAAAATCGACTGGCACAATCAGTTTTGTGATAAAATCATTATTTCGCCTTCAAATAGAGTCATGAAATTTTCGAAAATCCACTTTTCAAAACAAAAAATACTCATAACTCGACTAATAGGTAAGATAGAACGTTCTAGTCTTCACCTTTCGATAGAGGGGACAATTTTACATATATCAGTGAATTTTGAGTCCATATTTCCGAGGATTAAGGAAGTTAGAAAAAATCAATTTGTATCGCAAAATATTTCCATACCTACCCCTTTGTTCTAAATTTTCGACAAAAAAATTATAAAAAATGCTAAAAATTCGTAAAGAGGGGTTTCTTGGGCCGAAAAATCGATTGGCACAATCAGTTTTGTGATAAAATCATTATTTCGCCTTCAAATAGAGTCATGAAATTTTCGAAAATCCACTTTTCAAAACAAAAAATACTCATAACTCGACTAATAGGAAAGATAGAACGTTCTAGTCTTCACCAATCGATAGAGGAGACAATTTTACATATTTTAATGAATTTTGAGTTCATATTTCCGAGGATTAAGGAAGTTAGAAAAAATTAATTTGTATCGCAAAATATTTCCACCTACCCCTTTGTTCTAAATTTTCGACAAAAAAATTATAAAAAAATGCTAAAAATTTGTAAAGAGGGGTTTTTTGGGCCGAAAAATCGACTGGCACAATCAGTTTTGTGATAAAATCATTATTTCGCCTTCAAATAGAGTCATGAAATTTTCGAAAATCCACTTTTCAAAACAAAAAATACTCATAACTCGACTAATAGGAAAGATAGAACGTTCTAGTCTTCACCAATCGATAGAGGGGACAATTTTACATATTTTAGTGAATTTTGAGTCCATATTTCCAAGGATTAAGGAAGTTAGAAAAAATCAATTTGTATCGCAAAATATTTCCATACCTACCCCTCTGTTCTAAATTTTCGACAAAAAAATTATAAAAAATGCTAAAAATTCGTAAAGAGGGGTTTCTTGGGCCGAAAAATCGACTGGAACAATCAGTTTTGTGATAAAATCATTATTTCGCCTTTAAATAGAGTCATGAAATTTTCGAAAATCCACTTTTCAAAACAAAAAATACTCATAACTCGACTAATAGGAAAGATAGAACGTTCTAGTTTTCACCAATCGATAGAGGGGACAATTTTACATATTTTAGTGAGTTTTGAGTCCATATTTCCGAGGATTAAGGAAGTTAGAAAAAATCTATTTGTATCGCAAAATATTTTCATACCTACCCCTTTGTTCTAAATTTTCGACAAAAAAATTATAAAAAATGCTAAAAATTCGTAAAGAGGGGTTTCTTGGGCCGAAAAATCGATTGGCACAATCAGTTTTGTGATAAAATCATTATTTCGCCTTCAAATAGAGTCATGAAATTTTCGAAAATCCACTTTTCAAAACAAAAAATACTCATAACTCGACTAATAGGAAAGATAGAACGTTCTAGTCTTCACCAATCGATAGAGGAGACAATTTTACGTATTTGAGTGAATTTTGAGTCCATATTTCCAAGGATTAGGGAAGTTAGAAAAAATTAATTTGTATCGCAAAATATTATATTATATTTCCCTTTGTTCTAAATTTTCGACAAAAAAATTATAAAAAATGCTAAAAATTCGTAAAGAGGGGTTTCTTGGGCCGAAAAATCGATTGGCACAATCAGTTTTGTGATAAAATCATCATTTCGCCTTCAAATAGAGTCATGAAATTTTCGAAAATCCACTTTTCAAAACAAAAAAAACTCATAACTCGACTAATAGGAAAGATAGAACGTTCTAGTCTTCACCAATCGATAGAGGGGACAATTTTACATATTTTAGTGAATTTCGAGTCTATATTTTCCAAGGATTAAGGAAGTTAGAAAAAATTAATTTGTATCGCAAAATATTTCCTTCTAAATTTTCGACAAAAAAATTATAAAAAAATGCTTAAAATTTGTAAAGAGGGGTTTTTTGGGCCGAAAAATCGACTGGCACAATCAGTTTTTTGATAAAATCATTATTTCGCCTTCAAATAGAGTCATGAAATTTTCGAAAATCCACTTTTCAAAACAAAAAATACTCATAACTCGACCAATAGGAAAGATAGAACATTCTAGTCTTCGCCAATCGATAGAGGGGACAATTTTACGTATTTGAGTGAATTTTGAGTCCATATTTCCAAGGATTAAGGAAGTTCGAAAAAATTAATTTGTATCGCAAAATATTTCCATACCTACCCCCTGTTCTAAATTTTCGACAAAAAAATTATAAAAAATGCTGAAAATTCGTAAAGAGGGGTTTCTTGGGCCGAAAAATCGACTGGAACAATCAGTTTTGTGATAAAATCATTATTTCGCCTTCAAATAGAGTCATGAAATTTTCGAAAATCCACTTTTCAAAACAAAAAATACTCATAACTCGACTAATAGGAAAGATAGAACGTTCTAGTCTTCACCAATCGATAGAGGGGACAATTTTACATATTCTAGTGAATTTTGAGTCCATATTTCCAAGGATTAAGGAAGTTCGAAAAAATTAATTTGTATCGCAAAATATTTCCATACCTACCCCCTGTTCTAAATTTTCGACAAAAAAATTATAAAAAATGCTGAAAATTCGTAAAGAGGGGTTTCTTGGGCCGAAAAATCGACTGGAACAATCAGTTTTGTGATAAAATCATTATTTCGCCTTCAAATAGAGTCATGAAATTTTCGAAAATCCACTTTTCAAAACAAAAAATACTCATAACTCGACTAATAGGAAAGATAGAACGTTCTAGTCTTCACCAATCGATAGAGGGGACAATTTTACATATTCTAGTGAATTTTGAGTCCATATTTCCAAGGATTAAGGAAGTTCGAAAAAATTAATTTGTATCGCAAAATATTTCCACCTACCCCTTTGTTCTAAATTTTCGACAAAAAAATTATAAAAAAATGCTAAAAATTCGTAAAGAAGGGTTTTTTGGGCCGAAAAATCGACTGGCACAATCAGTTTTGTGATAAAATCATTATTTCGCCTTCAAATAGAGTCATGAAATTTTCGAAAATCCACTTTTCAAAACAAAAAATACTCATAACTCGACTAATAGGAAAGATAGAACGTTCTAGTCTTCGCCAATCGATAGAGGGGACAATTTTACGTATTTGAGTGAATTTTGAGTCCATATTTCCAAGGATTAGGGAAGTTAGAAAAAATTAATTTATATCGCAAAATATTATATTATATTTCCCTTTGTTCTAAATTTTCGACAAAAAAATTATAAAAAATGCTAAAAATTCGTAAAGAGGGGTTTCTTGGGCCGAAAAATCGATTGGCACAATCAGTTTTGTGATAAAATCATCATTTCGCCTTCAAATAGAGTCATGAAATTTTCGAAAATCCACTTTTCAAAACAAAAAAAACTCATAACTCGACTAATAGGAAAGATAGAACGTTCTAGTCTCCACCAATCGATAGAGGGGACAATTTTACATATTTTAGTGAATTTTAAGTCCATGTTTCCGAGGATTAAGGAAGTTAAAAAAATCAATTTGTATCGCAAAATATTTCCATACCTACCCCTTTGTTCTAAATTTTCGACAAAAAAATTATAAAAAATGCTAAAAATTCGTAAAGAGGGGTTTCTTGGGCCGAAAAATCGACTGGCACAATCAGTTTTGTGATAAAATCATTATTTCGCTTTCAAGTAGAGTCTAGAAATTTTCGAAAATCCACTTTTCAAAACAAAAAATACTCATAACTCGACTACTAGGAAAGATAGAACGTTCTAGTCTTCGCCAATCGATAGAGGGGACAATTTTACGTATTTGAGTGAATTTTGAGTCCATATTTCCAAGGATTAGGGAAGTTAGAAAAAATTAATTTGTATCGCAAAATATTATATTATATTTCCCTTTGTTCTAAATTTTCGACCAAAAAATTATAAAAAATGCTAAAAATTCGTAAAGAGGGGTTTCTTGGGCCGAAAAATCGACTGGCACAATCAGTTTTGTGATAAAATCATTATTTCGCCTTCAAATAGAGTCATGAAATTTTCGGAAATCCACTTTTCAAAAAAAAAATACTCATAACTCGACTACTAGGAAAGATAGAACGTTCTAGTCTTCACCAATCGATAGAGGGGACAATTTTACATATATCAATGAATTTTGGGTCCATATTTCCGAGGATTAAGGAAGTTAGAAAAAATCAATTTGTATCGCAAAATATTTCCATACCTACCCCTTTGTTCTGAATTTTCGACAAAAAAATTATAAAAAATGCTAAAAATTCGTAAAGAGGGGTTTCTTGGGCCGAAAAATCGATTGGCACAATCAGTTTTGTGATAAAATCATTATTTCGCCTTCAAATAGAGTCATGAAATTTTCGAAAATCCACTTTTCAAAACAAAAAAAACTCATAACTCGACTAATAGGAAAGATATAACGTTCTAGTCTTCACCAATCGATAGAGGGGACAATTTTACATATTTTAGTGAATTTCGAGTCTATATTTCCAAGGATTAAGGAAGTTAGAAAAAATCAATTTGTATCGCAAAATATTTCCATACCTACCCCTCTGTTCTAAATTTTCGACAAAAAAATTATAAAAAATGCTAAAAATTCGTAAATAGGGGTTTCTTGGGCCGAAAAATCGACTGGCACAATCAGTTTTGTGATAAAATCATTATTTCGCTTTCAAATAGAGTCATGAAATTTTCGAAAATCCACTTTTCAAAACAAAAAATACTCATAACTCGACTACTAGGAAAGATAGAACGTTCTAGTCTTCACCAATCGATAGAGGGGACAATTTTACATATTTGAGTGAATTTTGAGTCGATATTTCCAAGGATTGAGGAAGTTAGAAAAAATTAATTTGTATCGCAAAATATTTCCATACCTACCACTTTGTTCTAAATGTTCGACAAAAAAATTATAAAAAATGCTAAAAATTCGTAAAGAGGGGTTTCTTGGGCCGAAAAATCGACTGGCACAATCAGTTTTGTGATAAAATCATTATTTCGCTTTCAAGTAGAGTCATGAAATTTTCGAAAATCCACTTTTCAAAACAAAAAATACTCATAACTCGACTACTAGGAAAGATAGAACGTTCTAGTCTTCGCCAATCGATAGAGGGGACAATTTTACGTATTTGAGTGAATTTTGAGTCCATATTTCCAAGGATTAGGGAAGTTAGAAAAAATTAATTTGTATCGCAAAATATTATATTATATTTCCCTTTGTTCTAAATTTTCGACCAAAAAATTATAAAAAATGCTAAAAATTCGTAAAGAGGGGTTTTTTAGGCCTAAAAATCGACTGGCACAATCAGTTTTGTGATAAAATCATTATTTCGCCTTCAAATAGAGTCATGAAATTTTCGAAAATCCACTTTTCAAAACAAAAAATACTCATAACTCGACTAATAAGAAAGATAGAACGTTCTAGTCTTCACCTTTCGATAGAGGGGACAATTTTACATATATCAGTGAATTTTGAGTCCATATTTCCGAGGATTAAGGAAGTTAGAAAAAATCAATTTGTATCGCAAAATATTTCCATACCTACCCCTTTGTTCTAAATTTTCGACAAAAAAATTATAAAAAATGCTAAAAATTCGTAAAGAGGGGTTTCTTGGGCCTAAAAATCGACTGGCACAATCAGTTTTGTGATAAAATCATTATTTCGCCTTCAAATAGAGTCATGAAATTTTCGAAAATCCACTTTTCAAAACAAAAAATACTCATAACTCGACTAATAGGAAAGATAGAACGTTCTAGTCTTCACCTTTCGATAGAGGGGACAATTTTACATATATCAGTGAATTTTGAGTCCATATTTCCGAGGATTAAGGAAGTTAGAAAAAATCAATTTGTATCGCAAAATATTTCCATACCTACCCCTTTGTTCTGAATTTTCGACAAAAAAATTATAAAAAATGCTAAAAATTCGTAAAGAGGGGTTTCTTGGGCCGAAAAATCGATTGGCACAATCAGTTTTGTGATAAAATCATTATTTCGCCTTCAAATAGAGTCATGAAATTTTCGAAAATCCACTTTTCAAAACAAAAAAAACTCATAACTCGACTAATAGGACAGATATAACGTTCTAGTCTTCACCAATCGATAGAGGGGACAATTTTACATATTTAAGTGAATTTCGAGTCTATATTTCCAAGGATTAAGGAAGTTAGAAAAAATCAATTTGTATCGCAAAATATTTCCATACCTACCCCTCTGTTCTAAATTTTCGACAAAAAAATTATAAAAAATGCTAAAAATTCGTAAATAGGGGTTTCTTGGGCCGAAAAATCGACTGGCACAATCAGTTTTGTGATAAAATCATTATTTCGCTTTCAAATAGAGTCATGAAATTTTCGAAAATCCACTTTTCAAAACAAAAAATACTCATAACTCGACTACTAGGAAAGATAGAACGTTCTAGTCTTCACCAATCGATAGAGGGGACAATTTTACATATTTGAGTGAATTTTGAGTCGATATTTCCAAGGATTGAGGAAGTTAGAAAAAATTAATTTGTATCGCAAAATATTTCCACCTACCCCTTTGTTCTAAATTTTCGACAAAAAAATTATAAAAAAATGCTAAAAATTCGTAAAGAGGGGTTTTTTGGGCCGAAAAATCGACTGGCACAATCAGTTTTGTGATAAAATCATTATTTCGCCTTCAAATAGAGTCATGAAATTTTCGAAAATCCACTTTTCAAAACAAAAAATACTCATAACTCGACTAATAGGAAAGATAGAACGTTCTAGTCTTCGCCAATCGATAGAGGGGACAATTTTACGTATTTGAGTGAATTTTGAGTCCATATTTCCAAGGATTAGGGAAGTTAGAAAAAATTAATTTGTATCGCAAAATATTATATTATATTTCCCTTTGTTCTAAATTTTCGACAAAAAAATTATAAAAAATGCTAAAAATTCGTAAAGAGGGGTTTCTTGGGCCGAAAAATCGATTGGCACAATCAGTTTTGTGATAAAATCATCATTTCGCCTTCAAATAGAGTCATGAAATTTTCGAAAATCCACTTTTCAAAACAAAAAAAACTCATAACTCGACTAATAGGAAAGATAGAACGTTCTAGTCTTCACCAATCGATAGAGGGGACAATTTTACATATTTTAGTGAATTTCGAGTCTATATTTCCAAGGATTAAGGAAGTTAGAAAAAATCAATTTGTATCGCAAAATATTTCCATACCTACCCCTCTGTTCTAAATTTTCGACAAAAAAATTATAAAAAATGCTAATAATTTGTAAAGAGAGGTTTCTTGGGCCGAAAAATCGACTGGCACAATCAGTTTTGTGATAAAATCATTATTTCGCTTTCAAATAGAGTCATGAAATTTTCGAAAATCCACTTTTCAAAACAAAAAATACTCATAACTCGACTACTAGGAAAGATAGAACGTTCTAGTCTTCACCAATCGATAGAGGGGACAATTTTACATATTTGAGTGAATTTTGAGTCGATATTTCCAAGGATTAAGGAAGTTAGAAAAAATTAATTTGTATCGCAAAATATTATATTATATTTCCCTTTGTTCTAAATTTTCGACCAAAAAATCATAAAAAATGCAAAAAATTCGTAAAGAGGGGTTTTTTAGGCCGAAAAATCGACTGGCACAATCAGTTTTGTGATAAAATCATTATTTCGCCTTCAAATAGAGTCATGAAATTTTCGAAAATCCACTTTTCAAAACAAAAAATACTCATAACTCGACTAATAGGTAAGATAGAACGTTCTAGTCTTCACCTTTCGATAGAGGGGACACTTTTACATATATCAGTGAATTTTGAGTGCATATTTCCGAGGATTAAGGAAGTTAGAAAAAATCAATTTGTATCGCAAAATATTTCCATACCTACCCCTTTGTTCTAAATTTTCGACAAAAAAATTATAAAAAATGCTAAAAATTCGTAAAGAGGGGTTTCTTGGGCCGAAAAATCGATTGGCACAATCAGTTTTGTGATAAAATCATTATTTCGCCTTCAAATAGAGTCATGAAATTTTCGAAAATCCACTTTTCAAAACAAAAAATACTCATAACTCGACTAATAGGAAAGATAGAACGTTCTAGTCTTCACCAATCGATAGAGGAGACAATTTTACATATTTTAATGAATTTTGAGTTCATATTTCCGAGGATTAAGGAAGTTAGAAAAAATTAATTTGTATCGCAAAATATTTCCACCTACCCCTTTGTTCTAAATTTTCGACAAAAAAATTATAAAAAAATGCTAAAAATTCGTAAAGAGGGGTTTTTTGGGCCGAAAAATCGACTGGCACAATCAGTTTTGTGATAAAATCATTATTTCGCCTTCAAATAGAGTCATGAAATTTTCGAAAATCCACTTTTCAAAACAAAAAATACTCATAACTCGACTAATAGGAAAGATAGAACGTTCTAGTCTTCGCCAATCGATAGAGGGGACAATTTTACGTATTTGAGTGAATTTTGAGTCCATATTTCCAAGGATTAGGGAAGTTAGAAAAAATTAATTTGTATCGCAAAATATTATATTATATTTCCCTTTGTTCTAAATTTTCGACAAAAAAATTATAAAAAATGCTAAAAATTCGTAAAGAGGGGTTTCTTGGGCCGAAAAATCGATTGGCACAATCAGTTTTGTGATAAAATCATCATTTCGCCTTCAAATAGAGTCATGAAATTTTCGAAAATCCACTTTTCAAAACAAAAAAAACTCATAACTCGACTAATAGGAAAGATAGAACGTTCTAGTCTTCACCAATCGATAGAGGGGACAATTTTACATATTTTAGTGAATTTCGAGTCTATATTTCCAAGGATTAAGGAAGTTAGAAAAAATCAATTTGTATCGCAAAATATTTCCATACCTACCCCTCTGTTCTAAATTTTCGACAAAAAAATTATAAAAAATGCTAAAAATTTGTAAAGAGAGGTTTCTTGGGCCGAAAAATCGACTGGCACAATCAGTTTTGTGATAAAATCATTATTTCGCTTTCAAATAGAGTCATGAAATTTTCGAAAATCCACTTTTCAAAACAAAAAATACTCATAACTCGACTACTAGGAAAGATAGAACGTTCTAGTCTTCACCAATCGATAGAGGGGACAATTTTACATATTTGAGTGAATTTTGAGTCGATATTTCCAAGGATTAAGGAAGTTAGAAAAAATTAATTTGTATCGCAAAATATTATATTATATTTCCCTTTGTTCTAAATTTTCGACCAAAAAATCATAAAAAATGCAAAAAATTCGTAAAGAGGGGTTTTTTAGGCCGAAAAATCGACTGGCACAATCAGTTTTGTGATAAAATCATTATTTCGCCTTCAAATAGAGTCATGAAATTTTCGAAAATCCACTTTTCAAAACAAAAAATACTCATAACTCGACTAATAGGTAAGATAGAACGTTCTAGTCTTCACCTTTCGATAGAGGGGACAATTTTACATATATCAGTGAATTTTGAGTTCATATTTCCGAGGATTAAGGAAGTTAGAAAAAATCAATTTGTATCGCAAAATATTTCCATACCTACCCCTTTGTTCTAAATTTTCGACAAAAAAATTATAAAAAATGCTAAAAATTCGTAAAGAGGGGTTTCTTGGGCCGAAAAATCGATTGGCACAATCAGTTTTGTGATAAAATCATTATTTCGCCTTCAAATAGAGTCATGAAATTTTCGAAAATCCACTTTTCAAAACAAAAAATACTCATAACTCGACTAATAGGAAAGATAGAACGTTCTAGTCTTCACCAATCGATAGAGGAGACAATTTTACATATTTTAATGAATTTTGAGTTCATATTTCCGAGGATTAAGGAAGTTAGAAAAAATTAATTTGTATCGCAAAATATTTCCACCTACCCCTTTGTTCTAAATTTTCGACAAAAAAATTATAAAAAAATGCTAAAAATTCGTAAAGAGGGGTTTTTTGGGCCGAAAAATCGACTGGCACAATCAGTTTTGTGATAAAATCATTATTTCGCCTTCAAATAGAGTCATGAAATTTTCGAAAATCCACTTTTCAAAACAAAAAATACTCATAACTCGACTAATAGGAAAGATAGAACTTTCTAGTCTTCGCCAATCGATAGAGGGGACAATTTTACGTATTTAAGTGAATTTTGAGTCCATATTTCCAAGGATTAGGGAAGTTAGAAAAAATTAATTTGTATCGCAAAATATTATATTATATTTCCCTTTGTTCTAAATTTTCGACAAAAAAATTATAAAAAATGCTAAAAATTCGTAAAGAGGGGTTTCTTGGGCCGAAAAATCGATTGGCACAATCAGTTTTGTGATAAAATCATCATTTCGCCTTCAAATAGAGTCATGAAATTTTCGAAAATCCACTTTTCAAAACAAAAAAAACTCATAACTCGACTAATAGGAAAGATAGAACGTTCTAGTCTTCACCAATCGATAGAGGGGACAATTTTACATATTTTAGTGAATTTCGAGTCTATATTTTCCAAGGATTAAGGAAGTTAGAAAAAATCAATTTGTATCGCAAAATATTTCCATACCTACCCCTCTGTTCTAAATTTTCGACAAAAAAATTATAAAAAATGCTAAAAATTCGTAAAGAGGGGTTTCTTGGGCCGAAAAATCGACTGGCACAATCAGTTTTGTGATAAAATCATTATTTCGCTTTCAAATAGAGTCATGAAATTTTCGAAAATCCACTTTTCAAAACAAAAAATACTCATAACTCGACTAATAGGAAAGATAGAACGTTCTAGTCTTCACCAATCGATAGAGGAGACAATTTTACATATTTTAATGAATTTTGAGTTCATATTTCCGAGGATTAAGGAAGTTAGAAAAAAATAATTTGTATCGCAAAATATTTCCACCTACCCCTTTGTTCTAAATTTTCGACAAAAAAATTATAAAAAAATGCTAAAAATTCGTAAAGAGGGGTTTTTTGGGCCGAAAAATCGACTGGCACAATCAGTTTTGTGATAAAATCATTATTTCGCCTTCAAATAGAGTCATGAAATTTTCGAAAATCCACTTTTCAAAACAAAAAATACTCATAACTCGACTAATAGGAAAGATAGAACTTTCTAGTCTTCGCCAATCGATAGAGGGGACAATTTTACGTATTTAAGTGAATTTTGAGTCCATATTTCCAAGGATTAGGGAAGTTAGAAAAAATTAATTTGTATCGCAAAATATTATATTATATTTCCCTTTGTTCTAAATTTTCGACAAAAAAATTATAAAAAATGCTAAAAATTCGTAAAGAGGGGTTTCTTGGGCCGAAAAATCGATTGGCACAATCAGTTTTGTGATAAAATCATCATTTCGCCTTCAAATAGAGTCATGAAATTTTCGAAAATCCACTTTTCAAAACAAAAAAAACTCATAACTCGACTAATAGGAAAGATAGAACGTTCTAGTCTTCACCAATCGATAGAGGGGACAATTTTACATATTTTAGTGAATTTCGAGTCTATATTTTCCAAGGATTAAGGAAGTTAGAAAAAATCAATTTGTATCGCAAAATATTTCCATACCTACCCCTCTGTTCTAAATTTTCGACAAAAAAATTATAAAAAATGCTAAAAATTCGTAAAGAGGGGTTTCTTGGGCCGAAAAATCGACTGGCACAATCAGTTTTGTGATAAAATCATTATTTCGCTTTCAAATAGAGTCATGAAATTTTCGAAAATCCACTTTTCAAAACAAAAAATACTCATAACTCGACTACTAGGAAAGATAGAACGTTCTAGTCTTCACCAATCGATAGAGGGGACAATTTTACATATTTGAGTGAATTTTGAGTCGATATTTCCAAGGATTAAGGAAGTTAGAAAAAATTAATTTGTATCGCAAAATATTATATTATATTTCCCTTTGTTCTAAATTTTCGACCAAAAAATCATAAAAAATGCAAAAAATTCGTAGAGAGGGATTTTTTAGGCCGAAAAATCGACTGGCACAATCAGTTTTGTGATAAAATCATTATTTCGCCTTCAAATAGAGTCATGAAATTTTCGAAAATCCACTTTTCAAAACAAAAAATACTCATAACTCGACTACTAGGAAAGATAGAACGTTCTAGTCTTCACCAATCGATAGAGGGGACAATTTTACATATTTTAGTGAATTTTGAGTCCATATTTCCAAGGATTAAGGAAGTTAGAAAAAATTAATTTGTATCGCAAAATATTTCCATACCTACCCCTCTGTTCTAAATTTTCGACAAAAAAATTATAAAAAATGCTAAAAGTTCGTAAAGAGGGTTTTTTTAGGCCTAAAAATCGACTGGCACAATCAGTTTTGTGATAAAATCATTATTTCGCCTTCAAATAGAGTCATGAAATTTTCGAAAATCCACTTTTCAAAACAAAAAAAACTCATAACTCGACTAATAGGAAAGATAGAACGTTCTAGTCTTCACCAATCGATAGAGGGGACAATTTTACATATTTTAGTGAATTTTGAGTCCATATTTCCAAGGATTAAGGAAGTTAGAAAGAATTAATTTGTATCGCAAAATATTATATTATATTTCCCTTTGTTCTAAATTTTCGACCAAAAAATTATAAAAAATGCTAAAAATTCGTAAAGAGGAGTTTCTTGGGCCGAAAAATCGACTGGCACAATCAGTTTTGTGATAAAATCATTATTTCGCCTTCAAATAGAGTCATGAAATTTTCGGAAATCCACTTTTCAAAAAAAAAATACTCATAACTCGACTACTAGGAAAGATAGAACGTTCTAGTCTTCACCAATCGATAGAGGGGACAATTTTACATATATCAATGAATTTTGAGTATATATTTCCGAGGATTAAGGAAGTTAGAAAAAATCAATTTGTATCGCAAAATATTTCCATACCTACCCCTTTGTTCTAAATTTTCGACAAAAAAATTATAAAAAATGCTAAAAATTCGTAAAGAGGGGTTTCTTGGGCCGAAAAATCGACTGGCACAATCAGTTTTGTGATAAAATCATTATTTCGCTTTCAAATAGAGTCATGAAATTTTCGAAAATCCACTTTTCAAAACAAAAAATACTCATAACTCGACTACTAGGAAAGATAGAACGTTCTAGTCTTCACCAATCGATAGAGGGGACAATTTTACGTATTTGAGTGAATTTTGAGTCCATATTTCCAAGGACTAAGGAAGTTAGAAAATATTAATTTGTATCGCAAAATATTTCCATACCTACCCCCTTTGTTCTAAATTTTCGACCAAAAAATTATAAAAAATGCTAAAAATTCGTAAAGAGGGGTTTTTTGGGCCGAAAAATCGACTGGCACAATCAGTTTTGTGATAAAATCATTATTTCGCCTTCAAATAGAGTCATGAAATTTTCGAAAATCCACTTTTCAAAACAAAAAAAACTCATAACTTGACTAATAGGAAAGATAGAACGTTCTAGTCTTCACCAATCGATAGAGGGGACAATTTTACATATTTTAGTGAATTTCGAGTCTATATTTCCAAGGATTAAGGAAGTTAGAAAAAATCAATTTGTATCGCAAAATATTTCCATACCTACCCCTCTGTTCTAAATTTTCGACAAAAAAATTATAAAAAATGCTAAAAATTCGTAAAGAGGGGTTTCTTGGGCCGAAAAATCGACTGGCACAATCAGTTTTGTGATAAAATCATTATTTCGCCTTCAAATAGAGTCATGAAATTTTCGAAAATCCACTTTTCAAAACAAAAAATACTCATAACTCGACTACTAGGAAAGATAGAACGTTCTAGTCTTCACCAATCGATAGAGGGGACAATTTTACGTATTTGAGTGAATTTTGAGTCCATATTTCCAAGGACTAAGGAAGTTAGAAAAAATTAATTTGTATCGCAAAATAATTCCATACCTACCCCTTTGTTCTAAATTTTCGACCAAAAAATTATAAAAAATGCTAAAAATTCGTAAAGAGGGGTTTTTTGGGCCGAAAAATCGACTGGCACAATCAGTTTTGTGATGAAATCATTATTTCGCCTTCAAATAGAGTCATGAAACTTTCGAAAATCCACTTTTCAAAACAAAAAAAACTCATAACTCGACTAATAGGAAAGATAGAACGTTCTAGTCTTCACCAATCGATAGAGGGGACAATTTTACATATTTTAGTGAATTTTGAGTCCATATTTCCAAGGATTAAGGAAGTTAGAAAAAATTAATTTGTATCGCAAAATATTATATTATATTTCCCTTTGTTCTAAATTTTCGACCAAAAAATTATAAAAAATGCTAAAAATTCGTAAAGAGGGGTTTTTTAGGCCAAAAAATCGACTGGCACAATCAGTTTTGTGATAAAATCATTATTTCGCCTTCAAATAGAGTCATGAAATTTTCGAAAATCCACTTTTCAAAACAAAAAATACTCATAACTCGACTAATAGGAAAGATAGAACGTTCTAGTCTCCACCAATCGATAGAGGGAACAATTTTACATATTTTAGTGAATTTTAAGTCCATATTTCCGACGATTAAGGAAGTTAGAAAAAATCAATTTGTATCGCAAAATATTTCCATACCTACCCCTTTGTTCTAAATTTTCGACAAAAAAATTATAAAAAATGCTAAAAATTCGTAAAGAGGGGTTTCTTGGGCCGAAAAATCGACTGGCACAATCAGTTTTGTGATAAAATCATTATTTCGCCTTCAAATAGAGTCATGAAATTTTCGAAAATCCACTTTTCAAAACATAAAATACTCATAACTCGACTAATAGGAAAGATAGAACGTTCTAGTCTCCACCAATCGATAGAGGGGACAATTTTACATATTTTAGTGAATTTTAAGTCCATATTTCCGACGATTAAGGAAGTTAGAAAAAATCAATTTGTATCGCAAAATATTTCCATACCTACCCCTTTGTTCTAAATTTTCGACAAAAAAATTATAAAAAATGCTAAAAATTCGTAAAGAGGGGTTTCTTGGGCCGAAAAATCGACTGGCACAATCAGTTTTGTGATAAAATCATTATTTCGCTTTCAAGTAGAGTCATGAAATTTTCGAAAATCCACTTTTCAAAACAAAAAATACTCATAACTCGACTACTAGGAAAGATAGAACGTTCTAGTCTTCACCAATCGATAGAGGGGACAATTTTACATATATCAATGAATTTTGAGTCCATATTTCCGAGGATTAAGGAAGTTAGAAAAAATCAATTTGTATCGCAAAATATTTCCATACCTACCCCTTTGTTCTAAATTTTCGACAAAAAAATTATAAAAAATGCTAAAAATTCGTGAAGAGGGGTTTCTTGGGCCGAAAAATCGACTGGCATAATCAGTTTTGTGATAAAATCATTATTTCGCTTTCAAATAGAGTCATGAAATTTTCGAAAATCCACTTTTCAAAACAAAAAATACTCATAACTCGACTACTAGGAAAGATAGAACGTTCTAGTCTTCACCAATCGATAGAGGGGACAATTTTACGTATTTGAGTGAATTTTGAGTCCATATTTCCAAGGACTAAGGAAGTTAGAAAATATTAATTTGTATCGCAAAATATTTCCATACCTACCCCTTTGTTCTAAATTTTCGACCAAAAAATTATAAAAAATGCTAAAAATTCGTAAAGAGGGGTTTTTTGGGCCGAAAAATCGACTGGCACAATCAGTTTTGTGATAAAATCATTATTTCGCCTTCAAATAGAGTCATGAAATTTTCGAAAATCCACTTTTCAAAACAAAAAATACTCATAACTCGACTAATAGGTAAGATAGAACGTTCTAGTCTTCACCTTTCGATAGAGGGGACAATTTTACATATATCAGTGAATTTTGAGTCCATATTTCCGAGGATTAAGGAAGTTAGAAAAAATCAATTTGTATCGCAAAATATTTCCATACCTACCCCTTTGTTCTAAATTTTCGACAAAAAAATTATAAAAAATGCTAAAAATTCGTAAAGAGGGGTTTCTTGGGCCGAAAAATCGATTGGCACAATCAGTTTTGTGATAAAATCATTATTTCGCCTTCAAATAGAGTCATGAAATTTTCGAAAATCCACTTTTCAAAACAAAAAATACTCATAACTCGACTAATAGGAAAGATAGAACGTTCTAGTCTTCACCTATCGATAGAGGAGACAATTTTACATATTTTAATGAATTTTGAGTTCATATTTCCAAGGATTAAGGAAGTTAGAAAAAATTAATTTGTATCGCAAAATATTTCCACCTACCCCTTTGTTCTAAATTTTCGACAAAAAAATTATAAAAAAATGCTAAAAATTCGTAAAGAGGGGTTTTTTGGGCCGAAAAATCGACTGGCACAATCAGTTTTGTGATAAAATCATTATTTCGCCTTCAAATAGAGTCATGAAATTTTCGAAAATCCACTTTTCAAAACAAAAAATACTCATAACTCGACTAATAAGAAAGATAGAACGTTCTAGTCTTCGCCAATCGATAGAGGGGACAATTTTACGTATTTGAGTGAATTTTGAGTCCATATTTCCAAGGATTAGGGAAGTTAGAAAAAATTAATTTGTATCGCAAAATATTATATTATATTTCCCTTTGTTCTAATTTTTCGACAAAAAAATTATAAAAAATGCTAAAAATTCGTAAAGAGGGGTTTCATGGGCCGAAAAATCGATTGGCACAATCAGTTTTGTGATAAAATCATCATTTCGCCTTCAAATAGAGTCATGAAATTTTCGAAAATCCACTTTTCAAAACAAAAAAAACTCATAACTCGACTAATAGGAAAGATAGAACGTTCTAGTCTCCACCAATCGATAGAGGGGACAATTTTACATATTTTAGTGAATTTTAAGTCCATGTTTCCGAGGATTAAGGAAGTTAGAAAAAATCAATTTGTATCGCAAAATATTTCCATACCTACCCCTTTGTTCTAAATTTTCGACAAAAAAATTATAAAAAATGCTAAAAATTCGTAAAGAGGGGTTTCTTGGGCCGAAAAATCGACTGGCACAATCAGTTTTGTGATAAAATCATTATTTCGCTTTCAAGTAGAGTCATGAAATTTTCGAAAATCCACTTTTCAAAACAAAAAATACTCATAACTCGACTACTAGGAAAGATAGAACGTTCTAGTCTTCGCCAATCGATACAGGGGACAATTTTACGTATTTGAGTGAATTTTGAGTCCATATTTCCAAGGATTAGGGAAGTTAGAAAAAATTAATTTGTATCGCAAAATATTTCCATACCTACCCCTTTGTTCTAAATTTTCGACCAAAAAATTATAAAAAATGCTAAAAATTCGTAAAGAGGGGTTTTTTAGGCCAAAAAATCGACTGGCACAATCAGTTTTGTGATAAAATCATTATTTCGCCTTCAAATAGAGTCATGAAATTTTCGAAAATCCACTTTTCAAAACAAAAAATACTCATAACTCGACTAATAGGAAAGATAGAACGTTCTAGTCTTCACCAATCGATAGAGGGGACAATTTTACATATATCAATGAATTTTGAGTCCATATTTCCGAGGATTAAGGAAGTTAGAAAAAATCAATTTGTATCGCAAAATATTTCCATACCTACCCCTTTGTTCTAAATTTCCGACAAAAAAATTATAAAAAATGCTAAAAATTCGTAAAGAGGGGTTTCTTGGGCCGAAAAATCGACTGGCACAATCAGTTTTGTGATAAAATCATTATTTCGCTTTCAAGTAGAGTCATGAAATTTTCGAAAATCCACTTTTCAAAACAAAAAATACTCATAACTCGACTACTAAGAAAGATAGAACGTTCTAGTCTTCACCAATCGATAGAGGGGACATTTTTACATATTTGAGTGAATTTTGAGTCGATATTTCCAAGGATTAAGGAAGTTAGAAAAAATTAATTTGTATCGCAAAATATTATATTATATTTCCCTTTGTTCTAATTTTTCGACAAAAAAATTATAAAAAATGCTAAAAATTCGTAAAGAGGGGTTTCATGGGCCGAAAAATCGACTGGCACAATCAGTTTTGTGATAAAATCATTATTTCGCCTTCAAATAGAGTCATGAAATTTTCGAAAATCCACTTTTCAAAAAAAAAATACTCATAACTCGACTACTAGGAAAGATAGAACGTTCTAGTCTTCACCTATCGATAGAGGGGACAATTTTACATATATCAATGAATTTTGAGTCCATATTTCCGAGGATTAAGGAAGTTAGAAAAAATCAATTTGTATCGCAAAATATTTCTAAATTTTCGACAAAAAAATTATAAAAAATGCTAAAAATTCGTAAAGAGGGGTTTCTTGGGCCGAAAAATCGACTGGAACAATCAGTTTTGTGATAAAATCATTATTTCGCCTTCAAATAGAGTCATGAAATTTTCGAAAATCCACTTTTCAAAACAAAAAATACTCATAACTCGACTAATAGGAAAGATAGAACGTTCTAGTCTTCACCAATCGATAGAGGGGACAATTTTACATATTTGAGTGAATTTTGAGTCGATATTTCCAAGGATTAAGGAAGTTAGAAAAAATTAATTTGTATCGCAAAATATTATATTATATTTCCCTTTGTTCTAAATTTTCGACCAAAAAATCATAAAAAATGCAAAAAATTCGTAAAGAGGGGTTTCTTGGGCCGAAAAATCGACTGGAACAATCAGTTTTGTGATAAAATCATTATTTCGCCTTCAAATAGAGTCATGAAATTTTCGAAAATCCACTTTTCAAAACAAAAAATACTCATAACTCGACTAATAGGAAAGATAGAACGTTCTAGTCTTCACCAATCGATAGAGGGGACAATTTTACATATTCTAGTGAATTTTGAGTCCATATTTCCAAGGATTAAGGAAGTTCGAAAAAATTAATTTGTATCGCAAAATATTTCCATACCTACCCCTCTGTTCTAAATTTTCGACAAAAAAATTATAAAAAATGCTGAAAATTCGTAAAGAGGGGTTTCTTGGGCCGAAAAATCGACTGGAACAATCAGTTTTGTGATAAAATCATTATTTCGCCTTCAAATAGAGTCATGAAATTTTCGAAAATCCACTTTTCAAAACAAAAAATACTCATAACTCGACTAATAGGTAAGATAGAACGTTCTAGTCTTCACCTTTCGATAGAGGGGACAATTTTACATATATCAGTGAATTTTGAGTCCATATTTCCGAGGATTAAGGAAGTTAGAAAAAATCAATTTGTATCGCAAAATATTTCCATACCTACCCCTCTGTTCTAAATTTTCGACAAAAAAATTATAAAAAATGCTAAAAATTCGTAAAGAGGGTTTTTTTAGGCCTAAAAATCGACTGACACAATCAGTTTTGTGATAAAATCATTATTTCGCCTTCAAATAGAGTCATGAAATTTTCGAAAATCCACTTTTCAAAACAAAAAAAACTCATAACTCGACTAATAGGAAAGATAGAACGTTCTAGTCTTCACCAATCGATAGAGGGGACAATTTTACGTATTTGAGTAAATTTTGAGTCCATATTTCCAAGGATTAGGGAAGTTAGAAAAAATTAATTTGTATCGCAAAATATTATATTATATTTCCCTTTGTTCTAAATTTTCGACAAAAAAATTATAAAAAATGCTAAAAATTCGTAAAGAGGGGTTTTTTGGGCCGAAAAATCGACTGGCACAATCAGTTTTGTGATAAAATCATTATTTCGCCTTCAAATAGAGTCATGAAATTTTCGAAAATCCACTTTTCAAAACAAAAAATACTCATAACTCGACTACTAGGAAAGATAGAACGTTCTAGTCTTCACCAATCGATAGAGGGGAATTTTTTACATATTTTAGTGAATTTTGAGTCCATATTTCCAAGGATTAAAGAAGTTAGAAAAAATTAATTTGTATCGCAAAATATTTCCATACCTACCCCTTTGTTCTAAATTTTCGACAAAAAAATTATAAAAAATGCTAAAAATTCGTAAAGAGGGGTTTCTTGGGCCGAAAAATCGACTGGCACAATCAGTTTTGTGATAAAATCATTATTTCGCCTTCAAATAGAGTCATGAAATTTTCGGAAATCCACTTTTCAAAAAAAAAATACTCATAACTCGACTACTAGGAAAGATAGAACGTTCTAGTCTTCACCAATCGATAGAGGGGACAATTTTACATATATCAATGAATTTTGAGTATATATTTCCGAGGATTAAGGAAGTTAGAAAAAATCAATTTGTATCGCAAAATATTTCCATACCTACCCCTTTGTTCTAAATTTTCGACAAAAAAATTATAAAAAATGCTAAAAATTCGTAAAGAGGGGTTTCTTGGGCCGAAAAATCGACTGGCACAATCAGTTTTGTGATAAAATCATTATTTCGCTTTCAAATAGAGTCATGAAATTTTCGAAAATCCACTTTTCAAAACAAAAAATACTCATAACTCGACTACTAGGAAAGATAGAACGTTCTAGTCTTCACCAATCGATAGAGGGGACAATTTTACGTATTTGAGTGAATTTTGAGTCCATATTTCCAAGGACTAAGGAAGTTAGAAAATATTAATTTGTATCGCAAAATATTTCCATACCTACCCCCTTTGTTCTAAATTTTCGACCAAAAAATTATAAAAAATGCTAAAAATTCGTAAAGAGGGGTTTTTTGGGCCGAAAAATCGACTGGCACAATCAGTTTTGTGATAAAATCATTATTTCGCCTTCAAATAGAGTCATGAAATTTTCGAAAATCCACTTTTCAAAACAAAAAAAACTCATAACTTGACTAATAGGAAAGATAGAACGTTCTAGTCTTCACCAATCGATAGAGGGGACAATTTTACATATTTTAGTGAATTTCGAGTCTATATTTCCAAGGATTAAGGAAGTTAGAAAAAATCAATTTGTATCGCAAAATATTTCCATACCTACCCCTCTGTTCTAAATTTTCGACAAAAAAATTATAAAAAATGCTAAAAATTCGTAAAGAGGGGTTTCTTGGGCCGAAAAATCGACTGGCACAATCAGTTTTGTGATAAAATCATTATTTCGCCTTCAAATAGAGTCATGAAATTTTCGAAAATCCACTTTTCAAAACAAAAAATACTCATAACTCGACTACTAGGAAAGATAGAACGTTCTAGTCTTCACCAATCGATAGAGGGGACAATTTTACGTATTTGAGTGAATTTTGAGTCCATATTTCCAAGGACTAAGGAAGTTAGAAAAAATTAATTTGTATCGCAAAATAATTCCATACCTACCCCTTTGTTCTAAATTTTCGACCAAAAAATTATAAAAAATGCTAAAAATTCGTAAAGAGGGGTTTTTTGGGCCGAAAAATCGACTGGCACAATCAGTTTTGTGATGAAATCATTATTTCGCCTTCAAATAGAGTCATGAAACTTTCGAAAATCCACTTTTCAAAACAAAAAAAACTCATAACTCGACTAATAGGAAAGATAGAACGTTCTAGTCTTCACCAATCGATAGAGGGGACAATTTTACATATTTTAGTGAATTTTGAGTCCATATTTCCAAGGATTAAGGAAGTTAGAAAAAGATAATTTGTATCGCAAAATATTATATTATATTTCCCTTTGTTCTAAATTTTCGACCAAAAAATTATAAAAAATGCTAAAAATTCGTAAAGAGGGGTTTTTTAGGCCAAAAAATCGACTGGCACAATCAGTTTTGTGATAAAATCATTATTTCGCCTTCAAATAGAGTCATGAAATTTTCGAAAATCCACTTTTCAAAACAAAAAATACTCATAACTCGACTAATAGGAAAGATAGAACGTTCTAGTCTCCACCAATCGATAGAGGGAACAATTTTACATATTTTAGTGAATTTTAAGTCCATATTTCCGACGATTAAGGAAGTTAGAAAAAATCAATTTGTATCGCAAAATATTTCCATACCTACCCCTTTGTTCTAAATTTTCGACAAAAAAATTATAAAAAATGCTAAAAATTCGTAAAGAGGGGTTTCTTGGGCCGAAAAATCGACTGGCACAATCAGTTTTGTGATAAAATCATTATTTCGCCTTCAAATAGAGTCATGAAATTTTCGAAAATCCACTTTTCAAAACATAAAATACTCATAACTCGACTAATAGGAAAGATAGAACGTTCTAGTCTCCACCAATCGATAGAGGGGACAATTTTACATATTTTAGTGAATTTTAAGTCCATATTTCCGACGATTAAGGAAGTTAGAAAAAATCAATTTGTATCGCAAAATATTTCCATACCTACCCCTTTGTTCTAAATTTTCGACAAAAAAATTATAAAAAATGCTAAAAATTCGTAAAGAGGGGTTTCTTGGGCCGAAAAATCGACTGGCACAATCAGTTTTGTGATAAAATCATTATTTCGCTTTCAAGTAGAGTCATGAAATTTTCGAAAATCCACTTTTCAAAACAAAAAATACTCATAACTCGACTACTAGGAAAGATAGAACGTTCTAGTCTTCACCAATCGATAGAGGGGACAATTTTACATATATCAATGAATTTTGAGTCCATATTTCCGAGGATTAAGGAAGTTAGAAAAAATCAATTTGTATCGCAAAATATTTCCATACCTACCCCTTTGTTCTAAATTTTCGACAAAAAAATTATAAAAAATGCTAAAAATTCGTGAAGAGGGGTTTCTTGGGCCGAAAAATCGACTGGCATAATCAGTTTTGTGATAAAATCATTATTTCGCTTTCAAATAGAGTCATGAAATTTTCGAAAATCCACTTTTCAAAACAAAAAATACTCATAACTCGACTACTAGGAAAGATAGAACGTTCTAGTCTTCACCAATCGATAGAGGGGACAATTTTACGTATTTGAGTGAATTTTGAGTCCATATTTCCAAGGACTAAGGAAGTTAGAAAATATTAATTTGTATCGCAAAATATTTCCATACCTACCCCTTTGTTCTAAATTTTCGACCAAAAAATTATAAAAAATGCTAAAAATTCGTAAAGAGGGGTTTTTTGGGCCGAAAAATCGACTGGCACAATCAGTTTTGTGATAAAATCATTATTTCGCCTTCAAATAGAGTCATGAAATTTTCGAAAATCCACTTTTCAAAACAAAAAATACTCATAACTCGACTACTAGGAAAGATAGAACGTTCTAGTCTTCACCAATCGATAGAGGGGACAATTTTACGTATTTGAGTGAATTTTGAGTCCATATTTCCAAGGACTAAGGAAGTTAGAAAAAATTAATTTGTATCGCAAAATAATTCCATACCTACCCCTTTGTTCTAAATTTTCGACCAAAAAATTATAAAAAATGCTAAAAATTCGTAAAGAGGGGTTTTTTGGGCCGAAAAATCGACTGGCACAATCAGTTTTGTGATGAAATCATTATTTCGCCTTCAAATAGAGTCATGAAACTTTCGAAAATCCACTTTTCAAAACAAAAAAAACTCATAACTCGACTAATAGGAAAGATAGAACGTTCTAGTCTTCACCAATCGATAGAGGGGACAATTTTACATATTTTAGTGAATTTTGAGTCCATATTTCCAAGGATTAAGGAAGTTAGAAAAAGATAATTTGTATCGCAAAATATTATATTATATTTCCCTTTGTTCTAAATTTTCGACCAAAAAATTATAAAAAATGCTAAAAATTCGTAAAGAGGGGTTTTTTAGGCCAAAAAATCGACTGGCACAATCAGTTTTGTGATAAAATCATTATTTCGCCTTCAAATAGAGTCATGAAATTTTCGAAAATCCACTTTTCAAAACAAAAAATACTCATAACTCGACTAATAGGAAAGATAGAACGTTCTAGTCTCCACCAATCGATAGAGGGAACAATTTTACATATTTTAGTGAATTTTAAGTCCATATTTCCGACGATTAAGGAAGTTAGAAAAAATCAATTTGTATCGCAAAATATTTCCATACCTACCCCTTTGTTCTAAATTTTCGACAAAAAAATTATAAAAAATGCTAAAAATTCGTAAAGAGGGGTTTCTTGGGCCGAAAAATCGACTGGCACAATCAGTTTTGTGATAAAATCATTATTTCGCCTTCAAATAGAGTCATGAAATTTTCGAAAATCCACTTTTCAAAACATAAAATACTCATAACTCGACTAATAGGAAAGATAGAACGTTCTAGTCTCCACCAATCGATAGAGGGGACAATTTTACATATTTTAGTGAATTTTAAGTCCATATTTCCGACGATTAAGGAAGTTAGAAAAAATCAATTTGTATCGCAAAATATTTCCATACCTACCCCTTTGTTCTAAATTTTCGACAAAAAAATTATAAAAAATGCTAAAAATTCGTAAAGAGGGGTTTCTTGGGCCGAAAAATCGACTGGCACAATCAGTTTTGTGATAAAATCATTATTTCGCTTTCAAGTAGAGTCATGAAATTTTCGAAAATCCACTTTTCAAAACAAAAAATACTCATAACTCGACTACTAGGAAAGATAGAACGTTCTAGTCTTCACCAATCGATAGAGGGGACAATTTTACATATATCAATGAATTTTGAGTCCATATTTCCGAGGATTAAGGAAGTTAGAAAAAATCAATTTGTATCGCAAAATATTTCCATACCTACCCCTTTGTTCTAAATTTTCGACAAAAAAATTATAAAAAATGCTAAAAATTCGTGAAGAGGGGTTTCTTGGGCCGAAAAATCGACTGGCATAATCAGTTTTGTGATAAAATCATTATTTCGCTTTCAAATAGAGTCATGAAATTTTCGAAAATCCACTTTTCAAAACAAAAAATACTCATAACTCGACTACTAGGAAAGATAGAACGTTCTAGTCTTCACCAATCGATAGAGGGGACAATTTTACGTATTTGAGTGAATTTTGAGTCCATATTTCCAAGGACTAAGGAAGTTAGAAAATATTAATTTGTATCGCAAAATATTTCCATACCTACCCCTTTGTTCTAAATTTTCGACCAAAAAATTATAAAAAATGCTAAAAATTCGTAAAGAGGGGTTTTTTGGGCCGAAAAATCGACTGGCACAATCAGTTTTGTGATAAAATCATTATTTCGCCTTCAAATAGAGTCATGAAATTTTCGAAAATCCACTTTTCAAAACAAAAAATACTCATAACTCGACTAATAGGTAAGATAGAACGTTCTAGTCTTCACCTTTCGATAGAGGGGACAATTTTACATATATCAGTGAATTTTGAGTCCATATTTCCGAGGATTAAGGAAGTTAGAAAAAATCAATTTGTATCGCAAAATATTTCCATACCTACCCCTTTGTTCTAAATTTTCGACAAAAAAATTATAAAAAATGCTAAAAATTCGTAAAGAGGGGTTTCTTGGGCCGAAAAATCGACTGGCACAATCAGTTTTGTGATAAAATCATTATTTCGCTTTCAAATAGAGTCATGAAATTTTCGAAAATCCACTTTTCAAAACATAAAATACTCATAACTCGACTAATAGGAAAGATAGAACGTTCTAGTCTCCACCAATCGATAGAGGGGACAATTTTACATATTTTAGTGAATTTTAAGTCCATATTTCCGACGATTAAGGAAGTTAGAAAAAATCAATTTGTATCGCAAAATATTTCCATACCTACCCCTTTGTTCTAAATTTTCGACAAAAAAATTATAAAAAATGCTAAAAATTCGTAAAGAGGGGTTTCTTGGGCCGAAAAATCGACTGGCACAATCAGTTTTGTGATAAAATCATTATTTCGCTTTCAAGTAGAGTCATGAAATTTTCGAAAATCCACTTTTCAAAACAAAAAATACTCATAACTCGACTACTAGGAAAGATAGAACGTTCTAGTCTTCACCAATCGATAGAGGGGACAATTTTACATATATCAATGAATTTTGAGTCCATATTTCCGAGGATTAAGGAAGTTAGAAAAAATCAATTTGTATCGCAAAATATTTCCATACCTACCCCTTTGTTCTAAATTTTCGACAAAAAAATTATAAAAAATGCTAAAAATTCGTGAAGAGGGGTTTTTTGGGCCGAAAAATCGACTGGCACAATCAGTTTTGTGATAAAATCATTATTTCGCCTTCAAATAGAGTCATGAAATTTTCGAAAATCCACTTTTCAAAACAAAAAATACTCATAACTCGACTAATAAGAAAGATAGAACGTTCTAGTCTTCGCCAATCGATAGAGGGGACAATTTTACGTATTTGAGTGAATTTTGAGTCCATATTTCCAAGGATTAGGGAAGTTAGAAAAAATTAATTTGTATCGCAAAATATTATATTATATTTCCCTTTGTTCTAATTTTTCGACAAAAAAATTATAAAAAATGCTAAAAATTCGTAAAGAGGGGTTTCATGGGCCGAAAAATCGATTGGCACAATCAGTTTTGTGATAAAATCATCATTTCGCCTTCAAATAGAGTCATGAAATTTTCGAAAATCCACTTTTCAAAACAAAAAAAACTCATAACTCGACTAATAGGAAAGATAGAACGTTCTAGTCTCCACCAATCGATAGAGGGGACAATTTTACATATTTTAGTGAATTTTAAGTCCATGTTTCCGAGGATTAAGGAAGTTAGAAAAAATCAATTTGTATCGCAAAATATTTCCATACCTACCCCTTTGTTCTAAATTTTCGACAAAAAAATTATAAAAAATGCTAAAAATTCGTAAAGAGGGGTTTCTTGGGCCGAAAAATCGACTGGCACAATCAGTTTTGTGATAAAATCATTATTTCGCTTTCAAGTAGAGTCATGAAATTTTCGAAAATCCACTTTTCAAAACAAAAAATACTCATAACTCGACTACTAGGAAAGATAGAACGTTCTAGTCTTCGCCAATCGATACAGGGGACAATTTTACGTATTTGAGTGAATTTTGAGTCCATATTTCCAAGGATTAGGGAAGTTAGAAAAAATTAATTTGTATCGCAAAATATTTCCATACCTACCCCTTTGTTCTAAATTTTCGACCAAAAAATTATAAAAAATGCTAAAAATTCGTAAAGAGGGGTTTTTTAGGCCAAAAAATCGACTGGCACAATCAGTTTTGTGATAAAATCATTATTTCGCCTTCAAATAGAGTCATGAAATTTTCGAAAATCCACTTTTCAAAACAAAAAATACTCATAACTCGACTAATAGGAAAGATAGAACGTTCTAGTCTTCACCAATCGATAGAGGGGACAATTTTACATATATCAATGAATTTTGAGTCCATATTTCCGAGGATTAAGGAAGTTAGAAAAAATCAATTTGTATCGCAAAATATTTCCATACCTACCCCTTTGTTCTAAATTTCCGACAAAAAAATTATAAAAAATGCTAAAAATTCGTAAAGAGGGGTTTCTTGGGCCGAAAAATCGACTGGCACAATCAGTTTTGTGATAAAATCATTATTTCGCTTTCAAGTAGAGTCATGAAATTTTCGAAAATCCACTTTTCAAAACAAAAAATACTCATAACTCGACTACTAAGAAAGATAGAACGTTCTAGTCTTCACCAATCGATAGAGGGGACATTTTTACATATTTGAGTGAATTTTGAGTCGATATTTCCAAGGATTAAGGAAGTTAGAAAAAATTAATTTGTATCGCAAAATATTATATTATATTTCCCTTTGTTCTAATTTTTCGACAAAAAAATTATAAAAAATGCTAAAAATTCGTAAAGAGGGGTTTCATGGGCCGAAAAATCGACTGGCACAATCAGTTTTGTGATAAAATCATTATTTCGCCTTCAAATAGAGTCATGAAATTTTCGAAAATCCACTTTTCAAAAAAAAAATACTCATAACTCGACTACTAGGAAAGATAGAACGTTCTAGTCTTCACCTATCGATAGAGGGGACAATTTTACATATATCAATGAATTTTGAGTCCATATTTCCGAGGATTAAGGAAGTTAGAAAAAATCAATTTGTATCGCAAAATATTTCTAAATTTTCGACAAAAAAATTATAAAAAATGCTAAAAATTCGTAAAGAGGGGTTTCTTGGGCCGAAAAATCGACTGGAACAATCAGTTTTGTGATAAAATCATTATTTCGCCTTCAAATAGAGTCATGAAATTTTCGAAAATCCACTTTTCAAAACAAAAAATACTCATAACTCGACTAATAGGAAAGATAGAACGTTCTAGTCTTCACCAATCGATAGAGGGGACAATTTTACATATTTGAGTGAATTTTGAGTCGATATTTCCAAGGATTAAGGAAGTTAGAAAAAATTAATTTGTATCGCAAAATATTATATTATATTTCCCTTTGTTCTAAATTTTCGACCAAAAAATCATAAAAAATGCAAAAAATTCGTAAAGAGGGGTTTCTTGGGCCGAAAAATCGACTGGAACAATCAGTTTTGTGATAAAATCATTATTTCGCCTTCAAATAGAGTCATGAAATTTTCGAAAATCCACTTTTCAAAACAAAAAATACTCATAACTCGACTAATAGGAAAGATAGAACGTTCTAGTCTTCACCAATCGATAGAGGGGACAATTTTACATATTCTAGTGAATTTTGAGTCCATATTTCCAAGGATTAAGGAAGTTCGAAAAAATTAATTTGTATCGCAAAATATTTCCATACCTACCCCTCTGTTCTAAATTTTCGACAAAAAAATTATAAAAAATGCTGAAAATTCGTAAAGAGGGGTTTCTTGGGCCGAAAAATCGACTGGAACAATCAGTTTTGTGATAAAATCATTATTTCGCCTTCAAATAGAGTCATGAAATTTTCGAAAATCCACTTTTCAAAACAAAAAATACTCATAACTCGACTAATAGGTAAGATAGAACGTTCTAGTCTTCACCTTTCGATAGAGGGGACAATTTTACATATATCAGTGAATTTTGAGTCCATATTTCCGAGGATTAAGGAAGTTAGAAAAAATCAATTTGTATCGCAAAATATTTCCATACCTACCCCTCTGTTCTAAATTTTCGACAAAAAAATTATAAAAAATGCTAAAAATTCGTAAAGAGGGTTTTTTTAGGCCTAAAAATCGACTGACACAATCAGTTTTGTGATAAAATCATTATTTCGCCTTCAAATAGAGTCATGAAATTTTCGAAAATCCACTTTTCAAAACAAAAAAAACTCATAACTCGACTAATAGGAAAGATAGAACGTTCTAGTCTTCACCAATCGATAGAGGGGACAATTTTACGTATTTGAGTAAATTTTGAGTCCATATTTCCAAGGATTAGGGAAGTTAGAAAAAATTAATTTGTATCGCAAAATATTATATTATATTTCCCTTTGTTCTAAATTTTCGACAAAAAAATTATAAAAAATGCTAAAAATTCGTAAAGAGGGGTTTTTTGGGCCGAAAAATCGACTGGCACAATCAGTTTTGTGATAAAATCATTATTTCGCCTTCAAATAGAGTCATGAAATTTTCGAAAATCCACTTTTCAAAACAAAAAATACTCATAACTCGACTACTAGGAAAGATAGAACGTTCTAGTCTTCACCAATCGATAGAGGGGAATTTTTTACATATTTTAGTGAATTTTGAGTCCATATTTCCAAGGATTAAAGAAGTTAGAAAAAATTAATTTGTATCGCAAAATATTATATTATATTTCCCTTTGTTCTAAATTTTCGACAAAAAAATTATAAAAAATGCTAAAAATTCGTAAAGAGGGGTTTTTTGGGCCGAAAAATCGACTGGCACAATCAGTTTTGTGATAAAATCATTATTTCGCCTTCAAATAGAGTCATGAAATTTTCGAAAATCCACTTTTCAAAAAAAAAATACTCATAACTCGACTACTAGGAAAGATAGAACGTTCTAGTCTTCACCTATCGATAGAGGGGACAATTTTACATATATCAATGAATTTTGAGTCCATATTTCCGAGGATTAAGGAAGTTAGAAAAAATCAATTTGTATCGCAAAATATTTCCATACCTACCCCTTTGTTCTAAATTTTCGACAAAAAAATTATAAAAAATGCTAAAAATTCGTAAAGAGGGGTTTCTTGGGCCGAAAAATCGACTGGCGCAATCAGTTTTGTGATAAAATCATTATTTCGCTTTCAAATAGAGTCATGAAATTTTCGAAAATCCACTTTTCAAAACAAAAAATACTCATAACTCGACTACTAGGAAAGATAGAACGTTCGAGTCTTCACCAATCGATAGAGGGGACAATTTTACGTATTTGAGTGAATTTTGAGTCCATATTTCCAAGGACTAAGGAAGTTAGAAAATATTAATTTGTATCGCAAAATATTTCCATACCTACCCCCTTTGTTCTAAATTTTCGACCAAAAAATTATAAAAAATGCTAAAAATTCGTAAAGAGGGGTTTTTTGGGCCGAAAAATCGACTGGCACAATCAGTTTTGTGATAAAATCATTATTTCGCCTTCAAATAGAGTCATGAAATTTTCGAAAATCCACTTTTCAAAACAAAAAAAACTCATAACTTGACTAATAGGAAAGATAGAACGTTCTAGTCTTCACCAATCGATAGAGGGGACAATTTTACATATTTTAGTGAATTTCGAGTCTATATTTCCAAGGATTAAGGAAGTTAGAAAAAATCAATTTGTATCGCAAAATATTTCCATACCTACCCCTCTGTTCTAAATTTTCGACAAAAAAATTATAAAAAATGCTAAAAATTCGTAAAGAGGGGTTTCTTGGGCCGAAAAATCGACTGGCACAATCAGTTTTGTGATAAAATCATTATTTCGCCTTCAAATAGAGTCATGAAATTTTCGAAAATCCACTTTTCAAAACAAAAAATACTCATAACTGGACTACTAGGAAAGATAGAACGTTCTAGTCTTCACCAATCGATAGAGGGGACAATTTTACGTATTTGAGTGAATTTTGAGTCCATATTTCCAAGGATTAAGGAAGTTAGAAAAAATCAATTTGTATCGCAAAATATTTCCATACCTACCCCTTTGTTCTAAATTTTCGACCAAAAAATTATAAAAAATGCTAAAAAATCGTAAAGAGGGGTTTTTTAGGCCGAAAAATCGACTGGCACAATCAGTTTTGTGATAAAATCATTATTTCGCCTTCAAATAGAGTCATGAAATTTTCGAAAATCCACTTTTCAAAACAAAAAATACTCATAACTCGACTAATAGGAAAGATAGAACGTTCTAGTCTTCACCAATCGATAGAGGGGACAATTTTACATATATCAATGAATTTTGAGTCCATATTTCCGAGGATTAAGGAAGTTAGAAAAAATCAATTTGTATCGCAAAATATTTCCATACCTACCCCTTTGTTCTAAATTTTCGACAAAAAAATTATAAAAAATGCTAAAAATTCGTAAAGAGGGGTTTCTTAGGCCGAAAAATCGACTGGCACAATCAGTTTTGTGATAAAATCATTATTTCGCTTTCAAGTAGAGTCATGAAATTTTCGAAAATCCACTTTTCAAAACAAAAAATACTCATAACTCGACTACTAGGAAAGATAGAACGTTCTAGTCTTCACCAATCGATAGAGGGGACAATTTTACATATTTGAGTGAATTTTGAGTCGATATTTCCAAGGATTAAGGAAGTTAGAAAAAATTAATTTGTATCGCAAAATATTATATTATATTTCCCTTTGTTCTAAATTTTCGACCAAAAAATCATAAAAAATGCAAAAAATTCGTAAAGAGGGGTTTCTTGGGCCGAAAAATCGACTGGAACAATCAGTTTTGTGATAAAATCATTATTTCGCCTTCAAATAGAGTCATGAAATTTTCGAAAATCCACTTTTCAAAACAAAAAATACTCATAACTCGACTAATAGGAAAGATAGAACGTTCTAGTCTTCACCAATCGATAGAGGGGACAATTTTACATATTCTAGTGAATTTTGAGTCCATATTTCCAAGGATTAAGGAAGTTCGAAAAAATTAATTTGTATCGCAAAATATTCCCATACCTACCCCTCTGTTCTAAATTTTCGACAAAAAAATTATAAAAAATGCTGAAAATTCGTAAAGAGGGGTTTCTTGGGCCGAAAAATCGACTGGAACAATCAGTTTTGTGATAAAATCATTATTTCGCCTTCAAATAGAGTCATGAAATTTTCGAAAATCCACTTTTCAAAACAAAAAATACTCATAACTCGACTAATAGGTAAGATAGAACGTTCTAGTCTTCACCAATCGATAGAGGGGACAATTTTACATATTTTAGTGAAATTCGAGTCCATATTTCCAAGGATTAGGGAAGTTAAAAAAAATTAATTTGTATCGCAAAATATTTCCATACCTACCCCTTTGTTCTAAATTTTCGACAAAAAAATTATAAAAAATGCTAAAAATTCGTAAAGAGGGGTTTCTTGGGCCGAAAAATCGATTGGCACAATCAGTTTTGTGATAAAATCATTATTTCGCCTTCAAATAGAGTCATGAAATTTTCGAAAATCCACTTTTCAAAACAAAAAATACTCATAACTCGACTAATAGGAAAGATAGAACGTTCTAGTCTTCACCAATCGATAGAGGGGACAATTTTACATATTTTAGTGAAATTTGAGTCCATATTTCCAAGGATTAGGGAAGTTAAAAAAATTAATTTGTATCGCAAAATATTTCCATACCTACCCCTTTGTTCTAAATTTTCGACAAAAAAATTATAAAAAATGCTAAAAATTCGTAAAGAGGGGTTTCTTGGGCCGAAAAATCGATTGGCACAATCAGTTTTGTGATAAAATCATTATTTCGCCTTCAAATAGAGTCATGAAATTTTCGAAAATCCACTTTTCAAAACAAAAAATACTCATAACTCGACTAATAGGA
Organism: Lochmaea crataegi; assembly: GCA_947563755.1. Lineage (NCBI taxonomy): Eukaryota > Metazoa > Arthropoda > Insecta > Coleoptera > Chrysomelidae > Lochmaea > Lochmaea crataegi. The sequence goes on along the minus strand of OX387424.1, from coordinate 49,871,020 downwards.
AAGATAGAACGTTCTAGTCTTCACCAATCGATAGAGGGGACAATTTTACATATTTCAGTGAATTTTGAGTCCAAATTTCCGAGGATTCAGGAAGTTAGAAAAAATCAATTTGTATCGCAAAATATTTCCATACCTACCCCTTTGTTCTAAATTTTCGACAAAAAAATTATAAAAAATGCTAAAAATTGGTAAAGAGGGGTTTCTTGGGCCGAAAAATCGACTGGAACAATCAGTTTTGTGATAAAATCATTATTTCGCCTTTAAATAGAGTCATGAAATTTTCGAAAATCCACTTTTCAAAACAAAAAATACTCATAACTCGACTAATAGGATAGATAGAACGTTCTAGTTTTCACCAATCGATAGAGGGGACAATTTTACATATTTTAGTGAATTTTGAGTCTATATTTCCGAGGATTAAGGAAGTTAGAAAAAATTAATTTGTATCGCAAAATATTTCCATACCTACCCCTCTGTTCTAAATTTTCGACAAAAAAATTATAAAAAAATGCTTAAAATTCGTAAAGAGGGGTTTTGTGGGCCGAAAAATCGACTGGCACAATCAGTTTTGTGATAAAATCATTATTTCGCCTTCAAATAGAGTCATGAAATTTTCGAAAATCCACTTTTCAAAACAAAAAATACTCATAACTCGACTAATAGGAAAGATAGAACGTTCTAGTCTTCACCAATCGATAGAGGGGACAATTTTACATATTTCAGTGAATTTTGAGTCCAAATTTCCGAGGATTCAGGAAGTTAGAAAAAATCAATTTGTATCGCAAAATATTTCCATACCTACCCCTTTGTTCTAAATTTTCGACAAAAAAATTATAAAAAATGCTAAAAATTCGTAAAGAGGGGTTTCTTGGGCCGAAAAATCGACTGGAACAATCAGTTTTGTGATAAAATCATTATTTCGCCTTTAAATAGAGTCATGAAATTTTCGAAAATCCACTTTTCAAAACAAAAAATACTCATAACTCGACTAATAGGATAGATAGAACGTTCTAGTTTTCACCAATCGATAGAGGGGACAATTTTACATATTTTAGTGAATTTTGAGTCTATATTTCCGAGGATTAAGGAAGTTAGAAAAAATTAATTTGTATCGCAAAATATTTCCATACCTACCCCTCTGTTCTAAATTTTCGACAAAAAAATTATAAAAAAATGCTAAAAATTCGTAAAGAGGGGTTTTGTGGGCCGAAAAATCGACTGGCACAATCAGTTTTGTGATAAAATCATTATTTCGCCTTCAAATAGAGTCATGAAATTTTCGAAAATCTACTTTTCAAAACAAAAAATACTCATAACTCGACTAATAGGAAAGATAGAACGTTCTAGTCTTCGCCAATCGATAGAGGGGACAATTTTACATATTTTAGTGAATTTTAAGTCCATATTTTCAAAGATTAAGGAAGTTAGAAAAAATCAATTTGTATCGCAAAATATTTCCATACCTACCCCTCTGTTCTAAATTTTCGACAAAAAAATTATAAAAAATGCTAAAAATTCGTAAAGAGGGGTTTCTTGGGCCAAAAAATCGACTGGCATAATCAGTTTTGTGATAAATTCATTATTTCGCTTTCAAATAGAGTCATGAAATTTTCAAAAATCCACTTTTCAAAACAAAAAATACTCATAACTCGACTACTAGGAAAGATAGAACGTTCTAGTCTTCACCAATCGATAGAGGGGAATTTTTTACATATTATAGTGAATTTTAAGTCCATATTTCCAAGGATTAAGGAAGTTAGAAAAAATTAATTTGTATCGCAAAATATTACCATACCTACCCCTCTGTTCTAAATTTTCGACAAAAAAATTATAAAAAAATGCTAAAAATTCGTAAAGAGGAGTTTTTTTGGCCGAAAAATCGACCGGCACAATGAGTTTTGTGATAAAATCATTATTTCGCCTTCAAATAGAGTCATGAAATTTTCGAAAATCCACTTTTCAAAACAAAAAATACTCATAACTCGACTAATAGGAAAGATAGAACGTTCTAGTCTTCGCCAATCGATAGAGGGGATAATTTTGCATATTTTAGTGGATTTTGAGTCCATATTTCCGAGGATTAAGGAAGTTAGAAAAAATCAATTTGTATCGCAAAATATTTCCATACCTACCCCTTTGTTCTAAATTTTCGACAAAAAAATTATAAAAAATGCTAAAAATTCGTAAAGAGGGGTTTCTTGGGCCGAAAAATCGACTGGCACAATCAGTTTTGTGATAAAATCATTATTTCGCCTTCAAATAGAGTCATGAAATTTTCGAAAATCCACTTTTCAAAACAAAAAATACTCATAACTCGACTACTAGGAAAGATAGAACGTTCTAGTCTTCACCAATCGATAGAGGGGAATTTTTTACATATTATAGTGAATTTTAAGTCCATATTTCCAAGGATTAAGGAAGTTAGAAAAAATCAATTTGTATCGCAAAATATTTCCATACCTACCCCTCTGTTCTAAATTTTCGACAAAAAAATTATAAAAAATGCTAAAAATTCGTAAAGAGGGGTTTCTTGGGCCGAAAAATCGACTGGCACAATCAGTATTGTGATAAAATCATTATTTCGCTTTCAAATAGAGTCATGAAATTTTCGAAAATCCACTTTTCAAAACAAAAAATACTCATAACTCGACTAATAGGAAAGATAGAACGTTCTAGTCTTCGCCAATCGATAGAGGGGACAATTTTACGTATTTGAGTGAATTTTGAGTCTATATCCCCAAGGATTAGGGAAGTTAGAAAAAATTAATTTGTATCGCAAAATATTATATTATATTTCCCTTTGTTCTAAATTTTCGACCAAAAAATTATAAAAAATGCTAAAAATTCGTAAAGAGGGGTTTTTTAGGCCTAAAAATCGACTGGCACAATCAGTTTTGTGATAAAATCATTATTTCGCCTTCAAATAGAGTCATGAAATTTTCGAAAATCCACTTTTCAAAACAAAAAATACTCATAACTCGACTAATAGGAAAGATAGAACGTTCTAGTCTTCACCAATCGATAGAGGGGACAATTTTACATATTTAAGTGAATTTTGAGTCCATATTTCCAAGGATTAAGGAAGTTCGAAAAAATTAATTTGTATCGCAAAATATTTCCATATCTACCCCTTTGTTCTAAATTTTCGACAAAAAAAATTATAAAAAATGCTAAAAATTCGTAAAGAGGGGTTTCTTGGGCCGAAAAATCGACTGGAACAATCAGTTTTGTGATAAAATCATTATTTCGCCTTTAAATAGTGTCATGAAATTTTCGAAAATCCACTTTTCAAAACAAAAAATACTCATAACTCGACTAATAGGAAAGATAGAACGTTCTAGTTTTCACCAATCGATAGAGGGGACAATTTTACATATTTTAGTGAATTTTGAGTCTATATTTCCGAGGATTAAGGAAGTTAGAAAAAATCAATTTGTATCGCAAAATATTTCCATACCTACCCCTCTGTTCTAAATTTTCGACAAAAAAATTATAAAAAATGTTGAAAATTCGTAAAGAGGGGTTTCTTGGGCCGAAAAATCGACTGGAACAATCAGTTTTGTGATAAAATCATTATTTCGCCTTCAAATAGAGTCATGAAATTTTCGAAAATCCACTTTTCAAAACAAAAAATACTCATAACTCGACTAATAGGGAAGATAGAACGTTCTAGTCTTCACCAATCGATAGAGGGGACAATTTTACATATTTTAGTGAATTTTGAGTCCATATTTCCGAGGATTAAGGAAGTTAGAAAAAATAAATTTGTATCGCAAAATATTTTCATACCTACCCCTTTGTTCTAAATTTTCGACAAAAAAATTATAAAAAATTCTAAAAATTCGTAAAGAGGGTTTTTTTAGGCCTAAAAATCGACTGGCACAATCAGTTTTGTGATAAAATCATTATTTCGCCTTCAAATAGAGTCATGAAATTTTCGAAAATCCACTTTTCAAAACAAAAAATACTCATAACTCGACTAATAGGAAAGATAGAACGTTCTAGTCTTCACCAATCGATAGAGGGGACAATTTTACATATTTTAGTGAATTTTCAGTCCATATTTCCAAGGATTAAGGAAGTTAGAAAAAATCAATTTGTATCGCAAAATATTTCCATACCTACCCCTCTGTTCTAAATTTTCGACAAAAAAATTATAAAAAATGCTAAAAATTCGTAAATGGGGTTTCTTGGGCCGAAAAATCGACTGGCACAATCAGTTTTGTGATAAAATCATTATTTCGCTTTCAAATAGAGTCATGAAATTTTCGAAAATCCACTTTTCAAAACAAAAAATACTCATAACTCGACTACTAGGAAAGATAGAACGTTCTAGTCTTCACCAATCGATAGAGGGGAATTTTTTACATATTATAGTGAATTTTAAGTCCATATTTCCAAGGATTAAGGAAGTTAGAAAAAATTAATTTGTATCGCAAAATATTTCCATACCTACCCCTCTGTTCTAAATTTTCGACAAAAAAATTATAAAAAAATGCTAAAAATTCGTAAAGAGGGGTTTTTTGGGCCGAAAAATCGACTGGCACAATCAGTTTTGTGATAAAATCATTATTTCGCCTTCAAATAGAGTCATGAAATTTTCGAAAATCCACTTTTCAAAACAAAAAATACTCATAACTCGACTAATAGGAAAGATAGAACGTTCTAGTCTTCGCCAATCGATAGAGGGGACAATTTTACATATTTTAGTGAATTTTGAGTCCATATTTCCAAGGATTAAGGAAGTTAGAAAAAATCAATTTGTATCGCAAAATATTTCCATACCTACCCCTCTGTTCTAAATTTTCGACAAAAAAATTATAAAAAATGCTAAAAATTCGTAAAGAGGGGTTTCTTGGGCCGAAAAATCGACTGGCATAATCAGTTTTGTGATAAATTCATTATTTCGCTTTCAAATAGAGTCATGAAATTTTCAAAAATCCACTTTTCAAAACAAAAAATACTCATAACTCGACTACTAGGAAAGATAGAACGTTCTAGTCTTCACCAATCGATAGAGGGGAATTTTTTACATATTATAGTGAATTTTAAGTCCATATTTCCAAGGATTAAGGAAGTTAGAAAAAATTAATTTGTATCGCAAAATATTTCCATACCTACCCCTCTGTTCTAAATTTTCGACAAAAAAATTATAAAAAAATGCTAAAAATTCGTAAAGAGGGGTTTTTTTGGCCGAAAAATCGACCGGCACAATCAGTTTTGTGATAAAATCATTATTTCGCCTTCAAATAGAGTCATGAAATTTTCGAAAATCCACTTTTCAAAACAAAAAATACTCATAACTCGACTAATAGGAAAGATAGAACGTTCTAGTCTTCGCCAATCGATAGAGGGGATAATTTTGCATATTTTAGTGGATTTTGAGTCCATATTTCCGAGGATTAAGGAAGTTAGAAAAAATCAATTTGTATCGCAAAATATTTCCATACCTACCCCTTTGTTCTAAATTTTCGACAAAAAAATTATAAAAAATGCTAAAAATTCGTAAAGAGGGGTTTCTTGGGCCGAAAAATCGACTGGCACAATCAGTTTTGTGATAAAATCATTATTTCGCCTTCAAATAGAGTCATGAAATTTTCGAAAATCCACTTTTCAAAACAAAAAATACTCATAACTCGACTACTAGGAAAGATAGAACGTTCTAGTCTTCACCTATCGATAGAGGGGACAATTTTACATATTTAAGTGAATTTTGAGTCCATATTTCCAAGGATTAAGGAAGTTAGAAAAAATTAATTTGTATCGCAAAATATTATATTATATTTCCCTTTGTTCTAAATTTTCGACCAAAAAATTATAAAAAATGCTTAAAATTCGTAAAGAGGGGTTTTTAAGGCCGAAAAATCGACTGGCACAATCAGTTTTGTGATAAAATAATTATTTCGCCTTCAAATAGTCATGAAATTTTCGAAAATCCACTTTTCAAAACAAAAAATACTCCTAACTCGACTAATAGGAAAGATAGAACGTTCTAGTCTTCAACAATCGATAGAGGGGACAATTTTACATATTTCAGTGAATTTTGAGTCCATATTTCCAAGGATTAAGGAAGTTAGAAAAAATTAATTTGTATCGCAAAATATTATATTATATTTCCCTTTGTTCTAAATTTTCGACCAAAAAATTATAAAAAATGCTAAAAATTCGTAAAGAGGGGTTTTTTAGGCCGAAAAATCGACTGGCACAATCAGTTTTGTGATAAAATTATTATTTCGCCTTCAAATAGAGTCATGAAATTTTCGAAAATCCACTTTTCAAAACAAAAATACTCATAACTCGACTAATAGGAAAGATAGAACGTTCTAGTCTTCACCAATCGATAGAGGGGACAATTTTACTTATATCAATGGATTTTGAGTCCATATTTCCGAGGATTAAGGAAGTTAGAAAAAATCAATTTGTATCGCAAAATATTTCCATACCTACCCCTTTGTTCTAAATTTTCGACAAAAAAATTATAAAAAATGCTAAAAATTCGTAAAGAGGGGTTTCTTGGGCCGAAAAATCGACGGGCACAATCAGTTTTGTGATAAAATCATTATTTCGCCTTCAAATAGAGTCATGAAATTTTCGAAAATCCACTTTTTAAAACAAGAAATACTCATAACTCGACTACTAGGAAAGATAAAACGTTCTAGTCTTCACCAATCGATAGAGGGGACAATTTTACATATTTTAGTGAATTTTGAGTCCATATTTCCGAGGATTAAGGAAGTTAGAAAAAATCAATTTGTATCGCAAAATATTTCCATACCTACCCCTTTGTTCTAAATTTTTGACCAAAAAATTATAAAAAATGCTAAAAATTCGTAAAGAGAGGTTTTTTGGGCCGAAAAATCGACTGGCACAATCAGTTTTGTGATAAAATCATTATTTCGCCTTCAAATAGAGTCATGAAATTTTCGAAAATCCACTTTTCAAAACAAAAAATACTCATAACTCGACTAATAGGAAAGATAGAACGTTCTAGTCTCCACCAATCGATAGAGGGGACAATTTTACATATTTTAGTGAATTTGTAGTCTATATTTCAGAGGATTAAGGAAGTTAGAAAAAATCAATTTGTATCGCAAAATATTTCCATACCTACCCCTCTGTTCTAAATTTTCGACAAAAAAATTATAAAAAATGCTGAAAATTCGTAAAGAGGGGTTTCGTGGGCCGAAAAATCGACGGGCACAATCAGTTTTGTGATAAAATCATTATTTCGCCTTCAAATAGAGTCATGAAATTTTCGAAAATCCACTTTTCAAAACAAAAAATACTCATAACTCGACTACTAGGAAAGATAGAACGTTCTAGTCTTCACCAATCGATAGAGGGGACAATTTTACGTATTTGAGTGAATTTTGAGTCCATATTTCCAAGGACTAAGGAAGTTAGAAAATATTAATTTGTATCGCAAAATATTTCCATACCTACCCCTTTGTTCTAAATTTTCGGCCAAAAAATTATAAAAAATGCTAAAAATTCGTAAAGAGGGGTTTTTTGGGCCAAAAAATCGACTGGCACAATCAGTTTTGTGATAAAATCATTATTTCGCCTTCAAATAGAGTCATGAAATTTTCGAAAATCCACTTTTCAAAACAAAAAATACTCATAACTCGACTAATAGGAAAGATAGAACGTTCTAGTCTTCACCAATCGATAGAGGAGACAATTTTACATATTTTAGTGAATTTTGAGTTCATATTTCCGAGGATTAAGGAAGTTAGAAAAAATTAATTTGTATCGCAAAATATTTCCACCTACCCCTTTGTTCTAAATTTTCGACAAAAAAATTATAAAAAAATGCTAGAAATTCGTAAAGAGGGGTTTTTTGGGCCGAAAAATCGACTGGCACAATCAGTTTTGTGATAAAATCATTATTTCGCTTTCAAATAGAGTCATGAAATTTTCGAAAATCCACTTTTCAAAACAAAAAATACTCATAACTCGACTACTAGGAAAGATAGAACGTTCTAGTCTTCACCAATCGATAGAGGGGAATTTTTTACATATTTGAGTGAATTTTGAGTCCATATTTCCAAGGACTAAGGAAGTTAGAAAAAATTAATTTGTATCGCAAAATATTTCCATACCTACCCCTTTGTTCTAAATTTTCGACCAAAAAATTATAAAAAATGCTAAAAATTCGTAAAGAGGGGTTTTTTGGGCCGAAAAATCGACTGGCACAATCAGTTTTGTGATGAAATCATTATCTCGCCTTCAAATAGAGTCATGAAACTTTCGAAAATCCACTTTTCAAAACAAAAAAAACTCATAACTCGACTAATAGGAAAGATAGAACGTTCTAGTCTTCACCAATGGATAGAGGGGACAATTTTACATATTTTAGTGAATTTTGAGTCCATATTTCCAAGGATTAAAGAAGTTAGAAAAAATTAATTTGTATCGCAAAATATTATATTATATTTCCCTTTGTTCTAAATTTTCGACCAAAAAATTATAAAAAATGCTAAAAATTCGTAAAGAGGGGTTTTTTAGGCCGAAAAATCGACTGGCACAATCAGTTTTGTGATAAAATCATTATTTCGCCTTCAAATAGAGTCATGAAATTTTCGAAAATCCACTTTTCAAAACAAAAAATACTCATAACTCGACTAATAGGAAAGATAGAACGTTCTAGTCTTCACCAATCGATAGAGGGGACAATTTTACATATATCAATGAATTTTGAGTCCATATTTCCGAGGATTAAGGAAGTTAGAAAAAATCAATTTGTATCGCAAAATATTTCCATACCTACCCCTTTGTTCTAAATTTTCGACAAAAAAATTATAAAAAATGCTAAAAATTCGTAAAGAGGGGTTTCTTGGGCCGAAAAATCGACTGGCACAATCAGTTTTGTGATATAATCATTATTTCGCCTTCAAATAGAGTCATGAAATTTTCGAAAATCCACTTTTCAAAACAAAAAATACTCATAACTCGACTAATGGGAAAGATAGAACGTTCTAGTCTCCACCAATCGACAGAGGGGACAATTTTACAAATATTAGTGAATTTTAAGTCCATATTTCCGAGGATTAAGGAAGTTAGAAAAAATCAATTTGTATCGCAAAATATTTCCATACCTACCCCTTTGTTCTAAATTTTCGACAAAAAAATTATAAAAAATGCTAAAAATTCGTAAAGAGGGGTTTCTTGGGCCGAAAAATCGACTGGCACAATCAGTTTTGTGATAAAATCATTATTTCGCTTTCAAATAGAGTCATGAAATTTTCGAAAATCCACTTTTCAAAACAAAAAATACTCATAACTCGACTACTAGGAAAGATAGAACGTTCTAGTCTTCACCAATCGATAGAGGGGACAATTTTACGTATTTGAGTGAATTTTGAGTCCATATTTCCAAGGACTAAGGAAGTTAGAAAATATTAATTTGTATCGCAAAAATATCGTAAAAATTCGTAAAGAGGGGTTTTTTAGGCCTAAAAATCGACTGGCACAATCAGTTTTGTGATAAAATCATTATTTCGCCTTCAAATAGAGTCATGAAAGTTTCGAAAATCCACTTTTCAAAACAAAAAATACTCATAACTCGACTAATAGGTAAGATAGAACGTTCTAGTCTTCACTTTTCGATAGAGGGGACAATTTTACATATATCAGTGAATTTTGAGTCCATATTTCCGAGGATTAAGGAAGTTAGAAAAAATCAATTTGTATCGCAAAATATTTCCATACCTACCCCTTTGTTCTAAATTTTCGACAAAAAAATTATAAAAAATGCTAAAAATTCGTAAAGAGGGGTTTCTTGGGCCGAAAAATCGACTGGCACAATCAGTTTTGTGATATAATCATTATTTCGCCTTCAAATAGAGTCATGAAATTTTCGAAAATCCACTTTTCAAAACAAAAAATACTCATAACTCGACTAATGGGAAAGATAGAACGTTCTAGTCTCCACTAATCGACAGAGGGGACAATTTTACATATTTTAGTGAATTTTAAGTCCATATTTCCGAGGATTAAGGAAGTTAGAAAAAATCAATTTGTATCGCAAAATATTTCCATACCTACCCCTTTGTTCTAAATTTTCGACAAAAAAATTATAAAAAATGCTAAAAATTCGTAAAGAGGGGTTTCTTGGGCCGAAAAATCGACTGGCACAATCAGTTTTGTGATAAAATCATTATTTCGCTTTCAAATAGAGTCATGAAATTTTCGAAAATCCACTTTTCAAAACAAAAAATACTCATAACTCGACTACTAGGAAAGATAGAACGTTCTAGTCTTCACCAATCGATAGAGGGGACAATTTTACGTATTTGAGTGAATTTTGAGTCCATATTTCCAAGGACTAAGGAAGTTAGAAAATATTAATTTGTATCGCAAAAATATCGTAAAAATTCGTAAAGAGGGGTTTTTTAGGCCTGAAAATCGACTGGCACAATCAGTTTTGTGATAAAATCATTATTTCGCCTTCAAATAGAGTCATGAAAGTTTCGAAAATCCACTTTTCAAAACAAAAAATACTCATAACTCGACTAATAGGTAAGATAGAACGTTCTAGTCTTCACTTTTCGATAGAGGGGACAATTTTACATATATCAGTGAATTTTGAGTCCATATTTCCGAGGATTAAGGAAGTTAGAAAAAATCAATTTGTATCGCAAAATATTTCCATACCTACCCCTTTGTTCTAAATTTTCGACAAAAAAATTATAAAAAATGCTAAAAATTCGTAAAGAGGGGTTTCTTGGGCCGAAAAATCGATTGGCACAATCAGTTTTGTGATAAAATCATTATTTCGCCTTCAAATAGAGTCATGAAAGTTTCGAAAATCCACTTTTCAAAACAAAAAATACTCATAACTCGACTAATAGGAAAGATAGAACGTTCTAGTCTTCACCAATCGATAGAGGGGACAATTTTACATATTTTAGTGAATTTTGAGTCCATATTTCCAAGGATTAAGGAAGTTCGAAAAAATTAATTTGTATCGCAAAATATTTCCATACCTACCCCTTTGTTCTAAATTTTCGACAAAAAAATTATAAAAAATGCTAAAAATATGTAAAGAGGGGTTTCTTGGGCCGAAAAATCGACTGGAACAATCAGTTTTGTGATAAAATCATTATTTCGCCTTTAAATAGAGTCATGAAAGTTTCGAAAATCCACTTTTCAAAACAAAAAATACTCATAACTCGACTAATAGGAGAGATAGAACGTTCTAGTCTTCACCAATCGATAGAGGGGACAATTTTACGTATTTGAGTGAATTTTGAGTCCATATTTCCAAGGACTAAGGAAGTTAGAAAATATTAATTTGTATCGCAAAAATATCGTAAAAATTCGTAAAGAGGGGTTTTTTAGGCCTAAAAATCGACTGGCACAATCAGTTTTGTGATAAAATCATTATTTCGCCTTCAAATAGAGTCATGAAAGTTTCGAAAATCCACTTTTCAAAACAAAAAATACTCATAACTCGACTAATAGGAAAGATAGAACGTTCTAGTCTTCACCAATCGATAGAGGGGACAATTTTACATATTTTAGTGAATTTTGAGTCCATATTTCCAAGGATTAAGGAAGTTCGAAAAAATTAATTTGTATCGCAAAATATTATATTATATTTCCCTTTGTTCTAAATTTTCGACCAAAAAATTATAAAAAATGCTAAAAATTCGTAAAGAGGGGTTTTTTAGGCCGAAAAATCGACTGGCACAATCAGTTTTGGGATAAAATCATTATTTCGCCTTCAAATAGAGTCATGAAATTTTCGAAAATCCACTTTTCAGAACAAAAAATACTCATAACTCGACTAATAGGAAAGATAGAACGTTCTAGTCTTCACCAATCGATAGAGGGGACAATTTTACATATTTTAGTGAATTTTGAGTCTATATTTCCGAGGATTAAGGAAGTTAGAAAAAATCAATTTGTATCGCAAAATATTTCCATACCTACCCCTCTGTTCTAAATTTTCAACAAAAAAATTATAAAAAATGCTGAAAATTCGTAAAGAGGGGTTTCTTGGGCCGAAAAATCGACTGGAACAATCAGTTTTGTGATAAAATCATTATTTCGCCTTCAAATAGAGTCATGAAATTTTCGAAAATCCACTTTTCAAAACAAAAAATACTCATAACTCGACTAATAGGAAAGATAGAACGTTCTAGTCTTCACCAATCGATAGAGGGGACAATTTTACATATTTTAGTGAAATTTGAGTCCATATTTCCAAGGATTAGGGAAGTTAAAAAAAATTAATTTGTATCGCAAAATATTTCCATACCTACCCCTTTGTTCTAAATTTTCGACCAAAAAATTATAAAAAATGCTAAAAATTCGTAAAGAGGGGTTTTTTAGGCCGAAAAATCGACTGGCACAATCAGTTTTGTGATAAAATAATTATTTCGCCTTCAAATAGAGTCATGAAATTTTCGAAAATCCACTTTTCAAAACAAAAAATACTCATAACTCGACTAATAGGAAAGATAGAACGTTCTAGTCTTCACCAATCGATAGAGGGGACAATTTTACATATTTCAGTGAATTTTGAGTCCAAATTTCCGAGGATTAAGGAAGTTAGAAAAAATCAATTTGTATCGCAAAATATTTCCATACCTACCCCTTTGTTCTAAATTTTCGACAAAAAAATTATAAAAAATGCTAAAAATTCGTAAAGAGGGGTTTCTTGGGCCGAAAAATCGATTGGCACAATCAGTTTTGTGATAAAATCATTATTTCGCCTTCAAATAGAGTCATGAAATTTTCGAAAATCCACTTTTCAAAACAAAAAATACTCATAACTCGACTAATAGGAAAGATAGAACGTTCTAGTCTTCACCAATCGATAGAGGAGACAATTTTACATATTTTAGTGAATTTTGAGTTCATATTTCCAAGGATTAAGGAAGTTAGAAAAAATTAATTTGTATCGCAAAATATTTCCACCTACCCCTTTGTTCTAAATTTTCGACAAAAAAATTATAGAAAATGATAAAAATTCGTAAAGAGGAGTTTTTTGGGCCAAAAAATTGACTGGAACAATCAGTTTTGTGATAAAATCATTATTTCGCCTTCAAATAGAGTCATGAAATTTTCGAAAATCCACTTTTCAAAACAAAAAATACTCATAACTCGACAAATAGGAAAGATAGAACGTTCTCGTCTTCACCAATCGATAGAGGGGACAATTTTACATATTTAGGTGAATTTTGAGTCCATATTTCCAAGGATTAGGGAAGTTACAAAAAATTAATTTGTATCGCAAAATATTTCCATACCTACCCCTTTGTTCTAAATTTTCGACCAAAAAATTATAAAAAATGCTAAAAATTCGTAAAGAGGAGTTTTTTGGGCCAAAAAATCGACTGGAACAATCAGTTTTGTGATAAAATCATTATTTCGCCTTTAAATAGAGTCATGAAATTTTCGAAAATCCACTTTTCAAAACAAAAAATACTCATAACTCGACTAATAGGAAAGATAGAACGTTCTAGTCTTCACCAATCGATAGAGGGGACAATTTTACATATTTTAGTGAATTTTGAGTCCATATTTCCAAGGATTAAGGAAGTAAGAAAAAATTAATTTGTATCGCAAAATATTTCCATACCTACCTCTCTGTTCTAAATTTTCGACAAAATAATTATAAAAAATGCTAAAAATTCGTAAAGAGGGGTTTTTTAGGCCGAAAAATCGACTGGCACAATCAGTTTTGTGATAAAATCATTATTTCGCCTTCAAATAGAGTCATGAAATTTTCGAAAATCCACTTTTCAAAACAAAAATTACTCATAACTCGACTAATAGGTAAGATAGAACGTTCTAATCTTCACCAATCGATAGAGGGGACAATTTTACATATATCAGTGAGTTTTGAGTCCATATTTCCAAGGATTAAGGAAGTTAGAAAAAATCAATTTGTATCGCAAAATATTTCCATACCTACCCCTTTGTTCTAAATTTTCGACAAAAAAATTATAAAAAATGCTAAAAATTCGTAAAGAGGGGTTTCTTGGGCCGAAAAATCGATTGGCACAATCAGTTTTGTGATAAAATCATTATTTCGCCTTCAAATAGTCTTCACCAATCGATAGAGGGGACAATTTTACATATTTTAGTGAATTTTGAGTCCATATTTCCAAGGATTAGGGAAGTTAGAAAAAATTAATTTGTATCGCAAAATATTTCCATACCTACCCCTTTGTTCTAAATTTTCGACCAAAAAATTATAAAAAATGCTAAAAATTCGTAAAGAGGAGTTTTTTGGGCCAAAAAATCGACTGGAACAATCAGTTTTGTGATAAAATCATTATTTCGCCTTTAAATAGAGTCATGAAATTTTCGAAAATCCACTTTTCAAAACAAAAAATACTCATAACTCGACAAATAGGAAAGATAGAACGTTCTCGTCTTCACCAATCGATAGAGGGGACAATTTTACATATTTAGGTGAATTTTGAGTCCATATTTCCAAGGATTAGGGAAGTTACAAAAAATTAATTTGTATCGCAAAATATTTCCATACCTACCCCTTTGTTCTAAATTTTCGACCAAAAAATTATAAAAAATGCTAAAAATTCGTAAAGAGGAGTTTTTTGGGCCAAAAAATCGACTGGAACAATCAGTTTTGTGATAAAATCATTATTTCGCCTTTAAATAGAGTCATGAAATTTTCGAAAATCCACTTTTCAAAACAAAAAATACTCATAACTCGACTAATAGGAAAGATAGAACGTTCTAGTCTTCACCAATCGATAGAGGGGACAATTTTACATATTTTAGTGAATTTTGAGTCCATATTTCCAAGGATTAAGGAAGTAAGAAAAAATTAATTTGTATCGCAAAATATTTCCATACCTACCTCTCTGTTCTAAATTTTCGACAAAATAATTATAAAAAATGCTAAAAATTCGTAAAGAGGGGTTTTTTAGGCCGAAAAATCGACTGGCACAATCAGTTTTGTGATAAAATCATTATTTCGCCTTCAAATAGAGTCATGAAATTTTCGAAAATCCACTTTTCAAAACAAAAATTACTCATAACTCGACTAATAGGTAAGATAGAACGTTCTAATCTTCACCAATCGATAGAGGGGACAATTTTACATATATCAGTGAGTTTTGAGTCCATATTTCCAAGGATTAAGGAAGTTAGAAAAAATCAATTTGTATCGCAAAATATTTCCATACCTACCCCTTTGTTCTAAATTTTCGACAAAAAAATTATAAAAAATGCTAAAAATTCGTAAAGAGGGGTTTCTTGGGCCGAAAAATCGATTGGCACAATCAGTTTTGTGATAAAATCATTATTTCGCCTTCAAATAGTCTTCACCAATCGATAGAGGGGACAATTTTACATATTTTAGTGAATTTTGAGTCCATATTTCCAAGGATTAGGGAAGTTAGAAAAAATTAATTTGTATCGCAAAATATTTCCATACCTACCCCTTTGTTCTAAATTTTCGACCAAAAAATTATAAAAAATGCTAAAAATTCGTAAAGAGGAGTTTTTTGGGCCAAAAAATCGACTGGAACAATCAGTTTTGTGATAAAATCATTATTTCGCCTTTAAATAGAGTCATGAAATTTTCGAAAATCCACTTTTCAAAACAAAAAATACTCATAACTCGACAAATAGGAAAGATAGAACGTTCTAGTCTTCACCAATCGATAGAGGGCACAATTTTACATATTTTAGTGAATTTTGAGTCCATATTTCCAAGGATTAAGGAAGTTAGAAAAAAATAATTTGTATCGCAAAATATTTCCATACCTACCTCTCTGTTCTAAATTTTCGACAAAATAATTATAAAAAATGCTAAAAATTCGTAAAGAGGGGTTTTTTAGGCCGAAAAATCGACTGGCACAATCAGTTTTGTGATAAAATCATTATTTCGCCTTCAAATAGAGTCATGAAATTTTCGAAAATCCACTTTTCAAAACAAAAATTACTCATAACTCGACTAATAGGTAAGATAGAACGTTCTAGTCTTCACCAATCGATAGAGGGGACAATTTTACATATATCAGTGAATTTTGAGTCCATATTTCCAAGGATTAAAGAAGTTAGAAAAAATCAATTTGTATCGCAAAATATTTCCATACCTACCCCTTTGTTCTAAATTTTCGACAAAAAAATTATAAAAAATGCTAAAAATTCGTAAAGAGGGGTTTCTTGGGCCGAAAAATCGATTGGCACAATCAGTTTTGTGATAAAATCATTATTTCGCCTTCAAATAGAGTCAGGAAATTTTCGAAAATCCACTTTTCAAAACAAAAAATACTCTTGGGCCGAAAAATCGATTGGCACAATCAGTTTTGTGATAAAATCATTATTTCGCCTTCAAATAGTCTTCACCAATCGATAGAGGGGACAATTTTACATATTTTAGTGAATTTTGAGTCCATATTTCCAAGGATTAGGGAAGTTAGAAAAAATTAATTTGTATCGCAAAATATTTCCATACCTACCCCTTTGTTCTAAATTTTCGACCAAAAAATTATAAAAAATGCTAAAAATTCGTAAAGAGGAGTTTTTTGGGCCAAAAAATCGACTGGAACAATCAGTTTTGTGATAAAATCATTATTTCGCCTTTAAATAGAGTCATGAAATTTTCGAAAATCCACTTTTCAAAACAAAAAATACTCATGACTCGACTAATAGGAAAGATAGAACGTTCTAGTCTTCACCAATCGATAGAGGGGACAATTTTACATATTTTAGTGAATTTTGAGTCCATATTTCCAAGGATTAGGGAAGTTAGAAAAAAATAATTTGTATCGCAAAATATTTCCATACCTACCTCTCTGTTCTAAATTTTCGACAAAATAATTATAAAAAATGCTAAAAATTCGTAAAGAGGGGTTTTTGGGCCGAAAAATCGACTGGCACAATCAGTTTTGTGATAAAATCATTATTTCGCCTTCAAATAGAATCATGAAATTTTCGAAAATCCACTTTTCAAAACAAAAAATACTCATAACTCGACTAATAGAAAAGATAGAACGTTCTAGTCTTCACCAATCGATAGAGGGGACAATTTTACATATTTTAGTGAATTTTGAGTCCATATTTCCAAGGATTAAGGAAGTTAGAAAAAATTAATTTGTATCGCAAAATATTATATTATATTTCCCTTTGTCCTAAATTTTCGACCAAAAAATTATAAAAAATGCTAAAAATTCGTAAAGAGGAGTTTCTTGGGCCGAAAAATCGACTGGCACAATCAGTTTTGTGATAAAATCATTATTTCGCATTCAAATAGAGTCATGAAATTTTCGAAAATCCACTTTTCAAAACAAAAAATACTCATAACTCGACAAATAGGAAAGATAGAACGTTCTAGTCTTCACCAATCGATAGAGGGGACAATTTTACATATTTTAGTGAATTTTGAGTCCATATTTCCAAGGATTAAGGAAGTTAGAAAAAATTAATTTGTATCGCAAAATATTATATTATATTTCCCTTTGTCCTAAATTTTCGACCAAAAAATTATGAAAAATGCTAAAAATTCGTAAAGAGGGGTTTTTTGGGCCGAAAAATCGACTGGCACAATCAGTTTTGTGATAAAATCATTATTTCGCCTTCAAATAGAGTCATGAAATTTTCGAAAATCCACTTTTCAAAACAAAAAATACTCATAACTCGACTAATAGGATAGATAGAACGTTCTAGTCTTCACTAATCGATAGAGGGGATAATTTTGCATATTTTAGTGAATTTTGAGGCCATATTTCCAAGGACTAAGGAAGTTAGAAAAAATTAATTTGTATCGCAAAATATTTCCATACCTACCCCTTTGTTCTAAATTTTCGACCAAAAAATTATGAAAAATGCTAAAAATTCGTAAAGAGGGGTTTTTTGGGCCGAAAAATCGACTGGCACAATCAGTTTTGTGATAAAATCATTATTTCGCCTCCAAATAGAGTCATGAAATTTCCGAAAATCCACTTTTCAAAACAAAAAATACTCATAACTCGACTAATAGGATAGATAGAACGTTCTAGTCTTCACCAATCGATAGAGGGGACAATTTTACATATATCAGTGAATTTTGAGTCCATGTTTCCAAGGATTAAGGAAGTTAGAAAAAATCAATTTGTATCGCAAAATATTTCCATACCTACCCCTTTGTTCTAAATTTTCGACAAAAAAATTATAAAAAATGCTAAAAATTCGTAAAGAGGGGTTTCTTGGGCCGAAAAATCGATTGGCACAATCAGTTTTGTGATAAAATCATTATTTCGCCTTCAAATAGAGTCATGAAATTTTCGAAAATCCACTTTTCAAAACAAAAAATACTCATAACTTGACTAATAGGAAAGATAGAACGTTCTAGTCTTCCTCAATCGATAGAGGGGACAATTTTACATATATCAGTGAATTTTGAGTCCATATTTCCAAGGATTAAGGAAGTTAGAAAAAATCAATTTGTATCGCAAAATATTTCCATACCTACCCCTTTGTTCTAAATTTTCGACCAAAAAATCATAAAAAATGCTAAAAATTCGTAAAGAGGGGTTTTTTGGGCCAAAAAATCGACTGGAACAATCAGTTTTGTGATAAAATCATTATTTCGCCTTTAAATAGAGTCATGAAATTTTCGAAAATCCACTTTTCAAAACAAAAAATACTCATAACTCGACTAATAGAAAAGATAGAACGTTCTAGTCTTCACCAATCGATAGAGGGGACAATTTTACATATTTTAGTGAATTTTGAGTCCATATTTCCAAGGATTAAGGAAGTTAGAAAAAATTAATTTGTATCGCAAAATATTATATTATATTTCCCTTTGTCCTAAATTTTCGACCAAAAAATTATGAAAAATGCTAAAAATTCGTAAAGAGGGGTTTTTTGGGCCGAAAAATCGACTGGCACAATCAGTTTTGTGATAAAATCATTATTTCGCCTTCAAATAGAGTCATGAAATTTTCGAAAATCCACTTTTCAAAACAAAAAATACTCATAACTCGACTAATAGGATAGATAGAACGTTCTAGTCTTCACTAATCGATAGAGGGGATAATTTTGCATATTTTAGTGAATTTTGAGGCCATATTTCCAAGGACTAAGGAAGTTAGAAAAAATTAATTTGTATCGCAAAATATTTCCATACCTACCCCTTTGTTCTAAATTTTCGACAAAAAAATTATAAAAAATGCTAAAAATTCGTAAAGAGGGGTTTCTTGGGCCGAAAAATCGACTGGCACAATCAGTTTTGTGATAAAATCATTATTTCGCTTTCAAATAGAGTCATGAAATTTTCGAAAATCCACTTTTCAAAACAAAAAATACTCATAACTTGACTACTAGGAAAGATAGAACGTTCTAGTCTTCACCAATCGATAGAGGGGACAATTTTACATATTTGAGTTAATTTTGAGTCGATATTTCCAAGGATTAAGGAAGTTAGAAAAAATTAATTTGTATCGCAAAATATTATATTATATTTCCCTTTGTTCTAAATTTTCGACCAAAAAATCATAAAAAATGCTAAAAATTCGTAAAGAGGGGTTTCTTGGGCCGAAAAATCGATTGGCACAATCAGTTTTGTGATAAAATCATTATTTCGCCTTCAAATAGAGTCATGAAATTTTCGAAAATCCACTTTTCAAAACAAAAAATACTCATAACTCGACTAATAGGAAAGATAGAAAGTTCTAGTCTTCACCAATCGATAGAGGAGACAATTTTACATATTTTAATGAATTTTGAGTTCATATTTCCGAGGATTAAGGAAGTTAGAAAAAATTAATTTGTATCGCAAAATATTTCCACCTACCCCTTTGTTCTAAATTTTCGACAAAAAAATTATAAAAAAATGCTGAAAATTCGTAAAGAGGGGTTTTTTGGGCCGAAAAATCGACTGGCACAATCAGTTTTGTGATAAAATCATTATTTCGCCTTCAAATAGAGTCATGAAATTTTCGAAAATCCACTTTTCAAAACAAAAAATACTCATAACTCGACTAATAGGATAGATAGAACGTTCTAGTCTTCACTAATCGATAGAGGGGATAATTTTGCATATTTTAGTGAATTTTGAGGCCATATTTCCAAGGACTAAGGAAGTTAGAAAAAATTAATTTGTATCGCAAAATATTTCCATACCTACCCCTTTGTTCTAAATTTTCGACCAAAAAATTATAAAAAATGCTAAAAATTCGTGAAGAGGGGTTTTTTGGGCCGAAAAATCGACTGGCACAATCAGTTTTGTGATAAAATCATTATTTCGCCTTCAAATAGAGTCATGAAATTTTCGAAAATCCACTTTTCAAAACAAAAAATACTCATAACTCGACTAATAGGATAGATAGAACGTTCTAGTCTTCACCAATCGATAGAGGGGACAATTTTACATATATCAGTGAATTTTGAGTCCATGTTTCCAAGGATTAAGGAAGTTAGAAAAAATCAATTTGTATCGCAAAATATTTCCATACCTACCCCTTTGTTCTAAATTTTCGACAAAAAAATTATAAAAAATGCTAAAAATTCGTAAAGAGGGGTTTCTTGGGCCGAAAAATCGACTGGAACAATCAGTTTTGTGATAAAATCATTATTTCGCCTTTAAATAGAGTCATGAAATTTTCGAAAATCCACTTTTCAAAACAAAAAATACTCATAACTCGACTAATAGGATAGATAGAACGTTCTAGTTTTCACCGATCGATAGAGGGGACAATTTTACATATTTTAGTGATTTTTGAGTCTATATTTCCGAGGATTAAGGAAGTTAGAAAAAATCAATTTGTATCGCAAAATATTTCCATACCTACCCCTCTGTTCTAAATTTTCGACAAAAAAATTATAAAAAATGCTGAAAATTCGTAAAGAGGGGTTTCTTGGGCCGAAAAATCGACTGGAACAATCAGTTTTGTGATAAAATCATTATTTCGCCTTCAAATAGAGTCATGAAATTTTCGAAAATCCACTTTTCAAAACAAAAAATACTCATAACTCGACTAATAGGAAAGATAGAACGTTCTAGTCTTCACCAATCGATAGAGGGGACAATTTTACATATTTTAGTGAAATTTGAGTTCATATTTCCAAGGATTAGGGAAGTTAAAAAAAATTAATTTGTATCGCAAAATATTTCCATACCTACCCCTTTGTTCTAAATTTTCGACAAAAAAATTATAAAAAATGCTAAAAATTCGTAAAGAGGGGTTTCTTGGGCCGAAAAATCGATTGGCACAATCAGTTTTGTGATAAAATCATTATTTCGCCTTCAAATAGAGTCATGAAATTTTCGAAAATCCACTTTTCAAAACAAAAAATACTCATAACTCGACTAATAGGAAAGATAGAACGTTCTAGTCTTCACCAATCGATAGAGGGGACAATTTTACATATTTTAGTGAAATTTGAGTCCATATTTCCAAGGATTAGGGAAGTTAAAAAAAATTAATTTGTATCGCAAAATATTTCCATACCTACCCCTTTGTTCTAAATTTTCGACAAAAAAATTATAAAAAATGCTAAAAATTTGTAAAGAGGGGTTTCTTGGGCCGAAAAATCGATTGGCACAATCAGTTTTGTGATAAAATCATTATTTCGCCTTCAAATAGAGTCATGAAATTTTCGAAAATCCACTTTTCAAAACAAAAAATACTCATAACTCGACTAATAGGAAAGATAGAACGTTCTAGTCTTCACCAATCGATAGAGGGGACAATTTTACATATTTCAGTGAATTTTGAGTCCAAATTTCCGAGGATTCAGGAAGTTAGAAAAAATCAATTTGTATCGCAAAATATTTCCATACCCCTTTGTTCTAAATTTTCGACAAAAAAATTATAAAAAATGCTAAAAATTCGTAAAGAGGGGTTTCTTGGGCCGAAAAATCGATTGGCACAATCAGTTTTGTGATAAAATCATTATTTCGCCTTCAAATAGAGTCATGAAATTTTCGAAAATCCACTTTTCAAAACAAAAAATACTCATAACTCGACTAATAGGAAAGATAGAACGTTCTACTCTCCACCAATCGATAGAGGGGACAATTTTACATATTTTAGTGAATTTTGAGTTCATATTTCCAAGGATTAAGGAAGTTAGAAAAAATTAATTTGTATCGCAAAATATTTCCACCTACCCCTTTGTTCTAAATTTTCGACAAAAAAATTATAGAAAATGCTAAAAATTCGTAAAGAGGAGTTTTTTGGGCCAAAAAATCGACTGGAACAATCAGTTTTGTGATAAAATCATTATTTCGCCTTCAAATAGAGTCATGAAATTTTCGAAAATCCACTTTTCAAAACAAAAAATACTCATAACTCGACAAATAGGAAAGATAGAACGTTCTCGTCTTCACCAATCGATAGAGGGGACAATTTTACATATTTTAGTGAATTTTGAGTCCATATTTCCAAGGATTAAGGAAGTTAGAAAAAATCAATTTGTATCGCAAAATATTTCCATACCTACCCCTTTGTTCTAAATTTTCGACAAAAAAATTATAAAAAATGCTGAAAATTCGTAAAGAGGGGTTTCTTGGGCCGAAAAATCGACTGGAACAATCAGTTTTGTGATAAAATCATTATTTCGCCTTCAAATAGAGTCATGAAATTTTCGAAAATCCACTTTTCAAAACAAAAAATACTCATAACTCGACTAATAGGAAAGATAGAACGTTCTAGTCTTCACCAATCGATAGAGGGGACAATTTTACATATTTTAGTGAAATTTGAGTCCATATTTCCAAGGATTAGGGAAGTTAAAAAAAATTAATTTGTATCGCAAAATATTTCCATACCTACCCCTTTGTTCTAAATTTTCGACAAAAAAATTATAAAAAATGCTAAAAATTCGTAAAGAGGGGTTTCTTGGGCCGAAAAATCGACTGGAACAATCAGTTTTGTGATAAAATCATTATTTCGCCTTTAAATAGAGTCATGAAATTTTCGAAAATCCACTTTTCAAAACAAAAAATACTCATAACTCGACTAATAGGATAGATAGAACGTTCTAGTTTTCACCGATCGATAGAGGGGACAATTTTACATATTTTAGTGATTTTTGAGTCTATATTTCCGAGGATTAAGGAAGTTAGAAAAAATCAATTTGTATCGCAAAATATTTCCATACCTACCCCTCTGTTCTAAATTTTCGACAAAAAAATTATAAAAAATGCTGAAAATTCGTAAAGAGGGGTTTCTTGGGCCGAAAAATCGACTGGAACAATCAGTTTTGTGATAAAATCATTATTTCGCCTTCAAATAGAGTCATGAAATTTTCGAAAATCCACTTTTCAAAACAAAAAATACTCATAACTCGACTAATAAGAAAGATAGAACGTTCTAGTCTTCACCAATCGATAGAGGGGACAATTTTACATATTTTAGTGAAATTTGAGTTCATATTTCCAAGGATTAGGGAAGTTAAAAAAAATTAATTTGTATCGCAAAATATTTCCATACCTACCCCTTTGTTCTAAATTTTCGACAAAAAAATTATAAAAAATGCTAAAAATTCGTAAAGAGGGGTTTCTTGGGCCGAAAAATCGATTGGCACAATCAGTTTTGTGATAAAATCATTATTTCGCCTTCAAATAGAGTCATGAAATTTTCGAAAATCCACTTTTCAAAACAAAAAATACTCATAACTCGACTAATAGGAAAGATAGAACGTTCTAGTCTTCACCAATCGATAGAGGGGACAATTTTACATATTTTAGTGAAATTTGAGTCCATATTTCCAAGGATTAGGGAAGTTAAAAAAAATTAATTTGTATCGCAAAATATTTCCATACCTACCCCTTTGTTCTAAATTTTCGACAAAAAAATTATAAAAAATGCTAAAAATTTGTAAAGAGGGGTTTCTTGGGCCGAAAAATCGATTGGCACAATCAGTTTTGTGATAAAATCATTATTTCGCCTTCAAATAGAGTCATGAAATTTTCGAAAATCCACTTTTCAAAACAAAAAATACTCATAACTCGACTAATAGGAAAGATAGAACGTTCTAGTCTTCACCAATCGATAGAGGGGACAATTTTACATATTTCAGTGAATTTTGAGTCCAAATTTCCGAGGATTCAGGAAGTTAGAAAAAATCAATTTGTATCGCAAAATATTTCCATACCCCTTTGTTCTAAATTTTCGACAAAAAAATTATAAAAAATGCTAAAAATTCGTAAAGAGGGGTTTCTTGGGCCGAAAAATCGATTGGCACAATCAGTTTTGTGATAAAATCATTATTTCGCCTTCAAATAGAGTCATGAAATTTTCGAAAATCCACTTTTCAAAACAAAAAATACTCATAACTCGACTAATAGGAAAGATAGAACGTTCTACTCTCCACCAATCGATAGAGGGGACAATTTTACATATTTTAGTGAATTTTGAGTTCATATTTCCAAGGATTAAGGAAGTTAGAAAAAATTAATTTGTATCGCAAAATATTTCCACCTACCCCTTTGTTCTAAATTTTCGACAAAAAAATTATAGAAAATGCTAAAAATTCGTAAAGAGGAGTTTTTTGGGCCAAAAAATCGACTGGAACAATCAGTTTTGTGATAAAATCATTATTTCGCCTTCAAATAGAGTCATGAAATTTTCGAAAATCCACTTTTCAAAACAAAAAATACTCATAACTCGACAAATAGGAAAGATAGAACGTTCTCGTCTTCACCAATCGATAGAGGGGACAATTTTACATATTTTAGTGAATTTTGAGTCCATATTTCCAAGGATTAAGGAAGTTAGAAAAAATCAATTTGTATCGCAAAATATTTCCATACCTACCCCTTTGTTCTAAATTTTCGACAAAAAAATTATAAAAAATGCTGAAAATTCGTAAAGAGGGGTTTCTTGGGCCGAAAAATCGACTGGAACAATCAGTTTTGTGATAAAATCATTATTTCGCCTTCAAATAGAGTCATGAAATTTTCGAAAATCCACTTTTCAAAACAAAAAATACTCATAACTCGACTAATAGGAAAGATAGAACGTTCTAGTCTTCACCAATCGATAGAGGGGACAATTTTACATATTTTAGTGAAATTTGAGTCCATATTTCCAAGGATTAGGGAAGTTAAAAAAAATTAATTTGTATCGCAAAATATTTCCATACCTACCCCTTTGTTCTAAATTTTCGACAAAAAAATTATAAAAAATGCTAAAAATTCGTAAAGAGGGGTTTCTTGGGCCGAAAAATCGATTGGCACAATCAGTTTTGTGATAAAATCATTATTTCGCCTTCAAATAGAGTCATGAAATTTTCGAAAATCCACTTTTCAAAACAAAAAATACTCATAACTCGACTAATAGGAAAGATAGAACGTTCTAGTCTTCACCAATCGATAGAGGGGACAATTTTACATATTTTAGTGAAATTTGAGTCCATATTTCCAAGGATTAGGGAAGTTAAAAAAAATTAATTTGTATCGCAAAATATTTCCATACCTACCCCTTTGTTCTAAATTTTCGACAAAAAAATTATAAAAAATGCTAAAAATTCGTGAAGAGGGGTTTCTTGGGCCGAAAAATCGATTGGCACAATCAGTTTTGTGATAAAATCATTATTTCGCCTTCAAATAGAGTCATGAAATTTTCGAAAATCCACTTTTCAAAACAAAAAATACTCATAACTCGACTAATAGGAAAGATAGAACGTTCTAGTCTTCACCAATCGATAGAGGGGACAATTTTACATATTTCAGTGAATTTTGAGTCCAAATTTCCGAGGATTCAGGAAGTTAGAAAAAATCAATTTGTATCGCAAAATATTTCCATACCTACCCCTTTGTTCTAAATTTTCGACAAAAAAATTATAAAAAATGCTAAAAATTCGTAAAGAGGGGTTTCTTGGGCCGAAAAATCGATTGGCACAATCAGTTTTGTGATAAAATCATTATTTCGCCTTCAAATAGAGTCATGAAATTTTCGAAAATCCACTTTTCAAAACAAAAAATACTCATAACTTGACTAATAGGAAAGATAGAACGTTCTAGTCTTCACCAATCGATAGAGGGGACAATTTTACATATTTTAGTGAAATTTGAGTCCATATTTCCAAGGATTAGGGAAGTTAAAAAAAATTAATTTGTATCGCAAAATATTTCCATACCTACCCCTTTGTTCTAAATTTTCGACAAAAAAATTATAAAAAATGCTAAAAATTCGTAAAGAGGGGTTTCTTGGGCCGAAAAATCGATTGGCACAATCAGTTTTGTGATAAAATCATTATTTCGCCTTCAAATAGAGTCATGAAATTTTCGAAAATCCACTTTTCAAAACAAAAAATACTCATAACTCGACTAATAGGAAAGATAGAACGTTCTAGTCTTCACCAATCGATAGAGGGGACAATTTTACATATTTTAGTGAAATTTGAGTCCATATTTCCAAGGATTAGGGAAGTTAAAAAAAATTAATTTGTATCGCAAAATATTTCCATACCTACCCCTTTGTTCTAAATTTTCGACAAAAAAATTATAAAAAATGCTAAAAATTCGTAAAGAGGAGTTTTTTGGGCCAAAAAATCGACTGGAACAATCAGTTTTGTGATAAAATCATTATTTCGCCTTCAAATAGAGTCATGAAATTTTCGAAAATCCACTTTTCAAAACAAAAAATACTCATAACTCGACAAATAGGAAAGATAGAACGTTCTCGTCTTCACCAATCGATAGAGGGGACAATTTTACATATTTTAGTGAATTTTGAGTCCATATTTCCAAGGATTAGGGAAGTTACAAAAAATTAATTTGTATCGCAAAATATTTCCATACCTACCCCTTTGTTCTAAATTTTCGACCAAAAAATTATAAAAAATGCTAAAAATTCGTAAAGAGGAGTTTTTTGGGCCAAAAAATCGACTGGAACAATCAGTTTTGTGATAAAATCATTATTTCGCCTTTAAATAGAGTCATGAAATTTTCGAAAATCCACTTTTCAAAACAAAAAATACTCATAACTCGACTAATAGTAAAGATAGAACGTTCTAGTCTTCACCAATCGATAGAGGGGACAATTTTACATATTTTAGTGAATTTTGAGTCCATATTTCCGAGGATTAAGGAAGTAAGAAAAAATTAATTTGTATCGCAAAATATTTCCATACCTACCTCTCTGTTCTAAATTTTCGACAAAATAATTATAAAAAATGCTAAAAATTCGTAAAGAGGGGTTTTTCAGGCCGAAAAATCGACTGGCACAATCAGTTTTGTGATAAAATCATTATTTCGCCTTCAAATAGAGTCATGAAATTTTCGAAAATCCACTTTTCAAAACAAAAATTACTCATAACTCGACTAATAGGTAAGATAGAACGTTCTAGTCTTCACCAATCGATAGAGGGGACAATTTTACATATATCAGTGAATTTTGAGTCCATATTTCCAAGGATTAAGGAAGTTAGAAAAAATCAATTTGTATCGCAAAATATTTCCATACCTACCCCTTTGTTCTAAATTTTCGACAAAAAAATTATAAAAAATGCTAAAAATTCGTAAAGAGGGGTTTCTTGGGCCGAAAAATCGATTGGCACAATCAGTTTTGTGATAAAATCATTATTTCGCCTTCAAATAGTCTTCACCAATCGATAGAGGGGACAATTTTACATATTTTAGTGAATTTTGAGTCCATATTTCCAAGGATTAGGGAAGTTAGAAAAAATTAATTTGTATCGCAAAATATTTCCATACCTACCCCTTTGTTCTAAATTTTCGACCAAAAAATTATAAAAAATGCTAAAAATTCGTAAAGAGGAGTTTTTTGGGCCAAAAAATCGACTGGAACAATCAGTTTTGTGATAAAATCATTATTTCGCCTTTAAATAGAGTCATGAAATTTTCGAAAATCCACTTTTCAAAACAAAAAATACTCATAACTCGACTAATAGGAAAGATAGAACGTTCTAGTCTTCACCAATCGATAGAGGGGATAATTTTACATATTTTAGTGAATTTTGAGTCGATATTTCCAAGGATTAAGGAAGTTAGAAAAAATTAATTTGTATCGCAAAATATTATATTATATTTCCCTTTGTCCTAAATTTTCGACCAAAAAATTATAAAAAATGCTAAAAATTCGTAAAGAGGGGTTTCTTGGGCCGAAAAATCGACTGGCACAATCAGTTTTGTGATAAAATCATTATTTCGCCTTCAAATAGAGTCATGAAATTTTCGAAAATCCACTTTTCAAAACAAAAAATACTCATAACTCGACTAATAGGATAGATAGAACGTTCTAGTCTTCACTAATCGATAGAGGGGATAATTTTGCATATTTTAGTGAATTTTGAGGCCATATTTCCAAGGACTAAGGAAGTTAGAAAAAATTAATTTGTATCGCAAAATATTTCCATACCTACCCCTTTGTTCTAAATTTTCGACCAAAAAATTATAAAAAATGCTAAAAATTCGTAAAGAGGGATTTTTTGGGCCGAAAAATCGACTGGCACAATCAGTTTTGTGATAAAATCATTATTTCGCCTTCAAATAGAGTCATGAAATTTTCGAAAATCCACTTTTCAAAACAAAAAATACTCATAACTCGACTAATAGGATAGATAGAACGTTCTAGTCTTCACCAATCGATAGAGGGGACAATTTTACATATATCAGTGAATTTTGAGTCCATGTTTCCAAGGATTAAGGAAGTTAGAAAAAATCAATTTGTATCGCAAAATATTTCCATACCTACCCCTTTGTTCTAAATTTTCGACAAAAAAATTATAAAAAATGCTAAAAATTCGTAAAGAGGGGTTTCTTGGGCCGAAAAATCGATTGGCACAATCAGTTTTGTGATAAAATCATTATTTCGCCTTCAAATAGAGTCAGGAAATTTTCGAAAATCCACTTTTCAAAACAAAAAATACTCATAACTCGACTACTAGGATAGATAGAACGTTCTAGTCTTCACCAATCGATAGAGGGGACAATTTCACATATATCAGTGAATTTTGAGTCCATGTTTCCAAGGATTAAGGAAGTTAGAAAAAATCAATTTGTATCGCAAAATATTTCCATACCTACCCCTTTGTTCTAAATTTTCGACAAAAAAATTATAAAAAATGCTAAAAATTCGTAAAGAGGGGTTTCTTGGGCCGAAAAATCGATTGGCACAATCAGTTTTGTGATAAAATCATTATTTCGCCTTCAAATAGAGTCAGGAAATTTTCGAAAATCCACTTTTCAAAACAAAAAATACTCATAACTCGACTACTAGGAAAGATAGAACGTTCTAGTCTTCACC
Source organism: Lochmaea crataegi (assembly GCA_947563755.1). NCBI lineage: Eukaryota > Metazoa > Arthropoda > Insecta > Coleoptera > Chrysomelidae > Lochmaea > Lochmaea crataegi. The sequence continues at coordinate 49,841,828 of OX387424.1, read as the reverse complement.
AATCGATAGAGGGGAATTTTTTACATATTTTAGTGAATTTTGAGTCCATATTTCCAAGGATTAAAGAAGTTAGAAAAAATTAATTTGTATCGCAAAATATTTCCATACCTACCCCTTTGTTCTAAATTTTCGACAAAAAAATTATAAAAAATGCTAAAAATTCGTAAAGAGGGGTTTCTTGGGCCGAAAAATCGACTGGCACAATCAGTTTTGTGATAAAATCATTATTTCGCCTTCAAATAGAGTCATGAAATTTTCGAAAATCCACTTTTCAAAACAAAAAATACTCATAACTCGACTACTAGGAAAGATAGAACGTTCTAGTCTTCACCAATCGATAGAGGAGACAATTTTACATATTTAAGTGAATTTTGAGTCCATATTTCCAAGGATTAAGGAAGTTAGAAAAAATTAATTTGTATCGCAAAATATTATATTATATTTCCCTTTGTTCTAAATTTTCGACCAAAAAACTATAAAAAATGCTAAAAATTCGTAAAGAGGGGTTTTTTAGGCCGAAAAATCGACTGGCACAATCAGTTTTGTGATAAAATCATTATTTCGCCTTCAAATAGAGTCATGAACGTTTCGAAAATCCACTTTTCAAAACAAAAAATACTCATAACTCGACTAATAGGAAAGATAGAACGTTCTAGTCTTCACCAATCGATAGAGGGGACAATTTTACATATTTCAGTGAATTTTGAGTCCAAATTTCCGAGGATTAAGGAAGTTAGAAAAAATCAATTTGTATCGCAAAATATTTCCATACCTACCCCTTTGTTCTAAATTTTCGACAAAAAAATTATAAAAAATGCTAAAAATACGTAAAGAGGGGTTTCTTGGGCCGAAAAATCGACTGGCACAATCAGTTTTGTGATAAAATCATTATTTCGCCTTCAAATAGAGTCATGAAATTTTCGAAAATCCACTTTTCAAAACAAAAAATACTCATAACTCGACTAATAGGAAAGATAAAACGTTCTAGTCTTCCTCAATCGATAGAGGGGACAATTTTACATATATCAGTGAATTTTGAGTCCATATTTCCAAGGATTAAGGAAGTTAGAAAAAATCAATTTGTATCGCAAAATATTTCCATACCTACCCCTTTGTTCTAAATTTTCGACCAAAAAATTATAAAAAATCCACTTTTCAAAACAAAAAATACTCATAACTCGACTAATAGGATAGATAGAACGTTCTAGTCTTCACTAATCGATAGAGGGGATAATTTTGCATATTTTAGTGAATTTTGAGGCCATATTTCCAAGGACTAAGGAAGTTAGAAAAAATTAATTTGTATCGCAAAATATTTCCATACCTACCCCTTTGTTCTAAATTTTCGACCAAAAAATTATAAAAAATGCTAAAAATTCGTAAAGAGGGGTTTTTTGGGCCGAAAAATCGACTGGCACAATCAGTTTTGTGATAAAATCATTATTTCGCCTTCAAATAGAGTCATGAAATTTTCGAAAATCCACTTTTCAAAACAAAAAATACTCATAACTCGACTAATAGGAAAGATAGAACGTTCTAGTCTTCACCAATCGATAGAGGGGACAATTTTACATATATCAGTGAATTTTGAGTCCATGTTTCCAAGGATTAAGGAAGTTAGAAAAAATCAATTTGTATCGCAAAATATTTCCATACCTACCCCTTTGTTCTAAATTTTCGACAAAAAAATTATAAAAAATGCTAAAAATTCGTAAAGAGGGGTTTCTTGGGCCGAAAAATCGATTGGCACAATCAGTTTTGTGATAAAATCATTATTTCGCCTTCAAATAGAGTCATGAAATTTTCGAAAATCCACTTTTCAAAACAAAAAATACTCATAACTTGACTAATAGGAAAGATAGAACGTTCTAGTCTTCCTCAATCGATAGAGGGGACAATTTTACATATATCAGTGAATTTTGAGTCCATATTTCCAAGGATTAAGGAAGTTAGAAAAAATCAATTTGTATCGCAAAATATTTCCATACCTACCCCTTTGTTCTAAATTTTCGACCAAAAAATTATAAAAAATGCTAAAAATTCGTAAAGAGGGGTTTTTTGGGCCAAAAAATCGACTGGAACAATCAGTTTTGTGATAAAATCATTATTTCGCCTTTAAATAGAGTCATGAAATTTTCGAAAATCCACTTTTCAAAACAAAAAATACTCATAACTCGACTAATAGAAAAGATAGAACGTTCTAGTCTTCACCAATCGATAGAGGGGACAATTTTGCATATTATAGTGAATTTTGAGTCCATATATCCAAGGATTAAGGAAGTTAGAAAGAATTAATTTGTATCGCAAAATATTTCCATACCTACCCCTCTGTTCTAAATTTTCGACAAAAAAATTATAAAAAATGCTAAAAATTCGTAAAGAGGGGTTTTTTGGGCCGAAAAATCGACTGGCACAATCAGTTTTGTGATAAAATCATTATTTGGCATTCAAATAGAGTCATGAAATTTTCGAAAATCCAATTTTCAAAACAAAAAATACTCATAACTCGACTAATAGGAAAGATAGAAAGTTCTTGTCTTCACCAATCGATAGAGGGGATAATTTTGCATATTTTAGTGAATTTTGAGTCCATATTTCCAAGGATTAAGGAAGTTAGAAAAAATCAATTTGTATCGCAAAATATTTCCATACCTACCCCTTTGTTCTAAATTTTCGACAAAAAAATTATAAAAAATGCTAAAAATTCGTAAAGAGGGGTTTCTTGGGCCGAAAAATCGACTGGCACAATCAGTTTTGTGATAAAATCATTATTTCGCCTTCAAATAGAGTCATGAACTTTTCGAAAATCCACTTTTCAAAACAAAAAATACTCATAACTCGACTACTAGGAAAGATAGAACGTTCTAGTCTTCACCAATCGATAGAGGGGACAATTTTACATATTTTAGTGAATTTTGAGTCCATATTTCCAAGGATTAAGGAAGTTGGAAAAAATTAATTTGTATCGCAAAATATTATATTATATTTCCCTTTGTTCTAAATTTTCGACAAAAAATTATAAAAAATGCTAAAAATTCGTGAAGAGGGGTTTCTTGGGCCGAAAAATCGATTGGCACAATCAGTTTTGTGATAAAATCATTATTTCGCCTTCAAATAGAGTCATGAAATTTTCGAAAATCCACTTTTCAAAACAAAAAAAACTCATAACTCGACTAAAAGGAAAGATAGAACGTTCTAGTCTTCACCAATCGATAGAGGGGACAATTTTACATATTTTAGTGAATTTCGAGTCTATATTTCCAAGGATTAAGGAAGTTAGAAAAAATCAATTTGTATCGCAAAATATTTCCATACCTACTCCTCTGTTCTAAATTTTCGACAAAAAAATTATAAAAAATGCTAAAAATTCGTGAAGAGGGGTTTCTTGGGCCGAAAAATCGACTGGCACAATCAGTTTTGTGATAAAATCATTATTTCGCTTTCAAATAGAGTCATGAAATTTTCGAAAATCCACTTTTCAAAACAAAAAATACTCATAACTCGACTACTAGGAAAGATAGAACGTTCTAGTCTTCACCAATCGATAGAGGGGACAATTTTACATATTTGAGTTAATTTTGAGTCGATATTTCCAAGGATTAAGGAAGTTAGAAAAAATTAATTTGTATCGCAAAATATTATATTATATTTCCCTTTGTTCTAAATTTTCGACCAAAAAATCATAAAAAATGCAAAAAATTCGTAAAGAGGGGCTTTTTAGGCCGAAAAATCGACTGGCACAATCAGTTTTGTGATAAAATCATTATTTCGCCTTCAAATAGAGTCATGAAAGTTTCGAAAATCCACTTTTCAAAACAAAAAATACTCATAACTCGACTAATAGGTAAGATAGAACGTTCTAGTCTTCACTTTTCGATAGAGGGGACAATTTTACATATATCAGTGAATTTTGAGTCCATATTTCCGAGGATTAAGGAAGTTAGAAAAAATCAATTTGTATCGCAAAATATTTCCATACCTACCCCTTTGTTCTAAATTTTCGACAAAAAAATTATAAAAAATGCTAAAAATTCGTAAAGAGGGGTTTCTTGGGCCGAAAAATCGATTGGCACAATCAGTTTTGTGATAAAATCATTATTTCGCCTTCAAATAGAGTCATGAAATTTTCGAAAATCCACTTTTCAAAACAAAAAATACTCATAACTCGACTAATAGGAAAGATAGAACGTTCTAGTCTTCGCCAATCGATAGAGGGGACAATTTTACGTATTTGAGTGAATTTTGAGTCCATATTTCCAAGGATTGGGGAAGTTAGAAAAAATTAATTTGTATCGCAAAATATTATATTATATTTCCCTTTGTTCTAAATTTTCGACCAAAAAATTATAAAAAATGCTAAAAATTCGTAAAGAGGGGTTTTTTAGGCCTTAAAATCGACTGGCACAATCAGTTTTGTGATAAAATCATTATTTCGCCTTCAAATAGAGTCATGAAATTTTCGAAAATCCACTTTTCAAAACAAAAAATCCTCATAACTCGACTAATAGGGAAGATAGAACGTTCTAGTCTTCACCAATCGATAGAGGGGACAATTTTACATATTTTAGTGAATTTTGAGTCCATATTTCCAAGGATTAAGGAAGTTCGAAAAAATGCTAAAAATTCGTAAAGAGGGGTTTCTTGGGCCGAAAAATCGACTGGAACAATCAGTTTTGTGATAAAATCATTATTTCGCCTTTAAATAGAGTCATGAAATTTTCGAAAATCCACTTTTCAAAACAAAAAATACTCATAACTCGACTAATAGGATAGATAGAACGTTCTAGTTTTCACCAATCGATAGAGGGGACAATTTTACATATTTTAGTGAATTTTGAGTTCATATTTCCAAGGATTAAGGAAGTTAGAAAAAATTAATTTGTATCACAAAATATTTCCACCTACCCCTTTGTTCTAAATTTTCGACAAAAAAATTATAGAAAATGCTAAAAATGCGTAAAGAGGAGTTTTTTGGGCCAAAAAATCGACTGGAACAATGTTTTGTGATAAAATCATTATTTCGCCTTCAAATAGAGTCATGAAATTTTCGAAAATCCACTTTTCAAAACAAAAAATACTCATAACTCGACAAATAGGAAAGATAGAACGTTCTCGTCTTCACCAATCGATAGAGGGGACAATTTTACATATTTTAGTGAATTTTGAGTCCATATTTCCAAGGATTAGGGAAGTTACAAAAAATTAATTTGTATCGCAAAATATTTCCATACCTACCCCTTTGTTCTAAATTTTCGACCAAAAAATTATAAAAAATGCTAAAAATTCGTAAAGAGGAGTTTTTTGGGCCAAAAAATCGACTGGAACAATCAGTTTTGTGATAAAATCATTATTTCGCCTTTAAATAGAGTCATGAAATTTTCGAAAATCCACTTTTCAAAACAAAAAATACTCATAACTCGACTAATAGGAAAGATAGAACGTTCTAGTCTCCACCAATCGATAGAGGGGACAATTTTACATATTTTAGTGAATTTTGAGTCCATATTTCCAAGGATTAAGGAAGTAAGAAAAAATTAATTTGTATCGCAAAATATTTCCATACCTACTTCTCTGTTCTAAATTATCGACAAAATAATTATAAAAAATGCTAAAAATTCGTAAAGAGGGGTTTTTTAGGCCGAAAAATCGACTGGCACAATCAGTTTTGTGATAAAATCATTATTTCGCCTTCAAATAGAGTCATGAAATTTTCGAAAATCCACTTTTCAAAACAAAAAATACTCATAACTCGACTATTAGGTAAGATAGAACGTTCTAGTCTTCACCAATCGATAGAGGGGACAATTTTACATATATCAGTGAATTTTGAGTCCATATTTCCAAGGATTAGGAAAGTTAGAAAAAATCAATTTGTATCGCAAAATATTTCCATACCTACCCCTTTGTTCTAAATTTTCGACAAAAAAATTATAAAAAATGCTAAAAATTCGTAAAGAGGGGTTTCTTGGGCCGAAAAATCGATTGGCACAATCAGTTTTGTGATAAAATCATTATTTCGCCTTCAAATAGTCTTCACCAATCGATAGAGGGGACAATTTTACATATTTTAGTGAATTTTGAGTCCATATTTCCAAGGATTAGGGAAGTTAGAAAAAATTAATTTGTATCGCAGAATATTTCCATACCTACCCCTTTGTTCTAAATTTTCGACCAAAAAATTATAAAAAATGCTAAAAATTCGTAAAGAGGAGTTTTTTGGGCCAAAAAATCGACTGGAACAATCAGTTTTGTGATAAAATCATTATTTCGCCTTTAAATAGAGTCATGAAATTTTCGAAAATCCACTTTTCAAAACAAAAAATACTCATAACTCGACAAATAGGAAAGATAGAACGTTCTAGTCTTCACCAATCGATAGAGGGGACAATTTTACGTATTTGAGTGAATTTTGAGTCCATATTTCCAAGGATTGGGGAAGTTAGAAAAAATTAATTTGTATCGCAAAATATTATATTATATTTCCCTTTGTTCTAAATTTTCGACCAAAAAATTATAAAAAATGCTAAAAATTCGTAAAGAGGGGTTTTTTAGGCCTAAAAATCGACTGGCACAATCAGTTTTGTGATAAAATCATTATTTCGCCTTCAAATAGAGTCATGAAATTTTCGAAAATCCACTTTTCAAAACAAAAAATACTCATAACTCGACTAACAGGATAGATAGAACGTTCTAGTTTTCACCAATCGATAGAGGGGACAATTTTACATATTTTAGTGAATTTTGAGTCTATATTTCCGAGGATTAAGGAAGTTAGAAAAAATCAATTTGTATCGCAAAATATTTCCATACCTACCCCTTTGTTCTAAATTTTCGACAAAAAAATTATAAAAAATGCTAAAAATTCGTAAAGAGGGGTTTCTTGGGCCGAAAAATCGATTGGCACAATCAGTTTTGTGATAAAATCATTATTTCGCCTTCAAATAGAGTCATGAAATTTTCGAAAATCCACTTTTCAAAACAAAAAAATACTCATAACTCGACTACTAGGAAAGATAGAACGTTCTAGTCTTCACCAATCGATAGAGGGGACAATTTTACATATTTTAGTGAATTTTGAGTTCATATTTCCCAGGATTAAGGAAGTTAGAAAAAATTAATTTGTATCGCAAAATATTTCCACCTACCCCTTTGTTCTAAATTTTCGACAAAAAAATTATAGAAAATGCTAAAAATTCGTAAAGAGGAGTTTTTTGGGCCAAAAAATCGACTGGAACAATCAGTTTTGTGATAAAATCATTATTTCGCCTTCAAATAGAGTCATGAAATTTTCGAAAATCCACTTTTCAAAACAAAAAATACTCATAACTCGACAAATAGGAAAGATAGAACGTTCTCGTCTTCACCAATCGATAGAGGGGACAATTTTACATATTTTAGTGAATTTTGAGTCCATATTTCCAAGGATTAGGGAAGTTACAAAAAATTAATTTGTATCGCAAAATATTTCCATACCTACCCCTTTGTTCTAAATTTTCGACCAAAAAATTATAAAAACTGCTAAAAATTCGTAAAGAGGAGTTTTTTGGGCCAAAAAATCGACTGGAACAATCAGTTTTGTGATAAAATCATTATTTCGCCTTTAAATAGAGTCATGAAATTTTCGAAAATCCACTTTTCAAAACAAAAAATACTCATAACTCGACTAATAGGAAAGATAGAACGTTCTAGTCTCCACCAATCGATAGAGGGGACAATTTTACATATTTTAGTGAATTTTGAGTCCATATTTCCAAGGATTAAGGAAGTAAGAAAAAATTAATTTGTATCGCAAAATATTTCCATACCTACCTCTCTGTTCTAAATTATCGACAAAATAATTATAAAAAATGCTAAAAATTCGTAAAGAGGGGTTTTTTAGGCCGAAAAATCGACTGGCACAATCAGTTTTGTGATAAAATCATTATTTCGCCTTCAAATAGAGTCATGAAATTTTCGAAAATCCACTTTTCAAAACAAAAAATACTCATAACTCGACTATTAGGTAAGATAGAACGTTCTAGTCTTCACCAATCGATAGAGGGGACAATTTTACATATATCAGTGAATTTTGAGTCCATATTTCCAAGGATTAGGAAAGTTAGAAAAAATCAATTTGTATCGCAAAATATTTCCATACCTACCTCTCTGTTCTAAATTATCGACAAAATAATTATAAAAAATGCTAAAAATTCGTAAAGAGGGGTTTTTTAGGCCGAAAAATCGACTGGCACAATCAGTTTTGTGATAAAATCATTATTTCGCCTTCAAATAGAGTCATGAAATTTTCGAAAATCCACTTTTCAAAACAAAAAATACTCATAACTCGACAAATAGGAAAGATAGAACGTTCTAGTCTTCACCAATCGATAGAGGGGACAATTTTACATATATCAGTGAATTTTGAGTCCATATTTCCAAGGATTAAGGAAGTTAGAAAAAATCAATTTGTATCGCAAAATATTTCCATACCTACCCCTTTGTTCTAAATTTTCGACAAAAAAATTATAAAAAATGCTAAAAATTCGTAAAGAGGGGTTTCTTGGGCCGAAAAATCGACTGGAACAATCAGTTTTGTGATAAAATCATTATTTCGCCTTCAAATAGTCTTCACCAATCGATAGAGGGGACAATTTTACATATTTTAGTGAATTTTGAGTCCATATTTCCAAGGATTAGGGAAGTTAGAAAAAATTAATTTGTATCGCAAAATATTTCCATACCTACCCCTTTGTTCTAAATTTTCGACCAAAAAATTATAAAAAATGCTAAAAATTCGTAAAGAGGAGTTTTTTGGGCCAAAAAATCGACTGGAACAATCAGTTTTGTGATAAAATCATTATTTCGCCTTTAAATAGAGTCATGAAATTTTCGAAAATCCACTTTTCAAAACAAAAAATACTCATAACTCGACAAATAGGAAAGATAGAACGTTCTAGTCTTCACCAATCGATAGAGGGGACAATTTTACATATTTTAGTGAATTTTGAGTCCATATTTCCAAGGATTAAGGAAGTTAGAAAAAAATAATTTGTATCGCAAAATATTTCCATACCTACCTCTCTGTTCTAAATTTTCGACAAAATAATTATAAAAAATGCTAAAAATTCGTAAAGAGGGGTTTTTGGGCCGAAAAATCGACTGGCACAATCAGTTTTGTGATAAAATCATTATTTCGCCTTCAAATAGAATCATGAAATTTTCGAAAATCCACTTTTCAAAACAAAAAAAACTCATAACTCGACTAAAAGGAAAGATAGAACGTTCTAGTCTTCACCAATCGATAGAGGGGACAATTTTACATATTTTAGTGAATTTCGAGTCTATATTTCCAAGGATTAAGGAAGTTAGAAAAAATCAATTTGTATCGCAAAATATTTCCATACCTACTCCTCTGTTCTAAATTTTCGACAAAAAAATTATAAAAAATGCTAAAAATTCGTAAAGAGGGGTCTCTTGGGCCGAAAAATCGACTGGCACAATCAGTTTTGTGATAAAATCATTATTTCGCTTTCAAATAGAGTCATGAAATTTTCGAAAATCCACTTTTCAAAACAACAAATACTCATAACTCGACTACTAGGAAAGATAGAACGTTCTAGTCTTCACCAATCGATAGAGGGGACAATTTTACATATTTGAGTTAATTTTGAGTCGATATTTCCAAGGATTAAGGAAGTTAGAAAAAATTAATTTGTATCGCAAAATATTATATTATATTTCCCTTTGTTCTAAATTTTCGACCAAAAAATCATAAAAAATGCAAAAAATTCGTAAAGAGGGGCTTTCTAGGCCGAAAAATCGACTGGCACAATCAGTTTTGTGATAAAATCATTATTTCGCCTTCAAATAGAGTCATGAAAGTTTCGAAAATCCACTTTTCAAAACAAAAAATACTCATAACTCGACTAATAGGTAAGATAGAACGTTCTAGTCTTCACTTTTCGATAGAGGGGACAATTTTACATATATCAGTGAATTTTGAGTCCATATTTCCGAGGATTAGGGAAGTTAGAAAAAATTAATTTGTATCGCAAAATATTTCCATACCTACCCCTTTGTTCTAAATTTTCGACCAAAAAATTATAAAAAATGCTAAAAATTCGTAAAGAGGAGTTTTTTGGGCCAAAAAATCGACTGGAACAATCAGTTTTGTGATAAAATCATTATTTCGCCTTTAAATAGAGTCATGAAATTTTCGAAAATCCACTTTTCAAAACAAAAAATACTCATAACTCGACAAATAGGAAAGATAGAACGTTCTAGTCTTCACCAATCGATAGAGGGGACAATTTTACATATTTAAGTGAATTTCGAGTCTATATTTCCAAGGATTAAGGAAGTTAGAAAAAATCAATTTGTATCGCAAAATATTTCCATACCTACTCCTCTGTTCTAAATTTTCGACAAAAAAATTATAAAAAATGCTAAAAATTCGTAAAGAGGGGTTTCTTGGGCCGGAAAATCGACTGGCACAATCAGTTTTGTGATAAAATCATTATTTCGCTTTCAAATAGAGTCATGAAATTTTCGAAAATCCACTTTTCAAAACAAAAAATACTCATAACTCGACTACTAGGAAAGATAGAACGTTCTAGTCTTCACCAATCGATAGAGGGGACAATTTTACATATTTGAGTTAATTTTGAGTCGATATTTCCAAGGATTAAGGAAGTTAGAAAAAATTAATTTGTATCGCAAAATATTATATTATATTTCCCTTTGTTCTAAATTTTCGACCAAAAAATCATAAAAAATGCAAAAAATTCGTAAAGAGGGGCTTTTTAGGCCGAAAAATCGACTGGCACAATCAGTTTTGTGATAAAATCATTATTTCGCCTTCAAATAGAGTCATGAAAGTTTCGAAAATCCACTTTTCAAAACAAAAAATACTCATAACTCGACTAATAGGTAAGATAGAACGTTCTAGTCTTCACTTTTCGATAGAGGGGACAATTTTACATATATCAGTGAATTTTGAGTCCATATTTCCGAGGATTAGGGAAGTTAGAAAAAATTAATTTGTATCGCAAAATATTTCCATACCTACCCCTTTGTTCTAAATTTTCGACCAAAAAATTATAAAAAATGCTAAAAATTCGTAAAGAGGAGTTTTTTGGGCCAAAAAATCGACTGGAACAATCAGTTTTGTGATAAAATCATTATTTCGCCTTTAAATAGAGTCATGAAATTTTCGAAAATCCACTTTTCAAAACAAAAAATTCTCATAACTCGACAAATAGGAAAGATAGAACGTTCTAGTCTTCACCAATCGATAGAGGGGACAATTTTACATATTTTAGTGAATTTTGAGTCCATATTTCCGAGGATTAGGGAAGTTAGAAAAAATTAATTTGTATCGCAAAATATTTCCATACCTACCCCTTTGTTCTAAATTTTCGACCAAAAAATTATAAAAAATGCTAAAAATTCGTAAAGAGGAGTTTTTTGGGCCAAAAAATTGACTGGAACAATCAGTTTTGTGATAAAATCATTATTTCGCCTTTAAATAGAGTCATGAAATTTTCGAAAATCCACTTTTCAAAACAAAAAATTCTCATAACTCGACAAATAGGAAAGATAGAACGTTCTAGTCTTCACCAATCGATAGAGGGGACAATTTTACGTATTTGAGTGAATTTTGAGTCCATATTTCTAAGGATTGGGGAAGTTAGAAAAAATTAATTTGTATCGCAAAATATTATATTATATTTCCCTTTGTTCTAAATTTTCGACCAAAAAATTATAAAAAATGCTAAAAATTCGTAAAGAGGGGTTTTTTAGGCCTAAAAATCGACTGGCACAATCAGTTTTGTGATAAAATCATTATTTCGCCTTCAAATAGAGTCATGAAATTTTCGAAAATCCACTTTTCAAAACAAAAAATCCTCATAACTCGACTAATAGGGAAGATAGAACGTTCTAGTCTTCACCAATCGATAGAGGGGACAATTTTACATATTTTAGTGAATTTTAAGTCCATATTTCCAAGGATTAAGGAAGTTCGAAAAAATTAATTTGTATCGCAAAATATTTCCATACCTACCCCTTTGTTCTAAATTTTCGACAAAAAAATTATAAAAAATGCTAAAAATTCGTAAAGAGGGGTTTCTTGGGCCGAAAAATCGACTGGAACAATCAGTTTTGTGATAAAATCATTATTTCGCCTTTAAATAGAGTCATGAAATTTTCGAAAATCCACTTTTCAAAACAAAAAATACTCATAACTCGACTAACAGGATAGATAGAACGTTCTAGTTTTCACCAATCGATAGAGGGGACAATTTTACATATTTTAGTGAATTTTGAGTCTATATTTCCGAGGATTAAGGAAGTTAGAAAAAATCAATTTGTATCGCAAAATATTTCCATACCTACCCCTTTGTTCTAAATTTTCGACAAAAAAATTATAAAAAATGCTAAAAATTCGTAAAGAGGGGTTTCTTGGGCCGAAAAATCGATTGGCACAATCAGTTTTGTGATAAAATCATTATTTCGCCTTCAAATAGAGTCATGAAATTTTCGAAAATCCACTTTTCAAAACAAAAAATACTCATAACTCGACTAATAGGAAAGATAGAACGTTCTAGTCTTCACCAATCGATAGAGGGGACAATTTTACATATTTTAGTGAATTTTGAGTTCATATTTCCAAGGATTAAGGAAGTTAGAAAAAATTAATTTGTATCGCAAAATATTTCCACCTACCCCTTTGTTCTAAATTTTCGACAAAAAAATTATAGAAAATGCTAAAAATTCGTAAAGAGGAGTTTTTTGGGCCAAAAAATCGACTGGAACAATCAGTTTTGTGATAAAATCATTATTTCGCCTTTAAATAGAGTCATGAAATTTTCGAAAATCCACTTTTCAAAACAAAAAATCCTCATAACTCGACTAATAGGGAAGATAGAACGTTCTAGTCTTCACCAATCGATAGAGGGGACAATTTTACATATTTTAGTGAATTTTGAGTCCATATTTCCAAGGATTAAGGAAGTTCGAAAAAATTAATTTGTATCGCAAAATATTTCCATACCTACCCCTTTGTTCTAAATTTTCGACAAAAAAATTATAAAAAATGCTAAAAATTCGTAAAGAGGGGTTTCTTGGGCCGAAAAATCGACTGGAACAATCAGTTTTGTGATAAAATCATTATTTCGCCTTTAAATAGAGTCATGAAATTTTCGAAAATCCACTTTTCAAAACAAAAAATACTCATAACTCGACTAACAGGATAGATAGAACGTTCTAGTTTTCACCAATCGATAGAGGGGACAATTTTACATATTTTAGTGAATTTTGAGTCTATATTTCCGAGGATTAAGGAAGTTAGAAAAAATCAATTTGTATCGCAAAATATTTCCATACCTACCCCTTTGTTCTAAATTTTCGACAAAAAAATTATAAAAAATGCTAAAAATCCGTAAAGAGGGGTTTCTTGGGCCGAAAAATCGATTGGCACAATCAGTTTTGTGATAAAATCATTATTTCGCCTTCAAATAGAGTCATGAAATTTTCGAAAATCCACTTTTCAAAACAAAAAATACTCATAACTCGACTAATAGGAAAGATAGAACGTTCTAGTCTTCACCAATCGATAGAGGGGACAATTTTACATATTTTAGTGAATTTTGAGTTCATATTTCCAAGGATTAAGGAAGTTAGAAAAAATTAATTTGTATCGCAAAATATTTCCACCTACCCCTTTGTTCTAAATTTTCGACAAAAAAATTATAGAAAATGCTAAAAATTCGTAAAGAGGAGTTTTTTGGGCCAAAAAATCGACTGGAACAATCAGTTTTGTGATAAAATCATTATTTCGCCTTCAAATAGAGTCATGAAATTTTCGAAAATCCACTTTTCAAAACAAAAAATACTCATAACTCGACAAATAGGAAAGATAGAACGTTCTCGTCTTCACCAATCGATAGAGGGGACAATTTTACATATTTTAGTGAATTTTGAGTCCATATTTCCAAGGATTAGGGAAGTTACAAAAAATTAATTTGTATCGCAAAATATTTCCATACCTACCCCTTTGTTCTAAATTTTCGACCAAAAAATTATAAAAAATGCTAAAAATTCGTAAAGAGGAGTTTTTTGGGCCAAAAAATCGACTGGAACAATCAGTTTTGTGATAAAATCATTATTTCGCCTTTAAATAGAGTCATGAAATTTTCGAAAATCCACTTTTCAAAACAAAAAATACTCATAACTCGACTAATAGGAAAGATAGAACGTTCTAGTCTCCACCAATCGATAGAGGGGACAATTTTACATATATCAGTGAATTTTGAGTCCATATTTCCAAGGATTAAGGAAGTAAGAAAAAATTAATTTGTATCGCAAAATATTTCCATACCTACCTCTCTGTTCTAAATTATCGACAAAATAATTATAAAAAATGCTAAAAATTCGTAAAGAGGGGTTTTTTAGGCCGAAGAATCGACTGGCACAATCAGTTTTGTGATAAAATCATTATTTCGCCTTCAAATAGAGTCATGAAATTTTCGAAAATCCACTTTTCAAAACAAAAAATACTCATAACTCGACTATTAGGTAAGATAGAACGTTCTAGTCTTCACCAATCGATAGAGGGGACAATTTTACATATATCAGTGAATTTTGAGTCCATATTTCCAAGGATTAAGGAAGTTAGAAAAAATCAATTTGTATCGCAAAATATTTCCATACCTACCCCTTTGTTCTAAATTTTCGACAAAAAAATTATAAAAAATGCTAAAAATTCGTAAAGAGGGGTTTCTTGGGCCGAAAAATCGATTGGCACAATCAGTTTTGTGATAAAATCATTATTTCGCCTTCAAATAGTCTTCACCAATCGATAGAGGGGACAATTTTACATATTTTAGTGAATTTTGAGTCCATATTTCCAAGGATTAGGGAAGTTAGAAAAAATTAATTTGTATCGCAAAATATTTCCATACCTACCCCTTTGTTCTAAATTTTCGACCAAAAAATTATAAAAAATGCTAAAAATTCGTAAAGTGGAGTTTTTTGGGCCAAAAAATCGACTGGAACAATCAGTTTTGTGATAAAATCATTATTTCGCCTTTAAATAGAGTCATGAAATTTTCGAAAATCCACTTTTCAAAACAAAAAATACTCATAACTCGACTAACAGGATAGATAGAACGTTCTAGTTTTCACCAATCGATAGAGGGGACAATTTTACATATTTTAGTGAATTTTGAGTCTATATTTCCGAGGATTAAGGAAGTTAGAAAAAATCAATTTGTATCGCAAAATATTTCCATACCTACCCCTTTGTTCTAAATTTTCGACCAAAAAATTATAAAAAATGCTAAAAATTCGTAAAGTGGAGTTTTTTGGGCCAAAAAATCGACTGGAACAATCAGTTTTGTGATAAAATCATTATTTCGCCTTTAAATAGAGTCATGAAATTTTCGAAAATCCACTTTTCAAAACAAAAAATACTCATAACTCGACAAATAGGAAAGATAGAACGTTCTAGTCTTCACCAATCGATAGAGGGGACAATTTTACATATTTTAGTGAATTTTGAGTCCATATTTCCAAGGATTAAGGAAGTTAGAAAAAAATAATTTGTATCGCAAAATATTTCCATACCTACCTCTCTGTTCTAAATTTTCGACAAAATAATTATAAAAAATGCTAAAAATTCGTAAAGAGGGGTTTTTGGGCCGAAAAATCGACTGGCACAATCAGTTTTGTGATAAAATCATTATTTCGCCTTCAAATAGAATCATGAAATTTTCGAAAATCCACTTTTCAAAACAAAAAATACTCATAACTCGACTAATAGGAAAGATAGAACGTTCTAGTCTTCACCAATCGATAAAGGTGATAATTTTACATATTTTAGTGAATTTTGAGTCGATATTTCCAAGGATTAAGGAAGTTAGAAAAAATTAATTTGTATAGCAAAATATTATATTATATTTCCCTTTGTTCTAAATTTTCGACCAAAAAATTATAAAAAATGCTAAAAATTCGTAAAGAGGGGTTTTTTAGGCCGAAAAATCGACTGGCACAATCAGTTTTGTGATAAAATCATTATTTCGCCTTCAAATAGAGTCATGAAATTTTCGAAAATCCACTTTTCAAAACAAAAAATACTCATAACTCGACTAATAGGTAAGATAGAACGTTCTAGTCTTCACCACTCGATAGAGGGGACAATTTTACATATATCAGTGAATTTTGAGTCCATATTTCCAAGGATTAAGGAAGTTAGAAAAAATCGATTTGTATCGCAAAATATTTCCATACCTACCCTTTTGTTCTAAATTTTCGACAAAAAAATTATAAAAAATGCTAAAAATTCGTAAAGAGGGGTTTCTTGGGCCGAAAAATCGATTGGCACAATCAGTTTTGTGATAAAATCATTATTTCGCCTTCAAATAGTCTTCACCAATCGATAGAGGGGACAATTTTACATATTTTAGTGAATTTTGAGTCCATATTTCCAAGGATTAGGGAAGTTAGAAAAAATTAATTTGTATCGCAAAATATTTCCATACCTACCCCTTTGTTCTAAATTTTCGACCAAAAAATTATAAAAAATGCTAAAAATTCGTAAAGAGGAGTTTTTTGGGCCAAAAAATCGACTGGAACAATCAGTTTTGTGATAAAATCATTATTTCGCCTTTAAATAGTCATGAAATTTTCGAAAATCCACTTTTCAAAACAAAAAATACTCATAACTCGACAAATAGGAAAGATAGAACGTTCTAGTCTTCACCAATCGATAGAGGGGACAATTTTACATATTTTAGTGAATTTTGAGTCCATATTTCCAAGGATTAAGGAAGTTAGAAAAAAATAATTTGTATCGCAAAATATTTCCATACCTACCTCTCTGTTCTAAATTTTCGACAAAATAATTATAAAAAATGCTAAAAATTCGTAAAAAGGGGTTTTTGGGCCGAAAAATCGACTGGCACAATCAGTTTTGTGATAAAATCATTATTTCGCCTTCAAATAGAATCATGAAATTTTCGAAAATCCACTTTTCAAAACAAAAAAAACTCATAACTCGACTAAAAGGAAAGATAGAACGTTCTAGTCTTCACCAATCGATAGAGGGGACAATTTTACATATTTTAGTGAATTTCGAGTCCATATTTCCAAGGATTAAGGAAGTTCGAAAAAATTAATTTGTATCGCAAAATATTTCCATACCTACCCCTTTGTTCTAAATTTTCGACAAAAAAATTATAAAAAATGCTAAAAATTCGTAAAGAGGGGTTTCTTGGGCCGAAAAATCGACTGGAACAATCAGTTTTGTGATAAAATCATTATTTCGCCTTTAAATAGAGTCATGAAATTTTCGAAAATCCACTTTTCAAAACAAAAAATACTCATAACTCGACTAACAGGATAGATAGAACGTTCTAGTTTTCACCAATCGATAGAGGGGACAATTTTACATATTTTAGTGAATTTTGAGTCTATATTTCCGAGGATTAAGGAAGTTAGAAAAAATCAATTTGTATCGCAAAATATTTCCATACCTACCCCTTTGTTCTAAATTTTCGACAAAAAAATTATAAAAAATGCTAAAAATTCGTAAAGAGGGGTTTCTTGGGCCGAAAAATCGATTGGCACAATCAGTTTTGTGATAAAATCATTATTTCGCCTTCAAATAGAGTCATGAAATTTTCGAAAATCCACTTTTCAAAACAAAAAATACTCATAACTCGACTAATAGGAAAGATAGAACGTTCTAGTCTTCACCAATCGATAGAGGGGACAATTTTACATATTTTAGTGAATTTTGAGTTCATATTTCCAAGGATTAAGGAAGTTAGAAAAAATTAATTTGTATCGCAAAATATTTCCACCTACCCCTTTGTTCTAAATTTTCGACAAAAAAATTATAGAAAATGCTAAAAATTCGTAAAGAGGAGTTTTTTGGGCCAAAAAATCGACTGGAACAATCAGTTTTGTGATAAAATCATTATTTCGCCTTCAAATAGTCATGAAATTTTCGAAAATCCACTTTTCAAAACAAAAAATACTCATAACTCGACAAATAGGAAAGATAGAACGTTCTCGTCTTCACCAATCGATAGAGGGGACAATTTTACATATTTTAGTGAATTTTGAGTCCATATTTCCAAGGATTAGGGAAGTTACAAAAAATTAATTTGTATCGCAAAATATTTCCATACCTACCCCTTTGTTCTAAATTTTCGACCAAAAAATTATAAAAAATGCTAAAAATTTGTAAAGAGGAGTTTTTTGGGCCAAAAAATCGACTGGAACAATCAGTTTTGTGATAAAATCATTATTTCGCCTTTAAATAGAGTCATGAAATTTTCGAAAATCCACTTTTCAAAACAAAAAATACTCATAACTCGACTAATAGGAAAGATAGAACGTTCTAGTCTCCACCAATCGATAGAGGGGACAATTTTACATATATCAGTGAATTTTGAGTCCATATTTCCAAGGATTAAGGAAGTAAGAAAAAATTAATTTGTATCGCAAAATATTTCCATACCTACCTCTCTGTTCTAAATTATCGACAAAATAATTATAAAAAATGCTAAAAATTCGTAAAGAGGGGTTTTTTAGGCCGAAGAATCGACTGGCACAATCAGTTTTGTGATAAAATCATTATTTCGCCTTCAAATAGAGTCATGAAATTTTCGAAAATCCACTTTTCAAAACAAAAAATACTCATAACTCGACTATTAGGTAAGATAGAACGTTCTAGTCTTCACCAATCGATAGAGGGGACAATTTTACATATATCAGTGAATTTTGAGTCCATATTTCCAAGGATTAAGGAAGTTAGAAAAAATCAATTTGTATCGCAAAATATTTCCATACCTACCCCTTTGTTCTAAATTTTCGACAAAAAAATTATAAAAAATGCTAAAAATTCGTAAAGAGGGGTTTCTTGGGCCGAAAAATCGATTGGCACAATCAGTTTTGTGATAAAATCATTATTTCGCCTTCAAATAGTCTTCACCAATCGATAGAGGGGACAATTTTACATATTTTAGTGAATTTTGAGTCCATATTTCCAAGGATTAGGGAAGTTAGAAAAAATTAATTTGTATCGCAAAATATTTCCATACCTACCCCTTTGTTCTAAATTTTCGACCAAAAAATTATAAAAAATGCTAAAAATTCGTAAAGTGGAGTTTTTTGGGCCAAAAAATCGACTGGAACAATCAGTTTTGTGATAAAATCATTATTTCGCCTTTAAATAGAGTCATGAAATTTTCGAAAATCCACTTTTCAAAACAAAAAATACTCATAACTCGACTAACAGGATAGATAGAACGTTCTAGTTTTCACCAATCGATAGAGGGGACAATTTTACATATTTTAGTGAATTTTGAGTCTATATTTCCGAGGATTAAGGAAGTTAGAAAAAATCAATTTGTATCGCAAAATATTTCCATACCTACCCCTTTGTTCTAAATTTTCGACCAAAAAATTATAAAAAATGCTAAAAATTCGTAAAGTGGAGTTTTTTGGGCCAAAAAATCGACTGGAACAATCAGTTTTGTGATAAAATCATTATTTCGCCTTTAAATAGAGTCATGAAATTTTCGAAAATCCACTTTTCAAAACAAAAAATACTCATAACTCGACAAATAAGAAAGATAGAACGTTCTAGTCTTCACCAATCGATAGAGGGAACAATTTTACATATTTTAGTGAATTTTGAGTCCATATTTCCAAGGATTAAGGAAGTTAGAAAAAAATAATTTGTATCGCAAAATATTTCCATACCTACCTCTCTGTTCTAAATTTTCGACAAAATAATTATAAAAAATGCTAAAAATTCGTAAAGAGGGGTTTTTGGGCCGAAAAATCGACTGGCACAATCAGTTTTGTGATAAAATCATTATTTCGCCTTCAAATAGAATCATGAAATTTTCGAAAATCCACTTTTCAAAACAAAAAATACTCATAACTCGACTAATAGGAAAGATAGAACGTTCTAGTCTTCACCAATCGATAAAGGTGATAATTTTACATATTTTAGTGAATTTTGAGTCGATATTTCCAAGGATTAAGGAAGTTAGAAAAAATTAATTTGTATAGCAAAATATTATATTATATTTCCCTTTGTTCTAAATTTTCGACCAAAAAATTATAAAAAATGCTAAAAATTCGTAAAGAGGGGTTTTTTAGGCCGAAAAATCGACTGGCACAATCAGTTTTGTGATAAAATCATTATTTCGCCTTCAAATAGAGTCATGAAATTTTCGAAAATCCACTTTTCAAAACAAAAAATACTCATAACTCGACTAATAGGTAAGATAGAACGTTCTAGTCTTCACCAATCGATAGAGGGGACAATTTTACATATATCAGTGAATTTTGAGTCCATATTTCCAAGGATTAAGGAAGTTAGAAAAAATCAATTTGTATCGCAAAATATTTCCATACCTACCCCTTTGTTCTAAATTTTCGACAAAAAAATTATAAAAAATGCTAAAAATTCGTAAAGAGGGGTTTCTTGGGCCGAAAAATCGATTGGCACAATCAGTTTTGTGATAAAATCATTATTTCGCCTTCAAATAGTCTTCACCAATCGATAGAGGGGACAATTTTACATATTTTAGTGAATTTTGAGTCCATATTTCCAAGGATTAGGGAAGTTAGAAAAAATTAATTTGTATCGCAAAATATTTCCATACCTACCCCTTTGTTCTAAATTTTCGACCAAAAAATTATAAAAAATGCTAAAAATTCGTAAAGAGGAGTTTTTTGGGCCAAAAAATCGACTGGAACAATCAGTTTTGTGATAAAATCATTATTTCGCCTTTAAATAGAGTCATGAAATTTTCGAAAATCCACTTTTCAAAACAAAAAATACTCATAACTCGACAAATAGGAAAGGTAGAACGTTCTAGTCTTCACCAATCGATAGAGGGGACAATTTTACATATTTTAGTGAATTTTGAGTCCATATTTCCATGAATTAAGGAAGTTAGAAAAAAATAATTTGTATCGCAAAATATTTCCATACCTACCTCTCTGTTCTAAATTTTCGACAAAATAATTATAAAAAATGCTAAAAATTCGTAAAGAGGGGTTTTTGGGCCGAAAAATCGACTGGCACAATCAGTTTTGTGATAAAATCATTATTTCGCCTTCAAATAGAATCATGAAATTTTCGAAAATCCACTTTTCAAAACAAAAAATACTCATAACTCGACTAATAGGAAAGATAGAACGTTCTAGTCTTCACCAATCGATAGAGGGGATAATTTTACATATTTTAGTGAATTTTGAGTCGATATTTCCAAGGATTAAGGAAGTTAGAAAAAATTAATTTGTATAGCAAAATATTTTACTATATTTCCCTTTGTTCTAAATTTTCGACCAAAAAATTATAAAAAATGCTAAAAATTCGTAAAGAGGGGTTTCTTGGGCCGAAAAATCGACTGGCACGATCAGTTTTGTGATAAAATCATTATTTCGCATTCAAATAGAGTCATGAAATTTTCGAAAATCCACTTTTCAAAACAAAAAATACTCATAACTCGACAAATAGGAAAGATAGAACGTTCTAGTCTTCACCAATCGATAGAGGGGACAATTTTACATATTTTAGTGAATTTTGAGTCCATATTTCCAAGGATTAAGGAAGTTAGAAAAAATTAATTTGTATCGCAAAATATTATATTATATTTCCCTTTGTTCTAAATTTTCGACCAAAAAATTATGAAAAATGCTAAAAATTCGTAAAGACTGGTTTTTTGGGCCGAAAAATCGACTGGCACAATCAGTTTTGTGATAAAATCATTATTTCGCCTTCAAATAGAGTCATGAAATTTTCGAAAATCCACTTTTCAAAACAAAAAATACTCATAACTCGACTAATAGGATAGATAGAACGTTCTAGTCTTCACTAATCGATAGAGGGGATAATTTTGCATATTCTAGTGAATTTTAAGGCCATATTTCCAAGGACTAAGGAAGTTAGAAAAAATTAATTTGTATCGCAAAATATTTCCATACCTACCCCTTTGTTCTAAATTTTCGACCAAAAAATTATAAAAAATGCTAAAAATTCGTAAAGAGGGGTTTTTTGGGCCGAAAAATCGACTGGCACAATCAGTTTTGTGATAAAATCATTATTTCACCTTCAAATAGAGTCATGAAATTTTCGAAAATCCACTTTTCAAAACAAAAAATACTCATAACTCGACTAATAGGATAGATAGAACGTTCTAGTCTTCACCAATCGATAGAGGGGACAATTTTACATATATCAGTGAATTTTGAGTCCATGTTTCCAAGGATTAAGGAAGTTAGAAAAAATCAATTTGTATCGCAAAATATTTCCATACCTACCCCTTTGTTCTAAATTTTCGACCAAAAAATTATAAAAAATGCTAAAAATTCGTAAAGAGGGGTTTTTTAGGCCGAAAAATCGACTGGCACAATCAGTTTTGTGATAAAATCATTATTTCGCCTTCAAATAGAGTCATGAAATTTTCGAAAATCCACTTTTCAAAACAAAAAATACTCATAACTCGACTAATAGGTAAGATAGAACGTTTCAGTCTTCACCAATCGATAGAGGGGACAATTTTACATATATCAGTGAATTTTGAGTCCATATTTCCAAGGATTAAGGAAGTTAGAAAAAATCAATTTCTATCGCAAAATATTTCCATACCTACCCCTTTGTTCTAAATTTTCGACAAAAAAATTATAAAAAATGCTAAAAATTCGTAAAGAGGGGTTTCTTGGGCCGAAAAATCGATTGACACAATCAGTTTTGTGATAAAATCATTATTTCGCCTTCAAATAGTCTTCACCAATCGATAGAGGGGACAATTTTACATATTTTAGTGAATTTTGAGTCCATATTTCCAAGGATTAGGGAAGTTAGAAAAAATTAATTTGTATCGCAAAATATTTCCATACCTACCCCTTTGTTCTAAATTTTCGACCAAAAAATTATAAAAAATGCTAAAAATTCGTAAAGAGGAGTTTTTTGGGCCAAAAAATCGACTGGAACAATCAGTTTTGTGATAAAATCATTATTTCGCCTTTAAATAGAGTCATGAAATTTTCGAAAATCCACTTTTCAAAACAAAAAATACTCATAACTCGACAAATAGGAAAGGTAGAACGTTCTAGTCTTCACCAATCGATAGAGGGGACAATTTTACATATTTTAGTGAATTTTGAGTCCATATTTCCAAGGATTAAGGAAGTTAGAAAAAAATAATTTGTATCGCAAAATATTTCCATACCTACCTCTCTGTTCTAAATTTTCGACAAAATAATTATAAAAAATGCTTAAAATTCGTAAAGAGGGGTTTTTGGGCCGAAAAATCGACTGGCACAATCAGTTTTGTGATAAAATCATTATTTCGCCTTCAAATAGAATCATGAAATTTTCGAAAATCCACTTTTCAAAACAAAAAATACTCATAACTCGACTAATAGGAAAGATAGAACGTTCTAGTCTTCACCAATCGATAGAGGGGATAATTTTACATATTTTAGTGAATTTTGAGTCGATATTTCCAAGGATTAAGGAAGTTAGAAAAAATTAATTTGTATAGCAAAATATTATATTATATTTCCCTTTGTTCTAAATTTTCGACCAAAAAATTATAAAAAATGCTAAAAATTCGTAAAGAGGGGTTTTTTGGGCCGAAAAATCGACTGGCACAATCAGTTTTGTGATAAAATCATTATTTCGCCTTCAAATAGAGTCATGAAATTTTCGAAAATCCACTTTTCAAAACAAAAAATACTCATAACTCGACTAATAGGATAGATAGAACGTTCTAGTCTTCACCAATCGATAGAGGGGACAATTTTACATATTTTAGTGAATTTTGAGTCCATATTTCCATGAATTAAGGAAGTTAGAAAAAAATAATTTGTATCGCAAAATATTTCCATACCTACCTCTCTGTTCTAAATTTTCGACAAAATAATTATAAAAAATGCTAAAAATTCGTAAAGAGGGGTTTTTGGGCCGAAAAATCGACTGGCACAATCAGTTTTGTGATAAAATCATTATTTCGCCTTCAAATAGAATCATGAAATTTTCGAAAATCCACTTTTCAAAACAAAAAATACTCATAACTCGACTAATAGGAAAGATAGAACGTTCTAGTCTTCACCAATCGATAGAGGGGATAATTTTACATATTTTAGTGAATTTTGAGTCGATATTTCCAAGGATTAAGGAAGTTAGAAAAAATTAATTTGTATAGCAAAATATTTTACTATATTTCCCTTTGTTCTAAATTTTCGACCAAAAAATTATAAAAAATGCTAAAAATTCGTAAAGAGGGGTTTCTTGGGCCGAAAAATCGACTGGCACGATCAGTTTTGTGATAAAATCATTATTTCGCATTCAAATAGAGTCATGAAATTTTCGAAAATCCACTTTTCAAAACAAAAAATACTCATAACTCGACAAATAGGAAAGATAGAACGTTCTAGTCTTCACCAATCGATAGAGGGGACAATTTTACATATTTTAGTGAATTTTGAGTCCATATTTCCAAGGATTAAGGAAGTTAGAAAAAATTAATTTGTATCGCAAAATATTATATTATATTTCCCTTTGTTCTAAATTTTCGACCAAAAAATTATGAAAAATGCTAAAAATTCGTAAAGACTGGTTTTTTGGGCCGAAAAATCGACTGGCACAATCAGTTTTGTGATAAAATCATTATTTCGCCTTCAAATAGAGTCATGAAATTTTCGAAAATCCACTTTTCAAAACAAAAAATACTCATAACTCGACTAATAGGATAGATAGAACGTTCTAGTCTTCACTAATCGATAGAGGGGATAATTTTGCATATTCTAGTGAATTTTAAGGCCATATTTCCAAGGACTAAGGAAGTTAGAAAAAATTAATTTGTATCGCAAAATATTTCCATACCTACCCCTTTGTTCTAAATTTTCGACCAAAAAATTATAAAAAATGCTAAAAATTCGTAAAGAGGGGTTTTTTGGGCCGAAAAATCGACTGGCACAATCAGTTTTGTGATAAAATCATTATTTCACCTTCAAATAGAGTCATGAAATTTTCGAAAATCCACTTTTCAAAACAAAAAATACTCATAACTCGACTAATAGGATAGATAGAACGTTCTAGTCTTCACCAATCGATAGAGGGGACAATTTTACATATATCAGTGAATTTTGAGTCCATGTTTCCAAGGATTAAGGAAGTTAGAAAAAATCAATTTGTATCGCAAAATATTTCCATACCTACCCCTTTGTTCTAAATTTTCGACCAAAAAATTATAAAAAATGCTAAAAATTCGTAAAGAGGGGTTTTTTAGGCCGAAAAATCGACTGGCACAATCAGTTTTGTGATAAAATCATTATTTCGCCTTCAAATAGAGTCATGAAATTTTCGAAAATCCACTTTTCAAAACAAAAAATACTCATAACTCGACTAATAGGTAAGATAGAACGTTTCAGTCTTCACCAATCGATAGAGGGGACAATTTTACATATATCAGTGAATTTTGAGTCCATATTTCCAAGGATTAAGGAAGTTAGAAAAAATCAATTTCTATCGCAAAATATTTCCATACCTACCCCTTTGTTCTAAATTTTCGACAAAAAAATTATAAAAAATGCTAAAAATTCGTAAAGAGGGGTTTCTTGGGCCGAAAAATCGATTGACACAATCAGTTTTGTGATAAAATCATTATTTCGCCTTCAAATAGTCTTCACCAATCGATAGAGGGGACAATTTTACATATTTTAGTGAATTTTGAGTCCATATTTCCAAGGATTAGGGAAGTTAGAAAAAATTAATTTGTATCGCAAAATATTTCCATACCTACCCCTTTGTTCTAAATTTTCGACCAAAAAATTATAAAAAATGCTAAAAATTCGTAAAGAGGAGTTTTTTGGGCCAAAAAATCGACTGGAACAATCAGTTTTGTGATAAAATCATTATTTCGCCTTTAAATAGAGTCATGAAATTTTCGAAAATCCACTTTTCAAAACAAAAAATACTCATAACTCGACAAATAGGAAAGGTAGAACGTTCTAGTCTTCACCAATCGATAGAGGGGACAATTTTACATATTTTAGTGAATTTTGAGTCCATATTTCCAAGGATTAAGGAAGTTAGAAAAAAATAATTTGTATCGCAAAATATTTCCATACCTACCTCTCTGTTCTAAATTTTCGACAAAATAATTATAAAAAATGCTTAAAATTCGTAAAGAGGGGTTTTTGGGCCGAAAAATCGACTGGCACAATCAGTTTTGTGATAAAATCATTATTTCGCCTTCAAATAGAATCATGAAATTTTCGAAAATCCACTTTTCAAAACAAAAAATACTCATAACTCGACTAATAGGAAAGATAGAACGTTCTAGTCTTCACCAATCGATAGAGGGGATAATTTTACATATTTTAGTGAATTTTGAGTCGATATTTCCAAGGATTAAGGAAGTTAGAAAAAATTAATTTGTATAGCAAAATATTATATTATATTTCCCTTTGTTCTAAATTTTCGACCAAAAAATTATAAAAAATGCTAAAAATTCGTAAAGAGGGGTTTTTTGGGCCGAAAAATCGACTGGCACAATCAGTTTTGTGATAAAATCATTATTTCGCCTTCAAATAGAGTCATGAAATTTTCGAAAATCCACTTTTCAAAACAAAAAATACTCATAACTCGACTAATAGGATAGATAGAACGTTCTAGTCTTCACTAATCGATAGAGGGGATAATTTTGCATATTTTAGTGAATTTTGAGGCCATATTTCCAAGGACTAAGGAAGTTAGAAAAAATTAATTTGTATCGCAAAATATTTCCATACCTACCCCTGTGTTCTAAATTTTCGACCAAAAAATTATAAAAAATGCTAAAAATTCGTAAAGAGGGGTTTTTTGGGCCGAAAAATCGACTGGAACAATCAGTTTTGTGATAAAATCATTATTTCGCCTTCAAATAGAGTCATGAAATTTTCGAAAATCCACTTTTCAAAACAAAAAATACTCATAACTCGACTAATAGGATAGATAGAACGTTCTAGTCTTCACCAATCGATAGAGGGGACAATTTTACATATATCAGTGAATTTTGAGTCCATGTTTCCAAGGATTAAGGAAGTTAGAAAAAATCAATTTGTATCGCAAAATATTTCCATACCTACCCCTTTGTTCTAAATTTTCGACAAAAAAATTATAAAAAATGCTAAAAATTCGTAAAGAGGGGTTTTTTGGGCCAAAAAATCGACTGGAACAATCAGTTTTGTGATAAAATCATTATTTCGCCTTTAAATAGAGTCATGAAATTTTCGAAAATCCACTTTTCAAAACAAAAAATACTCATAACTCGACTAATAGAAAAGATAGAACGTTCTAGTCTTCACCAATCGATAGAGAAGACAATTTTACATATTATAGTGAATTTTGAGTCCATATATCCAAGGATTAAGGTAGTTAGAAAGAATTAATTTGTATCGCAAAATATTTCCATACCTACCCCTCTGTTCTAAATTTTCGACAAAAAAATTATAAAAAATGCTAAAAATTCGTAAAGAGGGGTTTTTTGGGCCGAAAAATCGACTGGCACAATCAGTTTTGTGATAAAATCATTATTTGGCATTCAAATAGAGTCATGAAATTTTCGAAAATCCACTTTTCAAAACAAAAAATACTCATAACTCGACTAATAGGAAAGATAGAAAGTTCTTGTCTTCACCAATCGATAGAGGGGATAATTTTGCATATTTTAGTTAATTTTGAGTCAATATTTCCAAGGATTAAGGAAGTTAGAAAAAATTAATTTGTATCGCAAAATATTTCCATACCTACCCCTTTGTTCTAAATTTTCGACAAAAAAATTATAAAAAATGCTAAAAATTCGTAAAGAGGGGTTTTTTGGGCCGAAAAATCGACTGGCACAATCAGTTTTGTGATAAAATCATTATTTCGCCTTCAAATAGAGTCATGAAATTTTCGAAAATCCACTTTTCAAAACAAAAAATACTCCTAACTCGACTAATAGGAAAGATAGAACGTTCTAGTCTTCACCAATCGATAGAGGGGAATTTTTTACATATTTTAGTGAATTTTGAGTCCATATTTCCAAGGATTAAGGAAGTTAGAAAAAATCAATTTGTATCGCAAAATATTTCCATACCTACCCCTTTGTTCTAAATTTTCGACAAAAAAATTATAAAAAATGCTAAAAATTCGTAAAGAGGGGTTTCTTGGGCCGAAAAATCGACTGGCACAATCAGTTTTGTGATAAAATCATTATTTCGCCTTCAAATAGAGTCATGAAATTTTCGAAAATCCACTTTTCAAAACAAAAAATACTCATAACTCGACTACTAGGAAAGATAGAACGTTCTAGTTTTCACCAATCGATAGAGGGGACAATTTTACATATTTAAGTGAATTTTGAGTCCATATATCCAAGGATTAAGGAAGTTAGAAAAAATTAATTTGTATCGCAAAATATTATATTATATTTCCCTTTGTTCTAAATTTTCGACCTAAAAATTATAAAAAATGCTAAAAATTCGTAAAGAGGGGTTTTTTAGGCCGAAAAATCGACTGGCACAATCAGTTTTGTGATAAAATCATTATTTCGCCTTTAAATAGAGTCATGAAATTTTCGAAAATCCACTTTTCAAAACAAAAAATACTCATAACTCGACTAATAGAAAAGATAGAACGTTCTAGTCTTCACCAATCGATAGAGGGGAAAATTTTACATATTATAGTGAATTTTGAGTCCATATATCCAAGGATTAAGGAAGTTAGAAAGAATTAATTTGTATCGCAAAATATTTCCATACCTACCCCTCTGTTCTAAATTTTCGACAAAAAAATTATAAAAAATGCTAAAAATTCGTAAAGAGGGGTTTTTTGGGCCGAAAAATCGACTGGCACAATCAGTTTTGTGATAAAATCATTATTTGGCATTCAAATAGAGTCATGAAATTTTCGAAAATCCACTTTTCAAAACAAAAAATACTCATAACTCGACTAATAGGAAAGATAGAAAGTTCTTGTCTTCACCAATCGATAGAGGGGATAATTTTGCATATTTTAGTTAATTTTGAGTCAATATTTCCAAGGATTAAGGAAGTTAGAAAAAATTAATTTGTATCGCAAAATATTTCCATACCTACCCCTTTGTTCTAAATTTTCGACAAAAAAATTATAAAAAATGCTAAAAATTCGTAAAGAGGGGTTTTTTGGGCCGAAAAATCGACTGGCACAATCAGTTTTGTGATAAAATCATTATTTCGCCTTCAAATAGAGTCATGAAATTTTCGAAAATCCACTTTTCAAAACAAAAAATACTCCTAACTCGACTAATAGGAAAGATAGAACGTTCTAGTCTTCACCAATCGATAGAGGGGAATTTTTTACATATTTTAGTGAATTTTGAGTCCATATTTCCAAGGATTAAGGAAGTTAGAAAAAATCAATTTGTATCGCAAAATATTTCCATACCTACCCCTTTGTTCTAAATTTTCGACAAAAAAATTATAAAAAATGCTAAAAATTCGTAAAGAGGGGTTTCTTGGGCCGAAAAATCGACTGGCACAATCAGTTTTGTGATAAAATCATTATTTCGCCTTCAAATAGAGTCATGAAATTTTCGAAAATCCACTTTTCAAAACAAAAAATACTCATAACTCGACTACTAGGAAAGATAGAACGTTCTAGTTTTCACCAATCGATAGAGGGGACAATTTTACATATTTAAGTGAATTTTGAGTCCATATATCCAAGGATTAAGGAAGTTAGAAAAAATTAATTTGTATCGCAAAATATTATATTATATTTCCCTTTGTTCTAAATTTTCGACCTAAAAATTATAAAAAATGCTAATAATTCGTAAAGAGGGGTTTTTTAGGCCGAAAAATCGACTGGCACAATCAGTTTTGTGATAAAATCATTATTTCGCCTTCAAATAGAGTCATGAAATTTTCGAAACTCCACTTTTCAAAACAAAAAATACTCATAACTCGACTAATAGGAAAGATAGAACGTTTTAGTCTTCACCAATCGATAGAGGGGAAAATTTTACATATTTCAGTGAATTTTGAATCCAAATTTCCGAGGATTAAGGAAGTTAGAAAAAATCAATTTGTATCGCAAAATATTTCCATACCTACCCCTTTGTTCTAAATTTTCGACAAAAAAATTATAAAAAATGCTAAAAATTCGTAAAGAGGGGTTTCTTGGGCCGAAAAATCGATTGGCACAATCAGTTTTGTGATAAAATCATTATTTCGCCTTCAAATAGAGTCATGAAATTTTCGAAAATCCACTTTTCAAAACAAAAAATACTCATAACTCGACAAATAGGAAAGATAGAACGTTCTAGTCTTCACCAATCGATAGAGGGGTCAATTTTACATATTTTAGTGAATTTTGAGTCCATATTTCCAAGGATTAAGGAAGTTAGAAAAAATCAATTTGTATCGCAAAATATTTCCATACCTACCCCTTTGTTCTAAATTTTCGACAAAAAAATTATAAAAAATGCTAAAAATTCGTAAAGAGGGGTTTTTTGGGCCAAAAAATCGACTGGAACAATCAGTTTTGTGATAAAATCATTATTTCGCCTTTAAATAGAGTCATGAAATTTTCGAAAATCCACTTTTTAAAACAAAAAATACTCATAACTCGACTAATGGAAAAGATAGAACGTTCTAGTCTTCACCAATCGATAGAGGGGATAATTTTACATATTTTAGTGAATTTTGAGTCCATATTTCCAAGGATTAAGGAAGTTAGAAAAAATCAATTTGTATCGCAAAATATTTCCATACCTACCCCTTTGTTCTAAATTTTCGACAAAAAAATTATAAAAAATGCTAAAAATTCGTAAAGAGGGGTTTCTTGGGCCGAAAAATCGACTGGCACAATCAGTTTTGTGATAAAATCATTATTTCGCCTTCAAATAGAGTCATGAACTTTTCGAAAATCCACTTTTCAAAACAAAAAATACTCATAACTCGACTACTAGGAAAGATAGAACGTTCTAGTCTTCACCAATCGATAGAGGGGACAATTTTACATATTTTAGTGAATTTTGAGTCCATATTTCCAAGGATTAAGGAAGTTGGAAAAAATTAATTTGTATCGCAAAATATTATATTATATTTCCCTTTGTTCTAAATTTTCGACCAAAAAATTATGAAAAATGCTAAAAATTCGTGAAGAGGGGTTTTCTGGGCCGAAAAATCGACTGGCACAATCAGTTTTGTGATAAAATCATTATTTCGCCTTCAAATAGAGTCATGAAATTTTCGAAAATCCACTTTTCAAAACAAAAAATACTCATAACTCGACTAATAGGAAAGATAGAACGTTCTAGTCTTCACCAATCGATAGAGGGGACAATTTTACATATTTTAGTGAATTTTGAGTCCATATTTCCAAGGATTAAGGAAGTTAGAAAAAAATAATTTGTATCGCAAAATATTTCCATACCTACCTCTCTGTTCTAAATTTTCGACAAAATAATTATAAAAAATGCTAAAAATTCGTAAAGAGGGGTTTTTGGGCCGAAAAATCGACTGGCACAATCAGTTTTGTGATAAAATCATTATTTCGCATTCAAATAGAGTCATGAAATTTTCGAAAATCCACTTTTCAAAACAAAAAATACTCATAACTCGACAAATAGGAAAGATAGAACGTTCTAGTCTTCACCAATCGATAGAGGGGACAATTTTACATATTTTAGTCAATTTTGAGTCGATATTTCCAAGGATTAAGGAAGTTGGAAAAAATTAATTTGTATAGCAAAATATTATATTATATTTCCCTTTGTTCTAAATTTTCTACCAAAAAATTATAAAAAATGCTAAAAATTCGTAAAGAGGGGTTTCTTGGGCCGAAAAATCGACTGGCACAATCAGTTTTGTGATAAAATCATTATTTCGCATTCAAATAGAGTCATGAAATTTTCGAAAATCCACTTTTCAAAACAAAAAATACTCATAACTCGACAAATAGGAAAGATAGAACGTTCTAGTCTTCACCAATCGATAGAGGGGACAATTTTACATATTTTAGTGAATTTTGAGTCCATATTTCCAAGGATTAAGGAAGTTAGAAAAAATTAATTTGTATCGCAAAATATTTCCATACCTACCTCTCTGTTCTAAATTTTCGACAAAATAATTATAAAAAATGCTAAAAATTCGTAAAGAGGGGTTTTTGGGCCGAAAAATCGACTGGCACAATCAGTTTTGTGATAAAATCATTATTTCGCATTCAAATAGAGTCATGAAATTTTCGAAAATCCACTTTTCAAAACAAAAAATACTCATAACTCGACAAATAGGAAAGATAGAACGTTCTAGTCTTCACCAATCGATAGAGGGGACAATTTTACATATTTTAGTCAATTTTGAGTCGATATTTCCAAGGATTAAGGAAGTTGGAAAAAATTAATTTGTATAGCAAAATATTATATTATATTTCCCTTTGTTCTAAATTTTCTACCAAAAAATTATAAAAAATGCTAAAAATTCGTAAAGAGGGGTTTCTTGGGCCGAAAAATCGACTGGCACAATCAGTTTTGTGATAAAATCATTATTTCGCATTCAAATAGAGTCATGAAATTTTCGAAAATCCACTTTTCAAAACAAAAAATACTCATAACTCGACAAATAGGAAAGATAGAACGTTCTAGTCTTCACCAATCGATAGAGGGGACAATTTTACATATTTTAGTGAATTTTGAGTCCATATTTCCAAGGATTAAGGAAGTTAGAAAAAATCAATTTGTATCGCAAAATATTTCCATACCTACCCCTTTGTTCTAAATTTTCGACAAAAAAATTATAAAAAATGCTAAAAATTCGTAAAGAGGGGTTTCTTGGGCCGAAAAATCGATTGGCACAATCAGTTTTGTGATAAAATCATTATTTCGCCTTCAAATAGAGTCATGAAATTTTCGAAAATCCACTTTTCAAAACAAAAAATACTCATAACTCGACAAATAGGAAAGATAGAACGTTCTAGTCTTCACCAATCGATAGAGGGGACAATTTTACATATTTTAGTGAATTTTGAGTCCATATTTCCAAGGATTAAGAAAGTTAGAAAAAATCAATTTGTATCGCAAAATATTTCCATACCTACCCCTTTGTTCTAAATTTTCGACAAAAAAATTATAAAAAATGCTAAAAATTCGTAAAGAGGGGTTTTTTGGGCCAAAAAATCGACTGGAACAATCAGTTTTGTGATAAAATCATTATTTCGCCTTTAAATAGAGTCATGAAATTTTCGAAAATCCACTTTTTAAAACAAAAAATACTCATAACTCGACTAATAGAAAAGATAGAACGTTCTAGTCTTCACCAATCGATAGAGGGGACAATTTTACATATTTTAGTGAATTTTGAGTCCATATTTCCAAGGATTAAGGAAGTTAGAAAAAAATAATTTGTATCGCAAAATATTTCCATACCTACCTCTCTGTTCTAAATTTTCGACAAAATAATTATAAAAAATGCTAAAAATTCGTAAAGAGGGGTTTTTGGGCCGGAAAATCGACTGGCACAATCAGTTTTGTGATAAAATCATTATTTCGCCTTCAAATAGAATCATGAAATTTTCGAAAATCCACTTTTCAAAACAAAAAATACTCATAACTCGACTAATAGGAAAGATAGAACGTTCTAGTCTTCACCAATCGATAGAGGGGATAATTTTACATATTTTAGTGAATTTTGAGTCGATATTTCCAAGGATTAAGGAAGTTAGAAAAAATTAATTTGTATAGCAAAATATTATATTATATTTCCCTTTGTTCTAAATTTTCGACCAAAAAATTATAAAAAATGCTAAAAATTCGTAAAGAGGGGTTTTTTAGGCCGAAAAATCGACTGGCACAATCAGGTTTGTGATAAAATCATTATTTCGCCTTCAAATAGAATCATGAAATTTTCGAAAATCCACTTTTCAAAACAAAAAATACTCATAACTCGACTAATAGGAAAGATAGAACGTTCTAGTCTTCACCAATCGATAGATGGGATAATTTTACATATTTTAGTCAATTTTGAGTCGATATTTCCAAGGATTAAGGAAGTTGGAAAAAATTAATTTGTATAGCAAAATATTATATTATATTTCCCTTTGTTCTAAATTTTCTACCAAAAAATTATAAAAAATGCTAAAAATTCGTAAAGAGGGGTTTCTTGGGCCGAAAAATCGACTGGCACAATCAGTTTTGTGATAAAATCATTATTTCGCATTCAAATAGAGTCATGAAATTTTCGAAAATCCACTTTTCAAAACAAAAAATACTCATAACTCGACAAATAGGAAAGATAGAACGTTCTAGTCTTCACCAATCGATAGAGGGGACAATTTTACATATTTTAGTGAATTTTGAGTCCATATTTCCAAGGATTAAGGAAGTTAGAAAAAATCAATTTGTATCGCAAAATATTTCCATACCTACCCCTTTGTTCTAAATTTTCGACAAAAAAATTATAAAAAATGCTAAAAATTCGTAAAGAGGGGTTTCTTGGGCCGAAAAATCGACTGGCACAATCAGTTTTGTGATAAAATCATTATTTCGCCTTCAAATAGAGTCATGAACTTTTCGAAAATCCACTTTTCAAAACAAAAAATACTCATAACTCGACTACTAGGAAAGATAGAACGTTTTAGTCTTCACCAATCGATAGAGGGGACAATTTTACATATTTTAGTGAATTTTGAGTCCATATTTCCAAGGATTAAGGAAGTTGGAAAAAATTAATTTGTATCGCAAAATATTATATTATATTTCCCTTTGTTCTAAATTTTCGACCAAAAAATTATGAAAAATGCTAAAAATTCGTAAAGAGGGGTTTTTTGGGCCAAAAAATCGACTGGCACAATCAGTTTTGTGATAAAATCATTATTTCGCCTTCAAATAGAGTCATGAAATTTTCGAAAATCCACTTTTCAAAACAAAAAATACTCATAACTCGACTAATAGGAAAGATAGAACGTTCTAGTCTTCACCAATCGATAGAGGGGACAATTTTACATATTTAAGTGAATTTTGAGTCCATATTTCCAAGGATTAAGGAAGTTGGAAAAAATTAATTTGTATCGCAAAATATTATATTATATTTCCCTTTGTTCTAAATTTTCGACCAAAAAATTATGAAAAATGCTAAAAATTCGTAAAGAGGGGTTTTTTGGAACGAAAAATCGACTGGCACAATCAGTTTTGTGATAAAATCATTATTTCGCCTTCAAATAGAGTCATGAAATTTTCGAAAATCCACTTTTCAAAACAAAAAATACTCATAACTCGACTAATAGGAAAGATAGAACGTTCTAGTCTTCACCAATCGATAGAGGGGACAATTTTACATATTTTAGTGAATTTTGAGTCCATATTTACGAGGATTAAGGAAGTTAGAAAAAATCAATTTGTATCGCAAAATATTTCCATACCTACCCCTCTGTTCTAAATTTTCGACAAAAAAATTATAAAAAATGCTAAAAATTCGTAAAGAGGGGTTTCTTGGACCGAAAAATCGATTGGCACAATCAGTTTTGTGATAAAATCATTATTTCGCCTTCAAATAGAGTCATGAAATTTTAGAAAATCCACTTTTCAAAACAAAAAATACTCATAACTCGACTAATAGGAAAGATAGAACGTTCTAGTCTTCACCTTTCGCTAGAGGGGACAATTTTACATATATCAGTGAATTTTGAGTCCATATTTCCAAGGATTAAGGAAGTTAGAAAAAATTAATTTGTATCGCAAAATATTATATTATATTTCCCTTTGTTCTAAATTTTCGACCAAAAAATTATAAAAAATGCTAAAAATTCGTAAAGAGGGGTTTTTTAGGCCTAAAAATCGACTGGCACAATCAGTTTTGTGATAAAATCATTATTTCGCCTTCAAATAGAGTCATGAAATTTTCGAAAATCCACTTTTCAAAACAAAAAATACTCATAACTCGACTAATAGGAAAGATAGAACGTTCTAGTCTTCACCTTTCGATAGAGGGGACAATTTTACATATATCAGTGAATTTTGAGTCCATATTTCCGAGGATTAAGGAAGTTAGAAAAAATCAATTTGTATCGCAAAATATTTCCATACCTACCCCTTTGTTCTAAATTTTCGACAAAAAAATTATAAAAAATGCTAAAAATTCGTAAAGAGGGGTTTCTTGTGCCTAAAAATTGACTGGCACAATCAGTTTTGTGATAAAATCATTATTTCGCCTTCAAATAGAGTCATGAAATTTTCGAAAATCCACTTTTCAAAACAAAAAATACTCATAACTCGACTAATAGGAAAGATAGAACGTTCTAGTCTTCACCTTTCGATAGAGGGGACAATTTTACATATATCAGTGAATTTTGAGTCCATATTTCCAAGGATTAAGGAAGTTAGAAAAAATCAATTTGTATCGCAAAATATTTCCATACCTACCCCTTTGTTCTAAATTTTCGACAAAAAAATTATAAAAAATGCTAAAAATTCGTAAAGAGGGGTTTCTTGTGCCTAAAAATCGACTGGCACAATCAGTTTTGTGATAAAATCATTATTTCGCCTTCAAATAGAGTCATGAAATTTTCGAAAATCCACTTTTCAAAACAAAAAATACTCATAACTCGACTAATAGGAAAGATAGAACGTTCTAGTCTTCACCTTTCGATAGAGGGGACAATTTTACATATATCAGTGAATTTTGAGTCCATATTTCCGAGGATTAAGGAAGTTAGAAAAAATCAATTTGTATCGCAAAATATTTCCATACCTACCCCTTTGTTCTGAATTTTCGACAAAAAAATTATAAAAAATGCTAAAAATTCGTAAAGAGGGGTTTCTTGGGCCGAAAAATCGATTGGCACAATCAGTTTTGTGATAAAATCATTATTTCGCCTTCAAATAGAGTCATGAAATTTTAGAAAATCCACTTTTCAAAACAAAAAATACTCATAACTCGACTAATAGGAAAGATAGAACGTTCTAGTCTTCACCTTTCGATAGAGGGGACAATTTTACATATATCAGTGAATTTTGAGTCCATATTTCCGAGGATTAAGGAAGTTAGAAAAAATCAATTTGTATCGCAAAATATTTCCATACCATTGTTCTAAATTTTCGACAAAAAAATTATAAAAAATGCTAAAAATTCGCAAAGAGGGGTTTCTTGGGCCTAAAAATCGACTGGCACAATCAGTTTTGTGATAAAGTCATTATTTCGCCTTCAAATAGAGTCATGAAATTTTCGAAAATCCACTTTTCAAAACAAAAACTACTCATAACTCGACTAATAGGAAAGATAGAACGTTCTAGTCTTCACCAATCGATAGAGGGGACAATTTTACATATTTTAGTGAATTTTGAGTCCATATTTCCGAGGATTAAGGAAGTTAGAAAAAATCAATTTGTATCGCAAAATATTTCCATACCTACCCCTCTGTTCTAAATTTTCGACAAAAAAATTATAAAAAATGCTAAAAATTCGTAAAGAGGGGTTTCGTGGGCCGAAAAATCGACTGGCACAATCAGTTCTGTGATAAAATCATTATTTCGCGTTCAAATAGAGTCATGAAATTTTCGAAAATCCACTTTTCAAAACAAAAAATACTCATAACTCGACTAATAGGAAAGATAGAACGTTCTAGTCTTCACCTTTCGCTAGAGGGGACAATTTTACATATATCAGTGAATTTTGAGTCCATATTTCCAAGGATTAAGGAAGTTAGAAAAAATTAATTTGTATCGCAAAATATTATATTATATTTCCCTTTGTTCTAAATTTTCGACAAAAAAATTATAAAAAATGCTAAAAATTCGTAAAGAGGGGTTTCTTGTGCCTAAAAATCGACTGGCACAATCAGTTTTGTGATAAAATCATTATTTCGCCTTCAAATAGAGTCATGAAATTTTCGAAAATCCACTTTTCAAAACAAAAAATACTCATAACTCGACTAATAGGAAAGATAGAACGTTCTAGTCTTCACCTTTCGATAGAGGGGACAATTTTACATATATCAGTTAATTTTGAGTCCATATTTCCGAGGATTAAGGAAGTTAGAAAAAATCAATTTGTATCGCAAAATATTTCCATACCTACCCCTTTGTTCTGAATTTTCGACAAAAAAATTATAAAAAATGCTAAAAATTCGTAAAGAGGGGTTTCTTGGGCCGAAAAATCGATTGGCACAATCAGTTTTGTGATAAAATCATTATTTCGCCTTCAAATAGAGTCATGAAATTTTAGAAAATCCACTTTTCAAAACAAAAAATACTCATAACTCGACTAATAGGAAAGATAGAACGTTCTAGTCTTCACCTTTCGATAGAGGGGACAATTTTACATATATCAGTGAATTTTGAGTCCATATTTCCGAGGATTAAGGAAGTTAGAAAAAATCAATTTGTATCGCAAAATATTTCCATACCTACCCCTTTGTTCTAAATTTTCGACAAAAAAATTATAAAAAATGCTAAAAATTCGCAAAGAGGGGTTTCTTGGGCCTAAAAATCGACTGGCACAATCAGTTTTGTGATAAAATCATTATTTCGCCTTCAAATAGAGTCATGAAATTTTCGAAAATCCACTTTTCAAAACAAAAACTACTCATAACTCGACTAATAGGAAAGATAGAACGTTCTAGTCTTCACCAATCGATAGAGGGGACAATTTTACATATTTTAGTGAATTTTGAGTCCATATTTCCAAGGATTAAGGAAGTTAGAAAAAATCAATTTGTATCGCAAAATATTTCCATACCTACCCCTCTGTTCTAAATTTTCGACAAAAAAATTATAAAAAATGCTAAAAATTCGTAAAGAGGGGTTTCTTGTGCCTAAAAATCGACTGGCACAATCAGTTTCTTGATAAAATCATTATTTCGCCTTCAAATAGAGTCATGAAATTTTCGAAAATCCACTTTTCAAAACAAAAAATACTCATAACTCGACTAATAGGAAAGATAGAACGTTCTAGTCTTCACCTTTCGATAGAGGGGACAATTTTACATATATCAGTGAATTTTGAGTCCATATTTCCAAGGATTAAGGAAGTTAGAAAAAATCAATTTGTATCGCAAAATATTTCCATACCTACCCCTTTGTTCTAAATTTTCGACAAAAAAATTATAAAAAATGCTAAAAATTCGTAAAGAGGGGTTTCTTGTGCCTAAAAATCGACTGGCACAATCAGTTTTGTGATAAAATCATTATTTCGCCTTCAAATAGAGTCATGAAATTTTCGAAAATCCACTTTTCAAAACAAAAAATACTCATAACTCGACTAATAGGAAAGATAGAACGTTCTAGTCTTCACCTTTCGATAGAGGGGACAATTTTACATATATCAGTGAATTTTGAGTCCATATTTCCGAGGATTAAGGAAGTTAGAAAAAATCAATTTGTATCGCAAAATATTTCCATACCTACCCCTTTGTTCTGAATTTTCGACAAAAAAATTATAAAAAATGCTAAAAATTCGTAAAGAGGGGTTCCTTGGGCCGAAAAATCGATTGGCACAATCAGTTTTGTGATAAAATCATTATTTCGCCTTCAAATAGAGTCATGAAATTTTAGAAAATCCACTTTTCAAAACAAAAAATACTCATAACTCGACTAATAGGAAAGATAGAACGTTCTAGTCTTCACCTTTCGATAGAGGGGACAATTTTACATATATCAGTGAATTTTGAGTCCATATTTCCGAGGATTAAGGAAGTTAGAAAAAATCAATTTGTATCGCAAAATATTTCCATACCTACCCCTTTGTTCTAAATTTTCGACAAAAAAATTATAAAAAATGCTAAAAATTCGCAAAGAGGGGTTTCTTGGGCCTAAAAATCGACTGGCACAATCAGTTTTGTGATAAAATCATTATTTCGCCTTCAAATAGAGTCATGAAATTTTCGAAAATCCACTTTTCAAAACACAAACTACTCATAACTCGACTAATA
This sequence comes from Lochmaea crataegi, assembly GCA_947563755.1. Taxonomy (NCBI): domain Eukaryota; kingdom Metazoa; phylum Arthropoda; class Insecta; order Coleoptera; family Chrysomelidae; genus Lochmaea; species Lochmaea crataegi. The sequence continues at coordinate 49,801,885 of OX387424.1, read as the reverse complement.
GGAAAGATAGAACGTTCTAGTCTTCACCAATCGATAGAGGGGACAATTTTACATATTTTAGTGAATTTTGAGTCCATATTTCCGAGGATTAAGGAAGTTACAAAAAATCAATTTGTATCGCAAAATATTTCCACCTACCCCTTTGTTCTAAATTTTCGACAAAAAAATTATAGAAAATGCTAAAAATTTGTATAGAGGGGTTTTTTGGGCCGAAAAATCGACTGGCATAATCAGTTTTGTGATAAAATCATTATTTCGCATTCAAATAGAGTCATGAAATTTTCGAAAATCCACTTTTCAAAACAAAAAATACTCATAACTCGACTAATAGGAAAGATAGAACGTTCTAGTCTTCACCAATCGATAGAGGGGACAATTTTACATATTTTAGTGAATTTTGAGTCCATATTTACGAGGATTAAGGAAGTTAGAAAAAATCAATTTGTATCGCAAAATATTTCCATACCTACCCCTCTGTTCTGAATTTTCGACAAAAAAATTATAAAAAATGCTAAAAATTCGTAAAGAGGGGTTTCTTGGGCCGAAAAATCGATTGGCACAATCAGTTTTGTGATAAAATCATTATTTCGCCTTCAAATAGAGTCATGAAATTTTAGAAAATCCACTTTTCAAAACAAAAAATACTCATAACTCGACTAATAGGAAAGATAGAACGTTCTAGTCTTCACCTTTCGATAGAGGGGACAATTTTACATATATCAGTGAATTTTGAGTCCATATTTCCGAGGATTAAGGAAGTTAGAAAAAATCAATTTGTATCGCAAAATATTTCCATACCTACCCCTTTGTTCTAAATTTTCGACAAAAAAATTATAAAAAATGCTAAAAATTCGTAAAGAGGGGTTTCTTGGGCCTAAAAATCGACTGGCACAATCAGTTTTGTGATAAAATCATTATTTCGCCTTCAAATAGAGTCATGAAATTTTCGAAAATCCACTTTTCAAAACAAAAACTACTCATAACTCGACTAATAGGAAAGATAGAACGTTCTAGTCTTCACCAATCGATAGAGGGGACAATTTTACATATTTAAGTGAATTTTGAGTCCATATTTCCGAGGATTAAGGAAGTTAGAAAAAATCAATTTGTATCGCAAAATATTTCCATACCTACCCCTCTGTTCTAAATTTTCGACAAAAAAATTATAAAAAATGCTAAAAATTCGTAAAGAGGGGTTTCGTGGGCCGAAAAATCGACTGGCACAATCAGTTTTGTGATAAAATCATTATTTCGCGTTCAAATAGAGTCATGAAATTTTCGAAAATCCACTTTTCAAAACAAAAAATACTCATAACTCAACAAATAGGAAAGATAGAACGTTCTAGTCTTCACCAATCGATAGAGGGGACAATTTTACATATTTTAGTGAATTTTGAGTTCATATTTCCAAGGATTAAGGAAGTTAGAAAAAATTAATTTGTATCGCAAAATATTTCCACCTACCCCTTTGTTCTAAATTTTCGACAAAAAAATTATAGAAAATGCTAAAAATTTGTATAGAGGGGTTTTTTGGGCCGAAAAATCGACTGGCACAATCAGTTTTGTGATAAAATCATTATTTCGCATTCAAATAGAGTCATGAAATTTTCGAAAATCCACTTTTCAAAACAAAAAATACTCATAACTCAACTACTAGGAAAGATAGAACGTTCTAGTTTTCACCAATCGATAGAGGGGACAATTTTACATATTTAAGTGAATTTTGAGTCCATATATCCAAGGATTAAGGAAGTTAGAAAAAATTAATTTGTATCGCAAAATATTATATTATATTTCCCTTTGTTCTAAATTTTCGACCTAAAAATTATAAAAAATGCTAAAAATTCGTAAAGAGGGGTTTTTTAGGCCGAAAAATCGACTGGCACAATCAGTTTTGTGATAAAATCATTATTTCGCCTTCAAATAGAGTCATGAAATTTTCGAAAATCCACTTTTCAAAACAAAAAATACTCATAACTCGACTAATAGGAAAGATAGAACGTTCTAGTCTTCACCAATCGATAGAGGGGACAATTTTACATATTTCAGTGAATTTTGAATCCAAATTTCCGAGGATTAAGGAAGTTAGAAAAAATCAATTTGTATCGCAAAATATTTCCATACCTACCCCTTTGTTCTAAATTTTCGACAAAAAAATTATAAAAAATGCTAAAAATTCGTAAAGAGGGGTTTCTTGGGCCGAAAAATCGATTGGCACAATCAGTTTTGTGATAAAATCATTATTTCGCCTTCAAATAGAGTCATGAAATTTTCGAAAATCCACTTTTCAAAACAAAAAATACTCCTAACTCGACTAATAGGAAAGATAGAACGTTCTAGTCTTCACCAATCGATAGAGGGGATAACTTTGCATATTTTAGTGAATTTTGAGTCCATATTTCCGAGGATTAAGGAAGTTAGAAAAAATCAATTTGTATCACAAAATATTTCCATTTGTTCTAAATTTTCGACAAAAAAATTATAAAAAATGCTAAAAATTCGTAAAGAGGGGTTTCCTGGGCCGAAAAATCGACTGGCACAATCAGTTTTGTGATAAAATCATTATTTCGCCTTCAAATAGAGTCATGAAATTTTCGAAAATCCACTTTTCAAAACAAAAAATACTCCTAACTCGACTAATAGGAAAGATAGATCGTTCTAGTCTTCACCAATCGATAGAGGGGATAATTTTGCATATTTTAGTGAATTTTGAGTCCATATTTCCGAGGATTAAGGAAGTTAGAAAAAATCAATTTGTATCACAAAATATTTCCCTTTGTTCTAAATTTTCGACAAAAAAATTATAAAAAATGCTAAAAATTCGTAAAGAGGGGTTTCCTGGGCCGAAAAATCGACTGGCACAATCAGTTTTGTGATAAAATCATTATTTCGCCTTCAAATAGAGTCATGAAATTTTCGAAAATCCACTTTTCAAAACAAAAAATACTCATAACTCGACTAATAGGAAAGATAGAACGTTCTAGTCTTCACCAATCGATAGAGGGGACAATTTTACATATTTTAGTGAATTTTGAGTTCATATTTCCAAGGATTAAGGAAGTTAGAAAAAATTAATTTGTATCGCAAAATATTTCCACCTACCCCTTTGTTCTAAATTTTCGACAAAAAAATTATAGAAAATGCTAAAAATTCGTATAGAGGGGTTTTTTGGGCCGAAAAATCGACTGGCACAATCAGTTTTGTGATAAAATCATTATTTCGCATTCAAATAGAGTCATGAAATTTTCGAAAATCCACGTTTCAAAACAAAAAATACTCATAACTCGACAAATAGGAAAGATAGAACGTTCTAGTCTTCACCAATCGATAGAGGGGACAATTTTACATATTTTAGTGAATTTTGAGTCCATATTTCCAAGGATTAAGGAAGTTAGAAAAAATTAATTTGTATCGCAAAATATTTCCATACCTACCCCTTTGTTCTAAATTTTCGACCAAAAAATTATAAAAAATGCTAAAAATTCGTAAAGAGGAGTTTTTTGGGCCAAAAAATCGACTGGAACAATCAGTTTTGTGATAAAATCATTATTTCGCCTTTAAATAGAGTCATGAAATTTTCGAAAATCCACTTTTCAAAACAAAAAATACTCATAACTCGACAAATAGGAAAGATAGAACGTTCTAGTCTTCACCAATCGATAGAGGGGACAATTTTACATATTTTAGTGAATTTTGAGTCCATATTCCCGAAGATTAAGGAAGTTAGAAAAAAATAATTTGTATCGCAAAATATTTCCATACCTACCTCTCTGTTCTAAATTTTCGACAAAATAATTATAAAAAATGCTAAAAATTCGTAAAGAGGGGTTTTCGGGCCGAAAAATCGACTGGCACAATCAGTTTTGTGATAAAATCATTATTTCGCCTTCAAATAGAATCATGAAATTTTCGAAAATCCACTTTTCAAAACAAAAAATACTCATAACTCGACTAATAGGAAAGATAGAACGTTCTAGTCTTCACCAATCGATAGAAGGGATAATTTTACATATTTCAGTGAATTTTGAGTCGATATTTCCAAGGATTAAGGAAGTTAGAAAAAATTAATTTGTATAGCAAAATATTATATTATATTTCCCTTTGTTCTAAATTTTCGACCAAAAAATTATAAAAAATGCTAAAAGTTCGTAAAGAGGGGTTTTTCAGGCCGAAAAATCGACTGGCACAATCAGGTTTGTGATAAAATCATTATTTCGCCTTCAAATAGAATCATGAAATTTTCGAAAATCCACTTTTCAAAACAAAAAATACTCATAACTCGACTAATAGGAAAGATAGAACGTTCTAGTCTTCACCAATCGATAGAGGGGATAATTTTACATATTTTAGTGAATTTTGAGTCGATATTTCCAAGGATTAAGGAAGTTAGAAAAAATTAATTTGTATAGCAAAATATTATATTATATTTCCCTTTGTTCTAAATTTTCGACCAAAAAATTATAAAAAATGCTAAAAATTCGTAAAGAGGGGTTTCTTGGGCCGAAAAATCGACTGGCACAATCAGTTTTGTGATAAAATCATTATTTCGCATTCAAATAGAGTCATGAAATTTTCGAAAATCCACTTTTCAAAACAAAAAATACTCATAACTCGACAAATAGGAAAGATAGAACGTTCTAGTCTTCACCAATCGATAGAGGGGACAATTTTACATATTTTAGTGAATTTTGAGTCCATATTTCCAAGGATTAAGGAAGTTAGAAAAAATTAATTTGTATCGCAAAATATTATATTATATTTCCCTTTGTTCTAAATTTTCGACCAAAAAATTATGAAAAATGCTAAAAATTCGTAAAGAGGGGTTTTTTGGGCCGAAAAATCGACTGGCACAATCAGTTTTGTGATAAAATCATTATTTCGCCTTCAAATAGAGTCATGAAATTTTCGAAAATCCACTTTTCAAAACAAAAAATACTCATAACTCGAATAATAGGAAAGATAGAACGTTCTAGTCTTCACCAATCGATAGAGGGGCCAATTTTACATATTTTAGTGAATTTTGAGTTCATATTTCCGAGGATTAAGGAAGTTAGAAAAAATCAATTTGTATCGCAAAATATTTCCCTTTGTTCTAAATTTTCGACCAAAAAATTATGAAAAATGCTAAAAATTCGTAAAGAGGGGTTTTTTAGGCCGAAAAATCGACTGGCACAATCAGTTTTGTGATAAAATCATTATTTCGCCTTCAAATAGAGTCATGAAATTTTCGAAAATCCACTTTTCAAAACAAAAAATACTCATAACTCGACTAATAGGAAAGATAGAACGTTCTAGTCTTCACCAATCGATAGAGGGGACAATTTTACATATCCTAGTGAATTTTGAGTCCATATTTCCGAGGATTAAGGAAGTTAGAAAAAATCAATTTGTATCGCAAAATATTTCCATACCTACCCCTCTGTTCTAAATTTTCGACAAAAAAATTATAAAAAATGCTAAAAATTCGTAAAGAGGGGTTTCGTGGGCCGAAAAATCGACTGGCACGATCAGTTTTGTGATAAAATCATTATTTCGCCTTCAAATAGAGTCATGAAATTTTCGAAAATCCACTTTTCAAAACAAAAAATACTCATAACTCGACTAATAGGAAAGATAGAACGTTCTAGTCTTCACCAATCGATAGAGGGGACAATTTTACTTATTTTAGTGAATTTTGAGTTCATATTTCCAAGGATTAAGGAAGTTAGAAAAAATTAATTTGTATCGCAAAATATTTCCACCTACCCCTTTGTTCTAAATTTTCGACAAAAAAATTATAGAAAATGCTAAAAATTTGTATAGAGGGGTTTTTTGGGCCGAAAAATCGACTGGCATAATCAGTTTTGTGATAAAATCATTATTTCGCATTCAAATAGAGTCATGAAATTTTCGAAAATCCACTTTTCAAAACAAAAAATACTCATAACTCGACTAATAGGAAAGATAGAACGTTCTAGTCTTCACCAATCGATAGAGGGGACAATTTTACATGTTTTAGTGAATTTTGAGTCCATATTTCCGAGGATTAAGGAAGTTAGAAAAAATCAATTTGTATCGCAAAATATTTCCATACCTACCCCTCTGTTCTAAATTTTCGACAAAAAAATTATAAAAAATGCTAAAAATTCGTAAAGAGGGGTTTCTTGTGCCTAAAAATCGACTGGCACAATCAGTTTTGTGATAAAATCATTATTTCGCCTTCAAATAGAGTCATGAAATTTTCGAAAATCCACTTTTCAAAACAAAAAATACTCATAACTCGACTAATAGGAAAGATAGAACGTTCTAGTCTTCACCTTTCGATAGAGGGGACAATTTTACATATATCAGTGAATTTTGAGTCCATATTTCCAAGGATTAAGGAAGTTAGAAAAAATCAATTTGTATCGCAAAATATTTCCATACCTACCCCTTTGTTCTAAATTTTCGACAAAAAAATTATAAAAAATGCTAAAAATTCGTAAAGAGGGGTTTCTTGTGCCTAAAAATCGACTGGCACAATCAGTTTTGTGATAAAATCATTATTTCGCCTTCAAATAGAGTCATGAAATTTTCGAAAATCCACTTTTCAAAACAAAAAATACTCATAACTCGACTAATAGGAAAGATAGAACGTTCTAGTCTTCACCTTTCGATAGAGGGGAGAATTTTACATATATCAGTGAATTTTGAATCCATATTTCCGAGGATTAAGGAAGTTAGAAAAAATCAATTTGTATCGCAAAATATTTCCATACCTACCCCTTTGTTCTGAATTTTCGACAAAAAAATTATAAAAAATGCTAAAAATTCGTAAAGAGGGGTTTCTTGGGCCGAAAAATCGATTGGCACAATCAGTTTTGTGATAAAATCATTATTTCGCCTTCAAATAGAGTCATGAAATTTTAGAAAATCCACTTTTCAAAACAAAAAATACTCATAACTCGACTAATAGGAAAGATAGAACGTTCTAGTCTTCACCTTTCGATAGAGGGGACAATTTTACATATATCAGTGAATTTTGAGTCCATATTTCCGAGGATTAAGGAAGTTAGAAAAAATCAATTTGTATCGCAAAATATTTCCATACCTACCCCTCTGTTCTAAATTTTCGACCAAAAAATTATAAAAAATGCTAAAAATTCGTAAAGAGGAGTTTTTTGGGCCAAAAAATCGACTGGAACAATCAGTTTTGTGATAAAATCATTATTTCGCCTTTAAATAGAGTCATGAAATTTTCGAAAATCCACTTTTCAAAACAAAAAATACTCATAACTCGACTAATAGGAAAGATAGAACGTTCTAGTCTTCACCAATCGATAGAGGGGACAATTTTACATATTTTAGTGAATTTTGAGTCCATATTTCCAAGGATTAAGGAAGTTAGAAAAAATTAATTTGTATCGCAAAATATTTCCATACCTACCTCTCTGTTCTAAATTTTCGACAAAATAATTATAAAAAATGCTAAAAATTCGTAAAGAGGGGTTTTTTGGGCCGAAAAATCGACTGGCACAATCAGTTTTGTGATAAAATCATTATTTCGCCTTCAAATAGAGTCATGACATTTTCGAAAATCCACTTTTCAAAACAAAAAATACTCATAACTCGACTAATAGGAAAGATAGAACGTTCTAGTCTTCACCAATCGATAGAGGGGATAATTTTACATATTTGAGTGAATTTTGAGTCGATATTTCCAAGGATTAAGGAAGTTAAAAAAATTAATTTGTATCGCAAAATATTATATTATATTTCCCTTTGTTCTAAATTTTCGACCAAAAAATCATAAAAAATGCTAAAAATTCGTAAAGAGGGGTTTTTTAGGCCGAAAAATCGACTGGCACAACCAGTTTTGTGATAAAATCATTATTTCGCCTTCAAATAGAGTCATGAAATTTTCGAAAATCCACTTTTCAAAACAAAAAATACTCATAACTCGACTAATAGGAAAGATAGAACGTTCTAGTCTTCACCAATCGATAGAGGGGACAATTTTACATATATCAGTGAATTTTGAGTCCATATTTCCGAGGATTAAGGAAGTTAGAAAAAATCAATTTGTATCGCAAAATATTTCCATACCTACCCCTTTGTTCTAAATTTTCGACAAAAAAATTATAAAAAATGCTAAAAATTCGTAAAGAGGGGTTTCTTGGGCCGAAAAATCGATTGGCACAATCAGTTTTGTGATAAAATCATTATTTCGCCTTCAAATAGAGTCATGAAATTTTCGAAAATCCACTTTTCAAAACAAAAACTACTCATAACTCAACTAATAGGAAAGATAGAACGTTCTAGTCTTCACCAATCGATAGAGGGGACAATTTTACATATTTCAGTGAATTTTGAGTCCATATTTCCGAGGATTAAGGAAGTTAGAAAAAATCAATTTGTATCGCAAAATATTTCCATACCTACCCCTTTGTTCTAAATTTTCGACAAAAAAATTATAGAAAATGCTAAAAATTTGTATAGAGGGGTTTTTTGGGCCGAAAAATCGACTGGCACAATCAGTTTTGTGATAAAATCATTATTTCGCATTCAAATAGAGTCATGAAATTTTCGAAAATCCACTTTTCAAAACAAAAAATACTCATAACTCGACTAATAGGAAAGATAGAACGTTCTAGTCTTCACCAATCGATAGAGGGGACAATTTTACATATTTTAGTGAATTTTGAGTCCATATTTACGAGGATTAAGGAAGTTAGAAAAAATCAATTTGTATCGCAAAATATTTCCATACCTACCCCTCTGTTCTGAATTTTCGACAAAAAAATTATAAAAAATGCTAAAAATTCGTAAAGAGGGGTTTCTTGGGCCGAAAAATCGATTGGCACAATCAGTTTTGTGATAAAATCATTATTTCGCCTTCAAATAGAGTCATGAAATTTTAGAAAATCCACTTTTCAAAACAAAAAATACTCATAACTCGACTAATAGGAAAGATAGAACGTTCTAGTCTTCACCTTTCGATAGAGGGGACAATTTTACATATATCAGTGAATTTTGAGTCCATATTTCCGAGGATTAAGGAAGTTAGAAAAAATCAATTTGTATAGCAAAATATTTCCATACCTACCCCTTTGTTCTAAATTTTCGACAAAAAAATTATAAAAAATGCTAAAAATTCGTAAAGAGGGGTTTCTTGGGCCTAAAAATCGACTGGCACAATCAGTTTTGTGATAAAATCATTATTTCGCCTTCAAATAGAGTCATGAAATTTTCGAAAATCCACTTTTCAAAACAAAAACTACTCATAACTCGACTAATAGGAAAGATAGAACGTTCTAGTCTTCACCAATCGATAGAGGGGACAATTTTACATATTTTAGTGAATTTTGAGTCCATATTTCCGAGGATTAAGGAAGTTAGAAAAAATCAATTTGTATCGCAAAATATTTCCATACCTACCCCTTTGTTCTAAATTTTCGACAAAAAAATTATAGAAAATGCTAAAAATTCGTAAAGAGGGGTTTCTTGGGCCTAAAAATCGACTGGCACAATCAGTTTTGTGATAAAATCATTATTTCGCCTTCAAATAGAGTCATGAAATTTTCGAAAATCCACTTTTCAAAACAAAAACTACTCATAACTCGACTAATAGGAAAGATAGAACGTTCTAGTCTTCACCAATCGATAGAGGGGACAATTTTACATATTTCAGTGAATTTTGAGTCCATATTTCCGAGGATTAAGGAAGTTAGAAAAAATCAATTTGTATCGCAAAATATTTCCATACCTACCCCTTTGTTCTAAATTTTCGACAAAAAAATTATAGAAAATGCTAAAAATTTGTATAGAGGGGTTTTTTGGGCCGAAAAATCGACTGGCACAATCAGTTTTGTGATAAAATCATTATTTCGCATTCAAATAGAGTCATGAAATTTTCGAAAATCCACTTTTCAAAACAAAAAATACTCATAACTCGACTAATAGGAAAGATAGAACGTTCTAGTCTTCACCTTTCGATAGAGGGGACAATTTTACATATATCAGTGAATTTTGAGTCCATATTTCCGAGGATTAAGGAAGTTAGAAAAAATCAATTTGTATCGCAAAATATTTCCATACCTACCCCTTTGTTCTAAATTTTCGACAAAAAAATTATAAAAAATGCTAAAAATTCGTAAAGAGGGGTTTCTTGGGCCTAAAAATCGACTGGCACAATCAGTTTTGTGATAAAATCATTATTTCGCCTTCAAATAGAGTCATGAAATTTTCGAAAATCCACTTTTCAAAATAAAAACTACTCATAACTCGACTAATAGGAAAGATAGAACGTTCTAGTCTTCACCAATCGATAGAGGGGACAATTTTACATATTTTAGTGAATTTTGAGTCCATATTTCCGAGGATTAAGGAAGTTAGAAAAAATCAATTTGTATCGCAAAATATTTCCATACCTACCCCTCTGTTCTAAATTTTCGACAAAAAAATTATAAAAAATGCTAAAAATTCGTAAAGAGGGGTTTCGTAGGCCGAAAAATCGACTGGCACAATCAGTTTTGTGATAAAATCATTATTTCGCGTTCAAATAGAGTCATGAAATTTTCGAAAATCCACTTTTCAAAACAAAAAATACTCATAACTCAACAAATAGGAAAGATAGAACGTTCTAGTCTTCACCAATCGATAGAGGGGACAATTTTACATATTTTAGTGAATTTTGAGTTCATATTTCCAAGGATTAAGGAAGTTAGAAAAAATTAATTTGTATCGCAAAATATTTCCACCTACCCCTTTGTTCTAAATTTTCGACAAAAAAATTATAGAAAATGCTAAAAATTTGTATAGAGGGGTTTTTTGGGCCGAAAAATCGACTGGCACAATCAGTTTTGTGATAAAATCATTATTTCGCATTCAAATAGAGTCATGAAATTTTCGAAAATCCACTTTTCAAAACAAAAAATACTCATAACTCGACTACTAGGAAAGATAGAACGTTCTAGTTTTCACCAATCGATAGAGGGGACAATTTTACATATTTAAGCGAATTTTGAGTCCATATATCCAAGGATTAAGGAAGTTAGAAAAAATTAATTTGTATCGCAAAATATTATATTATATTTCCCTTTGTTCTAAATTTTCGACCTAAAAATTATAAAAAATGCTAAAAATTCGTAAAGAGGGGTTTTTTAGGCCGAAAAATCGACTGGCACAATCAGTTTTGTGATAAAATCATTATTTCGCCTTCAAATAGAGTCATGAAATTTTCGAAAATCCACTTTTCAAAACAAAAAATACTCATAACTCGACTAATAGGAAAGATAGAACGTTCTAGTCTTCACCAATCGATAGAGGGGACAATTTTACATATTTCAGTGAATTTTGAATCCAAATTTCCGAGGATTAAGGAAGTTAGAAAAAATCAATTTGTATCGCAAAATATTTCCATACCTACCCCTTTGTTCTAAATTTTCGACAAAAAAATTATAAAAAATGCTAAAAATTCGTAAAGAGGGGTTTCTTGGGCCGAAAAATCGATTGGCACAATCAGTTTTGTGATAAAATCATTATTTCGCCTTCAAATAGAGTCATGAAATTTTCGAAAATCCACTTTTCAAAACAAAAAATACTCCTAACTCGACTAATAGGAAAGATAGAACGTTCTAGTCTTCACCAATCGATAGAGGGGATAATTTTGCATATTTTAGTGAATTTTGAGTCCATATTCCCGAGGATTAAGGAAGTTAGAAAAAATCAATTTGTATCACAAAATATTTCCATTTGTTCTAAATTTTCGACAAAAAAATTATAAAAAATGCTAAAAATTCGTAAAGAGGGGTTTCCTGGGCCGAAAAATCGACTGGCACAATCAGTTTTGTGATAAAATCATTATTTCGCCTTCAAATAGAGTCATGAAATTTTCGAAAATCCACTTTTCAAAACAAAAAATACTCCTAACTCGACTAATAGGAAAGATAGAACGTTCTAGTCTTCACCAATCGATAGAGGGGATAATTTTGCATATTTTAGTGAACTTTGAGTCCATATTTCCGAGGATTAAGGAAGTTAGAAAAAATCAATTTGTATCACAAAATATTTCCCTTTGTTCTAAATTTTCGACAAAAAAATTATAAAAAATGCTAAAAATTTGTAAAGAGGGGTTTCCTGGGCCGAAAAATCGACTGGCACAATCAGTTTTGTGATAAAATCATTATTTCGCCTTCAAATAGAGTCATGAAATTTTCGAAAATCCACTTTTCAAAACAAAAAATACTCATAACTCGACTAATAGGAAAGATAGAACGTTCTAGTCTTCACCAATCGATAGAGGGGACAATTTTACATATTTTAGTGAATTTTGAGTTCATATTTCCAAGGATTAAGGAAGTTAGAAAAAATTAATTTGTATCGCAAAATATTTCCACCTACCCCTTTGTTCTAAATTTTCGACAAAAAAATTATAGAAAATGCTAAAAATTCGTATAGAGGGGTTTTTTGGGCCGAAAAATCGAATGGCACAATCAGTTTTGTGATAAAATCATTATTTCGCATTCAAATAGAGTCATGAAATTTTCGAAAATCCACGTTTCAAAACAAAAAATACTCATAACTCGACAAATAGGAAAGATAGAACGTTCTAGTCTTCACCAATCGATAGAGGGGACAATTTTACATATTTTAGTGAATTTTGAGTCCATATTTCCAAGGATTAAGGAAGTTAGAAAAAATTAATTTGTATCGCAAAATATTTCCATACCTACCCCTTTGTTCTAAATTTTCGACCAAAAAATTATAAAAAATGCTAAAAATTCGTAAAGAGGAGTTTTTTGGGCCAAAAAATCGACTGGCACAATCAGTTTTGTGATAAAATCATTATTTCGCCTTCAAATAGAGTCATGAAATTTTCGAAAATCCACTTTTCAAAACAAAAACTACTCATAACTCGACTAATAGGAAAGATAGAACGTTCTAGTCTTCACCAATCGATAGAGGGGACAATTTTACATATTTCAGTGAATTTTGAGTCCATATTTCCGAGGATTAAGGAAGTTAGAAAAAATCAATTTGTATCGCAAAATATTTCCATACCTACCCCTTTGTTCTAAATTTTCGACAAAAAAATTATAGAAAATGCTAAAAATTTGTATAGAGGGGTTTTTTGGGCCGAAAAATCGACTGGCACAATCAGTTTTGTGATAAAATCATTATTTCGCATTCAAATAGAGTCATGAAATTTTCGAAAATCCACTTTTCAAAACAAAAAATACTCATAACTCGACTAATAGGAAAGATAGAACGTTCTAGTCTTCACCTTTCGATAGAGGGGACAATTTTACATATATCAGTGAATTTTGAGTCCATATTTCCGAGGATTAAGGAAGTTAGAAAAAATCAATTTGTATCGCAAAATATTTCCATACCTACCCCTTTGTTCTAAATTTTCGACAAAAAAATTATAAAAAATGCTAAAAATTCGTAAAGAGGGGTTTCTTGGGCCTAAAAATCGACTGGCACAATCAGTTTTGTGATAAAATCATTATTTCGCCTTCAAATAGAGTCATGAAATTTTCGAAAATCCACTTTTCAAAATAAAAACTACTCATAACTCGACTAATAGGAAAGATAGAACGTTCTAGTCTTCACCAATCGATAGAGGGGACAATTTTACATATTTTAGTGAATTTTGAGTCCATATTTCCGAGGATTAAGGAAGTTAGAAAAAATCAATTTGTATCGCAAAATATTTCCATACCTACCCCTCTGTTCTAAATTTTCGACAAAAAAATTATAAAAAATGCTAAAAATTCGTAAAGAGGGGTTTCGTGGGCCGAAAAATCGACTGGCACAATCAGTTTTGTGATAAAATCATTATTTCGCGTTCAAATAGAGTCATGAAATTTTCGAAAATCCACTTTTCAAAACAAAAAATACTCATAACTCAACAAATAGGAAAGATAGAACGTTCTAGTCTTCACCAATCGATAGAGGGGACAATTTTACATATTTTAGTGAATTTTGAGTTCATATTTCCAAGGATTAAGGAAGTTAGAAAAAATTAATTTGTATCGCAAAATATTTCCACCTACCCCTTTGTTCTAAATTTTCGACAAAAAAATTATAGAAAATGCTAAAAATTTGTATAGAGGGGTTTTTTGGGCCGAAAAATCGACTGGCACAATCAGTTTTGTGATAAAATCATTATTTCGCATTCAAATAGAGTCATGAAATTTTCGAAAATCCACTTTTCAAAACAAAAAATACTCATAACTCGACTACTAGGAAAGATAGAACGTTCTAGTTTTCACCAATCGATAGAGGGGACAATTTTACATATTTAAGCGAATTTTGAGTCCATATATCCAAGGATTAAGGAAGTTAGAAAAAATTAATTTGTATCGCAAAATATTATATTATATTTCCCTTTGTTCTAAATTTTCGACCTAAAAATTATAAAAAATGCTAAAAATTCGTAAAGAGGGGTTTTTTAGGCCGAAAAATCGACTGGCACAATCAGTTTTGTGATAAAATCATTATTTCGCCTTCAAATAGAGTCATGAAATTTTCGAAAATCCACTTTTCAAAACAAAAAATACTCATAACTCGACTAATAGGAAAGATAGAACGTTCTAGTCTTCACCAATCGATAGAGGGGACAATTTTACATATTTCAGTGAATTTTGAATCCAAATTTCCGAGGATTAAGGAAGTTAGAAAAAATCAATTTGTATCGCAAAATATTTCCATACCTACCCCTTTGTTCTAAATTTTCGACAAAAAAATTATAAAAAATGCTAAAAATTCGTAAAGAGGGGTTTCTTGGGCCGAAAAATCGATTGGCACAATCAGTTTTGTGATAAAATCATTATTTCGCCTTCAAATAGAGTCATGAAATTTTCGAAAATCCACTTTTCAAAACAAAAAATACTCCTAACTCGACTAATAGGAAAGATAGAACGTTCTAGTCTTCACCAATCGATAGAGGGGATAATTTTGCATATTTTAGTGAATTTTGAGTCCATATTCCCGAGGATTAAGGAAGTTAGAAAAAATCAATTTGTATCACAAAATATTTCCATTTGTTCTAAATTTTCGACAAAAAAATTATAAAAAATGCTAAAAATTCGTAAAGAGGGGTTTCCTGGGCCGAAAAATCGACTGGCACAATCAGTTTTGTGATAAAATCATTATTTCGCCTTCAAATAGAGTCATGAAATTTTCGAAAATCCACTTTTCAAAACAAAAAATACTCCTAACTCGACTAATAGGAAAGATAGAACGTTCTAGTCTTCACCAATCGATAGAGGGGATAATTTTGCATATTTTAGTGAACTTTGAGTCCATATTTCCGAGGATTAAGGAAGTTAGAAAAAATCAATTTGTATCACAAAATATTTCCCTTTGTTCTAAATTTTCGACAAAAAAATTATAAAAAATGCTAAAAATTTGTAAAGAGGGGTTTCCTGGGCCGAAAAATCGACTGGCACAATCAGTTTTGTGATAAAATCATTATTTCGCCTTCAAATAGAGTCATGAAATTTTCGAAAATCCACTTTTCAAAACAAAAAATACTCATAACTCGACTAATAGGAAAGATAGAACGTTCTAGTCTTCACCAATCGATAGAGGGGACAATTTTACATATTTTAGTGAATTTTGAGTTCATATTTCCAAGGATTAAGGAAGTTAGAAAAAATTAATTTGTATCGCAAAATATTTCCACCTACCCCTTTGTTCTAAATTTTCGACAAAAAAATTATAGAAAATGCTAAAAATTCGTATAGAGGGGTTTTTTGGGCCGAAAAATCGACTGGCACAATCAGTTTTGTGATAAAATCATTATTTCGCATTCAAATAGAGTCATGAAATTTTCGAAAATCCACGTTTCAAAACAAAAAATACTCATAACTCGACAAATAGGAAAGATAGAACGTTCTAGTCTTCACCAATCGATAGAGGGGACAATTTTACATATTTTAGTGAATTTTGAGTCCATATTTCCAAGGATTAAGGAAGTTAGAAAAAATTAATTTGTATCGCAAAATATTTCCATACCTACCCCTTTGTTCTAAATTTTCGACCAAAAAATTATAAAAAATGCTAAAAATTCGTAAAGAGGAGTTTTTTGGGCCAAAAAATCGACTGGAACAATCAGTTTTGTGATAAAATCATTATTTCGCCTTTAAATAGAGTCATGAAATTTTCGAAAATCCACTTTTCAAAACAAAAAATACTCATAACTCGACAAATAGGAAAGATAGAACGTTCTAGTCTTCACCAATCGATAGAGGGGACAATTTTACATATTTTAGTGAATTTTGAGTCCATATTTCCAAGGATTAAGGAAGTTAGAAAAAAATAATTTGTATCGCAAAATATTTCCATACCTACCTCTCTGTTCTAAATTTTCGACAAAATAATTATAAAAAATGCTAAAAATTCGTAAAGAGGGGTTTTTGGGCCGAAAAATCGACTGGCACAATCAGTTTTGTGATAAAATCATTATTTCGCCTTCAAATAGAATCATGAAATTTTCGAAAATCCACTTTTCAAAACAAAAAATACTCATAACTCGACTAATAGGAAAGATAGAACGTTCTAGTCTTCACCAATCGATAGAGGGGATAATTTTACATATTTTAGTGAATTTTGAGTCGATATTTCCAAGGATTAAGGAAGTTAGAAAAAATTAATTTGTATAGCAAAATATTATATTATATTTCCCTTTGTTCTAAATTTTCGACCAAAAAATTATAAAAAATGCTAAAAATTCGTAAAGAGGGGTTTCTTGGGCCGAAAAATCGACTGGCACAATCAGTTTTGTGATAAAATCATTATTTCGCATTCAAATAGAGTCATGAAATTTTCGAAAATCCACTTTTCAAAACAAAAAATACTCATAACTCGACAAATAGGAAAGATAGAACGTTTTAGTCTTCACCAATCGATAGAGGGGACAATTTTACATATTTTAGTGAATTTTGAGTCCATATTTCCAAGGATTAAGGAAGTTAGAAAAAATTAATTTGTATCGCAAAATATTATATTATATTTCCCTTTGTTCTAAATTTTCGACCAAAAAATTATGAAAAATGCTAAAAATTCGTAAAGAGGGGTTTTTTGGGCCGAAAAATCGACTGGCACAATCAGTTTTGTGATAAAATCATTATTTCGCCTTCAAATAGAGTCATGAAATTTTCGAAAATCCACTTTTCAAAACAAAAAATACTCATAACTCGAATAATAGGAAAGATAGAACGTTCTAGTCTTCACCAATCGATAGAGGGGCCAATTTTACATATTTTAGTGAATTTTGAGTTCATATTTCCAAGGATTAAGGAAGTTAGAAAAAATCAATTTGTATCGCAAAATATTTCCATACCTACCCCTTTGTTCTAAATTTTCGACCAAAAAATTATGAAAAATGCTAAAAATTCGTAAAGAGGGGTTTTTTAGGCCGAAAAATCGACTGGCACAATCAGTTTTGTGATAAAATCATTATTTCGCCTTCAAATAGAGTCATGAAATTTTCGAAAATCCACTTTTCAAAACAAAAAATACTCATAACTCGACTAATAGGAAAGATAGAACGTTCTAGTCTTCACCAATCGATAGAGGGGACAATTTTACATATCCTAGTGAATTTTGAGTCCATATTTCCGAGGATTAAGGAAGTTAGAAAAAATCAATTTGTATCGCAAAATATTTCCATACCTACCCCTCTGTTCTAAATTTTCGACAAAAAAATTATAAAAAATGCTAAAAATTCGTAAAGAGGGGTTTCGTGGGCCGAAAAATCGACTGGCACAATCAGTTTTGTGATAAAATCATTATTTCGCGTTCAAATAGAGTCATGAAATTTTCGAAAATCCACTTTTCAAAACAAAAAATACTCATAACTCAACAAATAGGAAAGATAGAACGTTCTAGTCTTCACCAATCGATAGAGGGGACAATTTTACATATTTTAGTGAATTTTGAGTTCATATTTCCAAGGATTAAGGAAGTTAGAAAAAATTAATTTGTATCGCAAAATATTTCCACCTACCCCTTTGTTCTAAATTTTCGACAAAAAAATTATAGAAAATGCTAAAAATTTGTATAGAGGGGTTTTTTGGGCCGAAAAATCGACTGGCACAATCAGTTTTGTGATAAAATCATTATTTCGCATTCAAATAGAGTCATGAAATTTTCGAAAATCCACTTTTCAAAACAAAAAATACTCATAACTCGACTAATAGGAAAGATAGAACGTTCTAGTCTTCACCAATCGATAGAGGGGACAATTTTACATATTTGAGTGAATTTTGAGTTCATATTTCCAAGGATTAGGGAAGTTAGAAAAAATTAATTTGTATCGCAAAATATTTCCATACCTACCCCTTTGTTCTAAATTTTCGACCAAAAAATTATAAAAAATGCCAAAAATTCGTAAAGAGGAGTTTTTTGGGCCAAAAAATCGACTGGAACAATCAGTTTTGTGATAAAATCATTATTTCGCCTTTAAATAGAGTCATGAAATTTTCGAAAATCCACTTTTCAAAACAAAAAATACTCATAACTCGACTAATAGGAAAGATAGAACGTTCTAGTCTTCACCAATCGATAGAGGGGACAATTTTACATATTTTAGTGAATTTTGAGTCCATATTTCCAAGGATTAAGGAAGTTAGAAAAAATTAATTTGTATCGCAAAATATTTCCATACCTACCTCTCTGTTCTAAATTTTCGACAAAATAATTATAAAAAATGCTAAAAATTCGTAAAGAGGGGTTTTCTGGGCCGAAAAATCGACTGGCACAATCAGTTTTGTGATAAAATCATTATTTCGCCTTCAAATAGAGTCATGACATTTTCGAAAATCCACTTTTCAAAACAAAAAATACTCATAACTCGATTAATAGGAAAGATAGAACGTTCTAGTCTTCACCAATCGATAGAGGGGATAATTTTACATATTTGAGTGAATTTTGAGTCGATATTTCCAAGGATTAAGGAAGTTAAAAAAATTAATTTGTATCGCAAAATATTATATTATATTTCCCTTTGTTCTAAATTTTCGACCAAAAAATCATAAAAAATGCTAAAAATTCGTAAAGAGGGGTTTTTTAGGCCGAAAAATCGACTGGCACAATCAGTTTTGTGATAAAATCATTATTTCGCCTTCAACTAGAGTCATGAAATTTTCGAAAATCCACTTTTCAAAACAAAAAATACTCATAACTCGACTAATAGGAAAGATAGAACGTTCTAGTCTTCACCAATCGATAGAGGGGACAATTTTACATATATCAGTGAATTTTGAGTCCATATTTCCGAGGATTAAGGAAGTTAGAAAAAATCAATTTGTATCGCAAAATATTTCCATACCTACCCCTTTGTTCTAAATTTTCGACAAAAAAATTATAAAAAATGCTAAAAATTCGTAAAGAGGGGTTTCTTGGGCCGAAAAATCGATTGGCACAATCAGTTTTGTGATAAAATCATTATTTCGCCTTCAAATAGAGTCATGAAATTTTCGAAAATCCACTTTTCAAAACAAAAAATACTCATAACTCGACTAATAGGAAAGATAGAACGTTCTAGTCTTCACCAATCGATAGAGGGGACAATTTTACATATTTTAGTGAATTTTGAGTCCATATTTCCAAGGATTAGGGAAGTTAGAAAAAATTAATTTGTATCGCAAAATATTTCCATACCTACCCCTTTGTTCTAAATTTTCGACCAAAAAATTATAAAAAATGCTAAAAATTCGTAAAGAGGAGTTTTTTGGGCCAAAAAATCGACTGGAACAATCAGTTTTGTGATAAAATCATTATTTCGCCTTCAAATAGAGTCATGAAATTTTCGAAAATCCACTTTTCAAAACAAAAAATACTCATAACTCGACTAATAGGAAAGATAGAACGTTCTAGTCTTCACCAATCGATAGAGGGGACAATTTTACATATATCAGTGAATTTTGAGTCCATATTTCCGAGGATTAAGGAAGTTAGAAAAAATCAATTTGTATCGCAAAATATTTCCATACCTACCCCTTTGTTCTAAATTTTCGACAAAAAAATTATAAAAAATGCTAAAAATTCGTAAAGAGGGGTTTCTTGGGCCGAAAAATCGATTGGCACAATCAGTTTTGTGATAAAATCATTATTTCGCCTTCAAATAGAGTCATGAAATTTTCGAAAATCCACTTTTCAAAACAAAAAATACTCATAACTCGACTAATAGGAAAGATAAAACGTTCTAGTCTTCACCAATCGATAGAGGGGATAATTTCACATATTTGAGTGAATTTTGAGTCGATATTTCCAAGGATTAAGGAAGTTAAAAAAATTAATTTGTATCGCAAAATATTATATTATATTTCCCTTTGTTCTAAATTTTCGACCAAAAAATCATAAAAAATGCTAAAAATTCGTAAAGAGGGGTTTTTTAGGCCGAAAAATCGACTGGCACAATCAGTTTTGTGATAAAATCATTATTTCGCCTTCAAATAGAGTCATGAAATTTTCGAAAATCCACTTTTCAAAACAAAAAATACTCATAACTCGACTAATAGGAAAGATAGAACGTTCTAGTCTTCACCAATCGATAGAGGGGACAATTTTACATATATCAGTGAATTTTGAGTCCATCTTTCCGAGGATTAAGGAAGTTAGAAAAAATCAATTTGTATCGCAAAATATTTCCATACCTACCCCTTTGTTCTAAATTTTCGACAAAAAAATTATAAAAAATGCTAAAAATTCGTAAAGAGGGGTTTCTTGGGCCGAAAAATCGATTGGCACAATCAGTTTTGTGATAAAATCATTATTTCGCCTTCAAATAGAGTCATGAAATTTTCGAAAATCCACTTTTCAAAACAAAAAATACTCATAACTCGACTAATAGGAAAGATAGAACGTTCTAGTCTTCACCAATCGATAGAGGGGACAATTTTACATATTTTAGTGAATTTTGAGTCCATATTTCCAAGGATTAGGGAAGTTAGAAAAAATTAATTTGTATCGCAAAATATTTCCATACCTACCCCTTTGTTCTAAATTTTCGACCAAAAAATTATAAAAAATGCTAAAAATTCGTAAAGAGGAGTTTTTTGGGCCAAAAAATCGACTGGAACAATCAGTTTTGTGATAAAATCATTATTTCGCCTTTGAATAGAGTCATGAAATTTTCGAAAATCCACTTTTCAAAACAAAAAATACTCATAACTCGACTAATAGGAAAGATAAAACGTTCTAGTCTTCACCAATCGATAGAGGGGACAATTTTACATATTTTAGTGAATTTTGAGTTCATATTTCCGAGGATTAAGGAAGTTAGAAAAAATCAATTTGTATCGCAAAATATTTCCATACCTACCCCTTTGTTCTAAATTTTCGACAAAAAAATTATAAAAAATGCTAAAAATTTGTAAAGAGGGGTTTTTTGGGCCGAAAAAACGACTGGCACAATCAGTTTTGTGATAAAATCATTATTTCGCGTTCAAATAGAGTCATGAAATTTTCGAAAATCCTTTTTTCAAAAAAAAATACTCATAACTCGACTAATAGGAAAGATAGAACGTTCTAGTCTTCACCAATCGATAGAGGGGACAATTTTACAAATTTGAGTGAATTTTGAGTCCATATTTCCAAGGATTAAGGGAGTTAGAAAAAATCAATTTGTATCGCAAAATATTTCCATACCTACCCCTCTGTTCTAAATTTTCGACAAAAAAATTATAAAAAATGCTAAAAATTCGTAAAGAGAGGTTTTTTGGGCCGAAACATCGACTGGCACAATCAGTTTTGTGATAAAATCATTATTTCGCCTTCAAATAGAGTCATGAAATTTTCGAAAATCCACTTTTCAAAACAAAAAATACTCATAACTCGACTAATAGGAAAGATAGAACGTTCTAGTCTTCACCAATCGATAGAGGGGACAATTTTACATATTTTAGTGAATTTTGAGTCCATATTTCCGAGGATTAAGGAAGTTAGAAAAAATCAATTTGTATCGCAAAATATTTCCATACCTACCCCTTTGTTCTAAATTTTCGACCAAAAAATTATAAAAAATGCTAAAAATTCGTAAAGAGGAGTTTTTTGGGCCAAAAAATCGACTGGAACAATCAGTTTTGTGATAAAATCATTATTTCGCCTTTAAATAGAGTCATGAAATTTTCGAAAATCCACTTTTCAAAACAAAAAATACTCATAACTCGACTAATAGGAAAGATAGAACGTTCTAGTCTTCACCAATCGATAGAGGGGACAATTTTACATATTTTAGTGAATTTTGAGTCCATATTTCCAAGGATTAAGGAAGTTAGAAAAAATTAATTTGTATCGCAAAATATTATATTATATTTCCCTTTGTTCTAAATTTTCGACCAAAAAAATATAAAAAATGCTAAAAATTCGTAAAGAGGGGTTTTTTAGGCCGAAATCGACTGGCACAATCAGTTTTGTGATAAAATCATTATTTCGCATTCAAATAGAGTCATGAAATTTTCGAAAATCCACTTTTCAAAACAAAAAATACTCATAGCTCGACTAATAGGAAAGATAGAACGTTCTAGTCTTCACCAATCGATAGAGGGGACAATTTTACATATTTCAGTGAATTTTGAGTCCAAATTTCCGAGGATTAAGGAAGTTAGAAAAAATCAATTTGTATCGCAAAATATTTCCATACCTACCCCTCTGTTCTAAATTTTCGACAAAAAAATTATAAAAAAATGCTAAAAATTCGTAAAGAGGGGTTTTTTGGGCCGAAAAATCGACTGGCACAATCAGTTTTGTGATAAAATCATTATTTCGCCTTCAAATAGAGTCATGAAATTTTCGAAAATCCACTTTTCAAAACAAAAAATACTCATAACTCGACTAATAGGATAGATAGAACGTTCTAGTCTTCACCAATCGATAGAGGGGATAATTTTGCAAATTTTAGTGAATTTTGAGGCCATATTTCCAAGGACTAAGGAAGTTAGAAAAAATTAATTTGTATCGCAAAATATTTCCATACCTACCCCTTTGTTCTAAATTTTCGACCAAAAAATTATAAAAAATGCTAAAAATTCGTAAAGAGGGTTTTTTTGGGCCGAAAAATCGACTGGCACAATATTATATTTCCCTTTGTTCTAAATTTTCGACCAAAAAATTATGAAAAATGCTAAAAATTCGTAAAGAGGGGTTTTTTGGGCCGAAAAATCGACTGGCACAATCAGTTTTGTGATAAAATCATTATTTCGCCTTCAAATAGAGTCATGAAATTTTCGAAAATCCACTTTTCAAAACAAAAAATACTCATAACTCGACTAATAGGAAAGATAGAACGTTCTAGTCTTCACCAATCGATAGAGGGGACAATTTTACATATATCAGTGAATTTTGAGTCCATATTTCCGAGGATTAAGGAAGTTAGCAAAAATCAATTTGTATCGCAAAATATTTCCATACCTACCCCTCTGTTCTAAATTTTCGACAAAAAAATTATAAAAAATGCTAAAAATTCGTAAAGAGGGGTTTCGTGGGCCGAAAAATCGACTGGCACAATCAGTTTTGTGATAAAATCATTATTTCGCGTTCAAATAGAGTCATGAAATTTTCGAAAATCCACTTTTCAAAACAAAAAATACTCATAACTCAACAAATAGGAAAGATAGAACGTTCTAGTCTTCACCAATCGATAGAGGGGACAATTTTACATATTTTAGTGAATTTTGAGTTCATATTTCCAAGGATTAAGGAAGTTAGAAAAAATTAATTTGTATCGCAAAATATTTCCATACCTACCTCTCTGTTCTAAATTTTCGACAAAATAATTATAAAAAATGCTAAAAATTCGTAAAGAGGGGTTTTTTGGGCCGAAAAATCGACTGGCACAATCAGTTTTGTGATAAAATCATTATTTCGCCTTCAAATAGAGTCATGACATTTTCGAAAATCCACTTTTCAAAACAAAAAATACTCATAACTCGACTAATAGGAAAGATAAAACGTTCTAGTCTTCACCAATCGATAGAGGGGATAATTTTACATATTTGAGTGAATTTTGAGTCGATATTTCCAAGGATTAAGGAAGTTAAAAAAATTAATTTGTATCGCAAAATATTATATTATATTTCCCTTTGTTCTAAATTTTCGACCAAAAAATCATAAAAAATGCTAAAAATTCGTAAAGAGGGGTTTTTTAGGCCGAAAAATCGACTGGCACAATCAGTTTTGTGATAAAATCATTATTTCGCCTTCAAATAGAGTCATGAAATTTTCGAAAATCCACTTTTCAAAACAAAAAATACTCATAACTCGACTAATAGGAAAGATAGAACGTTCTAGTCTTCACCAATCGATAGAGGGGACAATTTTACATATATCAGTGAATTTTGAGTCCATATTTCCGAGGATTAAGGAAGTTAGAAAAAATCAATTTGTATCGCAAAATATTTCCATACCTACCCCTTTGTTCTAAATTTTCGACAAAAAAATTATAAAAAATGCTAAAAATTCGTAAAGAGGGGTTTCTTGGGCCGAAAAATCGATTGGCACAATCAGTTTTGTGATAAAATCATTATTTCGCCTTCAAATAGAGTCATGAAATTTTCGAAAATCCACTTTTCAAAACAAAAAATACTCATAACTCGACTAATAGGAAAGATAGAACGTTCTAGTCTTCACCAATCGATAGAGGGGATAATTTTACATATTTGAGTGAATTTTGAGTCGATATTTCCAAGGATTAAGGAAGTTAAAAAAATTAATTTGTATCGCAAAATATTATATTATATTTCCCTTTGTTCTAAATTTTCGACCAAAAAATCATAAAAAATGCTAAAAATTCGTAAAGAGGGGTTTTTTAGGCCGAAAAATCGACTGGCACAATCAGTTTTGTGATAAAATCATTATTTCGCCTTCAAATAGAGTCATGAAATTTTCGAAAATCCACTTTTCAAAACAAAAAATACTCATAACTCGACTAATAGGAAAGATAGAACGTTCTAGTCTTCACCAATCGATAGAGGGGACAATTTTACATATATCAGTGAATTTTGAGTCCATCTTTCCGAGGATTAAGGAAGTTAGAAAAAATCAATTTGTATCGCAAAATATTTCCATACCTACCCCTTTGTTCTAAATTTTCGACAAAAAAATTATAAAAAATGCTAAAAATTCGTAAAGAGGGGTTTCTTGGGCCGAAAAATCGATTGGCACAATCAGTTTTGTGATAAAATCATTATTTCGCCTTCAAATAGAGTCATGAAATTTTCGAAAATCCAGTTTTCAAAACAAAAAATACTCATAACTCGACTAATAGGAAAGATAGAACGTTCTAGTCTTCACCAATCGATAGAGGGGACAATTTTACATATTTTAGTGAATTTTGAGTCCATATTTCCAAGGATTAGGGAAGTTAGAAAAAATTAATTTGTATCGCAAAATATTTCCATACCTACCCCTTTGTTCTAAATTTTCGACCAAAAAATTATAAAAAATGCTAAAAATTCGTAAAGAGGAGTTTTTTGGGCCAAAAAATCGACTGGAACAATCAGTTTTGTGATAAAATCATTATTTCGCCTTTGAATAGAGTCATGAAATTTTCGAAAATCCACTTTTCAAAACAAAAAATACTCATAACTCGACTAATAGGAAAGATAGAACGTTCTAGTCTTCACCAATCGATAGAGGGGACAATTTTACATATTTTAGTGAATTTTGAGTTCATATTTCCGAGGATTAAGGAAGTTAGAAAAAATCAATTTGTATCGCAAAATATTTCCATACCTACCCCTTTGTTCTAAATTTTCGACAAAAAAATTATAAAAAATGCTAAAAATTTGTAAAGAGGGGTTTTTTGGGCCGAAAAATCGACTGGCACAATCAGTTTTGTGATAAAATCATTATTTCGCGTTCAAATAGAGTCATGAAATTTTCGAAAATCCTTTTTTCAAAAAAAAATACTCATAACTCGACTAATAGGAAAGATAGAACGTTCTAGTCTTCACCAATCGATAGAGGGGACAATTTTACAAATTTGAGTGAATTTTGAGTCCATATTTCCAAGGATTAAGGGAGTTAGAAAAAATCAATTTGTATCGCAAAATATTTCCATACCTACCCCTCTGTTCTAAATTTTCGACAAAAAAATTATAAAAAATGCTAAAAATTCGTAAAGAGAGGTTTTTTGGGCCGAAACATCGACTGGCACAATCAGTTTTGTGATAAAATCATTATTTCGCCTTCAAATAGAGTCATGAAATTTTCGAAAATCCACTTTTCAAAACAAAAAATACTCATAACTCGACTAATAGGAAAGATAGAACGTTCTAGTCTTCACCAATCGATAGAGGGGACAATTTTACATATTTTAGTGAATTTTGAGTCCATATTTCCGAGGATTAAGGAAGTTAGAAAAAATCAATTTGTATCGCAAAATATTTCCATACCTACCCCTTTGTTCTAAATTTTCGACCAAAAAATTATAAAAAATGCTAAAAATTCGTAAAGAGGAGTTTTTTGGGCCAAAAAATCGACTGGAACAATCCGTTTTGTGATAAAATCATTATTTCGCCTTTAAATAGAGTCATGAAATTTTCGAAAATCCACTTTTCAAAACAAAAAATACTCATAACTCGACTAATAGGAAAGATAGAACGTTCTAGTCTTCACCAATCGATAGAGGGGACAATTTTACATATTTTAGTGAATTTTGAGTCCATATTTCCAAGGATTAAGGAAGTTAGAAAAAATTAATTTGTATCGCAAAATATTTCCATACCTACCTCTCTGTTCTAAATTTTCGACAAAATAATTATAAAAAATGCTAAAAATTCGTAAAGAGGGGTTTTTTGGGCCGAAAAATCGACTGGCACAATATTATATTTCCCTTTGTTCTAAATTTTCGACCAAAAAATTATGAAAAATGCTAAAAATTCGTAAAGAGGGGTTTTTTGGGCCGAAAAATCGACTGGCACAATCAGTTTTGTGATAAAATCATTATTTCGCCTTCAAATAGAGTCATGAAATTTTCGAAAATCCACTTTTCAAAACAAAAAATACTCATAACTCGACTAATAGGAAAGATAGAACGATCTAGTCTTCACCAATCGATAGAGGGGACAATTTTACATATTTTAGTGAATTTTGAGTCCATATTTCCGAGGATTAAGGAAGTTAGAAAAAATCAATTTGTATCGCAAAATATTTCCATACCTACCCCTTTGTTCTAAATTTTCGACCAAAAAATTATAAAAAATGCTAAAAATTCGTAAAGAGGAGTTTTTTGGGCCAAAAAATCGACTGGAACAATCAGTTTTGTGATAAAATCATTATTTCGCCTTTAAATAGAGTCATGAAATTTTCGAAAATCCACTTTTCAAAACAAAAAATACTCATAACTCGACTAATAGATAGAACGTTCTAGTCTTCACCAATCGATAGAGGGGACAATTTTACATATTTTAGTGAATTTTGAGTCCATATTTCCAAGGATTAAGGAAGTTAAAAAAATTAATTTGTATCGCAAAATATTATATTATATTTCCCTTTGTTCTAAATTTTCGACCAAAAAACTATAAAAAATGCTAAAAATTCGTTAAGAGGGGTTTTTTAGGCCGAAAAATCGACTGGCACAATCAGTTTTGTGATAAAATCATTATTTCGCCTTCAAATAGTCATGAAATTTTCGAAAATCCACTTTTCAAAACAAAAAATACTCATAACTCGACTAATAGGAAAGATAGAACGTTCTAGTCTTCACCAATCGATAGAGGGGACAATTTTACATATTTTAGTGAATTTTGAGTCCATATTTCCGAGGATTAAGGAAGTTAGAAAAAATCAATTTGTATCGCAAAATATTTCCATACCTACCCCTTTGTTCTAAATTTTCGACAAAAAATTATAAAAAATGCTAAAAATTCGTAAAGAGGGGTTTCTTGGGCCGAAAAATCGATTGGCACAATCAGTTTTGTGATAAAATCATTATTTCGCCTTCAAATAGAGTCATGAAATTTTCGAAAATCCACTTTTCAAAACAAAAAATACTCATAACTCGACTAATAGGAAAGATAGAACGTTCTAGTCTTCACCAATCGATAGAGGGGACAATTTTACAAATTTGAGTGAATTTTGAGTCCATATTTCCAAGGATTAAGGGAGTTAGAAAAAATCAATTTGTATCGCAAAATATTTCCATACCTACCCCTCTGTTCTAAATTTTCGACAAAAAAATTATAAAAAATGCTAAAAATTCGTAAAGAGAGGTTTTTTGGGCCGAAACATCGACTGGCACAATCAGTTTTGTGATAAAATCATTATTTCGCCTTCAAATAGAGTCATGAAATTTTCGAAAATCCACTTTTCAAAACAAAAAATACTCATAACTCGACTAATAGGAAAGATAGAACGTTCTAGTCTTCACCAATCGATAGAGGGGACAATTTTACATATTTTAGTGAATTTTGAGTCCATATTTCCGAGGATTAGGGAAGTTAGAAAAAATCAATTTGTATCGCAAAATATTTCCATACCTACCCCTTTGTTCTAAATTTTCGACCAAAAAATTATAAAAAATGCTAAAAATTCGTAAAGAGGAGTTTTTTGGGCCAAAAAATCGACTGGAACAATCAGTTTTGTGATAAAATCATTATTTCGCCTTTAAATAGAGTCATGAAATTTTCGAAAATCCACTTTTCAAAACAAAAAATACTCATAACTCGACTAATAGGAAAGATAGAACGTTCTAGTCTTCACCAATCGATAGAGGGGACAATTTTACATATTTTAGTGAATTTTGAGTCCATATTTCCAAGGATTAAGGAAGTTAGAAAAAATTAATTTGTATCGCAAAATATTTCCATACCTACCTCTCTGTTCTAAATTTTCGACAAAATAATTATAAAAAATGCTAAAAATTCGTAAAGAGGGGTTTTTTGGGCCGAAAAATCGACTGGCACAATATTATATTTCCCTTTGTTCTAAATTTTCGACCAAAAAATTATGAAAAATGCTAAAAATTCGTAAAGAGGGGTTTTTTGGGCCGAAAAATCGACTGGCACAATCAGTTTTGTGATAAAATCATTATTTCGCCTTCAAATAGAGTCATGAAATTTTCGAAAATCCACTTTTCAAAACAAAAAATACTCATAACTCGACTAATAGGAAAGATAGAACGTTTTAGTCTTCACCAATCGATAGAGGGGACAATTTTACATATTTTAGTGAATTTTGAGTCCATATTTCCGAGGATTAAGGAAGTTAGAAAAAATCAATTTGTATCGCAAAATATTTCCATACCTACCCCTTTGTTCTAAATTTTCGACCAAAAAATTATAAAAAATGCTAAAAATTCGTAAAGAGGAGTTTTTTGGGCCAAAAAATCGACTGGAACAATCAGTTTTGTGATAAAATCATTATTTCGCCTTTAAATAGAGTCATGAAATTTTCGAAAATCCACTTTTCAAAACAAAAAATACTCATAACTCGACTAATAGATAGAACGTTCTAGTCTTCACCAATCGATAGAGGGGACAATTTTACATATTTTAGTGAATTTTGAGTCCATATTTCCAAGGATTAAGGAAGTTAAAAAAATTAATTTGTATCGCAAAATATTATATTATATTTCCCTTTGTTCTAAATTTTCGACCAAAAAACTATAAAAAATGCTAAAAATTCGTTAAGAGGGGTTTTTTAGGCCGAAAAATCGACTGGCACAATCAGTTTTGTGATAAAATCATTATTTCGCCTTCAAATAGAGTCATGAAATTTTCGAAAATCCACTTTTCAAAACAAAAAATACTCATAACTCGACTAATAGGAAAGATAGAACGTTCTAGTCTTCACCAATCGATAGAGGGGACAATTTTACATATTTTAGTGAATTTTGAGTCCATATTTCCGAGGATTAAGGAAGTTAGAAAAAATCAATTTGTATCGCAAAATATTTCCATACCTACCCCTTTGTTCTAAATTTTCGACAAAAAATTATAAAAAATGCTAAAAATTCGTAAAGAGGGGTTTCTTGGGCCGAAAAATCGATTGGCACAATCAGTTTTGTGATAAAATCATTATTTCGCCTTCAAATAGAGTCATGAAATTTTCGAAAATCCACTTTTCAAAACAAAAAATACTCATAACTCGACTAATAGGAAAGATAGAACGTTCTAGTCTTCACCAATCGATAGAGGGGATAATTTTACATATTTTAGTGAATTTTGAGTCCATATTTCCAAGGATTAAGGAAGTTAGAAATAATTAATTTGTATCGCAAAATATTATATTATATTTCCCTTTGTTCTAAATTTTCGACCAAAAAATTATAAAAAATGCTAAAAATTCGTAAAAAGGAGTTTTTTGGGCCAAAAAATCGACTGGAACAATCAGTTTTGTGATAAAATCATTATTTCGCCTTTAAATAGAGTCATGAAATTTTCGAAAATCCACTTTTCAAAACAAAAAATACTCATAACTCGACTAATAGGAAAGATAGAACGTTCTAGTCTTCACCACTCGATAGAGGGGACAATTTTACATATTTAAGTGAATTTTGAGTCCATATTTCCAAGGATTAAGGGAGTTAGAAAAAATTAATTTGTATCGCAAAATATTATATTATATTTCCCTTTGTTCTAAATTTTCGACCAAAAAATTATGAAAAATGCTAAAAATTCGTAAAGAGGGGTTTTTTGGGCCGAAAAATCGACTGGCACAATCAGTTTTGTGATAAAATCATTATTTCGCCTTCAAATAGAGTCATGAAATTTTCGAAAATCCACTTTTCAAAACAAAAAATACTCATAACTCGACTAATAGGAAAGATAGAACGTTCTAGTCTTCACCAATCGATAGAGGGGACAATTTTACATATTTTAGTGAATTTTGAGTCCATATTTCCGAGGATTAAGGAAGTTAGAAAAAATCAATTTGTATCGCAAAATATTTCCATACCTACCCCTTTGTTCTAAATTTTCGACAAAAAATTATAAAAAATGCTAAAAATTCGTAAAGAGGGGTTTCTTGGGCCGAAAAATCGATTGGCACAATCAGTTTTGTGATAAAATCATTATTTCGCCTTCAAATAGAGTCATGAAATTTTCGAAAATCCACTTTTCAAAACAAAAAATACTCATAACTCGACTAATAGGAAAGATAGAACGTTCTAGTCTTCACCAATCGATAGAGGGGACAATTTTACATATTTTAGTGAATTTTGAGTCCATATTTCCAAGGATTAGGGAAGTTAGAAAAAATTAATTTGTATCGCAAAATATTTCCATACCTACCCCTTTGTTCTAAATTTTCGACCAAAAAATTATAAAAAATGCTAAAAATTCGTAAAGAGGAGTTTTTTGGGCCAAAAAATCGACTGGAACAATCAGTTTTGTGATAAAATCATTATTTCGCCTTTAAATAGAGTCATGAAATTTTCGAAAATCCACTTTTCAAAACAAAAAATACTCATAGCTCGACTAATAGGAAAGATAGAACGTTCTAGTCTTCACCAATCGATAGAGGGGACAATTTTACATATTTAAGTGAATTTTGAGTCCATATTTCCAAGGATTAAGGAAGTTAGAAAAAATTAATTTGTATCGCAAAATATTTCCATACCTACCTCTCTGTTCTAAATTTTCGACAAAATAATTATAAAAAATGCTAAAAATTCGTAAAGAGGGGTTTTTTGGGCCGAAAAATCGACTGGCACAATCAGTTTTGTGATAAAATCATTATTTCGCCTTCAAATAGAGTCATGACATTTTCGAAAATCCACTTTTCAAAACAAAAAATACTCATAACTCGACTAATAGGAAAGATAGAACGTTCTAGTCTTCACCAATCGATAGAGGGGACAATTATACATATATCAGTGAATTTTGTGTCCATATTTCCGAGGATTCAGGAAGTTAGAAAAACTCAATTTGTATCGCAAAATATTTCCATACCTACCCCTTTGTTCTAAATTTTCGACAAAAAAATTATAAAAAATGCTAAAAATTCGTAAAGAGGGGTTTTTTGGGCCGAAAAATCGACTGGCACAATCAGTTTTGTGATAAAATCATTATTTCGCCTTCAAATAGAGTCATGAAATTTTCGAAAATCCACTTTTCAAAACAAAAAATACTCATAACTCGACTAATAGGAAAGATAGAACGTTCTAGTCTTCACCAATCGATAGAGGGGACAATTATACATATATCAGTGAATTTTGAGTCCATCTTTCCGAGGATTAAGGAAGTTAGAAAAAATCAATTTGTATCGCAAAATATTTCCATACCTACCCCTTTGTTCTAAATTTTCGACCAAAAAATTATAAAAAATGCTAAAAATTCGTAAAGAGGAGTTTTTTGGGCCAAAAAATCGACTGGAACAATCAGTTTTGTGATAAAATCATTATTTCGCCTTTAAATAGAGTCATGAAATTTTCGAAAATCCACTTTTCAAAACAAAAAATACTCATAACTCGACTAATAGATAGAACGTTCTAGTCTTCACCAATCGATAGAGGGGACAATTTTACATATTTTAGTGAATTTTGAGTCCATATTTCCAAGGATTAAGGAAGTTAAAAAAATTAATTTGTATCGCAAAATATTATATTATATTTCCCTTTGTTCTAAATTTTCGACCAAAAAACTATAAAAAATGCTAAAAATTCGTTAAGAGGGGTTTTTTAGGCCGAAAAATCGACTGGCACAATCAGTTTTGTGATAAAATCATTATTTCGCCTTCAAATAGAGTCATGAAATTTTCGAAAATCCACTTTTCAAAACAAAAAATACTCATAACTCGACTAATAGGAAAGATAGAACGTTCTAGTCTTCACCAATCGATAGAGGGGACAATTTTACATATATCAGTGAATTTTGAGTCCATATTTCCGAGGATTAAGGAAGTTAGAAAAAATCAATTTGTATCGCAAAATATTTCCATACCTACCCCTTTGTTCTAAATTTTCGACAAAAAAATTATAAAAAATGCTAAAAATTCGTAAAGAGGGGTTTCTTTGGCCGAAAAATCGATTGGCACAATCAGTTTTGTGATAAAATCATTATTTCGCCTTCAAATAGAGTCATGAAATTTTCGAAAATCCACTTTTCAAAACAAAAAATACTCATAACTCGACTAATAGGAAAGATAGAACGTTCTAGTCTTCACCAATCGATAGAGGGGATAATTTTACATATTTTAGTGAATTTTGAGTCCATATTTCCAAGGATTAAGGAAGTTAGAAATAATTAATTTGTATCGCAAAATATTATATTATATTTCCCTTTGTTCTAAATTTTCGACCAAAAAATTATAAAAAATGCTAAAAATTCGTAAAGAGGAGTTTTTTGAGCCAAAAAATCGACTGGAACAATCAGTTTTGTGATAAAATCATTATTTCGCCTTTAAATAGAGTCATGAAATTTTCGAAAATCCACTTTTCAAAACAAATAATACTCATAACTCGACTAATAGGAAAGATAGAACGTTCTAGTCTTCACCAATCGATAGAGGGGTAAATTTTACATATTTTAGTGAATTTTGAGTCCATATTTCCAAGGATTAAGGAAGTTAGAAATAATTAATTTGTATCGCAAAATATTATATTATATTTCCCTTTGTTCTAAATTTTCGACAAAAAAATTATAAAAAATGCTAAAAATTCGTAAAGAGGGGTTTTTTGGGCCGAAAAATCGACTGGCACAATCAGTTTTGTGATAAAATCATTATTTCGCCTTCAAATAGAGTCATGAAATTTTCGAAAATCCACTTTTCAAAACAAAAAATACTCATAACTCGACTAATAGGAAAGATAGAACGTTCTAGTCTTCACCAATCGATAGAGGGGACAATTTTACATATATCAGTGAATTTTGAGTCCATCTTCCCGAGGATTAAGGAAGTTAGAAAAAATCAATTTGTATCGCAAAATATTTCCATACCTACCCCTTTGTTCTAAATTTTCGACCAAAAAATTATAAAAAATGCTAAAAATTCGTAAAGAGGAGTTTTTTGGGCCGAAAAATCGACTGGCACAATCAGTTTTGTGATAAAATCATTATTTCGCCTTCAAATAGAGTCATGAAATTTTCGAAAATCCACTTTTCAAAACAAAAAATACTCATAACTCGACTAATAGGAAAGATAGAACGTTCTAGTCTTCACCAATCGATAGGGGGGACAATTTTACATATATCAGTGAATTTTGAGTCCATATTTCCGAGGATTAAGGAAGTTAGCAGAAATCAATTTGTATCGCAAAATATTTCCATACCTACCCCTCTGTTCTAAATTTTCGACAAAAAAATTATAAAAAATGCTAAAAATTCGTAAAGAGGGGTTTCGTGGGCCGAAAAATCGACTGGCACAATCAGTTTTGTGATAAAATCATTATTTCGCGTTCAAATAGAGTCATGAAATTTTCGAAAATCCACTTTTCAAAACAAAAAATACTCATAACTCAACAAATAGGAAAGATAGAACGTTCTAGTCTTCACCAATCGATAGAGGGGACAATTTTACATATTTTAGTGAATTTTGAGTTCATATTTCCAAGGATTAAGGAAG
Source organism: Lochmaea crataegi (assembly GCA_947563755.1). Classification (NCBI taxonomy): domain Eukaryota; kingdom Metazoa; phylum Arthropoda; class Insecta; order Coleoptera; family Chrysomelidae; genus Lochmaea; species Lochmaea crataegi. The sequence goes on along the minus strand of OX387424.1, from coordinate 49,767,409 downwards.
TTAGAAAAAATTAATTTGTATCGCAAAATATTTCCACCTACCCCTTTGTTCTAAATTTTCGACAAAAAAATATAGAAAATGCTAAAAATTTGTATAGAGGGGTTTTTTGGGCCGAAAAATCGACTGGCACAATCAGTTTTGTGATAAAATCATTATTTCGCATTCAAATAGAGTCATGAAATTTTCGAAAATCCACTTTTCAAAACAAAAAATACTCATAACTCGACTAATAGGAAAGATAGAACGTTCTAGTCTTCACCAATCGATAGAGGGGACAATTTTACATATTTTAGTGAATTTTGAGTCCATATTTCCAAGGATTAAGGAAGTTAGAAAAAATTAATTTGTATCGCAAAATATTTCCATACCTACATCTCTGTTCTAAATTTTCGACAAAATAATTATAAAAAATGCTAAAAATTCGTAAAGAGGGGTTTTTTGGGCCGAAAAATCGACTGGCACAATCAGTTTTGTGATAAAATCATTATTTCGCCTTCAAATAGAGTCATGACATTTTCGAAAATCCACTTTTCAAAACAAAAAATACTCATAACTCGACTAATAGGAAGATAGAACGTTCTAGTCTTCACCAATCGATAGAGGGGATAATTTTACATATTTGAGTGAATTTGAGTCGATATTTCCAAGGATTAAGGAAGTTAAAAAAATTAATTTGTATCGCAAAATATTATATTATATTTCCCTTTGTTCTAAATTTTCGACCAAAAAATCATAAAAAATGCTAAAAATTTGTAAAGAGGGGTTTTTTAGGCCGAAAATCGACTGGCACAATCAGTTTTGTGATAAAATCATTATTTCGCCTTCAAATAGAGTCATGAAATTTTCGAAAATCCACTTTTCAAAACAAAAAATACTCATAACTCGACTAATAGGAAAGATAGAACGTTCTAGTCTTCACCAATCGATAGAGGGGACAATTTTACATATATCAGTGAATTTTGAGTCCATATTTCCGAGGATTAAGGAAGTTAGAAAAAATCAATTTGTATCGCAAAATATTTCCATACCTACCCCTTTGTTCTAAATTTTCGACAAAAAATTATAAAAAATGCTAAAAATTCGTAAAGAGGGGTTTCTTGGGCCGAAAAATCGATTGGCACAATCAGTTTTGTGATAAAATCATTATTTCGCCTTCAAATAGAGTCATGAAATTTTCGAAAATCCACTTTTCAAAACAAAAAATACTCATAACTCGACTAATAGGAAAGATAGAACGTTCTAGTCTTCACCAATCGATAGAGGGGACAATTTTACATATTTTAGTGAATTTTGAGTCCATATTTCCAAGGATTAGGGAAGTTAGAAAAAATTAATTTGTATCGCAAAATATTTCCATACCTACCCCTTTGTTCTAAATTTTCGACCAAAAAATTATAAAAAATGCTAAAAATTCGTAAAGAGGAGTTTTTTGGGCCAAAAAATCGACTGGAACAATCAGTTTTGTGATAAAATCATTATTTCGCCTTCAAATAGAGTCATGAAATTTTCGAAAATCCACTTTTCAAAAAAAAAATACTCATAACTCGACTAATAGGAAAGATAGAACGTTCTAGTCTTCACCAATCGATAGAGGGGACAATTTTACATATATCAATGAATTTTGAGTCCATATTTCCGAGGATTAAGGAAGTTAGAAAAAATCAATTTGTATCGCAAAATATTTCCATACCTACCCCTTTGTTCTAAATTTCCGACAAAAAAATTATAAAAAATGCTAAAAATTCGTAAAGAGGGGTTTCTTGGGCCGAAAAATCGATTGGCACAATCAGTTTTGTGATAAAATCATTATTTCGCCTTCAAATAGAGTCATGAAATTTTCGAAAATCCACTTTTCAAAACAAAAAATACTCATAACTCGACTAATAGGAAAGATAGAACGTTCTAGTCTTCACCAATCGATAGAGGGGATAATTTTACATATTTGAGTGAATTTTGAGTCGATATTTCCAAGGATTAAGGAAGTTAAAAAAATTAATTTGTATCGCAAAATATTATATTATATTTCCCTTTGTTCTAAATTTTCGACCAAAAAATCATAAAAAATGCTAAAAATTCGTAAAGAGGGGTTTTTTAGGCCGAAAAATCGACTGGCACAATCAGTTTTGTGATAAAATCATTATTTCGCCTTCAAATAGAGTCATGAAATTTTCGAAAATCCACTTTTCAAAACAAAAAATACTCATAACTCGACTAATAGGAAAGATAGAACGTTCTAGTCTTCACCAATCGATAGAGGGGACAATTTTACATATATCAGTGAATTTTGAGTCCATCTTTCCGAGGATTAAGGAAGTTAGAAAAAATCAATTTGTATCGCAAAATATTTCCATACCTACCCCTTTGTTCTAAATTTTCGACAAAAAATTATAAAAAATGCTAAAAATTCGTAAAGAGGGGTTTCTTGGGCCGAAAAATCGATTGGCACAATCAGTTTTGTGATAAAATCATTATTTCGCCTTCAAATAGAGTCATGAAATTTTCGAAAATCCAGTTTTCAAAACAAAAAATACTCATAACTCGACTAATAGGAAAGATAGAACGTTCTAGTCTTCACCAATCGATAGAGGGGACAATTTTACATATTTTAGTGAATTTTGAGTTCATATTTCCAAGGATTAAGGAAGTTAGAAAAAATTAATTTGTATCGCAAAATATTTCCACCTACCCCTTTGTTCTAAATTTTCGACAAAAAAAATATAGAAAATGCTAAAAATTTGTATAGAGGGGTTTTTTGGGCCGAAAAATCGACTGGCACAATCAGTTTTGTGATAAAATCATTATTTCGCATTCAAATAGAGTCATGAAATTTTCGAAAATCCACTTTTCAAAACAAAAAATACTCATAACTCGACTAATAGGAAAGATAGAACGTTCTAGTCTTCACCAATCGATAGAGGGGACAATTTTACATATTTGAATGAATTTTGAGTCCATATTTTCAAGGATTAGGGAAGTTAGAAAAAATTAATTTGTATCGCAAAATATTTCCATACCTACCCCTTTGTTCTAAATTTTCGACCAAAAAATTATAAAAAATGCTAAAAATTCGTAAAGAGGAGTTTTTTGGGCCAAAAAATCGACTGGAACAATCAGTTTTGTGATAAAATCATTATTTCGCCTTTAAATAGAGTCATGAAATTTTCGAAAATCCACTTTTCAAAACAAAAAATACTCATAACTCGACTAATAGGAAAGATAGAACGTTCTAGTCTTCACCAATCGATAGAGGGGACAATTTTACATATTTTAGTGAATTTTGAGTCCATATTTCCAAGGATTAAGGAAGTTAGAAAAAATTAATTTGTATCGCAAAATATTTCCATACCTACATCTCTGTTCTAAATTTTCGACAAAATAATTATAAAAAATGCTAAAAATTCGTAAAGAGGGGTTTTTTGGGCCGAAAAAATCGACTGGCACAATCAGTTTTGTGATAAAATCATTATTTCGCCTTCAAATAGAGTCATGACATTTTCGAAAATCCACTTTTCAAAACAAAAAATACTCATAACTCGACTAATAGGAAAGATAGAACGTTCTAGTCTTCACCAATCGATAGAGGGGACAATTTTACATATTTGAGTGAATTTTGAGTCGATATTTCCAAGGATTAAGGAAGTTAAAAAAATTAATTTGTATCTCAAAATATTATATTATATTTCCCTTTGTTCTAAATTTTCGACCAAAAAATCATAAAAAATGCTAAAAATTTGTAAAGAGGGGTTTTTTAGGCCGAAAAATCGACTGGCACAATCAGTTTTGTGATAAAATCATTATTTCGCCTTCAAATAGAGTCATGAAATTTTCGAAAATCCACTTTTCAAAACAAAAAATACTCATAACTCGACTAATAGGAAAGATAGAACGTTCTAGTCTTCACCAATCGATAGAGGGGACAATTTTACATATATCAGTGAATTTTGAGTCCATATTTCCGAGGATTAAGGAAGTTAGAAAAAATCAATTTGTATCGCAAAATATTTCCATACCTACCCCTTTGTTCTAAATTTTCGACAAAAAAAATATAGAAAATGCTAAAAATTCGTAAAGAGGGGTTTCGTGGGCCGAAAAATCGACTGGCACAATCAGTTTTGTGATAAAATCATTATTTCGCGTTCAAATAGAGTCATGAAATTTTCGAAAATCCACTTTTCAAAACAAAAAATACTCATAACTCAACAAATAGGAAAGATAGAACGTTCTAGTCTTCACCAATCGATAGAGGGGACAATTTTACATATTTTAGTGAATTTTGAGTTCATATTTCCAAGGATTAAGGAAGTTAGAAAAAATTAATTTGTATCGCAAAATATTTCCACCTACCCCTTTGTTCTAAATTTTCGACAAAAAAAATATAGAAAATGCTAAAAATTTGTATAGAGGGGTTTTTTGGGCCGAAAAATCGACTGGCACAATCAGTTTTGTGATAAAATCATTATTTCGCATTCAAATAGAGTCATGAAATTTTCGAAAATCCACTTTTCAAAACAAAAAATACTCATAACTCGACTAATAGGAAAGATAGAACGTTCTAGTCTTCACCAATCGATAGAGGGGACAATTTTACATATTTGAATGAATTTTGAGTCCATATTTTCAAGGATTAGGGAAGTTAGAAAAAATTAATTTGTATCGCAAAATATTTCCATACCTACCCCTTTGTTCTAAATTTTCGACCAAAAAATTATAAAAAATGCTAAAAATTCGTAAAGAGGAGTTTTTTGGGCCAAAAAATCGACTGGAACAATCAGTTTTGTGATAAAATCATTATTTCGCCTTTAAATAGAGTCATGAAATTTTCGAAAATCCACTTTTCAAACAAAAAATACTCATAACTCGACTAATAGGAAAGATAGAACGTTCTAGTCTTCACCAATCGATAGAGGGGACAATTTTACATATTTTAGTGAATTTTGAGTCCATATTTCCAAGGATTAAGGAAGTTAGAAAAAATTAATTTGTATCGCAAAATATTTCCATACCTACATCTCTGTTCTAAATTTTCGACAAAATAATTATGAAAAATGCTAAAAATTCGTAAAGAGGGGTTTTTTGGGCCGAAAAATCGACTGGCACAATCAGTTTTGTGATAAAATAATTATTTCGCCTTCAAATAGAGTCATGACATTTTCGAAAATCCACTTTTCAAAACAAAAAATACTCATAACTCGACTAATAGGAAAGATAGAACGTTCTAGTCTTCACCAATCGATAGAGGGGATAATTTTACATATTTGAGTGAATTTTGAGTCGATATTTCCAAGGATTAAGGAAGTTAAAAAAATTAATTTGTATCGCAAAATATTATATTATATTTCCCTTTGTTCTAAATTTTCGACCAAAAAATCATAAAAAATGCTAAAAATTTGTAAAGAGGGGTTTTTTAGGCCGAAAAATCGACTGGCACAATCAGTTTTGTGATAAAATCATTATTTCGCCTTCAAATAGAGTCATGAAATTTTCGAAAATCCACTTTTCAAAACAAAAAATACTCATAACTCGACTAATAGGAAAGATAGAACGTTCTAGTCTTCACCAATCGATAGAGGGGACAATTTTACATATATCAGTGAATTTTGAGTCCATATTTCCGAGGATTAAGGAAGTTAGAAAAAATCAATTTGTATCGCAAAATATTTCCATACCTACCCCTTTGTTCTAAATTTTCGACAAAAAAATTATAAAAAATGCTAAAAATTCGTAAAGAGGGGTTTCTTGGGCCGAAAAATCGATTGGCACAATCAGTTTTGTGATAAAATCATTATTTCGCCTTCAAATAGAGTCATGAAATTTTCGAAAATCCACTTTTCAAAACAAAAAATACTCATAACTCGACTAATAGGAAAGATAGAACGTTCTAGTCTTCACCAATCGATAGAGGGGACAATTTTACATATTTTAGTGAATTTTGAGTCCATATTTCCAAGGATTAGGGAAGTTAGAAAAAATTAATTTGTATCGCAAAATATTTCCATACCTACCCCTTTGTTCTAAATTTTCGACCAAAAAATTATAAAAAATGCTAAAAATTCGTAAAGAGGAGTTTTTTGGGCCAAAAAATCGACTGGAACAATCAGTTTTGTGATAAAATCATTATTTCGCCTTCAAATAGAGTCATGAAATTTTCGAAAATCCACTTTTCAAAAAAAAAATACTCATAACTCGACTAATAGGAAAGATAGAACGTTCTAGTCTTCACCAATCGATAGAGGGGACAATTTTACATATATCAATGAATTTTGAGTCCATATTTCCGAGGATTAAGGAAGTTAGAAAAAATCAATTTGTATCGCAAAATATTTCCATACCTACCCCTTTGTTCTAAATTTCCGACAAAAAAATTATAAAAAATGCTAAAAATTCGTAAAGAGGGGTTTCTTGGGCCGAAAAATCGATTGGCACAATCAGTTTTGTGATAAAATCATTATTTCGCCTTCAAATAGAGTCATGAAATTTTCGAAAATCCACTTTTTAAAACAAAAAATACTCATAACTCGACTAATAGGAAAGATAGAACGTTCTAGTCTTCACCAATCGATAGAGGGGATAATTTTACATATTTGAGTGAATTTTGAGTCGATATTTCCAAGGATTAAGGAAGTTAAAAAAATTAATTTGTATCGCAAAATATTATATTATATTTCCCTTTGTTCTAAATTTTCGACCAAAAAATCATAAAAAATGCTAAAAATTCGTAAAGAGGGGTTTTTTAGGCCGAAAAATCGACTGGCACAATCAGTTTTGTGATAAAATCATTATTTCGCCTTCAAATAGAGTCATGAAATTTTCGAAAATCCACTTTTCAAAACAAAAAATACTCATAACTCGACTAATAGGAAAGATAGAACGTTCTAGTCTTCACCAATCGATAGAGGGGACAATTTTACATATATCAGTGAATTTTGAGTCCATCTTTCCGAGGATTAAGGAAGTTAGAAAAAATCAATTTGTATCGCAAAATATTTCCATACCTACCCCTTTGTTCTAAATTTTCGACAAAAAAATTATAAAAAATGCTAAAAATTCGTAAAGAGGGGTTTCTTGGGCCGAAAAATCGATTGGCACAATCAGTTTTGTGATAAAATCATTATTTCGCCTTCAAATAGAGTCATGAAATTTTCGAAATCCAGTTTTCAAAACAAAAAATACTCATAACTCGACTAATAGGAAAGATAGAACGTTCTAGTCTTCACCAATCGATAGAGGGGACAATTTTACATATTTTAGTGAATTTTGAGTCCATATTTCCAAGGATTAGGGAAGTTAGAAAAAATTAATTTGTATCGCAAAATATTTCCATACCTACCCCTTTGTTCTAAATTTTCGACCAAAAAATTATAAAAAATGCTAAAAATTCGTAAAGAGGAGTTTTTTGGGCCAAAAAATCGACTGGAACAATCAGTTTTGTGATAAAATCATTATTTCGCCTTTGAATAGAGTCATGAAATTTTCGAAAATCCACTTTTCAAAACAAAAAATACTCATAACTCGACTAATAGGAAAGATAGAACGTTCTAGTCTTCACCAATCGATAGAGGGGACAATTTTACATATTTTAGTGAATTTTGAGTTCATATTTCCGAGGATTAAGGAAGTTAGAAAAAATCAATTTGTATCGCAAAATATTTCCATACCTACCCCTTTGTTCTAAATTTTCGACAAAAAAATTATAAAAAATGCTAAAAATTTGTAAAGAGGGGTTTTTTGGGCCGAAAAATTGACTGGCACAATCAGTTTTGTGATAAAATCATTATTTCGCGTTCAAATAGAGTCATGAAATTTTCGAAAATCCTTTTTTCAAAAAAAAAATACTCATAACTCGACTAATAGGAAAGATAGAACGTTCTAGTCTTCACCAATCGATAGAGGGGACAATTTTACAAATTTGAGTGAATTTTGAGTCCATATTTCCAAGGATTAAGGGAGTTAGAAAAAATCAATTTGTATCGCAAAATATTTCCATACCTACCCCTCTGTTCTAAATTTTCGACAAAAAAATTATAAAAAATGCTAAAAATTCGTAAAGAGAGGTTTTTTGGGCCGAAACATCGACTGGCACAATCAGTTTTGTGATAAAATCATTATTTCGCCTTCAAATAGAGTCATGAAATTTTCGAAAATCCACTTTTCAAAACAAAAAATACTCATAACTCGACTAATAGGAAAGATAGAACGTTCTAGTCTTCACCAATCGATAGAGGGGACAATTTTACATATTTTAGTGAATTTTGAGTCCATATTTCCGAGGATTAAGGAAGTTAGAAAAAATCAATTTGTATCGCAAAATATTTCCATACCTACCCCTTTGTTCTAAATTTTCGACCAAAAAATTATAAAAAATGCTAAAAATTCGTAAAGAGGAGTTTTTTGGGCCAAAAAATCGACTGGAACAATCAGTTTTGTGATAAAATCATTATTTCGCCTTTAAATAGAGTCATGAAATTTTCGAAAATCCACTTTTCAAAACAAAAAATACTCATAACTCGACTAATAGGAAAGATAGAACGTTCTAGTCTTCACCAATCGATAGAGGGGACAATTTTACATATTTTAGTGAATTTTGAGTCCATATTTCCAAGGATTAAGGAAGTTAGAAAAAATTAATTTGTATCGCAAAATATTTCCATACCTACCTCTCTGTTCTAAATTTTCGACAAAATAATTATAAAAAATGCTAAAAATTCGTAAAGAGGGGTTTTTTGGGCCGAAAAATCGACTGGCACAATATTATATTTCCCTTTGTTCTAAATTTTCGACCAAAAAATTATTAAAAATGCTAAAAATTCGTAAAGAGGGGTTTTTTGGGCCGAAAAATCGACTGGCACAATCAGTTTTGTGATAAAATCATTATTTCGCCTTCAAATAGAGTCATGAAATTTTCGAAAATCCACTTTTCAAAACAAAAAATACTCATAACTCGACTAATAGGAAAGATAGAACGTTCTAGTCTTCACCAATCGATAGAGGGGACAATTTTACATATTTTAGTGAATTTTGAGTCCATATTTCCGAGGATTAAGGAAGTTAGAAAAAATCAATTTGTATCGCAAAATATTTCCATACCTACCCCTTTGTTCTAAATTTTCGACCAAAAAATTATAAAAAATGCTAAAAATTCGTAAAGAGGAGTTTTTTGGGCCAAAAAATCGACTGGAACAATCAGTTTTGTGATAAAATCATTATTTCGCCTTTAAATAGAGTCATGAAATTTTCGAAAATCCACTTTTCAAAACAAAAAATACTCATAACTCGACTAATAGATAGAACGTTCTAGTCTTCACCAATCGATAGAGGGGACAATTTTACATATTTTAGTGAATTTTGAGTCCATATTTCCAAGGATTAAGGAAGTTAAAAAAATTAATTTGTATCGCAAAATATTATATTATATTTCCCTTTGTTCTAAATTTTCGACCAAAAAACTATAAAAAATGCTAAAAATTCGTTAAGAGGGGTTTTTTAGGCCGAAAAATCGACTGGCACAATCAGTTTTGTGATAAAATCATTATTTCGCCTTCAAATAGAGTCATGAAATTTTCGAAAATCCACTTTTCAAAACAAAAAATACTCATAACTCGACTAATAGGAAAGATAGAACGTTCTAGTCTTCACCAATCGATAGAGGGGACAATTTTACATATTTTAGTGAATTTTGAGTCCATATTTCCGAGGATTAAGGAAGTTAGAAAAAATCAATTTGTATCGCAAAATATTTCCATACCTACCCCTTTGTTCTAAATTTTCGACAAAAAATTATAAAAAATGCTAAAAATTCGTAAAGAGGGGTTTCTTGGGCCGAAAAATCGATTGGCACAATCAGTTTTGTGATAAAATCATTATTTCGCCTTTAAATAGAGTCATGAAATTTTCGAAAATCCACTTTTCAAAACAAAAAATACTCATAACTCGACTAATAGGAAAGATAGAACGTTCTAGTCTTCACCACTCGATAGAGGGGACAATTTTACATATTTAAGTGAATTTTGAGTCCATATTTCCAAGGATTAAGGGAGTTAGAAAAAATTAATTTGTATCGCAAAATATTATATTATATTTCCCTTTGTTCTAAATTTTCGACCAAAAAATTATGAAAAATGCTAAAAATTCGTAAAGAGGGGTTTTTTGGGCCGAAAAATCGACTGGCACAATCAGTTTTGTGATAAAATCATTATTTCGCCTTCAAATAGAGTCATGAAATTTTCGAAAATCCACTTTTCAAAACAAAAAATACTCATAACTCGACTAATAGGAAAGATAGAACGTTCTAGTCTTCACCAATCGATAGAGGGGACAATTTTACATATTTTAGTGAATTTTGAGTCCATATTTCCGAGGATTAAGGAAGTTAGAAAAAATCAATTTGTATCGCAAAATATTTCCATACCTACCCCTTTGTTCTAAATTTTCGACAAAAAATTATAAAAAATGCTAAAAATTCGTAAAGAGGGGTTTCTTGGGCCGAAAAATCGATTGGCACAATCAGTTTTGTGATAAAATCATTATTTCGCCTTCAAATAGAGTCATGAAATTTTCGAAAATCCACTTTTCAAAACAAAAAATACTCATAACTCGACTAATAGGAAAGATAGAACGTTCTAGTCTTCACCAATCGATAGAGGGGACAATTTTACATATTCTAGTGAATTTTGAGTCCATATTTCCAAGGATTAGGGAAGTTAGAAAAAATTAATTTGTATCGCAAAATATTTCCATACCTACCCCTTTGTTCTAAATTTTCGACCAAAAAATTATAAAAAATGCTAAAAATTCGTAAAGAGGAGTTTTTTGGGCCAAAAAATCGACTGGAACAATCAGTTTTGTGATAAAATCATTATTTCGCCTTTAAATAGAGTCATGAAATTTTCGAAAATCCACTTTTCAAAACAAAAAATACTCATAGCTCGACTAATAGGAAAGATAGAACGTTCTGGTCTTCACCAATCGATAGAGGGGACAATTTTACATATTTAAGTGAATTTTGAGTCCATATTTCCAAGGATTAAGGAAGTTAGAAAAAATTAATTTGTATCGCAAAATATTTCCATACCTACCTCTCTGTTCTAAATTTTCGACAAAATAATTATAAAAAATGCTAAAAATTCGTAAAGAGGGGGTTTTTGGGCCGAAAAATCGACTGGCACAATCAGTTTTGTGATAAAATCATTATTTCGCCTTCAAATAGAGTCATGACATTTTCGAAAATCCACTTTTCAAAAAAAAAATACTCATAACTCGACTAATAGGAAAGATAGAACGTTCTAGTCTTCACCAATCGATAGAGGGGACAATTATACATATATCAGTGAATTTTGTGTCCATATTTCCGAGGATTCAGGAAGTTAGAAAAACTCAATTTGTATCGCAAAATATTTCCATACCTACCCCTTTGTTCTAAATTTTCGACAAAAAAATTATAAAAAATGCTAAAAATTCGTAAAGAGGGGTTTTTTGGGCCGAAAAATCGACTGGCACAATCAGTTTTGTGATAAAATCATTATTTCGCCTTCAAATAGAGTCATGAAATTTTCGAAAATCCACTTTTCAAAACAAAAAATACTCATAACTCGACTAATAGGAAAGATAGAACGTTCTAGTCTTCACCAATCGATAGAGGGGACAATTTTACATATATCAGTGAATTTTGAGTCCATATTTCCGAGGATTAAGGAAGTTAGAAAAAATCAATTTGTATCGCAAAATATTTCCATACCTACCCCTTTGTTCTAAATTTTCGACAAAAAAATTATAAAAAATGCTAAAAATTCGTAAAGAGGGGTTTCTTTGGCCGAAAAATCGATTGGCACAATCAGTTTTGTGATAAAATCATTATTTCGCCTTCAAATAGAGTCATGAAATTTTCGAAAATCCACTTTTCAAAACAAAAAATACTCATAACTCGACTAATAGGAAAGATAGAACGTTCTAGTCTTCACCAATCGATAGAGGGGATAATTTTACATATTTTAGTGAATTTTGAGTCCATATTTCCAAGGATTAAGGAAGTTAGAAATAATTAATTTGTATCGCAACATATTATATTATATTTCCCTTTGTTCTAAATTTTCGACCAAAAAATTATAAAAAATGCTAAAAATTCGTAAAGAGGAGTTTTTTGAGCCAAAAAATCGACTGGAACAATCAGTTTTGTGATAAAATCATTATTTCGCCTTTAAATAGAGTCATGAAATTTTCGAAAATCCACTTTTCAAAACAAATAATACTCATAACTCGACTAATAGGAAAGATAGAACGTTCTAGTCTTCACCAATCGATAGAGGGGATAATTTTACATATTTTAGTGAATTTTGAGTCCATATTTCCAAGGATTAAGGAAGTTAGAAATAATTAATTTGTATCGCAAAATATTATATTATATTTCCCTTTGTTCTAAATTTTCGACAAAAAAATTATAAAAAATGCTAAAAATTCGTAAAGAGGGGTTTTTTGGGCCGAAAAATCGACTGGCACAATCAGTTTTGTGATAAAATCATTATTTCGCCTTCAAATAGAGTCATGAAATTTTCGAAAATCCACTTTTCAAAACAAAAAATACTCATAACTCGACTAATAGGAAAGATAGAACGTTCTAGTCTTCACCAATCGATAGAGGGGACAATTTTACATATATCAGTGAATTTTAAGTCCATCTTCCCGAGGATTAAGGAAGTTAGAAAAAATCAATTTGTATCGCAAAATATTTCCATACCTACCCCTTTGTTCTAAATTTTCGACCAAAAAATTATAAAAAATGCTAAAAATTCGTAAAGAGGAGTTTTTTGGGCCGAAAAATCGACTGGCACAATCAGTTTTGTGATAAAATCATTATTTCGCCTTCAAATAGAGTCATGAAATTTTCGAAAATCCACTTTTCAAAACAAAAAATACTCATAACTCGACTAATAGGAAAGATAGAACGTTCTAGTCTTCACCAATCGATAGAGGGGACAATTTTACATATATCAGTGAATTTTGAGTCTATATTTCCGAGGATTAAGGAAGTTAGAAAAAATCAATTTGTATCGCAAAATATTTCCATACCTACCCCTTTGTTCTAAATTTTCGACAAAAAAATTATGAAAAATGCTAAAAATTCGTAGAGAGGGGTTTTTTGGGCCGAAAAATCGACTGGCACAATCAGTTTTGTGATAAAATCATTATTTCGCCTTCAAATAGAGTCATGAAATTTTCGAAAATCCACTTTTCAAAACAAAAAATACTCATAACTCGACTAATAGGAAAGATAGAACGTTCTAGTCTTCACCAATCGATAGAGGGGACAATTTTACATATTTTAGTGAATTTTGAGTCCATATTACCGAGGATTAAGGAAGTTAGAAAAAATCAATTTGTATCGCAAAATATTTCCATACCTACCCCTTTGTTCTAAATTTTCGACAAAAAATTATAAAAAATGCTAAAAATTCGTAAAGAGGGGTTTCTTGGGCCGAAAAATCGATTGGCACAATCAGTTTTGTGATAAAATCATTATTTCGCCTTCAAATAGAGTCATGAAATTTTCGAAAATCCACTTTTCAAAACAAAAAATACTCATAACTCGACTAATAGGAAAGATAGAACGTTCTAGTCTTCACCAATCGATAGAGGGGACAATTTTACATAATTTAGTGAATTTTGAGTCCATATTTCCAAGGATTAGGGAAGTTAGAAAAAATTAATTTGTATCGCAAAATATTTCCATACCTACCCCTTTGTTCTAAATTTTCGACCAAAAAACTATAAAAAATGCTAAAAATTCGTTAAGAGGGGTTTTTTAGGCCGAAAAATCGACTGGCACAATCAGTTTTGTGATAAAATCATTATTTCGCCTTCAAATAGAGTCATGAAATTTTCGAAAATCCACTTTTCAAAACAAAAAATACTCATAACTCGACTAATAGGAAAGATAGAACGTTCTAGTCTTCACCAATCGATAGAGGGGACAATTTTACATATATCAGTGAATTTTGAGTCCATATTTCCGAGGATTAAGGAAGTTAGAAAAAATCAATTTGTATCGCAAAATATTTCCATACCTACCCCTTTGTTCTAAATTTTCGACAAAAAAATTATAAAAAATGCTAAAAATTCGTAAAGAGGGGTTTCTTTGGCCGAAAAATCGATTGGCACAATCAGTTTTGTGATAAAATCATTATTTCGCCTTCAAATAGAGTCATGAAATTTTCGAAAATCCACTTTTCAAAACAAAAAATACTCATAACTCGACTAATAGGAAAGATAGAACGTTCTAGTCTTCACCAATCGATAGAGGGGATAATTTTACATATTTTAGTGAATTTTGAGTCCATATTTCCAAGGATTAAGGAAGTTAGAAATAATTAATTTGTATCGCAAAATATTATATTATATTTCCCTTTGTTCTAAATTTTCGACCAAAAAATTATAAAAAATGCTAAAAATTCGTAAAGAGGAGTTTTTTGGGCCAAAAAATCGACTGGAACAATCAGTTTTGTGATAAAATCATTATTTCGCCTTTAAATAGAGTCATGAAATTTTCGAAAATCCACTTTTCAAAACAAAAAATACTCATAACTCGACTAATAGGAAAGATAGAACGTTCTAGTCTTCACCAATCGATAGAGGGGACAATTTTACATATTTAAGTGAATTTTGAGTCCATATTTCCAAGGATTAAGGGAGTTAGAAAAAATTAATTTGTATCGCAAAATATTATATTATATTTCCCTTTGTTCTAAATTTTCGACCAAAAAATTATGAAAAATGCTAAAAATTCGTAAAGAGGGGTTTTTTGGGCCGAAAAATCGACTGGCACAATCAGTTTTGTGATAAAATCATTATTTCGCCTTCAAATAGAGTCATGAAATTTTCGAAAATCCACTTTTCAAAACAAAAAATACTCATAACTCGACTAATAGGAAAGATATAACGTTCTAGTCTTCACCAATCGATAGAGGGGACAATTTTACATATTTTAGTGAATTTTGAGTCCATATTTCCGAGGATTAAGGAAGTTAGAAAAAATCAATTTGTATCGCAAAATATTTCCATACCTACCCCTTTGTTCTAAATTTTCGACAAAAAATTATAAAAAATGCTAAAAATTCGTAAAGAGGGGTTTCTTGGGCCGAAAAATCGATTGGCACGATCAGTTTTGTGATAAAATCATTATTTCGCCTTCAAATAGAGTCATGAAATTTTCGAAAATCCACTTTTCAAAACAAAAAATACTCATAACTCGACTAATAGGAAAGATAGAACGTTCTAGTCTTCACCAATCGATAGAGGGGACAATTTTACATATTTTAGTGAATTTTGAGTCCATATTTCCAAGGATTAGGGAAGTTAGAAAAAATTAATTTGTATCGCAAAATATTTCCATACCTACCCCTTTGTTCTAAATTTTCGACCAAAAAATTATAAAAAATGCTAAAAATTCGTAAAGAGGAGTTTTTTGGGCCAAAAAATCGACTGGAACAATCAGTTTTGTGATAAAATCATTATTTCGCCTTTAAATAGAGTCATGAAATTTTCGAAAATCCACTTTTCAAAACAAAAAATACTCATAGCTCGACTAATAGGAAAGATAGAACGTTCTAGTCTTCACCAATCGATAGAGGGGACAATTTTACATATTTTAGTGAATTTTGAGTCCATATTTCCAAGGATTAAGGAAGTTAGAAAAAATTAATTTGTATCGCAAAATATTTCCATACCTACCTCTCTGTTCTAAATTTTCGACAAAATAATTATAAAAAATGCTAAAAATTCGTAAAGAGGGGTTTTTTGGGCCGAAAAATTGACTGGCACAATCAGTTTTGTGATAAAATCATTATTTCGCCTTCAAATAGAGTCATGACATTTTCGAAAATCCACTTTTCAAAACAAAAAATACTCATAACTCGACTAATAGGAAAGATAGAACGTTCTAGTCTTCACCAATCGATAGAGGGGACAATTATACATATATCAGTGAATTTTGTGTCCATATTTCCGAGGATTCAGGAAGTTAGAAAAACTCAATTTGTATCGCAAAATATTTCCATACCTACCCCTTTGTTCTAAATTTTCGACAAAAAAATTATAAAAAATGCTAAAAATTCGTAAAGAGGGGTTTTTTGGGCCGAAAAATCGACTGGCACAATCAGTTTTGTGATAAAATCATTATTTCGCCTTCAAATAGAGTCATGAAATTTTCGAAAATCCACTTTTCAAAACAAAAAATACTCATAACTCGACTAATAGGAAAGATAGAACGTTCTAGTCTTCACCAATCGATAGAGGGGACAATTTTACATATATCAGTGAATTTTGAGTCCACATTTCCGAGGATTAAGGAAGTTAGAAAAAATCAATTTGTATCGCAAAATATTTCCATACCTACCCCTTTGTTCTAAATTTTCGACAAAAAAATTATAAAAAATGCTAAAAATTCGTAAAGAGGGGTTTCTCTGGCCGAAAAATCGATTGGCACAATCAGTTTTGTGATGAAATCATTATTTCGCCTTCAAATAGAGTCATGAAATTTTCGAAAATCCACTTTTCAAAACAAAAAATACTCATAACTCGACTAATAGGAAAGATAGAACGTTCTAGTCTTCACCAATC
The DNA here is from genome assembly GCA_947563755.1 of Lochmaea crataegi. Lineage (NCBI taxonomy): Eukaryota > Metazoa > Arthropoda > Insecta > Coleoptera > Chrysomelidae > Lochmaea > Lochmaea crataegi. Next base: position 49,750,804 of record OX387424.1, on the reverse strand, counting down.
GATAGAGGGGACAATTTTACATATTTTAGTGAATTTTGAGTCCATATTTCCGAGGATTAAGAAAGTTAGAAAAAATCAATTTGTATCGCAAAATATTTCCATACCTACCCCTTTGTTCTAAATTTTCCACAAAAAAATTATAAAAAATGCTAAAAATTCGTAGAGAGGGGTTTCTTTGGCCGAAAAATCGATTGGCACAATCAGTTTTGTGATAAAATCATTATTTCGCCTTCAAATAGAGTCATGAAATTTTCGAAAATCCACTTTTCAAAACAAAAAATACTCATAACTCGACTAATAGGAAAGATAGAACGTTCTAGTCTTCACCAATCGATAGAGGGGATAATTTTACATATTTTAGTGAATTTTGAGTCCATATTTCCAAGGATTAAGGAAGTTAGAAATAATTAATTTGTATCGCAAAATATTATATTATGTTTCCCTTTGTTCTAAATTTTCGACCAAAAAATTATAAAAAATGCTAAAAATTTGTAAAGAGGAGTTTTTTGGGCCAAAAAATCGACTGGAACAATCAGTTTTGTGATAAAATCATTATTTCGCCTTTAAATAGAGTCATGAAATTTTCGAAAATCCACTTTTCAAAACAAAAAATACTCATAACTCGACTAATAGGAAAGATAGAACGTTCTAGTCTTCACCAATCGATAGAGGGGACAATTTTACATATTTAAGTGAATTTTGAGTCCATATTTCCAAGGATTAAGGGAGTTAGAAAAAATTAATTTGTATCGCAAAATATTATATTATATTTCCCTTTGTTCTAAATTTTCGACCAAAAAATTATGAAAAATGCTAAAAATTCGTAAAGAGGGATTTTTTGGGCCGAAAAATCGACTGGCACAATCAGTTTTGTGATAAAATCATTATTTCGCCTTCAAATAGAGTCATGAAATTTTCGAAAATCCACTTTTCAAAACAAAAAATACTCATAACTCGACTAATAGGAAAGATAGAACGTTCTAGTCTTCACCAATCGATAGAGGGGACAATTTTACATATTTTAGTGAATTTTGAGTCCATATTTCCGAGGATTAAGGAAGTTAGAAAAAATCAATTTGTATCGCAAAATATTTCCATACCTACCCCTTTGTTCTAAATTTTCGACAAAAAATTATAAAAAATGCTAAAAATTCGTAGAGAGGGGTTTCTTGGGCCGAAAAATCGATTGGCACAATCAGTTTTGTGATAAAATCATTATTTCGCCTTCAAATAGAGTCATGAAATTTTCGAAAATCCACTTTTCAAAACAAAAAATACTCATAACTCGACTAATAGGAAAGATAGAACGTTCTAGTCTTCACCAATCGATAGAGGGGACAATTTTACATATTTTAGTGAATTTTGAGTCCATATTTCCAAGGATTAGGGAAGTTAGAAAAAATTAATTTGTATCGCAAAATATTTCCATACCTACCCCTTTGTTCTAAATTTTCGACCAAAAAATTATAAAAAATGCTAAAAATTCGTAAAGAGGAGTTTTTTGGGCCAAAAAATCGACTGGAACAATCAGTTTTGTGATAAAATCATTATTTCGCCTTTAAATAGAGTCATGAAATTTTCGAAAATCCACTTTTCAAAACAAAAAATACTCATAGCTCGACTAATAGGAAAGATAGAACGTTCTAGTCTTCACCAATCGATAGAGGGGACAATTATACATATATCAGTGAATTTTGTGTCCATATTTCCGAGGATTCAGGAAGTTAGAAAAACTCAATTTGTATCGCAAAATATTTCCATACCTACCCCTTTGTTCTAAATTTTCGACAAAAAAATTATAAAAAATGCTAAAAATTCGTAAAGAGGGGTTTTTTGGGCCGAAAAATCGACTGGCACAATCAGTTTTGTGATAAAATCATTATTTCGCCTTCAAATAGAGTCATGAAATTTTCGAAAATCCACTTTTCAAAACAAAAAATACTCATAACTCGACTAATAGGAAAGATAGAACGTTCTAGTCTTCACCAATCGATAGAGGGGACAATTTTACATATATCAGTGAATTTTGAGTCCATATTTCCGAGGATTAAGGAAGTTAGAAAAAATCAATTTGTATCGCAAAATATTTCCATACCTACCCCTTTGTTCTAAATTTTCGACAAAAAAATTATAAAAAATGCTAAAAATTCGTAAAGAGGGGTTTTTTGGGCCGAAAAATCGACTGGCACAATCAGTTTTGTGATAAAATCATTATTTCGCCTTCAAATAGAGTCATGACATTTTCGAAAATCCACTTTTCAAAACAAAAAATACTCATAACTCGACTAATAGGAAAGATAGAACGTTCTAGTCTTCACCAATCGATAGAGGGGACAATTATACATATATCAGTGAATTTTGTGTCCATATTTCCGAGGATTCAGGAAGTTAGAAAAACTCAATTTGTATCGCAAAATATTTCCATACCTACCCCTTTGTTCTAAATTTTCGACAAAAAAATTATAAAAAATGCTAAAAATTCGTAAAGAGGGGTTTCTTGGGCCGAAAAATCGACTGGCACAATCAGTTTTGTGATAAAATCATTATTTCGCCTTCAAATAGAGTCATGATATTTTCGAAAATCCACTTTTCAAAACAAAAAATACTCATAACTCGACTAATAGGAAAGATAGAACGTTCTAGTCTTCACCAATCGATAGAGGGGACAATTTTACATATTTTAGTGAATTTTGAGTCCATATTTCCGAGGATTAAGAAAGTTAGAAAAAATCAATTTGTATCGCAAAATATTTCCATACCTACCCCTTTGTTCTAAATTTTCCACAAAAAAATTATAAAAAATGCTAAAAATTCGTAAAGAGGGGTTTCTTGGGCCGAAAAATTGACTGGCACAATCAGTTTTGTGATAAAATCATTATTTCGCCTTCAAATAGAGTCATGAAATTTTCGAAAATCCACTTTTCAAAACAAAAAATACTCATAACTCGACTAATAGGAAAGATAGAACGTTCTAGTCTTCACCAATCGATAGAGGGGACAATTTTACATATTTTAGTGAATTTTGAGTCCATATTTCCAAGGATTCAGGAAGTTAGAAAAACTCAATTTGTATCGCAAAATATTTCCATACCTACCCCTTTGTTCTAAATTTTCGACAAAAAAATTATAAAAAATGCTAAAAATTCGTAAAGAGGGGTTTCTTGGGCCGAAAAATCGACTGGCACAATCAGTTTTGTGATAAAATCATTATTTCGCCTTCAAATAGAGTCATGAAATTTTCGAAAATCCACTTTTCAAAACAAAAAATACTCATAACTCGACTAATAGGAAAGATAGAACGTTCTAGTCTTCACCAATCGATAGAGGGGACAATTTTACATATTTTAGTGAATTTTGAGTCCATATTTCCGAGGATTAAGAAAGTTAGAAAAAATCAATTTGTATCGCAAAATATTTCCATACCTACCCCTTTGTTCTAAATTTTCCACAAAAAAATTATAAAAAATGCTAAAAATTCGTAAAGAGGGGTTTCTTGGGCCGAAAAATTGACTGGCACAATCAGTTTTGTGATAAAATCATTATTTCGCCTTCAAATAGAGTCATGAAATTTTCGAAAATCCACTTTTCAAAACAAAAAATACTCATAACTCGACTAATAGGAAAGATAGAACGTTCTAGTCTTCACCAATCGATAGAGGGGACAATTTTACATATTTTAGTGAATTTTGAGTCCATATTTCCAAGGATTAAGGAAGTTAGAAAAAATTAATTTGTATCGCAAAATATTATATTATATTTCCCTTTGTTCTAAATTTTCGACCAAAAAAATATAAAAAATGCTAAAAATTCGCAAAGAGGGGTTTTTTAGACCGAAATCGACTGGCACAATCAGTTTTGTGATAAAATCATTATTTCGCATTCAAATAGAGTCATGAAATTTTCGAAAATCCACTTTTCAAAACAAAAAATACTCATAGCTCGACTAATAGGAAAGATAGAACGTTCTAGTTTTCACCAATCGATAGAGGGGACAATTTTACATATTTCAGTGAATTTTGAGTCCAAATTTCCGAGGATTAAGGAAGTTAGAAAAAATCAATTTGTATCGCAAAATATTTCCATACCTACCCCTTTGTTCTAAATTTTCGACCAAAAAATTATAAAAAATGCTAAAAATTCGTAAAGAGGAGTTTTTTGGGCCAAAAAATCGACTGGAACAATCAGTTTTGTGATAAAATCATTATTTCGCCTTTAAATAGAGTCATGAAATTTTCGAAAATCCACTTTTCAAAACAAAAAATACTCATAGCTCGACTAATAGGAAAGATAGAACGTTCTAGTCTTCACCAATCGATAGAGGGGACAATTTTACATATTTTAGTGAATTTTGAGTCCATATTTCCAAGGATTAAGGAAGTTAGAAAAAATTAATTTGTATCGCAAAATATTTCCATACCTACCTCTCTGTTCTAAATTTTCGACAAAATAATTATAAAAAATGCTAAAAATTCGTAAAGAGGGGTTTTTTGGGCCGAAAATTCGACTGGCACAATCAGTTTTGTGATAAAATCATTATTTCGCCTTCAAATAGAGTCATGACATTTTCGAAAATCCACTTTTCAAAACAAAAAATACTCATAACTCGACTAATAGGAAAGATAGAACGTTCTAGTCTTCACCAATCGATAGAGGGGACAATTATACATATATCAGTGAATTTTGTGTCCATATTTCTGAGGATTCAGGAAGTTAGAAAAACTCAATTTGTATCGCAAAATATTTCCATACCTACCCCTTTGTTCTAAATTTTCGACAAAAAAATTATAAAAAATGCTAAAAATTCGTAAAGAGGGGTTTTTTGGGCCGAAAAATCGACTGGCACAATCAGTTTTGTGATAAAATCATTATTTCGCCTTCAAATAGAGTCATGAAATTTTCGAAAATCCACTTTTCAAAACAAAAAATACTCATAACTCGACTAATAGGAAAGATAGAACGTTCTAGTCTTCACCAATCGATAGAGGGGACAATTTTACATATATCAGTGAATTTTGAGTCCATATTTCCGAGGATTAAGGAAGTTAGAAAAAATCAATTTGTATCGCAGAATATTTCCATACCTACCCCTTTGTTCTAAATTTTCGACAAAAAAAATATAAAAAATGCTAAAAATTCGTAAAGAGGGGTTTTTTGGGCCGAAAAATCGACTGGCACAATCAGTTTTGTGATAAAATCATTATTTCGCCTTCAAATAGAGTCATGACATTTTCGAAAATCCACTTTTCAAAACAAAAAATACTCATAACTCGACTAATAGGAAAGATAGAACGTTCTAGTCTTCACCAATCGATAGAGGGGACAATTATACATATATCAGTGAATTTTGTGTCCATATTTCCGAGGATTCAGGAAGTTAGAAAAACTCAATTTGTATCGCAAAATATTTCCATACCTACCCCTTTGTTCTAAATTTTCGACAAAAAAATTATAAAAAATGCTAAAAATTCGTAAAGAGGGGTTTCTTGGGCCGAAAAATCGACTGGCACAATCAGTTTTGTGATAAAATCATTATTTCGCCTTCAAATAGAGTCATGAAATTTTCGAAAATCCACTTTTCATAACTCGACTAATAGGAAAGATAGAACGTTCTAGTCTTCACCAATCGATAGAGGGGACAATTTTACATATTTTAGTGAATTTTGAGTCCATATTTCCGAGGATTAAGAAAGTTAGAAAAAATCAATTTGTATCGCAAAATATTTCCATACCTACCCCTTTGTTCTAAATTTTCCACAAAAAAATTATAAAAAATGCTAAAAATTCGTAAAGAGGGGTTTCTTGGGCCGAAAAATTGACTGGCACAATCAGTTTTGTGATAAAATCATTATTTCGCCTTCAAATAGAGTCATGAAATTTTCGAAAATCCACTTTTCAAAACAAAAAATACTCATAACTCGACTAATAAGAAAGATAGAACGTTCTAGTCTTCACCAATCGATAGAGGGGACAATTTTACATATTTTAGTGAATTTTGAGTCCATATTTCCAAGGATTAAGGAAGTTAGAAAAACTCAATTTGTATCGCAAAATATTTCCATACCTACCCCTTTGTTCTAAATTTTCGACAAAAAAAATATAAAAAATGCTAAAAATTCGTAAAGAGGGGTTTCTTGGGCCGAAAAATCGACTGGCACAATCAGTTTTGTGATAAAATCATTATTTCGCCTTCAAATAGAGTCATGAAATTTTCGAAAATCCACTTTTCAAAACAAAAAATACTCATAACTCGACTAATAGGAAAGATAGAACGTTCTAGTCTTCACCAATCGATAGAGGGGACAATTTTACATATTTTAGTGAATTTTGAGTCCATATTTCCGAGGATTAAGAAAGTTAGAAAAAATCAATTTGTATCGCAAAATATTTCCATACCTACCCCTTTGTTCTAAATTTTCCACAAAAAAATTATAAAAAATGCTAAAAATTCGTAAAGAGGGGTTTCTTGGGCCGAAAAATTGACTGGCACAATCAGTTTTGTGATAAAATCATTATTTCGCCTTCAAATAGAGTCATGAAATTTTCGAAAATCCACTTTTCAAAACAAAAAATACTCATAACTCGACTAATAGGAAAGATAGAACGTTCTAGTCTTCACCAATCGATAGAGGGGACAATTTTACATATTTTAGTGAATTTTGAGTCCATATTTCCAAGGATTAAGGAAGTTAGAAAAAATTAATTTGTATCGCAAAATATTATATTATATTTCCCTTTGTTCTAAATTTTCGACCAAAAAAATATAAAAAATGCTAAAAATTCGTAAAGAGGGGTTTTTTAGGCCGAAATCGACTGGCACAATCAGTTTTGTGATAAAATCATTATTTCGCATTCAAATAGAGTCATGAAATTTTCGAAAATCCACTTTTCAAAACAAAAAATACTCATAGCTCGACTAATAGGAAAGATAGAACGTTCTAGTCTTCACCAATCGATAGAGGGGACAATTTTACATATTTCAGTGAATTTTGAGTCCAAATTTCCGAGGATTAAGGAAGTTAGAAAAAATCAATTTGTATCGCAAAATATTTCCATACCTACCCCTCTGTTCTAAATTTTCGACAAAAAAATTATAAAAAATGCTAAAAATTCGTAAAGAGGGGTTTCTTGGGCCAAAAAATCGACTGGCACAATCAGTTTTGTGATAAAATCATTATTTCGCCTTCAAATAGAGTCATGAAATTTTCGAAAATCCACTTTTCAAAACAAAAAATACTCATAACTCGACTAATAGGATAGATAGAACGTTCTAGTCTTCACCAATCGATAGAGGGGATAATTTTGCATATTTTAGTGAATTTTGAGTCCATATTTCCGAGGATTAAGGAAGTTAGAAAAAATCAATTTGTATCGCAAAATATTTCCATACACCCCTTTGTTCTAAATTTTCGACAAAAAAATTATAAAAAATGCTAAAAATTTGTAAAGAGGGGTTTCTTGGGCCAAAAAATCGACTGGCACAATCAGTTTTGTGATAAAATCATTATTTCGCCTTCAAATAGAGTCATGAACTTTTCGAAAATCCACTTTTCAAAAAAAAAAAATACTCATAACTCGACTACTAGGAAAGATAGAACGTTCTAGTCTTCACCAATCGATAGAGGGGACAATTTTACATATTTAAGTGAATTTTGAGTCCATATATCAAAGGATTAAGGAAGTTAGAAAAAATTAATTTGTATCGCAAAATATTATATTATATTTCCCTTTGTTCTAAATTTTCGACCTAAAAATTATAAAAAATGCTAAAAATTCGTAAAGAGGGGTTGTTTAGGCCGAAAAATCGACTGGCACAATCAGTTTTGTGATAAAATCATTATTTCGCCTTCAAATAGAGTCATGAAATTTTCGAAAATCCACTTTTCAAAACAAAAAATACTCATAACTCGACTAATAGGAAAGATAGAACGTTCTAGTCTTCACCAATCGATAGAGGGGACAATTTTACATATTTTAGTGAATTTTGAGTCCATATTTCCAAGGATTAAGGAAGTTGGAAAAAATTAATTTGTATCGCAAAATATTATATTATATTTCCCTTTGTTCTAAATTTTCGACCAAAAAATTATGAAAAATGCTAAAAATTCGTAAAGAGGGGTTTTTTGGGCCGAAAAATCGACTGGCACAATCAGTTTTGTGATAAAATCATTATTTCGCCTTCAAATAGAGTCATGAAATTTTCGAAAATCCACTTTTCAAAACAAAAAATACTCATAACTCGACTAATCGGAAAGATAGAACGTTCTAGTCTTCACCAATCGATAGAGGGGACAATTTTACATATTTTAGTGAATTTTGAGTCCATATTTCCGAGGATTAAGGAAGTTAGAAAAAATCAATTTGTATCGCAAAATATTTCCATACCTACCCCTCTGTTCTAAATTTTCGACAAAAAAATTATAAAAAATGCTAAAAATTCGTAAAGAGGGGTTTCTTGGGCCGAAAAATCGATTGGCACAATCAGTTTTGTGATAAAATCATTATTTCGCCTTCAAATAGAGTCATGAAATTTTCGAAAATCCACTTTTCAAAACAAAAAATACTCATAACTCGACTAATAGGAAAGATAGAACGTTCTAGTCTTCACCAATCGATAGGGGGGACAATTTTACATATTTTAGTGAATTTTGAGTTCATATTTCCGAGGATTAAGGAAGTTAGAAAAAATCAATTTGTATCGCAAAATATTTCCATACCTACCCCTTTGTTCTAAATTTTAGACCAAAAAATTATGAAAAATGCTAAAAATTCGTAAAGAGGGGTTTCGTGGGCCGAAAAATCGACTGGCACAATCAGTTTTGTGATAAAATCATTATTTCGCGTTCAAATAGAGTCATGAAATTTTCGAAAATCCACTTTTCAAAACAAAAAATACTCATAACTCGACTAATAAGAAAGATAGAACGTTCTAGTCTTCACCAATCGATAGAGGGGACAATTTTACATATTTTAGTGAATTTTGAGTTCATATTTCCAAGGATTAAGGAAGTTAGAAAAAATTAATTTGTATCGCAAAATATTTCCACCTACCCCTTTGTTCTAAATTTTCGACAAAAAAATTATAGAAAATGCTAAAAATTTGTATAGAGGGGTTTTTTGGGCCGAAAAATCGACTGGCACAATCAGTTTTGTGATAAAATCATTATTTCGCATTCAAATAGAGTCATGAAATTTTCGAAAATCCACTTTTCAAAAAAAAAAATACTCATAACTCGACTAATAGGAAAGATAGAACGTTCTAGTCTTCACCAATCGATAGAGGGGACAATTTTACATATTTGAGTGAATTTTGAGTCCATATTTCCAAGGATTAGGGAAGTTAGAAAAAATTAATTTGCATCGCAAAATATTTCCATACCTACCCCTTTGTTCTAAATTTTCGACCAAAAAATTATAAAAAATGCTAAAAATTCGTAAAGAGGAGTTTTTTGGGCCGAAAAATCGATTGGCACAATCAGTTTTGTGATAAAATCATTATTTCGCCTTCAAATAGAGTCATGAAATTTTCGAAAATCCACTTTTCAAAACAAAAAATACTCATAACTCGACTAATAAGAAAGATAGAACGTTCTAGTCTTCACCAATCGATAGAGGGGACAATTTTACATATTTTAGTGAATTTTGAGTTCATATTTCCGAGGATTAAGGAAGTTAGAAAAAATCAATTTGTATCGCAAAATATTTCCATACCTACCCCTTTGTTCTAAATTTTCGACCAAAAAATTATGAAAAATGCTAAAAATTCGTAAAGAGGGGTTTCGTGGGCCGAAAAATCGACTGGCACAATCAGTTTTGTGATAAAATCATTATTTCGCGTTCAAATAGAGTCATGAAATTTTCGAAAATCCACTTTTCAAAACAAAAAATACTCATAACTCGACTAATAGGAAAGATAGAACGTTCTAGTCTTCACCAATCGATAGAGGGGACAATTTTACATATTTCAGTGAATTTTGAGTTCATATTTCCAAGGATTAAGGAAGTTAGAAAAAATTAATTTGTATCGCAAAATATTTCCACCTACCCCTTTGTTCTAAATTTTCGACAAAAAAATTATAGAAAATGCTAAAAATTTGTATAGAGGGGTTTTTTGGGCCGAAAAATCGACTGGCACAATCAGTTTTGTGATAAAATCATTATTTCGCATTCAAATAGAGTCATGAAATTTTCGAAAATCCACTTTTCAAAAAAAAAATACTCATAACTCGACTAATAGGAAAGATAGAACGTTCTAGTCTTCACCAATCGATAGAGGGGACAATTTTACATATTTGAGTGAATTTTGAGTCCATATTTCCAAGGATTAGGGAAGTTAGAAAAAATTAATTTGCATCGCAAAATATTTCCATACCTACCCCTTTGTTCTAAATTTTCGACCAAAAAATTATAAAAAATGCTAAAAATTCGTAAAGAGGAGTTTTTTGGGCCAAAAAATCGACTGGAACAATCAGTTTTGTGATAAAATCATTATTTCGCCTTTAAATAGAGTCATGAAATTTTCGAAAATCCACTTTTCAGAACAAAAAATACTCATAACTCGACTAATAGGAAAGATAGAACGTTTTAGTCTCCACCAATCGATAGAGGGGACAATTTTACATATTTTAGTGAATTTTGAGTCCATATTTCCAAGGATTAAGGAAGTTAGAAAAAATTAATTTGTATCGCAAAATATTTCCATACCTACCTCTCTGTTCTAAATTTTCGACAAAATAATTATAAAAAATGCTAAAAATTCGTAAAGAGGGGTTTTTTGGGCCGAAAAATCGACTGGCACAATCAGTTTTGTGATAAAATCATTATTTCGCCTTCAAATAGAGTCATGACATTTTCGAAAATCCACTTTTCAAAACAAAAAATACTCATAACTCGACTAATAGGAAAGATAGAACGTTCTAGTCTTCACCAATCGATAGAGAGGATAATTTTACATATTTGAGTGAATTTTGAGTAGATATTTCCAAGGATTAAGGAGGTTAAAAAAATTAATTTGTAACGCAAAATATTATATTATATTTCCCTTTGTTCTAAATTTTCGACCAAAAAATTATAAAAAATGCTAAAAATTCGTAAAGGGGGGTTTTTTGGGCCGAAAAATCGACTGGAACAATCAGTTTTGTGATAAAATCATTATTTCGCCTTTAAATAGAGTCATGAAATTTTCGAAAATCCACTTTTCAGAACAAAAAATACTCATAACTCGACTAATAGGAAAGATAGAACGTTCTAGTCTTCACCAATCGATAGAGGGGACAATTTTACATATTTTAGTGAATTTTGAGTCCATATTTCCAAGGATTAAGGAAGTTAGAAAAAATTAATTTGTATCGCAAAATATTTCCATACCTACCTCTCTGTTCTAAATTTTCGACAAAATAATTATAAAAAATGCTAAAAATTCGTAAAGAGGGGTTTTTTGGGCCGAAAAATCGACTGGCACAATCAGTTTTGTGATAAAATCATTATTTCGCCTTCAAATAGAGTCATGACATTTTCGAAAATCCACTTTTCAAAACAAAAAATACTCATAACTCGACTAATAGGAAAGATAGAACGTTCTAGTCTTCACCAATCGATAGAGAGGATAATTTTACATATTTGAGTGAATTTTGAGTAGATATTTCCAAGGATTAAGGAGGTTAAAAAAATTAATTTGTAACGCAAAATATTATATTATATTTCCCTTTGTTCTAAATTTTCGACCAAAAAATTATAAAAAATGCTAAAAATTCGTAAAGGGGGGTTTTTTGGGCCGAAAAATCGACTGGAACAATCAGTTTTGTGATAAAATCATTATTTCGCCTTTAAATAGAGTCATGAAATTTTCGAAAATCCACTTTTCAGAACAAAAAATACTCATAACTCGACTAATAGGAAAGATAGAACGTTCTAGTCTTCACCAATCGATAGAGGGGACAATTTTACATATTTTAGTGAATTTTGAGTCCATATTTCCAAGGATTAAGGAAGTTAGAAAAAATTAATTTGTATCGCAAAATATTTCCACCTACCCCTTTGTTCTAAATTTTCGACAAAAAAATTATAGAAAATGCTAAAAATTTGTATAGAGGGGTTTTTTGGGCCGAAAAATCGACTGGCACAATCAGTTTTGTGATAAAATCATTATTTCGCCTTCAAATAGAGTCATGACATTTTCGAAAATCCACTTTTCAAAACAAAAAATACTTATAACTCGACTAATAGGAAAGATAGAACGTTCTAGTCTTCACCAATCGATAGAGGGGATAATTTTACATATTTGAGTGAATTTTGAGTAGATATTTCCAAGGATTAAGGAAGTTAAAAAAATTAATTTGTAACGCAAAATATTATATTATATTTCCCTTTGTTCTAAATTTTCGACCAAAAAATTATAAAATATGCTAAAAATTTGTAAAGAGGGGTTTTTTAGGCCGAAAAATCGACTGGCATAATCAGTTTTGTGATAAAATCATTATTTCGCCTTCAAATAGAGTCATGAAATTTTCGAAAATCCACTTTTCAAAACAAAAAATACTCATAACTCGACTAATAGGAAAGATAGAACGTTCTAGTCTTCACCAATCGATAGAGGGGACAATTTTACATATATCAGTGAATTTTGAGTCCATATTTCCGAGGATTAAGGAAGTTAGAAAAAATCAATTTGTATCGCAAAATATTTCCATACCTACCCCTTTGTTCTAAATTTTCGACAAAAAAATTATAAAAAATGCTAAAAATTCGTAAAGAGGGGTTTCTTGGGCCGAAAAATCGATTGGCACAATCAGTTTTGTGATAAAATCATTATTTCGCCTTCAAATAGAGTCATGAAATTTTCGAAAATCCACTTTTCAAAACAAAAAATACTCATAACTCGACTAATAGGAAAGATAGAACGTTCTAGTCTTCACCAATCGATAGAGGGGACAATTTTACATGTTTTAGTGAATTTTGAGTCCATATTTCCAAGGATTAGGGAAGTTAGAAAAAATTAATTTGTATCGCAAAATATTTCCATACCTACCCCTTTGTTCTAAATTTTCGACCAAAAAATTATAAAAAATGCTAAAAATTCGTAAAGAGGAGTTTTTTGGGCCAAAAAATCGACTGGAACAATCAGTTTTGTGATAAAATCATTATTTCGCCTTTAAATAGAGTCATGAAATTTTCGAAAATCCACTTTTCAAAACAAAAAATACTCATAACTCGACTAATAGGAAAGATAGAACGTTCTAGTCTTCACCAATCGATAGAGAAGACAATTTTACATATTTTAGTGAATTTTGAGTCCATATTTCCAAGGATTAAGGAAGTTAGAAAAAATTAATTTGTATCGCAAAATATTTCCATACCTACCTCTCTGTTCTAAATTTTCGACAAAATAATTATGAAAAATGCTAAAAATTCGTAAAGAGGGGTTTTTTGGGCCGAAAAATCGACTGGCACAATCAGTTTTGTGATAAAATCATTATTTCGCCTTCAAATAGAGTCATGACATTTTCGAAAATCCACTTTTCAAAACAAAAAATACTCATAACTCGACTAATAGGAAAGATAGAACGTTCTAGTCTTCACCAATCGATAGAGGGGATAATTTTACATATTTGAGTGTATTTTGAGTCGATATTTCCAAGGATTAAGGAAGTTAGAAAAAATTAATTTGTATCGCAAAATATTATATTATATTTCCCTTTGTTCTAAATTTTCGACCAAAAAATTATAAAAAATGCTGAAAATTCGTAAAGAGGGGTTTTTTAGGCCGAAAAATCTACTGACACAATCAGTTTTGGGATAAAATCATTATTTCGCCTTCAAATAGAGTCATGAAATTTTCGAAAATCCACTTTTCAAAACAAAAAATACTCATAACTCGACTAATAGGAAAGATAGAACGTTCTAGTCTTCACCAATCGATAGAGGGGACAATTTTACATATATCAGTGAATTTTGAGTCCATATTTCCGAGGATTAAGGAAGTTAGAAAAAATCAATATGTATCGCAAAATATTTCCATACCTACCCCTTTGTTCTAAATTTTCGACAAAAAAATTATAAAAAATGCTAAAAATTCGTGAAGAGGGGTTTCTTGGGCCGAAAAATCGATTGGCACAATCAGTTTTGTGATAAAATCATTATTTCGCCTTCAAATAGAGTCATGAAATTTTCGAAAATCCACTTTTCAAAACAAAAAATACTCATAACTCGACTAATAGGAAAGATAGAACGTTCTAGTCTTCACCAATCGATAGAGGGGACAATTTTACATATTTAAGTGAATTTTGAGTCCATATTTCCAAGGATTAAGGAAGTTAGAAATAATTAATTTGTATCGCAAAATATTATATTATATTTCCCTTTGTTCTAAATTTTCGACCAAAAAATTATAAAAAATGCTAAAATTTCGTAAAGAGGGGTTTTTTGGGCCAAAAAATCGACTGGAACAATCAGTTTTGTGATAAAATCATTATTTCGCCTTTAAATAGAGTCATGAAATTTTCGAAAATCCACTTTTCAAAACAAAAAATACTCATAACTTGACTAATACGAAAGATAGAACGTTCTAGTCTTCACCAATCGATAGAGGGGACAATTTTACATATTTAAGTGAATTTTGAGTCCATATTTCCAAGGATTAAGGAAGTTAGAAAAAATCAATTTGTATCTAAATTTTCGACAAAAAAATCATAAAAAATGCTAAAAATTCGTAAAGAGGGGTTTTTCGGGCCGAAAAATCGACTGGCACAATCAGTTTTGTGATAAAATCATTATTTCGCCTTCAAATAGAGTCATGAAATTTTCGAAAATCCACTTTTCAAAACAAAAAATACTCATAACTCGACTAATAGGAAAGATAGAACGTTCTAGTCTTCACCAATCGATAGAGGGGACAATTTTACATATTTTAGTGAATTTTGAGTTCATATTTCCGAGGATTAAGGAAGTTAGAAAAAATCAATTTGTATCGCAAAATATTACCCCTTTGTTCTAAATTTTCGACAAAAAAATTATAAAAAATGCTAAAAATTCGTAAAGAGGGGTTTTTTGGGCCTAAAAATCGACTGGCACAATCAGTTTTGTGATAAAATCATTATTTCGCGTTCAAATAGAGTCATGAAATTTTCGAAAATCCTTTTTTCAAAACAAAAAATACTCATAACTCGACTAATAGGAACGATAGAACGTTCTAGTCTTCACCAATCGATAGAGGGGACAATTTTACATATTTGAGTGAATTTTGAGTCCATATTTCCAAGGATTAAGGGAGTTAGAAAAAATCAATTTGTATCGCAAAATATTTCCATACCTACCCCTCTGTTCTAAATTTTCGACAAAAAAATGCTAAAAATTCGTAAAGAGAGGTTTTTTGGGCCGAAAAATCGACTGGCACATTCAGTTTTGTGATAAAATCATTATTTCGCCTTCAAATAGAGTCATGACATTTTCGAAAATCCACTTTTCAAAACAAAAAATACTCATAACTCGACTAATAGGAAAGATAGAACGTTCTAGTCTTCACCAATCGATAGAAGGGACAATTTTACATATATCAGTGAATTTTGAGTCCATATTTCCGAGGATTAAGGAAGTTAGAAAAAATCAATTTGTATCGCAAAATATTTCCATACCTACCCCTTTGTTCTAAATTTTCGACAAAAAAATTATAAAAATGCTAAAAATTCGTAAAGAGGGGTTTCTTGGGCCGAAAAATCGATTGGCACAATCAGTTTTGTGATAAAATCATTATTTCGCCTTCAAATAGAGTCATGAAATTTTCGAAAATCCACTTTTCAAAACAAAAAATACTCATAACTCGACTAATAGGAAAGATAGAACGTTCTAGTCTTCACCAATCGATAGAGGGGACAATTTTACATATTTTAGTGAATTTTGAGTTCATATTTCCGAGGATTAAGGAAGTTAGAAAAAATCAATTTGTATCGCAAAATATTACCCCTTTGTTCTAAATTTTCGACAAAAAAATTATAAAAAATGCTAAAAATTCGTAAAGAGGGGTTTTTTGGGCCTAAAAATCGACTGGCACAATCAGTTTTGTGATAAAATCATTATTTCGCGTTCAAATAGAGTCATGAAATTTTCGAAAATCCTTTTTTCAAAACAAAAAATACTCATAACTCGACTAATAGGAACGATAGAACGTTCTAGTCTTCACCAATCGATAGAGGGGACAATTTTACATATTTGAGTGAATTTTGAGTCCATATTTCCAAGGATTAAGGGAGTTAGAAAAAATCAATTTGTATCGCAAAATATTTCCATACCTACCCCTCTGTTCTAAATTTTCGACAAAAAAATGCTAAAAATTCGTAAAGAGAGGTTTTTTGGGCCGAAAAATCGACTGGCACATTCAGTTTTGTGATAAAATCATTATTTCGCCTTCAAATAGAGTCATGA
This sequence comes from Lochmaea crataegi, assembly GCA_947563755.1. Lineage (NCBI taxonomy): Eukaryota > Metazoa > Arthropoda > Insecta > Coleoptera > Chrysomelidae > Lochmaea > Lochmaea crataegi. The sequence continues at coordinate 49,734,391 of OX387424.1, read as the reverse complement.
CATTTTCGAAAATCCACTTTTCAAAACAAAAAATACTCATAACTCGACTAATAGGAAAGATAGAACGTTCTAGTCTTCACCAATCGATAGAAGGGACAATTTTACATATATCAGTGAATTTTGAGTCCATATTTCCGAGGATTAAGGAAGTTAGAAAAAATCAATTTGTATCGCAAAATATTTCCATACCTACCCCTTTGTTCTAAATTTTCGACAAAAAAATTATAAAAATGCTAAAAATTCGTAAAGAGGGGTTTCTTGGGCCGAAAAATCGATTGGCACAATCAGTTTTGTGATAAAATCATTATTTCGCCTTCAAATAGAGTCATGAAATTTTCGAAAATCCACTTTTCAAAACAAAAAATACTCATAACTCGACTAATAGGAAAGATAGAACGTTCTAGTCTTCACCAATCGATAGAGGGGACAATTTTACATATTTTAGTGAATTTTGAGTTCATATTTCCGAGGATTAAGGAAGTTAGAAAAAATCAATTTGTATCGCAAAATATTTCCATACCTACCCCTTTGTTCTAAATTTTCGACAAAAAAATTATAAAAAATGCTAAAAATTCGTAAAGAGGGGTTTTTGGGCCGAAAAATCGACTGGCACAATCAGTTTTGTGATAAAATCATTATTTCGCGTTCAAATAGAGTCATGAAATTTTCGAAAATCCTTTTTTCAAAACAAAAAATACTCATAACTCGACTAATAGGAAAGATAGAACGTTCTAGTCTTCACCAATCGATAGAGGGGATAATTTTACATATTTGAGTGAATTTTGAGTCGATATTTCCAAGGATTAAGGAAGTTAAAAAAATTAATTTGTATCGCAAAATATTATATTATATTTCCCTTTGTTCTAAATTTTCGACCAAAAAATTATAAAAAATGCTAAAAATTCGTAAAGAGGGGTTTTTTAGGCCGAAAAATCGACTGGCACAATCAGTTTTGTGATAAAATCATTATTTCGCCTTCAAATAGAGTCATGAAATTTTCGAAAATCCACTTTTCAAAACAAAAAATACTCATAACTCGACTAATAGGAAAGATAGAACGTTCTAGTCTTCACCAATCGATAGAGGGGACAATTTTACATATATCAGTGAATTTTGAGTCCATATTTCCGAGGATTAAGGAAGTTAGAAAAAATCAATTTGTATCGCAAAATATTTCCATACCTACCCCTTTGTTCTAAATTTTCGACAAAAAAATTATAAAAATGCTAAAAATTCGTAAAGAAGGGTTTCTTGGGCCGAAAAATCGATTGGCACAATCAGTTTTGTGATAAAATCATTATTTCGCCTTCAAATAGAGTCATGAAATTTTCGAAAATCCACTTTTCAAAACAAAAAATACTCATAACTCGACTAATAGGAAAGATAGAACGTTCTAGTCTTCACCAATCGATAGAGGGGACAATCTTACATATTTTAGTGAATTTTGAGTTCATATTTCCGAGGATTAAGGAAGTTAGAAAAAATCAATTTGTATCGCAAAATATTTCCATACCTACCCCTTTGTTCTAAATTTTCGACAAAAAAATTATAAAAAATGCTAAAAATTCGTAAAGAGGGGTTTTTCGGGCCGAAAAATCGACTGGCACAATCAGTTTTGTGATAAAATCATTATTTCGCGTTCAAATAGAGTCATGAAATTTTCGAAAATCCTTTTTTCAAAACAAAAAATACTCATAACTCGACTAATAGGAAAGATAGAACGTTCTAGTCTTCACCAATCGATATAGGGGACAATTTTACATATTTGAGTGAATTTTGAGTCCATATTTTCAAGGATTAAGGGAGTTAGAAAAAATCAATTTGTATCGCAAAATATTTCCATACCTACCCCTCTGTTCTAAATTTTCGACAAAAAAATTATAAAAAATGCTAAAAATTCGTAAAGAGAGGTTTTTTGGGCCGAAAAATCGACTGGCACAATCAGTTTTGTGATAAAATCATTATTTCGCCTTCAAATAGAGTCATGAAATTTTCGAAAATCCACTTTTCAAAACAAAAAATACTCATAACTCGACTACTAGGAAAGATAGAACGTTCTAGTCTTCACCAATCGATAGAGGGGACAATTTTACATATTTTAGTGAATTTTGAGTCCATATTTCCGAGGATTAAGGAAGTTAGAAAAAATTAATTTGTATCGCAAAATATTATATTATATTTCCCTTTGTTCTAAATTTTCGACCAAAAAATTATGAAAAATGCTAAAAATTCGTAAAGAGGGGTTTTTTCGGCCGAAAAATCGACTGGCACAATCAGTTTTGTGATAAAATCATTATTTCGCCTTCAAATAGAGTCATGAAATTTTCGAAAATCCACTTTTCAAAACAAAAAATACTCATAACTCGACTAATAGGAAAGATAGAACGTTCTAGTCTTCACCAATCGATAGAGGGGACAATTTTACATATTTTAGTGAATTTTGAGTCCATATTTCCGAGGATTAAGGAAGTTAGAAAAAATCAATTTGTATCGCAAAATATTTCCATACCTACCCCTTTGTTCTAAATTTTCGACCAAAAAATTATAAAAAATGCTAAAAATCCGTAAAGAGGAGTTTTTTGGGCCAAAAAATCGACTGGAACAATCAGTTTTGTGATAAAATCATTATTTCGCCTTTAAATAGAGTCATGAAATTTTCGAAAATCCACTTTTCAAAACAAAAAATACTCATAACTCGACTAATAGGAAAGATAGAACGTTCTAGTCTTCACCAATCGATAGATGGGACAATTTTACATATTTTAGTGAATTTTGAGTCCATATTTCCAAGAATTAAGGAAGTTAGAAAAAATTAATTTGTATCGCAAAATATTTCCATACCTACCTCTCTGTTCTAAATTTTCGACAAAATAATTATAAAAAATGCTAAAAATTCGTGAAGAGGGGTTTTTTGGGCCGAAAAATCGACTGGCACAATCAGTTTTGTGATAAAATCATTATTTCGCCTTCAAATAGAGTCATGACATTTTCGAAAATCCACTTTTCAAAACAAAAAATACTCATAACTCGACTAATAGGAAAGATAGAACGTTCTAGTCTTCACCAATCGATAGAGGGGATAATTTTACATATTTAAGTGAATTTTGAGTCGATATTTCCAAGGATTAAGGAAGTTAAAAAAATTAATTTGTATCGCAAAATATTATATTATATTTCCCTTTGTTCTAAATTTTCGACCAAAAAATTATAAAAAATGCTAAAAATTCGTAAAGAGGGGTTTTTTAGGCCGAAAAATCGACTGGCACAATCAGTTTTGTGATAAAATCATTATTTCGCGTTCAAATAGAGTCATGAAATTTTCGAAAATCCTTTTTTCAAAACAAAAAATACTCATAACTCGACTAATAGGAAAGATAGAACGTTCTAGTCTTCACCAATCGATAGAGGGGATAATTTTACATATTTGAGTGAATTTTGAGTCGATATTTCCAAGGATTAAGGAAGTTAAAAAAATTAATTTGTATCGCAAAATATTATATTATATTTCCCTTTGTTCTAAATTTTCGACCAAAAAATTATAAAAAATGCTAAAAATTCGTAAAGAGGGGTTTTTTAGGCCGAAAAATCGACTGGCACAATCAGTTTTGTGATAAAATCATTATTTCGCCTTCAAATAGAGTCATGAAATTTTCGAAAATCCACTTTTCAAAACAAAAAATACTCATAACTCGACTAATAGGAAAGATAGAACGTTCTAGTCTTCACCAATCGATAGAGGGGACAATTTTACATATATCAGTGAATTTTGAGTCCATATTTCCGAGGATTAAGGAAGTTAGAAAAAATCAATTTGTATCGCAAAATATTTCCATACCTACCCCTTTGTTCTAAATTTTCGACAAAAAAATTATAAAAATGCTAAAAATTCGTAAAGAAGGGTTTCTTCGGCCGAAAAATCGATTGGCACAATCAGTTTTGTGATAAAATCATTATTTCGCCTTCAAATAGAGTCATGAAATTTTCGAAAATCCACTTTTCAAAACAAAAAATACTCATAACTCGACTAATAGGAAAGATAGAACGTTCTAGTCTTCACCAATCGATAGAGGGGACAATCTTACATATTTTAGTGAATTTTAAGTTCATATTTCCGAGGATTAAGGAAGTTAGAAAAAATCAATTTGTATCGCAAAATATTTCCATACCTACCCCTTTGTTCTAAATTTTCGACAAAAAAATTATAAAAAATGCTAAAAATTCGTAAAGAGGGGTTTTTTGGGCCGAAAAATCGACTGGCACAATCAGTTTTGTGATAAAATCATTATTTCGCGTTCAAATAGAGTCATGAAATTTTCGAAAATCCTTTTTTCAAAACAAAAAATACTCATAACTCGACTAATAGGAAAGATAGAACGTTCTAGTCTTCACCAATCGATATAGGGGACAATTTTACATATTTGAGTGAATTTTGAGTCCATATTTCCAAGGATTAAGGGAGTTAGAAAAAATCAATTTGTATCGCAAAATATTTCCATACCTACCCCTCTGTTCTAAATTTTCGACAAAAAAATTATAAAAAATGCTAAAAATTCGTAAAGAGAGGTTTTTTGGTCCGAAAAATCGACTGGCACAATCAGTTTTGTGATAAAATCATTATTTCGCCTTCAAATAGAGTCATGAAATTTTCGAAAATCCACTTTTCAAAACAAAAAATACTCATAACTCGACTACTAGGAAAGATAGAACGTTCTAGTCTTCACCAATCGATAGAGGGGACAATTTTACATATTTTAGTGAATTTTGAGTCCATATTTCCGAGGATTAAGGAAGTTAGAAAAAATTAATTTGTATCGCAAAATATTATATTATATTTCCCTTTGTTCTAAATTTTCGACCAAAAAATTATGAAAAATGCTAAAAATTCGTAAAGAGGGGTTTTTTCGGCCGAAAAATCGACTGGCACAATCAGTTTTGTGATAAAATCATTATTTCGCCTTCAAATAGAGTCATGAAATTTTCGAAAATCCACTTTTCAAAACAAAAAATACTCATAACTCGACTAATAGGAAAGATAGAACGTTCTAGTCTTCACCAATCGATAGAGGGGACAATTTTACATATTTTAGTGAATTTTGAGTCCATATTTCCGAGGATTAAGGAAGTTAGAAAAAATCAATTTGTATCGCAAAATATTTCCATACCTACCCCTTTGTTCTAAATTTTCGACCAAAAAATTATAAAAAATGCTAAAAATCCGTAAAGAGGAGTTTTTTGGGCCAAAAAATCGACTGGAACAATCAGTTTTGTGATAAAATCATTATTTCGCCTTTAAATAGAGTCATGAAATTTTCGAAAATCCACTTTTCAAAACAAAAAATACTCATAACTCGACTAATAGGAAAGATAGAACGTTCTAGTCTTCACCAATCGATAGATGGGACAATTTTACATATTTTAGTGAATTTTGAGTCCATATTTCCAAGAATTAAGGAAGTTAGAAAAAATTAATTTGTATCGCAAAATATTTCCATACCTACCTCTCTGTTCTAAATTTTCGACAAAATAATTATAAAAAATGCTAAAAATTCGTGAAGAGGGGTTTTTTGGGCCGAAAAATCGACTGGCACAATCAGTTTTGTGATAAAATCATTATTTCGCCTTCAAATAGAGTCATGAAATTTTCGAAAATCCACTTTTCAAAACAAAAAATACTCATAACTCGACTAATAGGAAAGATAGAACGTTCTAGTCTTCACCAATCGATAGAGGGGACAATTTTACATATATCAGTGAATTTTGAGTCCATATTTCCGAGGATTAAGGAAGTTAGAAAAAATCAATTTGTATCGCAAAATATTTCCATACCTACCCCTTTGTTCTAAATTTTCGACAAAAAAATTATAAAAATGCTAAAAATTCGTAAAGAGGGGTTTCTTGGGCCGAAAAATCGATTGGCACAATCGGTTTTGTGATAAAATCATTATTTCGCCTTCAAATAGAGTCATGAAATTTTCGAAAATCCACTTTTCAAAACAAAAAATACTCATAACTCGACTAATAGGAAAGATAGAACGTTCTAGTCTTCACCAATCGATAGAGGGGACAATTTTACATATTTTAGTGAATTTTGAGTCCATATTTCCAAGGATTAAGGAAGTTAGAAAAAATTAATTTGTATCGCAAAATATTTCCATACCTACCTCTCTGTTCTAAATTTTCGACAAAATAATTATAAAAAATGCTAAAAATTCGTAAAGAGGGGTTTTTTGGGCCGAAAAATCGACTGGCACAATCAGTTTTGTGATAAAATCATTATTTCGCCTTCAAATAGAGTCATGACATTTTCGAAAATCCACTTTTCAAAACAAATAATACTCATAACTCGACTAATAGGAAAGATAGAACGTTCTAGTCTTCACCAATCGATAGAGGGGATAATTTTACATATTTAAGTGTATTTTGAGTCGATATTTCCAAGGATTAAGGAAGTTAGAAAAAATTAATTTGTATCGCAAAATATTATATTATATTTCCCTTTGTTCTAAATTTTCGACCAAAAAATTATAAAAAATGCTAAAACTTCGTAAAGAGGGGTTTTTTAGGCCGAAAAATCGACTGGCACAATCAGTTTTGGGATAAAATCATTATTTCGCCTTCAAATAGAGTCATGAAATTTTCGAAAATCCACTTTTCAAAACAAAAAATACTCATAACTCGACTAATAGGAAAGATAGAACGTTCTAGTCTTCACCAATCGATAGAGGGGACAATTTTACATATATCAGTGAATTTTGAGTCCATATTTCCGAGGATTAAGGAAGTTAGAAAAAATCAATTTGTATCGCAAAATATTTCCATACCTACCCCTTTGTTCTAAATTTTCGACAAAAAAATTATGAAAAATGCTAAAAATTCGTAAAGAGGGGTTTCTTGGGCCGAAAAATCGATTGGCACAATCAGTTTTGTGATAAAATCATTATTTCGCCTTCAAATAGAGTCATGAAATTTTCGAAAATCCACTTTTCAAAACAAAAAATACTCATAACTCGACTAATAGGAAAGATAGAACGTTCTAGTCTTCACCAATCGATAGAGGGGACAATTTTACATATTTTAGTGAATTTTGAGTTCATATTTCCAAGGATTAAGGAAGTTAGAAATAATTAATTTGTATCGCAAAATATTATATTATATTTCCCTTTGTTCTAAATTTTCGACCAAAAAATTATAAAAAATGCTAAAAATTCGTAAAGAGGGGTTTTTTGGGCCAAAAAATCGACTGGAACAATCAGTTTTGTGATAAAATCATTATTTCGCCTTTAAATAGAGTCATGAAATTTTCGAAAATCCACTTTTCAAAACAAAAAATACTCATAACTCGACTAATAGGAAAGATAGAACGTTCTAGTCTTCACCAATCGATAGAGGGGACAATTTTACATATTTAAGTGAATTTTGAGTCCATATTTCCAAGGATTAAGGGAGTTAGAAAAAATCAATTTGTAACTAAATTTTCGACAAAAAAATCATAAAAAATGCTAAAAATTCGTAAAGAGGGGTTTTTTGGGCCGAAAAATCGACTGGCACAATCAGTTTTGTGATAAAATCATTATTTCGCCTTCAAATAGAATCATGAAATTTTCGAAAATCCACTTTTCAAAACAAAAAATACTCATAACTCGACTAATAGGAAAGATAGAACGTTCTAGTCTTCACCAATCGATAGAGGGGACAATTTTACATATTTTAGTGAATTTTGAGTTCATATTTCCGAGGATTAAGGAAGTTAGAAAAAATCAATTTGTATCGCAAAATTTTCGACAAAAAAATTATAAAAAATGCTAAAAATTCGTAAAGAGGGGTTTTTTGGGCCGAAAAATCGACTGGCACAATCAGTTTTGTGATAAAATCATTATTTCGCGTTCAAATAGAGTCATGAAATTTTCGAAAATCCTTTTTTCATAACAACAAATACTCATAACTCGACTAATAGGAAAGATAGAACGTTCTAGTCTTCACCAATCGATAGAGGGGACAATTTTACATATTTGAGTGAATTTTGAGTCCATATTTCCAAGGATTAAGGGAGTTAGAAAAAATCAATTTGTATCGCAAAATATTTCCATACCTACCCCTCTGTTCTAAATTTTCGACAAAAAAATTATAAAAAATGCTAAAAATTCGTAAAGAGAGGTTTTTTGGGCCGAAAAATCGACTGGCACAATCAGTTTTGTGATAAAATCATTATTTCGCCTTCAAATAGAGTCATGAAATTTTCGAAAATCCACTTTTCAAAACAAAAAATACTCATAACTCGACTAATAGGAAAGATAGAACGTTCTAGTCTTCACCAATCGATAGAGGGGACAATTTTACATATTCTAGTGAATTTTGAGTCCATATTTCCAAGGATTAGGGAAGTTAGAAAAAATTAATATGTATCGCAAAATATTTCCATACCTACCCCTTTGTTCTAAATTTTCGACCAAAAAATTATAAAAAATGCTAAAAATTCGTAAAGAGGAGTTTTTTGGGCCAAAAAATCGACTGGAACAATCAGTTTTGTGATAAAATCATTATTTCGCCTTTAAATAGAGTCATGAAATTTTCGAAAATCCACTTTTCAAAACAAAAAATACTCATAACTCGACTAATAGGAAAGATAGAACGTTCTAGTCTTCACCAATCGATAGAGGGGACAATTTTACATATTTTAGTGAATTTTGAGTCCATATTTCCAAGGATTAAGGAAGTTAGAAAAAATTAATTTGTATCGCAAAATATTTCCATACCTACCTCTCTGTTCTAAATTTTCGACAAAATAATTATAAAAAATGCTAAAAATTCGTAAAGAGGGGTTTTTTGGGCCGAAAAATCAATCGACTGGCACAATCAGTTTTGTGATAAAATCATTATTTCGCCTTCAAATAGAGTCATGACATTTTCGAAAATCCACTTTTCAAAACAAAAAATACTCATAACTCGACTAATAGGAAAGATAGAACGTTCTAGTCTTCACCAATCGATAGAGGGGATAATTTTACATATTTAAGTGTATTTTGAGTCGACATTTCCAAGGATTAAGGAAGTTAGAAAAAATTAATTTGTATCGCAAAATATTATATTATATTTCCCTTTGTTCTAAATTTTCGACCAAAAAATTATAAAAAATGCTAAAAATTCGTAAAGAGGGGTTTTTTAGGCCGAAAAATCGACTGGCACAATCAGTTTTGGGATAAAATCATTATTTCGCCTTCAAATAGAGTCATGAAATTTTCGAAAATCCACTTTTCAAAACAAAAAATACTCATAACTCGACTAATAGGAAAGATAGAACGTTCTAGTCTTCACCAATCGATAGAGGGGACAATTTTACATATATCAGTGAATTTTGAGTCCATATTTCCGAGGATTAAGGAAGTTAGAAAAAATCAATTTGTATCGCAAAATATTTCCATACCTACCCCTTTGTTCTAAATTTTCGACAAAAAAATTATAAAAAATGCTAAAAAGTCGTAAAGAGGGGTTACTCTGGCCGAAAAATCGATTGGCACAATCAGTTTTGTGATAAAATCATTATTTCGCCTTCAAATAGAGTCATGAAATTTTCGAAAATCCACTTTTCAAAACAAAAAATACTCATAACTCGACTAATAGGAAAGATAGAACGTTCTAGTCTTCACCAATCGATAGAGGGGACAATTTTACATATTTTAGTGAATTTTGAGTCCATATTTCCAAGGATTAAGGAAGTTAGAAATAATTAATTTGTATCGCAAAATATTATATTATATTTCCCTTTGTTCTAAATTTTCGACCAAAAAATTATAAAAAATGCTAAAAATTCGTAAAGAGGGGTTTTTTGGGCCAAAAAATCGACTGGAACAATCAGTTTTGTGATAAAATCATTATTTCGCCTTTAAATAGACTCATGAAATTTTCGAAAATCCACTTTTCAAAACAAAAAATACTCATAACTCGACTAATAGGAAAGATAGAACGTTCTAGTCTTCACCAATCGATAGAGGGGACAATTTTACATATTTAAGTGAATTTTGAGTCCATATTTCCAAGGATTAAGGGAGTTAGAAAAAATCAATTTGTATCTAAATTTTCGACCAAAAAATCATAAAAAATGCTAAAAATTCGTAAAGAGGGGTTTTTTGGGCCGAAAAATCGACTGGCACAATAAGTTTTGTGATAAAATCATTATTTCGCCTTCAAATAGAGTCATGAAATTTTCGAAAATCCACTTTTCAAAACAAAAAATACTCATAACTCGACTAATAGGAAAGATAGAACGTTCTAGTCTTCACCAATCGATAGAGGGGACAATTTTACATATTTTAGTGAATTTTGAGTTCATATTTCCGAGGATTAAGGAAGTTAGAAAAAATCAATTTGTATCGCAAAATATTTCCATACCTACCCCTTTGTTCTAAATTTTCGACAAAAAAATTATAAAAAATGCTAAAAAGTCGTAAAGAGGGGTTACTCTGGCCGAAAAATCGATTGGCACAATCAGTTTTGTGATAAAATCATTATTTCGCCTTCAAATAGAGTCATGAAATTTTCGAAAATCCACTTTTCAAAACAAAAAATACTCATAACTCGACTAATAGGAAAGATAGAACGTTCTAGTCTTCACCAATCGATAGAGGGGACAATTTTACATATTTTAGTGAATTTTGAGTCCATATTTCCAAGGATTAAGGAAGTTAGAAATAATTAATTTGTATCGCAAAATATTATATTATATTTCCCTTTGTTCTAAATTTTCGACCAAAAAATTATAAAAAATGCTAAAAATTCGTAAAGAGGGGTTTTTTGGGCCAAAAAATCGACTGGAACAATCAGTTTTGTGATAAAATCATTATTTCGCCTTTAAATAGACTCATGAAATTTTCGAAAATCCACTTTTCAAAACAAAAAATACTCATAACTCGACTAATAGGAAAGATAGAACGTTCTAGTCTTCACCAATCGATAGAGGGGACAATTTTACATATTTAAGTGAATTTTGAGTCCATATTTCCAAGGATTAAGGGAGTTAGAAAAAATCAATTTGTATCTAAATTTGCGACCAAAAAATCATAAAAAATGCTAAAAATTCGTAAAGAGGGGTTTTTTGGGCCGAAAAATCGACTGGCACAATAAGTTTTGTGATAAAATCATTATTTCGCCTTCAAATAGAGTCATGAAATTTTCGAAAATCCACTTTTCAAAACAAAAAATACTCATAACTCGACTAATAGGAAAGATAGAACGTTCTAGTCTTCACCAATCGATAGAGGGGACAATTTTACATATTTTAGTGAATTTTGAGTTCATATTTCCGAGGATTAAGGAAGTTAGAAAAAATCAATTTGTATCGCAAAATATTTCCATACCTACCCCTTTGTTCTAAATTTTCGACAAAAAAATTATAAAAAATGCTAAAAATTCGTAAAGAGGGGTTTTTTGGGCCGAAAAATCGACTGGCACAATCAGTTTTGTGATAAAATCATTATTTCGCGTTCAAATAGAGTCATGAAATTTTCGAAAATCCTTTTTTCAAAACAAAAAATACTCATAACTCGACTAATAGGAAAGATAGAACGTTCTAGTCTTCACCAATCGATAGAGGGGACAATTTTACATATTTGAGTGAATTTTGAGTCCATATTTCCAAGGATTAAGGGAGTTAGAAAAAATCAATTTGTATCGCAAAATATTTCCATACCTACCCCTCTGTTCTAAATTTTCGACAAAAAAATTATAAAAAATGCTAAAAATTCGTAAAGAGAGGTTTTTTGGGCCGAAAAATCGACTGGCACAATCAGTTTTGTGATAAAATCATTATTTCGCCTTCAAATAGAGTCATGAAATTTTCGAAAATCCACTTTTCAAAACAAAAAATACTCATAACTCGACTACTAGGAAAGATAGAACGTTCTAGTCTTCACCAATCGATAGAGGGGACAATTTTACATATTTAAGTGAATTTTGAGTCCATATTTCCAAGGATTAAGGAAGTTAGAAAAAATTAATTTGTATCGCAAAATATTATATTATATTTCCCTTTGTTCTAAATTTTCGACCAAAAAATTATGAAAAATGCTAAAAATTTGTAAAGAGGGGTTTTTTCGGCCGAAAAATCGACTGGCACAATCAGTTTTGTGATAAAATCATTATTTCGCCTTCAAATAGAGTCATGAAATTTTCGAAAATCCACTTTTCAAAACAAAAAATACTCATAACTCGACTAATAGGAAAGATAGAACGTTCTAGTCTTCACCAATCGATAGAGGGGACAATTTTACATATTTTAGTGAATTTTGAGTCCATATTTCCAAGGATTAAGGAAGTTAGAAATAATTAATTTGTATCGCAAAATATTATATTATATTTCCCTTTGTTCTAAATTTTCGACCAAAAAATTATAAAAAATGCTAAACATTCGTAAAGAGGGGTTTTTTGGGCCAAAAAATCGACTGGAACAATCAGTTTTGTGATAAAATCATTATTTCGCCTTTAAATAGAGTCATGAAATTTTCGAAAATCCACTTTTCAAAACAAAAAATACTCATAACTCGACTAATAGGAAAGATAGAACGTTCTAGTCTTCACCAATCGATAGAGGGAAAATTTTTACATATTTTAGTGAATTTTGAGTCCATATTTCCAAGGATTAAGGAAGTTAGAAAAAATTAATTTGTATCGCAAAATATTATATTATATTTCCCTTTGTTCTAAATTTTCGACCAAAAAATTATGAAAAATGCTAAAAATTCGTAAAGAGGGGTTTTTTGGGCCGAAAAATCGACTGGCACAATCAGTTTTGTGATAAAATCATTATTTCGCCTTCAAATAGAGTCATGAAATTTTCGAAAATCCACTTTTCAAAACAAAAAATACTCATAACTCGACTAATAGGAAAGATAGAACGTTCTAGTCTTCACCAATCGATAGAAGGGACAATTTTACATATTTTAGTGAATTTTGAGCCCATATTTCCGAGGATTAAGGAAGTTAGAAAAAATCAATTTGTATCGCAAAATATTTCCATACCTACCCCTTTGTTCTAAATTTTCGACAAAAAAATTATAAAAAATGCTAAAAATTCGTAAAGAGGGGATTCTTGGGCCGAAAAATCGATTGGCACAATCAGTTTTGTGATAAAATCATTATTTCGCCTTCAAATAGAGTCATGAAATTTTCGAAAATCCACTTTTCAAAACAAAAAATACTCATAACTCGACTAATAGGAAAGATAGAACGTTCTAGTCTTCACCAATCGATAGAGGGGACAATTTTACATATTTTAGTGAATTTTGAGTCCATATTTCCAAGGATTAAGGGAGTTAGAAAAAATCAATTTGTATCTAAATTTTCGACAAAAAAATTATAAAAAATGCTAAAAATTCGTAAAGAGGGGTTTTTTGGGCCGAAAAATCGACTGGCACAATCAGTTTTGTGATAAAATCATTATTTCGCCTTCAAATAGAGTCATGAAATTTTCGAAAATCCACTTTTCAAAACAAAAATTACTCATAACTCGACTAATAGGAAAGATAGAACGTTCTAGTCTTCACCAATCGATAGAGGGGACAATTTTACATATTTAAGTGAATTTTGAGTTCATATTTCCGAGGATGAAGGAAGTTAGAAAAAATCAATTTGTATCGCAAAATATTTCCATACCTACCCCTTTGTTCTAAATTTTCGACAAAAAAATTATAAAAAATGCTAAAAATTCGTAAAGAGGGGTTTTTTGGGCCGAAAAATCGACTGGCACAATCAGTTTTGTGATAAAATCATTATTTCGCCTTCAAATAGAGTCATGAAATTTTCGAAAATCCACTTTTCAAAACAAAAAATACTCATAACTCGACTAATAGGAAAGATAGAACGTTCTAGTCTTCACCAATCGATAGAGGGGACATTTTTACATATTTCAGTGAATTTTGAGTTTATATTTCCAAGGATTAAGGAAGTTAGAAAAAATTAATTTGTATCGCAAAATATTTCCACCTACCCCTTTGTTCTAAATTTTCGACAAAAAAATTATAGAAAATGCTAAAAATTTGTATAGAGGGGTTTTTTGGGCCGAAAAATCGACTGGCACAATCAGTTTTGTGATAAAATCATTATTTCGCATTCAAATAGAGTCATGAAATTTTCGAAAATCCACTTTTCAAAACAAAAAATACTCATAACTCGACAAATAGGAAAGATAGAACGTTCTAGTCTTCACCAATAGATAGAGGGGACAATTTTACATATTTTAGTGAATTTTGAGTCCATATTTCCGAGGATTAAGGAAGTTAGAAAAAATCAATTTGTATCGCAAAATATTTCCATACCTACCCCTCTGTTCTAAATTTTCGACAAAAAAATTATAAAAAATGCTAAAAATTCGTAAAGAGGGGTTTCGTGGGCCGAAAAATCGACTGGCACAATCAGTTTTGTGATAAAATCATTATTTCGCGTTCAAATAGAGTCATGAAATTTTCGAAAATCCACTTTTCAAAACAAAAAATACTCATAACACAACAAATAGGAAAGATAGAACGTTCTAGTCTTCACCAATCGATAGAGGGGACAATTTTACATATTTTAGTGAATTTTGAGTTTATATTTCCAAGGATTAAGGAAGTTAGAAAAAATTAATTTGTATCGCAAAATATTTCCACCTACCCCTTTGTTCTAAATTTTCGACCAAAAAATTATGAAAAATGCTAAAAATTCGTAAAGAGGGGTTTTTTGGGCCGAAAAATCGACTGGCACAATCAGTTTTGTGATAAAATCATTATTTCGCCTTCAAATAGAGTCATGAAATTTTCGAAAATCCACTTTTCAAAACAAAAAATACTCATAACTCGACTAATAGGAAAGATAGAACGTTCTAGTCTTCACCAATCGATAGAAGGGACAATTTTACATATTTTAGTGAATTTTGAGCCCATATTTCCGAGGATTAAGGAAGTTGGAAAAAATCAATTTGTATCGCAAAATATTTCCATACCTACCCCTTTGTTCTAAATTTTCGACAAAAAAATTATAAAAAATGCTAAAAATTCGTAAAGAGGGGATTCTTGGGCCGAAAAATCGATTGGCACAATCAGTTTTGTGATAAAATCATTATTTCGCCTTCAAATAGAGTCATGAAATTTTCGAAAATCCACTTTTCAAAACAAAAAATACTCATAACTCGACTAATAAGAAAGATAGAACGTTCTAGTCTTCACCAATCGATAGAGGGGACAATTTTACATATTTTAGTGAATTTTGAGTCCATATTTCCAAGGATTAAGGGAGTTAGAAAAAATCAATTTGTATCTAAATTTTCGACAAAAAAATTATAAAAAATGCTAAAAATTCGTAAAGAGGGGTTTTTTGGGCCGAAAAATCGACTGGCACAATCAGTTTTGTGATAAAATCATTATTTCGCCTTCAAATAGAGTCATGAAATTTTCGAAAATCCACTTTTCAAAACAAAAAATACTCATAACTCGACTAATAGGAAAGATAGAACGTTCTAGTCTTCACCAATCGATAGAGGGGACAATTTTACATATTTAAGTGAATTTTGAGTTCATATTTCCGAGGATTAAGGAAGTTAGAAAAAATCAATTTGTATCGCAAAATATTTCCATACCTACCCCTTTGTTCTAAATTTTCGACAAAAAAATTATAAAAAATGCTAAAAATTCGTAAAGAGGGGTTTTTTGGGCCGAAAAATGGACTGGCACAATCAGTTTTGTGATAAAATCATTATTTCGCCTTCAAATAGAGTCATGAAATTTTCGAAAATCCACTTTTCAAAACAAAAAATACTCATAACTCGACTAATAGGAAAGATAGAACGTTCTAGTCTTCACCAATCGATAGAGGGGACATTTTTACATATTTCAGTGAATTTTGAGTTTATATTTCCAAGGATTAAGGAAGTTAGAAAAAATTAATTTGTATCGCAAAATATTTCCTCCTACCCCTTTGTTCTAAATTTTCGACAAAAAAATTATAGAAAATGCTAAAAATTTGTATAGAGGGGTTTTTTGGGCCGAAAAATCGACTGGCACAATCAGTTTTGTGATAAAATCATTATTTCGCATTCAAATAGAGTCATGAAATTTTCGAAAATCCACTTTTCAAAACAAAAAATACTCATAACTCGACAAATAGGAAAGATAGAACGTTCTAGTCTTCACCAATAGATAGAGGGGACAATTTTACATATTTTAGTGAATTTTGAGTCCATATTTCCGAGGATTAAGGAAGTTAGAAAAAATCAATTTGTATCGCAAAATATTTCCATACCTACCCCTCTGTTCTAAATTTTCGACAAAAAAATTATAAAAAATGCTAAAAATTCGTAAAGAGGGGTTTCGTGGGCCGAAAAATCGACTGGCACAATCAGTTTTGTGATAAAATCATTATTTCGCGTTCAAATAGAGTCATGAAATTTTCGAAAATCCACTTTTCAAAACAAAAAATACTCATAACACAACAAATAGGAAAGATAGAACGTTCTAGTCTTCACCAATCGATAGAGGGGACAATTTTACATATTTTAGTGAATTTTGAGTTTATATTTCCAAGGATTAAGGAAGTTAGAAAAAATTAATTTGTATCGCAAAATATTTCCACCTACCCCTTTGTTCTAAATTTTCGACCAAAAAATTATAAAAAATGCTAAAAATTCGTAAAGAGGAGTTTTTTGGGCCAAAAAATCGACTGGAACAATCAGTTTTGTGATAAAATCATTATTTCGCCTTTAAATAGAGTCATGAAATTTTCGAAAATCCACTTTTCAAAACAAAAAATACGCATAACTCGACTAATAGGAAAGATAGAACGTTCTAGTCTTCACCAATCGATAGAGGGAACAATTTTACATATTTTAGTGGATTTTGAGTCCATATTTCCGAGGATTAAGGAAGTTAGAAAAAATTAATTTGTATCGCAAAATATTTCCATACCTACCTCTCTGTTCTAAATTTTCGACAAAATAATTATAAAAAATGCTAAAAATTCGTAAAGAGGGGTTTTTTGGGCCGAAAAATCGACTGGCACAATCAGTTTTGTGATAAAATCATTATTTCGCCTTCAAATAGAGTCATAAAATTTTCGAAAATCCACTTTTCAAAACAAAAAATACTCATAACTCGACAAATAGGAAAGATAGAACGTTCTAGTCTTCACCAATCGATAGAGGGGACAATTTTACATATTTTAGTGAATTTTGAGTCCATATTTCCGAGGATTAAGGAAGTTAGAAAAAATCAATTTGTATCGCAAAATATTTCCATACCTACCCCTCTGTTCTAAATTTTCGACAAAAAAATTATAAAAAATGCTAAAAATTCGTAAAGAGGGGTTTCGTGGGCCGAAAAATCGACTGGCACAATCAGTTTTGTGATAAAATCATTATTTCGCATTCAAATAGAGTCATGGAATTTTCGAAAATCCACTTTTCAAAACAAAAAATACTCATAACACAACAAATAGGAAAGATAGAACGTTCTAGTCTTCACCAATCGATAGAGGGGACAATTTTACATATTTTAGTGAATTTTGAGTTTATATTTCCAAGGATTAAGGAAGTTAGAAAAAATTAATTTGTATCGCAAAATATTTCCACCTACCCCTTTGTTCTAAATTTTCGACCAAAAAATTATAAAAAATGCTAAAAATTCGTAAAGAGGAGTTTTTTGGGCCAAAAAATCGACTGGAACAATCAGTTTTGTGATAAAATCATTATTTCGCCTTTAAATAGAGTCATGAAATTTTCGAAAATCCACTTTTCAAAACAAAAAATACGCATAACTCGACTAATAGGAAAGATAGAACGTTCTAGTCTTCACCAATCGATAGAGGGGACAATTTTACATATTTAAGTGGATTTTGAGTCCATATTTCCAAGGATTAAGGAAGTTAGAAAAAATTAATTTGTATCGCAAAATATTTCCATACCTACCTCTCTGTTCTAAATTTTCGACAAAATAATTATAAAAAATGCTAAAAATTCGTAAAGAGGGGTTTTTTGGGCCGAAAAATCGACTGGCACAATCAGTTTTGTGATAAAATCATTATTTCGCCTTTAAATAGAGTCATGAAATTTTCGAAAATCCACTTTTCAAAACAAAAAATACTCATAACTCGACTAATAGATAGAACGTTCTAGTCTTCACCAATCGATAGAGGGGCTAATTTTACATATTTGAGTGAATTTTGAGTCTATATTTCCAAGGATTAAGGAAGTTAAAAAAATTAATTTGTATCGCAAAATATTATATTATATTTCCCTTTGTTCTAAATTTTCGACCAAAAAACTATAAAAAATGCTAAAAATTCGTTAAGAGGGGTTTTTTAGGCCGAAAAATCGACTGGCACAATCAGTTTTGTGATAAAATCATTATTTCGCATTCAAATAGAGTCATGAAGTTTTCGAAAATCCACTTTTCAAAACAAAAAATACTCATAACTCGACTAATAGGAAAGATAGAACGTTCTAGTCTTCACCAATCGATAGAGGGGACAATTTTACATATTTCAGTGAATTTTGAGTTTATATTTCCAAGGATTAAGGAAGTTAGAAAAAATTAATTTGTATCGCAAAATATTTTCATACCTACCCCTTTGTTCTAAATTTTCGACCAAAAAATTATAAAAAATGCTAAAAATTCGTAAAGAGGGGTTTCTTGGGCCAAAAAATCGACTGGAACAATCAGTTTTGTGATAAAATCATTATTTCGCCTTTAAATAGAGTCATGAAATTTTCGAAAATCCACTTTTCAAATCAAAAAATACGCATAACTCGACTAATAGGAAAGATAGAACGTTCTAGTCTTCACCAATCGATAGAGGGAACAATTTTACATGTTTTAGTGAATTTTGAGTCCATATTTCCAAGGATTAGGGAAGTTAGAAAAAATTAATTTGTATCGCAAAATATTTCCATACCTACCCCTTTGTTCTAAATTTTCGACCAAAAAATTATAAAAAATGCTAAAAATTCGTAAAGAGGAGTTTTTTGGGCCAAAAAATCGACTGGAACAATCAGTTTTGTGATAAAATCATTATTTCGCCTTTAAATAGAGTCATGAAATTTTCGAAAATCCACTTTTCAAAACAAAAAATACTCATAACTCGACTAATAGGAAAGATAGAACGTTCTAGTCTTCACCAATCGATAGAGAAGACAATTTTACATATTTTAGTGAATTTTGAGTCCATATTTCCAAGGATTAAGGAAGTTAGAAAAAATTAATTTGTATCGCAAAATATTTCCATACCTACCTCTCTGTTCTAAATTTTCGACAAAATAATTATAAAAAATGCTAAAAATTCGTAAAGAGGGGTTTTTTGGGCCGAAAAATCGACTGGCACAATCAGTTTTGTGATAAAATCATTATTTCGCCTTCAAATAGAGTCATAAAATTTTCGAAAATCCACTTTTCAAAACAAAAAATACTCATAACTCGACAAATAGGAGAGATAGAACGTTCTAGTCTTCACCAATCGATAGAGGGGACAATTTTACATATTTTAGTGAATTTTGAGTCCATATTTCCGAGGATTAAGGAAGTTAGAAAAAATCAATTTGTATCGCAAAATATTTCCATACCTACCCCTCTGTTCTAAATTTTCGACAAAAAAATTATAAAAAATGCTAAAAATTCGTAAAGAGGGGTTTCGTGGGCCGAAAAATCGACTGGCACAATCAGTTTTGTGATAAAATCATTATTTCGCATTCAAATAGAGTCATGGAATTTTCGAAAATCCACTTTTCAAAACAAAAAATACTCATAACACAACAAATAGGAAAGATAGAACGTTCTAGTCTTCACCAATCGATAGAGGGGACAATTTTACATATTTTAGTGAATTTTGAGTTTATATTTCCAAGGATTAAGGAAGTTAGAAAAAATTAATTTGTATCGCAAAATATTTCCACCTACCCCTTTGTTCTAAATTTTCGACCAAAAAATTATAAAAAATGCTAAAAAGTCGTGAAGAGGAGTTTTTTGGGCCAAAAAATCGACTGGAACAATCAGTTTTGTGATAAAATCATTATTTCGCCTTTAAATAGAGTCATGAAATTTTCGAAAATCCACTTTTCAAAACAAAAAATACGCATAACTCGACTAATAGGAAAGATAGAACGTTCTAGTCTTCACCAATCGATAGAGGGGACAATTTTACATATTTAAGTGGATTTTGAGTCCATATTTCCAAGGATTAAGGAAGTTAGAAAAAATTAATTTGTATCGCAAAATATTTCCATACCTACCTCTCTGTTCTAAATTTTCGACAAAATAATTATAAAAAATGCTAAAAATTCGTAAAGAGGGGTTTTTTGGGCCGAAAAATCGACTGGCACAATCAGTTTTGTGATAAAATCATTATTTCGCCTTCAAATAGAGTCATGAAATTTTCGAAAATCCACTTTTCAAAACAAAAAATACTCATAACTCGACTAATAGTAAAGATAGAAAGTTCTAGTCTTCACCAATCGATAGAGGGGCTAATTTTACATATTTGAGTGAATTTTGAGTCTATATTTCCAAGGATTAAGGAAGTTAGAAAAAATTAATTTGTATCGCAAAATATTATATTATATTTCCCTTTGTTCTAAATTTTCGACCAAAAAATTATAAAAAATGCTAAAAATTCGTAAAGAGGGGTTTTTTAGGCCGAAACATCGACTGGCACAATCAGTTTTGTGGTAAAATCATTATTTCGCCTTCAAATAGAGTCATGAAATTTTCGAAAATCCACTTTTCAAAACAAAAAATACTCATAACTCGACTAATAGGAAAGATAGAACGTTCTAGTCTTCACCAATCGATAGAGGGGACAATTTTACACATATCAGTGAATTTTGAGTCCATATTTCCGAGGATTAAGGAAGTTAGAAAAAATCAATTTGTATCGCAAAATATTTTCATACCTACCCCTTTGTTCTAAATTTTCGACCAAAAAATTATAAAAATGCTAAAAATTCGTAAAGAGGGGTTTCTTGGGCCGAAAAATCGACTGGCACAATCAGTTTTGTGATAAAATCATTATTTCGCATTCAAATAGAGTCATGAAATTTTCGAAAATCCACTTTTCAAAACAAAAAATACTCATAACTCGACTAATAGGAAAGATAGAACGTTCTAGTCTTCACCAATCGATAGAAGGGACAATTTTACATATTTTAGTGAATTTTGAGCCCATATTTCCGAGGATTAAGGAAGTTAGAAAAAATCAATTTGTATCTAAATTTTCGACAAAAAAATTATAAAAAATGCTAAAAATTCGTAAAGAGGGGTTTTTTGGGCCGAAAAATCGACTGGCACAATCAGTTTTGTGATAAAATCATTATTTCGCGTTCAAATAGAGTCATGAAATTTTCGAAAATCCTTTTTTCAAAACAAAAAATACTCATAACTCGACTAATAGGAAAGATAGAACGTTCTAGTCTTCACCAATCGATAGGGGGGACAATTTTACATATTTGAGTGAATTTTGAGTCCATATTTCCAAGGATTAAGGGAGTTAGAAAAAATCAATTTGTATCGCAAAATATTTCCATACCTACCCCTCTGTTCTAAATTTTCGACAAAAAAATTATAAAAAATGCTAAAATTCGTAAAGAGAGGTTTTTTGGGCCGAAAAATCGACTGGCACAATCAGTTTTGTGATAAAATCATTATTTCGCCTTCAAATAGAGTCATGAAATTTTCGAAAATCCACTTTTCAAAACAAAAAATACTCATAACTCGACTACTAGGAAAGATAGAACGTTCTAGTCTTCACCAATCGATAGAGGGGACAATTTTACATATTTTAGTGAATTTTGAGTCCATATTTCCAAGGATTAAGGAAGTTAGAAAAAATTAATTTGTATCGCAAAATATTATATTATATTTCCCTTTGTTCTAAATTTTCGACCAAAAAATTATGAAAAATGCTAAAAATTTGTAAAGAGGGGTTTTTTCGGCCGAAAAATCGACTGGCACAATCAGTTTTGTGATAAAATCGATTATTTCGCCTTCAAATAGAGTCATGAAATTTTCGAAAATCCACTTTTCAAAACAAAAAATACTGCATAACTCGACTAATAGGAAAGATAGAACGTTCTAGTCTTCACTAATCGATAGAGGGGACAATTTTACATATTTTAGTGAATTTTGAGCCCATATTTCCGAGGATTAAGGAAGTTAGAAAAAATCAATTTGTATCGCAAAATATTATATTATATTTCCCTTTGTTCTAAATTTTCGACCAAAAAATTATAAAAAATGCTAAAAATTCGTAAAGAGGGGTTTTTTAGGCCGAAACATCGACTGGCACAATCAGTTTTGTGGTAAAATCATTATTTCGCCTTCAAATAGAGTCATGAAATTTTCGAAAATCCACTTTTCAAAACAAAAAATACTCATAACTCGACTAATAGGAAAGATAGAACGTTCTAGTCTTCACCAATCGATAGAGGGGACAATTTTACACATATCAGTGAATTTTGAGTCCATATTTCCGAGGATTAAGGAAGTTAGAAAAAATCAATTTGTATCGCAAAATATTTTCATACCTACCCCTTTGTTCTAAATTTTCGACCAAAAAATTATAAAAAATGCTAAAAATTCGTAAAGAGGGGTTTCTTGGGCCGAAAAATCGACTGGCACAATCAGTTTTGTGATAAAATCATTATTTCGCATTCAAATAGAGTCATGAAATTTTCGAAAATCCACTTTTCAAAACAAAAAATACTCATAACTCGACTAATAGGAAAGATAGAACGTTCTAGTCTTCACCAATCGATAGAGGGGACAATTTTACATATTTTAGTGAATTTTGAGCCCATATTTCCGAGGATTAAGGAAGTTAGAAAAAATCAATTTGTATCTAAATTTTCGACAAAAAAATTATAAAAAATGCTAAAAATTCGTAAAGAGGGGTTTTTTGGGCCGAAAAATCGACTGGCACAATCAGTTTTGTGATAAAATCATTATTTCGCGTTCAAATAGAGTCATGAAATTTTCGAAAATCCTTTTTTCAAAACAAAAAATACTCATAACTCGACTAATAGGAAAGATAGAACGTTCTAGTCTTCACCAATCGATAGGGGGGACAATTTTACATATTTGAGTGAATTTTGAGTCCATATTTCCAAGGATTAAGGGAGTTAGAAAAAATCAATTTGTATCGCAAAATATTTCCATACCTACCCCTCTGTTCTAAATTTTCGACAAAAAAATTATAAAAAATGCTAAAAATTCGTAAAGAGAGGTTTTTTGGGCCGAAAAATCGACTGGCACAATCAGTTTTGTGATAAAATCATTATTTCGCCTTCAATAGAGTCATGAAATTTTCGAAAATCCACTTTTCAAAACAAAAAATACTCATAACTCGACTACTAGGAAAGATAGAACGTTCTAGTCTTCA
Organism: Lochmaea crataegi; assembly: GCA_947563755.1. NCBI lineage: Eukaryota > Metazoa > Arthropoda > Insecta > Coleoptera > Chrysomelidae > Lochmaea > Lochmaea crataegi. The sequence continues at coordinate 49,711,009 of OX387424.1, read as the reverse complement.
CCAATCGATAGAGGGGACAATTTTACATATTTTAGTGAATTTTGAGTCCATATTTCCAAGGATTAAGGAAGTTAGAAAAAATTAATTTGTATCGCAAAATATTATATTATATTTCCCTTTGTTCTAAATTTTCGACCAAAAAATTATGAAAAATGCTAAAAATTTGTAAAGAGGGGTTTTTTCGGCCGAAAAATCGACTGGCACAATCAGTTTTGTGATAAAATCATTATTTCGCCTTCAAATAGAGTCATGAAATTTTCGAAAATCCACTTTTCAAAACAAAAAATACTCATAACTCGACTAATAGGAAAGATAGAACGTTCTAGTCTTCACTAATCGATAGAGGGGACAATTTTACATATTTTAGTGAATTTTGAGCCCATATTTCCGAGGATTAAGGAAGTTAGAAAAAATCAATTTGTATCGCAAAATATTTCCATACCTACCCCTTTGTTCTAAATTTTCGACAAAAAAATTATAAAAAATGCTAAAAATTCGTAAAGAGGGGTTTCTTGGGCCGAAAAATCGATTGGCACAATCAGTTTTGTGATAAAATCATTATTTCGCCTTCAAATAGAGTCATGAAATTTTCGAAAATCCACTTTTCAAAACAAAAATACTCATAACTCGACTAATAGGAAAGATAGAACGTTCTAGTCTTCACCAATCGATAGGGGGGACAATTTTACATATTTGAGTGAATTTTGAGTCCATATTTCCAAGGATTAAGGGAGTTAGAAAAAATCAATTTGTATCGCAAAATATTTCCATACCTACCCCTCTGTTCTAAATTTTCGACAAAAAAATTATAAAAAATGCTAAAAATTCGTAAAGAGAGGTTTTTTGGGCCGAAAAATCGACTGGCACAATCAGTTTTGTGATAAAATCATTATTTCGCCTTCAAATAGAGTCATGAAATTTTCGAAAATCCACTTTTCAAAACAAAAAATACTCATAACTCGACTACTAGGAAAGATAGAACGTTCTAGTCTTCACCAATCGATAGAGGGGACAATTTTACATATTTAAGTGAATTTTGAGTCCATATTTCCAAGGATTAAGGAAGTTAGAAAAAATTAATTGTATCGCAAAATATTATATTATATTTCCCTTTGTTCTAAATTTTCGACCAAAAAATTATGAAAAATGCTAAAAATTTGTAAAGAGGGGTTTTTTCGGCCGAAAAATCGACTGGCACAATCAGTTTTGTGATAAAATCATTATTTCGCCTTCAAATAGAGTCATGAAATTTTCGAAAATCCACTTTTCAAAACAAAAAATACTCATAACTCGACTAATAGGAAAGATAGAACGTTCTAGTCTTCACTAATCGATAGAGGGGACAATTTTACATATTTTAGTGAATTTTGAGCCCATATTTCCAAGGATTAAGGGAGTTAGAAAAAATCAATTTGTATCTAAATTTTCGACAAAAAAATTATAAAAAATGCTAAAAATTCGTAAAGAGGGTTTTTTGGGCCGAAAAATCGACTGGCACAATCAGTTTTGTGATAAAATCATTATTTCGCGTTCAAATAGAGTCATGAAATTTTCGAAAATCCTTTTTTCAAAACAAAAAATACTCATAACTCGACTAATAGGAAAGATAGAACGTTCTAGTCTTCACCAATCGATAGGGGGGACAATTTTACATATTTTAGTGAATTTTGAGTCCATATTTCCAAGGATTAAGGGAGTTAGAAAAAATCAATTTGTATCGCAAAATATTTCCATACCTACCCCTCTGTTCTAAATTTTCGACCAAAAAATTATGAAAAATGCTAAAAATTCGTAAAGAGGGGTTTTTTGGGCCGAAAAATCGACTGGCACAATCAGTTTTGTGATAAAATCATTATTTCGCCTTCAAATAGAGTCATGAAATTTTCGAAAATCCACTTTTCAAAACAAAAAATACTCATAACTCGACTAATAGGAAAGATAGAACGTTCTAGTCTTCACTAATCGATAGAGGGGACAATTTTACATATTTTAGTGAATTTTGAGCCCATATTTCCGAGGATTAAGGAAGTTAGAAAAAATCAATTTGTATCGCAAAATATTTCCATACCTACCCCTTTGTTCTAAATTTTCGACAAAAAAATTATAAAAAATGCTAAAAATTCGTAAAGAGGGGTTTCTTGGGCCGAAAAATCGATTGGCACAATCAGTTTTGTGATAAAATCATTATTTCGCCTTCAAATAGAGTCATGAAATTTTCGAAAATCCACTTTTCAAAACAAAAAATACTCATAACTCGACTAATAGGAAAGATAGAACGTTCTAGTCTTCACCAATCGATAGAGGGGACAATTTTACATATTTTAGTGAATTTTGAGTCCATATTTCCAAGGATTAAGGGAGTTAGAAAAAATCAATTTGTATCTAAATTTTCGACAAAAAAATTATAAAAAATGCTAAAAATTCGTAAAGAGGGGTTTTTTGGGCCGAAAAATCGACTGGCACAATCAGTTTTGTGATAAAATCATTATTTCGCCTTCAAATAGAGTCATGAAATTTTCGAAAATCCACTTTTCAAAACAAAAATACTCATAACTCGACTAATAGGAAAGATAGAACGTTCTAGTCTTCACCAATCGATAGAGGGGACAATTTTACATATTTAAGTGAATTTTGAGTTCATATTTCCGAGGATTAAGGAAGTTAGAAAAAATCAATTTGTATCGCAAAATATTTCCATACCTACCCCTTTGTTCTAAATTTTCGACAAAAAAATTATAAAAAATGCTAAAAATTCGTAAAGGGGGGTTTTTTGGGCCGAAAATCGACTGGCACAATCAGTTTTGTGATAAAATCATTATTTCGCGTTCAAATAGAGTCATGAAATTTTCGAAAATCCTCTTTTCAAAACAAAAAATACTCATAACTCGACTAATAGGAAAGATAGAACGTTCTAGTCTTCACCAATCGATAGAGGGGACAATTTTACATATTTGAGTGAATTTTGAGTCCATATTTCCAAGGATTAAGGGAGTTAGAAAAAATCAATTTGTATCGCAAAATATTTCCATACCTACCCCTTTGTTCTAAATTTTCGACAAAAAAATTATAAAAAATGCTAAAAATTCGTAAAGAGGGGTTTTTTGGGCCGAAAAATCGACTGGCACAATCAGATTTGTGATAAAATCATTATTTCGCCTTCAAATAGAGTCAGGAAATTTTCGAAAATCCACTTTTCAAAACAAAAAATACTCATAACTCGACTAATAGGAAAGATAGAACGTTCTAGTCTTCACCAATCGATAGAGGGGACAATTTTACATATTTTATTGAATTTTGAGTCCATATTTCCGAGGATTAAGGAAGTTAGAAAAAATCAATTTGTATCGCAAAATATTTCCATACCTACCCCTCTGTTCTAAATTTTCGACAAAAAAATTATAAAAAATGCTAAAAATTCGTAAAGAGGGTTTCGTGGGCCGAAAAATCGACTGGCACAATCAGTTTTGTGATAAAATCATTATTTCGCGTTCAAATAGAGTCATGAAATTTTCGAAAATCCACTTTTCAAAACAAAAAATACTCATAACTCAACAAATAGGAAAGATAGAACGTTCTAGTCTTCACCAATCGATAGAGGGGACATTTTTACATATTTCAGTGAATTTTGAGTTTATATTTCCAAGGATTAAGGAAGTTAGAAAAAATTAATTTGTATCGCAAAATATTTCCACCTACCCCTTTGTTCTAAATTTTCGACAAAAAAATTATAGAAAATGCTAAAAATTTGTATAGAGGGGTTTTTTGGGCCGAAAAATCGACTGGCACAATCAGTTTTGTGATAAAATCATTATTTCGCATTCAAATAGAGTCATGAAATTTTCGAAAATCCACTTTTCAAAACAAAAAATACTCATAACTCGACAAATAGGAAAGATAGAACGTTCTAGTCTTCACCAATCGATAGAGGGGACAATTTTACATATTTTAGTGAATTTTGAGTCCATATTTCCGAGGATTAAAAAGTTAGAAAAATCAATTTGTATCGCAAAATATTTCCATACCTACCCCTCTGTTCTAAATTTTCGACAAAAAAAAATTATAAAAAATGCTAAAAATTCGTAAAGAGGGGTTTCGTGGGCCGAAAAATCGACTGGCACAATCAGTTTTGTGATAAAATCATTATTTCGCGTTCAAATAGAGTCAGGAAATTTTCGAAAATCCACTTTTCAAAACAAAAAATACTCATAACACAACAAATAGGAAAGATAGAACGTTCTAGTCTTCACCAATCGATAGAGGGGACAATTTTACATATTTTAGTGAATTTTGAGTTTATATTTCCAAGGATTAAGGAAGTTAGAAAAAATTAATTTGTATCGCAAAATATTTCCACCTACCCCTTTGTTCTAAATTTTCGACCAAAAAATTATAAAAAATGCTTAAAATTCGTAAAGAGGAGTTTTTTGGGCCAAAAAATCGACTGGAACAATCAGTTTTGTGATAAAATCATTATTTCGCCTTTAAATAGAGTCATGAAATTTTCGAAAATCCACTTTTCAAACAAAAAATACGCATAACTCGACTAATAGGAAAGATAGAACGTTCTAGTCTTCACCAATCGATAGAGGGGACAATTTTACATATTTTAGTGGATTTTGAGTCCATATTTCCGAGGATTAAGGAAGTTAGAAAAATTAATTTGTATCGCAAAATATTTCCATACCTACCTCTCTGTTCTAAATTTTCGACAAAATAATTATAAAAAATGCTAAAAATTCGTAAAGAGGGGTTTTTTGGGCCGAAAAATCGACTGGCACAATCAGTTTTGTGATAAAATCATTATTTCGCCTTCAAATAGAGTCATAAAATTTTCGAAAATCCACTTTTCAAAACAAAAAATACTCATAACTCGACAAATAGGAAAGATAGAACGTTCTAGTCTTCACCAATCGATAGAGGGGACAATTTTACATCTTTTAGTGAATTTTGAGTCCATATTTCCGAGGATTAAGGAAGTTAGAAAAAATCAATTTGTATCGCAAAATATTTCCATACCTACCCCTCTGTTCTAAATTTTCGACAAAAAAATTATAAAAAATGCTAAAAATTCGTAAAGAGGGTTTCGTGGGCCGAAAAATCGACTGGCACAATCAGTTTTGTGATAAAATCATTATTTCGCATTCAAATAGAGTCATGGAATTTTCGAAAATCCACTTTTCAAAACAAAAAATACTCATAACACAACAAATAGGAAAGATATAACGTTCTAGTCTTCACCAATCGATAGAAAGGACAATTTTACATATTTTAGTGAATTTTGAGTTTATATTTCCAAGGATTAAGGAAGTAAGAAAAAATTAATTTGTATCGCAAAATATTTCCACCTACCCCTTTGTTCTAAATTTTCGACCAAAAAATTATAAAAAATGCTAAAAATTCGTAAAGAGGAGTTTTTTGGGCCAAAAAATCGACTGGAACAATCAGTTTTGTGATAAAATCATTATTTCGCCTTTAAATAGAGTCATGAAATTTTCGAAAATCCACTTTTCAAAACAAAAAATACGCATAACTCGACTAATAGGAAAGATAGAACGTTCTAGTCTTCACCAATCGATAGAGGGGACAATTTTACATATTTAAGTGGATTTTGAGTCCATATTTCCAAGGATTAAGGAAGTTAGAAAAAATTAATTTGTATCGCAAAATATTTCCATACCTACCTCTCTGTTCTAAATTTTCGACAAAATAATTATAAAAAATGCTAAAAATTCGTAAAGAGGGGTTTTTTGGGCCGAAAAATCGACTGGCACAATCAGTTTTGTGATAAAATCATTATTTCGCGTTCAAATAGAGTCATGAAATTTTCGAAAATCCACTTTTCAAAACAAAAAATACTCATAACACAACAAATAGGAAAGATAGAACGTTCTAGTCTTCACCAATCGATAGAGGGGACAATTTTACATATTTTAGTGAATTTTGAGTTTATATTTCCAAGGATTAAGGAAGTTAGAAAAAATTAATTTGTATCGCAAAATATTTCCACCTACCCCTTTGTTCTAAATTTTCGACCAAAAAATTATAAAAAATGCTAAAAATTCGTAAAGAGGAGTTTTTTGGGCCAAAAAATCGACTGGAACAATCAGTTTTGTGATAAAATCATTATTTCGCCTTTAAATAGAGTCATGAAATTTTCGAAATCCACTTTTCAAAACAAAAAATACGCATAACTCGACTAATAGGAAAGATAGAACGTTCTAGTCTTCACCAATCGATAGAGGGAACAATTTTACATATTTTAGTGGATTTTGAGTCCATATTTCCGAGGATTAAGGAAGTTAGAAAAAATTAATTTGTATCGCAAAATATTTCCATACCTACCTCTCTGTTCTAAATTTTCGACAAAATAATTATAAAAAATGCTAAAAATTCGTAAAGAGGGGTTTTTTGGGCCGAAAAATCGACTGGCACAATCAGTTTTGTGATAAAATCATTATTTCGCCTTCAAATAGAGTCATAAAATTTTCGAAAATCCACTTTTCAAAACAAAAAATACTCATAACTCGACAAATAGGAAAGATAGAACGTTCTAGTCTTCACCAATCGATAGAGGGGACAATTTTACATATTTTAGTGAATTTTGAGTCCATATTTCCGAGGATTAAGGAAGTTAGAAAAAATCAATTTGTATCGCAAAATATTTCCATACCTACCCCTCTGTTCTAAATTTTCGACAAAAAAATTATAAAAAATGCTAAAAATTCGTAAAGAGGGGTTTCGTGGGCCGAAAAATCGACTGGCACAATCAGTTTTGTGATAAAATCATTATTTCGCATTCAAATAGAGTCATGGAATTTTCGAAAATCCACTTTTCAAACAAAAAATACTCATAACACAACAAATAGGAAAGATAGAACGTTCTAGTCTTCACCAATCGATAGAGGGGACAATTTTACATATTTTAGTGAATTTTGAGTTTATATTTCCAAGGATTAAGGAAGTTAGAAAAAATTAATTTGTATCGCAAAATATTTCCACCTACCCCTTTGTTCTAAATTTTCGACCAAAAAATTATAAAAAATGCTAAAAATTCGTAAAGAGGAGTTTTTTGGGCCAAAAAATCGACTGGAACAATCAGTTTTGTGATAAAATCATTATTTCGCCTTTAAATAGAGTCATGAAATTTTCGAAAATCCACTTTTCAAAACAAAAAATACGCATAACTCGACTAATAGGAAAGATAGAACGTTCTAGTCTTCACCAATCGATAGAGGGGACAATTTTACATATTTAAGTGGATTTTGAGTCCATATTTCCAAGGATTAAGGAAGTTAGAAAAAATTAATTTGTATCGCAAAATATTTCCATACCTACCTCTCTGTTCTAAATTTTCGACAAAATAATTATAAAAAATGCTAAAAAATTCGTAAAGAGGGGTTTTTTTGGGCCGAAAAATCGACTGGCACAATCAGTTTTGTGATAAAATCATTATTTCGCCTTTAAATAGAGTCATGAAATTTTCGAAAATCCACTTTTCAAAACAAAAAATACTCATAACTCGACTAATAGATAGAACGTTCTAGTCTTCACCAATCGATAGAGGGGCTAATTTTACATATTTGAGTGAATTTTGAGTCTATATTTCCAAGGATTAAGGAAGTTAAAAAATTAATTTGTATCGCAAAATATTATATTATATTTCCCTTTGTTCTAAATTTTCGACCAAAAAACTATAAAAAATGCTAAAAATTCGTTAAGAGGGGTTTTTTAGGCCGAAAAATCGACTGGCACAATCAGTTTTGTGATAAAATCATTATTTCGCATTCAAATAGAGTCATGAAGTTTTCGAAAATCCACTTTTCAAAACAAAAAATACTCATAACTCGACTAATAGGAAAGATAGAACGTTCTAGTCTTCACCAATCGATAGAGGGGACAATTTTACATATTTTAGTGAATTTTGAGTTTATATTTCCAAGGATTAAGGAAGTTAGAAAAAATTAATTTGTATCGCAAAATATTTTCATACCTACCCCTTTGTTCTAAATTTTCGACCAAAAAATTATAAAAAATGCTAAAAATTCGTAAAGAGGGGTTTCTTGGGCCAAAAAATCGACTGGAACAATCAGTTTTGTGATAAAATCATTATTTCGCCTTAAATAGAGTCATGAAATTTTCGAAAATCCACTTTTCAAATCAAAAAATAC